>JAWNOA010000043.1:4342500-5790000 GCA_035046345.1 Drosophila birchii | reverse complement strand
AGCAACAAAAGGAGGAGCTAGGACAGGGGCAGCCTACCTCCCCAAAAATAAACAAAAAAGCAAACAAAAGCATCTAATTAAGAATCATGGTTCTAAGGCGTAACTAAACATACGTACATTTAGTGAGTATCTCTAATATATGCATAAAACATATACGAAAGGAGAGAGTGGAGCGAGGTGCGAAGTGGTCGAGCACCCAGTCATGGAGAGGGCCGGAGAGGAGAAGCAGCAGCAGCAGCAGCAGCAGCAAATTTCCTTTTTGAAACACACACACACACACACATTTGTTTAACTTACGATTATTATGATTGTGTATTTACCAACTATTAAGCGGATAATAACGATTAATGATTAAATATTAAGAACAAAGATGGTACGAGTACGATTACGATGATGATGATTATGATTATGATTATGATGGACATCGTTTGTGGTTCCAAAACAAAACAAAAAAAAAGAAAGAAAGAAAGAAAAGAAGCAAAAAACAAAAGCTTATTATGTTTAATATTATTATTCACGTGTATAGGCAAGTTTAGTTGGTAAGCTTTTTTTTCCCCCTTCATTGTATAAACACACCTATGCTTAGAGTTGTTAACTAATTTAAAAAACAGTAAAAAAAACAAACAAAACAAAACGAAACTAAAGTAAAGCAAACAAAAAAAATTTTAAACTAAAAAATAGAAGGAAACCCCAACAAAAGAAGCGAGAAATCAATATAACTTCTTTTGTTCCCATTTTAATTTTTGTAAAACCTGCAATTTGAAATAATTGCTGTTTTTTTTTTTAATCCCAGACACAACAAATGTAATTTATAATTTATAATACACACACACACACACACACATGCATGACTAGGCAGGGTTAGAGAGAAAGAATTAAGGAGTGGCTTTTGGCATAAAGCCGAGCTGGATTATATTTAATGGCAACAAATGTAGTTTTTAAGTAGCAACGAAATTTTTTGTATGTATAACGATGATGCAAAACCGTAAAATAAATTCAAATGCAAAAGAAAAAAAGGAAGAAAAACCAAACAAAGAGAGGAGCAAGCTAAAAATAAGAATGTAATAAAAACGGAAAAAAAGAACACAAAAACAGCAATAAAAATTAATTTGTAATTTCTTTTTCCTTCCTCCCAACAATAACAACAACTACAACAAATTGCAGTGACAATTCAGTAAGCTATATTGCATAGTCTGGGAGTCTCCAGTTCCCAGTCCCAGTCCCAGTTCAGTCAGTCTGTTGCATTTGTCTTCCAAAGCCTCAGCCTCAATCCCACTCTCCTCTGGGTTGGTCCACCCTAAAGCCCCATTCATTCCATCGAAAGCCTCCTGTGTGCGCGTGTGTGTGTAAATATATAGCTCCATTGGAGGAGTATTGGGAATTATGCTAGCAACTATCTATGTGAAAGCTAACGACAGGATTCCAGTTAATTCTTGTATATAGTAGAGTCTTCCCCGATAGATTCTCCCCCAAAAACAAGGCAAGGTTCGTTTCGTTTTGTGTAAATTATATAAAAAGAGAGAGAACGCAGAGAAGAAGGGAATTATATATTATAACAACAAATACATATATATACAGAAGAAGCATACATCAGAAAATACCACATATACATACATATATACAAGAAGAGATACCATTTTTTTTTCTATACTTAATTTTAGCATTTAATTCAGTGAGAAAAATGTACGAAAACAAAACAAAATAAAACAAAAAAAAAAAAAATAAATCTTGAGAAAAACTAAATACAAAATACAAAAAAAAAAAACGATTTGAAAACAACAAAAAAAATCGATGTTTTTAATTCAGGAAAACACTATAATTATAGAAATAAAATATAATAAATATTATATTTTAGCGAGCGAGTTCGAGTCCAATTTTTAATCAAAGTGCCCCAACTCTCGAGCAAAGGACGAGTTCATTTCTTTGGCATTAATTAGCAATTAATTGTTGTACTTTTGTTGTACCTAAACAAATAAATAAATAAATAAAACTATGTGTCCCTAGTGTTATAGCCTTATGACACATCAAGCAGCATGTAACATATAGCAAAGAACTCACTAAAAGAAAGCTATTTCTATAAAAAAAAACAAACAAAATATATATAAAATAGAATAAGTAAAATCATCCTTAGCCTTAAGCGCCTACCGCTAATAATAAACAAATAATAATTAATGAATATTGTTTAATTATTATTCATTGCAGTCGAGCTGGAGTTGGGGGGGTTTATAACAAACATTTTTGGGATCGCCTCTAGCCTACAGATCCAAAACATATATACAACATACATATATATATACATACATAAATATATAAATAATATAAAACACACTTTTTAGTAAGCTAATAATTAATAATGAAGGAGGAGCAAAGGTAGCAGTTATGTAAAATTAAACAAATCAATTGAAAGCATTAAGCACACACACACTTAGTATTAAATAAATTGACAACAAAAGCAACAAACAACAAATTTCAATAAAAAAAAACAACAACAACAAATGAAATCAAGAAAACAAAAAATACGATAAAGATAAACAATGAAAACTTGAAAAAAACAAACAAAAAAATAAACAAAAGTTCATAAAAAATATTCAAGTGTGGTGTTTTATTTTATTTATAACTTAAGGGTTGACTATTTTTGATAACATCTTATTTATAATTCCTATTAGTTTTTCATTTACAATAATTTAAAATATTTATTTTTATCCTTTCGTTCTTAAAACCAAAGAGTGGCGCCCTCTGGATCGCTCCGCTTTAAGCTTATTGTCTTCCTCTTCGTTTGTCTCGCTGCTCCAATACTCCTGCAACCGCCATTCCGTGTAGAACATCGCGCGCGCGCAGAAGAAAAAATTTGGAAAAATGGGGAAAATGACCGAAAAACCTGGAGGAAGTAGCGGATTCTGCGCTCCACCGTGAAAAACCAGCCCTCCGTAGGGTTGGGAAACCGATCAACGTGCGAAAATTGGAATAAAAGCCGGAAAATGAACGTCTTTTAAAGCTGTTAAATTTTTATTGTGCATGTGTGTGTGTTTTTTTTTTTATGCCTAACCAGACGAAGGAGTGCAAGTGAAACAGAAGATAGCGAGTGGTTTCAGCAAGTAAAACAGAAGATAGCCATAAGAAAGACTTGTTGAAGTCCCGTTGGTTTTCGTGTTTGTTTATTGTTTGTTTAATATTATTGTTTTTGTTTGTTTATTCTTCTGCGTGTACTTTGTGAGGGAGTTTTTTTTTGTTGTTAGCGAATTTATTCCAGAAAGAGACAACAAAACGCTTTAGCCACAAAGAGGGTGAGTGAAGATTTGCCGTTACTTTTTCATATCTCTTTTCTTCTCTTCTCTTTCTTCTCTCTTTTCTTCTTCTTTTTCTCAGACTTGCCCTTGAAAATTGAATGTAAACAAACGTAACGAAAACTGCTCGCGCACAAAGAGATCCACATGCGATACTAGAATGCGATCCACATTTGTGGATGTAAACGAAAATGAAAATGATTTGTAAATGGAAATTGGAACAATGCAAAAAGCTTTAAATAATTTATTTTGAAATACTATTTTCATGTTTAAGCCTCATATAAATTATTTTCATTAATTGTATATCATTTTGGGAAGAAATGTTTTTTGATTTTAAATGTAAAAATTTCAAAACTTCCCCAAAATTTCCCCAAAAATTGATATTGTTGTCTCGACTTTCTTGTAAAAACCAAGGATTATAAAATATTTATGGGCCATTTATCGACATATATAATTATAAATATATAAATATATAATTTATAGCTGGGAACTGACACGCTTTCAAGGGCTTTTGGCTTTGTTCGTCGACTCCTGGGTTGTGGTACTTGAACCCAGGGTAACCGTCTCCAGGTCTGCCGCTCCTTCCATCAATGCCTGGGTGCTGGACAGCAAGGGTTCCCTGGTGGTGGTGGTGGTGCCCATGGGTTCTGCCATGATCAGGAATGTCGCCCGACGTTTGGTGGTTGTCAGCAGGGGTTCAGGTGTGGTTGTAGTCGTAGTAGTTCTTGGGGAATAGCTGGTTCCCTGGGTAGGTGCTCTCGTGGTAGTGCTGCTGGTGGTGGTGGTGGTATAGGCCTCCGTGACCCGCCCCACTCCCGGCAGGTAGAGCGACAACGAGGAGTCTGTAATCTCAGCATAATCCTGACCCACATCGGGTATGTTGTACACATTATAGGCATCGACGGCACGGGAAACGGAGACCATGGGATTTGTCATTCCCCTTAGCTGCTTGAACTGCATGGGCGATGGACTGGTGCTGGTCGATCTGGTGGTCATTGTCCTGGGCGTGGTGGTAATCCGTGGTGGCATGCTTAGCCATTGCTTGGTCGATCTTGGTGGAGCAGCTGAGGGAGAAGGAGTATGAGCAGCAGCAGCAGGAGGAGTGGCCATCAGGTAAAAGACCTTCTTGGGCTGACTGCTGCTTGGCTTCGTAGAGGATTTCAGGGGCTTCTTCTTGTTCCTGCGCTGTTTCTTTTTGCGCAGACTTTTGGTGGGCGTCTGGCAGGGACCCTGGTGCAGGATTCGCAGGACTAGAAGGAAATTAGAAGGAATTACTATAAATGAAATGCATTTATTTTTGTAAACACAAACCCTGCTTCGTGTGACACTCCCGTCGCCGCATCTCACACTCATTGGGAAAGGTCTGCGGCGCTGCGCCGCCAATCTCGGCCAGAGCGCACACTGGCCGCTCCACTGGCGTGCACTTCATGGTCCGGCAGCTGGGCAGGCAGCGCTCCAACTCCGTGGGCTCCAGTTCTGCCCAGGGGAAAGAGAGAGAGGTGATGCCATGAAATCTCCAAAGAGAGAAATGATGATCTCACCTGTGCCATACTGAAACAACATCTTAATGTTGTGCGCCTCCAAACGGCAATCGTTCTCGAAATAGAAGGTATCCGTGCCATTGGTGGCACACACAGGCACTCCCCCAGCCTGACACTGCGGCTGATAGTCCACATATTGGATTTGCAGGTGCTCCGGATTGAGATTAATTCCCACATTCAGCTTATCCTTGTCATCGGGATCATGGCCCAGGCCGGACTCACCAAGAATCTTGGCATACTGATTGCTGGTATAATGGGGATCACTGAAACGCCAGTTGGCCAAAGGCGAGGACTTGCTAATGGCAGCTTCTCCCGCGGCCAGCTCCCAGAGGAGCAGGAGGATGGTGATGCTGATGGCTTGCTTCCGTCTTGACTGCATCTTGGTGGCTTTGTGCTGACCTCCATTGTAGAGTTTCATGATTTTATAGTGTCTCTAGATGCCTCTTATCGGGGGTGGGCATTCGCTGGCTGCATTTTTCCACCTACACCAGCCATCATCGTTATCTCTTCTTTCACTGGCGAACCTTTAATGGCAAAACATACTGAATAAATTGTATAGAAAGTGAATGATAAGTTACAGGTGTGTGTGGCGGCGCTCCATTCATCGGTTTCTTATCTTTTCTTGTTGGATCTGCCAAGTCCGTCAGATATAAATTTGCTATCTGCAAAAGAGTACAAATGAAACACCTGTAAAAGATGGAGAGATTAAGGCATTTTTATTATCTGAAAAAATAACTCAGCACTCGATATTTGAAATCTGAAATTTTAAACAAATAATCTTTCGCTCTACCCTCATAGCTTGAACGGAAAAGATCAAGTGAATTATTCTTCTGGCTATTTTATATATTTGATATATATTTTGATCTCTACAATACTTCTAGATTATCAAACATTTTGAAACTTTCGCAATGATTTTATTCACATTGTTTAATGTTTTATTTGGGCGCTCTGGCTGGCTCTGAATTTATTTTGTGGTTTTATTTATTGAATTTAAAAGGCCTACTTGGAAAACTACAAAGAAATGCCTCCTCATGTAAGATAGG
This sequence comes from Drosophila birchii, assembly GCA_035046345.1. Classification (NCBI taxonomy): domain Eukaryota; kingdom Metazoa; phylum Arthropoda; class Insecta; order Diptera; family Drosophilidae; genus Drosophila; species Drosophila birchii. The sequence goes on along the minus strand of JAWNOA010000043.1, from coordinate 5,784,132 downwards.
ATCGAAAAAAAATACTATTTTTTTGTTGCTGTCATAACAAAATAAGAAAACCTTCTTTTAATAACGTTTAAAGTTGTTGCTAATAATGAAACAGGGAATATTTCTGGCTTGCTTGTATCTGTGTATTTTATTTAATTATTTCCGAACCACACCAAGTATTATTAATTAATGAATTAAATTAATTTTCTATGTAAGGTTAATAATATTTGTATTCAAAATAAAGTTTCTTTCATTCATTCATTCTTATGGTTGTGAACTTTGCTGTAGCAGCGTTTTTAAGCACTGGAACAGTATAAGAGTGTTTTTTATAAGACCAAGAAACTTGTGCTGTTAAAAAATATTTAATGTATATTGAAGCATTATTATCCATGATATGAACATTTTCTGATTATAATAAAATAATATTTAAAACAAATTCTTGCTATGGTGTATATGTAAGTGAGCTTGCATTTTTGAAATCCATCAAAACAACAATAATAAGAGAAACTATAACACAAATAATGAGAAAAATAATAAAAAATATATAATATAATACAAAAATAAAATAATACAAAAAGTAATCAAAAATAATATAAAAATGAATACCAAAAAATAAAAAAATCTATGCCAAAAAATAATATATTTTAATTTATGTAATTTACATATTAAATTAAAATATATATTTCATTTTTCCCCTTTTCTAAATTAAATCTAAAAATTTCTTTGCCTGTCCAGCGATATAAAGTCTCATACAAGAGGTGAAAAACTTGGCTATCTTTGTATCTTGTGGATATCGATACCACGAATCCCATTCCAATACTAACTGATAGTAGCGACAACAGGCGAGCTATCTAGATATCGATACGAATATATATCCAAACATCTGAAAGTCGCTAACGCCGTGAACTAATTGTTATTTTTTTTTCTACGAGCCAATCAGTAAATATTAAGTAGTGCAGCGCGATTGTAATTCCCTCAAATCTTTGAATGTAACCGAGATTATAGCGTTGAGGATCAAAGGAAACAAAGTTCATTTGTTTATTTCTGCAAGGGCTCCCTGTGCGTGCGTGTGTGGTTGTGTGTGTGTGATTGTGAGTGTGTGTGTGTGCGTGCGCTTCATTCAGTTTTATATTGCAAAGTGCCGCCGCTCCGAATTAAACAAAATATAAACACTAGCAGCGGCGCATCCGCATCCGAATCACCCCTCTTCCTCCGGCGATAATAATTAATATTAAGTGAGAGAGAGAGAGAGAGCAGCAGCAGGAGAAGAAGGAACGTACATTTTGTGTGGCTTGTCGAATGCAAAAAGAAAAAAACACTACCGATACAGCGAAGTAAAAATCAATAATTAGAGCTCGTTCCCAAAGCAAAAGCAAACGCAAAAAAAAGGTATGCAGTAGCAAAAAGAACAAAACCATTGGCACAACCAAAACACACACTCCCACACACACCTAAAGTATGCATGTGTGTGTGTGTGTGCGTGTTTGTGCACTTACATGCAAAGCCAAAGTGTATGTATGTATGTATGTATTGTATCTTTGTATTTTGGGCATTAAGGCAAATAAAAGGGCGAACGAGAGATGCAGCAGGAAGAGCAATTGATAAATATTGCAAAAAACAAAAAAAAAAAAAAGTTAGGACTTGCCAGGGACCCAACACTCTTTTTATTTACATTACATGACATACCCCCCTCCTCGCATGTAAACTGATGCTGACCACGAAGGAAAAGCTGGTTGGGGGTGTGAGAGAGAGAGAGAGCATCGAAAATCCCACCTTTTTGGTGCAGTTTTCCGGTGTTTGTGTGTTTGTGTGTGTGTGGAAAAGTGCGACGTAACCCATTGCGATGGAAGGAGGAAAAGGTTTTCCCCCCACTTTTGCTGCTGCTGCTGCTGCATTGCAGTGAGTGGTGCTTTTCCTTTTCGCTTTCTTGGCAGCATACGCATGCATACTCTCTGCTCCTCTTTTTCTCTTTCTCTGCCTCTCAATGCTCTGGGCTTTGTAATAGGGTCGAACGTACCCAGAGCACATGTACACCTACCGACCCACCTACCTACCTACATGCATACGTACATTTGTATCTTTGTATCTTTGTGGTAAATAAAATGATAAAAAAAACCACAACAAAAAGTTGACACCAAGTCTGATTTTACATTCTGCGAAAAGGCGTGATTTTTGACAATTTACATACACGCGTGTAGGTCTTATTTCTAATTACCTAATTGTGCCGACAAAGTATCGGCTAACTATAGCCATTAGCCATTGTGGTGGGGAATAGGGCATAATACCCGAGAAGTGAGTGTATGCAAAATCGATTAAATCATGTAACTAAAAAACAAGCAAGACAGCATACATACCTATATATGTATATGCAAGTGGGGGGAATATATACAAAAAATAGGAAAATATTTAGCACGATTTTGGCTAATAGGAGGTGATGCCAAAAATCGAAACTATTCCATTTTAACAAATAAATATGCTCTTGATTTTTGCATACTTGTAAAGCTATCGTTATCGTTTCGTTTCGGTTTTTTTTTGTTATCGAACAAATCTAGAAAAGAATATTTTTCGAGTTAGGAGGTGATGCCAAAAATCGAAACTATTCCATTTTAACAAATAAATATGCTCTTGATTTTTGCATACTTGTAAAGCTATCGTTATCGTTATCGTTTCGTTTCGGTTTTTTTTGTTATCGAACAAATCTAGAAAAGAATATTTTTCGAGTTAGGAGATGATGCCAAAAATCGAAACTATTCCATTTTGCGTGTAAAATATAACATGTTAACAAATAAATATGCTCTTGATTTTTGCATACTTTTAAAGCTATCGTTATCGTTTTGTTTTTTTTTTGTTATCGAACAAATCTAGAAAAGAATATTTTTCGAGTAAGGGCTTCTCTCGTATATTGTACATTGTATATTTAATTGATTAATAATTAGTAATTAGCAAATATTTTGTTGTTCTTGAGACTGCTTACGTTTTTTGTTTTGTTTTTTTTTTTTTATATTAATTTTAAATCGGAGTTTTCGAGTTTACAATAAACAAAAAATTAATTAAAATTGGTGTTTATCTCATCGATATAATTTGAAATCAAACAAATTTAGCACAACAGATTTAAGCAAAAGACATTATATGTATAAAGAACATAAAAGTGAAATTCGATTCCAAAGTCATGTTAAACAGCGCAAATAACAATTCTCTCCAGCATGTAAGTAGACGAAAAACGTCATTAAAATAGTCGATATTTCCTTGCCTTCTTTATTTATAAATATTGTTTTTTTTTTGTTGTTGCATGCTTTAGCATTTGTGCATTTTTGCCTACATTTAACACACTGCATGTCCTTTTCTGTGCCTGTCAAGCTTGCTTAATGGATGGCTTTTATTTCACTTAATTGTTATTTGTATTATATTTAAGTTGCCTCGGCCTAGAACAGGATACGTGAATCAGAGATTATAAAATATATTCAATAATTTATCTGTAAATAAATATGAAAAACATTAGGATCTATATTTGCATCAACTTCTTCATTCTTGCAAGTTCTATTTTATGATTATTTACAAATCTTTTGATCCTTTTGGCATATGGCTTACATTTAGATACTTCTCAATTAATTAATTAATAATTATATTTATAAAACCATTCCTTCGATGCACAAATACTGAGATGTGATCTTGATTATATTAAACTTTTCGAATTTATGCCCTCACATGTCCGTCCGACACGAATGACACTCGAAACACAGGTGTGTTCTTATATAAAAATATGTTGCAATGAATTCGAAATGCTTCGAAAAATAATACCAATAACAATGCAATTTTAAGAGGAAGTCTCGAGCCTAACAAGTTTTGATTTGTAATAAAAATGTTTATAAAAATATATTCAAAAAATGTACTCAAAATTGATTCACAAATCTTCTGATTTTTGGATTTCTAACTTATTTCCAGCTTAGCTTACCTTTGACTTTTTTTGTTATTAATGTTGTAAAGTTTAATTTCCACTCATATTTAATGCTGGCATGCCTAAATTTTTATTTTAATTAATTTGTCTTTGTAAATAATTTAACATTTTTTGTTTTGTTATGAAACAAATATCTTGGAATTTCGTTTGGAAATTTTCAAGAAGCCGCCGCCACACATATAACCAAGAAGCTCATTCCATTTGGACTAAAGTTGCGACCAAAAATATATAATTTTCCTTCAGATAGAGATTTGAAAATGTATACCCCAAAGTATAGAATGTTTCACATATGCACACATTTGTATTTATTTAAAAGTGCTGTGTCGTTGATTACTGCAAATTTTGATACGCAAATGCAATTCATGCATCTCTGAGTTTGTGGTGCTGCTGCTGCAGCTGCTGCAGCAATTACCGCTCCACCGGCATCCAAATTTTGATGCAATTTCGTTTCGACCTTTCATTAATTCTACAAATCTCCGATCTCTGCCTTGTTTTGCGGCGGGAAATTCTGTTGCAAAAGTTGTGCTTTTTATCAGCAACAAAGAATCAGCTTGGCAAGACACAAATAAGCGCTCGCGCACACTGTCGCCATAATTATAATAATAATAATAAGAAAATATTAAATTAAAGCATTTGCTTGATATGGATTATTATCCATTTAAACCTGAGTAAAATCCATAAAATATTTCTTAATTTAATTACACATTTTAAATGGAAATTTCGAAGGGAAAATCATATAGTATTCCTTCCTTTAAAAGGGTATATAAATATCGAGCTTCTTGAAATGCACAGGGCTAGTCGTGCAAATTATCTATACACGTACCAGCATGTGTGTTATACACATGTATCTTTTTTTTTCTTCATAATTTCAGTTCCTTCTATAAAATTAGCCGCAGATTGCTTTTGTCGTTGTCAGTTAAATGTCAGTGCTTAGCCGGGAAACTCGAAAATCATCATCAGTCGTCGCTAAGTTGAACACGATATTTGGTCGTCGGTCGTCGGTTCTAGATTTAATTCGAGGAGCATAGGGAAATACATATTGAATAGAAAGAATAGGCCGAAAAATGTATCCTGTTTCCTATAAGCCAGGGCTGAGAGGGTGGCATAAATCATCATCCTTTCACTACCAGCAACATCATCATCATCATCATCATAATCATCCTTCTCATCATCATAATCATCATTATGGCATGCGTATAGCCAAAACCTCCATTTATTATCAGCGACAGCAACAACAATTTTCAAGCTTTGCTACCAAAAGGTCGCGTTTTTTCTTTAAACACCGTATTATGCGTCCCTCATATATGGCTTATAATGTAAGTGAAATATAAAGTAATGGTGACGGAGCGAATAAAAAACGCCAAGGAAAGCCCCCAAAATAGGAGCTATATATAGCTATATTTATACAGTTGCAGAACTTAAAACATAAACCTTGTTTAGGATGTAACAATTATCTCTTACAGTTACAGTTTTTTTTTATGTTACGCTAAAATCGTCTTGTTATAACTGTCTATATAATATACATATAGTATCGATGTTGTTGTGCTGTAATCGTGACTAAAAACTAATATTGTGTGTGTATGTATGTAGTCCTAATTGGCACAAAACTAAAGTAATATTATATTATATTATTAAAATAAATATTATAAGAAATTAAAAAATAAAATAAATATAATACAAACTCAAAAAGCTATAACAATTTTGTATTGTTTCCTGTTGAGAAAGAAAAATGCAATTAAAAAATATTCCAACAAATTATTAAAAATTCGATTTTTAATCGATTAAAATCGCTGCTTTTTTCATCTCTAATAAAAAAACTATACCTACACACACAAAAAAAAACCAGGTCCTTAACCGGAAAGTTGTGAATGCTTTGTTGTTGTACCGTACATGTCCTTTAATTGTCTCTAAAAAGAAAAATCGACATCCTCCAAATGAATATATATTTATAACGAATGACATGACATTTTATGAATTATTATAATCCCAATATCCAATATAGCCGGTAACAGCACCATCTGAAATCAACATGAATGGCTATAACCGAAAGTCGCCACAAAAACGGCGCTATGATATGCCAAAATATGCTGGTAAGTGCCCGGGCTCTCCCATATTAAAATATACACATATATGTATATAGATTTATATAGATTTATAATACTGATTTACTGGACTTTCCGCAGTTCCGCCAAAAAAGAAAACAAGCAAGGAACGCATACCACAGCCGAAGAATACAGTAGCAATGCTAAATGAGTTAAGACATGGACTGATTTACAAATTGGAGTCACAGACTGGTCCGGTGCACGCACCCTTATTTACGATATCCGTTGAGGTAAGTTATATATATATATTTGATATGGTTTTCAGTTGCTCGCATTAAAAAGGGACTCGGCAGATCTCGCTCTATATTGTTTTGTGATGTGATTTCTATTGCAAATTGAATTTTATATAAATAAAAGAAATAATGCAATATAATTCCCAAGAGGTTATACATAGGTCTTCTTGATACAAGAAACAATATGATTTTTTATCGATCCAATCGATAAAAATCGTTTAAGATTAACATATGTTTATGCTGGCTTTATGCATTATTTATATGAAAATCACTTGGTATTCAAAACTATTTCGTTTAATGGCTTGCATATTATTTACATATATAGTATGTATACCATATATATTCCACGCGAGCTCATCGAAAATGACATATCAATAGATCGATAAGTACTATAGGGGGAGTGAGTGTGGGCAATAAAAAAGTGCATGACAGCCAAACGTTAAGATGGCATATTAAGCAACTGGTACACCTCTTTATACACAGTAAATGCAATAAACAAAACGAAAAAGCAAAAAAGACAAATCATTTAGGGTGTTTTTTTTTTGTATATTTGATATTTGCATCTGCTTTATGACCCCACAACAAATCGATATGGGGGAAACCCTTAAATGTAACCCCAAATGATGGGTAAATAGTATTATATCGTTCTGTGCATATCTTGTTATCTATTCCGGACTCACACAGGTCGATGGACAGAAATATTTGGGCCAGGGACGAAGTAAAAAAGTAGCACGCATCGAAGCAGCTGCCACCGCACTGCGAAGCTTTATACAGTTCAAGGATGGAGCTGTCCTGTCGCCATTAAAGCCATCGGGCAACCTGGACTTTACCAGCGATGAGCATCTTGAAAATGGTATTGAAAATATTGCCAATCACAAATTGGTCGAACACATTGAGACGTTGATGTTGACTGAAAAGAAATCCAACCTTACCTCGCTTGAACAACCCACGTTGCGTCTTCAAATGTTTTGCATGAGTCAGAGCAAGTATTAGTGCAATTTTTCGTTTTTCCTTACTTTTCTCTTTGTTCTTTTTTTTGTTTTTCTTTTAATTTTATAATTTAATCATAACTTTTAATCGGGACTTGAATGAAGCTTTATTTTTAATATATATGAATGGCAATCTTTACATTTATTTCAAGATCAGGTTGAATTTATTTTTTAATAACAAAGAAAATAATATATTTTGTTGGGAACAAATTATTATTACTATTATTATTATTGTGGTGATATTTTTTTTAATTTTGCGAAGACATTATATTTATTCAAAACCAGAAACTCTTTACGATCTTAATCGCAATTTTTAATATAGTTTTTGTATTCTGATTCATATATTTATAAATTAAATAAATATGTATTTTTAATAAATTTCTACAACATCGATATTTTAACTTTAAATGCCATGTTTTTCGAAATTTATATATCAAAGTTTCCAATAGCTTCAATATTGATATTAAGAAATATTTCAAATACGAATTTTCCACTTGATAAAATCATTTTTTAATTTTTTTAACTTTATTTTAAACTTTATTTAAATTTGTATAGTTTTTTTATCAGGGGCTTTCAGTTCGATCATTTAAATCATATATTGACATATTTTTTATAAAGAAATTATTATAAAATTAAATAAATTGCAATTTAGTTTTGCATTATATTTTTCTTATAAATTAAGAATTTATTAGTTACTTTATAAATAATTTCTTTTAAAGATATTCCATTAGAGCTGGAAAATCATAGATGTTTCTCTTAAATTAATTTATTTATTGCTATCTAGTCCAGGTCAGTGCTAAATGTTGTATTTTTTTATATATCAATATTTTTATTTGAAATAAAAATACAATAAACATGGTTTAGGAAATACAAATAATTTTTGGCTCTATTATAAAAAGGTTGTTAAATAAAAAATATGATTTTAAACATTTTTTAATATAAATAAAATCAAGATAAAAAGGTTGTTAAAATTAAAATATGGTTTTAAAAATTATTTTTATATGAAACCCAATTTATTTAATTTTTTTTTGTTGTATTTTATTTATTTATTTATTATTGATTTTTGTATATCGAAACGTTAGATTCTTTTCCAGCTCTACGTCTCAACATAAAACCATAAATACCCAACATAAAACAGTTGCCAAGTTTTTTTTTAACGCTTTGATTTGTTTTTTTTTTTATTATTAATTAATAGGCTTAAAAAAAGGTATGATCTTATTATTAGTCTGACAGTTATGCTTATTTTTTTTTGCATTCCTCCTCCCCTTGTTGTAAACCTGTAATGTGTAAATAAGTGAATAAGTTTTGTCCATCAAAAAATATATATCATTTTTGCTACCTAATATTTTTTATATATGGTATGTATATTTCATTTCAACCGTAAGATAATATTGATTTTTGAAATATATTTCATTAATATCAATTCATTCGTAATTTGTATTATTTAATTTAATTGAGTTCCACATGTTTTTCCTTGCATTTGTCCTCTAATACTAAATATTAAATATTTCTAATAATACTACATACATATATGGTTGGAGAGAACATAATTATAGATGATTAAGAGTCGCATCTCGGTAATGACGGTTCAATCAACCCTTTTTTCACTAACTCCCTTTGTGTCTTGGCAGATGTGAGCAAGAGTGCCATTGCTGTGGACGGCCAGAAGAAGGTGCCAGACAAGGGTCCGGTCATGCTGCTCTACGAGCTCTTCAATGACGTTAATTTCGAATGCAATAATATCGACGGTGCTCAGAATAATTGTAGATTCAAAATGACGGTGACCATAAATGAAAAGAAATTCGATGGTACAGGTATATGTCTATCAATTAAGGTGCTAAATATAATACCTGTATTAATATATACATTATTTATTTTAATTTATCTTGAAGGACCCTCGAAAAAGCTGGCCAAGAATGCCGCAGCGAAGGCAGCCCTGGCCTCGCTGTGCAACATCTCGTACAGTCCCATGGTTGTGCCGCAGAAGAACGTGCCACTGCCCATTGACGACAAATCCTCGTCCATGGAGCTGCCTCAGATTCATGCCGATACGATCGGACGGCTGGTCCTGGAGAAATTCATGGAGGTTATTAAGGGCCAGGAGGCATATTCGCGGCGAAAGGTATTAGCTGGCATTGTAATGACTGAAAACATGAATTTTTGTGACGCCAAAGTGAGTATTATATTATTAATTTTATATATTATTTACTAATTATATACTCTCCGCTAGGTTATCTCAGTTTCAACGGGCACCAAGTGCGTTAGCGGGGAGCATATGAGTGTGAATGGAGCTGTCTTAAATGATTCTCATGCCGAAATAGTGTCTAGACGTTGTCTTCTCAAGTACTTATATGCCCAGTTGGATCTCCAGTGCAATCAGGGTATAGTTGTTTGTTGCTAATGCTAAGTTATGGCCATATATGTATAAGAACTAAGTATAGTAAAATATTAATATAGAGTAATTTAGTGACATGTATATTAGACCCTTGCTGTGTGATTAATTCATTTGTATGATTTTTATCAAAAAAAAAGTATTTATTTATTATTAAAAATCATTGATATCATTGATATACCTAGTCTTGTCCGTTTTAATAATTAAAACAATTAAATTGCAGATTTAAGAGAGGCTTGTACTACATAAAAATTACTATTTATATTTCAAAAAATGTATTTAGTTATTTTTAGCCTTTTGAAAGCTTTAAAATGCTTTGAAATTATCAAAAAAAAAATCTCTTAAAGCTGTATTTTTATTTTTCTGTCCCTAGTTTTCCATCCAATAAGTGAATATTGTAGTCGCTCTTGATATCTTTTCGAAAATATCATAAATTTAAATATATATATCTAAATCAATGAATATCTCATTAAATTAATATCGAAATATATGTTATTCATTTAGTCTCTTTCCGCATGTATTGGTCCGATATACATATCTAACAGAATATCGATTTATCGCCCATACATATATGGATTATGTGTGCCAAATGATGATACATGATCGATATATCTATGTATATTTTTTATGTTTCCCAGTATAAACATTTTCGTTGTAACATTTATTATAGGCTTTATATGCTTACGCCCCTCGTCCGTCCCGCTTTGTACTTGTATTGCTTTGTTGTCGTACTTCTTTTCATATATACTTGTGTGTGTATGGGTGAAAAGAAATAATGCAAAACAAAAACCAAAAAACAAAAAAACAAAAAAAAAAACATAAATCTATATAATTTTACTTTAATTTACAATTTGATTACTCTTATTCAATTTTCTCTTAAATTTAGCTACAGCATATCAGTCGATTTTCGTGAGGAATACTGATGGGCAATACCCTTATAAACTAAAATCCGGGGTACATTTCCATTTGTATATAAATACAGCACCTTGTGGGGATGCACGGATATTTAGTCCTCACGAAAACGACACAGGTGTTGATAAACATCCAAATAGGTTGGTACTACCGATATTTTATAAATACTTGCTACTTTATTATTACAACAAACAACAACAACAACAAACAACAACCAAATATTTAACATCAACAACAATAGTTTTATATTATGTGTTACCTATTTACTCTCTCTCTCCCTCTGGGAATTTTTTTTTAACAGAGAGAAAGCCTAGACAAGTTATCTTTTATTATATATATATTTTTATATATTTATAAATATATATGCATCTTAAAATATATTTGTATTTATATATATAAATATATAGATGTATACATACAGTTGTGTGCCTATATAATTTGAAGGCTAAAATCGTTTGGCCTTACGGATTTTGTACCTTTTTATTTTTTTGTATCCAATACAATAAGCAATTCATTTTTATATATATTAAAGTATAAGTCATAAATTTATATCAGCTTTAGTGTAACTTATGAGCTGCTTGGTGCTGCTTGGCTTGTACATTGCAGGCAAAAGCTTTGAAAAGAGACGTCTCTATATATCTGCATCTGCTTATACCTTGTACAAATCTTTGTTTGTTAATATAAGTTTTTATCCGGTTCTATTTTGAATTCAGAAAAAAATATATATAAGCAGCATTATTTCTTCATAATTTTACCAGATGACTTTTGCCTTTGCAAAGTATATGCTTGCCCCACTGTATGTATAGGATTTAAGATAAAAAGCAAACTTGAAAATACATATATTAAAAAACCAGAAATAAATAATATTTGTACGACAAAAAAATATATTTATTAGGTTTTCTTAAGAATTTGTATTTTTTTCTCCAGTGTTTAAACTTTAATTTTTAATTCGAAATCGATTTTCACTGAAAACAATGAAATGTTAAGCAAATGTTTTTAAATCGAAAACTTTGATATTTTTGGTATTTAAACATGAGTTATTTTTGATAAATTTTGATAAATTTGCTAAGAAGAAATTCAGAAGGTTTTTCTTGATTTAAAAATGAAAAAAGTATTATTTTTTCCAAAAACAATTCACACTTTTCGGTAAACATTAGTAAAAACGAAATAGAATCTAGATATAAAAAAAAAATTAAATATTTTCCCGGTGTTTCCCAAATGTCTGTCTGCATAAATAACCAAAAACAATACATTGACTTTCAATTCTAATGACTCTTAACAATACACAAATAATATATATATATACAGAAGTTGTACGAATTTCAGTCAAGTCAGGATTTATAAAATATATAGAACATCATTTTCAGGACAACAACAGATTTAAATTTAATTTGAAAAATGAATAAGAAATTATTTACTTGAAAATATAATATACTATATTACCGTATATAATATATATATTTCATTTTGAGAGGAAGAGAACAAAAGAAACCAGTCAGGTTTAAAGGAACGTTTTGTTTCTCCCCTCTTGGCATGTTCCCAATACTCTCTCCAATTTCGATCTGGCAAATAATTATGATATATATCTTCTCACGTCCCATATATTTTCTTGCAAATGCCGCGATTTCCATGAACACAAAATTATCATCATCAAAAATCAACAGAAAAGCCCGTGGCCAATTGCGCACCAAAATAGAATCCGGAGAGGGCACAATTCCAGTCAAGAGCAGCGATGGCATCCAGACCTGGGATGGGGTATTGCAGGTATTTACACATATATATATTAAAAATCGTATATTTATTATATCCAAGGAAATGCAACGAATTACAACATTTTCGCTCTTCTTTTCTTTTTTCTCGCCAGGGACAACGCCTGCTTACCATGTCCTGTTCGGACAAAATCGCTCGCTGGAACATTGTGGGCATACAAGGTTCCTTGCTGTCTTCCATTATTGAGCCCGTATACCTGCACTCGATCGTCCTCGGCAGCCTGTTGCATCCGGAGCACATGTACCGTGCCGTCTGCGGTCGGATTGAGAAGTCTATTCAGGGTCTACCGCCGCCGTATCACTTGAATAAGCCACGCCTGGCCCTGGTCACCTCGGCGGAGCCACGAAATCAGGCCAAGGCACCGAATTTTGGCATTAATTGGACCATCGGTGACACCGAGCTGGAGGTGGTCAATTCCCTGACGGGTCGCACCATTGGTGGCCAAGTGTCGCGCATCACAAAGCAGGCGTTCTTTGTTAAATATGGTTTTCTAATGAAGAATCTGCCGGGTATTCCCATTCGCAAGGTGACCACGGACTATGGTCAGACCAAGGCGAATGTTAAGGATTATCAGGTAATAAAGAATTTGGGCTCTTATGGATATCTACATATATGTATATTAATAATTGATTTTTAAATTTTTTACAGACGGCGAAACTAGAACTATTTTCGGCCTTTAAGCGTGAGGACCTTGGCAGCTGGCTAAAGAAACCAATCGAACAAGACGAGTTCGGGCTTGTCGAATGACTGCATTCAGCGATACTACTATATAATATATATTATTATATAAAAAAAGACAAAAGTAACGGCAAGCAATTAATAGAGTTAGAAGACATAGATTTTAGGCAAAGGAACAATTCTTTTTCGCAACAACAGCGAGATAAATGTAATAATAATAATAATAATAATCACCTGCCAACCTTGTATTCCCAACAAAAACAAAAACAACAATGCAACAACAACCAGAACAACAACAACAACAACAACCAGAACCAGAACAACAGCAACAAGCACAAAGATGCTAATGCTCGATCCATAAAAAACGGCTCTAGAATATTTATAGAATAGAATGTAGTCTCTATGCTGGAACTGAGTAAAGGAGTATTATGGCGTTTTTTGTTGATATCAAAACGGATTCTTCCATATCCCAACTTTATTTACCTTTTCCCACGATTCGTTCTTTAAAATTCGTTTTTAAACAAAAACAAAACCAAATAAATAAAACGAAAAGTGAAGTTATATAAAATATATATATTATATACGCCTTAGCTACACTGCTTAGACTTGACAAGAAAATTAATATGAAGGTGGGCTTTCATTAGATTTCTTCTGTTTGTGCCTATTTAAAGAAAGAAAGAGAATGTGGTAATAATTATATTGTTACGAATGAGAAAACAAAAAAATCAATTTTTGGAATGTATGGAAAAACTTTGCAGTAAAATCGAGAAATAACGATAACGATTAAGCAATGTATGTTGTTAAGTAATGTTATTTGCAAGGTCACAAAAGTAACAACAATAAAGAGAATAATAAAAGAATAATTAAAAAAATTATACAAATAACAACAACAACAACAACTAATAACCTTACAACGTCACGCTTTATAATAATAAACTCAAAAAAGTAGACTTTAGGGTGAATCTGCATACGTACTTTCCACTTTCTTCAAAATCATATAAACATATATAATATATATATATATATATATAAACAACCTAGGCTTTCCAACCATTTTCAAGGAATTTTAATCAATTAATGATTATGTAGATTTCTTTATAATATTGTAGAATGCAACAAAAATAGATTAGTTACAGTCCGAAGCTTGTAGCATCATTTTTATCTAATATCTAACAATCCTTTTTCGTATATTAGCTGCATCATCCTAGTTTTGTTTTATCTCGGTATCGATAGAACTCGATATACTCCATAGAAAAATGATATATCTGAATATTATTTCTACACATAAGTCGATATATAAATCGATATTTGAATGTTGGGATATATGAGCGATAAATCGGTATTCTGTCTGAGATTTTGGAACAATATTTGTCTAATTTTCAATAATATTTGCAATATTTTCAAGTTTATCAAAGTTTACCACAATTTCAATATATAGTATTTGCCGATGAATCGTATTGGAGATTTCCTCTCGATATACATCCCTAAAAGAAATCTTTCGGTGCCTGTCCGATCTGAGATATATATATATATATATGCTCGATGCACCAAAGTATAAGGGGATGTGTGGGTTTTATAATTTTCAACTGTTCGTTAAACTTACTTTCTGTAAGTATTTCCCCTTCGAAGACTTGAGTTATGTTTTTCCAACAATCAACCAATCCCTGCATTACCTTGGTTCTTATATATTTAAATAATAACAAAAGGAATGAAGAAACTAATAATGTGACGACATAAATGACTTGAGTAATACCGCATATATAATGGATAAAGAAAAGTTGATCTTATATAAAATACTGTGATACTAAATTTTACTAGTACTTCCAGCATAGCTGCATTTTATCCATTCTTAAATATTCTATGTTATAGAAGAAGCAGCATCAGATAATAATCATACAAATAATAACCGTTATATAGGAACAAAAACGAACAACAAATTATTACAAAGAAACGAGGGAAATTTAAAAAAAAAAATGCTTGTCTAAATTAGAATTTGAAATAAGAAGGAAGAAGAATTTTACACAGAAAATTACATACATGGGTATAACAGGGGGGCTTTTCTCAACGATCCTTTGTTTTTACTTTTAATTACAGATACGTATATATACATATATGAGAATATATATATAGAACTTTGGTTCGGCTAATTATTGTTCAATATTTATTAGATTTACTCCTCTAAGACAATTAATTAATTACTATTACACAAAAAAGGAGCCTCCTCTTTACCCTTTAAAATAAGTTAAAAGCAAAATGCTAGTCATTAAACGAGTTTACTTGTTTCTTGTTATATCAAATGGTTGAAAATTCATTAAATTTCTTTCAGTTGTTTAGCCTGATTATTTTTATAAAATAATAGCTAAAAATAACGTACACATAAATATATATATATATATTACTAAAAGAATTTTAAAGCGACAACAGCCTAATATATATATATATATATAAATAGTAAGCAAGATACAAAAGATTGCTCAAGCTGCAAACACTTTTGGTAGTTATTCATTATTTTCCGGGACTTCCCTTACTACTGGCAGGACGAATAAAAATAAAAATAAAAAAAATTATGGACAAAATCCAGTGATAAGACGAGATACACACACATACACATACACACAACCACACACATGTAGCTATACAATTATAATGACAATGTTTGAATTGGTCTGAAAATACACCCGAAATACAGGCCAATCTTTATTCCATTTGTACTCCCATTAAAACTACACACAACACAAACTAAGACAACAAATTAAAAACTTGGGTTATCTCCGGTATTAATTAGAAATTGAGCAAAAAAAAAATAAAAATAAAAATAAATAAATAAAAGCAAACAAGAAACAAGGCGAGCCACATCGAAGGTGAACACTTACTATTACTTACTATTTATTTTGTAGTTTCTAGAGTGTTATAAGACTATATCCAACTAAGCAGATAACGAAGACATAGTGCCGAGTTCACACTTGATACAATTATATATAGAAATCTGCTATTATTTCTCAACAACTTTCCCAAAACACACCAACACTCACACACACATCTTTTAAATCTTAGAGATACATAAAATAGTAATCTTACTCCATTACTAAAACTTTTATTACAACTCTGACTAATACGACGACACCAAGAACATATAATCTCCAGTATAAACAGAACAAGAATATATAAATTATTAATTAGGTTACACTTATACTTCGCTTAACCAAAAAGAAGAAAAACAAAACAAAAAAAAAAAAAACACAAACACAAGAAAAACCAAAATGAGCAATTTAGTCAACAAAATGAATATCCAAATAGTAGTTTATGCCTTTATTTTGTTTATTTCTTGTCGTTTATATTATTATTTGATTTTTAATACTCATCAAAAGCAAAAACAAAAACAAAAAAAAATAGTTGTGCTTTAGAGACCTGCACCTGTACTCGTCTTGACGATACAAGAGATACCTTTGACGTAATCATGTATGTGATTCCGAGTAATCGGCAATAGAGGAAAACTTTTTGATTAGGAAAATGCAGTAGCTAATACATCCCATAAACATATAGAGAAGCTGCGTTTTTTTCTCTTAATTAATTTATTGCTTTTAAAGGAATCGAACATACTAATAGCTCACATTTTTTCCTACTAGTGCAGGTCTCTAGTCTCTATACACTCTCTAAAAAAAGCACCAAACCTTTCTTTAGTTAAAGCCAGAGCTCAGTGAAGAGGATCTCTCTCTCTCTCTCTCCCTGTTTTCCTTCCACGCTTTGCCTGCAGTCTACAAGCAAAGAGAGAGAGATCTCTCTCTGTTTTCCTTCCACGCTTTGCCTGCAGTCTACAAGCAAAGAGAGAGAGAGGGAGAGAGATCTCTCTCTGTTTTCCTTCCACGCTTTGCCTGCAGTCTACAAGCAAAGAGAAAAAGAGAGAGAAAACTGCTTTCTTTTTTCAACAAAAATAATGGTTTAAGTCCTCATCAAAGCTCTGGTTAAAGCATAAAATCGTATCCAAAAAATATACTAATATATACACCCACACACAACACACACAAACTTATACGTAAAACCTTGTTCTTGGTCAACCAATTAGTGCAAGTACATATAAACGAGATTAAAGCAGAACAAAATAGCTAAAGGAAACACTCTGTTAACTCTGAAAACAGCTAAGAAAAAAATGTATCAATCACTTACAATTTTAATATAGATTTTACGATGGCTTTTGTTATAATTAAAAAACAAAACAGAAAAAACAAACAAAAATAAAAACAAATTGTATTTTGCGATTTTATAATCGAATGTCAGCCAATAATAAATATAATCTCGAGGTCAGAGAGCCGAAATTTAAACCTTATAAACATATGAATATTTACATAAAAATCGTTCGGTCTCCAAATACTGTAAATGACGATTTAATAAATTACCAAATAATATATAATATATATATATACATATATATATATATATATATAGAGTACACACAAAATGGGTGTTTATTGGTTGTCACTTGCCTGGGTTCCTGGGGGGGAAAACAAATAAAGCCAAAAGAAGGATAATTATTCCAAGCTGAACTCTAGAAGGAGATTTTATCCTTGCACAGAGTTTTAGCTATAAATTTTAATTGTAGATTCTCTTATTTTTATTTTAATAATTTATACAATATTTTTTTTATTTTACTATTCAAAAATATTTTTTTTAAATAACTTAAAATGTAGACTCTCCTTGAAGATTCCTTGTTCCTTGGACCCTGCTGGCCGCCTTTCACTGAGAATACGTCCAGGCTGAGCTTGGTTGTATGTGTTTGCCTTTTCAATTCCTTCTTTAGCGCCCTGGCCGTG
Source organism: Drosophila birchii (assembly GCA_035046345.1). NCBI lineage: Eukaryota > Metazoa > Arthropoda > Insecta > Diptera > Drosophilidae > Drosophila > Drosophila birchii. The sequence goes on along the minus strand of JAWNOA010000043.1, from coordinate 5,766,314 downwards.
GCTTTGCCCTCTGACAGTATCCTTTGGGTGTTAGGCGTTAGGTCCTGATGTACCTCATTCTCAGCTGCCTCTTCGCAAATTGAATCCTTGCCAGGATAACCCCAATTTATGCCTGCAAAGTAAACATGGAGTTTAACTTTTGGAAGCAGAAGTTTGTGTATCCCTAAATTATAAAAACTACAGAATTTGTATTTTATTTTGCCAATTTTATTTCAGCTAATTTAATATACATATAGAGTCCTTGAATTTTTATAAAATTTCATTTAAAATTTTTCATTTATTTCCAGATATGGACTGATTATTCTCAAATTTTCACATTACTTTTATGAAAATCTGACGATCGGAAAATTAATAGAAAATAATTATAATTTAAATTATAAAATTTGTGAACTAATTACAAAAATAAGATACAATCCAGAGCCTTCCCATCAGATACAATCCAGCGACTTCCCATCAGATACAAGTGGATCGTATTTCCAGTCGAAAATGAAAACAGCTGATATTGTTGTAAGCATGGCCGGCAGAACGGTAATTGAGAGAGCACGAAGTCCCAAACGGGAAAAGAAAGGTGGGCATGAATTGCGAACCGGTAAATTTTGTATGGGGAGAAAGGTGGACATAAATTGCCAACCTGTTATTGAGAGAGCATCGATGCACCGAAGATCGATATCAAGAAAAACATCGAAAAACCTCGGAAAACATCGAGTCTTTCAGCATCACTAGACGCGGCCATAACGGAGGCAAAAAAGCGCGCAATAGTCCTTGTAGATCGCGGCGGGCAAAGTGAAAGAAAAGCGTTGCAAATACGAATGGCAAGTGCGAAAAATCGGTCTGGGAAAGTAAAGTGAAAGCCTAGAAAGCGTTCTTTGGGTTTTTTCAATGCATATCTGCAAGCGAATACAACAATAAAGAATAAAAACCCCAAAACAGTAAGAAAGGAAGTGTATAAAAGTGCGTGTGTGTGTAAGGGTCTGCTGAATTTTCAATAAAAATATAAAAATGTTTAATATTTCGTGTTTTCGCGTAAACTTTAATCCGCCGTTGGGATTTGCGTGCAACAAATTAAGGGGGGAGACACATATAGACAGTCAAAATATGGACATGTTTAGAAAAAATTTTTTTTTTTAGGAAATAAGTAATCAATCCATGTGAAACTTTAGAGATATATTAAAATAATATCAAAGATGATAAAAAAAATTTTTAATTAGCCACGTTTTACAAAATGGCGGACTTGTGGCAGCGCAATGTCAGCTCCGAGTTTTTAAAGGTGCCCCCATTCCGGACACGATTCAGCCCGTAATCCAAGTCGGAAATTCAAAAACAAAATTTATTTGTATTAACAATAAGTATATCTTCTATTTGAACCAAAAAAACCCAAATGAAATGAAGCAGAAAAAATTCAGCACAGTTTTGAACTTAAAATTTCGTTTTTCAGAGGGTATTTTTGACTTTCCACCCTCTTAAAAAATCACTAAAACTTATTTTTCTTAAAACCAATTTGGTTCAAATAGAAGCTACATTCATGCAGAATATAATACTTTTTGATTCATTCCGATATGTCGCATACTTTTTCGTGAATCGTGTCCGAAGCATAGGTAAAATCCTGAAAATTGAAAGTGGAGAAAAGGCCGTTTAAAGTTTTTGACGTGCGTACTTTTACACTTGTGTACCTTGCGTACGCGCTTCATTTTAAGCACTTAGAGTTTAAATACTGTAATAAAACTTTTACTGTGTATTCTATGAATAATAAACTATTTATTAAAGCAAAAAAAAATTTCAAGAAAAAATTTTCGATCTATATGTGTCTCCCCCCTTAAGGGGTGAGTGAGACAATACCATATTTTTATTGCTTTATTTGCGTTTCCTTCTATTTGTTATCCTCGTCTTGCATAGCATCCCGCGCATGCGCATTTATTTTTCTTCTCTTGCCCTTCCTTGAATATTTACTTTGTAGCAAGTGCCATTACTTGATTTGTTTGTGGCATGGAACGTGGAACCTATGAAAGAGAGAGCGACTTTAAGAATGCGATCCACTGTTAGGGTTCTCTTTGTTGACAATTGGAGCGCTGATTCCCTTAGCTTACCTTGTTTATTTGCTTGGTAAATTACCAAGTTTAGCTTTGTTTACCATTTTTTTGCTTGGGAATTTGTAAATTTGTGAAGCCAAATTTGCAATTTAAGACAAATTAGACTATTATCACATATTATAAATGGTTAAAAATTTATTTTAAAGAATATGATCCACTAATATGGTTCACTATTTTAATATTTGGAAAGGCTGTTGCATTTGTTGACCTGAAAACGAAAGATCGTCTTTAAAAATGCGATCCACTCTTAAGTGTTCTCTTTGTTGACAATTGGAGCGCTGATTACTTTGTTTACCTTATTTTTTGCTTGGTAAATTGTTTGCTTTATTTTTTTATTTTTATTATCAAAATCAAATTATATTATTTATTGTAAATTCTCCTTTAGTTATGTATAATCTCCAAGTTGTTTGTCCCACACAGCATGCAGGTTTCGTCGACAACGAACTTGTAACAATTATAGACAGACCGCTGTTAACGAAACCCGACTTCAGTGAGGACTCTGTTAGACATTTATCCATGAAAATCACTTCTGAAAATATTATCCTTATGAAGAAAATCACTCATTATAATAAAAATGCGATGCTCGGGGCTTGTGGTTTCCTTATCTGCAAAATAAAGAATCACTATTAATTTATTTGTTAAATAGATTATATTATACCAGGTTGTTTATACTCAGCATAGTCGACTTTTGATATAATTTCAAATTTATCAATTTCAATATAATTTGAGCATTGAACTTGTACAAAATTTCATACAAAATTTACTGGTACCTCGATAATCGGGGGTACACACTCTGTCCGTTCAGTTTTCAAGTCTATATCCCAATATTCAGTCATGTGGATGCATCTGTAAGCTGGCAGCAATTAAATAATTCATAAATAAATAATATTATTTGGTACGATATACGATATAGAGCAAATCGTGCTTTTTTGAGTGGTGCCAGTGCCCAAAAAGGATTACCAATTACTGAGGACCAAGGTTTGGTTGTCCTATCATCGCCCACGGCTTATGATATTGATGATGGCGATGATAGCGTTCACTTGACCAATCCATCAATGAATGAGCTGATGCAAGCCATTCACACTGCCAACCAGAGATCGATAATAATAACCCAGGCGGGGATTCAGCCGGGAATTCAGCCGGGAATCCTGCAGAGTGGAGGTAGCATATTCAGGGCCATTCATAACGATTCTTTGTTTGTGGGAGATGTGGCGGCGGAGGAGCTTCAATCCCCCAATTCCGTGGCATTTTTGGTAAGCAGGGTTATAAGAAGGGGTTATCCTATAGTTATCCTATCTATATCCTACTCTCACAGCAAGATCGCCTGGACTACTATCCACATTTTGTTCGGGAAATCTGCTCGAATGCCATTAATCCCGATTATATGCATCGGGCTCTGTCCTTCAACGACTTGACCTTTGTGGCCGGTGGTGGTGATGATGTTGATGATGCTGATGATGCTGATGTTGATACTATAGACGATGACCTTGATTTCGGTTCCACCTCGTTGGAGGGTGACTCCTCCTCGTCGTACACAGAACCATTGCTGTGGCGGGCTCTCTCAGAGGGAGCACTGATCACCATGCCCGGTGATAGGAATTTGGCCCAGCAAATGGCTATCCTAAAGCAACCTTCCTCGCATCCTCACAAGAAACGCAAGGCAGACCGAGATCTGGTGTTCACAGTGGTGGCACCTCATACTACTTGGAGTCCCGGCTATTGGATCACCTTGGCCCACATTATGGCGGTGATTGCCTGCCATCGTTGGGATCTATGAGGAGGAAGCAAGGCAGGCCTGCGCTTTTATGTGTTCTTTGTTTTTGTTTGTCTTTTTTTCGGGAGTTTTGTTTGGGGAAAGGTGGATAAACCGCAATATCAGTTTATTATAAATCATTTAACATATGTGATTTTCATTGATTTTTAAACACAAAAATCGGAAATATTATTGTTTTATTTTTTCGAATAAGAAAAACTAAAGTGAATAAGATGTTAATTTCAGTTTTAATCAACTTTTAGAGAAACAAATGGTAGCCTCTACAAACCTGTTTCTTTAAAATTAAATTAATAATTTTGTAAATATTTTTAAGACAATTAATAAGCACAATTTAACAAATAACAAAAAAAAAAGAAACACTTAAAGCATTGACTTTATGGTAGGAATGTAAAACCAAGCAAGTTATTTACATTTAATTTAAGCTTGAATATATATATATATATATGTATATATCCAGGTATGGGTAAAAATATATGGCGGATGGGAGATATTGGTACTCAGCCGCAATAATAAAGTTTGCTGGCAGCCACTTTGAATCTAATGCACTCAAAGTGCCATAAAAGGGTGGCCCTGACCGGGTGGCTGCTGTCTCTACCTCTACCGGGTTCGCCTTTGCCTTCACTTGGTTGGTAAAAAGTATATAAATCGAATTATTGGACACAAAGTCAGCTACATCAGAATGTTCCTGTTTTTCCTGTTGTTGTTGTTTTCAATACAATAACAATATATAATAGAATTTTCAGTGCATAATTATATTAAAAGCAGCAAAAGGCGAAACCAGGCCTGGGATTGTTCAACACGAAAGTTTAAGCTTGTTTAAGGTTTGTTGTTTTACTAGACATGTTTTTTTTATGGCCAACAAAAATAGAATAAGGTATTTTATAATTAATATAAAATATTATCTTAAGTTAAAAATTTGTTTTTTACGTTATGTAAAAATGTTAAATAAAGTTGTAAATAACAGAAAGCTGGGATTTCGAATGAGAGATCCTTTGCCACGTAGTTAAATATTTTTTACGGATTGAACTTGCTTTAATTCATTTACATAATAATAATATTTTGTAGAAATATATTTATTTACTATTTATATATTTTTTATGAAATTCTTAACAAAGAACTGCGGACAGTAGGGGGTTGGGGGCTTTGTCCAAGCTATACCTTTCCTATACTCTATACATATATAGTATGTCACAAGTAATTCTGACGTAACTGAAACTTTTAGGATGTGTGACAGGAAGACAGAGAGACAGGAAGACAGGAGTACAATGCATTATTCGACAGACGGAGAGAGGGACAGGCAGGAGTGTGCCGGCACTCTCGAAGGCGAATAAAACTACGCAAAGTTTATTCTGCTTCATTTGATAAAATGCGACTGGGGTGCGGACTGGCCTTTACAGGGTACAGTAAATACAGGGAATATAGCAACTGTAGTCAGTAGTCGGTCGTCGGTAGTCGTAACGGATGTGGAGGCGGATGTTGTGAAACCTCTTTGTTGCGGCAAACACTTACGCACACCAACAAGTGGAGCGGAAGTTGACAAACGTGTACCGTAACGTCTGCACTGTCGCAGTCGCAGTCACAGTCACAGTCACAACAAAAACAAATACTGAGCAGTCACAGTTTGTGGGGGAGTGTGTGTGTAACACGCACATTTCCGGTGTCTACCCCCCCATCTATGTACTATTTCAAAATTTATCACTAGCTTTTGTTTAGAAACATTTACAGGGTGGCCTGACTAACTGACTAACTGACTGACTGCGACTGACGACTGACTGGCTTTCATTGATGACAGTTCCTAAAATAAGTTCTGTTCTTTTCACTTTTGCCGGTTTTTAAATTAATATTTTAAAATTACTTAATTTTTAGGGGGTTTCAGCTGATAAACTGGGCTATGTAACTCCGTTTCAGGGTTTTTATTATTTAATAATATGAATATGAGTAACAGATCTAAGGAAAAAAAGAATATTTTCGAAATTCAATATTTCGATTTTTTCTTTACACGAACTTTGAAAATATTATTTTGTTTTCTAAGATCTGGAACTAGTTTATATCATGAAATGATTATATTTTATTATTCTGGAGATCTTATTTGTTTTACCAAAATAATAATCAGTAAACACTGATTTAAAAGAACATTATAAATATTATGTTTTTAGGTTTGGAACTCGTACTTCTAACAAATTCAAGTTTTGAGCCTAGTAAAATTAAAATTTAAAAACCTTTTACCAATGAAAACTCTGAAAACGTTGGTAACAGTAAAGGTCTGTTCTTTTATGAGAACTTTTTTGTAATAAATGCAGTGAAACACCCCGAATCTGTATTATTTTTATGGATTTAAGTTCAAGTCCCAGCGCACTCCAATGGCAATAGACCATGACCGTGGACAAAGTGGACAAAGATGTAGTTCGATGGCCGGATGGCGGCTAGCTGACTGGCTGACTGACTGCTGGTTGGATGGTTGGTTGGTTGGTCGGTTGGTTGGCGACCGAACACACGGTGTAATTGTGCTTCAATGGCAACGGGAACGATCCCATCATAAAGGCCAAGAGCGATGTTCTCTGTGCCTCACCGTGCTTGACCAACTATTTTGCTTGTGCCCTGGCAAAGGGTATATCGAAAATGGGGAAATAATAATGGTTAGAAAATCATAAAACTAAAACTAGGGTTTTCTAGCATAAGCTCTTGATCCATTCAAAGATTAAATAAAAGGAGAAACAAATATACAGCATCGCCGGACAAGTTTCAAAGAAATCCACAAACAAATGAAATATGTTTTTATTTTTATTTAAACAAAAAATGATAGCTAATCAAAATGGGATAAATTCAGTTTTAAAATTGAATCTTAGAACATAAGCTATATCTTCATTAATGGTTTGGCTAGGAGGCAGAGTATCCAAAGATTGTATACCCTTTGGACCACTCAAAATATAGGCTTGCCTAAGCTATTAAATTTATATAAATATATATTTTAACATTTAAATAAAAACATTTATTTAAAATAAACTCAAAAAAGAAGAATAATAAATTAATAAATAACACAAAAATAAGACAGTCAATTTATAATTTTATTTATGATCTAATATTACGCTTGGCACACAATAATCTTAGAATTAAGTTTTATATTTAAATTTTATCCTTAAAAAAAAATAAACAAAACTATAATACAAATTATATAAATGTATATACATATATACATTTTAATTTAATATTTAATAATATTAAATGTTTTCAACTATAAAAAAACAATTATTGACTTAAAATGACGCTTAAAAGAACATATTTATGAGGATAGTCTTCAGTGAAGTGTTTTCGAGTTCTAACATTCTAAAGAATATAATAAAAAAATAATCAAAAAATATTGTCAGGCTTAATTTTGCACCCAAATTGTTTATGATTTTTTTAAAAATAAAAAAATTAGTGGGAAATAATTCTAAAAAGCAAGCTTGATGATTTTGGTCAAGTGGTGTAAACATTTCTTTCTTATTTTTTTTTTTTGGTGTGTTTAACAATAAAATAAAAGAGATAATTAAATAAGCAAATAAAGAAATCAATATATAAATAATGTAATAATTTAAAACCTACATTTAATTTACATATATTTTTGTTGTAAATGCCGACGGTTAGCAATAACCTTTTTGACAGCCCAAAAACTCAGCGTTTGTCACCTGCGGCCACCTGTTAACATCCTTTTGAACAACTCCAAACAGAGACTGCCACTGGACATTCTCTTCAAAAGCTAAAACTTTCTGCCAAAGATGAGTTCTTAGTTTTGTTTTATTCATAATGAATATATTCCTTGTTAATAAAGGAAATAAAATAACCAAATCTGTATTTATTGCTATTATTGCTAACAAATGTTGAACTTACTTGTAAAATGCCTTCTCTCAGAGGATTCCTGGTCGAACTCCGCCAGGTGTTGGGAGTGTGTATGGGGTGTGTGTGCGTTTAATTTGTTGTTCCAAACAGCTGTGCGGTTTGAGTAATATATATATATATATATATTTATTGTTGTTGGTTCCTTAGGCACATATGCCTTTATTTTTTGAGTAACACCAAGGCATATATCACTTAGAAAAAAATATAATTTTTTTTTTTGAATTTTAAACACTGATTTTTTCACGATGCTTGGCATTGTAAACAATTACTTTTTATTGTTGGCCAACAAATATATATGTATGGTATATATATATATAAAGAGAGAGCGTGTGTTTTGGCATAAACTTCCGCCTCGAACGTCCCGGAATCGAATGAACCAACATTTGTTTCTCCGTTTATAATGAAAACTTTTTGCAGGGCCCAAAGTCAGAGCAGCGATGCTTTTTCAACCCCCAAAATTGCCACCAAGGGCTCGTGTTGTGTACACACACACACATACACCGGGCCAAATGGTATATGTATACGCGTATATGTACACGTGTACGTGTGCCCCGGGCCCGAGTGGGTCCGGGTACGGAGGATGGGTTTCATTCCCGAACGACACGAGGCAAGGCAAGGCAACGTAACGCATCCGCATCACAATGGCACTGCAGCAGCAGCAGCAGCACCACCAACAGCAGCAGCAGCAGCAGCAGCATCAGGCGGTCGTCGTCGTCGTTCCCAGTGACACGAGCCGCGCCTCGTGCTGGCGGGGCACCCTCCTGCTATACTACACAAACACACACACCCGAGCCACTTGGGGCATGACGACGACACGACGCCCGACGTCCATGTCGGGAGTGCGCACCTTTGAACTGTTGCTGCCTCTGCCTGTCAGAGCCACTGGCTGGCTGGACAGAGCAAAGCCAGAGCCATAGTCATAGTCATAGTCATAGTCAGAGCCAGAGCTCGGGCACGTACATAGACCTGGAGAAGAGTATGGAAATTCATCATTTTCTTCCTTTTTTTTTTCGTATTTTTTCTTTCTTTTTTTTGTATATTTCTTTTTGCGTATTTTTGCGAGTGCAGCAGACAAGCCGTCTAATGGATGGAATAACGGTAACCGAGCGCCGCGTAGACGACATAAATCTTTTCTAGCTGTTGCTCTGCTTTTGCAACTCAATCGGTTGTGAATGGGATCTTTTTGGTTGATTCGAACAGGAACCTGGAACGGGTGTCTCTTTAAGTCTATTCAAAATAAAAAACCGCCAAAATATGAAGAAATTATAAAAACAGAAGACTTTATTGAGAGTTTGTGGTATAAAATTAATATAAAATTAATTACATTTATTGAAATTGGAACTATAAAAAAAAGAAATATTTGTAAATCTAAAAACAACAAAGGCATTGGGGTATTTACATAGACTTCACCAATGTTGTTGTATTGTGAAAAAATCTACATTGTTGGTGTTTTTTGGATTTTTGTTGAAATTTGTTGTTCAATTTCATTTTTATTTATTAAAAAGAAAAACATATATTTTTTATTTCTTTATAATTATAAATTGACTCGAGAAAAAATGCAATGTGATTTATCAACAAAAAATATTACTCTCAATTAAATTAAAAATTAAATTAATAAATTATTTTATTAAAATATGGAATACTAAGAAAATTAATTAATTTTTAATATATCAAGAGAAATATTCTCATTTATGCCACAATTTCAACATATTGATTTATATATTTATTTATGGATCAAATAGCAATGCAGTAACGATACACCAATTATTAGAATTATAATCTAATAATTGTAATTTCTTATTAAACTTAATAATAATTTAAACACACTTGTTAGGCCTCAAAATTTGTCTCATTAAGAATATAATAATTTTTTTTTAAAAATTTTTCTCCCAATAAATTCGATGCACTCGATACACTCTATAGCCTTAACTGTCCAATATACATACATACATATATCCCACCAAGCTCAGAGAGAGTATGAGACCAAAAATCGGTGGCCAAGCCAAGCCAAGCCCACTTATCCCCAACGACATCACAATCGGTCGGTCGGTTGGCTGACTCGCCTACAAAAAAATCAAAAACAACAAACAAAAATAAAAATAGAGAATCGAAATTGAGGCATTTTTACCTTTTTATTAGTACATACACACACGGTCAGGCGAGTGGAATCAATGGACCCAGCCAGCCATCGGTGCACACATGACAATAAAAGCCATGTCCCTTGGATATAGGTATCGGTATAGGTATAGGTAGAGGTAGAGGTAGGTGCCTCCAACCGGGCGGAGATAGTGGCAGTGGCTGACTCCGACCTCGGCCACGGCCTCGGCTCGGCTTTTGTTGGTAACAAAAAAAAAAAAAAAAGAAATGTTCAAAGCGCAGTCCAGGGTGGTGGCACGACGCGACGCGGTCAGTGAAATCGAAACAGAAGCACATTAAGCCACGGCTATAAGGCTATAACTATAAAACAGAAACAGCTTTGCATACATTCATTCCGTGGACAAAACGGGGTGAAGGGGGGGGGTTGGCTTGATTTGCTGCTGCAGCCGGAAAATCGGAAAATAGGAAAATCACCAAATCGTGGTGTAATACTGGATTTATATCCCTGGAATACATTCAAAAGACAGATAGATAACCCCAGATGAGGGTCACTTTATAACCATTTTAAGCTCAAGTTAAGTACTATGCATTTTATCGGAGGTAAAATATAAAAAAAAAAATTGACAAGCATTAATTATAGAAATTTGAGATTAGTTTTATTTGAGATTTATTTGAGATTTATTAATCCAACCAATAAATCTCAAATAAATCAATTTATTTAAAGTAATCTATGAGACATATTTCAAGTTGAGCTACGTAAATATCTAGAGTATCTCAAGTGTTGATTAATATAATTTCTATATAGAAAAACTTGTAACTTTAATTATTTAGGTATGGATAGGTGTAAATTTACTTAACTTTAAGTTAAGTATTTATTCAAGGAAATCAACAAGGTGATGTGTTTATCCAAAGAATAGAAAAAAACCATCTTAAATCTGAAAGCTTAAAAAACCTATTTATAAATCAATATTTAATCGATTTATTACATTTTTCGGCTTTTCTTCAATAAATTAAGCTTTCAAAAATTAGGCACAAATTTAAAATAAATCAAATAATCTCTTCTAAAATATTTAACAGAGAAATTGCATGGGAAATAAGTTATATCAAAGACTTCAGAAAATATATTCATTTTGAAAATACATTTTTGAAATATTTTTAATCTTCTTAATTTTAAAAATACAAATTTTTGTTAAGCAAAGATAAAGACTTAAACAACTAAAAAAGGGGACCGCAAGCTGAGATTCCAATTAAATGCTGATGGCATCTAATTAATTGATTATATTTTTATATGGCAAGGACGATTTTGCTAGTGGACTGCAGAATTAATTATGATTTGACTTTGGTGTAAGTTAAAGAAACATTTTGTGGTCGCTGCAGACTAACAAATGGCTGCCCCGTTGCTGCTGCTGTTGCTGCTGCACTGCAGGTTGCTGCAGACTGCTGCGGGGCTGCCCATCCCCCGTCCCTCATCTCCCCATCCAGACATATTGTTGGCACATTGGACGTGGTTTTTAATTTGCCTTATCTCTGTGCTCTGGCTCCTTGTCTTGGGCTCACTTAATTTATACCTTACTCAGGAGGTCCAAGAAGGTCCTGGGCATTATATCAAGAAAATTATTTTCGTTAGGTTAATTGGAATTTTGCCCAGAGATATATATATATATATATATAAGCTAGGTAACAAAGCGCTCTGCGTGATTATGTGCTGATTTTCGCATTTCAAAAGAAAATGGTCTTTGCAACTAGAAGTTTTTAAACGATTTTCACATAGGAAAATCCTAAAGTTCCAGTTTTTTCTTTATTATTAATTATTTTGTAAATTAAATAACTAAGGCTCTCAGGAAATTCTTCTTTACTTTCTAACAACTCTCAGTGCGATCTCATTTCTCAACAAAAATATATATTAAACTGCGAAAAGAGTAATAAAAAATGAACTCAACAATTTCGGATAAGAGGGGAACAAAACCCCTCTTAAAAATAAAGTATCCCCTTGGATTCCTGCCAAAAGGCAAGCCTTCATCTTGGGTTAATTTCCATGTAAGTGACGCGTTCAAATATAATTAAGCCAATGTGTACGCGGCCTTTAACGGAGACTGTTAATTTAGTGAGTGTGTGTGTGTGCGTACTTGCATTAATACATATACGTAAAACCCATACATATACCAGATGAAGGAGGTACGAGATTCTCGGCGGCAGGACGCCTTTTGCGTGTTGCGACAAAGGTGTTAACACCAACAAGTTGCCTTTTGCTATGATGACAATAGAACAATTGGCCATGGGTGGCCATTGGCATTGTCGTGCCGGAGATTTTTCGCATATTTATACAGGTGTGCCAGGCAGATGATAACCGAAGGCGACCGCCAGGGCAGGTGAAGCAGGAGGCAGGTGGAGGCGCGTCGCACAAGGCAATCAGTCTGTGTCAAAGCTGTGGAGGGGAGTACACGAAGTGCCTTTGATATTGTTGACACAAGCAGGACAGCTACAGCAGCAGGCGGTAGGCGGCTGGCCCCGGACGAAGGACGAAGGACCCGGGCACGACGATATGGTTACAGTGATGCAACAATTTTCCAAAGGATTAAAGTTGTCGTACAGACGCATGATTGCGTGTAAAAAAAAAGAAGAAGGATGCAACGAGTAGCAGGCAATAACGTACGAACACAGGACTCTCCACGTCTTTTTGTGGCTTTTTTTTTGAGGCATCTGAATAATACAAAAAAATTATGCATGTGATTAAACATATTGAAGCTGCTGCTGGTTTTGTCCGACTTGTTAGTCCTTAGAACCAGTCCCAGGATATTTGTTAATTTATTTACATGCATGCAAGGGGAGGGAGCTGGGCAAATGGGTTGTCTCTGCTCCTCCTCCTCCTGCTGATCCTGCCCCTGCTCCCTTTGCCACTTCACGCGTTAAGTGCGCATTCATACACTTGAATACATTTCGGGGCGTGTGTGTGCGTTTGTGTGCTGCTAAACAAAGGTGGTTTTGGAATGGGTCCTTGCCGGTGGTTAACGGATTGGAGTTATCCCTGCCCGGGGTTCTATGCTAAATTAGTTCCAGTTTATCGCGTCGAGAACCTGTTTTGCATAAATTAAACATGTTAGGATTAAGAGGATATATCCTGGTGGATAACTGATCTACTACCACTATTAGAAAGGGTTTTAAAAAAATGTAACTACAAAATCCAAGTTTTCTATTTGAGAAAAATTATCAAATTCGGTTCGATAAGTTAACCAGAAAATGTAATGCAAAACTTAGATGCAACCCCAAGCTGAAGCCCACCACAACAGGTCCTGTCGTTCGGGGATTTGATCATAAATAACTTCATCCGAAAAATATTTAAGTTCAATTTGGAAAGCATTCCATTAGGTTAATAAACCAGCTTAATGAGTTTAATTATTTTGAAAAAATATATACCAAAAACTTTATAAAATTATACAAATTTGAAAAAAATTTAGTAAACTGTTTTATTTATAAAAAATTGCAAAGAATTTAGTAAAATTATTTAATCACATTTAATATTTTTTTATTAATTTATTCGGAATTAAAAGGGGAACAGGAATTGCTTTATTTTTTATTGGGTTAATAATTCTGTTTAATCAGTTTAATTATTTTAAAAATATATACAATTTATTTTTAGACCTTTTAAAAATTTCAAGAAATTTTTTATTTTTGTTTTTTAAAATATAAATAAATCTGCTTAGTGAGCTTAACAATTTAAAACAAATACAATTTTTATTATTTTTTTATGTAACATTTTTTATCTACATATATTATTTTTTAATATTTTAATTTGAATTTTCTATTTATTTTGGTATTCAACTTTTTTTGTCAAAGAACTGCTTTCAAAACGAGCACAAATTACCACATTTTAAATAATTTTTAAATATTTATTTATATATTTATATATATTATTAAAAATATAATATATATATTTTGTTTTTATAAATCCAATAAAAATAAAGCCAAGCTAAGAAAGTATCAAATATAATTCGAAATGGTTAAATAGAAGATACAAAATTTCATGAAATTTTTCATGATTAAAAAACCAAAAAAATAAAGTTAAGCCAATAATTTCGTTACTGTAATAGGGATTATATATCCTCAGGCCATTAATCTGAATAATTGTAGCTTCGCAGTGTGGCTGCGGCCACATTCCTGGTGCCAATAAAATAGGGCAAAAGGACTTGAAGTCCTCATTCTCAGCCTGTAAGGAGATTATATTGCGGCTCCTTATAATTTGGAAACTGTGTTTTTGCACAATAAATTTGATTGGGGGAGCTTGGCTCCGGGTTTTGCCCAGCATTGGCCTTATCTTTCACGCATATTAATAATGCTTCGTCATTAGACGACTCTACGCAGATGCAGACAGTGGCAACAATACCTGCAATGCCAGCAGGAGCTGGAGCAGGAGCGGGAGCCACAGCAACGGCAAAGCAGCGACATCCAGGAGAGGAGCAGCAGTTGACGTTACAACTCAGCAAAAAGTAAAGGCAAACATGCGAAGGAGTTGGCTTTGCTTGGCTTGGCTCCGCTTGGCTTTGGCGTTGTTGGCAAACAACTAGCGAGCCAAGCTAAAAAGTCCACAACGAAAAGCGCTGAGAAGATTCCATTTTAACATCTCATTAACTTGAGCGGCGCGCAGACGTGCTGTTTGGGGGTGCCCACCGCCACCTGGCCCTGGTTCTGGTTCTGGTTCTGGCCTGGTAATGGGCTTGCATATTGCTTGGATGCTGCTGGTGCTGGGCACGGGGTATAAAGTTGCAATAATTTAACAATTCCGCCCTCTTAATTGCCTGCCACATTTCATTTTAAACGTGAGTCCACGACGCGTCCGCCATAGCAGGTCTAAGCTAAGCACACAAACATATATCCAGCAGCTAAGCCAGATTTTTAGCTGGAACATATCATGGCTTTAATTGGAGTTTCGTTGAGAAATTATTATTATTATTTTTTATAGAGGTTTAAGCAAGTTTTTCGATTTCCAAAAATGTATATTTATATTTCATAAATTTTTTATTTATTAATTTAAAAAGGCAAACAAATTCACTCTCTCTCTCATTGCGATCGCCTGGCAGCTGGGCTCCAAATTGCCTGACAAGTCTTTAAGATTGCCACCAAGTTGAACATTCTTAAAGGATTTCCTTATAACTTGGTTTTAAGCATTTATATACTTGTCTAACATTTCAGTCTTAGATCGAAATCCACCGTCCACTGTCTTGTCTACCCATCCACCGCCTTGGCTAAACCAACTTAATTGTGGTGCCCGCCCGAAAACCCATTTATAGCCTTATATCCACCATCCAGCTTATTTCCTTGGGCAGAGCTCGCTTTTTCGAATATGTCAAGCAGATACGCTTAATGCGAAATTAAATGAAAACACCTTAATTGCAGGGAGAGGCGTCGCGTCGCGTCGCGTCAGACATGGTTGCTGCACAGCACGATGTTGCATGGGTTGTGTGTGTTTCAGTCGCAACGCGTTGCCAGACTACACACACACAGGATGGGGCAGGGTGGAACATTTTATAATTTTACGCATTTTCGCAGCCATAATAATAGTCGTCGGACGGGGGAGTTTCATTGCGCGTTTTGTCATGTGGTTCGGTTTGGTTCGGTTACCAAAAAGCGTTATAAAAATGTTATTATGACACCTTTATGACACTTCCAGATGCTTATTATGATGAAGATAAAGCTTGCCACTCAGTGGCAGTAAACCTAAATAGCAATCTAGGCAGGACAAAGAGGTAGGAATGAAGTTGCATAAGCGAATAGATGGAAATCTTGGGAATAAGTTTGGGAAAATAAAAGATTTAATAAGTTTAATCTATGAATATTTCAATGAAAACTGTTAAAATTGAAGCAAATCACTGATGTGGCAACTTTGAATGATCCTTGATTAATGCAAGTGGAAAGCCCAACTATCAAGTATGTTAGTTCTCCCAGTAGTTTTCCCAGTTCAGTAAAATCACAGAGCTCTCCACTGCATATTGCTCGTGTTTAATAAAACCATCAATGTTATGAAGATACAAAAAAAAATTTCAACATGGAATGTAATCAGACACTTTGATGGTAGTACAGCTTTCTGTGCAAAACTACTTACTTTTTCCTTGGCATGGAAAAATAGGGAAATTACTATAATTGTATTTCCCATATGCAATGAGCTGCAGAGCTGAAGAGCTGAAGAGCTGCAGAGTGCTCATTGCATATGCCAATCGACTGACTGTCACACATGGATGCCTGGACGTGCACGGCTGCCAAGCACATTAGGGCGGACCTTAAGTGTATCATATATAATAAATTAAATTTTAAAATAATACATATAAAAACTACAATAGTAGTAAATCCTTTCTAATTGGGAAAATTTCTTGAAAAACTCTTGAATATTATTTTAATTCTTAGCCAAAAATATAGCTACAGCTTGGAGTTAATCATCAAGAATACAAAGTTAGCTACTAATTTAGCCTCGAAATATATATACATGTATTTTTTTTTTTTTTTTTTAAATCATAAATAAAACTTAAGGTTCACTCTAATCCCCATGAGCTCGTGGGGGCAACGCCAGGGAGCAGCCCTTCGCCGTTCCGCTTAATAGTGTTAGCATTGTGAATGAAAACGTGCCAATGTGTGGAAGTAATTTGTATTTTCATTAGGTGGGCAACATTCGAAGCTGTCTCAGTGCTGTTTAGTAACAATAACAACTGACTCTGACCCTAGA
This sequence comes from Drosophila birchii, assembly GCA_035046345.1. Lineage (NCBI taxonomy): Eukaryota > Metazoa > Arthropoda > Insecta > Diptera > Drosophilidae > Drosophila > Drosophila birchii. The sequence continues at coordinate 5,749,768 of JAWNOA010000043.1, read as the reverse complement.
TTCTAGACTCCACATCCGCCTGGCTCTCGAGTGTGTGTGTGTGTGTGCCCAAAGGATGCCCATTTCCCAAATGCGCCGCTGCCTCTCTCATATATTCATATGTCCCTGGCAACAGCTTAGCTTAAGTGCCAGTGCTCCTGCCGGGATACAGTCTGCGATTAAAGTCCTGGGTGCAGCCAAGACAAGCGCCAATTACATCCTTTCCCCCCTGCCCCCCCCCCCCAAAAAAAACCCGATCTCTGCAGATCTAGAGGGAGCCCCACCCCCAACACACTTCCCCCTTAACTCATTTCCCTTCGAAATTCTGCCGGCCAGGATAACCCCGGGAAAAACCTAAAACTCAGAGGCGGATATGAATTGTGAACGCGGAAAATGAACAGAAATTAAGTGACTTCCGTCGTGGCAATGTCTCGCCGTCTGGTCATGCGAAAATGTTATTTGAAATGACGTCGAAATCGGAATCAGAGTCGGAGTTTTGGAGTTATTGGACTCCACAGGGATACAGTTATATGTGGAAGGGAAGCCTCGTCATCAATCAGTGGAACTGAATAAATTTACGATTTGCCAATTACTTTTTTGGATTTATTAAACCATCAATGTGAATTTACAATATGAATTTGAGGTAGTATTTATATGTATATCCATGGAGATAATTAAGGAATTAAAGGATATATAGAATGAAGTTATAAATGAATATTATTATATATAATTTACTCAAAGGGCATTCCAGCCTTCGACCACATCTTACTTACTATATTCTCTTAATATTGCTTCCTGCTTTATATTCAACACCAAAATTGTCTGCGCAATAGTGGTAGTTGTTGTATCTGTGAAGTAGGAAAACCCTGGGATATATAGAAAATGTTGCTGGCTGGCGGTGATTGCACACCTTTAACACACACACACCTCGTGACAAATTGAAACTGAAAAGGCATCACAAGTTCAAAATCATCACTGTCTAGGCGAAGCTAGAGGTTGTGTGTGTGTGCCGTGTGTGAGGTGTGCTTGCTGGCTGGTTATGAGTTATGAAAATCTACAAATAATGCAGGAAGAATGCGCATGAATATGAATATAAATTGAATTTACTGCCATAGTAAAGAGTAAATCATATTTATATTTATTTGACCATGAACAAGTGTCTGCCAGTAGTAGTATATAAAGCAGGGAAGTTTAAGTACCTATAAGGAAATGTTCTTGGAAAGGATGCTACAGAATGCTTTTTCCTTTATTGCAAAAATTTTAAAACCAAAAATAATATAAAATAAAACATTTACTAATAAAAAAATCTTTAGCAAGATTATTCAGAATGCTTTTTCATTTATTGCAAATTAATGTTTATACAAATTTATGTTAAAAAAAACACTAGATTTAAATTATTAAAATTTTTGACCTGCCTTCAAGAAATTATTCTAAAAATTAAAAGAAAATAAAATCTAAATTTTGGTCAAAGATTAATTTATATAAAAACAGTAAAAATATAACAAACATATTAAAAACACCAAAATATTTGTCCTTTGCTGTGGTTTCAAGTTTAATTGGTTTCCTATACAATTTTTTTTTCGAATAGCAAAACATATAGCACAACTTCTGACAATATTTATATTAAAAAAAAAAATATATATATATATAGTTAATAATTTTCTAATAAAAATGTAAAAATATTAATATTAAATTTACCTATGAAAATGTAAAGAATATTTAAAACCCCCTTAAATTATTCAGTGTGGGGTAAACTCTACTTCGATAAAATTTAAAGCCAAACCCAATATCCTTTTAGCTTTCTTATTTATTTACCTTTAGATACGTGTGTACATACTATGTATGTTTACTGTTTTCAGTTTTCGATACGCCGCAGATAGAAAGTAAAAGTTAAAAATGCTGCTCCACATATATTAGGCCATTTCCTTTGCCTTCCAATGTGTGTGTGTGTGTTTTTTTTTTTTTTTTTGGGAGTATCTACATTTGACATGCTTTTATCTGTTTAGCGTGTTTATTTGCACAGGAAACTCATTACGCAAATCTCCCCCAAAGCTATACGTAAATCCTTTTAGGGTCTCCAATAATGCCGCTGCATGCCGAGGCTTTAGCTTCTTTCAAGTGAGAAAGGGAAGCTGGGGATTGAGTTATATACATATGTATATTTATATACTGGCAAAAAAAAGGTTTTATGCTTTAATCGAGACTAGAGACTAGAGCTATATGTATACCTGAGTGCTTCCTGTTTTTTATGCCATTTAAGTAACTTCCATGGATTGATTGACCGAACACTGTTTGTATTTAAATAGCTTCTCAAATGTTTGTGCTTTTCCCTGGGCAAAACAAAGCAAATGATAAAAAAAAATAAGAATAATTTTCAATTTCATTTGCCACCTGCGTCACGGAACTATTCTTTTTCTTGATGGGGAAAGTTGAGGAAAAGTATGAAAAGCGGAAAGGGTATGGAATGCAAACTGAATTTCTTAAGGTACTACACAATGGGAAAAGTATTAAAAATATATAGTATACAATATAATGTTTTTATATTATTAATATTCATTTGATCGATATTTATAAAATATATATTTCATACTGATGGTAAAAGTGGAGTTTGCATGTATACCAAGCTGAATTTCTTAAGTTACATTCTAGGAAAACTATTCAATAAATATTTAAATCATTTATTTATATTGTTTATATATATATATATATATATATATATATTGTTAATATTTATTTTGTTTATATTTATATTAACAATATATAAATATATTTGATTGAAACGAACTAAGTTTGGATAAGCCAAGGCTCTTGCGTAAATATTAACCCAAAATAAACCCAACATAAACCTTTGAAAGAGCATTTAAAATTCTTTAATAAATATATACCCCAGTGGCAATTGCAATTGCTATGTTCCTATGCTTTTTTGCAAACTTAAATTTCAAGTGCAAGTCCAAGTTACACTCAAATGGCAACAACAATGGCCAACTTGTTTTTTGTTTCGTACATTAAGCCGTCGTAGAGCGTCGGCTTTGATGATAAAATTGAAATCTCCTAGGGGGTACCTATGACAGACTCATACCGGAAATGATTTTAAACTCAAATATGAAGTATACAAATTTATATACATTTTTAAAAAAACTAAACGATTATTTGTTGAGTAAAAAAAGTACGAAAGAACTGTATATTCATTAGAAACTACTTAAAACTCGAAAATGTAGTATAAAAAGCCAAGAAAATTCTCCAAATTAATTGAAATTAAGGTGAATTATTTGTAGAATAAATTTTCTAACAAATATCAGCAGTACTGGGTATTCCCTGGTCGAGTCTAAGCTTATAGCAAAGTCGTGTTACGGTTCCAGTTTGTGTTCGGTGTCGGAGTAAAACAGTAAATAATAAACAGAACGCAGAACGGAGAACGAAACTCCTCGGCCCCTGGTTGGGGTCCATGGTCCTTGCCTTGCCTCCTCTCTTTTTTTTCGTTTTATTTATGCCGACATCTATGGAGCTCCACTCCTTGCCAGCAGCAGCAGCATCAGCCAGGTGCCGCTATCGAAAACAAAACGCAACAAAACCAGGCAAAAAATGTCTCACAACTTTTAATTAGTTTTTGCTTAAAAGTGACGCACGAAGCACGCTCGCGTTTGTGGTATAAGGCTCAAGTGGCAGCCAGTTGGTGGTTGGAGGTGGTTGGAGAGCCACCAGTAAATCCCGGACCTTGGATTGCACTGAATATCCTGCCTGGGGGGTTGGGGCAGACTCATATATAGGCTGGCTAGATAATCGGGCAGCGGCAGGTAAGCTGTTTAACTCGATTCGAAATCAAGCTTAAATTCTGCAATTCTGTAAAGTTAAAGGACCCCTTGGACCCAGGACCAAATTAATTGCATTTCATAAGGTCTGCGGGACAACACACCTTTGACTTTTAACCGAATAAGGGGGGGCGGGAAATTGTTAATTACTTTTAATGCTGTGACGGAATGTCAACAGGGTTTTTGGGTTTCCATTTCCCCTTTTACTTATTAAAACATTTTGGCCAAACTACTACAGAAAGGGAGATAATATCCTGCTTACAAAGAACACAGACACAGATTTGTAGATTAATAATTTCTGACTCAAAAAAAAAAATATTTTTCTGCGGAGTTAAATTCAAATTTTCAAAGTTATATTAAAAATATTTTTGCCTAATTTTATTGAGAGAATTTCTATTAAATGTAACCATAGTTTCTCAGCAGCCTTTAGCTCTTTAAATATATATGTGGGTCCAATACGCAAGGGAATAACAAAACTAAACTGGTCAAAGGACAGGCATTTGGTGTGGTGGCTTCAAATTGAAATGAACAAAACCACAGCAAAGCACCAAAGGAGCAACTTCCTTGTCCGCCTTTATTTTGCCTCCAAAAAGGCGGCGCTATGCAGTTGTGGCTTTAGCCAAAATCGAAAGGACACGCAGCCAGAGTTCCGGGTACTTTGTCACTTCTTAGCCTTAGTCTTAGGCCTGGGCTCCTTTTAATGTTTTTGGCGGTTTTTGCCAAAGGCACCAAAAACTTGGCCAAAAGCCAAAAAAGGGACTAGCTACCGATTTGGTCACCTTTTGCCACTGGTTAAAGTGTATTGTTTTTTGGTCCCACTTGAATTATAATTTCATTGCACTTTAAATTGGCATCCTGGATCCTTTAATTTATAAGCAACCTTTAGATATTTGTTTTACATTTATGATTAAGCATCTTTACGACTTTACATCTTTGCTAGTCCTGCATAAAGGACGACGACTGACACCACGACGACTGTTGAAATGCATCAAGGCTTTATGTCTGGTTACTATGCATATCCTGTTTGTGCAAGGACCTAGACACAGAGGGATGTAGAGAGAGCCAATCTAGCTCGACTGTTGCGCTGTAAACAAACAAATGTGAATTTCCAAGTTTTACCGCCGCCTTGGCTCCCGTTTTCTCCTCTTTTTTTTATTGAATGAAACTTGCATAATAAACTATGGCAAGTTGTATAGAATTTATTGTCAGTCGAGGAGTTTTTGCGGCTCTTATATATATTCGAAATAGAAGTCACATTTGTGCCACCTCCTCGACAGACGGGAATGGAGAGTCACTTGATTTGTGTGCTCTATGCGTGCGGATACAACGAGTAGCCTTTTTAGGGGAATTGAAATAAATTTATAGTTAAAAATTTATTTTTTTAATAAATATTTCGAGAAAAAAAAATTAGAAAGAAATTGTACAGAAAACCCCTATTAAGAAATTTATTGCAGAAACATAAAAAATTACAATAATTATAACAAGGTTTTTGTTAATTTTGGAATGCTTGATTTTAGACATTTTAAAAGTTTAAATTGTGTGAAATCTTAAATCTTAATGCTGCATTTTAGATATTTTAAAAGTTTAAATTTTGTGAAATCTTAAATCTGGCAAACAATACTTTGGCCACCGATGTTATTGTCACACTTTACTAAGCCGAAATCAATACGCTTAAATCGCATAATGTACAAGCATTTGAATATAATTTTGGTCTAACAACAAAAGCGGATTTCTTTCTCTTTTTTTTTTTTGTAAAAGAAAATGAAAAGCGAGCGAAAATGCTCGGGGCCATTGTTTGGTTCACCGACAACTTTACACTCGCCACCCCAGTCTCAGTCTCAGTCTCGGAGGCAGAGTTCCAATTCCCTCAGACTTTAAACCAGAGTTCAGACCCACTGCCAAACCTCCTGCCAGACTTTCTCCCCACCAGAACTCCTCTCAGGATACCTTCCTTCTGAGGAGGCAAGGCGTGCTGGAGTAGCCCCAAGGCAGGCCTCTCACAAGCAGTGTAATGTAAATGAACTGCTGTCACTGGTCGGCACCCCCCAAAGTTCCTGACAGGTGAGAACACTGTTGAAGTCAAATAATAATAATAGAGGGGGAACCCCCCCCCCCCCCACCATATTTGGGTGTGAAAATCGTTCCTGCTGCTGCTGAGACAAGAGGCGAACAGGGTTTTTTGGGGTTGGGAGTCACCGCCAAATGTCAGCAGTCCCTCTCGCATTATTAAGATTGTTAAAAGCCAAGATATTGATTTATGCAGATAAGCGCTATTATGCCAAAGTGCCAGCAGTGAGCTCAACCCACCCACCCCCAGTAGCGACCCTGACTTGACTGACTGACTAACTGACTGACTGACTGACTGCCTAATGGTGCCTGTTAGGCATGTTTGTCGGGCTTCAGCTTCTCAGCCTCCTCCTCCTCGTTTGGCTTGTTACGAGTGTGTCTTTACATCCTTGTCTCTCAGCCAGACACTGATGAGCCGCAGGCAGGCGACGTGGGAGATGCTTACGGAGACCCAGATCAGGAGAGAGAGACATGCATACATTCCCAGAGTCAAGCTTCGAGTTCAATCTGCTCAATCACTTAATGTCGCGTAGGTTCCCTGGGCATATTTGAGGAATCGATGTCGTCGTCGTCGTCCACAACATTTAAATTTCAATTATTTCTTCTGTGACAAGCATAAGCCTAATTCACAGTGGCACCTTAACGGTTTGCAGGATATGGCAAAAGATAAAGGCAGAGTCCTGGAAAACAAGACCTTGTTTTTATATGTATTTTTTTTCTTTCTTTTTGTGCGATAAATCAAAACAAATCCCTTTTGCTTGAATTTCAATGTTGCACAGCAAACAACTTACAGATTTTACGTATGTATAAATATGTACACACATCCTGTGTATCCTGTGAGAGAGAGAGTAACGCAACTCTATGTATTTTAGCCTAAATATATAGATTTTTTATAGCTTCAATCGTGACGTGTCAATAATTGTTTTATTATTTTTTTTCTTGAAAAGAAAAGTAAAGGGAAAATACAATGATTTCAGTTAAATTTCCCATCCCAAGGACCCTCAATATTTCCTCTTAGCAATGTTAAGTAATTATTATAGATTTGATCGATTTAAGAGACATGAGTTATTTATCATATATGTATATATTGAGAAATGTGTGAGGATTTGTAGCAGCCACTTAATGTATCTTTCTTTTTTTTAAGGATTTTAAAGCATGGAGTGATCGCAACAAGTGGATTTTCTTTTTATTTTCCTTTTATCTCTGCCATTGGATTTTTCGATTTATTTCTAAAGAGCGTAGAGTGTCTTCACCTGTTGGTTATAAGCATTAATCTGTACCCTTTGCTATATCTATCTTTCTCTGCTATTTATTTTATATTTACTTCCAAAGAGTCAAACGTGAAACCAGTAAATAATTTTTTCTATAATTTTCACGGCTATTTTTACATTTATTTCTAAAGAGTGAAAAAACTGTTATGCCTTTAGCTAAAGCCTTAAGCCCTTAATCGGCCTCAAATAAAATTCAGTGAAATAAATTTCAGTGGAAAAACCGCTAATTATTTTCACAGCTTAGCAAAGATGATAAAAAGTTACTAAAAATAAAATAAATGTTGACTACAAATACACCATTTCGCATGTTCTATTGTACCTTGTTAGCCCAAAAGTGTTCGGGCGAAGCGTCAAATGAAAATTTGGGAAATGCGCGGAAAATTCTTTCTTGTAAATGCCAGACAAACAAGCCGCCAGGGGAGAGAAGAGCAGAAGCTGGCTTCGTATATTTCTTTACAGTTTATCTGGAGGTTGTTTATTCTTTAAAAACTTAAGAAATAGTCAGGGTTTTGAAGCTTATAAAAATATTAAAAATATTATATTTATATATTTGTTCACAGCTTTTCTGGAGGCTATTTTTTGATATTTTTTATTGCTTAAAATCTTAAGGAATAGTCAGGGTTTTGATGCTGTTAAAAAATCAAAAAATTTCCATAAGCCAAGGGTTGTACCTTTATTTAAAGGATTATCCAGGCATTTTTTTTCTTGTGAAAGGGCCAAACTTTCTGCTTTCTTTTTTTATTATTTCCGTTTATTGAATTGGTGGAAGGAGCAGAAAAAAGGAACCCCAAAAAAAGGGGTTATTACTAAAAGGTGAACTCTGTTAATTAGTGCCATTCACTGCAGTCATAGAATAAATACAAGTTCAGGGCTGTGGGTGGATGATGATGATAATGAATCAATCAATAAAGCCAAAAGCTGAATGTGATGGCTTAAAAAAAGAAATATATATAAACATCTAAGAACCCAAAAGGTTGCTATGCAAATTGCATGAATCTTTGACTTGAAAGTTGAAATCACAGGATGTGCTTACCGGCATTTGCATAATATTCTTTCTCTTTTTTCGTTTCGAAAGCCTAAAGGACAACACCAGACTTTAAAGAGATCACTTGCCTTTCCTAGCTGGAAATAGGAGGTTTTTGATCAGTTTGAAGGCAGGGTATTCATTCAGGGCTAAAGGTAATATTCTATAAGTAAGAGGAGCTTGAAACAGCTTGAAGGAGCAGCAGCTATAAACTGCCAGCATGTCATGAAGCTCAGCGCGAGAACAATAATACAGCTTCGTCCTTCGTCCTTGCTCCTCACTTGGGCCACACAGTGCAATGCCAAATGAATAAATCCATTTAAATTGCAACATCCATGACTTGCGGGGCTATTCATCCCCGAGTTGCCTCCCCGCGACGGCTGTGTGATGAAGACGACGACGATGCCAGAGAGCCTGGTAAAGGGCCAGCGGAATGAAACGCAATGAAAACGCATTTCGTATACATTTTCTCTGCATTTATTTCCCTTCTTTTCTGCGCCCCAGAGTCTGCCACAGCCATCACAGCAATCACCATTGCCAGGCTCCACATCCTTTGCCTCCTTGGGCTAACAAGCGCAAAGTTAAAAGGACAGTCTCAGCCAGTACATATATAAATACTAGTTATATACATATAAATGGTTAGGTGGGTACATATCGTAAGTATGTATACCGAGGCGAAGGAAAAAAACAAGCGTCGGCCAAAAAGAATGCTAAATCATGGATGAAGTGGATTCCGGGCACAGCCTGTGCCCGCCGTTTGCCCGCCATATAATTGCATCGAACGCAGGCGAAGCTCCTCTAATTTGGTTCCCCTGGGGGCCAGGAGGAGGTAGTGCCAGCAGGAGGTCAGTGTCAGAGTCAGAACTGAAGCTGGAGCTGGAGCTGGAGAGCCAGAGCCGACCCAGACTGAGAGGCCGAGAGACGACCCAGGACCGCGTCACATGGTGCGAATGATCGTTGCCATATTGTGCAAATGGCCAGGAACAGGACCTAGGACCTAGGACCTAGGACCAGGACAAGGACCAAGACCAGGACCATTTGCAGAACCCTGACCACGGCCAGTGGACGCAATCTGACGCCGTTGGCGCGTTGTCCAACCCCCGGACTCGGCCTTCCTGACCCGTTGCTGTGGCGCTAAAAGGAAATTGTGATTGCTGCATAAAATGCTTTTAGAATGGTTGCCAATCGATTTTGGCACGGATTGGCAATGGCAACAGGAAGAGGAAGAGCAACAACAGCAACAACAGCAGCCGCAGGAGGCTGGAGTATGTCCTGGGTTGCAGGACGATGGCGATAAGCGGCTGACGTCGCTTCGCATGGAATGTGCGATTTAAAATTGATTGTGAAACATTTGTACAGAATTGGAGTTTCGTATTTTCGCTTCATTCCGCACGGCTCTTTGTTCGACTTTTGTTCGCATGCAAAAATAGGAGCAATAACAGCAGGAGCAGCAGCAAGTCAGGAGGAGAGCAAGGAGGGGCGGGCAACAAAAACTGAAACCGAAATTGTGCGGCTTGCAGCGAACACAAAATACTATCAACAGCAGCTGGACGAGCGAGGAAGAGAGAGTAGAAGGAGCAGCAGCAGCAGCAACAGGAGCAGCAGCAGCAGCAGGAGGAGGATCCAACCAAATGACAGTCACAAAGACACAACAACATGTTGCCATTGGCATGAATTGGTTTAACAAATTATGTTTAACACCGCGCTTTTGTGGTCAAGTCAGCAGACATCAGGCTGGACCTAATGATCATGTATCCTTTGATCTGGTTAGGGGATCAGTAAACAGTATTGCCTTCATATTTCTACCCTGCCCCAACTCAATCCTCAATGAGGCTGCAACCAATTGGCTAGCAAGAAAACCCATAAATGTTACGATTTAATGGCTTTAACAGTTTTTCATTGTAGCATTTAGCAAGGACCAAGCATGAGACAGGCCGATGCAGGGTTATCCTTAACCGAATTTCTGTTTACTCTCTCGAAAGGGTAGCCAGCCGGTTGGACATTGAATTAAGTCACGTGCTGACATTTAAGTCCGAACGTGCAACTGGAAACGTTTTCAGTTTTTCAGTTTTTTTTTTTGCTTCTCTCTATTTTGTTAAAAGGACACTGGACACGGAAGAGACCGCCAGCGATTAAGTGGTGTCTCACTTGGGCAGCCAATCTGTGGACACACCGGGCATAACTCTAGGGACACACGACACTCGCAGCCTTGGCCGGACTGTGTCCGAGTGCGATGGGGGTGTAGCTGCTATATAATGACTTTATTTACTTGAGCCCAGGCAAGTGGCAATTGATGGGTTTTGCAGGGGGGGAGGAGGGGTTTAAAGGGGGGTTTTCAGAGGATTTTTAAGGAGGTTTTTAGGGGGTTTTCAGAGGATTTTTAAGGATGTTTTAATGGAACTTAGGCCGTAATTAGGTAACTAAATTGGGCTTTATTTTAATTTATTTTATTTAAACTTAAAATAAGATATTTAAAATTTTTCTTTATGTAGAATTTGTTTTGTTTATTTAAGGAAGGGGTTTTTTAAGGGAGATTTCAAGGGGGATCGTAAGGGGGTTTAAGGATGGGTTTAAAAGGGGGATTTTTTAGAAGGTTTTCACGAATTTGTTTTGATTATTTTTCAATTTTAAATTGTAATTCATAAATTTAATTATTTATATTTGGGATTAGGTTAGAACTTCTACAGCAATTTTTATAGGCTAACTCTGAAATCACTTGAAAGTCGAGTTAACTAGGTTTTCTTTTTAGCTTATTCCTTTATTATGATTCTTAAAAAAGGACACTTGAATTTGCAGTGCATTAAATGCAATGAAGCATTAAAACTTTGCATTGAATGGAAGGAATCATACTATTGATAGCATTATGTCAAAATAATGGGGATACGCGAAACGAACGAGAAGAACTTGAATGGGGACACAAAAAGCCAGGCAGGAAAAGGAGGAGTTTTCCCCCCAGTAAATATTGCGACACAATAACAAGGAGGCGTTGAAGGATGAATGAAGAGGAGCCTGAGAAGGAGATGTCAGAGGAGGAGGAGGAGGAGAAGGAGCAAGAGCAAGAGTCTGAGAAAAAGAAGTGAGAGGAGAAGAAGATGTCAGAGAAGTCGGAGAAAAAAGCAGGGGTTAGGGAGAGCAGGAGTCAAAGAGGAAGCAGGACTTCGGGCAGGGCAACAAAGATTGTGTTTTGGCTTAGTCCTCCCCCCTCCCTCTACGACCATGGCCCATAAACTTGTTGAAAGCCACAGCTGTGTTGTGCGTGTGTGTGTGCTCGTATACAAATGGTGTGGCATAACTAGCGGGGCTGCAGATAAAAATAACAATTGAAATAAATGAGCAAGGACGAACGGCGGGGGAAGGACCACTAGGAGGAGCGTAAAAGCAGTAGCTGCAAAAGTGACAAAGACTCCTGGCTAGGGCTTCCATTTTATTTGCATACTTTTAGGCGGCCGGCGGATTGAAGACAATTTGTGGTCAAATTGTGTTTGACTTTTCCCAGAGAGAAAGCAAAGGGAAAAGGAGAAGGATGAGGAGCTGCAGAATCGCGCTCCAACCGCTGATTACACTGCTCTTTCATCTCCCAGCACATAGTAGAACCCCGGAATCCTGGCTGGCTCTGTGGAATCTGTTGGACTTCCGCTACCATAAACATGCATGGAAGAGGCTGGCCCGGGATTAGGGTTGATTGCAGAGTTCATCGCTTCTGTCGCTTGGGTTTCATTTGGGGTCGGGGCTTGGGTCGCGCTTTTGGGTCGTGCCGGGTCGGTCTGGGTCTGGGTCTGGGTTGGGTCTTTCTGGGTCTCTTCTTTCGCAGTGCACCGGATCCGCACACACTTCTCATATTTTTCTTAATTAATCTTCTTTTCTTTCGCGTCGATGATGGCCTGGTCTGTGTGTAGCGGGTGGCTGGCTGGAGTCCCTTTTTGTGCGAACGTTTCGTAAAAACTTTAGCAAAAGTGGCGAGCCAAAGGACGAAGGACTCGGACTTGGACTTGGACTTGGACTTGGACTCGCACTCTGCAGCGAAGTAAATTAGCTAAAAATGTTACTTGGCTTGCTTTCGCGAACGAAGCAAAGATGAAGATGAATGTTTTTCGCGGCGTTGACGGAGTCTGAGGCGCGGCTAAGCGTGGCGCTAAAAAGGCTCGCCAATGCCAATGCAGCTCTTCCATTGCCCAGTCCATCAGCTTGAGGGGGGAAACCTTCATCGCATCAGGTGGAAAGTGCTAAAGTTTCTGGCATCCCGGGAAAGGGATGCCGCCGCCGCCGCCATTGCCGCTGCTGTAGTAATGAAGATAACATTTCCTGTTGTCAGCATTTGCAAAGTTGGACAAAGCCTTTGCCCGAGCTCCCTTTGGCGCCTTTGGTGTCCGAAATGTGCTGAAAACCTATTCCTCATTTTGCCAGAGAAATCAAAATGGACGGCCAGGAGCCAGGATATCACTAGGCTAGGCTAGTTAAAGAAGGCACCTAAAGTAGCATAGATCTATACAGTTTAAAAGGGTATATTAATTGGAGGAATTAATAAAATATATAAAATATCTCAAATTATCCGCAGAAATACTATAAAAATATTTAATAGATATTTATAAAGTGCTTATAAAATAAGCAAACAATTCAAATCCTGCATATTAAAACCTGATTTTTATAGATTTTTATAATTTAAATGGTATTTTAAATTAATATTTATTGGGTGAATCAATAAAAGATATCAAATATATAAAACTACCCAACGAAATATTATAAAAATATAAAATAAATATTTATAAAATCCTTAAATGCTTATAAAATGAGCTAACATTTAAAATCCTGCTCATATATATCTTCATTAGTCTCTAGTAAACTCCAAACAATTAAACCAACAATTTCAGTCTGCAATTGTCCTGTGGGAAAAGTCAACAAGTCACCAGCTATCCTATTTCTCTCTCTCTCCCTTTAAGAGTGGTTAAAAGTGAAGTAAATTATTTATCACAATGCACAGTCGTCGTGGGGTTCCGCTTTGTTCCTGCAAATCCTTGGTATCCCAAGCATTTCTTTGTTTTAACTGCAATTTAGGGGGTTTTTTTTCTAGCCTGTTGCTCTTGGAGGATCTCCCTTAGTTATACCTATGTGATGCCAAGTCATTTACACTGCAATTAATCATGATTACGCGTACTTGGTTATACTGGCTGAAGGGTATTCGGGATGCTATGAAGCTTGGCTTTTCTTTTTTTTTGTGAGTCGCAGACGCTTCCTGCCACTTTTTCTGCACTTTAAATGGCTTTCCGAGCTAAGATGTTTTTTTCTTTCTTTTCTTTACTTATTTAAATGAAAAAATAAATATTTAAAGATTTAAATAGAACTAATTTCGAACAAGGACAAAAATCATTTACCACCTGATTGCTGTTTCCTCCACAAAAAAGTCGGGGGGGGTAAATCTCTGGGTTATAAATTATATCAAAGACCAATGAATCATGCAATAATAGATAAATAAATAAATCAGAATCTTGTCCTCGAAACAGCTGCCGGCTGGCTTTCGTACACCAGGCACGTACATATGTATGTGCCACATACACATACACAAATACACACACACTAACACACACCATATACAAATGCCATATGCCTGTGCTTATGTGACACTTGAAGCCCAGTCCCTGTGTGCGTGTGTGTGGGCAGGACACCCAGTAGGTCCTAATTAGATTACATGCAAATTAAATGCAGCAAAGAGCAGCAGGTACACACGATTTACATGGAATTTAATGGCAGAAAACAGGGGGGGGGGGGGGGGGGAAGGGAATATTAGTCTGGGGGTCTGGGGGGGCCTGGAAAAGCACTAAGAGATCAGAAGGGGCAAGGTCCCGGGAGATACAGGAAGATGCTGGGGAGGTTACAGGTACTAGATCCTGAAGCTCCTGGGAGGTCCTTGCCTTATGTACACTCCTCCATCACACACACACACACCTGCTGCTCCTTTGCTTATTTACCTCATATCCTTGTTGGGAAAGACCACTGGTTGCTGCCTCTTCGTCGGTGCCAGAAATCGATCATCTTCACACTTCACTTGAAAAAAAAATTTGTAGAAAAAAAAACATAGAATTTCGAACTAACTAACAAATAATTAAGGATTAGCTGCAGGCCTTTAGCTCGATTCGAACGCAGACTACAGACACAGTTCCAGTTTCAGCAGGACACTAGACTAGACTGACTGCCTTGGGACGCGGCAGTTGCACGACTGAAACCTTGGCACGTTGCAACGTAGATAACGCAGACTCGTCGTGGCTGGCACGAAACGCGAGGATTGCTGGGATGTTGGGATGCTACTCTGACTCCAGTTACGGCAATGGCTCCCGTCTCCTGCTCCTGCTCCATCTCCCAATGGGCCTGCAAATCGCGCAACAGGCAGCCGAGAATGCAGCAGCAGCGCTGCTAGTGTCGCAGCTGCAGGACCTCCTTCTGTCTCTGTGCTGGTATGCCAAGCCATGGTGTGTGTGTGTGTGCTTGCTGGGTGTGTGAATAAAAACAAAGGCAAAGGCGAGGAAAATCGAGAAAAAAGTGTGGAAAAGATTTGCGAAAAAAAAAACGAATACAAAGACACAACGCGACACACCCAAGGATATAAACAAAGATTTGTCTGAGGAGAAAAATGGCGGAAAATGAATGTAACAAACTGAGCAATTGAGCAATTAAGGCAGTCCTCTATATATAAAGATTTTTTTGTTTTTTTGGGGGGAAAAAAACCCTGCAACCTGGCCATGTCAGCATCAGAAGAAGGAGGCTGGAGAGAAGTCTGCGGTGGCAATGGTCCTGGTACCTGGTCCCCAAGTGCTGATGCAGGTAGGCCAGATTGGAGGTGTCAGGTTGGTGGTGGTGGTGGTGGTGTGGTCAGTGTCAGCCTGTTGCTGCGCGGCATTTGCCATCAACTGCAGGAGTCGTGTGTGCAACAGGCAGGATGCGGCACACACATGCGCAGGCATGCCACCCACAACCACCATTCAGACCCACACCCACACCCACACATATACAGAAACGACACATCCGCTTCCGCAACAGGCGGCGGAATTCCTTGATGGAGGCTGGCGACTGGCGGCTGGCGATTGGAGGAGTGCCTGCCTCCTAATGCAAATGAAAGGATGCACAGCCAGAAGAAGCCCCAGCCTTTGCCTTCGCCTCCGCCTCAGCCACCTGTGCTACCCCGGGGATAATCCGATCCGATCCGATCCGCCTAGCGTCGTCGTCATCGTCCTCTGTCCTATTTACTTTTGCCGAGGACACCAGATTTGCAAATGGGCAACACCTAGTGGGTTATTCCCAACCAGATTGGCGCCACAGGGCGCTGTCTCCGCTGAAGCTGGAGCCGGAGCTCTGCCTTGCCTAGCGGAGTTTACACAACTTTGGCCAGCGGAGCATAGCCCTGTGACAAACTGATTATTGCCTTCGAATTGGGAGCTGGGATGCTGGGAAGCTGGGTTGCTGGGATGCTGGGAGTGCAGCCTGTTGCTATCCGGCAATACGAACCCCACGCACACTAAGGCAACCTGCTCACCCATACAGAGGCAATCGGGGCAACGCATACCATCAAGCCGGCTCACGCACACCAAGGAAAACCAGGAGCTAAGCTCTCAACTGTTGCTCCTCGCTCTCTAGCAACAGGTACGTACTGCTGTCGAAGGAAGAACCTACATCGGAGAGGGGTGGAGAGGGGGGAGAGGGTATCCTGGTCATGCGCAGAGACGAGCAACGAGCGAGGTTCGTTCTCCGATGGCTTAGAACTGCACGAACTGGCTGCTGCAGTCCTTGTCGCACCTATCAGCATCCTGAGATGGAGCTGGAGGAGCTGTTACGAGGGGAAGCAACCTCAGCATGGACGTGGATAGAGTCCTGTCCATATGTGAGCAGCAGGATGAGCCCCTCAGCCGTGCGCCTCTGTCCTGAAACGGGAAGGAGGTGGATGCGGAGGCGGAGGCGAAGAAGCGAATGCCATTACCGTAGTTTTATGATGTGCGGTCGTGCGAATGAATGCCACCCCTCACAGGCTCCCGTTTCCCGTATTCCCGCCTCCTGCCTGCATATCCCATCCTGCACCTACTTACGCCAGCGGAGATTGCACTCTTAAATGCCACATTTGTCGCTGGCCAAGCCGTTAATTGGCCCGCTTAATTGCTCAGTGTAGGCCTGATGCTGCTGGTGCAATGCGAGTGTTAAATATTTCACAGATGGGAGATTGCGTTTAAAATGTTTATGGTAATTAATAAGTAGTTTGGTTTTTTGCTTGTCATAATTATAATCTATATTTATTAATAATTATAAATTATTATTATTAAAATCATTATTAGTATTTCTCACTCATGTCTGAGATTTTATTTTATATAATTTTCAGGGTATTATAAATTCAGTTAGAAGCTTGCAAAGCTAAAATGAACATTAAGAATATTGAATATTAAGTTTATAATTTTAAAACTTAAAATTCTTGCGAATTTATAATAAGTTTTATGGTGTACATTGCTGTTTTATTTCCCCCCCCTTGAAAAACATGGAAACCAAATTTAAAATTAAAGTTTTTTTTATAATTTTTAACAATTTGGTAAAATTAAAAAAAAAAATTATTTTTGTTCAGAACATGGATGAGAAAACAGAAACAAACACATTTGAATAATTTGAAATATTAATGTAATATTTCTGGATTGCGCATATTTCATTAACAGCAAAAACAGCTGATTAAATTCATATTATTTTGAAATAATAATATAATATTTATGGAATGTTAATGAGGTACATTAACAGCAAAACAGCGATGTTAACATAGAGGCTTCGATCGAGAGGTGGCGGGTTCAAACCCACGCAAAGACTTTTTCCAAAAGTTTTAATTTTTATTTTATAAATTAATTTTTTTTTAAAGTTTTTCTTTGATATTATACTTAATTTTTACTTTGATTTGTTAAAATAATATTAATTTGAAGTATTAATGTAATATTTGTGGAATGCGCATATTTTATTAACATCAAAACAGCGCTGTTAACATAGAGGCTTCGATCGAGAGGTCGCGGGTTCAAACCCACGCAAAGATTTTTTCCAAGAATGTTTCTTTTTTATTTTTATTTTATGAATTTAACTTTTTATAAAGTTTTTCTGTGATATTATACTTAATTTTTGCATTGACTTGTTTATATTAATATTGATTTTATTATTAAATATTAATGTTATATTTATTTATATTTATACGACCTCTTTAGATTGTAGATTAATCAAGATTCAAGTTTAATCCCAAAATATATGACTTTTTAGCTGTGTAAATCATTATATATTGCAAATATTGTAATGAAAATTTAATTATTTATAAATGTTTTTAAGATAAAACCAGCATTTCGTTAGGCCATTAAGTGGTTTCTTGGATCCTAGCAGGTGGATCCTGTGGTGGGCTGTGCCGTGCTAGAACTTTATTGAATCTCTGACATTACGGTTTCTTATTGTTCTTGTTTTTGTTTCTGTTCGATGTTGCTACTAAGATGTTACTTGCTCCCTGCTGCTCTAGCTGCGCCAGCTCCAGTCCCCTGCTCCTGCTCCTGCTCCTGGTCCTGCTGTTGTCACAGAGCGAGAGCGACAGCGGAAGTGCATCCGGTTTGAAGGCAAACAAAATGCGATGCACACGCACATTCCTATGGAGCGTGGGGAGGCAGCAACAACAATTGGGACAGAGCCAATCGTTTGCCTCAAAGGTTTGGCTTTTTGGCATTGGCCAAGGGTACGTTCTCTGCATTCCGGCACCGAGTTTGTTCCAAGTTCCCAGCTCCCAGCAGCTGCAGAAGCCAAAATGAGGAGGGGGAGCAGGAGCGGGAGCGAGTGCCCAATGAAACCACAGGACCCATGCTGGAGCTGCTGCGGCTCCTGTCAGCGCCTGGCGGCTGTTGTAACTGTAACGCTCCAACAAGTGAGAGAGCATACAGGAGAGAGGGTACAGGGGGATAGCAGGACAACGACGGACAACGGACGTTGCGATGCTTTTGACAAAAGTTGCATAAATTAACGTTAAAAGCAAACGTTGTTGAAGTTCCTGCCTCTTTTACTTTGTTAGCAGCGTGTCACCGCCTACCGCCCATGGACAGTGCAGTACAGGACCAAACAGGACATGCAATAAAGTCATCAAGTGATGCCACTGATGTCCGCGATTCCCTCGCTTCTGTACTGTCAATAGCCTTTGGCAGCCTTTGCGCCTCATTGCGTTTTGCATACAACAGTTTTCTTTTTATTTTGATCCAAATTACAGGGGTTTTTTTGTTGCAGCAGGAGGAGCAGCAGGAGGAGCAGCAGGAGGAGCAGCAGCAGCATCAGCAAGATAATTTGATTTGGGGTGGACACGCAACATTAAAGTTGTCAGAGCGGGACATGTTTCACATGTTCCTCATGTTTCACTATCTATGTACATATGATATATGACATGTAAGCTGAAATTGAATAAATTAGGATAAGCCTAGGAGTAAGCTAGCCTTTAAAACGCTGTCTCACACACAGACACACACAAGGGCTGCTCATGTCCTTTCCCAAAGCCAAAGGGTTGGCTCTGGGTTCAACTGGGTTCCTGCTCCTGCTCCTTCCCCTGCTGCTGCTCCTGCTCCCTGGCTCGTGCTTTTCTTGCTGCTGCAAAAAACGTGGCGCTCAAAATCTAAATACAGAAATTAATGAATTATGAGTAAAGGGATTTGTTTCGCTCTTGTGAATCTCAGGAGGCGACGACACCTTTCGGACAACACAACAGAGTCCTGGCAAAAGCAAAAGCAAGAATGGTTTCCTGCTGTGTGTGTGTGTCCCTCGTTCCTATCCCAGTTCCTGTCCCTGTCCCTGTCCCTGTCCCCGTCCCCGTCCGTGTCCGTGCTTACTTGAGTGGAATGCAGGACATAAATAGTAACCCGTGTGTGTGTGTGTGTAGGTTTTTAATCGCTTTGATCTTTATATTCCCATTTAGTAATTAATTAACCGAAAGGTTCCCCGTGCATTCAGGCACTAAATATGCATTCCTAAAATCTCTGCCACATGCCGAAATGCCGCACCGCTGCTCGCTTATTTTCCGATTAATTAGTTTTTGCCATTGTTGTCCTTGTCCACCCTTAAACTGGTGTTTATCCCTAACCTTGGGGGGGAACAGAAACAGGTTTTGTTTTTAGGCATTAGGCAGATCACTAATGAGAACCCCTGGCTAGCAGCCATGGCAAGATCAGGAGCAGGACCTGGACCTGGACCTCTGAGTCCTTCATTCGTTGTCTGCTAATTTATTATTGGCACTATTATGGCCTGCAATTGTGTCCTGCTGCTAGTCCTGCTACTCCTCCTTCTGCTGCTGCTGCCTCATCAATGACCAGCAAACACAACAGGACGCCACTGGACAAAGGACAACGACACGTATGCTATCATCGCCATCGCTCGTGTTGTTTAATTAAATTTCTGAAATTAAAATGTTTTGTTTATATAAATTGAAAAATACAGACAGCACCACCGAACGAACACCAAACGGAACTGCACAATGCGCTTCAAGAAGGAACAAAAACAAAAACAAAAAACGAAAAAAAAAAACCATTCAAAGAAGATTAAATCGAATTTTGCATACACTTTCCTTGCGAAATATACACTCTCCTGCAGGTGAGGGCAGCCGAAATCGGTGTCGAAATATAAAAAAACGGAAGTGTAAAGCCTCCATTGTCCAGGGCTCAACTAGAGTCCTTTCCCCCATCCGTTTAAGAACTGGATTTTTTTTTTTGTTTTCGATTGGGCCACAAGTCAGTTTCATTCACAGGACTCCCCACGCACACAGCTGCAGGTGTCCGCCTACGATTGCCCATATCTGTGCATTGCTACCAGTCAGTCAGTCAGTCAGTCAGTCGCTACCTGTGTGCCACCTGTGCCGCCATGTGTGGCACGACACACTCTCTCTGTGTGTGTTTACACAACAACTGTCGCTGTTGCTGTCGCTGGCTTTTCAATTTGATTCATTTCATTTCAATTCTGTTTTCTTTGCATTGTTCAAAAATGCGCCGGGAGCGATCAAAACTGAACTCTCTGAATGTCCTCGTCTCGTCCTGCAGGAGTGAGGGAGTGATGGGGGTGGGTGAGTGGGAGCTTGTAGAATGGAAAGTGTAGAAAGGAGAGTGGAGAACCAGCGGAGTCCAGTGCCAGAGCCCAGGGCCAAGAAGTGTGTGTCATCAGGCATCTGCAGCATATGAATAATAATTACATGACCCAACTTTTGCTTTAATTGTTCTAATAATTTATAATTTTAATTATTTAGAAATATATGTATATATTTTTTGCATTTTAAAATTATAGAAACATTTCATAGTTCCATTTTAATATATTTATAATACATATCAATTTTGTATAGCATACATTTCAGAGATGCCCCTAAAAAGGCTTTCAATTATTTAGTTGAACATCTTTAAGAATAGACAATTGTTAGGAAAAAGTCCTGTAAAATTTATTAATAAATGTATATGGAAAATACAGCATTAATATTTAATATATATATATATATATTATTATTAAAAATATATATATATTTATATCTATTTTTATTATTATATACCATCCCTATCTAATTAGGGATTACTTGATATTCCTTGTTTAATACTTTTTAAATTTGGTTTTATTAGAAATATACAAAAATCAAATGAAAACAATTAAAACTTAATAAATAAATAAGTATTAAATAAAATGATTTATTCAAAGCTGATATATACAAATAAATTATAGAATGTAGAATTGAGTGGCACAAGCCTTGAGTTATAAAGAGGAGTCTTTGAATTTTTATGAATATTACCAAAAATGTTATTATTATTTTTTATTATTATTTATTTTATTTATTTATTAACAATTTTTAAGCCAGAAAATTCTATGCAACTTTCCCTGAAAAAATCTGCTATTTGTAACTGAAAAAATTAGAATCCTAATAACAAATGCCTCCCCTAAAAAACTAAGACCTTTTTCAACTTTCAACTAAGTCCGATGTCCGTTTATTCTTTTACAATTTGACTTAGTCTAGCTTAGATTGCTAGCTTTGCCTGGCATTGTTTAAAAGAATATATATATACCATATATAGAGGACAAGCCATACAGGATTTGAGCTAGGACTTAGTTCTGGTAGCAAGTCCTGCTCCTGCTCCTGCTCCCTGCCGGCGGCGTGCCCAATGAAATGTGAGCGAAAGCGAAAGAGCCAATTTATGGCATCATAAATCAAGAGCAATATTGTCATATTCTAGCATTTCCTGGTAACCTTTGACCGCTCCTGCTGCAACTCTCTCTCCTTTTGTGGCCGTCGCCGAGGAGAAGTTAAAGCCAGAGGTCATCTTGAGCTTAAGTGCATGTAACAATTTGCTTCCGGCTTGGAAATGCTGCAAATTGAAATTTCGAGAAAAGATTTCCAGGTATTTGGTTGCACATTTTGCACAGGCTCACAGGTGGACTGGCGACATAGCAGACGCGATCTATCAATCGATGGACGAGGTCCATGTGAGGCAGTGGCCATCTCTGCTTACCAATTCTCCTTCAGTCGAGGCAAACTGGGAATGTGGCTATAGTGTGAGAAAAGTCGAAAATTATATATATTTCTTGATGTTGTTTTCTAGAAAATATTGTACATTTTGATATAATGCACAAAAAATTGCATTTCATATTAATATATTGATATTGTCATCTTTGGATCCCATATTATATGTTGACAAAATTATCACGGTCAACATTTTCCATAGAATATATTGTAAATTTTATAAAATCCAAATTTATAATATTGAAAAATATAGATAATATCAGCTTAGGATGTACAGATATCGAAAACAATAATCCAATCATTTATATTTTCAAAAATATTGAACTTTAAACTTTAAAATATTGAATTTTTAATACCGAAAATATAGAATTTAATATTAATATTATTGAAAAATTCTGATAAATTGTTATATAAATTATTTGTTTCTGTACCGATTTTTTTTCGCACATAAAATGTCTCACAACAAAATAACGATTTATATATCGACCGTCGCTTAAAATATTCATAAAATATAGTTTTTTGTTTTCGATCTTTAAGGACTATTAACTGAGAATTTCTGGACACGAAGAAGGCGGCTTTCAAAGAGCTGCTGGATAGGCAGGGGGGAGGCGAGGAACACCTCCTATGAGGTCCTCATTTGACGCCTGAATGCCTCAATATGTGGCCTAACAAGTGGCCACTGATGGCTGAGCAAGGACTTCATGCATAAAACGGGGTGACAACAACACAGGCCCAACGACGACATCACAACAAATGAATTTTCGATACCTGACTAAGCACAACTCATTTGTTCATTTCGATCTGTGGTGGTTAGATCCTGGCCGCAGGATGCGGCCACACCGATTACACTGGCTCAGCGATTGTGGGTGGTGTGGGGTGTTTCTGTGTGTGTGAGTTGAACCCTTGAATGGGAAATGAAACGAGAGTAAAGGAAACGATTTATTAGCAAAACTTAACTAAGCCAAAAACCCAAAAACGTTTGATGACAGGACAGGCGCCAGGACAGTTGCCAAACATCCTCCCAAAAACTAAACAAATAAGTAACCCAGAATTCAGGACTCGAGCTGGCTACTAATCAACCCTTGTCAGTCAATCATGAAGCCGGTCGTCGTAGCTCTGTATTTTGTTTGCTTTGTGAGGCATTTTCAATGAACTGCAAAATATATAATTTGCTTCGATTTATCCAATTTCGCCAAGGAAGACACCAACCCCACCCCACCCACCGTATCCTGGCACATGCAAAAGCGAAAAGTATTTAATACCCGCTTGATCGCTGTCATGTTGAAGACTCCTGGGGAAGGGTGCGGGGAAGTTCAGCCACCATAGAACTGTGATGAGGATAGAGAGAACCGTGTTCAATTGCCGGGAAACTCTTCGGTTTCCGACTCACTGCTGTCCAAACACATACAAGGAACAGGAAGCTGGGCAGCAAGGAGGCCAGGAGGAGCCACACACACACATCAACCTTGATTGGATGTAACCAGAGAGTGATGGTAGACAAACTTGTAGACGTCACTGAAATCGCATTTGAATTGGGATGAAGAGGCCGCAATACAATACAGAGAGGGACCTATCCCATATACACTTCCTGTTCCTGGGAGGACAAGCTGGCCAGCAGCAGCAGCAGCAGCAGCATTTTGGGATGAAGGTCCAGCGCCCTAAATTTCCGCTCTTTTAAATCCATTCTCGTTGTGATCCACATCCACATCCTTCTGCCTTCTGCCAATCCAGCTTCCAGCATGCAGATAAGCTGTCCGCATACACGCGTTAATTCCGTTATACAAATGTCACTCGCCAAACAAGTTGTCCACATCGCATCGCATCTCAAATCTCGGACTCGGACTCGGGGCTCGAACTGGGACTCGGACTGGGACTGGGACTGGGGACTGGCGACTCGTCCGGCGGCCATCAAATGCCTGTCAATCAGCGGGACAGACAATGCAATCACGTTGAAGTAACTGCCACTGAACGAAGCCTCCTTAAATTCAATTATCAAGCACAAAAAAAATAATAATAGTGGAAGAAACAGAGTCCTCCTCCTAACGAGACCACCACCACCACCACAGAGCTTACAATCCCTAGAATTTGGTTTAAATAAGCAAAACTTGCTTCTCGACAACTATTTTCCTTGTGCAAATAATATTTTACTCAAAGGATTAAGGAATTATTCTAGAAATTGCATTCATTTATGAAAAAATTGATAAATATCTATCTAAAGAACGATTATTTGGGGTCTTTTTTGAGGGCATCTGTTGATTAAATACAAAATACATTTAATAAAATATTTCTAAATATGTATAAATACCAATTTTTATTGAGAATTTGAATAGACATATATATTTCTCCTTAAACATCTTAATTTGTAAATGTTTATTAATATTTTAAAGCTTCACAGTTAACAGCTATGCTTGTCGTTTAGATTTGAGAATATATAATATACCATAGATATCTTTTAAGAAGCTTGAGAAGGCCAACAAAAAGCCAAAATAAATAAAATTTAATATATATTATAAATGAATATTTATTTATTGATTAATTTATTAATAAATATTTACTTGTTGTATTATATATTAATATTAATCAAATAAATATTGAAATAATATTTCAATTCAAAGCCCTTTATTTTCCCCAATATTTCGCTTACTTTTAAAAATTTATAAACTTCCTATTAATATTTGTAAACATTATAAAAACTGAAAAAAAGACTGTATAATGTCCATTAATGTTTTTTTTTCTAGGCTTAATTATGGCTTTTTAAAAATGTAATTTTACCGAAATATTATTGAAATACACTTTCTCTACACTTTCTCTATTTGTTAAAACAATTTATTTACAGCTCTGCTTATTTGATTTAAAATAATCACATTTTTTCTTGCAAAATCCAAAAAACTGAAGCTTTATTTTAGTTTCAAAAGATGCTTAGTCCTTTAATCCTAATTATATTATATTTAAGCTTTATTAACTTAGCATAGGTTCTGAGGCTGGAATTATTTTATTAAATATATTTTCAGCTTTTAATCCAATCTTTTAGCTAGGACATGTATCCTTTTGCTAAAGCTCGATGGCCTTGCCTGATTTGCGCATGTCCTTCGAGTTTCTGAATCACAAAAAAGTTCCTGAAGCTCAGGAAAAATGTGAAAAGTTCAGGAAAATTTTCAGTAGCTCAGGAAAATATTTCGGAAGCTAAGGAAAGTTTTCCGCAGCTTATAAACTCGGTTAGAGAACTTGATTGTTCAGTAAATTTCTTATTTTCCATGCTTTAGGGAAAAAGCTCAGATCGAAAGGTAATACACCTACCTTTTAAGAGCTTTTAGGTTATTCATTGAGAAAAGGTCCTTAAATATTTGATTTAAAGTTTTTCAGATTTTACTACTTTTTGGGCTTGGTTTGAAGTAAAAGCTAAAAAAAAGTTGGTAAAGCTCTTTGGAAAATGCTTTATTTTATTATTGTTTTTATTTAGTTATAGGAAACAGTTTATATTTTTTAATGAAAATACAAGTAATATAAGTATTTTTATATAATTATTTAAATTTGATCAATTTGTAACTAGAAAAATATAAGTAAAATAGAAAGGAAAGGGTTGATTTTTTCTGATCTGTATAGATAATATCTGCATCTGAAAGAAGAGCCCTTATAAGTCGTAAACTATAAACTAAATTGACTTTTACTAAAACCAATGCAGCTATATAATATTTAAAGATATATTTTAAATATAAACACCAATTTTCTCAATAGTTTCAAATAGTATTTGTGGGATAAAGAAAGATTGGTTATTTCATGTACTTTAGATACATATAAAATTATTTCTTCAATTTATTTATTTAAATTAAAATTATTTTTAAAATTCCAAGACGGCAGCATGCAAGTTTATAGGATCCAAAGGACACCTAAATAAATAACAAATGTTAGCCTTGTCGACGACACACCACTCAGTATACAATATATATTATATATTCAATATATCAAGATATATATACCCCTTGTCTTCGTTTGCCCAAGAAAATGTACAAATTCCGAATGCAAACCAAATCAAAAGAGGAACTCCTCCTTCGCCAGGACATTCAAGGACTTGTGTGTGCTGTGATGATTGTGGCTGGCGGAGTGTGTCACATTTGTGGCAGAGTGTTAGATTCTTTGGCTAGGCAAAGGAAAGCAAAAGCTTGCCACAACAACGAGAGGTTGCTGTTGTCGATTGAATAACAACAATGGGGAGAGGATACCCACCCCCTCTACTACCTCGTCACTCCAGCAGGACTCCAGCAGCACTCAAGGACGACACTCGGCACTGTGAAAACAAAGTAGTGCTTCCTTTTGGGTGATCTCTGTTGGAAGTTGGAGGAGAATCGAATCTTTGCATCGATGCCATCGAGGCAATAAAACTATTCGTAAATCGGCTACCAACTTGGGCATTAGCATAGTCCTCTTTCCTAGTCTTTCTCTCGTTCTCCTCATTCCTCATCCCCTGTGTCCTTGCAGGCTCTTAAGAATTCGATAAGTTTGCAAGTAAAAAGGTAAAGGTAAAGGCAGGCGAGGCAACTTTGCAAAAATTGTGCGCATATTAAAATTCTTGGTGAAAGCTTTTGACATAAATTAAAACTTTTATCTGAGGAGCCATGAGGGTATGCCTGTGTTTTCTTTCATTTTCTTTTCTTTTTTTTATATTTTTAACAAGCAAAACTGCTGCCAGAGTCCTGAAGCATGTGTGTGCCATGCTCTGGCCTATTGTCGCTTTGATTCTATAAGGAGCTAATTGATTGGAGCTCCGGTTCTCTCGCGAGACTGACACATCGATGGCTGATTTTGGCAAACTTTTTTAATTAATTTCATGGAGGAGAGAAAGGGCAGCCGAATTTCCATGAAAAACTTTGCCAGAAAGGCATACGCCTAGAGATAGATAGCAGGGCCCGAGGTTGGGGTGGCAGCATTAAAAATGAATTTCACTTCATTGCTGCCACGGGCTCAAAGACAACATTTTTGGCGTTAAAATTATTTATGGGCTTTACTGTGCGTAACGTGTCGATGTCGCTGGCGTCCGTCTTCGTATCCTGGCTATAAGGAGCTGTGTGTCAGAGTCGATGTCGGTGTCGGTGTCGCTGTCCTACGTGATTGTCGGTACGACTGATTTTTGTGCCTGTGACAAAACTTTTTCAATAATGTATAAATCAAACTGTCATAAAGTCGCAGGATCGCAGCAAAGCAGCAGCATCGCAGATTGCGAAATCGCCAACCAACCCACACTTTTTGTTCCTGCGCTGCTCTCTCTCTCCTCTGTTAAACGTCAAAAATGCCTTTTTTTCTGGTGACATTTTCTTAGACAATTTAAGTTGCCATTGTGTCGCCCTTGCCCTGATGTGCATTTAATATGTGTCCTCGTCTCTCTCCCTGTGTGTGTGGGGACAGACAACGTTTTGGACCTCTAACCACCCCCGCAGATGTTACCTGTCGTCTGTGCCCACCCAAGGTAAGCGTAAGCGTTTTTCACATTCATGGAAATATGTCACAAAATTTATTGCAAAATAATTTCGCCAGGTTTGGCCTTTTGTGTGTCGTAATTCTTAGGGTTTTCTTTACGATGCTGCTCGCCACTCGCTGGTGGCACACTCGCTGCTAGCCACTCGCCACTTAGGCAGCGTTTGAGGCTCACAAGAAGTGTGTGTGCGTGTGTGCTCATAGAGCTCTGGCCCCCCTGCTGCATATTAAAATATTAAATATTCCTTTTATATCCTTCAAAAATTTGTCTCCCATTCCTTTCTGCTGGAAACTTTTTTTTTTGCATGTTTTCTGGAAAGTACAAAAATCGTTTAAGGAACAGACTTTACTTTGATGCTGAAAAAACCATTTTGCCAACAATTTTTCATTAGACCATAGATTTTTGGCGATTTTATAAAGAAATCAGTTTTGAAAAGCTAACGACGATCTTACAGAAAGTTAACAGGGGATTCGATGGGTTTTGGTAAAACCTATTCGGTTAGTTAACAGAGTTAACATGGGAAAAGGAGAAAAACTTAACATTCAGTTAACGATCTTACAGACAGTTTTCAGAGATTCGATGTCCATTGCTAACACCAATTCGGTTAGTTAACAGAGCGAGCTTCTGAAATGGGAATGGGAGAAAAACAGAATGTTAAAACTGATTTTACAGAAAGTTAACAGAGATTCGATGGGTAGAGCTAACATTAATTCGGTTAGTTAACAGAGCGAGCTTCTGGAATGGGAATGGGAGAAAAATAAAATGTTAAAAACGATCTTACAGAAAAGTTAACAGAGATTCGATGGGCATTGCTAACAGCAATTCGGTTAGTTAACAGAGCGAGCTTCTGGAATGGAGATGGGAGATAAACAGAATGTTATGTGCTCGGCGCGCACTGCAAACCAATTTAAGTTGTGGTGCAATTAAATATAGCAAAAGGAAAGTAAGCAAATGTTTGCGTTTGTGCGTATTTCGCTTCGTTTGAATGCGAAATATTTTTTTTACAACTACAAACAGTCGTTACGTGCATACATATATGTATATAAACGCTGAAAAATGCAAATACAATAAAAACCAGCAACAAAAATGCCGTCAAAAGCGTGCCACATCGAGTGGCTGGGTGTGTGTGTGTGTTTCTGTCCGGCAACACTGTGTGTGGCAGAAGAAGCATTTGTAGCGTCAGAGTGAAAAGCGCGCGAAAGAGGAAAATCACTGGCAAAATGGAGCTAAAAGAGAGCTGGAGGAGCTGGTGGATGCAACGGGCAGAGTCTGGGGCATTGGTCCCCGGTTCTGATTGATCTCTGCGTGTGCGTATTTAAACAAAAATTTCGCTATGTAAATCGGCAAACATCCACACGCATCTCCCCCCACGAGGTCTCATTTACAAAGTGTTTTTCGTCCCCAGTCCCCCCAGTGGCCATTCCTTGTTTGCAAATGTTTTAATTGAATTCGAGTGGGGTGAACGCCGACGATTCACTAAATGTTTAATCGAGCTGATAATTACCCGACCTTGTCCAGGAATGGCGTCCATAATATGTATGGCGTGACAGGAGGGGACCCTTGGTCCAGTCCCTGTCGCCCAGTTAGTATCGATGACGCCATGTAAGAGGGCTCCGTGAGCGGAAGCTCATGCTCCCGGGCCGAGTCAACGCCTTCGAAGCGTTTTTTCCCAATGATTTATGAACTAATTTAGCGGCAATATTATTTATTCCAGGCCAGACTGCAGCAGCAGAAGGAGGAGGAGCAGCAGCAGCAGCAGGCGGAAGCCAGTCTGTCCGGCCAGGATAATGCTCGAAAATGCTGCCACAATGTTAAACGCGTCGGACCCAAGGACCAACAACCAAACATTGAAGACTGCATCGACTGCAGCAGACACAACAAAATGGAGCTTCTGTCAGAGGAGCAGCAACAGAAGGAGCAACAATGGGTAAGTTGAGAACTTTAAGAAATTTACACCATCAGCAGATAAGAGTCATGCCCAGTAGGCGCCGCCGCCGCCGCCGTCAGATCACGAAGTAAAAGGCAGGATGCACCACCACCGGAAGGGTGGGTGGGTGTTGGTTTGGGCTTGGGTTTGGAGTGCTCCCTCCGCCTCCTTCGATGGCAAAGAAGTTCAAACTAAGGCTAAGGAAATTTCTGCAGCGCCGGCACTTTTTCCAGCGCCTGTGTTTGCAGCAAACAATCTGTTTCCCGGCATCAACTTTGCTAGAAAAATTGAAACAAGCTGAACCACCGGGCCAGAAAAGGTCAGGACAGGGCAGAGCCAAGCCAAGCCAGGCAGTCAGCTAGAACAGAGGAATATCAGTGTGGCCTGTCAGGATGCACTAGGGGGTGCAGTAGGCTAAGAGGGAGAGCCGCCTAACAGTAGCTGGAGCAACAACCAACTTGTGGCTGGGGCATGTATCATATTTAGACACGGGAAAGACAGAAATATAAACTTATAAAGACCAGGCAGTGGGGCAGATTGGTGCTGACCGAATCCCGGTTGGATGGGGGATGAGGGATGGGGAGGGGGTGGGACATACTCATTCCTACCAAAAAATATGTACATAGACTTGCGGAGGCAAGCACAAAAACCATATTTGGCAACTGCCAGTTGGAGGAGCAGCAGTTGAAAGGACTTTACAGCGCGCCCAACTGATGAATTATGGCCAAAGTTATTGGCTGAGGTCGGAGGGAGGGAAGGGAAGGGGTAGCGAACAACTGATTCTCCTTGTAGGCCGCCGCCGCCGCCGCTTTTTGCAATGTTTTGCTACACTGCGTGGCAACTACTGATAATAAGATATACTTGCCATTCGGACAGGCCCCGGGCCAACGGCGGAAGTCTACTAAATAACAAGTTGTAGGGCCAACAGCGTGTGCTGCTGGCAGCATAAAAAAAGAGGAGTAAAAAATATATAGATATATATAGAAAAGGGCAACTTAAATAAGTTTAATTGTACGAGACGGAAGTCGAAACTTTGCCATTTGGCTTCGTTGACTTCAGTTCAGTGGGCCGCGATTCTCTTTCGTTTTTCTGCTTGCATCTTCCATATCCCCCTTTACCCAAGGAGCAGGAGCAGGGGAGATGCTTCTCTCTCACTTCAAGTGCAGTATGATAATGGGCAACGAGCTTTTTCGATTTCTGTAAAAGACTTTTATTGTAACAATTATAAACCTCTTCCGGAGACTAGGGTTGAGTTTTTAAAGCTGTTTCTCGCTTTGCCTGCCATGTACAAGCAGTAGCAAACGTGAGAGTAGGATATCTCAAGGATCTCTCTTTTTTTAATGATTGTTTTATGGTTAAATATCGGTAGCTTTATATTTTGTACAGTTTTATTATCAACCTCCTTTTCCTTCGAATTGAATCTTTTTCTAGGCAACCGTTTCATATTTAAATTTGTAATGTTGTTGGTGGTCAAAATATAAGAATCAGTAGCACCAAGAGTCCAGTGTCAGCCAAAGTCTCAGACTTGGATTAGGGCAGATTCGAGAGACGGAATACCAACCGAAATCGATGATGAGCAGCCTGATCAATTTCCTGAATCCCAAGTTCAACCCCACCGTGGTGACTAAAGCCGGCTGCGAGGATGGCTTTACCGCAGCCAATCTCATCGCCGACGATGCTGATCAGTTTAAGCGAGGCTTTATGTGCCTGGCTGCCTGCAAGCCGCCGGTTGAAATTGTCTTCAACTTTCCCAAGGCTGTCGACATGAAGGTCATAAAGCTCTGGCCCACCATCAGAGCCCTACGTTCCACGGCCTTTGAGTTACACGGCCGCCAAAATGATAACTGGGAGCGTGTGGCTATCGTTAAGGATCTCGCACATGACGTTGAGTCGGTGACCTTTTGTCACCAGAGTGAATATAATTCGCAGAGCAGCTCCAATGCTGCTGCTGCTGCCGCAGCCGCCTCCGCCACCACCGGGCAGCCACAGAGCGAGAAGGTGTTCTTCTTCAAGACATCCCACAAGATTCTGGCCAGCACCAATGGTGTCAAGGTTATCATCCGTGCCACTGATGACTGTCCGCCGGTGTTGGGCAAGGTGGAGATGTGGGGCCTGCCCGCCCGCTCATTGGACAAGGCGGACAAGGAGCTGGTGACCAGCATTTGGAGTGAGATCAGCAGCGATAACTCACTGGTAAATACGCTGCCCCCTTTGCCACCTTCAACCCCTAGACCTGTTCTCCAGCTGAGGGAACAGTCCACGCTCTCCATACCGGAGGAGTTCTTAGACTGCATCACCTGGGACCTAATGGTAGTCCCCACTGTATTGCCCTCCGGCAAAGTGGTGGACCAGTCCACCATCACCAAGCATGCCGCAGCGGAGGCAAAGTGGGGACGCAAGCCATCGGATCCTTTTACAAGTCTCGAGTACAATGACCAGCGTAAGACCACGGTTAATATGGAACTGAAGAAGCGCATCGAAGAGTTTCTCGTGGAGCATCCTGGGGACTTTGAGGAGATGCCGCAGGCCAGCGGATCTTCTGGGGTGAATCGTATTGGCCCGTATGTGATGGGCCAGGACAGTTCGGGATTTGGCCCATCCTCGGCGCTAGGGATGGCCCAGAACATTTCAGAATTTGATACATCCCATAGGGAGGAGCAGCTTAAGAGAAGATCCACAGGTATCTCCACATCGACGTCACCCAAGAGGATGAGGTGCAGCCACCAGCCAGGCGCATCTACCTCGACATCAGCTCCATGGTTAACCATTAACCATCAGCAGTCCACGCGCTTAAACGGCAATCCGGGATCGGCGGCACCATCAATCAGATGCATCAACTGCCGTAGCGCCCAGTTTCGCTACAAAATTCGCACCTGCCGGCATTATGTGTGCGTCTATTGTCTGGTCCAGTTATCGGGTGAGCAGGTGTGCGCCTGCAAGGTTCCCTTCCAGGATGCCGATGTGGAGCAGTGCTGCAAGGTGGATCATTAGGCTAATTTCCGTTTTGCCCCCCTCTTTTTAAAAATTCAGTTTGTAAGTTTTTAGTCAATCGATTTAGCTGCTAGGCCTTGTCTATGTCTACTTTATCCTCTTAGTTATATCAAGAATTATTGTTGAAGAAGAGCACAAAGAATCCAAAGAAGAAAGAGTATCAGTATCAGGTTCCATTGAAACATAGAAAACAAGATAACAATTGGCATATACATAGTTTCTGTAGACACTTTAAATCACACAACAACAATAGCCGAGAGAAGGAATCGTTTAGATCTGGTTTATATATGGTATATATATATTCTTACCAATTATGCCTAGAATAAAAGGAAACATGTACAAAAGAAAGGGGTTAGTCGTTCTTTTAGGTTTCTTTTTACAAAGAAGGTTGATAGGTTTTATGTTTTTGTACAATTTTATTTTAATTCTCATTTACAAGCTTATTTCCGCTTTCACCACTTAGAATTTGGCAATGAAAATTGAATTCAATTGAAGGCTAATAGGGAAAAGGCCACCAAAAAGTGCACTCACCGGTGGTGTGTGGCCTGTCATGCCCATTTGCCAAACCCCGAGGTTGGCCAACGATTAGCCAAAAGGAGAAACAAGAACTCGAAAAAAAAGGACCAAAAAGCTAGGTCCTAATAGGATTTTATTTCGCTGATCCCTCTGCTGGCCATTGCCACCGATTGGGAATCACCGCCGCCTGCCAATGATTGCCGTCAATTGAATGCCAATTGTTTTTCTTTTCCGGGCGCTTTTTCTTTTGATACATTTTTGGGCCACGTTTAGTTTAGCATTGCAAACGTTGGCTTCGTTTTTGGGCTCGATGTGTGTGGGTGCGGCAGTGTGGCGGCAGCGAAATCAAACGTTTCTCGGCCAGAGCAGATCAAGTTGCCAGCATTGGCATTTTCATTTCAACGGGAATCCTGTCCTGGGACAAAATCTGTCTGCAGCTGCAGAAACCGCCGAGGTGGAGGTGAAGCCACTGCTGGTGGGGAGGGGGTGGTGCAGTGCAGTGGGGCAATAAAAACCGTTACAGGAAAGTAGAAAGTCATGTTCGCGACTGAAAATTCGTAGGAAAAATCGTACAATCTTTATTGTCTATGATTGGCACACCACTCCCAGACTTTTGTGGCCTTTCATTTTGGACAATTTGTGTAGGCTGCTGTAAATGCCAAACAAAGGACTCTATCAATTATGAGACGGTATGATGTCCGTCCTGTCATGAAAAAGAGAACGTACTATATGCAAGTATAATGGAATTGTTTGATAGCTAAACAAAGATTAATACTTATTTTCCAGTTGTAGATATTTATATTTTATAAGAGCTCTTGGCAGGACATAGTGCAGGTGTGCACTTAACTTCGCTTGGACATCAGTTACTATTTTTGGCAAGGATTTCTTTTGGCTTCTGTCTTCTTTGGCACACTTGCGTTCGTTCGTTCGTTCCTTCCCTTCGATTCGTAATTTGGCAGTAGGAATTTTTGTGTGGAGAAAATAGTACAAATCGCGTTTTGTCTCTAATTTACATAAAATGGCAATGCACAAATGCTGGAAATGCTGGAAATGCACAATATATATGAGTATTTTGACCCGACCTGCCACGCATACACTCCTCATTCGACTCCTTCTGGTATCTCTCTGCCACATTCAAACACTCACACAAATAGAGCCATGTCGCCATGTCTTAGGGTAATTTATACAAAAAGCTAGTGTGAGCAGGGAGGAGGAGGACTGCAGAGGACTAAAACGAACCGAAAGTTCGCTGGCAAAAAGCGCAATGGCAGCTCTGAGAAGGGAAATTGTACTAGGAAATTTGCCGGAAATTAAAACTTGTGCAAAATAAATCGCCAAACCTCGAAATACGGACGCACACACACATTCACAGCCAGGAAAAGTAGAGAGCGGAGGAAAACAGAGGCAGAGACTGGGGACACAGACACCGACACCATCAAAAGATCGATGTACTTGCGCACAAACTTATGTTTGCCTTAAAGGGCCAACCAATTGGCTTAACCCATTCCGGATTCCTTGCTTACACATAATGGCACCGAAAAATCTGACCTTTCAGCGGAAGGCAGTAGGCCAAAGCAGCTATCCAGCTAGCCAGCTATCCCGCACTCCTCCCACCCAACAGAGTGCTTCATTTCGCGCTGGATTTGCCGCTAATGGAGTGACAGTTGGCAAAGAATTATTAGATTTGCACATGCATACTGGCAGTAGCAACAACTGAATGGATTGAAATTGGGGATAAGGATGAGGATGAGGATGAGGATGAGGGGAGTGGAAAACGTGATTGCCTGGCCCAGGACCAAAAAAGTTTAGTGTAAAATTTAATTTCCTTAATAATTCTCCAACAATTACATGATAGCGCTGCAACCTGTGTGTGATCCCCTGGTCAAGTCCGATATGGATGTTGGTTTTAAAATGAAGTTTAATTTCCTTCATTTTGGACATACCCAGAGAGACAGTGATTGAGTGGCCGTGTGAGTGGCCAGTGGACGAATCTATCTATCACAAGGACAAGCATCCCATCCCATCCCATCCCATCCCATCCCAGGCATTCATCAGATATCCAACTGGGGGAACTAGGCACACGCGACACAACAACAGTGTCTGGTTTGCCTGACAGCCGGTCATAATGCATGTAACCTCTGCGTTTAATCAACTTTAATTAAAATTGCACACACACAAAACCCCGAAAACGACTTGATAAAATGCCATTAACTGGGAAAGAGAGAGAGAGAGAGTCGAGCTCAAATGGCGGCGGTGGTTTTATCGATGCGGTGTGGCTTCTGTGCAAAGCTTTTAATTGATAAGAGTGTGCGAGTATGTGCCATATCCGATGACTCACTGTGACCGTGTATGTCCTCCGCCTGAATTACATTCAAAGCGCTCTGCAAGTGCCACTGCCACTGCCCAGGGCTAGAAGAGATCCCCCTTTTTTGGGGCGAGCGACCACCACTTTACGCTTTATGCCACATTATTTCAGGGCTTATGCCTTATGGGAGAGAGAGGAAAGAGGAGACTGAGCTCTACGAAATTACGCTCATTTCAAAATTGTTATTGAATCTTTTGGGCAAAGTAAATAATCCTTGTTGAAATGAAGGAGAAATCCCGTTGCGGCCGCAAGTGGCTTGCCAAAAGTAGCAGCAGCAGCAGCCAGGCATTGACTAAACGCTCTGGCATAAGGACTTAACCTCTCCCCCACACACACACACCCGCCCTTTGTTGGTGTCTCAAGGAGGAAGCTGGGATAGGATAGCCGGGGTGGCCCTGGGTGGGTAGTGACGCCCCTCCACTAAATGCTGCCAAATTATACGCAATCATTTTGAGCTTAACTAAAGTGCGGCAAGTCTGCGGCCAAGTCAGAAACTGGCTAAGCAGGGGGAGCAGGAGGAGAAGGCCGAAGGCGGAAAGCTGAAGCTGAACGCTGAAGGCTGAGACCGAGGCTAAAGTCTGAGAAGGCGGCTCTGAGGGGTTGCGGTTCAGACAACAGCGAATTGGTTAGTCGGAATGCCTCAGCTTTCGCTACGAAAAATACGATGACAATGTGTCATCGTAAATTGTTCGTCCTGCAAATGGTCAGAGTGGAAGTGGAGGTGGTCCTTTTCAAATTTATACCTTCATATTATTAAACTCTGTGGGCTATTTTAGCGGACTCTCTCTCCAGCAGGAAAATACATACTTTTAATGGTCGCTCTGCTTATTTTTCCCAAGTTTTCCCTTTGAACATTAAAAGAAACGAAAAGTTCTTTGTCGTAAGTCAACATTTGCTTTTGCTTAGAAGCTGCTAAGTGACCGCGTCTAAACAATTTAAACCAAGGATAAGGATCTGGGGAGAAGGATGGCTTCCGCCATAAGGAGCTCATGAATAACACACAGAGAAATAAAAATTGCTGTAATAACACAAAGGAAAAACCAGCTAAAAATTTAACACAAATTCATCGTTCATGCGTATTTGTTGGGCATAAAATAATCCAGGATTAAATGAGACACTTTGCGTGTGGTCTCGTGGCAAAAATGTAAAAGCGTAAAAAAGCAAATGCCGCTCAATTTGCTGCACAAACAGAACGCAAATCAAATAAAACAGGCGAAGGCGGGAGGAAGCGCGACAAAAACTGGAGTAGATCTCAAATGGGGAAAGCGGAAAAGCCGGTACTAGCGCCTCACTGAGACATACTAGCATGGGAAATGGGAAATGGTAAATGGGGAAATGGGGTGGTGTCGCCATCATCATCGCCATCGCCATCGTCGTCGTCGTCGTCGTCGTCTGCAGTGGTACAATTTATGACAACTTAATTGATTTACTTTACGTACGTGACCAGAAAAATGAATATTGCATTACGTTGGGGATTTTCGTTAGAGTTCCTTTTTTTTATACATATATACCCCCCGCCCCCGCCTTGCCGGAAGTTCTTCTATTTCAGCGCTCGCCGCTGTTGTTGGGCCACAACACAAACAGCACCCAGCAGCAGCATCGCCATTTCCATCAGCCAGGACTCTTCCATCTCCAAGGCCCAGCACTCGGAGTCTCGTTCTGTGTGTAGTCTTCGCTTAATGCGCTCAATTAGCAATCTTGCAGGAGGCGGCTTTCGGGGCCAAGGCAGACGAGGCGGTAGGCGGTAGGAGCTGGTGGTAGGAGTAGGAAATGGGAAATGAGAGTCCTTGGGGATGTGGTGGCATCTAATTTAATTTGTATATTTTGCACAGATTTCTGCTGTTTATTACCGCACTTGCATGCATGATTTCCATTTCAAAAGTATGTTGAGGGGGGAAAGGGGTGAATTTATTAATAATCCGAATAATAATAGGAAATATATTTTATTACTATTATATATTAAATTATATTTGTAAAGAGTAAAAAACTGAAAAGTGGGAAAATCTAAAATTTCCAACGGACAAGGCTAAATGGTTGCTGAAAAGAAATATTAATAGGTTCGAAATAAATTTATTTACTGCATTGAAATCTTGTGACTACCCTTGCCCAGTATTATAATTTTTGTTTATTATATTTATTTATTTTTTATTTTAATTATTATTTATTTATTATTATTATGTTTCGGAGAAACTAAACCTAAATTCATAAATACAATGCAATGAGGCATTAAGCAGGTTGAGTTCTTTTAAAAATTCTGCATTATGATTTACTATGTTAGATAAAATATTAAATCTTAATATAATATATCATAATTGTATAAATCTCTGGGATGTACTCCTTAACTCGTTAACATTTAATTTAAGTTATTTAAAAACTCAGAGCCGCCTGCACTACAAAACTAAACCTCATGAGAACAATCCTCCTGTGATTGTGTTTATATTCATCTGACAGATTTTCTTTTTATGCCGAAATTAAGTTATTCTGCAACAAAATACTCTTAAATCGCAAAAAACACCCAGAATTTGCTTTAAAATAAATCTCTTGCCCACATTGCGGATGAGTGATTTGTGTAGCAATTATCTCTGGGATCCCTGAGTACTGTCTTTAATATGCTAAAGCCTCTGAATGCTAGTCTAGAGCAGTGGTATGACTATAAAAATAGCTTTGTTTTTTCTCCAAATTTATTTTAATTTTTTATTTTTATTTTTTTCTTGCTATTAATGCTTTACTGGCCTCTTGGCTACTTGGTGTCACGCTTCTGCAAGTAACTTCATCCGACAGTTGGCGGGGCAAAACTTTGGCCTTGTGCTATTTGGAGTAAGTTAAGCAGACCAGCGACCGGTCAGCGGTTTATCCCGTCTTAGTTGCTTTGACCTTTTTACCCGATTTCTTTTTCCGTTTTTTTTTTTAACTTGGCTTTCACAAGGTTGGCCTTTCGTGCGGCAACTTTGCATGAAAATGCGTAACAGAGGCGCCTGCTTAAGGCTGCCCTGGCTTCCTCATACAGGCCATACAGGGCGGGTTAGTGTACCCATTGTTGAGGTACCACTGTAGCAAAGGGAAAAGTTTGCCATGGCGCTTCATCAATTCACTTTGACTTTGACTGCCTTTGTGAACTGCGAACTTGCTCTGGCCTAGACGTAGGGCGCAGGAGGATGGAGCCACAACACACTCCACACACACACACACGCATGCGATGAGTTCAAGTTGCTTCTACTTTGGCTTAATCGCACATAAGCGGTGAGTTTTTTGTGTACTTAGGAAACCACTTAAGAAGTCGTTAAATAATCAATGAATAAAGATTCTCTGCCGCCCTTTCTTCTTGTGTTCTTTTTTTCTGCGGCAGCGTCGCATAAATTTTCATAAATAAATGAGCAAGCAGCAAAGGCTTGCAGGATATGCATGCAATCTCTATTTGTGATTTCCGATTTCCGGGCAGCTGTGTCAGGTTAGCTTTAAGGTGTGTCTCAGCCTTTTGAGTTCTATATATCTTTCTTTTTTTGTTGACAATCAATTGCAGAAAACTTTTACTGTGCAAGGGATATACGCCCAGAGGAAGTAACCTTGTGTGTGTGGGAGGAACAATGGCTTTGTGGGACATAACTTTTGCATTTCCAGCCAGGTGACAGGTAATTGAGCGGAAACGTGGGCAGAATTAACGGTTTATAGGAGGAGTTAGCCGGGAGACATTGAACCCACGAAAAAAATTGATTGGAAAGATTGATTTGGGGGAAATTAAGCTTGCAACACACTGACAAACCTTGAAAAGTGGCAATCAAAAGCTAGCTTTACCTTCATTTATGTTAATAAAGAAGGTGGCAAACTTGAGGGATAAGGAACAAGTAAAAAGTAGGAAAATGTACTTTTGAGCTCTGTTTCCCCCCTTTTTGTGGAGCGAACTTGTTCCAGTTGATCATTGATCTTTGCAGTTTATTTTCGTTCTCTACCTTTCCAACTCTCTCTCTCTTCTCTCTGTTATTGATCCTTGGCACTTGTTCTCTCTCATGTCCTTTATCTCTACCTCGAAGAACGCTAATAAAGCAAACGATTCTTTACGAAAAATTTGGTTTAGCATTCCCTGTCCAGGGCCCTGCCTCTATTTCGCCACTGACTTTTATTGCATTTGATTGCTGTTTCTCTTTACTTTCTTTTTTTTTATTTTCAGCTATGTCCTGTTCTGTTCTGTTCTGTTCTCTCCCCCACCCCGCCTCGATTTTCATCATTTCTTTGGCCCTGCTTTCTACGTTATTGACTTTGATTTTACTTTCGGCATTGGCTTTGTGGCTCCTGCACCGCGATTTAACGGCTTTTAGCTAACAGTCGGATGTCGGATAGACGACCAGCGAAGCACAAAGGCGGCGGTGGAGGAGTTGGAGGTGGAGGTTGTCTCCCAGTCTCGACATTCGACAGCTGTCATGACACCCTTGCCGCTGCCTGCTGCCTGCTGCCACCCCAAAGGACTCGCCAGGCAGCAGCAGCAGCAGCAACAGCAAGTGCCTTAATTTGTGGATTTCGTACAAATGGTTCGGAAGAATTGCTTTAAGTAATTGTTTTCGCCTCCTGTCTGTTTCTGTTGCTGTTGCTGCTGTTGCTGGTGGTGGCAGTGGGAAGTATTGTGCCATTTTTCCCAATGCTCTTTTCACGTTTCGTCCTTCGTGCTACTCCCACTCTGGCTCCTGTTTATGGCATCAGGCAGGCAGGCGTGCCTGCGGAAGTCACACACTCATATCCTTGGCGTATTTCAACCTGTTTTAATAATGCAGAGTTTTAGCCTAATGCTAACGCCGCTCCTCTTGATGTCTTGATTTAAGGCTCACTTGAAGTGTCAACCAAAAGCGGGAATCAAATGGGGGAAAGGGGGGTAACTGGCAGGTTAACAGGTCTTTAATGAGACCTGGCTGGGCCGGAAAAGCGATGCGGATCCCATTGGAGTCCATGGCTTTGCAATTTTCATTTTACATATTGCCCTCGGAGTTGCATTTTATTTTCATTTTCATATCTTTCCTTTTTTTCCTGTTACCTTTGTGTGTGTGTTTGCCTAACTACCTGGTCCTGATGCTGGGTCCTAGGCCTGGTCCTGAATGTTGCTCTTAGAATCATCTGGCTGTGCAAATTCCCGCCTCCATGGCCAGCATATCGGCGGTTGAGTGTCTGCTTGTTGGACTGTGTCTATCCGTGTGCCATTTTGCCCTCTGTTTGCGCACACGGAACCCCGCTTCCACCTCCCTCTCCTATTCTCCGCTTTTTTTTTTTTGCACCTTTTGTACGTTTTTAATTTTCCTGTTTTATTTCCGGTTTTACGATTCCCATCTCGAATCTAGATTGCAATGGCATCGTCAGTCGTCAGTGGCCCCGGCAGGCGTTTGTCCGAGTCTCTGGATCATCGCAGGTCCGCGTAATTATGCCAGATTGAAAACGATAAGCTATATATATACCCAAGGTTATAACTTTATAATATAACCATTAATTAGTTGAATCACCTTAATGTTTAATAGTCTAACAAACTAAAAAGGGGTTCATACATATATTGTGCTTTAACTTTTGGCTTTAGTCTAGCCATGATTTGACAGAAATTCCATCCATTCTGACGCCCAGAGAGATAAAGATTGGCTTACGGATAAGACCTGAATGTGGCAGGACAGGTGAGTCAACGCTTATGTGCTTGCTTCAGGTCGCAAACCCTCTTCTGATGCTTCTGCTTTTGCTTTTGTTGCTTGTGTTGCCTTTGCCTTTGGGTAATATTTGCATAAAAAAGGTCACTGGCATCCCATTGAGGAAGCACACGATGCTATCTGGGTAAAGCCAGGAAGCCGTTGCCTTCACCGCAGATTTGGTCAGCCGTCATTTGGGGATTGCTGCTGCTGCTTTTTAAGGCGGAACTTGTCAAATCGAACTGCGATTGTCTAGTCCCTCCCTCTCTCTCTCTCTCTCTCTCTGTTTCTTTCTCTTTTTGGTTATAAACAACAAAAGGCAATTTGCAAAACAGAAAAGCGCTGTTGAAAACGAAGGCTGACGGCTGGCTGATGGACAAGCAAAAGCAAAAGAGTAACTAAGATACGTAGCCAGAAAGGCATTAACGCATTACGAAGCGTTATAGAAGGCATTGTTTCTCGCCATCCTGGAGAGCTCCCACTCCTGCTCCTGCTTCTGCTCATCCTTCGGCTGCTCCTGCTGCCAAAAACAAATAAGATGCAGCTCGCTCCAAACTCCAAAAACTCTCGAGAGCCACGTCCTGGCTGCTGCTGCTGCTCCCCTTGTCTGGCTGTCTGGCAGATTGCTTGATAAAAAGATTGACAGCGTTGATAGTCGAAATAATTAATTGAATGAAACTGCTACAACAAATGCCTTTTAATTAGCGTCGGGTTTCGCTTGGCTTCTCGATTAACGGACACCCATTTCATCCTTCCTGTCCTCCTGTCCCAGCTGTCCCAGACAATTGGAGTTGATCCGCCGCTTATCCTGCCCCTCAGAGGGGGGGGAGACACGATCTTGAATCCTTTGCAGTGCATCGAAAGTTTTGAACGAATTTCGGAAATCTGTAAACACAAATGTAGGCACGGTGCCTTACCACGTCCTCCTTCGACTCTCTTCTTCGTGTCGCGGGCGCATTTCCATGAAAATTATTCAAGCAGAAGGATATATGATAATTTCCGACGGAAGTGTAATCAAAAATCGCTTAGACAAGTGCCTTGCTTCAACACCCAAGACCACCGCTCACCCCTCCCTTCCCCGGGGGCACGCACACACACAGACAGAGAGGAGAGAGGAGAGGAGGGGGGAAACAGGGAAACAATGATACATAAACTCAATGGAGGATATGCATCTGGTTAAGCCGCCGGATTTACACCCCTCTCACAGTCTCTAACAGCATCTATTAGACGAGTCGTTTTTGTGGGCTGCATTTATTAGCCAAGTTATTATGCAGGAAGATCAGGATATAAATAATATATAAATATTATATAGATAATATATATATAGATAATAAATATTATTCTTATGTGAAAAGTCCTCCTATGACATTAAGGCACTGACCCTTTGTTGTTGTTAATTTAAGATTTCAATATCTAAATATTGAATTTCTGTTTATGAAAACCAAGTTCAACTTTATTTTCTTTTATTAATTTAAATTCAAACGGGTTTACTTAGTAACTTTATATAAATTAACAATATAAATAACTTTGTTATTAATTATTTACTCATTCATCTTTTTCTTCTATTATTTAATTCGATTAATATTTTATTTAATTTACAAATTTTCAAATTAATGTTTTTATATGTATAATAAATAATGATTATAATTTTTGTTAAGACTTTAAAATTCTCATTTACCTAAAAAAAAACTATGTATAAATAAAAAAATAGAATTTTTAATACATTGCAAAAAAGCGAATGTTTGCTTTTTAAATTTTTAAAATTTTTTAAAAGGTATTTTTAATTACTTAATTAATGAATACAAAAATGCATTTAAGTAATTTTCAAATCTAATTTGCTTTTAGTTAAAACAAAACCGAACCATCTAAGGAACATGTATTTAAATTAATAAATTATTAACAACAACATTGCAATGTCATAACCCTTATAATTAAAGCCACAGAAAGATGAGTTAATTTCAGTTCACTTTCTTGTTGCTAAATAAACTAAATTAAACTAATATATAATATATATAAATATTATATATATATATATACAAAACTCTTCCAAAGATACTTCCTTTTTTTGCAACCTCTAAGTAACTTGTTAATATATATTTAATTCGTAACAGATACTTGCGGATTAGGAGGCTGACTATGTGAATATTTTCCTAAGGGGGGTCTGAGCTTTGCGTCCAGCCCCTAAGCCGAAGCCAGGCACTCCTTTTCCTCCTCCTCCGCCACTCATGACGCACTCATGACGGAGAACGAGCCAGAGCCCAAGCCCGAACCCGGCAGTTGACTGCTGACACAATGTGGCTAATGCTGTCGGCTCACTTCACCTTTTCGCCAGCTCCGCCTCCGGCTACCCCTG
Organism: Drosophila birchii; assembly: GCA_035046345.1. NCBI lineage: Eukaryota > Metazoa > Arthropoda > Insecta > Diptera > Drosophilidae > Drosophila > Drosophila birchii. The sequence continues at coordinate 5,706,838 of JAWNOA010000043.1, read as the reverse complement.
CTCGCATCCAGACATCCTGTGGCATTGGCAATCGGCTGGGTTTTCAGTTGACTTGAATGCGACAATAATGCCATTTGGCCAGGCCATATCGCCGACTATTTGCAGTGTGTTTTGTGTGTCCTTCCTTTTTTTATCTCTCTGTTTTATTTATTTTTTTTTTTGTTTTACGAATAATCCGCTTTTGCCGGGCCTGAACCTAGTCAGCTTTTGTCCGCTTTCACACCAACGTGGCCGATGGGCCATGAAGGATGGGGCCAGAAACTGAAACTGGGAAGAGGACTCTCTCTTTGTTTTCCGGTTTTTGCGCTTTTTCATTCCATTTTCGCTTTCATTTTGGTGCAAACGGCCGAAAAACCAAAAGATTTTAATGCCATAAATTCATATTCGCCATCATTCAATTGACAAATGGCCATATGTGGCCAGTGACATGGTTTCCTCCCGCTCCCCCAGCTGCTCTGCCTTTTTTTTTGCTTTTGCTTTTTGTGCCCATTGTTGCAGGAGGAGGAGGAGATTTTTAACAGGATTTGCAGTGCATTTTAACTGAATAATTGATAAAATTTTGACACAAAAGTTTATTTAAGTGCATAGCGATGGCATAAACGAACCACAACACAGGACATGGGACACACACTCGCTCTCTCTCTCTCTCTCTCTGTGTGTGTGTTGCATCTAGTCCTGGCCCACGAGGAGCTGCCACGTTGAGGTGCAAGCTCAGGGATTAACTGTCAAGCCCGGCAAATGGGTGTGGCCTATGAATTGTTATTAATTAATAAGAGGATAACGCAAACTGGAAATGTTTTGTCTGAATCTCAGTTGGTTGGTTGGATGGTTGGTGGACTGTCAACAGTCAGTCATTCACTCATCTGACCGAAAGCAAGCCCTATCAAAGCCAATTGCCCAGGTTCGTCCTTCGTCTGCCGTTGATGTATGATGTATGATGCACTGTGCCTGCGCAAAAATGAAATGTACAAAGTGGAATTGAAGTGGAATTATTCATGGGCTCTCGCTTCACCAGAAAAAACGAAAAAAAATCGGTGTCCCAGCGATATTCCTACTTTCGCGATTGTTAGCTGGGGCTTCCATTTTATTTCCTCCGGCATTCACTGGCAGGAAGAGCAACAGGAACGGCAGCTGGCACAGGAACAGGATGGAGGCACCGCTGTGCCATTGCATTCCTGTTCCCGACAAAGCCATGTCAAAGCCAGCGACAACAATAACTTTGCCTTTGGAAACAACTGATGGACTGATGGACTGACTGACTACCTGTCCTGAAGTCAAAAAATCGAATTAAGAGAGAGTCTTTCTTGGTCTACTCGAACTTTTACTCCTACTCCAACACCTTCTCTAAGTCCTCCTCTAAGTCCCACACCCTTTCTTGCCTCCTTTCGTGTCCCGAGGCCATGACAATAAAACTGCAAACATGACCCCATCAATTTCAAGTTTTAATCTGCGTTGACACTCGCACGACACTTTTTTGCCAGTGGGGAAGAGGGGGGTATATATCCTATATCTATATAAGAGGATGGTCAATGGGAATGCCGCATTTAGTGGCTGTTAAAGCCAAATAGTTTGGCCAATTAGGTTTGCCCCCTCGAACCCACAATGAAATGAAACCATTCAATGAATTCAACTTGTCATATTTATGGCCATGTTTTTGGGGTGGAGGAGGAGGAGGACCGACCACTGTCAGGAGCGAGGGATCCAGGAGCCAGTGGAGAATTTTTATCGCCCGGCAACCATGCCTGCGTGCATGTCTGTCTGTGTGTGCGTGTGCCCACTTATGTCATATGCATGTTTGACTACTTAAAATTCAATTGGCTCTAAAATAAATGATTGCCAAATATGTGCAATGCCTGCTAATGTGGCAGAGAATTGTTGCTGCTGCCTGCCGCCTGCTGCCTGCCCCGCCCATTGTAACCAAGTGTCAATTGTCATGTGTCAAATTGTGGCATACAAATTAGGGTAATCAGTGTACAACAGTATGTTTGATTGCTTGCTTTATTTATGATTGTTTGCACAACTCTGCGAGCCACACGCACACACAGAGAGAGACACCCCACAGTGTCCAGGTAAACACACTAGCCACCAGCAGCAACAGCAGCAGCAGCAGCGGCAGCAGCACCAGACGCTGTGTCTGTGGGTGTGTGTGCTGTGCCAGGGGATGTGTGTGTGAGCACGACTATTTGCTTGGCATTTGTATAAATTGTCATTGGCATGAAGGCCAGCCATGAAGGAGGGGCAGGAGCAGGAGGTTTGATTGCGGGGTGGGTGAGGTATCCCAGCCAAAGATAATATAAACTTCAAGTTGCATAAATTTGAAATTATAAATGGCAAATTGTAAGTTTGAAAATTCATATTTTGGCGATCGATTTGCTCGCTCGATTGGGTTTCGTTTATTGCTTACACAATGCATTCATATGTGTATAAAGTTCCGATCAAGAGGCCGCGGGTTCGATGCCACCCAATACCTTTATTCAAATATCGATTTTATAAATTGTAATTTTATGAATTTAACTCTTCTTTAAGTTTTTCTTTGATATTCTACTTCATTTTTCTTCGAGTTGTTTAAATTAGTCTTAATTTGAAATATTATTAAATATTAATTTTATATTTATGGAATGCGCATTTTTCATAAATGTTATAGTCTTTTCCTTTCGATATAGATACATATATGCTAAATCATCTGACGTTACTCATCTTAAGGCTTTATATTAATCTTTACACCAAAAGCCAGCTTTTTGGCTGCTTTATAAGATCTTCCAAGGACCTCTTACTAATTACTTTTACTGAGTTAAGCTGGCACCGCTTGCTCATAGAGGCAGGGCCTCATTATTTTCAACAAACTACCCAAAATCCAAGAGGCAAATCCAAATGAAAACAAGTTAAAATATTATGAATGCATAAAGGGAGAATGGGGGACAGGGACAGGGGCAGGGACTGGGACAGGGACAGGGACAGGGGACAGGCAATCCTAGGACCGGATCCGGATACGGAGCACAATTAACATGTGCGGCAGGCGGAGAGGTTGGGGAGAGAAAGAGCGCCCAGGGGGAGGCAGGCCAGTGTGGGCGTCGTCTCAACTTAAATTTTAACCCAGGCCGGGATACAAAGGTCTTTTTGGGACACACACACACACACACCCCTCACAGCAGCTGCAAAAAGTGGCCGCAGCTTTTAACAATACACACAAGTGTGTGTGGGGCGTGGCGCCTTTTTGTTCACATTTCCCCCTAATGTTTTTCCTGGGCCTTTGTGCAAGGATCGTCCATATAGTAGTCCGTGCTACCTCCTCCCGGGAACAATTGCAGGCCAACAGCAGCTGCTACTGCTGCTGCTGCTGCTGGCAAGGACAATTAGAAGGACCCAAAGCCCTCCTCCATGTGTGTGCGTGGCAGCTTGCTTGGTCTTCCTAATGAAGGCGCAAAAATTATGAACTTTGGCCAAAGATGAACACGCTTTTAATTTATAAATACGCTGGAACAAAGGATAAAGGAGTCCTGGTCCTAGAGCACTCTGAATAATTTACAAATATTCGGGCGAAACTTTAATCGGGTGTTTTTTTTTTGTTGTTTTCTTTTTGTGGCAAAAGACACCCGAGATCGCACCTGGGCAAGACTCTCACAGATTGAAGCAGCAACATGTGGCTACCGCGGTGAGCAGTAACCAGATGAAACAGCCACAGCGGCAGCCACGTGTTGCTTCACCGGATAAAAATGTAAACAAACCGCCCACTTTGGAGCCAGGAGCCAGGCCGCCACTCGTCGAGGTCGAGTGCTGCCGAAGCGACGACGACGAAGCGGCGACGGGCCCAACAGCCAACCGATTTTTGAGTGAAACTCGCTCGGCTCCGACCTGCCGTTCGGGCAAAAGCTTTTGCGAATCGCATTGAATCGTCTAGGCCGAATCCCGGCAGGCTATGGCCATATCCATGGCTATATTCTATGGCTAAAAATTTCCGGCAAGAAGTCACTCTGCCGCCGTCAGTTGCTGTGCCAGCGTGTACGAGTGCGGTTCGGCAGCCGCTTTGCTCTCCGGGGTTTCTAGATTTATAGACTCTGATATTTCGCTTTCGATTCGTTTTTCATTTCAAAAGAATTGTTTTCCAGTGTTAATTATTTTTACAAGTGTGTGTGTGTGTGTTTGTGTGGGCTCGCGGAGTATTATAAATATTATTGCCCCGTGCAGACTAGAATAAAGTCTCCGCCAAGAAACTTGCGAAGGTCAGCTACGCGCCGCGATCGCCTCTCGTCGCTGTGAGTGTTCCAAGTGTGTGTATTCCCTTGTGTGTGCCGCAATCGCAGTGGGAGGTCCGTCTTGAGTGCCTCTGCGATCGTGCAAAGGGAATTCTTCATACGGCAGCCACTCTAGTTTCTAGGGCAACAGTACGTATACGTGATGTCGATCAGCGGGGTTTTGGTGGGAAATTGTTGGAAATTTATAAAAAAAATACAAAATAAAAAAAGTTTATCAATATAATTATCAGACTGTGCTTTAAAGTTTATTTCTTTAAATGTTCTATATTTTTTCTTGGCTAAAAAAGGCTTCTAACAGCACGTATACGTAATGGCAATCAGCGGGGTTTTGGTGGGAAAATGTTGGAAATTTACGAAAAAAATGTTTAGAAAATATAAAATTTATCAATATAATTATCAGACTGTTTTTGGATTTATTACTTTACATTTCTTATATTTTCTCATGGCTAAAAAAGGCTGCTAGGGCAACAGTACGTATACGTAATGTTGATCCTCCTGAAAGACGTTTTAAAAACAATTATTAATATTGTTAGGAGTTAGTTTTTTAGTATATTTACTTATGTTTGTTTTTTATTAATTAAATTTGTATTTATTTATTTATGTGTCTTCTTTAATTGAATATTTTTGTTAGGTAAAAAATAATAAGCCAAGTTATGAGGGAAACTGTATGTATAATATATATATATATTAGTTTAATTATATTACCAAATATATATAAGAGTGTAAAAATATATATATTTATTAATTTATATTTTCTAATTTATTTATTTATTATTTCCATTGGTAATTAACACGCGTTGAAGGGCAACGGTACGTATACGTAATGTGGCTGCAGGCAGTTCATATTTTTCCTAGGGAAATTGTGTTTTATAGTTTATTTATTTATTAACTAAACTATTTTTTTATCGTATTAAATAAAATATTCTAAAGAAAAATGAACACATATACGTGATCTGTGCTTTAATGATAATATAAATGCAGTTAAAATATATTAAAAACTTCTTGATTATTTATTTTATAATATATTAATATTATTTTTTATATTGTTGTTATATAAATAATAAAATTAATCATCTTTTTAATGTTTTCCTAATTTTTTTCAATTTTTAAGCTTTATAAACGAGTTATTTTTGAATGTTAACAGTGCGTATACGTGATGTAGATCCTCTTTCAGGCGGTTAATTTAATGTTATAGGGAAATTGTGTCTTATAGTTTATTTATTTCTAAAATTTTATTAACAATTAATAGACCAAGTTAAAAGAAACACAGTACGTATACGTGTGAAGTGTGAAAAGTAAAAATACATCAAAATATATTGCTTATTAATTGAATTATAAATTGGAAGTATTTTTTTCCAATTTATTTCATAATTATTTTATGGATTTTAAAAGGACTGAACTTCAAAGGGTTGTATTACGTATACGCGATGTATATTCAGCTTAAGTAAATAGTTAAAAATTATTTAAAAGAGATTTTTTACAAACAAAAAATTATTCCAAGTTGAAGGGGAAATAGAACTTAGAACAAACCAACTTGTAATTATTATTTACTTTTATGACTGTTTATTTTTTATCATTTTTTTAATATTCTTATTTCTGTATATATTAAAATTTATTGTTGTATCAGTTTTGCATTTACTTATTCATTAAATGTTGTGGTGTTTATAACTTTTGTTTATTTGTATTTATTTGTTGGTGTATTTTCTATTAAGTTCTTTATGTATTTTCTTCTTGTTTTTATTTGCTTTTAATTATTTAGAGTAGCAAACATTTTCGACCCTATAAATTATATATATTCTTCTCAGCATTAACAGGACAATCGATCTATCCATGTCCGGATTTTTCCAAAAAATTATCATATAAAATATAGATTAATATAGGTCTTTTCGTTTTCAAATTAATCGGTTTTTGATCGATCCAATTGAAAACTGCAAGAATATCCAAACTTTGGCTTGGCAAAGTTAATTTCCTTTACTTGTTTTTTTTTATAGTATTTATTTCCTAGTTGTATTTTTAATTTATTTTTATACATTTGCTTTGCTATTGTTTTTAGTACTTTAGCTTATTGTATTTATATTTAATCTGAGCGTTAATGCCTCTCTCATCCTCCTCGCATCCAGCCAAGTTGGAGCATTGCCAAGTTAATTATATTATTATTATTTTTCTCAGATGAACAAGTGTGTCGATTAATTGGTTAATTTTCTTTTTGTTTTTGTAAACTTTTGTTTATCAAAAAAGGGTTCAAAGGAAAGTCTCTTTCTCACAAGTCCTTGGTCCTTAATTTCCGCCTCATCTATGAGGCACAGCTGGAGCCCCCGGCAAAGGTTCGTTCGCTGGCATTAGTTTATTCGCAGGGCCAAAGTTTTTGGGGCTTTACAGTCCTGGCTGCGTCCTCACTTACGCATGATTGGAATAAAAATGTCCTGCAGGCGGCAGCAAGGACATAACAATATATACAAGCGAGTACAACAATGACAACAAGTGTTGTCTCTACGAGCGCCATTAAGTGTGGCAACTAGGAGGACTGCCGACTGCCGACTGCCACTGCTGCCACCTTCTTCCACACACACGACACACTCAACATGAAATTGTTGCAAAATATGAAACTGCTGTGCCGTAGCTGGAGTTGGAGTATTATCCTGGAAACCACGACCTAGGCTGGGACCCAAGCCCATAGCTATAGCCCCTGCCCTTGTCTGGAACGTGCCCCGTTACGCTGGCGTTAACCCTTTGAGCCCGACCACATATGCATATGGGTCTCGGGCCATGTCTGCGTCCATGTTGTCCGTGTCTCTCCTTCTTGTTGATAACTTAATAGCAGGACAATGCAATACTTTCCATTTACGAGTTCATTTCTATAAGCCGGTGGGTACGGGGGGAAAACTGGAACTCAGCCTTGGCTTTAAATTAGGAACAAGCACATTCCCCCAGTTTGGAGAGCTCTCCCTGAGGCCTCTGCCATGATCTGTGACTCGCAGGCAAGTGCGACTTTAGGCGCCACTTGAAGCCACTTACTTTTGAGCACTTCCTGCCAGTAATTTCCAACGAATATCACAATGTAAACGGAAAGTCAGCAAGGCAACGTGTGTTACTGCTGCTGCTGCTGCTACTACTGCTGCTGCTCCCTTGGTCGTGACCAGGCCAGGGAAAAGCATAAAAACGTGTGCCAGTGGCAGCAACAAAATTAAGCGAGCTAGCGGTGGCGGCAACTTTGCTGTAACGTGCCGTACGTGATGCTCCTCCAACTCCGACTCTGACTTCAACTCCTGCCTCCGGTTTTGATCCCACTGCCAAGCGGACTGTCTGCAGATACTAAATCAACTTCAACTTCTCGGTAGGGTGTGGGGGGGGAGGAGGTTAACTATTCCGGGAGCACGATCCCTAGACCCGGACATGAACATACTATGGTTACAGCTGCTGTTTTTGTCCCAAGCATAAATATTCCAAAAGTAAATAATACAATTTGAGTGTGTGTAAAGGGAGGATTTTTTTTTGCCAGCTAATTGAGGGGGGAGGCACTGGCAATGCAAAGGAAATTAATTTTATTCTATATTCACTATTCGCACTCTCCCCTGCGATTTTGATACAGATCACAAATCCACAGCCACTGTTCTATGCTCTTCAGCACTTCGAATGCACTAAAACTGAACCATAAACAAGTTCAAGTAATTGCCAGACTGTATAAACATGAACATAAAAACAAAAACACAAAACAACAAATATAAAGCAGAGAGAAAAATAAGAATATAAACAAAAGGCAAAAGATCTCTTAGAGATCGTAAAATATATATTTATGGGCCATATATACACATGTGGTGGCTCGGTTCTTTGGCCAGATCATCATCATTCATAGAGACGAAGCGAAACGGAACGTATCATAAAAAAAAGGTTGCCGCCACCAAGAGCCATATTATCTATATAGCTATTTATATATAGAATTATTGAGAGCGCGCTAAATCTATATACATATATATATATATATATATATATATATTTGTATATTTTCTCAACTAAAAAGAGTCCGCAAGAGGCGACAAGAGATTGATGGTTAATGAAGTCGAATTTTGGACACATATTTCTGTCTAGTTTGGGAGTTAAGCTGAAGCATTCTAGGATCTAGAAAAATATTTACTATACATATATCCCTGCTAAGGCTATAATTCAGGTTAGATAATGCATTCCACATTCCCCTTTGCCACTTGCTGTGTGGCACCTTTAAAGCCACCATGTTCCAGTGATTACCTTTGACATCAGATTGCCTGGAATAAAAAAAATATATAATTTACTTGCTCTCGCTCGCTCTTACTCTAGAATTACTTATTTATTTATTTATTTCATGAGCCTCATGAGCAAAAAGTCTATAATTTATTCATTTATGACTTTTTATTTTATTCATTATGATTTCTTTTGACAGAATGGTTTAATAACACACACACACTCTGGGCTGGGTTCATGCATGTAAATGCATTGCACACACACACACATTCTCCAACCTCATCCACATCCTCATCCTCATGCTCATACCTGGCCACCACCACCACCTGGATGCACATAAATGTACGTAGCTGCAGGCATGCATAATTGAAGAGTTGCACGTGTGAAGTCGCCAACAGCTGACGCCACTAAAGTCATCAACTGGCGCAGTTGCAGTTACAATTGGACCAGGACCAGGGCCAGGATCAGGACCAAAACCAGGACCAGGACCACCATCAGCACCAGGAGCTGTTGCAGTTGTAGCAACTTTGTTGGCTGCTGCTTGGTGCTTGGTGCTTCCAGTGAAGGCTAACCTGCAACAGCCTGGTGCATATTTTATAGTAGTGGCAGCAGTCCACAGTCCAGACTACTACGTCGAGTGTGTGGCGACACATTACCCCATCTTGCAGGGCAGATTTATGGTTAATCCAAATACGAAGACATCCAGACACCAGGGGAGACGGGACATCTGTTCGTTCTCGCATCTCAATTTGAAAGGGATTTTGTATTTTGAGTAGCACTTGAATTTTCAAGATTTATAAGATTAACATAATGATCTTTCAAAGATTATGTTTTTTAAAACTTAAAATTACACTCGATAAACAATTTTCTTACAACAGAAAGTAATTTTCTTTTTGCGACAGTTGAGTGCTGAAAGGAATTATATTTTAAAAATTTAAATTATATTTATTATATGTAATTAAAAAGGATTTATTATAATTTTTGATAGTGATATTTTAAGCTTCGGTTTTACTTGTTTCGATCCTGTGACAGGATCTCAATTTTTAGGAATTATATTAAAAGTTTTGCTTACTTTTGAGTTTCAATTTGTATTTAAAAGATTTATACTGGTATTTCAAGCTTCGGCTTTACTTGCTTCGATCCTGGGACAGGCTCACTGCCAATCTCGCATCTCAATGTTAAGGAATAATATTTAAAGTTTTGCTTACTTTGGAGTTTCGATTTGGAAGTTGTATTTAAAAGATTTATCTAATTTTTTTACTGATATTTTAAAGAAAATTAATATATTGAAAGACAAAATAATTGACACAATATTATTCGCTCCTTGACAATTAAGCTCTGCACTTTCTGTGATCCTGTGCAGAGTTGACCTTTTATTTCGCTCACTGTCCTTGAAATTTTGTCATCATTATAAAGATTTGTATAGTTTTCAATCAGATTATTTAAAGATACAAATTATTTAAGCAAAAATCACACTCTTTCTCGTTTTAAAATAAATTTTGTATGTTTATTTGACACTTATTCCCATCGTTGGTCTAAAATTAACCCTTTTTAACCGATATTCTCAAAATTAACTTTGTTCGCCTCTCATTTAAAACGTGTTAATCACATTTTTGCCCATTAAAATGTCAACATTTTTGGTTGGCTTTAAACTCAGAGCCATGCCATGTTGCTGAAGGATTGAAAGTAACCGCAGTGGCAGCCGCCGCATTCAAAGAACACATCACAATAGGCACCGAAAAATCGTTTTATTTTAAATGCAGCTTTCATTTTCGTTTTCGCTTTTCCCCCCGTTTTTCGTGTGAATTTTTCTGCTTTTAATATTGACTGCGCTCTGCGCTGGCATCGCTCCATAGGGTCTCGCAAGTCCTTTTATTTCCTTCGAATATATATATCAATATACAGTTGTATATTGGATAAACCCTTTGCCAAACATTGATATTGATATTAATATTCTCCCATTTTCTTTGCTTTATATTTAACACAGGATCTGAATCGGCAAAGGACTAAAGATCGATCAGCAACGGGATAGAGATCTCCCCTAGAAACCATGATGACAACATCTGCGTGGCAATAGCTTAGCAGCAATGTTGGCCGGCGGCAGTAGTGGTGACAGCACTGAATACGGACCAACTTTGCGGCGTTTGCCAGCAACTAGCACCACCACCAGCGACGAGGCAGGCAGGCAGCAGCAGCAGCAGCATCAAAACCGTCTCTCGGTTGGCACAACGCCCAAGCGGCCACATACCCAGCGTCCCAGTTTGGGTACCGGTCCAATGACAGCCAGCAGCAGCAGCGGAGCAAGCGGAAACGGACACCACACCACCAGCAGTGCCTCGGGAGCTGCCTTGGCAAAGGGCAGCGGCGGCGGCGGCGGTGGTGGTGGTGGAGGAGCCATGACTACAGTAACTGCAGCAGCGGCATCAGGCAAGGCTACGGTCAGTCATGGTCATGGCCATGTGGGAGGACGAACAGGAGCACGCAGCACTGCTGTTGCAGCTGGTAACCGTTCCAATGTGGACGTGGGCTTTGTGGGCGGCATTGAGACCTATTTGGGACTCATTGGTTGGCGAAAGAAGTGCCTCTACACGCTGCTTCTGCTCCTGATGCTACTCATTATCACCAATCTGGTGCTCACCCTTTGGATACTCAAAGTGATGGAGTTCTCAACGGTAATTGATAGCGGTTTCCCATCCCTCTCTATCTCTCGTTTGAACTAACTAACTCTCTGCATTTTCCCCCGATTAATTGACAGGAGGGAATGGGTCAACTGAAAATTGTACCTGGCGGCATTCAGCTATCGGGCCAGGCGATAATTATGGACATGCTGCGCGCCTCCACAATCCGTTCGCGGCACGGCCAGCCCATATCCATAGGTGAGTGGACAATAGGGGCGGGGTTGTCGTCTGCCCATGGGGCGGACGATTAGATGCAAACATCCATCCATCCCTGCTCCCCTCTCCATTAATATTCATTTCATAAATTTCTACTTTTCACGCTCCTGATGAGCTGATTTAGGGTTCAGTGTGTGTGTGTGGGGGGGTCTATCCACCGATGAATGTCAAAGTCACGGACGGTGACTGGTCTGAATGGGAGCAACCGGCGCATGTTTAATGAACTGCACTCGGCTGCTATTATGCAACCTCCAAGGAGGACCCATTTGATCACCTGCTGCCGAGCTTAAATATTCAGGCAGCCCGAGGAGTTGGGTGGAGAAGGAGAGAGAAGGACATGGACATGGACGACGACGACGACAAATGTGTGCCGTTGCCCGTCAAGACATAAATCAGCAGATACAAGGCTGTGAGGCAGCTGGAGGAAATCAGAGACGCTAAGCGTCGGCAAATGAGATCGCTAGTCGGTGGTGGTTCGTTCTAGTTACCGGTACCTGCTTCTGGCTTGCCACAGTCAAGATGTACAATTACAGATAAACCATATGAAAGCAAGGGCCAAAGAAGACGGATGCGATGGCCCAGGGACCTACGTCCTGCATGTGTTGACAGGAAAATGCTATCAAGGAGCAAGGAACGCCAGGAGCTTCAGTATTTCCCGCAGCGATAAGCAGCAGCAGCAGCAGCAGCCGCAGGCACGCACGCGGAAGTGGGTAGAGTGGGTGGGTGACACACACCCAGTGTGTGTGTGTGTGTGTCTGCCGCGGACACTGACTACGTTCTCGGTGGCCCAGCAAAGGTACGCGCGATGGCGCGATAGATGATAGCTCCTAGCTGATAGCCAAGAGAGCGATGGCTTTGGCGGCAAGGGATTTGATTTCCGTTTCCGCTGCCGCTGTTGCCTTCTGTCTTGCAACTAACTTAACCACACACAAATTTGTGTGTGTGTGTTGCGGTTGTGTTTACTTATTTATATTGCAATTACTGCTAAAATTACCCGCATTTGTCATACAAAAACTTGGATTAATTTCCCTTATCCACACTTTTCCTTCCCCCGCTCCCCCACCTTGATAATCAATCGCTGCCTCTTCCATTGCCATTGACTCCTTCTAAATCTGTCTTCCATTTCCATTTCCATTTCGTTTAGAATCATCACGTAATTTTTCAATCAATACACGTGACCCGAATGGTTTGATTGAGAATCATTTATTTCTGGGACACGACAAGTTCGAGTGCCTCTCGGCGGGATTTCGCATCAATGACACCAATGGCCGTAGCCTGTTCTCGGTGAACCGGAATGAAGTCACCATTGGAGCCCACGCCTTACGGATCGACGGTGAGGGCGGTGCCGTCTTTCGGGAATCCGTACAGACGCCTCATGTACGCGCCGAGCCAGGACGAGAGCTCAGGTGAGTGTTGGGGCATTGATGATCTCTTTTTCCTTGTCCCGGCGATGCGATGCCCAATTAAAGTAAATGAAATTGAAAGCCAATCTACTGCAACCCAGAGGTACCACGGCATTGGTGGCGTTGGTGTTGAAATTCAATGAGTGTAATAAATTTTTCAGGCATCGGGGAAATCTGAGAAATAAAAAATTAAAAGCAAACACTCAGCTACGCGCGGCGCGTCACCTTTTTGCGGTAACAAAACAAAAATAACAAAACCAGCCACAACAGGAGGAGCCCTGCAACTGCTGCAGCCCATTCGGGGTAGCAACGCCTCTTTACGAGGTGTCGCTATTCAGCTCACTGAGTTCGTAGTCCATAGTCCATAGTCCCTGGCCTGGCCTGGCATGGTCTGGCCTGGGGAGTGAAAATATTTATACACATTTGTCTGAATGTACACAAACGGCGGCAGTGAATTAAAAAGCGCTAAAGGGGCCAGACCTTTTTTCCTGTTTGGCTAAAGCAGAACGAGGAAGGAGATGGGGACAGGGACAGGGACAGGGACAGGGACTGCGACTGCATTATGCAACCTGCAACCTGCCACTGACCATCCATCCATCCCTGACTGCCTGGCTGCCTGACTGCTGTCATCATCGTGTGTAGCCTGTGCGGTGGGGAGTCCTGTTTGTCCATATGAACCATTAACAGGATCGGCGGCTTGTAATAACATTTTCATTGACAAATTTGGTGATAGCTCTGGCTCGTCCTGTGTGTGATGACAAATTGTGTGACACAGAAGGCAGCGAGGATGGTCAGGATGGATGGTCAGGATGGTTGGTTGGCTGGTTGGCAGCGATTTCAAATTGAAATTGCAATATTTTTAAATCAATCGAACACAGTGCCACAGCGACTTTCCGTTTCATTAGGCAGGCGAGGACTTTATTTCAAGGGACTTCGATGGTTACTAACCGGTGAGGTAATGCCTCTCTCTGACTCCCTCTCTCCTCCCTTTCTCCTGATTTAATTACAGACTCGAATCGCCCACCCGGCAATTGGAGATGACTGCGGCCAAAGACATCAATTTGCAATCGCGGGCAGGTGGCATTGAAGTCGTTGCCCTCGAGGATGTCAAATTCCGAGCCCTGGACGGAAGCGTAAGTATGATTTGCCAAAGGCAGAAAGTAGGAAAGAGTTTTAACTTTACACTTATTTTCTTTGTTTTGCTATGTATTTGTTTTGTATTTGTTGTTACTGCCAGCTTCGGTTGGAGTCCTCCAAGATCCTAATGCCCAACCTGCGTACAGCCCAACCGCCCATATTGGGCACTGCCCAGAGTCGGGATCATATGCATCGGGTCTTCCAGCTGTGCGCCTGCTCCAATGGCAAACTTTTCCTGGCGGCGCCGCACTCGATTTGTGCGGGTGATGATTCCACGGTTTGCAGATGATTGCATGGCTACCACCAGGAGAGCCGAGGCTCAGGACAAGACAAGGGGAGGAGGAGGATATAAGAAGGATCAGATGACGTACACATGTTGAATTATTTATACGCTAAATGTAACATAGTGAATATTTATAACTAACTAACTAAAACACACAGATATGATTATCCAGAAGATGTAAACACAGAGAATTCGAAGAACAAAATCAAGAGCTTCTTAGACACTTGGATGTTGTGTACTACATAGTATATATATCCCTCATAGAACTCACGGAGTGAAAGCTATGCAACTGTCCAGAACCATAACCCTCAGCCATCCCATCCCATCCCATCCCATCAGTTAATGTATATATATATATATAAAACCCCCTATTGAGCGCTCTCGTGTAGATAATCTCGCCAGGATCAGCATGTATCGGCATATCTAGGTCTATAACCCAATAGTAATTATAAAAATTATACCACAAAACAAATACAAAGACAATGAAATATCATCAAATGAATCGCAAGAGCTATAACACTCACACGAATGCAATATCAATGAATATCAGTATGAATACACAGAAATATGCATAAAAAACGTAAAGGAAAGGTAAAAGGTTAATGGATAATGATGAATACTATGGATATGAATATGAATACTAAATAGAGTTGAACCTGCAAGTTGCCGTTGAATTTGTCAAGTGCGAGTACACTGATATATAGATATATATATATATATATTATATAAGAAATATACATACAATATAATAATAATATAAATATAAATATAAACAAAATACCTAAGCAAATAACTAGATAAATGTATATGTAAACATAATAACGAAAAGGCTTTCAGTTGTTGATTCTTGTTTCTATTTTTTTTGTTTGTATTTTTTTTAGCACGATTAGGAAACGTAATGTTTATACAGAACGAGGGATATACGAAACGAAACGAAATCTTTATATAAACACAACAAATATATTGTAATACGGCAAAAGATAATGATACTAAATAAACCAATGCAAAAACTGAATTCAAAATCTAATTCGGCTGGCAACCTGTCCCTGCAATTGGCTGGAACCAGCGGATTTTTTATTCGACAGCCGGGATTTTGCGCACTTTTTACAGCCAAAACGCTCAAACGAGCAGCTCAGAGCTCAAGTCGAGTGCTCTTCTCGGCGTTGGTTAACGCCTTCTTCTAGTCTCGTCGCCACTTCAATCTGAAGCTGAACAAGTGCCTTGTGGGTGCGCGTCTAACCGCGACGCTGATGACTCCAAGTCAGACCTCATCGTCATCGTCGTCGTTGGTAACTCCCACAACGACGACGACGACACACGACGGACTCCTCGGTTCTGTTCAAAATTGAGTTATTCTTCGTATCCAGGACCCTTCTCTGTCCTGTGCCCCTTGCTTTGAGCCAAAACGAAGCTTGGCGCAAAGCTTTGAAAGCTTCTACCCGCTGCTCTTTGTCCACCCAAGAGTGAGTGCATCCATTTGCCGGTCTCCCAATTAATGAATGCATCCTGGACTGACCTTTGTTCCCCCTGCATCACTTAAGGGTCACATTGAATATGCCAACTTGACTGCCCGGCAAAGGGTTCAAGTTTAGTCCATCGCAGATCCCAGATTCATTCTAAGAGTTTGGAGTTGGAATTGAAGTTGGTGTGGGTAACGTTCGGGTGACACACACACCACACACACACACTCACTCTTCCTGATGTTATATTTAGTATTCCATTAATATTCTAATAGGCGCTTTTGTACTTTTCTCTCCTCATCATTGGCTACCGCGGGGAGTGTGTGTGTGTCGCTCCTTTTGGTCCCTGACTACTAGGACTATGTGGTGTGTGTGTGTGTTTGTGTGTGCCAGTAATCACATAAAATTTTCTAATTACCACACTAACAAACACACGGCCCTTCGAAACTGTCAGGCTATGAAGTAACTTTCGCGAGTCGCGTGGCCTGACGATGCTTCTAGCTGCTAAAAAGGATATATTCAGCTCCTCCTCCTGCTCCTGCTCCTGCTCTTGCTCCTGCTCCATTGCCTCCTGTGCGTTATAGCCCTGAGCACATGCATAGTTTAAATTTCAATGCATAACTCACACGGCTCTGCCTTCGACCTGTCTTAAGCCGTCCTAAAATTTAAATGAAAACACCTTGCGGCGCCATATGTGAGCGGCCATAAATTCAGCACACAGCACACACAGGGTGAAGCCAGCAGCACATAGGACATAGGACACAGGACTCAGGACTTGGGGAAACCATCCCAGTTAATGGCAGGACCCAGGGAGCGGGTTGGACGCAACAGTTAGTTAGTTAACGGTATCTAAAATGGGTGTAAACCTCCGCCAAGCTGACAAATTAAGTATGCATGAAAGTGGCAGCGACACACACACCCCACTCGCACACCCACCCACCCTACACATCCTGGCACACTTAAGGGAGAAAGCATTTCTTTAACGTTGCAGTTAATAGGATTTGGCTGGAGAGTGGAATCAAATTAATTGTTTCATTTGTTTACAAAACGCTTCAGCTTAAAGTCATTGTTGTTGCAACACTGTTGACAGCGCGGCAAGTGTGTGTGTGTGTAGGGCGGGTGTGTATCCTGCGTGTTTGCACGTTCTGGGTACAGGTGTGCAAGTGTGCGAGTCGGGAATCTTTAGGTGCATGCCTTAACTGACGTTTAAGTGGGCAATTAGGCAAAACTGTGTAATGTTTTCATCGTTAAGGACGTACGTGGCCCTGCCGGGAGTCATGCCCAGCTCTGGATTTGGCCGGGAATGGAGTGGGGCTTCCACCCACTCAATGCTCTCACTACTGACCTGGACCAGTTGCTGATTTGTAAGGCCACATCCAGCCATCAAAGGAATGAATTGATCCTGGAGGTAAGGCTGAGGCTAAGGAACCTCATATTTCTGGTCTGGCCCGGTCGGTAGTTGCCCTGTCACCTGAGTATTTATTAACTTATTACATTACACACATCCCTGCTCAGCTGAGAAGCTGCAGTGCTGCTGCAGTCTTGGAATCCTGGTATCCTTGCCTTACACCTGGTCCTGCTTCATTTAGTATCATGCAAAGGAGGCCCATGACCGCACTTACTTTACGGCTCTTGGGCTCTTGGTTCCAGGGAGCAGCATGGGAGAGAGCATCGACATTTCCGTCTTATCTCCAAGCCCGGGTCCCGGGTCCAAGCAAACTAAACGAATTTATGTCGTAATGAATGTCAGTTGCCGCACATATCTCCGTGTCTATCTGCGCTTTATGCACAGTTCAGCACTTCTTTCTTGCTGTTCGTGTGTGTGGCTCGCCAGGATCTTGATGTGCCCGGGCGCCCGGGACCCATTGCGTTGGTGGGGGTGGGTAAAATTTAATAGTTATTCAAAGCATTCGGAAACCGTTCCAGAAGCAGAGGCGGAGCATAGCCAAAGAGCCAAGGACATGGAGTTGCCATTTATAAAAATGTGCCTCTGCATTTTCGCGGGCCCAGCTTATCGGCGAAAGTTGGGAAAGTTGATTAGTTGCAGAGCTCCGCCTCAGAAGCCTGGCCAGGCAGGTTGCCCACCTGGGGAAGGTGGAGTTTTGCTACAATTGCTTGCTTGAGTTACGAGCTGTTCACTTCGCGCTTAACATGGTCTCCCCTCTCCCCTTAGGCTTAGGCCTGGCCAGGCTACACCCCTTCCCCGTCTCCCTGTCAGGAGTGAGGTATCTGGGTCTCGTCCGTGTATCCTTTCGCGCGGAGCCTTTTTTTTACGAGCTGTTACCGGTCGTGCCCGCTATGCGCGAGTGCGTGTTAACAGGCAATTAAATCCGAATTACACTTTGCTCCTTTTTGCAGCCACACACACATAAAGGACTCGTGTGTGTGTGTGTGTGTGTGTGTGTGTGTCTGCCTTAAACGGCAGGTGTGCCAAGCGCCACGCTCCCCGGCGCGATAAGACTGGCGCAAAGTTCAAGAAGTCAGCGTGTGTGCGGCCAGGTCCTGGCCCGGCAACCAATTAAAGATAAATTTTAATTGCCGCCACTGAATGGAGATTTATGCTGCGGGCATTAACCAGCCAAATCGGCTATATCGGCCCTAATTGAATGGAACACAAAAGCGGCACCTTCTCCGCCTTCGCCCGTCAATAATCGAATTGCCAAAGGGTCGAGAGTCAGCTTAAAAGTTTGAAGTTCGAAAGATCCATATCCGCTTAGGATAGCTCCTGCTGCGTCTCCTCCGCCGGTCTCTGCAGCTGCTTGAAGTCCGCTGGACATTGTCCGCACTCCAGGCGCGATTAGTGAGCCTGCATGATGCATTATATCTCTGGTGAGTATATCCTTGCGAGTTTTTAGCTTTGTTATGACGTTGCTAAGCATAGATTTTCCACTTAAATTGGTTAATTGGTTAAATTGATTAAATATCAATTTAAAATTTTGACTTTGGCTTCGAATGTTAAGATTTCGTATTTGTTTTATACGACTTTTAGAAAAATATACAATATATTTTAATTGTTAATCTTAAATTAATTTCACTCTGGACCACCGTTGTAGTCGTTGCATTTTACGTTCTTTTATCGATTCATATTTTAATGTTCTATTAAAGAAATAAATAAATTCAAATGAATCCGAAAATAAGAAAATCAAGAAAGTAAATTAAAAGTGAATTGACGTTTATCCAAAATTAAATAAAAAGTAAGGACTTACAAGGACTTTAAAATCAATTTAAAGGAAAATCTCTGAAGCATCCCCGATAAGACTTCCAATCCCAAAGACGACCCAAACGACGAGCTGATGATTAAGGCAACTAAAAATAAATATCACAAAATTATATGTATTACAAAATAAAATCAAAAATTAGGAACAAAAAATAAGACGCGACTCCACGACTAGTCGGACTATGTGGAAAGGAGCTCTGGCCCCGTTAGCCACTAATGGACTTCAGAACAAAACTGAGTGAAATCCCGGAAGCATCCCCGAGCAACCCCGATAATGCTTTAAATCCCGAAGACGTCCCTATACGACACCATTACAAGGACTTTAAGTTGATAATCTAGGAAACGAGGTGGAGCATGAGGAGCCAAACGACGAGTAGATGATTGAGGCAAATAAAAATAAATATCACAAAATAATATTACAAAATAAAATCAAAAATAAGAAACAAAAAATAAGACGTGACTCCACGACTAGTCGGACTACGTGGAATGAGCTCTGGGTCCGTTGGCTACTCCTTATATAGGGATCCAAGTGGCACAGTGTGGCAGTGGCTGTGCACTTTCCTCGGAGGCGTTTTTGATGGCTTCCGATAGTTGCCAGTGCTGTCTTTAGCTTATTGATAATTAAGTAATGTAATCAATTTGAAACCATCGGCAGCTTCAAGCACTCCTTGAAATCGTTGTCAGGTCGTTTTATATTCTTATTTAAGAGTCAAGTTCGTCTGATATTCCAGGTCTTAACATAAGGGCGATCGCCTGTTCAAGGTTCAGTTACTCGGCGTCGCTGTTACGTTTCTCTTAAGATTTATTTAATATTTAATTAGTATTCGTAGAGTAATTATAGTTGCGAGTTTAAAAATATTTTATGAAGAGTTTCAATAATATTTTTACATTTTACAAGTTATTATTTATTTTTGGAATGTTGCAGGATTAAGCAATACATAAATATTTGCAAATTTTATTTATGAAAAGTTTAATTATTAATAATAAAAATTTCTCAAAAGCTGGAACGCGCTCGCAAAAAACATTGATTGGATTTGAAGTCGAATGAGATCCATCTCGTGAAGCAGTTGCTTTCCTATATGAATAGGTAAATAATTAAGAATTAATTATTTAACAAATAATAGAAAAAGTTTCTTTTAAACTGAAACTGTCTTTTGTCGATGATTTTCGTGCTAAAAAGCTTTGTTTTTTTTATTTTTTTTTGTAATATAACATGATCTATTTAAATTTTTGATTTATTACAAAAAACATTATATGTTTATTAATATTCTTTTTTGTAGACAGATCTCACAGCATTCCACTAAACAAAATATTTGTCAAATTTTAAAGAGCGCCGATTTACCTTGAAATTGCTAAACCAAATTCGATACTGTTTCACTAATAAATCAATTTTAACTCTTCTATTATATTTCTATTTAAATTTAGGCCCATCAGCATAAATATATATATGTTCCTGGATTCTGGGTTCACCATATCATTACTGGCGGATGCAAATGAAGCCATTTTCAAGCCTTTTTAGACCAAACAAAACTACTCACTAGAAGGAGGAGTGGGTGGCTAGACCCCAACTTAATCCTTTTGTGAGCAAACATACGCTGACCCAGCCAGGAGCTCCTGCTGCTACTGCTACTGCTACTGCTTCCAGTTCCGCTTCTGTTTGTGACGCAAGGACGAATAAAAAGGAGGAGGAGGAGGAGGAGGTCACAAAAAGTGTGGCAAGCGGAAATCAAATGAAAAACTCGTGCAGGGAAAATAGTACACAAAACAAAATGGAATGAAATGAAATAAAATGAAATGAAATAAAATAAAAGTCAACTTTTGCCGAACGCATTTCTATTGTCAGCGGCACAAACACACAGTCAGAGCCAGAGTCAGAGTCAGAGAGTCCACAGTCTTGGTCGTGGCTTTTGGTGGGTGCAAAACTTTCCACTGCGGGTCCCTGGGTTCTGCCCTTTTGTTTGTTTGTTGTTCTCCTGCGTTTGTTTTCCTTTGCTCCCCACACCAACCTCCCCTTTTCCCTTATACATATTACGTATTTCATTTTTTAGCTGTGGCAGCAGAACGCCGAGCCGTTCACTTCATTTGCCTACACGGCCAACAAGGAGAGAGTCAAGGAGCACTTTTGCAGGCGTTGTCGTTACTGCGGCTGACAGGAGGTGTGAGGTGTGAGGTGCGCAGTGCGAGGGGTTGGTGGGGCCACTGGCAAAAAGGACAAACTTTTGTCGCTTGGTAATGATGGCATTTTGGCATTGCTGCTTTGGCTTCTCTCTGGCTGCTTGTTGTTGTTGTTATTGTTGTTAAAGTTTTTCACACACACACACACACAAGTTTAAACAAAAGCAGCCGCCAGTCCCATAAACAGTCGACAGGCGTTACACTCGCTTTTGCTGCGGGTCGAAACAACAACAACAACAATAACAACAGCAATAGCATCTGCAAGTTGCATCTGCAGTTTGCATCTGCTTCAGCTTCAGCTTCAGCTTCAACTCCAACTTAAACTCTTCCTCCTCCTTCGTCGTATACTTAATGCCATATCAAGTTTACGCCCCCGAGAACCGCTTTTTTTGGGGGGAAATGTCTTTTCCCGTCTTTCCCCTCTCTCTCTCTCTCTGTTCTCTGCCAATAATAATGCTTTTTGCGGTCGACTTGCCAGGAATTGTCCTTATCTGTTAATTGAAAAGCATAAAACAGCGGCTCATTAGTTGGTTTATTTAGTTAGTTGCTTGTGTTTTGTGTTACTTGCCTGGTAATCGGCTTACGCAATGCATTATCATTTTTTTTTTTTTTGTAATGTCAGAAAATGTGCAAATAATTTGCCGAAAGTTTCTTATCAGGACGCTGGAGGCAGCACGCTCCACTGACCACCACCAGCAGCAGCAGCAGCAACAGCAGGGACTTTTCTCTGGACAGCAGCAGTTCGGTGTGAAGGAATTTTCGGGGGAAGGTGATAAGCCAAGCTCCGCAGGGAGGATCCTAGATAACACATAATTGTGTCCAATGTTATGGCAAATTTAACAGGATGACCAAAAGGGACAAACAGAGTCTGCATAGCGAAGGGCAAACTATGAACTGCAGCAGCTGCTGGAACTCTTTTTCGTTCTCGTCCTGAAAAAGCAGGACTCATTTATGAGAAGAGAAACTGGTGGCATCATCTTAATGACATGAATGTCGGAGGAGTAGACAACGTCAACGTCTTGAAAAGCGTTTAATTTGTTTCTCAAGAATTTGCAGAGAAGCGTGCCATGTCCTTTTGGCCCTTCAGTCCTTTGGTGCGTTTGCCTTTCTTTTTTATGAACTCTTTTTGGGCATGGCCTGGGCGCGTTATCTCCGATTCCCCGAGTCAAGTTCGCTGGCACGCTTAATTACCGTCTCTCCCGCCTCTAACCGACATTCGGAGAAATATGCTGTGACGTCATTTAGCTTCAATTAAAATAGCTGACAGAGAAAGAGAGAGAGAGAGATGTAAGGATTGCATGAGGATTTTTAATTAAAATTTACTTTGTAAATTATACGTTCAGGGATATTTGGGCAGTGCGTGCTCTCAGCCCACAACCGTTTATCCCTGTTCACACTTTACGGCCAACTGTTTATCCTTAAAGTCTGACTCCTTACGGAATTTGCGGCCATTTACCTTATTATCTGCATTTGTTTCTTATGCTTGTTATACCCTTGTCGAAGGGTATTGCCATTGCCAGGATCAATGGCTGTCAATTGGGTTTACTTTATAAAAAGATGTGATTAGAAATTAAGTAGGACAGAGTCCTGGTGATCATAGGAAGTCTCTCTCTCTCTCTATCTGTGACAGCTTTGATGCTGTCTTCCAGCTGTCTTTCTATTCTTTATTTATTTGCATAAAAACATAAAGCATATGGCTTAAAAATGGCAGAATATATCGTATATATAAAGTTACTGAATCAATCTTTTTAAGCAGCAATAAATTAAGGTTGTCTGTAAAATATTGAATTAATTTAATCGAAAAAAGACACAAAATCACAATATTTATCTAGCATTTCAAGATAATATTTGTATTTAAATGTAAAATATACTTTTGTTATATTTTTGAAATTGGGTAAGTAATAAATCAGTTTACAATTCGTTCAATAAGAAAACTAAACTCAATATTTTATGTGATATTTAATATAAAAATAAGATAAATAATAATTTCTTTTAATAAGAAAACTAAACTCAATCATTTTTGTGATATAAAAATGACATAAAATAATACAATTTGTAATTGTATACAAATTGTAATTATATTAATATTTTATTCGATATTTCACATAAAAATTTAATAAATAAAAAACTGAGTTTACAATTCCTTCTATAAGAAACTAAATTGTATGTATTTTATGAGATATTTCATATAAAAATGTACCAACATTGAGTTGAGAGAGTAAAACCAGAAACTCCTTCACATATCCTTCGCATACCATATAAGCAAACTCAAGTGAATGTCCTTGCCAAATTAGGAGTCAGAGGAAGCTACGATTTAGTTACAGACTTTGTACGGTCGTAACAATTAATAGACTCTTAGGAACAAACAAGCTCAAAGTTGTTTTATGTGGAAAATAAATTGCTTTTGCCATGCGATGGCCATTGTCCGTCGTCCATGGCCTGGGTTTTGTGTGTTGTTTGTGTGCTGCTGTCAACGCTTATTTGCCAAACGAATTTACAGGCGAAAATGTGTGTGTGTTTATTTTGCATATGTTGAATATAAATAAATAATTGCCGCAGCGTCGGGGCAACAATTTATGCATATTTCAATATAATAATTTCATTGGAAATTAAATCGTTGTTCGCTGTTCGTTGTTGCAATTGAGGCAATTAATGGGATATATTCCCCCAGATCCTGCCTCCTTGGACTTGACAAAACCAAAAGCCAAAACCTATGCCCAAGGACTTTAGCTTGTTGTTGTACCAATTGACAGCGAATAAAAATGTCAGTTGGGTCTGCTGGCGGAGTAAACAAGGGTCATGTGCCCAGGCATTTAAGTGTTCAATTTTTAGGAACCACAAACACAAGACGCACACACAGGAACAAGGAAGACAAACAACAACACACAGGACACACACAGAGAGAGAGAGAGGAGCGGAAGCCAAGCTGCCAATCCAATCCAGAAACACGCAAGGCCCTGACAGCCAGCCCAAGGAATATAATAAGGAGGGAGGGATTGAGACGTTGTGGAAATGGAAGTGAATGTGGAGGCCAAGTCACTGGGTCACACTCCCAATCGAACCCACTTAGTTGGGTCGTGGTCGTGGGTTTTTTGGGGTGCGTATATTGAAACGTATGAGCACATTATCTACGTGTTTACATCCCAATTTGATTCCCCGATGATTGCCAGCGTCCTTGGTCCTTACTTGCTTGCTTGCTGCTTGCTTTTTGTCTTGGCAAGATTTGTTGGCAATATTCTTGAGAAGGTCCGCCTGTGCTCTCACTTTGGTTGCTTTTCGATTTCCGTTCAACATCCTCGTATATCCTGCAAGCTTAGTCACTTACAGTCATGTCTCGGGAACAGGCAACCAACCAGCAGTAGCAGCAGCAGCAGCAGCCGTATATCCGGTTAGCAGGGATCCCTTCACCCACTTCCTCTTCCACTTCCACTCCCACTCTCCCTTTTTCTTTCCCCCTTTTGTCGCTTTTCCTGTTTTTCTTTTTTTTTTTTGCCTTCTGTCTCGTGACTTCCGAGGTAGCCCTAATAACTGCTGATTGTGTGATTTCCCCGAGCCACCTCCATCTTCTCCTCCTCCTCTCTGGACATGTTGCGTGCAGGGTCAGACCCTCCCCTCCCCCCTTTTGCCTGGGCTGTCAGCGTTTCAGTGTTGGCATTGACCCTCCGGAGACCTTTTCGTACACTCATAAATGTCTTTCAATCATAATGTTTCAATAAGTCAAAATCGATTACGAACTTCATATGAAATTTATTGCACTTTCGCAAATATGACATTGACTGGTTGTGTGTAAGGTTGTGCGTGTGTGTGTGTGTGTGTGTTTGTGTGTGCGTATTTGGGGGTGTGTACATGTTTACGACTGCTGGGATAGCTTGCTAAGGGAAGGACCAAGAGCAGGAGCAGGAGCAGGAGCAGGAGAAGGTAGCTGGGCAGCCGGACTCGAATCTGACGCGCGTGTGTACCGCATTTGCGGTTTGTTTATCGCAATGACAGAAGAGGGGGAGAAATGGGGCCTGATAGGGGGCGAATCAGGGGCAGCTGGGGGTAGTGGCAAGGTAATGCTTGGTTATACAGACAGGTGAGAGAGAAGCCAGGTAGCAAAGGCAGGCAGGCAGGTGACCGCCTGCACACAAAATTGAATTTGCCAAAGGGGCAAAGTGCTTAAATATTTAGTTAAATGATTGACAGGGATTGCGTTGCGTTGGGAGAGTGGCTGCTATATCCCCGCTATAACCCACCCCCCTCAGAATATATATACTATTTCCCGAATATTGACGAAATTATTGACTGCTGAGCGACAGGATTAGCACGTGATGCCCCCGCAAAGTCGTCAGATTATCGCCTTGCATCTCATTTGACGCACAAGATAGTATCTTTTATGAGGCCATGTGTGTACGTTCGCTGGAGCGGAAGGTCGTTGCTTGGGCCACTGACCCAGGGGCAGTTACGGGGAAGGCAATACCGACAGGGGGAAGGGCGGTACTAGCTAGTATGTCCCAAAAGGACATACATATGCGAGGGCCAGCGAGCTCGCGTTTGCCGCTTTTGTGTGCTTTTTAATTTCACATTTGCTGGCTAAAAGGTAGTAGATGGAGGAGAACAGAAGTCAGAAGGCAAGCAGCAGGTGCTAAGAGCAGCTTGAAAGCAGAAAGGACCAGGACCAAGCTTTAGTGCCAGAAACTAGAGCTAGAGCGGCGCTTAATCAAAATCATACGCCACGTTGCCTCGCATGGCGCAACAACAGCAAGAAAAGGACAAGGCACAAGGACAATAAGTCGGCTACTGCTCCTACCTACTGCCACCGCCTCCACATCCACATCCTCCTCCTGGTAAGGCGAGGATCGGCGCATTCATTATTTTGAAATTTTTTAGCGCGCATTTTCACAGCGCCTTCCTTCCTTCCTTCCTTTCTTTTACTGCTGGATGCCATAAGAGAATTAAAAGGAGCGCGCAAAGGATGGGCCCGCCAGCGCGATGGTTTAAATAACAATTTCGCAATAGAGCTGGGCAACTGGAACTGAAACTGAAACTGGAACGAGGAGAACGAGCCAGAGGAGCCGCAGGTGTGCATCACCTGCTGTGTGTGTGTGTCTGTGTGTTTGTGTTTGGCTTAATGAATGCGACATTATGCCGCTGCCTTCAAGTCCTTGGCGCGGATTAGTGCGGCGCCAGCAGGGGTGCTCCAGCACCAGCTCCTCCTAACCACCTTGATTAGTATAATGCGCAATAATCGCTGAGGCAGCTCCTGGCTCCTGGCTCCTGGCACCTGGCGGTGCTCGGCTTGTGGAAAGTAAAAGTGAAAGGATTTTTATTATTATTATTGCCCCCTGTTGCTGCGGCTTGTGCTGGCCAAGGATAACTGCGGCCGCTTGCCAGTTGGGCGTAACTAAAGCTGCATAATTACATCCGGCGACGAGGCACTGTCAGCAACTCGTCAGGACTTTTATTAGCAGAGCCTGGACTTTAAGCTTTAGTTTTAATTAATGCCCGAATTGAGGTTGGGGATACATTTTCATGGCATTATCCTTATTAGAGCCCTGTAGCCAATGGTATCCAGAGAATCGCAGCCACTGCACTCGGACTGCCAACTAACAGGAAAACTAAAACTAAAACGCTAAATATAGGGAGCGCAGGCAGGTCAGCTATGCCCCGGCTATTAACTGGATTTGGAAATAAAGACACCCGTGTTGCAGCGACAACTGACCGCTGGTTGGGGGTCCTTGACGTAGCAGGTTGGAAATATAATCAAATGCGGGATTGAAATGGGTTTAGGCTGGCCTGGGAAATGAGCGTAGGGCATAGCGAAAAGGGTAACAGGAAAGTGAGACAGCAGCGGTTGTGGGAGTGAAAGCAGCGAGCAGTTAGGAGCAGCAGCAGCAGCAGCAGCGAGGAGGAGCAGCAGTAGGAGTGCAGGCGGAAGCTGTAGTGGAAAGAATGGGGGGGGGGCACGTTGCCAGGGTCATGACGCTCCCACTGCCTGGCAAACAATGCTGCTGCTGCTGCTGCTTAGCCTCAACAAACAAACGCAAACACCCCGCCGTGGCAATGGGTGTGCGAGTGTGCGAGTGCATGGCGACTGGCTTCCGTTTCCTGTTTCGTTGTGCTGCCAACTCAACTCGAATCCTGTTTGCCGTTTAATTAGAGACACACACACACACAGAGACACATCCTCCTTGCTTTACGTCATCGGAGGGAGGAGAAACAGTGTGTGTGCGTGGGTGTGTGACTCTGCCGGTCTGTCTGTCTGCCTGTCCGCCTATGTGTGTGGCTTGTGAGCGTATAACGATGTGGTAGGTAATCAGAAACTGCTTTTAATTATTCAAGGTTCCATTCTGATGAATGAAGACAACAACGATAACAGCGGCGGCGACCAGCGCCAAACTGCGCAATAAAGGCAACAGTGAGGAGGCGGCAACATCAGCAGCAGCAACAACAACAACAAAAATAAGGGCCAAAGAAATGGCCGACAGAGTCCACGGTTTGTGCTTGGCATTAAGGCCACAAAAGCAAAAAAAAAAATACAGTAAAGACTAAAAGACACCCAGAATTTTATTTAAAAAAAATATACAAAAAAACTAAGGCAGTAAATAAAATAGGGAAGAGCCTCAAGTCTTTCATTTAAAGCATGTTTCAATATAAATTTTAATATTAACTTTGTTTAGAAAAAACCTCAAATAAATCAAGCTACTTGTGTACTTACCTCATCCGGATTTCCGGTAGATTAGGTGGCAACCTCAGTCCTGCTCATTTCCGGTCTCCCTCTCTATCTGTCTGTTATTTTAACATTTCGCCTGTTAAGGAATCATAAGAAATACTTTTGAATAAATAATAAAACAACAAATAAATTAAAAATTAAATAACAAATAAATTGAATAATAAATAAATTAAACAATAAATAAATATACCCTCCAATGCCTGTTATAACCCTGAAGTTAATCTCATTAAACTCCATAAATAAGATCAAATGGATGGATAATATATACCCTTAGTACTCCGCCGAGTACCAGGTATAAACACTGACTGACATCCAACGAAAGGGGATTAAAATTCACTGCAACAACAAAGTGCTCTCTCTCTCTGTGTGTGGATAGGTTCTCCGCTTTTTGATGTTGCCGCTGTTGTCCAGCGTGGTTGCACTTGCTCCAGCTTCAACTACAACTCCAGCTTCAGCTCCGGCTCCAGCTCGACCTCATCGCCCTGGCCCACACGCTATTTAAATGTGCGCATAAAAAAGTCAAGCACTGATGGCAGCTGCAACAACACAGCAGCAACAAGAGCATTCACGGGACAGCGACGAGGACGTGGACATGACGACGGGAGCACTGACCACAACAAACGCAAATAAGTCACATGAAAAATGCCCATCGACGGAAACGGGAATGGGAATGGGAATGGAGGGAAACTGCGTTTGGGGTCTCCTCTCCGGGTGTTTGACTGACGGGTGTCCAGTGGCGGTTGGCCAACAATAAGACGCAACACAAATAATTTTAATGCACTCCGGCAAAGGACCGGATCGCAGGTGAAAGAAGCAGTGCCCCCCACCGGACAGGACACTTCAATAGAGAAACAAGGATTTCATTAAAGAATGCGATCGGATATAACTGGGATCAGATATCAGAGTGAGGATATATCAGGATATGATTTTCACGACTTTCATTAAAATTTTTCAAAATATTTTAATAAACCTAAAGCCTCTCTGATTTTGTTATAATTTTTTTAAGGCTTTTTGATGGTCAAATAGAAAATGTTAAAATAAACTAATGTAAAAGAATAAAATAAAATCACGACGCATTAAAGCTAAAAAGTCTTTTAAAACAAACAATAAATGGAACAATAATTTGGAATCAATTTTTCAATATTTTAACAGGGGTTTCAATCAATTCAATTTGCTAAAAACTAAACTATGTTTGCTAATATAATTTCCGAATCAAAATAAACACACAAAACCTTTCCCTTCTTTTTTGCTAAGCCAAGGTTTTTAATAAATATATATATATATACTTAAATATAGATTTATAGTTTCTACAACGCCTATACTTCAGAGCTTCTTAAGCACATTTGATGGTCGAAAAGCTAAAAGACAAATGTATGCCATAAAATAAGCATAAATTAATTTTAAAATATTTTAAAATATTAAACAAAATTACTTAGTTTTTTAGAATTTAAAAAGAAACATTTAAACTGACAAAACTCGCACATATTCATTATTTTTATAACCCTGCAGAGAAGAAATCATTTTCATATATATTCCTGGTCAGCATAAATAGAGAAAAAAATATTCCCAATTGAAATTTATATTTTTTGGTTTATTTATGATTGATTTTACAAAAAAATCCAATTGGAAACTGCAACTTAGTTTTCTTTCTCGTTCATTTTTAACCTCAATGAGAACATATTTTAATAAAGTAAAAAAATCAACACAGAAAATCTTGCCTCGGTTGTTTAAAAAATCAACAAAAATAAACTAATTAATATATTCAAAAATAAGAAAGAAAGCTAACTTCGGTTCACCGAAGTTTGTATACCCTTGCAGAATTAAATCAAAAAATTAAAACCGAAATTTGGAATAAGTTGCCAAATGTGAAAATTGATGAAAGTGTATTGTCTTTTCTATGCCTATTTTCTATTCTATTTTTAAAAGGCTAACAACTTTGCATATAAGCTTTTTATATTTAATACAAATTACATTTTTTTTTAACCCCTTATAAAATTACGACATTTTTTTGGCTCATTTTTTGGTCAAATCAAATTTTTTCGATTATTATAACTTTAGCAAAATAGGATTTATTCCGATTTGGAAAGCTGTTCTATGATAGTTTTTAAAAGGTTAACAAATCTGCATAAAAGCTTTTTAAATTAACAAAAAATTAATTTTTTGGATTTTTTGACAATTTTGACGATGTAACCCCTTATAAAAATTTCAAAAAAATCAAAAAATTTATTTTTCATCGGGAAGTAGCTAGATAGACCCTATTTTTTATGCTGATCAAGAATATATATGATTTATAGGGTCGCAAATGACTCCTTCACTGCGTTGCAAACTTCTGACTGAAATTATAATACCCTGCAAGGGTATAAATATATATTTAAAACCTTTGAAATGGACATATTTTAAATAATTCTTAATTTAATAAAAAGAAAGGAGAACTCCCTCTAGGCTGTTAATAATTTTAGCTGCTATAAAATGTATTTTTTTTGGCTAAATAAATATTTTGAATATAATAAATATATAATAAATGTATGAATTTTTGAACAAGTTACTTAAATTTGCTTGTTTTTTTTTGAAATATAATTAAAATGAATTATAAAAAATAAATATATAAAAAATCAATTAAGGCTTCCTTTCTCAACAGCAACAAGTCTCTTTGGGCAACCAAAAAAAAAAAAAATACAGAAAACAAAAAAAATCCAGCAGCTGGCAATTAACAAACACTAAACTGGCTGACAGACAGACTGACGGACTAACTGACATCCTGTCCCTTTCCTCTCCTGCTCCTGAAGGATCAAATAAAGCAAAAAAAAAAAAAGGTGTTTTGTCACGCGTCGTTAAAGTGGCTAAAGTTACGGCTAAGCCACGGGAGCCGCGGGAGCTGAAGCTGGGAGTTGGCCACGGACCCGGCACTTGGCGGCGGGTCACTTAAAGAGCCGGTTGGGTTCAGGCTATTCAGGTTCACCCTTTTTTTAATGGGTGGGCACATTGTGATCGTGATTGCGATTGCGGCCTGGCGGAGGTGTGAATGTGACTGTGAATGGGATGTGGCCCGGATGGGGGGGGGCTCTGATTATGTGCGTGTCGTGAAGCCGCGGCCTTGCCGGCTTTTGTTGTTAATTCTGTTTGCTTTAAAACAGGTAAAGGAAGTGGATTGGGGGGGAGGCCTCGTCTGGACTGGCAAATATTTGTCGTATTAATGAATGCGCACGGGTTAATGTGTTTACATGCGGCTGCTGACGAGGAAGGCATGAATCCTGGCCACGACAGCCATCAATTTGAAAGACGACGACGACGACGCGAATTGACCCTCGCCCATTGTCCTTGTGGTCCTTGTTGTCGTCTCTCCTTGCCGCCGTGTGTCTGCGGCTAGAAAAATCAATAAATCGCCCTTCCTTCGGCGTTGCGCATTTGCTGGCGGAGGAGGAGGAGGAGGAGGATGTTGGCAATGTGTCTCGACCAAAGGGAAAGTGGCTGAGAGAAGCTCATTGACCGTATTCGGTTTACTTTTACTCGGCGACTGCCGCAACAAATTATTGTACACATGAATTTCCACTTAAGGCCAATGAAAATGTTTCAACAATGGCCAGCTCCCTCCCTCCCCGGCCAAGTGGCTGGCTACCGGGGTAAAAAAACTGTTTTAAAATGTAAATTTTCTCGCTAGCAGGCCGGCATTAAGGCCAATAAACAGAGTAAATGTGCCATTTAATAAATGCGAAAGTACGAAAAGTACGGGGGAAAATAAAATACGGCTAAAGAAATACGTAATACGTAATGCAAAATGCAAAATACGTAAAGCACACACACAGAGAGAGAGAGAGAGAGAGAGAGAGAGGGAGTGGCAAGAGCGGAAGAGAAAGGCAATAAGTTAAATTGAATTAAAAACAAATTAATTAAATCCCTCATGAAAATCTGCAGGCATCGGCTGGCAGGACCAAGCAGAAGCCTAATGGCAGAAACCGGCTTGAAACAGAGGGAGAGTGAGTGAGTGAGTCCTTTAGTCCTTGCCTATAAAGTGCCTCAAGGCTCAAATTTTCACATAATTAGAGGCCAGGCACAAACACAAACACACACCTGATGCATCTGCAAATACTACAAAAAAAAAAGCCATCCATCATTTCAAGGATAATTATCCAGGATGCCACCCACCCACACAATGGACCGCTGATCAGACTCCAAAAAATCTAATTCCACTAATTGGAATCATAAAAAGGCTAACACGCAATAAATAATGGCAGCAAGGACGGCCATTGGAGGAAGGAAATCTTTGGATTATTGGAAATGCGCGGCACGTATGTATTCAATTACTAGGTGGTTCCTGGGTGGGTTTGGTGGGGTGGTGTTGGTGCGGATCAGGCATATCCTTGGAAGCGAGAAGAGGTCCTCGCTCTTTGCGAAATCATATTTTCTGTTATTGTGGCAGAAATGAGATTATTAAATGGGTTTTCCCGGATAAAACCCAATAAGGCGCCGGCTATGGCTCGAATCAAAACAGCAGACGGCGGGAAAGTAAACATTTGGAGAAGGTCCTTCCTACCAGAAGGACAACTGTCTGCTCGTGAAAGTGTAATGGGTGGGAGGGGGGCGTGATATGGTATGAGGTGAGCCGCGTACGTGACATGTATACAGTGTCCTTACCAAAATATGTGAAAGGGATCTGCCTGCTCGCCTGCCTGGAGTCTGGTTTGACTTTTCAAGGTTCATTTTTCGGACGCAACAATGGCAACAGTTGTCGGTCTGCGACTTGTATCTAAGCCGGCTGTCTGGAGCAATTTGTAACCATTTACTGATGGCCCCAAAGCCCAACACCCAAGGAACACTACCAGAGGCTATACTATATCTGTTGCTCCCTCTATCTGGTGGCACGTATTGTTGTTTTGTCCACTCAATCGGGGCCATGATTATGTGGCTCGATTCTCTGGTCTCCTCTCTGGGATTCAATAAATATTTAAGCCCACTCAAATTAGCATCCAAGGGCGTGGCCATAGAGCCCTGCTCTCTCTCTCTCTTAGGTGCCTTAATTGTGCCAGGAAATTGGCGTCAAAGGTGGTGTCTAGGAATCTGTTCTAAAAAGAACACAAATATATATAAAATCTTACAAAGGCGGCGTCACAAGCTTATGCAAATTATTCAACGGAAATGCGGAAAGCGAAATGCGAAATGGATGTCATCCTTCCGCAGGATGCAAAATCCTTCTTGCAAATCCTCCTTTTGCAATGTTGCAACGTAAGTTGGTGGCGCCTTCGCCAAATTAAAATTCAAGCAACGCCCGCCGTATGGAAACATTTGCATTTGCATGCGGCTCCTCTCGAGGCGCCTCTTCTCTCTTCTCTGGCTCTTTCACCTTTGAGTTGACTTTTGCCACACCTGCGGTATGTTCGAGTGGTGTGTGTGTGTGTGTGTACAAGTGCTGATTACGAAACGAAAATTGAAAATCTTAAGACCGGAATGAAGGCATATTGAAAACGGCAAACCGGGTCACGAAAAGGCGTTGCCCTGGCCAGGACAGCAGGAGAGCAGGAGAGTGTTGTCTGCCCTCAAAACTCAATCGGAATCGCAAAAGCCCAACTTTATTTCCCAGCAGAAGCAGCAGCAGCAGCTGTTTAGACTATGAGCCACGTGTGCCTTCATTTAAGTCAACTGTCAAATGTTTCGTTTTGTTTTTCGGTAAGGCTTCCCGCTTCCAGCTTCCTGCTTCGTCCTGCGCCTATAGAACCCACAGAGATAAAGTCTGAAATTGTGTCGAAAGACAAAACTGATTCCTGGTGCCGTGCATATTAATGAGCGCGGAGGGAGGTAGGTTGGTTGGTTGGCGACAGAAAGACGGAGATCAAACAGCTTAGCCTGCATCAGGCTATCCTCTCCAGGACTTCCTCTTCCTTTCCATTGGGGCAAAAGTAATAAAGTTGCGGTTAAATTAAATTGTGCAGATACTATATCGATAAAGCTTTACGAGGACAAGGCTGTCTGTCTGACTTTGCAATCCCCCCCGCTTGTTGCTTTTGACTAGGCTTCCCAGAAGCTGGAGGAGTATCCTCTGGCGGAGAATTGGCCACCGAAACAACTGATTAAAATGTTGGCCACAAAACGTATTAACATGTCGGCGACAGAAGAACCATTTGACAGCCATGACGAGGCCAGAGAAGAGGAGGAGAGTAGAGAGCCTGAGTCCAGAGGCTGCACACGTTGACAAAAGTCAGGGAAAAGAAAACACACAGTGAAAACATCAGGGAAAACGCAGGAGGAGCAAACAGACAAAACAAATAAGCCAAGCATAAAAGTTTATATTGCGGTCTCTGATTCAGTTCCCCGTGCCTCCTCCACCACCATCATCATCTCTGCCCTGGTGTAGTGATGTTCCGGCACAGCTGCAGCCCAGCGCCCATTCAAAAATTTTGACATTTTGCGTTGGATGCGTCTTGGTCTCGCCCAGCCGCCTGCTGTTTACACACACCCACACACCCCCAGTGGCAGGACAACACAGGACAGAGCAAATGAGTCATAGGTTGGCATCTTGGGGCAGCCTCCCCCAGCTGGCAGGCTGGCAGGCAGGCAGCAGACAGTCCTGGTTCGAAACCCATTTACTTAATGGATATAATAAATTTTTCTACAAATTGAAACTCGTAATTTCCATTGTTCTCGCGCTGCTTGCGTCTCCCTTGCCCAACACTTGGTCCTGGTCTTGGTCCTGGTGCTGGCTGTGGTTCTTCTGTTCCGAATTTTCCAGGCCCAGGACCTGGTTGTTCTTCAGCTGCTGCTGCTGCTGCTGCTTCTCCAGCTCCTCCTGGTGTTTGGCTTCCAGCTCAACCGTAAAACTACTTGTAATTACGTTAAGCATTGTGGCTACAGTGGCCATGCCACTTCCCTCTAGGGAAGGTCGCCCTGTCGAACCCCGTTGACACCAAAACAGAGGCAGACCGCAGACACACACACGCAGCTCTCGAGGATCCCCAAAAAAACGAAAAGAAGAAGATCAGAAGCCATGCACAGAGAGACAAAGAATGAGACCAAAACTTGGTTGTAATTTGTAACTAGGATAAGCATCAGCTATGTAGGAATTAGTGCCGGTAAAAATGTTATGTCCTTAATTTGCTTTAAAGCACATACACACAAAGAGGGAGAGGGAACCCTGCAGGTCCCAAGAAAATATGTTTTCAGCTCCTTGCTGCCACCAAACCGGCCCACTTAATGTCTGGCTTCATAAATTTTATGTTGGTGATGTTTAATTTGGCAACGGTAACTCATGTCTGCTTGGACTTGGAGCCACCGGCTCAGCTCCGACTGCTTCATTTTGGATATACATATAAATAAATTTGCCTCATCCTGAGGCCGCCGCCTCTCAGCCCCTCATCCTGCTTGCTGGAAGAACACCCAAAACTGGCACCGAACACGTAGCCCCATGCTAGACAAAAGATGGATTGTTATCGCTCAAGATAAGAGCCTTCCTTGACACACACA
Source organism: Drosophila birchii (assembly GCA_035046345.1). NCBI lineage: Eukaryota > Metazoa > Arthropoda > Insecta > Diptera > Drosophilidae > Drosophila > Drosophila birchii. Next base: position 5,671,637 of record JAWNOA010000043.1, on the reverse strand, counting down.
CACACACACATAGAGAGAGTTGGTATCCCAAAATCCCCAAGCCAACCCCCAAGCCCCAAACTGCGATTACCTTTCCAGGACGCCCAAAAACAACCGTTATTTCATTAGTGTCTGAGCGCTGAGCTGAGCTAAGCTGAGCTGCCGCCGACAACACACCATTTTCCCTAAGTACGTGAAAATTTTTCATCAGCAAATTAAGAATATACGCGTCCCTCCTGAATAAACCAGAGAATGGAAGATAATATCCATGTTTTCACGCCAGCAAAAAGATGCTTAGATTGAAGCTGCGGAAAGCTGAAAAGCATAGAAAAATAAGGATAATAGATAATAAATGTTGAAAGAGTTTGTCTTAAAATGAATTTAATTTTTTGTTAGCTGCTCTCAAAGCTTAGCTTAGTTTTAACCCTTAAACCCCTAGAGGGACAACTCGGCCCGCCCTTTCTGGTGGAATGCCAAAATCGAAATCGGTATCGAAATCGCTTTTTGCCTTTCGGTAAACAAACATTTCGTGCATATTCGATATTAACATTTATGGGCTCTTTAATAAGTAATTACCCGCCGAGGTCCTTGTGCCCATTCCAGGCTCTAGGCATTTCTACATACTAAAAAATTCAATTAGTGCTGCAAAGCCAGATAGTGAAAGTTTAATACACAATAAACATGGGTGTGTGTGCGTGTGTGAAGCCTGGCGACGCACAAATGTTAAATCCAAACAATGAAATCAAATGATTTAATTATAACAGACAATAAAGCAACAGAATAATTGCGGCCGGTAAAATTGTGCTGCAAAGGCTGCACATGTCATTGAAGTAGCCAGGACCACGCCCACTCTGTAGCTAGCCAGAACGACTCCTCTTTTAGGGCGTTGTAATAACCACAAAAAAGGACAGAGAGAGAGACGAGACAAGGCTGGGAAGCAGCAACAATGAATAGCAATAATAAAACAAACTGAAACAAAAACAATCACAATCACAATCACAAATACAAATGCAATGTTGCAGCGTCGCAAACTGCAATAACAATTGCAATTAAAATGCGTACACAAAAACAACGCTGGCAAACAGTAACAATAAAAAATAATGCAAATAATTCAGATGGGAGGTTGGCAACAACCTCATGTTGTAAACTGTTAAACAATTGATTAACAACAATTAGCCGCTTATTAAATTACAATAACAACGCCTCAACATTCGCGCCACAAAAATAACTTTTGCAATAAAGCCAATTCGGATGCAAGGCTCATTGTACCCGTGGGAAAGGGAGGTAAAGAGGAAGGGAGGGCTTGGTTACCCCTTTTGCCAGCAGAAACAGACACAGACAAAAAAAAAACAAAACACTAAGCTTAAACTTTAATTTTAATTTCATTAAAATTAGATGATAGATATAGTAAGGAGTGAAGAGAAAATCTGAAAATGTTAATGCAACAAAATAAAAAAGCTTTAAGGTTTCTCTTTAATTTGTGTTTTTTTTTTTATTCCAGAGGATATTGGTTCATCGATTATATCTAAAAGAATGGGTTAACAGGAGCAGGTTTACGGTTTATAGAAACAGCTGGCAGTTCTTTAAAACTTCCTAGTTTTATATTAAATTTTTCAAAGGCTTCCTAGTTTTATATTTAATTTTTTAAAGGCTTCCTAGTTTTATATTTAATGTTTTGAAAGTGTTCTTATATTTATGTATATTTAATTTTTTGATATTGTTTCCATTCCTATATTCAATTTTTTTGAAATTTTCCCATATTTCTTCTTAATTTTCCGCAGTGCCTGGCCACATGGTCGTGGCCTCAACCACTGGATGCGGCCAACAGCTGCCCATGGACAAGTCAATCGGTTAGAATTTAACGCGCATAAATTATTGCCACGCCCCCCTCTCCCTCCCCCTCTGGTGTGTGTGTGTGTGTGTGATTTAACGAGGTTGAAGCGTGGGGAAGGCCGGAAAGTGCCGCCAATTATCCATGCACTGCCCGCCATTCTGGGCCCTGTCCCTCGCACAGTTGAAGGACCCAACGACTAACCGCCACTTGGCTGGCATTAGCAGGACGAACTTCAAAAAGTGTAGCATACTTATGAGCTTACCTGTGCGGGGGGGCCTCCTCTGGGCAAAACGCATGCAAATTCCTAAACAACACATGCTGACAGGACGAAAACAAAAACAAAAACAAAAAAAAGAAGGAAGGAAGGAGCCACAGTTGAGAGAGAGAGAGAATGTTGTGGCTGGAATATGAGAATACCCATTAACTGAGGTTCACATTTTAAATAAAAAGAAACTTAATAAAAATAAGCCCCCTGCTAAATATGTTGCTACAGGCCAGCTTTGATCATCCTTCTATCCTTTCGCTAAGAGGTATTACAAAAACAAAATAAAAAAGAAAACACTAACAAAAACAACAAAAGGCCCGGTTTAAAGTTCCTCCCAAAAAGTTGCCAAATGTCTAACCGCAAAATGGGCGACAAATGTGAAAAGTTTTTTGCCTTAATTTCCGGCACATTTGTAGTCCTAGCCTAGGAGCCTAGGTACACAGCCGATCAATATGCCAGATATATGTACATATATATAAGAAGGAAGTTGGGGGAGATTCAGGGAGTTAGAATGCGAATGCTGGATTGGGCAACCATTGACACTCATTAATGTTGACCTTCTCGAAAGTAATTAAAAGTGACCCTCAAGTATAATGCTTAGTAATTTTTCAATACGCTAAAAACCCCTTCACACACACACCCGCACAGCAACAACAACAACACGGGCGACAGAGGAGAGCCCGCAGTCAGGACACTGCAATCCTTAGCCTGCCCCTGAGGGCTAAAACCATTTCCATAAGCAATTTATGCATGGCGATAGTTTTCGCACACGATGACCCATACAAACACAAGCCACAAACACTCATCCACACACAAACACACACTCCTAAACATAGTACACCCACACAGGATGGCTGACTGGCTGGCTGGCTGGCTGGCTGGCTGGCTGGCAGAGAGCTGCAAACATTTTGGTTAACGAGACTTTTAATCTGTCCAAAGGTATTTAAAGTTGGCTAAGCCCCAACACTGACTGACTTTTATGGTTACGGAGCAAGTGTCAAAATGTTTGTTGACGACAATGACCCTCCCCCTCGTTTGGCCTCCTCTTCTGGGCTCCTGCCCTGCCGCAACCACGCCAAGGAGCACAACATGAGTGGTAATTTATTTTGCCTTTGCTTTACCCCCAGTCACACCCCCACCCGACGACAAGACCAGAAAGGCACAAAGGATAACCCAGCAGCAGCTAGCTGCTTCCACTCCTATAGTTCATGAAGGTCCTGCGACATTAGGCGCTAATCTGGATACTGCACCAGGCAGTTGGGGGCCGAGAGTCACTCCGTCACTGTTGCTGACAAGGAGCGGGCAGCCAAGGTTAAGCTATTGAAGCCAAGCAGCAACACAAAAACGCCTCTCAACACAGGACACACAGGATGACAGGATGACAGGACGCTAGGCCAGCTAGGCGGGGGCGGGGCGTTGGAGATTTAATTGAGCAGCGGACCTACAAGCAGAGCAGAGCAACCAGAAGCTTCTTACTTTTTTTTTTTGGTGCAGTTGGTGTGGTTTATAATCCCCCCACCGCCTGTGTGTCGAAGTGGATTCAAAAACTGTTCGGTTAAGTAACTGCATGGGATTAATTCAAAACGTGTAAAGATGAATCGCTCAGGGACGTGTGTGTATGTGTGTGGGTGTGTGTGTCCTTGATGTATCACTTCCGCTGTCTGTTAACTTACGAGTGCGCCATAAATACGCTTGGCGGGCAAGAGCACACGCGCGGCAAGCGTACCATTTGATAGCAACACGTCTTTCTGGTATTTTCACACGCTTGAGCATCGCATTGGATTCAACGTCACGTTTTAGTGTCACACCCCCCTACAGACTGGGTAGCAGGACCAGAACCAGGACGAGGACCCAAACCTGGATCCGTCCCCGGACCCGGACCAGACCCAACCCGCTGTCGAATGGCGACGCCTAATATGCTTATGCTGAATGCCCGGCCAGCTGTCTGGCAGCCAAAAGAGAGAGAGACAGGCACGATAACCAAACAGACATGGCTCTGGGTGTGGGTGTGGACGTGCAATCGAACCCTTTTTCGTTAGAAGCACCCAAAAAGGACGCATCCACAGACAGCCGACTGGCAGACACACACACACACGCATGGAAAGCCCCACGGGCGCAGCACGTCAATGTTGATATTTCAACTACAATATTATTTTCACTTTTAGACAGACAAGCGGGTAACCCAAAGCATACAGTTAGTTAGTTTATTTTCCAAATTATAATAAGCCACTTTGTGGGCAAAGGCCTGTCAAGAGGCAGAGGCAATAAAACCAACACGATCTGTTTGCCCGAAACTTATTCACAGATTACGTTTCAGTTTCAGGATTTGTTAAAGATTTGGCAAATAAATACTGTGAGGAGAATCAAAGTCAAAATATGGATAATAAAAATTGAAATCTGATAACTTTTAGCTATTTAAATATGAGAATATAGGAAATTAAATAGATCTTAGATCGTTTATGAATCTTTATTATTTATTATCTTTCCTTCGATGCCTTGCAGTATCTTTTATGAACTTAATCTTCAGAAATTATAATGGGAAACCCCTTAAGATCCCCCCTTAAAAAAATTCACAATTATTATTTCTGTTAAGAATCGTAGACTAAAAGCCGGCTATCTATGACTGCTCTTAATAAGATAAGTCGCAGCCATAAGTGCAACTAATGTAATTTGAACGAACGGTGGACAGAAATGAAGACCAAGCTGGAGGATAGAGGACACAGGACAAGGCCCAGGAGCCGCCAGGAATGCAGCCGACAGTCAACAGCATTTCCAAATTTAATCATCCGTGGAAAAATTGCAGCGGCAAAAGCAAAAGGGGGCAGGGAGGGAAATGTAATTAAGCTGGGGAGTTCTGGGAAAAGCACAGGAGGAGCAAAGGACCTCTTCTCATAGAGAAAGCGAGACAAATGACAGAGATAATTAGGATTATGTCCATTACGACGAAAAGCGGAAAAGTAATTTCCAGAGCAAGAGCCGAGGCCAAGGTATGTGTGTGGTGATGATGATGATGATGATCGTCCTTCATGCTGACGATGATCCCATTCCAGGCAAGGCATCCTCATGACCTACACTCCCTGTTGTGCCTTCGACCTTCGCTGTGAAATGAGAAATATTGAGGCTGCCGCAGCACAACTTTTATCATAAATTTCGAGGCAGTTCGGGGAGAGAGAGTACGTTCTGGTGTTAATGTAAACAAATGGCCAAAAACCCGCGCCACCTCCTTCAACTGGGTTGCTCTTTAAGCTGTATATGTGTGTGGGTGTGTGTGGTGTCCCAGTTCGAGGACTCCATCCCGGCGGTGGGATAATTTCAATTTTCCAGGCCTTCGAAGCTTAAACAGTGTTTATATGCCTGTTAAATGCGGATCAGATAAAGGTCAGCCCCAATGTCCTGGCATCGTATCCTTTTTGCCAGAGAGTCTCGGATGCGGAGTGCTGCTGACAATTCCCTGGACCGCCTGGGCGACGACAGGCGGAATCAAATGTGTCATCAAGTGCCTGCACTCTCTGGCCGGTTTGCTATGGTTTGCCATATGAATAGTTAATGACTCGCAGGACACTCTCTGGTTCTGGTCCTGGCCTTGTCCTTGCCGCATTAGCCATGCAGGACGAGCAGACGGACAGGCAGGCAGACAGACAGACAGACAGACAGACAGAGGGTTGCCTTGCGGTTAAATCTTACAGTGCAGTTTATGCAAAATTGCCGATAGCAATTTGCAAATTTAATGGCGTGAACAAATTCAATCAATGTATGCAAACAAATATCCTGGCAGGCAGGCAGGTCCTTGCTGCTTCTGCTGCTGCTCAGTGTGTTGTCTGTTGCTTTTAGCTAAAACTGTAAAAGGCAACAATAATCACAGCTCCACACACACACACAGCATGAGAAGGAGGAATATCTGCTATCTGAGGGCAGTCAGGTGCCATAATTGTTTGGCTCCTGTCCAGGGGAACTGCTGCAGCTGCAGCTGCATCTACTCCTGGCCTCCGTTTCCAATTCAAATTCGTTGTCTTTTTGGTTGCTCCCGTAGATACTCCTGCTAATTGCTGGGCTTTGGCTATGCAACTCCTCCTTCTGCTCCTCATCCTCCTCCATTATCACGCATGGCAAAGGACGAGCTGTTTTTTGTTTCAGCCTGAAATAGTATATGACCAACATTTTCTCCTACTTTTTCTTCTTTTCCTTTTTTTTCTTATATATTTTTCTTCTGGCTTACAAAATTTGTCTCTAGTAAGCGGCGCAAAATGACAACTCAACTTAAAAAGTTGCTGCTGCCAAGGCAGCCAAGGAGCAGGCAGGCAGGACTCGCTGGCAAAAGAAATATCTTGTAAATTATTGCAAAAAGCAGGCTGCAAATTAATGATAACGACCCCGGCCAACACCTTCACTTCATTCACCCTCCCTACTACTCCCCCCTGCTGCCGACATCGTCGAGTGGCTGGCATGCCGGGAATCCAGGCCACCCCACCGTCGCCACCGTCTTAAGTGACATGAAACAACCAACTACTTACGAGGGGAGAGCCGAGCCCCGATGCCATATATAGTAGTAGTGTAAATGTGGGAGCTCATGGTGCTCCTTTGGGATAGCTGCAGTGGGTAGAAGTAAATAAATGCTTCCTGTTGCTTTACACTCCCCACACACTCCCCACACACACACCACACACACCCCACGCACACTCGCCACCCTTCACGCATGCAAGTTATTTATGAAGACGAGTTTTTCATTAGCTTATCGGATCGCTGTAATAGCTATCAGCATTGGCCAGTGTCAGTGTCCTTTGACAGCACTTTTTGTGGCTCACCAAAACCGTTTACAAATATATCCTTTCAACAAGGACTTTTAAAAGGTTTTGTTTTGAGTTAAAGAAAAATATTTAAATGATCAAACAGAAGGTATTGCCTAAAATTTTTTTATATTTCTGTTATCAAGTTGATTTTTTGTGTAATAAAAAAGAAGTAAAAGTAACTTCAGAAAACCTGGCTTTTCATAATTAAAAAAATTAAAAAATAAACAATAATTCAATATTCGTAGTTTTTAGGAGCTAATCATAAGAAGTCTTCTGGCGAATTGCAGCAAATTAAAAAAAAAAAATAATAAATAAATAAATAAGTAATAAATATAATAAATAATATAAATAATATAAAAGAAAGGAAATAAAAATAATAATATTATAATATTTTTTAAAACATTGCTGGGTATTTTCATTTTAGAGTTAAATCATAAATAATCTATACAAAATTACAAAGAAAGAAAACCTGAAGCAGGCTCTTGAACTCATACAGTCCCTAATCCTGTATACAGGATAACCGTGCTTAATTCAATTACATAATTAGTTCAACTAAAGACCTGGAAGAGAGAGAGAGAGAAAAAAACTAGTGGACCAAGGATTCCCGCTTCCCCTTTCGATTCCGAATCCGATTCTTTGTTTGTCAAACATTTGATTTGATTGCCTAAAAATCTGGCGCACAATCTGCGAGGGAGCGGAGTGAGCCAGAGGGGGGCGAGGCCCGAAATATGGCGTTATAATAATTTTCATTGCGAAATTTACACATGCATAATTAATTAGTATCAAAAATTTAATACTCACACTTTGTATCTGCTTAAATATTTACACTTCGTGCCAAATTTGTATGCAAATCGCTTTGCTACAGACTGACAATAACGAGTGTGTGTGTGTGGGTGTGTGTATACACACGCACAGGCACACGCCCTTACAGACACCAGCACCCAATTCCCCCTTCCCCCCACCCCCTCCCGCCCTCCCACGCCCCCACAGAGACACACACACAGGCACACGCGAAATGTCAGACAATTAAAAAAGCATACATTACAGGGCAATCAGATAGCAGCTTCGTTTAAATATTTAAAAATATTATGCGGTTCAATTTTGAAATTTTTATGATGATTTTAAAAATCATCTAAAACTTTTATTTTTCGGATTAATTTTACTAATTTTTTTATATCTTATAATTACGCTTGCAAAGGACTTCCTCCTTTCTCTGTAGGACTTGTACATTTCAGGAAATACGCAAAACGAAATCTAAAAGATACATTCAATATGTAAAAGAACTTTTTTAGAAAACAAGAGGGGAAAAACTAGTAAGAAACTGGATTAAATCTTAACTAAGCGGTTCTTCCTCATCAATTTTATTTATGTTACATTTATTTATTTATTGTTTTTGTATATATATATTTTTTGTTATATATGTATTAAAAAAAAAATATGTATAATTAAATTATTTATTACACATTTCTTTGTGGTATTTTAAGTAAAACGAAATCTTCTTCTGCGGCTTCAGTTCAATATCTAATATTTAATATCCAATATATAAAATCTAATATCCCCTCACCCATGCCTAGCTAAATGACCCCGACTGTAAGCCCTGTCCAGCGTTTGGTAAACAGAATCGAAAACGGGTTGCCTGCCGCTGGCGTTCCTGTCGGCTCCCAAAGCTCCCCCCCTCCCCCACCAACCCGTCCGCCGAGGCTGGCCGATTGGACCGTGGCTCTACTGGGAGCTGGGAGCTGGGAACTGGTAGCTGGATGCTACCAGGGGGGATGGGGGGTGGGGGCCTATTGGCAATGGGCAGGCGGCACGAAGGGTCGGTTTGCTGTTGGCGTTGATTGTTGTTTTTGAAAACCCTTTTGGTGTTTGCATTTAACGAACAGGGCCACAACGACAGCGGCAACAAAAACAACAATAGAGCCAATATAACAGTCGGGACAGAGGATGGTCTGGACATGCCATGGGATTGCGTGGGGGAGGGAGGGGGTAGGGGGGTTTGGCCAGGGCTGGGGGGGGGGTCGGTCGGTCGGTTGGTCGGAGCTAATAAAAGGCTCGTTACAATGAAAACAAATCAAATCGCTGGCCAGGCCATCATCATCATTCGTCAGACCAAAGCAAATCCGAGAGCGAAAATGAAACACACGGCTAACACCGCCGCCAAACAGGAAGTAGTTTGGATTTCCGGTGTCATTCGGCAGAGGGGGGGATGTGTAGAGTGTAGAAGGGAAATTCCATGTAGGGTGGTGGGCTTCCCCCTAAATGTTCAAATTGATTACGGCGGGCGGTTGGGTTTCTGTGGGTGTGGATAGGTGACCCCGCTGCCGGGGTCAACTCAGCCTCACTTTGAAATGCCATTAAAATGTATTTACAAACGCAAATTGATACTGATTTTGGGTTTGGGTTGGGTATGTATGGGAGCCTTGGCCAGGATCTCGTGGCCGACGCGTTGACGTTGCAGCTTAGCCACGCCAACAGGATTTGCCTGCGTGGGCGTGCGTGTGTGTCCTGGCCCCGCGACTAACCAAAAAAGCCAACTCCAGAGTGCACCTAGTCAGGGTTTCACGGTTTCAGGGTTTCCGGAGTTGAACGACCAGGAAGGGGAAGATTAGCCTGCCTGCCCGTTTGGCTATAATTCCGACTGCAACCGAGTGCAATTTCTAGTGGAGATTCCTCTAGTTTCGATTCAGGAGCAGCCAGCGAGAGTGAGAGGAAGGGCGAGGGAGCCGCAATCAGACAGCTACATGCCAAGTTTAACTGCAATTATTTTCAAATGAACTTCACTTGAAAAGCAATTCCCGGGCATGTGTCTAATATATGCAAACAATTTAGCTGGCTGAAGGAGGAGCACCTCTCGCCTGGCAGCTCTCTCTCTCTCTCATGTGTGCGTGCGAATCAATATGCAGCGGACGAAAAGGACGAAAGCCCAGGGCCCACAGCCTGGGTAAACTTGGTAAACAAGAAGCGTGACAAAATGATAAAGTGTCGACTCCGCAGTGGCTAAGAAAACAACAGCAGCAGTAGCAGCAACAGCAACAACAACAACAACTTGTTGGGCCACAGGCAGGCAGGCAGACAGGCAGACAGGCAGGTCCTGGCTGGCAGGTCCTGCCAGTGGAAGCAGAGACCCATGGCAAAGTGAGCAATAAACATACGCGATTAAATTCATTATGAGCACTTGAATAGCACACAATGCGAATGCGAAATGACAATCCTGATTGCGATGTACATATGGGAGTCCTGGGAGTCCTGCGAGTCCTGGCTGCTGCCGCCACAGCTGGGTGAGGAGCTCTATACATCAATTTCACATTGTTTCTGGCCAGGCCGGAGGATCAGGACGAAGAGCAAGGGAACTAAGAGTCAGCCTGGCATCCTGGGAGCTCTTCTCTTGGTTCCTCTGTCTGCTGCTCATCCTGCTCATCCTTCTGCCCTACTAATTGCATTGCCTGACATCAAAATCAACACAGTTTCCACCGCACAGATTTCTTTGCAGGACTCCCAGAGTCCAGAGTCCATAATCTGGACCCAAATTGGTCCAATCAACAGCTTTGGCGAGTGCCCCAAATTAACCATAGCGAATTGTGGCATAATGTCCCTGTCGGGACAGGGCAGATGGTGCAGATTCTGGCAGGTGTGTAGGTGGAGCCCCGCGATAATTGCTGTCACAAACAGGGGGTTCCATGAGCCAACCATAAACCATTGGCCGCCGGCATATGCCGCCTGCATGCGCGCACCAAGCACCGCAGCCATCCCGTCCATGTCCATGTCCATGCCCATGTCCATGTCCTCCTGCCCGCTGTTTTTCAGTCAATTTTGGTTTGTCGTCTGCAGGCCAGAGAATGCCGCTGCTTGACCACCTCGCCACCTGTTGAATGCGCCCAGTTCAGCCTCGTCATCATCATCATCGTCATCATCACCGCCATGCGGGCAGAAGGAGCACCAGCGATGGTGCCAGCACTAGAGACACCTGAGACACCAGCCAGCGATGGGCAGAATTATCTCTAATCCATTTGCGATAGTAAAAGACATCTGTATAAACACCGGCCGAATGCTTCTCACCGCACCCATCGCCATAGGACACAACGCCGACGAGTATGTGGCTGGAGATGAGCGGCCCACCGGAGTCACCCTGGCAGCTGTCCACTTCGGTGTCGTAATAGTTTCTGGCACAGATCATACCCCTGGAATTGAAGTGGGATAGCTTCTCGCAGTCGAAGGTTTCTAGAATTTCCACATCGCCATTGATGGCCTCATCGGCACTGGGACCAAACTGGTTAGAAGGAGAGATAAGTCGAGTCGCATCGCATCTCAGCTCAGCTCTCTCTCTCACCTGGACTACGGTGCCCCAGCCGACGACGGTGCACTGGAGACCCGCGGTGGTCGGCTGGTCATTTAAAGGTATAATGGCCACATGTTCATTGATCATGAAATTTGTCCTCAGCCTAATCACGCCAAGGTCATGGTTGTGTCGGCCAGGCCTGTATCTTGGGTGTGGTATTATCCTCTTTGCTCTCATCTCCTGGGTGGTCTCCGCCGGCTCGAGCCTCCTGGGTGTGCCAGCGTAAACCCTTATATTCCTGGGCGATAAAACCATACCCCTTCTGCAAGTGCAAGAGCGTCTGGAGATCTGAACGGTGGATATCGCACCTAGCTACGCACCTGGAGAACAGGCAGTGGGCCGCCGTCAGGATGGCCCGCTTGCTGATGATGGAGCCACCGCACATGTGATTGGTGCCAAAGAAATGCCTCGCTTCGCCCATGCGGACCGATACCACGTATTTGACCAGTTCGTTATTGGGTGGCCTATAGCCGCCCGTCACCAGATAATGAAAATCGGACGGGCTGGTCCCATTGTCGCCCCTACGCACATGGAACTGGCTACGATCGAAGAAGAGAGATTCGGTGCCTTGGACCAGGTGTGAAGTAATATTTAGAATAAATATGAAAAAGTACACAACAAATTTTGAGAATCTCATTTTTGGATTATGAAATGTCATTACAGTAAAAAAAATAAATAATATATTCAGTGAAGTACTTTTTTTTTATAATAATGCGATACAAAATAAAAAAAATTATAGGTTGCAAAAATCAAAACCAAAAGAAATAATAAAAAAAAAAAGGGAGAAAAACAGGAAAAAGTTCTGCTTTTATGACAGGATATAGAATACATTATATTTTTATCAATTTCATTTTATTGCTGGCGTTACGCATCTTAAGCATTTTAAACTCTGTCTGTCCAGAGAGCACAAAGAGAGAAGAGGTTATCCTGGAACAATAATAACAAAACATTAAGTGCGAACAAAACGACCTAACAAATAGACAAACAAACAAATAAACAAACACAACATGCCCGAGGAATCGAACAAAGCCGGCGGATGTGGATACAATGTAACTAACGCCTCGGAATGGCGGCAGGATTCAAGTTGATTGGGATCCGGGATTGTTATAGGGATTCCCATCGAATGGGGTTTGGAGTGGAGTGGAGTGGAGTGTGGAGTGGGTGGTTATAACACACACACACAAAAGCCATGGGATATCAAACAAGAAATTCTATTAAAACTTTTTCACTTTCCGGCGCCTCTCGTAAGTGTTTCGGATTCAAAAGCCAAATATCCCAATAAATAATTTACTATGCCCTCTGCCGCAGTGGGGAGGTTCTTAAAGCGCATTAGCCAGTTCCCGCCGCAGAGAGAGTCCAGAGGGTCGTATGGGGGACCCCAGGAATACCCAGTGCTTCTCAATCCCTTGGCCAAAGAAGTTACAACTTAACTATCTTATCTATGAGCTGAAAACCCAATGTCCAGCATACCCTCTTGGAGGCAAGTTCGTATTCTGGTGTTGTGGAGAAACTTTCCAAGATGATAACTGCGGCTGACGGGACGGGAGTCTGGGAGTCAACGTATCCGTCGGCTTCATACCAATTACTCTCTCAACGGGCTCTCCAGGCTCTCCAGGCTGTCCTCCAAGAGGACAAACAGAGTCCGTCCAGCCACAAGTCCTTTCCCGTCGAGTGCGAATCTGTCTGCGAAAAGTGTAATCTACGGCCAGGACCACTGCAGACTATTTGTATTAATTTCTTGTCGGCGACTTGGTGAGCTGGAGGAGGAATCTTCTATCCCTACACCCCCATATCCTCCCATTCTGGGGTCATACTGCGTCCCAGGCATGTGCCAAGGCCAGCAGGCCATGTCAGAAGCTTGGAAAAGTTCCCAAAAAAATAAATAAAGAAACGCGCTAACTTGTTTTTGTAATTGATTTTCAGTTAACAAGCTAATTGCAGGTTTTAGACCATTGATTAAATTTAAGTGGTTTATTTAGCATAGAAATTGCCCCCAAATAGAGAAAAGCCCTATTTCCTAGATTTTAATTCCTGCTTTCATGAATAAATCAATACAAAAATATATTAAATCAATTAAGCCAGAAAAAAGAAAGAACAAAAAGTGTATTGACAAAATAAATAAATTGATTACAAAATAAAAAAGGAAAAGAGGAAAATATTCACAAAGGTGAAGAATATTTCATTAATACAATAAGTTTAAGCCAAAAAAGAAGGACCAAAAAATACAAACAAAAAATAAAGCATAACAAATAAATAAGTAAATACAAAATGAAAGCAAGAAAATATATTATATAACATTTCAACGTATGCACAAATTTACAAGTTGCCAACAAAAAAAAGGTAAACAACGGCAGCAGCACTCCAATTGTCAACAAAGATAACCCCAAGAGTGGATCGTAACATTTTAAATAAAATAAAAATATATGCCTTTTATAATATATGATAATAATTCGATTTTTATAATTCATTTGGGATCACAAAATTGCAAATTGGTAAGCAAAAATAAAGGTAAACAAATTGCCAAGCAAAACAAGAGGCAAACAAAGGAATCAGCGCTCCAATCGTCAACAAAGAGAACCGTTAAGAGTGGATCGCATTCTTAAAGACGGTCTCTCGTTCTCAGGTAAACAAACGCAGCAACTTTCCAAATGTTAAAATAATGAACCATATCAGTGGATCATATTCTTTAAAATAAAATTTAAACCATTTATATGATAATAGTTAGATTGTTATCAAATTGCAAATTTGGGTTCACAAATTTGCAAAGCAAAAAAAGGTAAACAAAGCTAAACTTGGCAATTTACCAAGCAAGAAAAAAGTGCCAATCGAAGTCCAGGATTAGGCACACTCGAAAAACATAAAAATATATATATTATAAGTTATACATGTTTTTATTTTAAAAACTATAAACAAATAAATATAAAAAAAATAAATAATACACGAAATAAAAAATGTAGAATCTGTTTCCGCCCGGGATCGAACCGGGGGCCTTCTGCGTGTTAGGCAGATGTGATAACCGCTACACCACGGAAACCAGATGATTTACGCTGGCCAAATGACAAACAAGTCCCTCTATCTCTCTTTCTCTCTCTTTCACATAAGCTTTCAAGCTCTCTCCAGGCAGACTAGTGATGTTTTGTGCCTCCACAAGCCTGTTGGGCAAGATCAACGCAAGAGCATCGGTGGTTCAGTGGTAGAATGCTCGCCTGCCACGCGGGCGGCCCGGGTTCGATTCCCGGCCGATGCAAATTAACTTTTTATTTTTATTTTTTTGTTTTTTTTATGTTTCTTAGTTATTAATTTTGTTGTGGTAGTAAATAGGAGTATAGGCAATTCACTCTGCCCAGCATCTCGATGTTGATTTTTAATTATTCATATTCCCTTTCAAGGCAAACACTTTCAGGAGGAGGCAGCCGGTAGGAGGAACTGTCTCCGCCTGGCGGAGCTATTAAGCCAAGCATAACGAATAAGGGAGAATGGAGAATGGAGAACTTGCAAAGCGTTTCATCCAATTAGAAAGTGTAGTTCCATTGTTAATTGCTCCATCAGAGCTGGAGCCAGAGTCGGAGCTAACTTTTCTGCGCATACCCAATGAGTTGTAATTAACTTTGGCCAAAAATCTTTACCCAGTCGCTGTCCAGCCAGCTGATGGGTCGTTAGGCCCAGAGAACTGAGTACCGAAGTGTTGGCGTTGGTTTTTCTTTTTATTTTTTTTTATTGAGTTACGCAAAATTGGCAAAAGTTATGCAAAGATGCCCTAATTTATGGTGGAAACCAGCTAACCAGCAGGCACTATCCTTGGTCACTCTCACACACATCCTTTCAATCCCCCGACATTTATACAATTCCTTGGCCATTGTTGCCTCTACTACTGTTTCCTGATTATTTTTGTAATTGCTGTTTAAGTTGTTGTGGCAACATCAGCCGCACTTCCTTCCGCCTTCTTGGCGGTTGCCGTTTGGGGCGTGATTTAATTGAAATCAATTAGCGGTAATGAGTGGTCATTAAGTTGGCTTAGTGCTTAGGGAGCCAAGCTTAGCTCCGTCAGTTCATTTTCTGGGCCATGTTTGAGTCCACTTTAACCGGGGGATAAAATGGGTTCATCGCCACAAGCTGTCAGGGGGGAGGAGGAGGAGGAGGAGGATGGGACACATGAGTTCCCAACCCACCAAGTTTGAGTTCCATTTCGAGTTACATTTAAATGGAATTTAATGCAAATTGAACGCAAACTTTTCGAAATATATTTCAATTAGGAGGAGGCCGGAGGAGCAATCGCTAACAATAACAAATTAACTGCAACCCCACATCCCATGGAGGAGGTCGGTCCAGTTCACATATTAAATGAGGGCCTCCACGAAACGCAACGCAACCGAAAGCATGCCCCATGGCCCACATCCTGCCAAATGGTAGATGAACACACTTAAGAGTGCTTTGGCGGGAAGGAAGGAAAGGGTATCGGGGGGAGGTAAAGGAAATTGCCACTGGGAATGGGAACATGAAAAGGCGGTTCAGGCGCAACTTTTTAACTGGGTTTTTAGCGTTGCTGCAGCCCAGTGGTTGGCTGCTCCTTAGGGTGGGGTGCTGTGGTTAGGCTCTCAGTGTCGTCGCTCCACTTGGCAAAACGTTACATCCTTTGCTTTGTCCTTGTTCCTGCCAGCTTTTGCCTTCTTTCTTTCCTTCTATCGCTCTTCTTTTTTTTTTGTTATAATTGTTTTGCTGTTTATTGCAAAATTACACAAAAACAATGCACGTTGATGAAGACGACAGCCGAGCAGCAGGCCAAGAAGCAGAAGCAAAGGAAAGCAGGAGAGAAAGAAGCTAAAAAAGGGAATACACGGCAAAAAGGATACCCTAGATGTAGTGGCATTTTTGTTTTAATTTTTGTTTGATGATCAGAATTTGGTAGCTTGTGTTTAAAATATTGTATATAATATATAAAATATTTCATTAAATATTGAAGATTTCCAAGTTATATTCAAAACAAAACCAATCGTATATGCCTGGCTCACAAAGGATCGTAACAAGTGGGCAGTTCAGTTTTCAAAGGATCGTAACAAGTGGGCAGTTCAGCTCTTAAAGGATCGTAACAAGTGGGCAGTTCAGCCCTCAAAGGATCATAACAAGTGGGCAGTTCAGCTGTAAGGCTCTCTTTTTATCTCTCTGTCCAGAATCAAGTCCATATCTTGTCTTTCTCTATCTCTAAACGGTTTTAAGATAAGAAAAAATATATATCTATGCAAGTCTGATACATTTTTAATGGTACCGTGGGTCAAGATTGCTTCTAGTACCCTCTGGAAGGATGCACAAAACAAAAGCCAAGCAGCAGACGGCCAAATGATGATGATGATGATGATGATGTGTTGGTGATGACGTTGCCGGGGACATCGAGGCAGGAGCAGGAGCAGGACCAAAGCAAAGCAAAAGCCCAAAAAACAAAAGAGATAACCGACGAGGAAGGGGAACCCCCCGAGTGTGTGTGTGTGCCTAGTGCAACTGCAGGCCAACAGAAGTAGCAACGCGCACAAAATAAAAACTTTCCGAAATGGGAAAACTTTTTTCCTCAACGAGCGAGGACAACCAGGACACCAAGAGCGTGGGGGAAGGGAAAGGCGGTGGCCAGTAACGAGCCAAGTTGAAAAATCTTTATTGTGTATCAAACCATTTGTATTAATTAGAAGCGGTAGCGGCAGCAAAATAATTACAAACAATGCAAAAAAGGGAAATGGGGGAAAAAAGGAAAACTGGGAAGCCGGGAAACCGGGAAACCGAACTGGAGAGTACATATATTTCCTTCGCATGTAAATTCGTTCCGCCCCACCTGAAAGAAATAAAGGAAATGCTCCGGCTGGACCAATATTGAGTCCTAAAGCAGGAAATTCGAGCTGCTTGATAATAAACTTATTTACAGCATAGTTTATGCACTGCAGATATCACTCATACGCCGTGGTGTCGCACATTTAACATGCACCCTGCTGTAAAATGCGATACGGCCGCACAAGTTGCGAGAAGCGAGAAGAACATCCCCAAAGCAAAGGACCTCGAGGAATCGAATAGAGGGAATGAGGGTCTCCTTATATATGTATACATATAACTACAGAAATATAAGTACGTACAAGCATAATGCGATCGTAAAAAGGCTTTTCATTGCGAGCATAAAGTATTAAGCTACTTTGCAGCATCTTTGCATGCATTACCAAGGATAATACACAGACAAGTGCCACTGTCTCACTCTCACTCTCACTCTCTGTCTCCACACACGCACAACCGAATCACGTATCCTGCCAGAGATTAGCCAGGGACAGGGGCCGGGGGCTGAAGTTTTGCTTGTGCTGTGAAGAGATGAGATCCTTTGGTGGGTAGACGACTCTTCAGTCTCGCTGAGAAGACAACACAACTCAAACTCCCTTGAGCTCCTCGCGAAATTGAATCTGCTGGAAAATAAAATTGCCATTAACTGGGATTCGTATATGGTGTGGGTAGTGGAGTCCTTGCATGCACAAGGACAAGGACTAAGCCTTGCCCGAAACAACAACAAACCGAATTTATGAACTACTTACTCCCAGCCACCACCCATCCATCCATCCATCCATCCATCCATTCAGCCATTCAGCCATATATATTCCTTCATCTCTCAACACTCGATGCCCTCACGGAAGGATGAATTTACAAGCGCTGGCAAGTGGCCGAAGGATACTTTATATTGCACTCCGTCCACATCCTTGTGGTCACACGAAAAGGACACTCTAAGTCTCGCATATGGCACAGGATCTGTATAAATACATTTTTGCGTCGCGACTTCAGTTCGGTTTTCGTTTTCAGTTAACTCGAGTCTGAGTTCCTTCCACACACACACACCACCCACGCATGCAGCCAGGCAGGCAGGACCTCCACACACACACACACACACACACTCGCTGGTCAGGCCGGCGACATTTTCGTTTTGGCATTTCGCATGCAATTTGCGGTTCATTGATTCGGAAGTTTTCCCATTTAACTTAAGCCTCTTTAACAATCCTATTGACGCAAATTTCTACTTACCGTTTCCCGTTGCCGCCGCAGGCTGCCGAAAGCGATACAGGGTTTGACCTCTCCCTCCCCTTAATCATCCTCCTGCTCAGGTGTGTGTGTGTGTGTGTCGTTGCTCACTTAGGCAAAAGCAGATGTCCTCCAGCAGCAGCCATATGTCCAGGCATCGGTTAGTGCTCGATAATTATACATAATAATGCCGATGGGTTGCTACTCTGACTACCTCGGGTTAAGGAGTCTTACTTCTGGAGGAGGGCAGCCGCTAGATTTGAATGAGTCCTTTTGCCTGGTAATATATATATATATATATATATAATAAGTTAGGCAATGGTCTGGTTAACAAAAGCCTTTACTTTACCAAGTTAATAAGTTAATGAATTCCCATGGAGGAAACCTGCTCCGAAGATCGAGTATTGTTGCCCAGTTGCTGGCAGAAACATCATCAAAGTAACCGCTGTTGTTTAGACACATCATCCACATCATCATCACCATCATCATCATCATCGATGAGCTGGCCATCAGGGAGCAGAACAGCAGAGCAAGTTGCCGCAAAAAAACAAGGATGCTTCAAAGGACACACGGAACGAGGGGGGCAACGAGCAGTAAACCAAAGCGCCAGCCGCTGCTCCAAGGACAGGTGCAATGTGCAATCTTTTGGTATTTTGTTGGCTTTACACATTTGGCGTAATGCCAAAACACAATACAAAAAAAAAAAATAAAATAAAGGCAAAGAAAAGGAAAAAAAGAAAAGGGAAAAAGAACAGGTAAGAAATAAGTACCAGGACAAGGGAAGGATGTCTTCTACGAAAGCAAAACAACTGCGGCGGGACGAAGACAATGCCAACTCTCGACTCCACTCAACACCTGAGCAAGGCTGCGCTGCGCCGAGGAGCTGGAGTCGAGGAGATGGGCAAACACTTGAAGGCGCGCGCGGCAAGGCAGCACCCACGCGAACCGGCAACCGGGATGAGCACCAAGGACGTGCATTCATTCAAATCGACTTCGGCGCCCGGGCTGGGAAAAGGAATTCATTTTAATGCACAGGCAAAGGCTAAAAGAGGATGGAGGGTAAATCGTGGGGGGGGGGAGGTGGCACTGGGTGGCACTGGGAGGTCCTGGCAGTCGTTGTCTGAGCCAGGAAACGTTTGCCGGCAGACAGAGGCAGTGCAGGCAGAGGAGAAAAGCAAAAGGAGCTGGGAAAAGGTAAAGAAGTAAAGAGCGGGTGAAGGGAGCACGAATTCGAGAAGTAGGAGGAGCAGGAGTGAGTCGATTACGGCTGCGTGTGGTGCGCCAAGATGCGCCTGCCTGCCTGAATGCTCCTCCATAGACCCGCACCCGCACCACCTTGTCGGTGGATTTAAACGGCCAAAGTGCAATCCAGAAACACAACACACGAGCACAAACACACAAACACCGGCCCCAGTCACAGTCGGAGTCGGAGTCGGAGTCAAAGGAGCTGCGGCTCCAAGTGCAGCTCCAGCACCATCACCATCTGAGGTGGGACAAGGACAAGGCAAGGACAAGGAGACACACTGGCTGGCAAAGGCAAAGCGCCAAGTCTATGAGAGACAGAGAGAGAGTCTATAATTTTTGTTGTGGTTCCTGTCTATTGTCTTACCAGAGAGGCCCCTCTATCTCTAAGCGGTCTCCTTCGACAAGGGCAGAATCTACCTGCCACCAGCTGCTCCTCCTCCTCCTCCTCCTGCTGCAACTCCGTTAGCTAGGGAAATGAGCCATTCGCGTGAATTACTGAAATCGGATCTGCCCCGTTTGCCCGCTTTGCCCCTATCCCCCTCTATGGAGTTTGCTTTGGACTGCCTTCTGGGTGTCTTCTTCTTTTGGCTTTAAAGCTGCCTAGAAGATTATGGGGATGGGGGATGGGGATCCTTCCTGGACTCGCAAAGCATTAAAAACAAGGAATTTTGATAATATTTTCAATTGGTTAAATAATTGTTTATGCTATTTATAAGAAATTGAGAAATAAACAGAGAAATATGAATTCTGTGTAGGAAACAAACAAAATAAAGTTAGTTTTGTATTTCAATAAAATTTAGTTTTTTTTTAATAATAGTTCTAATGGTTATAATAATAATAAATTTGTATAACCTTCTTTTTGGGGTTAACTTTTAATTAAATTGAATTATTTTTATAAAGATTGCCCTATTTTTTAAATTTAAAGTTTAAAATTAAGCGGCCTAATCGGCTTGTCATTGCATTTAGGACATTTTCAATACGAAATCGGTAGAAAATAATTGTTAAAGTTAATATAGCTTCCGCCGCCAACCGCCTGTGCTCAAAGCTAAGGACTTTCTAATCCTTGCTGCCGGTGCCGCTAATGCGGGGGAGTGAAAGCTATTGCCCATTGAGTAAAAGCTCAAGGAAATCAAGTCCTGTTGCAGCGCTTGCGCCAATTGAATGCGTCTCAAAATTGTGGGTGGTGCCAAATAGTGAGCTTGAGTGTTTTTCTATATATATATATTTTTTTTTATATTTTACAAGTCGCAGGAAACCAGAATATTT
Source organism: Drosophila birchii (assembly GCA_035046345.1). NCBI lineage: Eukaryota > Metazoa > Arthropoda > Insecta > Diptera > Drosophilidae > Drosophila > Drosophila birchii. The sequence goes on along the minus strand of JAWNOA010000043.1, from coordinate 5,650,890 downwards.
TCAAACAGGATTGGCTTTTTAATAATGGCTATTAAGAGTAAGAATATGTAATATTAAACAAATATTAAATATATTAATATAATATTTTATTATATTATATTATTTACCATTAGCTGATATAATTCATTAGTTGTTCGAAGGCAAATAGCAATTCAAGCTGCGCGCCAAACCTGAATGGCTAGCTCTGGCGCCGATAAGTGAGCCAAGATTGCCGCTTTTTAAAAACCAAAATTAACCCCTAAACAACCACCCAAGACAACGATTCTTTTTTTGTATTTAAACAAATAAATGCAACCCCATACGGATGACATCTTAATTAAATTAAAATGAACTTGTTTATTCATCATATCGATATCTATTTCTATAACCATCTCTTATCTTTGCCCCCAGCAGAGACCACCGACTTATCGCTATCGCACTATCGATTCCCAGTGTGTATCGATGCACTCCTGACATCGCTACCAAAAAAATAAACAGAATCGGTGGAGAAAAAGAAAAACAAGAACGAAAATTACAACAAAAGCCCACCTACGGCAGCTGGGCGCGCACGGAAAAACCTAGCTACCAGGCCACCGCTCGTATCCTGGACATGTCCTGCGGCAGAAAACGCAGCGCCTAGACCAGCGCCGCTGCCGCCGCCCCCCGGGAGCGCTCTGCTTGCCACGCAATTATGCAAGTTGCAGCCGCGGAACTAACTGTACTCGCCTCGCTGCCAGTGGAAGTGGAAGGGGGAGGGCTGGAAGAGCAGGAAGAGCACCACCTACAATCGGTAAGCAGGCAACAGAAGACGCACAGAGGCATTCCCATCCACTCCTGTTCTCGCAGACATGAGCCAGAGACATTCCGAGCCATTCTACATATCGCCCCGGCTGTTCGACAACCGGCGGCTTAAGCGGCGCCGCTCCCGTTGGATGGAACGCCTGCGCGAGCGCCAGCGGATCTGCATGGCCCAGATGCGTGTCCAAACGATTGCCTCCAAGACTGATGGCCGGCGGCAGCGTCGCGGAGCCGCCGCCGCCCTGCCTGCGGCAGTAACCATTGATCTGCTGTCGGACGACGACGACGACGAAGAGCAGGTGGCGGCTGGCCCGTCCACCGGCCACAGCCGCCTGCTGCTGATTCCTGCCCCCTCATTGACAACGCGACGTCCACCGAAACTGGGACGGCGTCAGGGAAACTTCGCACAAGCACCGAACGCGTTTCCAGCCGAGAGCATCCTGATAACCAGTGACGATGAGAACAGTGACCACCAGGCGACGTCGGGCCGGCTGCTCTCGATGCGCTCGCGTTCGCCTCCGCCACTGGCGCCGCTAACGCTCTCAGATACCGTCGAGGAGGTCACCGTGTCGCTGGTACCGCGCAGCTCCACCACGGCCAACTGCCAGGCGCGACAGATGCGGCACTCGTATCATTACAATTCCCTGGCAATGGCGCCGCCCACTAATGGAGAGGCAGGCATCAGCTCAGCCGATACGAGCGGTTATCTGGAAGTGGATGTGGGCGGTGGCATAACGGCCACACTGCCGGACGAGACCACCGTCCACACGGTCATTGCCAATCGCATCTACGAGCTCTCGCTGAGCAAGCTGCGCGAGGGTCTGGCCTCCAGCGGTGTGCCGGAGTACTCGCACGATATGCTGCCGGAACAGCTACAGAAACTATCGCCAGCCCTGCGCGCCAAGGTGGCGCCACTGGTGGCCCCATCGCCGCCCACGCCCATCTCGCTGAAGCTGTCCAGCGACCTCAGCATATCACTGATCTCAGACGACGATGACTGCGAGAGTAGCAGCGGTCCGCAGGCCAATAGCAGTGGTTCCAGCGGCAACGGCAGAGGAGGCTGCAAGTCCGAGGTGCTTCATCCGGTCAAAGTGGCCGCGGCGGAAGCCCATGCGGCCGCCAAGCTGCTCAAGCAGCAGCAGCCGCAGTTGTCGGTGGTGCAGCATCTACAATATGGCGGCGGCGTCGGTCGTACGGTGCCCGTGGCCTTGGCTCTGCCGGTGATGGCGCAGGCGACCTCATCATCCTCGGCAGCGGTGGCCCTACCTGTCCTGCAGTTACCGCGACGCCGCAAGCTGGGCTGAGACCTTGGGACTTGTGGCCATAATGTAAACATTCCCCCAAGTAGACTTTACCTAGTGCAAATATGGAAGTAGGCTTAGTCACTCCCACACAGATTCCCCAGTTAAGATTATTCCCTTCTCCCTCTCTCTCTCTCTCTCTGTATCTTATGCACTCTTTCCCCTTCCTTGTCATCCCCTACCTCTTCCTATCTCTGTCTTTCTCATATTTTAAGCTTTAAAAAGGAACGAGACGCAACGTACAAAAAGAAAGTAGAAAGAAAGGCTTCATCTTTGCAAAACAAACAAAAAACTGTACAATTTATATATAGAGAGATCATGGAGAATAGGAAATAGAACATAAGCTAATGAGTTATGGAAATTTCGCATGAAAATTCCGAAAAGACACCCCCCAATATTTATACCAAGTACAAGTAGGTTAGTTTAAGTCTTATATTAAGATTGATTAAGCGAGGATGCAGACCCTCCTCCTCTGTATTACATTTATAAAACAAAACTGATTACCAAAATCGGAATAAACTTGCTCTTGTATATATACATATGTATAATACCTGTACAAGTCTTGGGCTTCGTCTATTATTAATCCTTTCACATAGCTGCTTGATATCAGATTATCTGTATTCTCAATGGAACAGAGCCCGAGAGCATGTGTGTTGCTTAGTATAGTATTATTTGCTATCTACATACATATATAAACATCCTTGAACAGGATCCCTTCTTCTCCTCCTCAGCAGGGCTCATTGCGACAAATGACTGAGAGGCGCCGCCTCTTTATTACGCGTTTGCTTCCAAACCACGACTGCTCTTGGGCCAGAACCTCATGCGTGAACTGGTAACGCGCCACATGGCTCATAATATATAACGATCGACGAGGCAGGAGCAGATCCGCCACTCTGCGCTCCTGAGCCTCTTCATTTGCGTAAACCTGTACCAATCTCATGACACAGTCGCTGAGCAGGCTAAGACCCGCAATGGTATGGCCACAGAACTGGAGCAAAAAGGGGAAATTAAAGAAGTGAACATTGCATAAACCGAAATCCGAACAGAGTCTAGAATCTCACCCGAACACTATCCACATGCGGCTTGATAAGGCCCTCCTCGGTGAGGTCCAGAATGTGAACATGAGGCATCACTTGCCCATTGAAGGCGGTCGTGGAGATCCTATCCAAAACGCATCGGTTGGGCAAGGACCAGTCTCTCTGCTCCGACTCCCGATAGCCATGGATGGCCTGCAAAAGTAAAGATAATAAGTTCGATAGAACCTTTACATATTGGAGGGTACACACACATCATCCCAATGGCTAGACTCGTAGGGTAAACGTCTAAGATGCGGCTCTATTTCCTGAACCAGGCATAGCTCCTCTGGCTCGTTGACAAAGTCCTTGATGACCCGCATATTCGCTTGAAACTCCTGCTTCTCCAATGGCGTCCACTTGCCAGAGAAGTGCAGCAGGCTGAGGCGACGCAGGTTGCCGGCAGAAGGCAGTCGCCTGCCCAGGAGCAGCATGTTGTGTTGCGTCAGAGGAGCAGCAGGCTATCTGTCCCTCTATCGATTGGCGTCATTCGATAGGAGCTGCCAAAGGAGTCATCAGCCAGGGGAATCCCCAGCAGGGGCTGCCAACTACACAGCTTTTGCTAGTCTGGGAGCACCACGAGGCACACTCGATTGATGGCCCACGCATGCGCCGGAGCCTGGCTGGCCATCGAGTTAGGGCGGAAACGCTTTCCGGTGTAGATATTCCAGAAATATTTCTGCTCTCCAGCCGTACTGCTGCGACGAGCTGGCCGGAGCTGCTGCAGGACTGAAGCTGGGTAGCTGGAGCTGAGTGCAGATTGTGGAGTGTCCACCAGTGTCGCGAGTGGTGTCCAAGTTTCCATTCCAAAGCGTATTGAACGGTTATTTGTTGTATTGAAAGCGCACGGCTGCTGACGGTGAGAGCTCCGAAAGCTATGAGCTACGGTGGTGGTGGTGGTGGTGCTGGTGGTACTAGCCCGTTAATTGTGGAACCTTCTTAATCGGCAAGTGCGTAGAGCAGAGAGTGCGGTGCCCAGTATTCCAGAGTCCCTGCCGGCGGTGGTGTCTCAGTATCGACATCCGCATCCGCATCCACGCCCACATTCCAAGGCTTCTGTTACCGGGAAGTCGCACTTAGCGGTCGGTGTGTGTGCGTGTGTGTGTGTGTGTGTGTGTGTGCGTTTGTCGGTGCACTGGATATCCTGCGGGTGAAAAAGGAAATGGGATAACGGTTAAACAGGAGCACCGCACCTACAAAATCTAATTTAAAATTCCTTCAGAGACCCGCAATTATGGCATTGCGAGCCATCTAGAGTGTGTGTATACACAACACACACACACACACACCACACACCACACACACACACCCCGCAACCGTGCACTGAAAAGTATACCAAATATATACGACCCGTCCGCCCCCTTTCTCCACGTCTCTGTTTTGGGTACAACAGGCAATGTGGGTGTGTTTGTGTGTACCCTCTCTGTAACGTACATGCACAAGTACATATACAGGGATCACCCTGTGTCCATTGTCCTTTTGTATTGGAAAGCAATGTGTTTGTTTTTTTTTTTTTTGCTTTTTTCTTTGTGTTCTCAAGAGCTTAAGAGCTTCCTTTCTGCAAAATGATCCCAGGACTTACCAATGCAGCTAGAGCTGCCATTCTCCAGCTCCAGTCACGCCTCTAATTCGCGTCCCGCGCCTCTCTGTGCCGCCGCATCCTGGAGTTTGCGCACTCCCTTCACCTGGTGTCGTTGTCATTCGTTCCGTTGCATGCTCCTGCATCGGCAGAGGACACTGCAAGAAATTCCACCACACCCAATAGCGAGCATATATAGTCGATGAATACATCCTCGTTGGCGTTCTGGTTTATCTACACCAGAATCCATAGGCGCGGGCACTGCGTGGTGCATGCGTGTGTGTGTGTGTGTGTGTTGTTGCCGGTGCCAAATGTAAACAAAACCGTTGACAAAACAAATTAATAAGCAAATATTTCAACTTTCCGTTGACAGGCCCAAAGCAAGCGGCAGGATGCTGATCCGCTGGAAGAGCAAAGACAAGAGCTCGTCCTCAAACCAGAGCGCCTGTGGCAGCAGCTCCTCCTCGAAGAAAAAGCGCAAGGGACGCGATGGCGGTGAGTATTGGAGAAGGGAAAAGCCACCGTTAAGCAGTGTTGAAAAAGTCTTAATGGGAGCCATTTTTTTTTCAGAAGAAGATTGGCAAAATGACAACAAATCGGGTCGAATGCCGGCAAATGAGCAGGGTAAGTGCCACATAACGCTGCAGTGCAGCAGGACAATCTAAACGGAAGTCCTACTTATTGACAGGCGGTGGCGGTGGCGGTGGAGGCGGCGGCGGCGGCGATGAACGACGCCGGGCCATGCGACGCGACGATCCGCGACGTCACACGCTCGGCGGCGATATGCTGGTCTATGGCGGCGGCTCGCAGCACCAGCATCCGCATGCCCACCAAATGGCCCCCCAGCAGCAGCGGGCCATGGACCTGGAGGTGAGCAGAACCTTTTTGATTTCTTGCTGCTAACCCAACTCCATATCCTCGTTCCTCAGATGAGCACGCGGGCGCAGAGGAACAAGAAGAACCAGCCAATGCGCGGCTACGCACCCGTCAACCAGGGACCCCTGTTCGATGACGATCCGGGAATTATGTCCGAGGTGGAAACGGCCAGCACTGGTTTCCGTAGGGGCGGCAAGCAGCGCTCCTCGCTCCCCGTGGTGCGCACGCCCTCCAAGACGCTGGAGCGGCCGCTGGGCTTGGTTTTCCTCCAGTACCGCTCGGAGACGAAGCGCGCCCTGCTGCCCAACGAGATCACCTCGATCGATACGGTGCGTGCGCTGTTTGTGCGCTCGTTCCCTCGCCAGCTGACCATGTCCTATCTGGAGGGGCCGAATGTGAAGATCTACATACACGATGCCAGCAAGGATATGTTCTATGAGCTGGAGGATGTGCGCTCGCATCTGCGCGAGATACGCGATCGATCCGTGCTGCGTCTGTTCGAGTCCACGGAGGTGGCGGCACCGCCGCAGATACTGCCAGGCGGTCCGGGCATACCACAGCCGCTGCCGCAGGCCCAGGCGCCGGCAGCCAATTGGGATCAGGATCAGAGCTATTTCAGTGAGCCGGAGTTTGACTCGGACTACAAGCACCAGCACATTCACAAGTCTAAGGTGAGTATTGTTTTTTTTTTAAAATAGGTTTTTGGTTTAAATTAATCCTTTATTCAATATCACCGCGTTGGGACTTAGGGGATCGGGTGTTTAGGGATAATGGTGTCCATGGGCGAATCAAGGATTGTGTCATTCTAAAGCATTGACTCCCGCATGGACAGGCAGAGACAAAAAATAGATAGAGAGAGACAGAGAGAACTTAAAGCGGGTTGCAACAAAAACAAAAAAAAAAAGGAGAATGATTAGGATTAGGACAAGGAAAGCTTAAACTGGCGTACAACTAGAAGTTACCACATGGACCCACTGTCAGCCCCTTGAGCGCATTATTCATATGCTCCTGGACATCCTTCCACGCAAACACAATGGCCCCTTGGAAGGGCTCCGTGTGACAGCTACCACAGATGCCCATCACTGCCTTTACCTCCTCCTCGGCGGGCTCACGGTCATGCGTACTAATCTCCTCCTCGAGGCTCATCTTAAGCGTCAGATCCTGCTTGAACTGCTGTCCACCAAAATCGGCCAGGCCGTTGTATATCTCACTGGCAACGCCTGTTGTTCCAGAGCCAGAGCCATCATCCACCACGGAACCATCATCCAGCAGGACAAGGCCGCGCTTCTGCAGCTTCTTGTCAGCGTCAGTCTCCCGCTTAAACTGTATATGAGTCTCGGTTTCATCGATAAACTGCACATTGGCCGAGTTGCTCAGCATCTGGAAGCGATTCCGAGCTGGTGCTGGAGCAGCCTGAGATGGGGCAAGGCCCAGTAGCTGTTGGGCCACCAGGCGGGAGCCGGCATTGATCTGTCCGTTGACAAAGTTCGTGTTAATCGTGATGGCATCCCCTGGCGTAGCAGCACCAGCACCAGATGCAGCAGGAGCACCAGCAGCAGGCGCAGGCGCTCCATTTGCCGGTGGATTGGCCAGATTGATGCGCACCCGTGTGGGAATTTGTCCACTGGCCAGCAGCGTGTGCATAGGCTGGGGTCGATTGATCTTAAGGAGGACAAATATATAAGAAAGGAGTTTTTGAAACACAAACAAAAAACAAAATCCTTACTGTGGGCGGAGCCCTGGTGGTGCTCGATACCTCCAGTCCCTCGTGATCAAAATGATGGACATGATGATGCTTGTGATCGCGATGTGCCTTCCCCGCACTGAGAGCCACCCGATAGACCTGGACCAGCGTCATCTCAAAGTGCAGGCCATGGCTGACTTCTCCGGTAACCGAGCTGCCGCCAGAGCGCAGTTTGCCATTCGCTGGTATCTTGTGACCCACGAGCTGCGTTACGGAAAACCAACGTAATTAATGTTTTGAAAAAGAATGGGTGGAGTTTCTGCTCCTCCTCCTGTTGCTACTACTCACCGAATTGTGAAAGCCACGCCCTATGCGCTCCGCCTTGAGCCAGGCCTGCCACTCGCCCGTCTTGCCATTCCAAGAGCTGCACATATGATGCCACTGTCGCATTTTCAGCGGATAGTTCAATCTTCACCAGAGCGGAGCAGAAAACAAGAGCATTAATTAGCTGTTAGGATGGACGCCATATAGTCACCGAATACCGAATCTCACCTAAACATTTGCTGCCCCTTTATGGCCATCGAAATGAAACTGGAATTCTGCGCATTGGCGACCCAGATTTGTATCTCGCGCGGCTCCTTGCCAGCTGTGGATAGATGGATAAATGGATCAGACTCGCTTTCAGGCCCCAATTATGGCAATGATATATGATGAAATCCCAGCCAAAATCCCAGCCCGCGAATCTCTAGCTCAGAGACAGAACCCAGGTCTGTTGGCACAGAGACTCCTCGGATCAGGAAGCCTGGTTATACAAGAGCTGCAGCTGGGGAAGTGCAGCAAATAATCCTGTTAGGCTGTTTGCAGCTTGCAAGCGCTGCTGCTGCATACGATTTAAATATGAATCACCTGACTGACCAGCGCGCTAGACCTGGCTCTGAAAATCATTTCCTAGGCAGGCGGAAGCCAGCCCGTTGCCCCGCTATTTCAATTGAGGCTGAGTGCGAGGCTTTAGCTTAAGCTTTGGCTTTGGAATTATGTCAAATGCTAAAGCCGCCGCCTTAGCTCCCAGCTTCCAGCTCTCCAGCTTCAGCTACAGCTCCCCATTTTTAGCTTTAGCTGCTCACCGACACCGACACCGAGACACCAGCAACAATGCCGACGACAGCGACGACGACGACATCCAACTGGAAACAGGTAAATTATCGCTTATGTAATGCGACCGCAACTTGAACAACAACCAACAAGTGGCAGAGGCGGCGGCGGCGGCGGCGCGTCATGGGGCAGATAAAAACAAAAACAGAAAAAAATTGTTTAGAAAATGAAGACAAGAAGCTAAACCAAAGCAAAAAGCCAGACAGGCTACCAGTCGCCACCTCTTCTTCTAGTTGCTCCTCTGAGACTCAAGCAGGAGTTTGCCTACCCAGCAAGGCCCCATCTTCGTTGACCATCAAACTCGCTAGCAACCTGTCGTCTTTTGAAGAGCTTGTGCTTAGAGACTTGCATCAGGAAGTGGGGGCTTCCTTTCACTTTCCCAGTCACAGCCAGGTGCGAGCGCCAGAGCGTGGCCCACAAATTTCATTGCCCGCCAAGCGAAGGTCTGGTCTTTAACACCAGCCAGCAGCCAGCATTACTGGTGGCCCATCAAAACAGATCAACGCCCGTCGCTGGCCCGCTTATGCAACAGCAGTCCAAGCCCAAAACCCCAAGCCGCGATGTAAGTCATCATCATCATTTGGTCACTCGGTGGAGCCCCATTGTCAAGTCGCTGAAGCAAGTCACGGTGAGAGGCGGTAAGCAACACCATCGGCCATCGGCCAACGGCAGCAATAACACCTCAAAACCCAAAAAGTCAAGTAGGGATTGACCCCAACTTACCCTCGTAGGTCAGGAGGACATGGTCGCCGCTGTGATTGGTAAAACGCATCCAGAAGCAAAGCGTAAACTGATCCAATTCGGGCAAAGGATTGTCATACTCCACCTCACCGTCCTGGTTAAAGGCGAACTTCTTGACGCTGCAACGATTGGCCCCATATAGCGGTGTTCGCGTGAAGGTCAGCGGCTCCTTGGGTGTAGCCTCGATATCCTCTAAGCTATAGGATTCATATTGATCGTCTATATGATCACCAAATGTAATGGGATGTGCAGCCGAGGCTGCGCCACCGGCTGGATCCACGGCACGGGCCAGCAAGAGCTCATCCTCGACATCGGAGGTCACCTTGTCGCCGCCGCTAAACTGAGAACTGAAGCTGGTGGAGATCTCGTGACTGCTGCTGGCTTCCCCCGGATGGGACTGCTTGAGACTATAGGCGGCAGTGCTGCCGCTACTCGAGCTAACAGCGATGGGCTTCCAGGCCAGGACGGCGAGGGAGCCATTCAGCAGCAGCACAAGGCTGAGCGGGGCCTGAGTGCGGGTCATTTTCAATGCGGGGATGCGGCGGAGGATGTGTCGATGCCTGAAGATCGGTATCGGATTCGGTTTCGGAATCGGATTCTCGGGATCGGGATCGGAATCGGGATCTCTTGCACGTCCGATTGGCGCGATGTCTCGGACTTCACTAATCATCCACGCATGCGCCGCGGCCAGGTTGAGTTGCGCCGCCGAAAATAACAACAGCAGCAGCAGCAACAGCAACAGCAGCAGCAGAAGAAACAGCAGCGATTGAAGCTTGGAGCAGCAGCTCTGCCCAACTGGTCCCACGTTGCGCTGCGGCGTTGGTTGTAACGAATTACGAATTGTAACTACTATATTAAAATTGAAACTGGTTGAGGTGAGGTCTGTCTGTCGGCGGCTATGACCGTAGCAGGCAGTGAGCCAACCACTTGCACTTGTTGCACTCCGCGCTTCGGGCCCGGTAAGGCCTGCACTTGATGTGTAATCGCTGACAGCGTCGGATGATACCATTCAGAGCAGCACGTGCCATCTAGCCAAACCAAACCAAACCGAACCGAACCGAAAGGGAAAGGGTTTAGGAAAGGGAAAGGGAAAGAGCTTTCGTTAGCATCGCAATTGCTGTGTGGATTTGGCAAGTGATTGGATCGCTTTGATCGATCGCATTGGGTGGGGTCAAATGGCAATTAACGGGTATTCATCTGAAGCAATGACGCATCGGACGGCCCTGGCACTCGACACCAACTTCAAGTCCGTGATAAAACACGGAGAGAAAGAAAGCTAAAGGGGGAAACTGGGAAAACTTAAATTAATATTCAAAAGTATCATTTATTAACAGTTTTTTTTACTTTTATAATTATTCAAATCTAGCTGAGATCTTATTATTTATTATTTATTTAGTTTATAAACTTTTCTCTGGGTGTATACCCCAAGTGCTGTACGTGTTTTTGGTGCGCAATCTTTTTGGGATAGGCCACAAAAACCATTGGACATTAAAGAGAGGCGAAGCCATGGCTAACATTTCGCTACTTGAACGAAGGCCAATTGGCAAACTTAAGCAAAAAAAAGATACATATATATACATACAGCCGTGCCCTTGCCCCTTGCCTGTGTACCTGAACCAAACTAACTCTCGTTTTATTCATCTTTTTCGTGTCTTCCAGATTGGCAAGCAGCCGGCGCCCTATTACGTGGGATCATCGCAGACCCTGCCCCGCGGCATGTACTCCTCAGAGCGCAACAAGGTGTCAATGGGTGCGTAGCGTAGTCTAAAATCCCTTCAATCTAAAGGTTTATCCTCCTTTTTGAGTTGACCCAAATGACCCCCTTCTGGCATCATCTGCTGATCCTTACTTCCTTACCCCGAACCGCCAATCTATCTCTCTTTGGAGTTTTGTTCTGTGTCTAAATATGATTCATGTTCATATTCATTAACCCCCCCAATAAATAAATAAATAAAAAATAACACTCACAACAACAACAACAACAACAAAAAGGAGCGCCTGTGAAACCACTCAGATCACTCAATCCAAGGGGGGGTAGCATGGAACCCCTGTTCCCCTACACCCCGGATCAATTATACAGCATTCCAGGTACCCGAGAATATATGTGTTTATGCCTTTCTATATCTCCACTTGTAGCTAAGATTGTGTACGACATAATGGGGAAGAGGGGGCGGGTAGGAAACAGAGTCGCCCACAGTCTCCATACACAGACAATTCTACATTCCATTATCATTCCATTGGCTTGGTCTTGCTTCTTGTTGGAAATTATACAATATATGTATATACTATATATATAAATATATGTCCAAGATAGCTAGTAATATTTGTGATTAGTTGGGAATATGATATATACATATGATATATGATATATATGACCTTGAACGAATCTCGTCCTAGTTAGGCCTGGCAGAATTTATATCGCATATCGAATATTTATATTTTCAAATTGTATTTTATATGCTTAAGTCAATATTTTAATGTTGTTTTATTTAAACATTAAATTGATATTCTGTTTATTAGATTTAGAATAACAAAAAATCGAAAGAAAAGGCACATTAAATAAAATGTATTATAATATTAATATTATTATTATTAATATTAATACCCTTGCCTGGTTGAAAAACTTAATAGTTATTTCCGGACTCAATAAATCGAATTTAAGAAAAAAGAAAAATGCACAACACTTAAAACTAAAATTTTATAAAGGTTTTCATTGTGAAAATTCTAAAAAATTCAAAACAAAAGACTTTTAAACGCTAAAATTTCAAGACTTGATATGCAGATTTATAAAACGTATAAAAACTAATACAAATCAGCCTTTCATATTTCAAATCAATGCTTTTTTTTTGCATTTTTCCACCACTGTAAGTGTTTTCTTAATTGCATTTCATGACTTAACACCAAAAATCATATATTCTAGTATTTGCCATTTCATTTCTTAAAAATCAATAAGAAATTATTAATAAATAACTAACTAACTAGTCACCAAAAAATCAATTTATTTTATAAAATTCAACTCTTATAAAAAACTCTATATAAAACTCAAGAAAACCGAATTTAGAAAAGTTTTTCAGTTTGTAATAACTTTTTTGTGTTTAAATATGAACGATTTATAATTTAATGGAATTATTTCAGTGCTAGTACTAAGTTATTCTTCTAAAAAATATATATAAAGATTCAAATACAACTTTGCATATCGTAAGGAAATATACAATTCTCAGCTTCCTTATTCGACATATATCTATATTTATAACTATATCTGAATGCGTTCCAATCATATGCATCCTCCATTCCGAATCGATCTGAAATCTCGTTTCTTTTGCTTTCCTTTTTATTGCCTCAATTTTAAATTCCAAATTATTAAAACTCAAGCAATGTTTAAGCGGTTACCAAGGTTAAAAAGTGTGCTTACTAACCCACATTTGTGGCTACCTTTACAGACGGCTACACCAGTTCCCCGGAGCGCAGCAGCCGCGGTAACTACGAGGAGCCCTACTACAGCCAATATGGAACACGGGGCCCAGTGGTGGCGCCCATCATCGACGAGGAGCAGAGGTGAGAGTCCAACGGTAGAGTAGTGATTTCAGTGATTTAATTGATTAAAACATACTGTTTTGTTTTCACAGCGATGGAACCATGACAGAGGATCAGTACGCCCTGTACGGCATCAAGGTGGGCGGCGGTCCCAATCGTCTAGCGCATCGCGGCAACCAGATCTACGATCCCACTAGGTGAGCATTCTCCCCCGCATGGCCTTCATGTACGAGGCATAATCCTGCTGCAATAGGAATAATAAATTGTTGCCTTGGTCCCTGGAGCTTCGTTTGCTGCGTCTATAAATCTTGATGCGCTTCACATTGCCATTGGTGGAGGTGGTGGTGGCCGTGGCCACCGGATGGAAGTAGGTGGTGCCCTTGCTCTTAATGGCCTGAACAATAAGGCAGAGCAGGTAGCCGCCAAAGGAGAGAAAGGCCAAGGCTGTGATGCTTATCTGGAACAGGGTCTGCAGCTTTGTGGGCTTCTGTTCGGTCCAGGTGGGAGCAGGAGAGTGAGAATGCTGCGAATGCCAGGGACCAGGGCCAGTGCCGCTGTCATGATCACCACCGCTGCCGGCAAAAGGATAAATGATAAAAGATTATATATACATAGATTCGAGATCATTATTAGATCAGAAACTTACCGATCAGCCATCAGGGCCAAACGCTCTGGCATGTCAGATACCAAACCCGATCGAGACTCCACTAGCTGGTCTTTTTCCGGACAATCCGTGGTGGCCCCTTCCGGGTCATAGAGATCCACCTCCTCCTCCTCCTCCTCCTCCACTTCCATTCGCTGCACAGACTTTTTAAGCAGCAGCAGCTCATCCACCTGAAAGTTGGCCAGACAGCGGGCAAAGCGAGCTGGCGTGCCAATCACTGTTGGAGGTTTTTGGATTCGTCATGAGAGTCCACCACAAAACTGCCAGATTGGATTGCCCAATCCATCGATCGATTTGGCTTGAATTGGAATGCTACATACCGCTGCAAGTAGTCATGGCTTGTTCAGTGCTCAGTGCTCAGTGCTTAGTGCTCAGTGGTTCTTGCTTCGACCCAACTTGCCAGCCAGCCGGCGTCTGACGACTGGGCATTGCGTGCGCCCCAAGACTGCTCTAGCTCTGGCAGCTAACAAGCCGAGCTGAAGGAGATCGAGGAGGGTATTAGGTAGTAGCAGGCAACCGCATTCTTGCCAGTTTCCGTTATGGTTCACGCTCCAAGTGCTGCGACTTTGCTGCTACCAATTCCGGTGTCTAAGCTGAAAGCCCAGGCTTGGCTGGGCAATTGGAGCAATGCAGTCGACGGATGTGTGGCCCAGTAAACGCGGTGACACGCTATAACTATTCCTCTACAGGTTGTTTCATACATATATATATATATATATTTAATTTTTTGTTCCAGGCCCGAAGACTTGCATCGCATACGCGTGGAGCATATGGAAAGGCAGTTGGCCAATTTGACAGGACTGGTGCAGAAGGCTCTGGTTAATCAAAATCCACAGATAGGGCCACTGGCTGTGCCCACATTGGATCCCAACTATCTCGTTGTGCCAACCCAGATGCAAGGTAAGGATGGGCATGGCGATGGGGATAGATGCCACCCACAAATGTGTAAATGCTGTAAATCGGCACACAAACGCTTAAAGCGCCTGGAACGAATCGACGTTTTGTGGCCAAACACACCGCTGCAGCACTGCTTTCACCAAATCCACGTGAAATCTTAGCCCATTTTTGCTATATGTCTTGTCTTTGGTCTGTTCTTTTCTTCCTTACCCGTGGACCCCTTTTTTATTTTTGTTTCTTCTGTTCTCTCTCTCTCTTATCCAGCCAACGGCTCCGGAGATGAGCTGTACATTCGGGAGAAAGCTCCCAAGCTGGGCAAGAACTCGTGCCGTAAGTGTTGACCCCTTTAAAGAAACCAAAGCAACCATCTATGCAGACAATCGAACGATGTCCTTGAAACCTCCTTGGCTTTTGCAGAAAAATCCGTGTCCTTTGAGAAGTCCGTGTCGTTTAGCGATGACATACAGGGAATACCCAAATCGCATAGCCCTCTACATGCCGGTAATTCATATTCACTAATCACTAACTAGCTTTTGGGCATTCATTCAGCTCTGAGAAAGTCAATTTATCGCTATTAAAAATATAATATTTTCATAGGAAATTTAATATTTGCGATTAGTTAGGAAAAAACTGTAATTATTTAATTTTTATTGAATTAATAATACAAAATAAATAAATAAGTTTTGCAAGAAATTAATTGTGTTAAAAAAAGTTTTTTTTTTTAAAGAAAAAACAAAAAGAAAAATAGTTTTCTTATTTAAATTGTAAACCCAAGATTAGAGCTAGTGAATATCCAAAAGCTTTGAAATGGAAATGGATTAGGTTTGAAGAGTATAAAAAGCAAACCGTTTCCTTTTTTTTCCCCCTGCTCTTCCCTTAAATCGTAATGGAAACGGCTCCAACAGCTGACACGAAGCCTACCAAGCCGGCAATCAAGTCATCTACCCTGCCACGCACCTCGTCCCAAGGTAAGAATGGCCACCAAACACCATCACCACAACTCAGCCGACAAGCCGTAGTCTAGCACAAGTCAATGACAAATCAATCACAAACCAATCACCACTTACTCACCACTCATTCACTCATTTCTCACTAATTGCCTCACCTTATCCATGAACCTGCCCTCTCACTGCCATTTGATTTCTCCTTCTCCCTGGCTCCGAAGAACGCGACCGCCTCAAGCCCCCACCACCCCCGAAGCCGATCGTGCTGGCCCAGACAGCTCATCCCAACTACAGAGCTGACATTGCGCTGGCCCCCGAGGTCTACAATCATCTGCGTGGCCTGCAAAAGAAGGCAAAGGATTTGCGCATGGAAGTGCGCACCCTGCGACGCCTCTCCCAGGCCCAGGCCGTTGCCGTGCGTGAGGATATCAAGGGGACTTTTATGCGTATCCGGGCCACGCTCCTGGCAAGCAGCGGCAGCTTTTGGAGCCATCAGAGCGATCAGGATACCACACGGATATCGCGTGAAGAGGAGCTATATAAGCAGGAAGTCATACGGTTAGAGAAGGATCTCAGTGATCTGGAGGCATCGGTGGAGAATCTGCGCGGTGAGGTGATCAATCGTCGCACCCGGGTCAATATGACTGCCGTAGAGGATATGGCTTTGGTTCTGAGTCGGGCCAGGTAAGAGACTTTTGCTTAACGGAGCACAAAGCAGCAAAACCAACAACTAATCTGTGTGCCTTTCTAGCAAAACCGTTGCCGAATTAAAGCTCAAATTCCCAGCCTTGTCGAATGGCCTTCGTTGTATACTCTCGGATGAGATGGAGAAGGTGGTGCGTGAAGAAAAGTTCCTCAAAGAAGAGCCCGATCGCCTGGAGTCGGCGCTGCGACGCTGCAAGAAGCTGACTGGGACCCTGGTCACGCTGAAACGGTGCGTTTGGTTGCTGGTTGCTGGTTTGCTAATTCCCTTGATCGTTTATGCTATATGCTTTTATGTTTTACAGTTTGGCTAGCGTCCAGGAGCAAAGGCTACCGCCCAATGAGCCAACCATTAATGAGGAGCCGCCACGGTCTGCGGATATCTCGGCGCAAGACAAGGTAAGTGCCAAGCAGCCGCATGCCCATCGTTATGAGGGACAGACAGACAGACAGATGAACAAGAAGAATGGTGCTGCGTACATTTTACACTAAAAAACTAGTTCAAAATCAAAGCCTTAAACAAGTCAGAGAGAGATAGAGAGAAAGAGAGCGCTCCACCTTCAGCTCTAGCTCTAGCTCCACCTCAACCTCCATATATTTCCATATCCATTTCCATATATACTTATATACATATCAATATATATTATATACTGCAACAGAACGTGCCATGTCAATATATATAAACATATGTATAAAAGTATTGCTCCCATATTTCTATAATTATCGCAGAGACTAACTATAGTTGCTTTCGTAACGAATTTGCTATGCTTGTCTTTAAAAAATAAAAATAATAAAAATAAAGCTGTGATCTTTAGTTAAAGCCTTTGGCTACATATTAGTTAGTCCTGTGACGCTGCCGCGTCTGCCAGTTTAGTCTTAGTCCCTGCTTTCAGTCCGTCCGACAGCGATGATGTGTATGTACATATGTTAAAAGCAGAGAGTCCAGTTTTGAGATACGAACCCAAGCCCACGCCCACGCCCACACCCACAACCACACCCACACCCCAATCCAAGCCACCCCACTTAGTTGTATCAACTGGAAATATGACCTTGATTTACCTTAAAAAACATTTATTCGTTTGTAGCCTTTGGTTTAATATATTTTGTGCGTTTATCTTATGAATAAGTTGCAAATTGGCTGTTGTTACATAAATAGTGTTTTGGTTCCATCGTTCATTTCACCACCAACAAAACAAAATAAAAAAAATAAAGAGAAAAACAAAACAACAACAAAAAGAAAATGTTAAGTCCAGCGTGTAACGAGTAGCAAGTAGCGAGAAGTCATCACAAAATTGAGATAGCGCCCCTCCCTGCATAGCACCGCTAAGCACCGCGAAGCTTTACCAAAACCGCCCCCCTAGAACCTCGAGACCCACCCCCAGCTCCACCCAAGACCCCTCTGCTCCTTCAAGCCAAACTGTTTGAGCTTCTGCCTTGTTGGGTCCTACATACATATATGATATTACTAGATATTTCAACACACATTTACGAAAACCTAATAATGCTTAACCAGTTACTATATATATACATATATATATCATCATTACATGCTGAATAAACCCACCCCCAACCCCCTTACCAACCCACCGAAAGAATACAAAACTGAATTAAAAAAAAAAAAAACAAATCCAACAAAAAGTTAATTTTTATATCAGCTTTTGACCGTCTTTTAAAATGAGGTTTACCTTCGTTTTCTCTTCTTGCCTTTTCTCAAACATTTTTGAATATCGTTTACCGTTTAACCGTTTAACCGTTTTAACCGTTTACCACTACTACAACAACAACAACAACTACAATCCACATAGTTTAACTGGCGATGGAGTTCAAACTTCAAAGAGGCAATTACTGAGTAATGACTGAAAATCCAAATATATCTCAAATACAACAAAAACAAAAAAAAAATCAAAAATTAATAAGCAAAACAAAATCAAATTATAAACAAACCAAAAAGAAAAAACCCCCGTTTTTTGAACAAAATGAAGATGCAAAATCATTTAAAAAAAACCAAGTTGATTTTCCTTTTGCTAAAACATAATTTGCTCTGCATTAAACATACTAGTTTATATTTTTGTATACTATTTTACTACTGCTATCAACTTCTAACCAAACTAATACTCGTACTAAACTCAAAAAAAAAAACAAAAAAAAAAAAGAAAAACCCATATCGAATTTCATCATAAGCCACCAAGAAGAGTACTCCCAAAAAAAACCAAAAAAAAAATAGGCAAAAAAAGAGAGAGTAACCGAGAAACCCAACCAAACCAACAACCTACAAAAAAAAAGCTACATATATCCATGTTCTCGTATGTACATATATGTATCAATAAAGTCCCCGCATCCCCACACCACACCCCCCCCTTGAGTTGAATGACTGTGTGTGTGTGCCTACCACTCAAGTAAACATTTTCCCACCCCACCCCCTAGAACCACCATATTACTCCCTGTCCAATTTCCAGTTTCCTCTGCCAAATCGTTAGCATCAGTTTTGCCGCGTCAAACAAATAAGGATCCTTCTACTTATTATCCTGTGTGTGCCCGAGATTCTCTTTTCCAGAGTTTGACGGTGTTAAAAACCAGGTAGGAAACGATGGACAAACACAAAATATTTGCTTTATGAGGCCAACTTTTTATACATTTCATCATTTCTAAAAAAAAAAAAAACCCCTTCCCCCCTTAAAAATTTTAACTCTAATTCTAAATTCTAAATTCTAATTCTAAAACGAGTATGACAAATGTGCAAAAATAATATTCTTTCCGTTTTTTTTTTGTGTGTGGCCCAAAAAAAAACCACCTATGATCTCTCACTAAACTCACGCAAAAAAAAATAAATTATAAAAATATATATTCCTTCTAAACCCCCCTCCCCCTAAACTCATCTTGGTGTGACACCACATTTTCTCTGTGTGTTTTTCTTGCTATAAAACATAATACCCAAATCCTAAGATTAAGATTTATATGTGACAAGTAAGCTCGATTTTGAGATATGTGTGTATTTGTGTGTGTGTGAGCAAAGACAATAGAATACAAAGATGAGGAACGTCCAAGCATTCGTTTTGCAATATGAAGCTGCTTTTTTGATGGCAACGACAATGGTGTGCAAAAAATCGTATGGCGTTTCGAATCTTATATATTCCAATGTCTTTGGTGTGAGTGTGTTTGTATTATATACATTCCCGATATTCCCAATGACCATAACCCAATGATCATAACCATGTAATCAAGGCCTTTTCAAGGCCAAGTGAGATATGGAGCTGAATATTCGAGCTGAAAATATCGAGTGAATGTTGAAGGGGGGAAAAAACACCCACAAGTCCAAGTCCAAGTCCAAGTTCGTTTCCATTTTGATTTTATTAGAACCCAATCCTAGTTCCAACTTAGGATCCCAGTAGTAGAAGTACAACCTCACCCAAATATCCCCCATATGTACTCTGAGTTTTTTGTTTTCAGTGTGTTTTTCGCTTCTGCTTTGCAAGTCGTCTTCTTCTGTTGGTGTTTGTTCCTTGTTCTACATGTTGTCGCCTTCTCCTAATCCCCTGCCTGCGTCTTGATTATCGGGGGAGATTCCGGGGATCTTTGACCCCATATAAAAGTGTCGGCTATTAGCTAATGTCCATCAGAGCGAGTTCTCTTGGTCTGCACAAAGTTTTGTTTAAATCAATTAAAAACGGGGAAAGAGGAAGTGGTACTTAAACACAAACAGATAAAAATAATGATACAGATACAGCTCAAGATACAGATACAGCTCAAGATACATATTATAAATCTAATTGCAAAGTTACTATTCTCGGTGCAGATCAAAGACACTATTCCCAGTTTCCCTTAATTAAGTGTTTCTTTCTCAGAGCAGAAGAATTGGTTAAACATTAATTAAACTTCTTTTTTGTACTCGTTTTTTTTCTTTTTGTTTTATATATACTTTTTTTTTTTTTTAATTTTGTTGCTTTGTAGTTGCGTGTGTGTGTGCGTGTTTAATATACAAAATATACAAATTAGATACATATTTAATGTATATTTATGTACCCCTCTTGTACCCTGTTTATGTACGTACACACCATCAGCCTTCAGCCTTCAGCCTTTAGCCTTCTGCCTTCCAAGCCCCTCATCCGAACATCCGAAACATCCAAAAGCCATAACCATAAACCACTCTTAGTGCCTTACAATTAATCTTAATCAGACAAAAATCGAATGGCCAATTGTATTTGCCAAAAACAGTCATCACTGTTCAGTCACTGTTCTCACTCATCGTTTGTTGTCTTTGAAGTTTTAACAATCTATCAAGCATTATCATCATCATCAATCATAATAACCAAACCCATCATCAAAATCATAATCATAATCATAATCATCAGAATCAGTATCAGAGAGAACTCAGTACCCAATCTAGCCGACATACATAGAAGCGTAAGCTTAGAACTATTATAACACAGGCAGTATGAGCTTAAGGACTACCTACTAAATCCCCGAACAGAACAGAAACATCTAGAAACACAGACATTCTCCCAGACCCTTGATACATTATATAATAATCGGTGAAGACTAGTTGCTTGTAGACTTTATCTTAGCGAGAGATAGAGAAAGAGACATCCAAAATCCATTGGATTCGTCATCATAATTCTCGACAACAAAAAAGAAATGCACACTCACATTTCCCTTTTTGTAACACAAAGACAATATATATGAAGAATAAGATGCATAATGCAAAAAAATATTTGAATAAATTAGAAATTATTGTAGAAAATACAAATCGATAAAATAGAATTACGAATCTTATTATTTATATTGTCTTTTTGCTGTTTCAAAATGCTGCTGCTTCGGTCTTTTATACCTACATACTCGCTTGATTCATATACTTGCTTGCCTGCGCTTAAATACCTATATATACATATATACATAGATATGAATATATATATATATCGCCTACAATTCATCTTACTCCAGCTATGTATGTAGAACGCTTCCTTTGCCTTTGAATCTCCCAGGATCTGGCGATTTTATGTCATTCACTACTGCATGATCTTCTATCTATGAATCTTCTAAAAGCTAGTGCAACCTCGAGATGCCTTTAATTTGTTTGCTTTAGCTATGTATTATCCGATATATATACTATATATTATATATACTACTTGGATGTTGCTGGTTTACTACCTTTGTGGTAGTACTACCGAGCTCTATGTTGTGTCCCCCATTTATAACTACTTAAACTATATATATTATATATATATTATGTGATTTTATTTAAACTGAAGCTGAAGCATTGCCCTAATGCCTATGTTCTACCTTTGCCGCCTTGCGTGTGTTCTTGTAGCCAATCCCAACACCCAGGATGGGGTCGTTCACTCTCAGCGGGGGACTCGCACCCGAAAACGCACTCGATGCTCTGCTAGATGAGCTCAAGACATTCTCCAAGCCTATTGCCCAGCAGCAACAGCAGCAACAGCAACAGCAGCAGCAGCAACAACAACAATACGAGGTGAGTGTGTGTGTAAGGGAGTCGTTGGGCCTCCTCCAAAAAAAACCAAAACTAGAATGGTACCAAGTCTTCACCCACAGATACGACCCGATGCAGCCGATTCGGCATCCGATGAGAGCGCCCAGGCCGCAGTACAAAGCACCGTCACCACGCAAATATCACAGGCCCGTCTCTACACGGAGGCAAGCGTGAATATGCAGCAGGCCAGCGCCAGCACCAGCACCAGCGGCAGCAACATGGTCATCATCAGTAGCAGCAGCAACAACAGCAACAGCAGCAGCAGCATGCCGTCGTCGCAGGCGCAATTAATGGTTCACACCAATATGGGCAGCCTGCGTCGCCTGCACTCCTATCCCAGCGAGTCGGATGGCGAGCTGTCGTCCCAGGCCCCCAATGTGACCACCAATGGTGGTATCAATAATAACAATAACAACAACAACAGCAGCAGCAGCACCAACAAACCACCCGTGCCCGAGCGAAACGCTGAATTGATCACCAAAGTGGGCCACAAGCGTATACCGCCACCTCCGCCGCCACGTACCAGCTCACGCAGTCCACTGGCCAGTCCAACCAGCCCCAATCAGACCCAGATTCCAAACCAGACCCAGACCCAGAATCAGAATCAAAATCAGAATCCTAATCCGAATAGCGGCGGCGGTGAAGCCTTTCTCGCCAGCCTGGCCAGCGACACTTCCAGTGGCGACAACTCTAGCGGCAATGAGTCCGGCAACGATCATGTCCAGCGTCAGGTGGCACTCGAGATGCGCCACCAGGAGCTGCTCAAGAAGCAGAAGTTACTCCAAGAACAATACCAACGATTGCAGCAGATGAGCAAGCTGCCATCGGTGGATCTAGGCTGTCCCTCACAGTCTCAGGGACAGGGACAGGGACAGGATATGGGTGGAAATAATACCCTTCGGAAGCTGGGCAGTGAGACGAATATCCAGCAGAAGATAGCAGCTTTGAGTTTAGCCTGCGAGGCTAGTGGAGCTGCAGCCGCGGCTGCTGCGGCGGCGGCTGCTGCGGCTGCTGCAGCTACCAATGGTAGCGGTGTGTTGGCCAGTGATGCTACGAGCGGTGCGATCGGTGGCGCCGGTGGTGGTGTTGGTGGTGCAGGGGTGTCGGCTGGTGCGGGCGCTGCTGCTGCGAATCAGACAACGACAACCACCACCACCAAGCAAGTGTACGAGACGGAGATACTTTAACACAACTGGAAATTGGCGTGGAACGAGGCAAAAATTGACATTTAAGTGAGAGAGGAGGAGAAAGCTAAAGCTAAAGCTCAAGCTCAAGCTCAGACATCCGAAATTTATAAAGATTTAGGCGAGAGATTACCACTACCAGTCCCTCTCTCTCCCCATATATATATCCTGTCGGGTCAGGGTTAGCAGGGTAACCCCACTGTATCTGTAGTTACGAATGAATCTTAATCCTGAACACATGGTCCGTTTGCTGGTAATCCCAAATATCCTGAAAGGAGGCACAGAAGCAGAAATGAAAAGGAGACAAGCAGGAAGAAAGCTACTGCCTGCAACCACGACTTTACATAATCGAAATGAGAATCAAAACGAGAAAAAGAGAATCCAGCATAGAATCCAGTATCTGTAATTCATAATCACACTCTGGGCAGGGGTCTTAAGTAGGGACATACACGGCACCTCTCAATGATCACTCCCGATGATGATGGTTAACCCGATTCCCCAGATGAATGTATTTATATATATATTTGTATGTATTCGCTTACATTGATGTACTCTTGTTGCATGTTGTGTTTTTTGTTGTTGTTTCGATGAACATTGCACAGAGAGAAGGCGAAAGAAAAAGTGAAAAGGAGTTTAGGAAAAAGGCATATTGTGAGAGAAGTTAGAAATGGAGCTGAAGGCAAAAAAGAAAGCATAAAGCATTGGAAGAGAAGAGATACACCCCGCACTTAACCCTAATATATACATATATGTACTATGTATATCCTTCTGTGTGAGTATGTGTCAATGCCAAAGCAGCACCCCCAAAACACACACAACCAAACACTAAGCAAGAAGAAATCCAAAGAATTGCAAAGAATTCAAAAAAAGAAAAGAATCGTAAAATCTTTAAAAAAAAACCCAAAGAATCGTAAAGAATTATGAAATATAGATAAGCACAACACTACACAACACAGACAGCATGTCGTTGTAGCAAAGGCCATAATATTGAATTAGATGCGGAGCCATGTCATAAGAACGGAAGCTTCAGCTTCAGGTTGTCTTTTAAATTTTCTGAAAATTACGCTACGTTACGTATCTTATACATTTTATGGCCATTGATATCACGCACTGTTTATGTACAGATCTCTTGCGTATGAACTTAAAGGATATGTCATAGGTTTTCGAATTTTTGAATTAGCCTTGGTTACCCCTCCCCAAAAAAAAAAAACATATATATTCCCATAATAATACCCATATACCCCATATACGTGAGACTGATAGTTCTATATACACACACACAACACACACACATACATGATGTAGCTCATCAAGGATACAAGGATACAGGCAGCAAACAGCAGCAGCATTATGATTGAAGTATGAAAGCGATAGGATATTGTTGTACTCTTTAAACATTATTTTTGTTAACTAAAAAAAAAGGAAAAGAAAAAGAAAAAAAAACAAAAACTAGCTAATTTTTAAATCCCACGTAAAATAAAAATAAAAAAAATGCCAGCCATAGGACACTCACACGCTCCTCCCTTCCCTAGAGCTCCTCCTTTCGGAGAGTGTATTATGAGAGATCTGCTTCGGACTACCGACGACTACTAACTATTATTGTTTACATTGATGCTGCCTATATAATGGGTGGTCTGCTCTCTTTTAGCCAAATGCATTTAAAGCTAGAACAAGTCAACATCGAAAGCAAAGGCGAAGGCTCAGACTCTGGCTCTGAGACCCCGCCTCTATTTACATACATAACATATATTGTTTTTATCCCAAAATGTTTTTCCTAGTTAATTGAGATTCGTACAGCCATCAAGCGCGCCATCCCTCTAGCCTATAAGTATTTATATATACGGACATATGCTGCACACATTCATGCACAGGATACAGATAGATTTGTTCATTTTGTTCAGCTTGGTCTGGCAGTATTACATTTCAGTATTATATAGGCTTATTTACACCTTTCGACACACACACACACATAGACACCAATTTGTTGCACCTTTGCCCGATTCGGAAGCATAATTCTTAACTTTTTCGAGAGACCTAAATGGTAGAGCTGGAGAAAATCTAATTTATATTTGTTTTGCAGTTTTCCAAAACAAAATCGATTAAATCGAAGAAAATTATGTAATCCCTTTTTTTAACTATAAATATAAATATAAATTAAAATAATTTTTATAAATGTATAAACTGTAAAGGAAACCGAAGTATAGATTTTTTTCTTTGATAATTCTTTCAGTTTTTCAAAGATCATAGTTAATGAATAAAAAGCATTTAATATTTATTCTAAAATTTATATTTAATATTTGAAAAATTCAAGTATTTCCTATAATTTTGTACAATTTTGTAATTTTTAATTTGTGATTTTTGTTTAAAATTATAATACCCTTCAAGGATATAAAAACAAAACAAAAAAATACCCTATAATTCGTAGATTTTTAAAATAGATTTTTGTTTCCCAGCTCTACTAAATGGGTTTTAGCGTAAGGAAAACAAATCGAATACTTTTCGAGTATTTGTATTTGCTAATCATTATTTTATAGCTCAAATACACCCATAGTCCCGCATGCTGATTATGCTGTCGAAGCGGAGAGTACGAATGGCAAAAGATATAGATATATCGATGCTGTATCGATTATTAGGTCGATATTCTGTTTAATATATCGGACGAATACAATCGGACAAAGAGACAAATTAAATACAATTCTTCGATTGCGATATATCAAAATTTACCATATTTTCGATTTGATATTGAGCGCGATTTTTATATCGATCATATCATATTGGACTTTTCCTCTCGATATATGTACTTCCCTAGATCGGATATATACACATGAACCGCTCAAGACATAAAGACAACAAGTTATTTACTATGTTAGGGCATTGTTTTTTTTTTAATGTATTATTTATTAATATGTATAACATATATATATATTTAGATGCAAACAAAAATCACGCAACGAATACACAGAGTTAAAGAGAACATATATACCATACATACGATGATATGATATGATTACGAAGATAATAAATACCGGGAGAACGAACGAACGAATGAACGCTGCTTAGGAGGCGGCAGAGATATTTAAGTAAAACAAGTGACAAAAAGTGGCAAAGTCAATGGCATTGAATGTACATCGTACACCTAATTATATTCCTTATAAGGCACACTCACACACCACGAGGAACACCCACACACACATACACCCCACTTAAAAAAAAGTATTTGCGTATGCGGGAACGATCGGAAAGCGTTACAAGTGCGTATTTTTTTCTTAATAAGTAATAATTATTCTATTTAAATCACAACAAAAAACCACAACAATAAATATCATTCGTAAAATGGACTCTAAACATGACTTTCTCTACTACGGACGAGGTAACGGGGTGGTGTGGGAGTCTGATCTACATAAAATTAGTCTGTTTATATTTCCAGCAATGAATATTCTGTGCGCAGACAGTCCTTAGGGCTACTATAAGATTATAAACAACAAAATCGTTTTTACGAGTACGTATTTAAAAGGCACATGTGTATCTAGGAGGGCAGAGCCACACAAGTTCGCGGACATAAACTCACCCAGGACACTGTCGGCTTAAAACTACATCAACTCCACCGAAATAATGCCATGTTCCATGAATTTATGTCGGTGAACTTGAGTGGGCACCCCCTACTAGAATATATATATAATTATATAGTTCACGTATGTAAATACGTCCTGTGTCATGTGATTGTGTCACGGTCGTCTCTTGTCTTCGACATCCTGTTCTTCAATGTCCCTCTTTATGATTCACACAGCCAATCGCATGGCAACTTGGGCATTTTGCTGGCTGGCCAGGGCAGATACCCGGCCGTCTTAAAGACCCAATAGTCATATGAGACCTTGGCGATTAGGGCCAGCAACAGAAAGACTTCGGCGGCTATCAAATAGTATATATAATCGGTCCAGTCCGGCGGCGATTGGCACAGCTTGGCCTCCTGCAGCTCGATGACACTCTGGGGTATATTCCTGCATTGTATGTCCATGTAGTCGGGTATGTCCGAGCTGCGCTCCTTAAGCCAATTAAGTAGCTTCTTGGCCGAATTGCAGTCGCACTGCAGCTTGTTGCCGGCCAGGTAAATGCGTCGACCCAGTCCGGAGTCCATAAGGGCGTTGTTCAGGAAATATTCGGGTATCTTTTGGAGGAAAATAAGGAATTTGAGATTGGGAATTAGGGATAGCGATAGATCGACCATATCGACATTGTATCGTTTATACATCGACATCGACAACAAAAAAATTCATTTTGCCTCATTTTTCGATAACATAGATTTTTCAAATCGATATTTTCGATACCTTTATCTAAAATTCTATCATTTTTAATATTTCAAATTCCAATATAAAGTTTTCATTATTTTCCATATGATATTTAGACCTATTTTTTTTGTGTCGATATATTAAAAAATATTTCTTACCTTATTTAGAGAATTATTTCGCATATAAATCCGCTGGAAGCGCTCGATAAACTTTGTGCCTTCGAACTCGTTCATGGACACTATTTGGTTGTTGTCGGCCACCAGCCGGTTGATGTTGTGATAGGTGGGATTTGTGTGGAAATAATCACCCAAGCTGGTTATCCTGTTGTTCGTAATGTTCAGTACGAATGTATTGTCCGGCAGACGCTTCGGTAGCTCCACCAGGCCGAGATTAGAGCAATCAACATGACACTGGGGCTTCGACTGATTGTCCTGTATGATCATAATATTCTCCAGGGTGCATTTGCAGTTCCCATAACTGGGTATCTTTGGACAATTGGTCACGCAGCGTTTACGGTTTTCCAGCTGCTCCACGGAGACCTTGTCTGTGGATTGGAACCAAGTACGAGTGGCATTGTACTGGCAGTAGGAGTGGCCGGGATTCAGAAAATTAATTGATTCGGTATGAATAATGTCATTCAGAGGTGTGCAAAGCATCCGCCTGTTGCCGCTGTAAGAAGTCACAGGATTATGAACTGATTCTCTTCTCTATTATTATTATATTGCCCTTACCTTATATCCAAAGTTATGTTTTTGTTCTGATTCCGATGCGGTACCAGCGACAGGTTGTTGTTCGACATGCCAAAAAACTCCAGATGCGGCACATCTTTGACCGCACGCGAATGGATCTCCGAAATGTTGTTATTCGAAATATTCAGGCATTTGAGGGCGGAGAGACGCGGAAAGGCATTCACCAGACGCGTTATATTGCCATCTGTCACGGCCAGCGACTGCAGCGAACGGAAGATGGGATTGGACAGATCCACATCCTTCACGGTCATGTTGCGCACATGGAGATTGGTCCATTTGGAGATGTTGCTGCAGCTGGAGATCATTGACACCTGCGAGATGTTGCAACAGTACCAGGAATTGGGCTTATTTGGGTGCTCCTTGCATTGACAGCTATTGGCATTCGGTTCTGCCTCCGCTGGCGGTGTCAGGGCAGCATCGGCTGCTTCATTGATGCCTGCTGGTGCTTCACATAGCTCCTCTTCGGCATAAAAGCAGTGCTTGAAGTAATCGGGCACCTCGGAAGCTGGTTCTGCCAAAGCAGTTGTGTTGTTGTTGTTGTTGATGTGGTTGTTGTTGTTGTCGTCGTTGTGGTCGTCGTAGACGTGGAGGTGGACGAGGTCGTAGTTGTGCCTATTGTGGCAATGACTTCTGGTAGAGGCGTGCTGCTGGCCTCTGCCACAGCTTCTGGCTGAGATGTACTCTGACCTGCTGAGGCCGGACTAGACGAAGTCATGGTGGGGTCAGTGCTATTGCCAGGAGCTAAGCTCGGCTCTTGCACCAAGGGCAAGTCCTGGGCGAGCTGCTCGTTGTGGGTGGAGGGTACATTGTATGCCCTTTCTGGAAGCGCGCCTGCGCGGGCCACGACCAGCAGGAGTAGCAGGGGAAGCCAGGATGCGACCTGCAAAAAGAATGAAGGAGAAGATTAGTAAATGGCACGGGGATAAAGGAGGGGAAAACCAGAGGAGACCCGGGTAACCAGAGGAGAGCCACCGACCGCCACACATACATTTTATATTGGACATATGCAAATATTTGCCCTTCTGTTGACGCAGCGAATTAGACGGCGCCCCAGGCAGCCGACAACGACGAGGGCTTGGCCCGGACCCGGCAATTACGGTAAGTAAGCAGCAAGCAGGCAAGCGGAAAACCCTTCATGACCGCCACCCTCTGCCGCCTCGTTTTAGCGCCGCAATGCTAATTCGGCAATTAATTAACGATGCCGATTCGAATGTGATAAAAGGCCAATAAAAAGATTAATTGTTAAGTACACACAACAAACACAGTTGGTGGTAAATTGGGCAACTTAACAAATAGCTTTCCATTACATTTCGTTATTTACAAGGATAAATTATTCACAAGGATAATACAACAATATCTAAACAATATGTATTTATGAAAGCCACTCGAGGAAAAGGTAAAAACCACAAGATATGAGTATATATCTCGATAAATAAGTTATTTACAATGTTTTGCGAGATTAAAAATGCCGATAATATTGTCTATAAAGCGCTGGGGGTGTGGGTGTGGGGGCGGCGCACATTTCTGCCACTGCACTGCGCATTCGACTTACGGCTTTCCATTGGTGGAACATTACGTTTAAACCTCAACCCAATAAGGGCAGTCAGTGGGGAAGACGCCTTGCTAGACTCCTTGGCGAAGCCAGAACCCAGAACAAGCTGCTGCCGTGAAAATCCAGTCCCGAGGAATCCGAATCACAAGTCCATTGTCAGGAGCTCGGCTGCCATTTAAATGATGTGCGCACATGTATAGTTATGGCGTTTGTCTGGCGTAAATAGTTATGCTACGCGGGGGTGATCGTAGCGGATGAATCGTACCACAAGCAAAACAAAAGGCCAAAGTGTAGACGAAACAAGTTAAAAAATGATATTAAACAAAAGAGAACTGTTGAGCGTTAAAATGAGTGCAATGTGCAACAATGTGGCTATCGATGAATCGATATACTACGCGGCTCTCAATCGTGGTGGGAATAAATAAGGTGGTGCTTTAAAACAATCGATAATAATGCCTGCTTAACTATAATCGTATGCAAATATTATGAAATCAACAATAAATATCTGTATTTTGGCTATACTTAAGTGAATAATCATGGCAGGCGCTGGTAATTCATTTCAATTCGTTTATTTTTTGCATTACGAAAATGTTTTGAAATTATCTACAGGTCTATCGATGTGTGCACATCTCTAATCTGGCGCGTACGAGAGACATCCGCTGTTTCCCCAACTCAAATCGTATGTTTTTTTTGGTCTTTTTCTGTCGCTCTCCGTTCTCTGACATCGCTATTGTTTATGTTGTTGTGCTCAAGATTGTTTCGCGCAAAAACCAGAAACGTCGCCCAAGCAGACATCGTCACATCGCGTACCAATCGAGGCGGTGACACATTTCGCTCAAAGTCTAACCCAATCAAAGGCGCACATTACGAAATTAAACACCACGTAGCCCAGGGAGATACTAGCAAGCAAGAATGCCCATCGATACGCGGGAGCTGATGGAGGCGATAGCCATTGTGGCCGACGAGCGCAATGTCCGGGTCGCCGTTAAGCAGTCCGGCAAGGGGGCGGCCATCTGTGCCGCCTGCTCCTTTGCGGGCGGTATGCTCCTCGGTCCCGTTGGCCTGGCCGTGGGCGGAGCGGCTGGTGGCATAGCCGCCTACAAGATGACCAGCGGTAAGCTATATATATATATATATATATATATATATATATATATTACGATGGGAACCCCAGAATATCGCCAATCTTATCATTATTGCGTCTTCCCGTTTGACAACAGGCACCTTCAGACCCCTGGGAGAGGTGATACTGAACGATTTGACGGACAGGCAGCGGGAGCAACTGGTTGAGCATGTGTCCAAGGCCGTGGCAGAGATTCATCCCACCGATGTGGTCATGCTGCTGCCCCTAATTGTCCAGAATGCGTCCATCCAACAGGCAGTGCTCAATACGGTTGTGTCTTTCGTGAGCAATGAGCTGCGCATGCAGATCGTTGACTGACCTGGAGGAGCAAGAGGAGATCCAGAAGATAAAGGAGAAGAAGGAGCAGCAAACTGTGAAATTAGTGCCGTTGTGATCTGTGTAGGTTTATTAATAAATACTCTATATGTACACAAGTACGCCTTTGCCACCCTTTCGGGGTAGCTACTCCCACTCAACATTCACCTGCTCCCAGTCATCCACAAAGGGCTGATCGATGGTGTCTATTAGGAGGCCACAAAAGAGACAATCTGAGGCCAGAATATCCTCGATTTCTGTTTTCAATGCCGCTCGCTTCTCCTGCAACTCCATCGCCTGCTTCTTGGTCATGTTGCTCGACTTTGTCTGTGTCGCCTGCTGTACCTCCGCCTCCAGCTGCTGCTTGAGAGTGCTTAGGCGGCGACAGCGCTCCTTGGTGAGCATGGGCAGGACCTGTTTTTCCAGGCAATCGCTGTGAAACTTGTGGCCGCAAATGAAGGCAAAGAACGGCTTCACCAGCAGCATCATTTCGCAAATGGCGCACGTATCCTGCGGTGTCATCTTAATGCTATAATTGCGCACCTGTTGCAGCTCGGAGACCACACGATCGGACTGCTCCTGGGTCTCGGCCATTTCACGCTGCAGTTCTTGGATGCGGTGATTGTAGTCCTGAAATAAAAGGGATTTAGAGAGCTGCAAGAGCAGGTCATTAGGTTTGGTTACACTCACCCTTAGGGCATCACATATGGCCTCCTTGAAGTTGTCAATCTTCTCAAAGTCCGAAAAGAAGGGCAACAGATCCTCAATACGCAAGAGCTCGCACTCCTTCAGCAGAGTTCAAGGCCTTCTTCACGTCATTGGTATCCTTGATGTCGTGGTAGGCTGTTCCCAAAGATGTTTATCAACAGGAAAGTGAAAGGTAGCTTGAATCCTTACCTATACGAAGCCACAGCTTGCGACGCATAGCGCTATCCGTCGGCCTGGAGGCCGTCTCCTTGGCCAGCTTCATGTCAAACTTGAGGGCCAGCTCCACCGCCGTTATCCACATCTCCAGCAGACACTGCAGAAACACGCAGGCCTCCTTGCGATCCAGATCGGTGCTCACCTTGAGGGCATAGTGAATGTCGTAGTGAACGAGCGTTTCGTCTCTGCCCTGGATTTCCAGGTACTTCATCAGCGACTTGGGATCGTGTTCGGCGTACAGATGCAGGAGGAAGTTATGTATGGCATCGTTCGTCGTATTCAGCTTGTAGACAGCAAACTCCAAATACCGAGTCGTCTGCTCTCGCTGCTCGCGCGTCTCCAGCTGGATGAGGGTGGGCACCAGTCTCTCCACCTCCAGTCGCGAACCCTGCGCCATCAGGGCCTCGACAGTGGCCTTGGGCAGCTTGACCATCAGATCGGGCGCGTATTTGTAGAAGAGTTCCGGTTCGCGTTGCTTGGTTAAAGTCTGCAGGGCTTCCGTATAGCGTTCGGCCTTCAGTTGCTGACCCACCACCTCGTCGTAGTCACCGATGGCAATGGCAAACTGTGCCAGATTATGAGGATCCGCGTGCTCGGCAATCAATTGCTGGACAATCGTGCGATTGGCTCGCGTGCATGCAAGCACTGGGGGCTGGCGCATTAGTTCATCGTATTCCGACT
This sequence comes from Drosophila birchii, assembly GCA_035046345.1. Lineage (NCBI taxonomy): Eukaryota > Metazoa > Arthropoda > Insecta > Diptera > Drosophilidae > Drosophila > Drosophila birchii. Next base: position 5,618,664 of record JAWNOA010000043.1, on the reverse strand, counting down.
GCCACGCCCGGCGCCAGTCCTCGTTCTGGTCGGGCATGTTGATCTGGATGAGATAGAGATCGATCAGCCAGATAACCAGTGCCTTGATGGCATCGCTTTGGTCTTCGCCAGAGGCCCCCGATTCCATTTCCGTTGCTTCCAGTCTGGTTGGTGCCTTGGTGGTCAGTCGACTGAGGCGCTTCTTCACATAGTCAATGATGGGTCGCTTATCCGGCAGCACCATAAACTTGAGGCACACCTCCTCAAAGGACTTGGTGGTCTCCGCGTAGTAATCGGCTGCCACCTGGTAGGAGCCCTCCGCAAAGGCGGCATCCGCTCGCTGGGCAAGCACCAGTTGCAAATGCTCGGGATTCTCGGCCGCATGGGCAGTGGCCAGCTCGTACTGTCCTTTGTCCAAGTAAATCCGCCAGACATCGCGCTCTTCGCGCGTCACCCTCAAATTGAAGACCGTCCTGACGGTGTACACGTAAATGGAGCCCGTGAGCTCGTCCCTTTCGATGCCCAGGGGACGGCCCACGCGGGCCTCATCAAAGGATTCCTGATAGACCTGCTCCTGGTTGAGCAGGCAAATGGCTCTTATGTGATCGGCATAGAGAAGCACGGCATGGTACTCGGTCAGCACAAAGGCCTTGGGTATGCTCAGTCTGCGCTCCTCGTAGGATAGATGCTTCGCCTTCTCAAAGTCCAGGGGAATGAGGGTGCTGCCTAGCAGGGTGGCGGCGCTATTGCCCTCGATGGAAAGCTGGAAATCAAAGGCTATTAAATATAGATTACACCGATTACACCACAGAGACTAAGTGGGACTTACCTCTCCCACGCGTAGGCCCTCGCCGCAGAGCCACGCCCACTGCTTTGGGTACTTGCTGTTGGGCGGGGCAAAGAATCGTAGCTGCGAGTAGGTCAAGTCGGTCTTCCGCTCTTCGCAATGCGGCTCCAGCACTCCACTGACATAGCCCGCAAATATTGGCTGCAACGATCGCTCCTCCGGCTTCAGCGTCTCTTGGAATGTATAGATGCACTCGGGACTGGTCACCACCACAATATACCGGCTGCTGTTGGGTATTCGGAGCAATTTCAAGCCCGTTATGGGATACTTGGGCCTGCCCAGACCCAAATCATACAGTTGCTTGCGCTGCACATGACCCTCCATGGCGGGACTCAGCTCGGTCTCGAAAACCAGGCCACGACTGGTGCCCAGCAGTATGGAGCCGGTGGTGGTGTCGCTGCCATGGTAAGGATTGAAGGCGACGGCAGTGATCTCGTGATCCTTGAACTTCTCAATGCGGCGCACCTTGAGCTGCTGCGCTTGCGGCGACTCAGTGCAATGGATGTACAAGAAGTCCGGCGAGACGCCGGCGGAGGCGGATCTGGGCACCAGAGCCACAATCAAATGGTGCCCGGTGGGATCAAGGAATATCTTTGTTATCTTGTAGCCCGAACCGGACAAATACTTCTCCATAGCCAGCTCTATGGGAGAAAGAAAGAACGAACCCAAGTTAGTGGGTGGGGCAATCATTGTTCCGGCAAACAGAACTTACCGCCTGGCGGTATGGCACGCGGCAGAAAGAAACGCAACAGCGTCGTCCGCTCCCCAGTGCCCAGGATGCAGATCAGCCAGTTTCGGGACACCGTCAAGTGCTGCAGATCACCGGTGCAGTCGCTGGGCACACGCAAAACCATTTTGTGCCTGCTGAAGATCTCCTCATCTTCGTCCGTCTCGAAGGGATTGCCGGAGGCGGTGGCCACATACGAGTTGCCGCCACCACTCCGTTCGATGCGGGGCAGGAACTTGGGCTGATTGGGCATACCCTGGGCCATGGCTCTGCACGTATTTATTTACAATGGTTTTTATAAGCCAAAATATACGCCCACACACAGCAAAAAAAAATAATAGTGATTACACCCCTAGACTATCGGTAATCGATTGGCCCAGTGACTGTCGATAGTCGTAAAAGTGCTGCCAGACTGTCCCAGGCACGATTTCATAATCAAAACAATAAATAAAATATATCCTTGCGATCTGAACAGGTGGAATGCCGCGGGTCAAATGAGGCTGCCGCGACGATAGCGCGTCTATTTATACTCTGTGAGGGGTGCAAGAGGGAGCAGCGAGAAAGTGGGAGAAAGATTCTCATGTAGGTTGAGCGGGAGCATAGAGAAAGTGGGAGAAAGAGAAAGATTCTCATGCAGGTTGTGAGGATGCGAAAGGGAGCAGATAGAAAGTGAGAGAAAGAGATACACATGCAGATGGAGAATCTCTTTTTCGGTTATTTTAAAGTTGCCAGATCCAAAAACTAACCAGCTCATGTTGCATGCTACAATGTTGCAAGGTACGAAACTTCTTTAACAAAAAAGTAATCGGAGTAATCGAAGTAATCGACTTTTATTTATGCGCGGCAATTTCAGCCACTCTCTCTCCTCCTTTCCCAAAAAAATTAAGTAAACACAGCGAGATTTCTTTTTTTTAATTTTTATTAATAATTAGTGATCTCTTTGTATACATGTAATTATATTATTTATATATATATTTTTGTTTGATGCTTGTTTTTGCTGCTGGCCGTCCGCTCACAGTACGGCACTGCGTGGAGCCTGCAAATTCAATCCGTTATGCCCTCTTATGCATACCCTCTCTCCCGCCGGACTCTCTCTCTGATTTGCTTTGCTTTGTTTACCTCTTTGTTTGTTTTTCTTTTCTTTTCTTTTTATTTTGTTTAATAAATGTTGTTGTGGGACGATGACGCCTGCGTGTCTATCGACATCGACTCTACCGACTGCTACTATCAGAGTTTGGCGGTTGTGTTTGATTTTCAATAGTTTTTTTTTTTGTTTTTCTTGTTTAGTAATAAAAAAAATGTACAATTAGTTTGTATACATGTATGCTTCGTATGCATGAAATGGGTTTTTCTTCTTGTTTCTCTTAATTGTGCAATTTATTTACTAACGTGTAATTTGCTTGACTTTACGAGAGATACATCATAATTATTCGTACGCCTTCTCTTCATTTCTTCATTTCTTCGTTTGCTTTCTTTTTTGTTAATAAATTCGGACTTTAAAAGTGTTCGAAATTACAGATATACATATACATATATATGTTTATATATATATTATGTCTAGTAAATCCTACAAAAAAAAATTAGTAATATTATTAAATGTTCATTCAGGTGTCCTTTTCAAGTATAACTAATATACAGATGTATATATAATGCATGAGTTGTGCTTTCATTTTGGCAAAAAGGATGTGTGTGTGTGTGTGTGTAGTGTGTATCTGTGTGTGTCTGCCTCCTGAGTGAAAAGTATCTGAGAAATGCCACCCGCATATACATTGTATTTGTTTTGTTCTTAAGATTTTTCACTGGTGTGTGTTTTGTTTTTTTTTTTGTTTGTAATTAAATATAAATATACAATTAATTTTAAAAATTTAAATTTTGTAGTTAATCACAGATTTTCTTTTGTTTTAAATACCGAAAAGTTCAATTAATAAACAGCATAGTTCCGAAATGTATTTGTTTTTTGTTTAGATTTTCTTTCATTTTGTTTATATGTATATATATATATTCACATATACAATATATATGTATTTGCATCGTATGTGCATATAATAAATAATTTTGACTAATAATTTTCAATTATCTAAAGATTCGTGTTTGTTTTTTTTTATTTTCGAAATTTTGTTATTTAATTTAATTTCCATTTTGTTTTTAACCCCTTTTTTCTTTTTCCTTTTCTCTTTTGTGATATGCGTTGCATTTTGTCCATTAAAAATTTCTTCGATTTATTCCCGATACTGATCTCCTGATCTTTTCACTGATCTTTTCACCGATCTCCCCCTGGGTTGGCTGGCTTGGGAGAGAGTGGAAGATACAGAATCTGGCTAACTGATAAAAGATATATGTTTTGGTTTGGAGGCTTCACTTCACTTTGCTAATATATATATATATGTATATATATTTTGTTGCTGTGTGTAGGCAGAGCTCGCAAATACGCCTTGCCTGCAATGTACAAGCTTTAGCGAACGATAGAGAGAGACAAGAAGCGATTCTCTTAAGTTTCCTTGGAAGCAAACTCGACTTATTATACGAGCTCTGGGTGTGTGTGTGTTTGTGGGTGTGGCTTGGACTTGGGCTTGGTGGTTGGTGGGGGAGGGTGGGAAGGTGGGGAAAGTGCGTCATACATATACGTTTTCTATGTCTAAGAATATCTCTTTAAACGAACTTTAGAGCTATCAACTACATTAATATGATTCAAAACTCTCTCTCTCATCTGATTAATGGTATGAATTATATATCTGCTTCGGTTTATTCTGGCCATGCTACGAGTGGTTCGGTTCTCCTTTTTTGGGGGAATGGGCATCGGCATATCGGCTTGGGCATCGACTTTGGCATCTTACAAGTACTATATATATATATATGTGTATATAGATATAGAGGTAGTTTCCTGAGCAATCGTTTCGGCTTTCCTGAGTTCTTTCCCATAAACAAACATAAAAGGCTTTAAAAAAAATAACTTGAAAACTTAAAAACTAAATAAGTTAAGTATTTATACTTTATGTATCTAACTCCCAAAATGTATTGTGTTTTTTTAGTTCAAAAGATGGTGGTTTTTTATTGGCCAAAACAATATAATTTTGAATAAAGGTGTGTGTGTTTTTTTAGGTTTAATTGGATACATAAACAATACGTATACGCCGTGTGTATAAAGAAAAGTGCACAAAAAATAATACAAAGGTTTCGCATTCACAGTTTCGGCGTCGTCGAGTATCTAAACATAAATTTTGTTTTGTTTTAACATAATATATAATATATATAATATATATATATATAAAGAAACAGCCAAAAGGGAATTTCGCACAAGGAAAATGCAATTTGTTTTCACTTTGTCAAAGATTTTTAAGATCACAGATTTGTTGTTGTTTGCAGTTAGCATTTGCATTATTTTTCGTTTTCTCGTATTCGTTATTCAAATTCTCAAAATAATAATTATAATATTAATTATAATATTAATAATAATAATAATAAGATTAATAATAATAATAATAATAATAATAATTGTATATTTTTTGTTGTTAAAAATTAAACACTAAAATGTTAAATTTAATTTTATGTCCGAGTAAAATACAAAATGTGTTTAAAATAAAATTCTTATATTAAATTAAAAAAAAAAACATAAAATTTAGAAGGGTTTTCTCATAAATATATGTGTAAGTGGAAGAAGAAGAAAATTGGATGCCATGAAAATCCCAGCGATTCACTACTTGCCACTCGCTTCACGCCATTCAAAAATTGCCATGCCGACTTCTAAATATATAGCCTATCTGTATCTGTATCTGTATGGTCCTGATTAAATTATAATTACGACTATGGAATCGCTTTAATCCGGATAACCTGAGAGCCCATATACAACATTTTTAACCTGGATGGAACTTCGCCTGAACACTGTTGCCTGACGCTGATAAGGTAGGCTAGGAGGACCTCGTGAAACCTGACTACTATATACCAACATCTGATTCCCATTCCCATTCCCTATACCATTACCATTCCTGTGTTCCCATAACCATGCGTGCCAGCGAGTGGGTTCCATGGCACAAAGAATACTAATTTACTCGCCTACGACTGTTGCTATTCTAAATATCTAGTTTCTTTTTTTTGTTTTTGTTTTTTATCGGAAACTCTTGCACTGTTGATGAGATGATGATGATGATGATATGCCCCATTGCAGGTATATATATATATATTTATATATATATATATTTGTATTGTATTGTATGTAAGTATGTGTGCTATAATATAAGTTGTAAATTGGTTTAATTTTTGTAAGAAATTCCTGAGACATTGAATTGATACACATTCTCCTCCTCCCTCCTCCTTCCTCCGCACACTACTAACTCATCTTTTTAACTTCTTTGGCGCGACTCATCCCACTTGAAATTCTCTATCTTTTTGCACTTGACCTGTGCAGCATCACATTCTCACTGCTGAGGCCCAGACTGTGGCAGTTCTACGTCTAGTTCTGTATGTGTGTGTGTGTGTGTGTATGTATGTTGGGGCAGTGCAACACTCCTGTTTGCTGTTTTCTACTACTCGCTGATTACTGAAGGTCCTGCTCTACTCGCTGATTACTGAAGGTCCTGCTCTACTCGCTGATATTTGATTTGCTTTGCTTACAATATTTTTTTTGTTTTTCTCACGATTCCATTTTTCACTTTTTGTTATTAAATTTAATTTCAGAACATTTGTACTTCGCTGGTGAAAAATCACTGAGTTACTTTACGGTTTTGTTTCGTTTTTTGTGTTTTTGTTTCTTTGAAAAAAAAATTGTTTTTTTTTTTGTTGCTACAGCTCTTCTTGTTCTTTATCCTTTTTGTGTGCCTGTGTGTGTGTGTGTCTGCATATCTGTATATATATTTTTTTTATATAGAGTGGTACATATAAAGGTAAATGGTGTAAAGTATATACATGTATACATAGACTTTTAGTATAATTATTTTCTTTTTGATTACACATGCATATACATATATATGCATTTATATACAAGATATATGCATGTGTATGTGTATAAAAAAATGATTTTAATTTCTGTTACTTTATTCGTCGTATATGTATGTGTGTGTGGTTGTATGTTGTATATAAGTAGAAAAAGAAGATACTTTGCTACTACATACTTGATATTTAATCCCTGATAACGTTTTACTTTTGTTTGTTTGTTGCTTTTTTTGCTCTTGTTTCTCGGTTACTCGTCGTCTTGCAACGAATTCCTTTTATGTTTAACATTAGATTTGCTTTAACCTTAACTCTAGTCTTATACAAAGTCCTACATTTACAGTTGAGGTTATCATGCCATACAAAAAAAAAAAAAAAAAAAATACACACATCTCGCTCACTTTCTCTCTCTGTCTTACTCTAGGTCTCGCTGCTTGCCGGCAACGGTGGGCAGATAACATAAATTTAAGTTAAGTAAAACTAGCAAAAAAAAAAAATATTATGTAAAAGGAGGTCTGAATTTTTTTTATGAGTTTGTCGTGTATGTGTGTTTTGTTTTGAGCGAGTAAAACCAACGAGTTGGGAATTATAGAGCATACAGGAGCGGGCGCTGACCGGACTGAGGGCTCAGATTCGAATTTTTGGAGGGGTTACACCTTTCGGATTCAGATTCAGATGATATGTTTTGGGGATTTCGTTTTTTGTTTTCATTGCTCCATCCGCTCGGCTCCAGCCCCTGTTTTTTTTTGTTTTTGTTTGCAAGTGTGCGTGTATAGTCCTTCGTTCTCTTCCCATTTTGTTGTTGTGTTTTTGTTTTTGTTGTTGTTGTTTGTGATTAATGTTTAAACATAACTTTAAGTCTAATAAGTATATACCTTAAACGCAACTTCACGCTGTTTTGTGTGTATTTTGTTTATATGTTTTGTGGCCTGCTTTCTCTCTCGTGCAGCTCCAGAGGTATTTTATGATTTATCGAAAGTATTTACACGATCCTTGAGGTATTGCACATGAAGCAGCGAAGGGCGCTTCCAACTACTAAGTAGAGGGGGAGCGGCACGAATAAACTAATTGATTACAAGATACAATTTACCACATAAAAGATACAAGATACAAAAAAAAAAATTAAATATATATATATATATGATTACGTAAAGAATAAGAATAATAAAACAGTTGACGCCAAAGTATGCCTAAGCTTAATTAAGGATATTTCTGGGTCAGCAGGACCTGCTGGATTTTCAACTCCAGCCAGAGGGTCGCTGCTGCCGCTCCTGCTGCTGCTGCTGCTGCTGCGGCTGTTGCTGCTGCTGCTGGTGCTGCTGCTGCTTGGGGCAAAGTGTGTGTAGCTGGTCTAAGCCTGATCTCCTGATCCTCTCCAGGCCTGATTCCTCTCTCTCTCTCTCTATGTCTCTCTCTTTGTTGATCTCCTTTAAAAGATGGCATTCCAACTTAGCTCCTATTGGATGCCCGGCGGCGGCTGTCCCAGCTCGCTGGTGAAATCAAACAGGCTGGTCCTGGTATGCGCCAGCGCATGATGATGATGCGCATGCGCATGCGGATGCGGATGATGACCACCGCCTCCGTGACCGCCATGACCGCCACCATGCCCCACCAAGCCATGCTTGATGGCCGATGTCTTGAGCAGCCGCTTCAGCATGCCGCTAGAGCCGCGATGCTGCAGGCTCTTGTGCGTTGTCAGCGAGTTCTTGGTGCGATATCGCCGATGGCAGAACTCGCACACATATAACGTATCCGACTGCTCGTGCTTGTCCTGGAAATGCCGCTTCAGTGAGTAGTAGCAGGAGAAGGTGCGCCGGCAGTAGGGACACTCCTGGGGCTCATTGATCCCACCGCTAGTGGGCGGGGGCATGCGCAGCGGCAGTTGTGGGGTGACCGATTGCGTTGCCGTTGCTGCCTGGCTGCCTGGACTGCTGCCATTATTGTTATTATTGTTATTATTACTGTTATTGTTATTATTATTATTGTTGTTGTTGTTGATGCTGTTGCCATTGGAGGTGGGATTTGAGGAGCCATTGCTGTTGCTACCGCTATTGCTGAGGTTGCTGCTGCCACTGCTGCTATTGTTGTTGTTGTTGTTGGAGGTGGAGGAGGAGCACAGATTGCTGCCCACACTGCTGCCCACACTACCAGGACGCGGCGGTGAGCCCAACACATGTCCGCCGTGTCCGCCGTGAAGATGCCCGGCATGACTATGCAGGCTATAAACAGCGGCGGCCAGGCTGCCATTCAGCGAGCTGGTGGGCGATGTGAGGGCCACTGTTGTGGGCGAGGGCGAGGGCGGTGACGAGGTAGAGCTGGTGGGCGAGGTGGCTGCCGAGCGGCTGATGCTGTGAGGTCCTGCGCCGAGGAGAGAAGAAACGGGTATTAGTAAGGGATATCTAAAGAAGGATTTATCAAAATTTTAACTCTTTTTAGTGGTCTCTATATATATATTTATATTTATATTTATATTTAGATTTGTATATATATATATAAGTATTTATATTTATATTGCTGCTGCTGTAGTTGTTGTTATGGTGGTGGTTGGGTGGGTGAGTGGTTGATGTCGTTTTTAGAAAGTATGAAAAATAAAAGTGCAAGTTGTTTTTTTTTTAGGTTGAAGATAACTAGGCTAGGGTAGTCTAGGAGGCATTAAGGTGGGTCTAACCCAAACCCCTCACCCCAAATAAAATAGAGAGAGAGAGAGAGGGAGAGCGGGACGACCAGGATGGGAAATCGGAGTGGGACATATAGGATAGTTATAGGAATAGATAATATGTTTAAAAATAAAATTTATAGGCTTTAATAGATAATGCTGAATGCTCTATAAGGTATCAAAAAAAAGAACTGCCTAGGTTGTAGTTAAGTTCAAGTTTAAGTTGGAGTTTTAAATTCAAGTTACATTTTAAGTTTAAGTTTAGATTTGAGTTGGAATTTAAGCAAATAGTTAAGATAAAGCATTATATAGTTGGAATGTATTTATACATATGTATTATATATATTATAAAATATATAGGCAAACTTTGGTTTCCAGCTGGTTTACTTGGATATAAATTTACAATAAGCGGCAAACAACAGCTTGGAACGGAAATGGAAACGGTTTTCTTAATCTTTGTTTTTTTTAATTTTATTATTAAATATTTATTATTATTTTTAATGCATATTATGTATGAAGTAATGACGGAGAAGGAGTTTGCTACTATTAAAGCTACTAAACTGCTGTGTCCTACTAAAGACAGAGACAGAGAGAGAGAGCAGAGAGACAGAGAGAGGCTGTTGGGCTCCTGGGCCCCGCCGAGTGTTTGTTTTTTTTTTAGGGAAATTTTAGGGCTATAACCGATTTGTACATATTCATATATATATATACAACAGGAACGAGATACAGATACGAAAAAAGTTACGCTACAAAAAAACCAAACAAAAGTTACACATGCAAATCACAACACAATACGTGTGACAAATGAGTGTGTGGTGTGTGTGTTTGTGATGTGTGTATGGTGTGTGTGTGTGGAGTGGGCGATGAAGTGATTGAAAGGCTGTGGGTGATTGGGTGGCAAGCAAATGTACACACATGCAAGCAAGCAAGGACTTATGATGAGTTGCAAGTGGCAAGCTAGTGTAGGTGTGGCATAAGGACATGCAGAGAGGCAAGCGAGAGAGTGAGAGAGAGAGATAAAGAGAGAGAGCAAAGAATCAAAAGTAAAGCAATGAACATTAGGCTAAATTAGAAGCTAATCGCATTTCGAATATGGATTTCAAATGTGTCATGGCGATCGAGCAAGTATTTCCTTGTCGCCTAATTTTCAATTTGGTTTTTTTTTTTGTTTGCAAGTAAATTTTAGGGTTTATATTTCGATTAGAACGAAAGCATTAATTAAATGATTGATTAACAATGTGGATTGCAGTTAGTTTAGTCTTATAGTAGTATTTTTTTTATTATTATTATTATTTTGGGGGACCCCCCGACTCGAACGAGCGTGAAGGGAGGGGAAGCGTGGCGAGTCTGAATTTCAATTTGTATCTTCGACGACGACGCAAAACTTACCAAAAACGAAAATTGTATGATATATATATTTGAGATTTCTATGATTTCTATATATATATATATGTAGGAGTTGCAGCGTTCGTTAACCATTATTTATTTTATTTTTTATATATATTATATAGTATTTATATATAGATGTAAAGTATCTTTGTACACATGTGGGTAGAACTCTTGCTTATTTTTACAGTTGCATCAGAGCGGGGACAGAGTGTAAACAGTAAAAGAGAGAGAAAGAGAGAGAGATAGAGAGACAGAGAGAGAGAGAGTGGGAACAGGAACAGAAAGAGACAACAATACGAGAGTACTGGGAAACGCAGAGAGAGAAAGTAGATTAGATGCCAAATCAACGCGGCGTGAGAGGAGTTTGAAGATCACAAAAGATCAGATTGAACAGAGGAGCTAAAATTTGGGATTTTTGGGGGTGTTAGTTGATGGAACTTCCGCCGCATCTGATCGTTAATTCGGCATACAGGTGGTTCGATCTTCTCGCAAGTGAAGTGGCTGAAAGTTATCCAAGTCAATCAAGGTGGAGAAGGTCACTACGGTTAGTTCGGGTAAAGAAAAATTGAAAGATACTAGATAGAAGAAGCGATAGGGAGACAGGCCCTCCCACTACGCACTTCTAGTGTCAAGTGGCTATAAATTGTTGTTTGTGTGGCAAGTAGAGACAGAGAGCAAGGAGTTTAGGAAACTGAGATAGCGAGATAGCGAGGCGAGGTGGTGTGCGGGTCGTACTTACAGGTCTCAGATGGTCTTTGTACATGAATTGGTTATTAGTCTATTAGCTACGGCGAGTCTAGTGGAAAATGAGAGCAAGAGGCAAGGACGAGAGCAAGAGCGAGAGCGAGAGCTAGAGCGGGTAGACGAGTTCGGAGTTCGCATGAGCAGGCAAGAGAGAGACAGAGAGAGATATATGGTTACAATATACATACGAGTAGCGAGTAGCGAGTAGCGGCAGGGAAATACGATAAGAGAGAGTGCTAGGTATCAGTTCTAGTAGCCAAAGGACCAAGGCTGCTATGCCCACTTCCTGCTAACACAACTGTTTTGCAGATGAAACAATTTTTACAGAAGATATCAAATAGCGCTGAGTAGTATCAATGGTACCAATGTATCTTTAGTGTAGTGTAGTGGCGAGTAGCAGAAAAATAGTTAGAAGGAGAGCCGAGTTCAGAACTCTAAGCTCATATATAGAGAGAGAGAGAGAGTGATAGTGATAGTGATAGGGGGAGAGAGCAGAGAGGATAGCATGTAATGTACTAACTACGTATCTGCGCATGGTCGGATACTTGGCTACCAATGTAGTTGTAAGATGTTTTTTGGGGCTAACCTTTAGCAAGCGCGCGATCTTCTATATTGGACTGACTAACAAGTAGCGGGTGCGGGTAGCGGGTAGCGGGTGGTGGCTTCTAGCGAATTAAGGTCGACGATGTTGCAGCGACGTTGAGGTCAAGTGGAACCCAGGCTCCAAGTTGCTGGCGGAGAGAGTGTGGCAACTGTCATGTGATTTTACTGTGGTTGTGTGTGGCGGCAGTACTTATTCTTGGATGCTTCTCTTTTTTTTCTTTTAATTCCTTTGCCTCCTGATCTCTTGCTCTAAGTATATCCTTATTTATCTTCTGGTATTCATCATTTGTTGTATCTATCTCATCCATTTTATCAACTAGTATCTTTTAATATATATATATCTTTATATATTATTATGTAAGCACACTCCTGTGTGTGTGTTACGTTAAGGAAGAAAGCACTTTATGATCTGTTCAAGCTCTGTCCAGTGGGTCGAGTTGAGTGTGGAAATGTTACGTAAGTAATTTATTTATAGAGAAGGCAACTTGTGTGCGAGGTTCGTCGTCCCGTCCACGAAAAAAAAATAGAGGAGAGCTCTATATAAATATTGTAAAATTGACTACCGAGTACGTTGTATGAGGTATAAGGTAAAAGAAGGCCACAGAGTGTAAACAGTTGTATATATACTGGTCCATAGGCATGTGAGTTGTGAAAAAGTCAGCAAGTCTACTACTACTACTACTAATACGCGTTAAGGTCCGAGACATGAATGTATGTGTGTGTGATCTGGCTAATCTAAAAGGAGGAGTTTACCTCCTAGGCTTATGTCTAGCTTAAGGTCTAGTGTCTTTTTTTGTTTTTTTATATTTAGTATTCTTCCTTAATAATTGTTCGTATTTTTCGTATTTGTATTCCTCATATTCCCTCCTTCCCTTCCTTCTTTGATCGTCTTGTATAATATAGAATTGGTAGGTAGATTGTGTATATATATCACTACATAATGGCATTGCTTTAAGTTTTGAGCTTTGAGTGCTAGGTCAGTGTTCTAGTCGAGTTCATAGTTCCTATCCTAGTTGCTCGTGGTGGCAATCGAAGAGGCACCGCCATGACTGTGACTATGACCCAGATAGTAATCATATAGTGTCATTATCTGTCGCTGCTGTATAAGCAACTGGTACTGATCGGTCTGAGTCTGGGTCTGGGTCTGGGTCTGTCCCTGGTTCTGGCTGTGATAGCTAGTGCTTGTCATGGTCGTATTTATATTGGCTTTCTTCGCTGGTGGCGGCTGTGGTTGCATTGGCATTTGCATTTGATTTTGTGGCTGAATTTGTGACTGAGACTGTTGTTGTTGTTGCTGCTGCTGACCCGGCAAGGGTGTCATGTCTCAGATTGACGAATTGAATTGATTGTAGAGCTTGATGTCCTTCATTTCCATTTCGCCGGGCCGGGACTTGTGATATGTATAAATGTGCGTCATTAGGGAATTCCGGGAGCAATAGACCCGCTCACAGATGGCGCAGCGATATTCCTCCTGCCGCACGGCATGCTTGTCGGCAATATGACGCTTCAACGAGGCTTTCGAGCAGAGGAGCTTACCGCAGAGTTGGCATGAGAAGAGTTTCTTGGGCGAGTTTCCTGCAAATTGTTGGATTTTGTGGATTGGATTTTTGTTTTTGTTCTTGGTTTTTGTATGCTCAAAATAGATTGTATATTTTTTTTATAGATATTTTGTAGGGATTTCAGTTACAAATTCTAAGAGAATCAGTTTCTCAAAGATTGTTATGTACTATTTCCCCTTTTTGAGGAGCATACTTTTTGGGGCAGGGCTTAAGGGTTAAAAGGGGGTACTGAAAATGTGTGAATTTTTTCGACACATGAATATATCCTGAAACTCATCTCAAGATCAGGATATATTCATGAGTTTTGGCTGGTGATGGCAAAAGGACATTAATAATTAACAATACATAAACAGATACATAACAAAAATTAAGTTTGAAGATTTTTGATTCTGTGGGGTAGACGGGGGGGGGTGTGCACCACCAACACCACTGGCGGGGGGTAGGGGGGCAATGGGTCAATGTTATCGACTAACAGTTAACAGTTATATAGGTTACAAGTAGAGCGTTATCGGTTATCGGTTGTATATGTGTGTATGTATGTATGTGTGTGTGTGTGTGTGTGTGTAGATGGGTGACTTTGAATTGGTTTTCTAGCTAAAATGTTAAGCCCAATGATGATCAACAGGGGGAGACACTGAGAGCGACACAGGGGCACAAGGAACACAGGGACGCAGGCTGCATCTGGGGCACGAGATAATGGCAAGATGGAGCAGAAATGGGCAAAGTGAATAAATGTTTAAAGGACACTCCACACAGATGACCAAGTCAGAGACAGAGCAGAGATCGGCAAACACTTCCTCTACCAGGATCCTCCCCCATTTCAACAGGAACACACCCACACACAGTTGGCGCTACAACAAAAAAAAAACAAGAAAAGCCTCCGGCACATACAATTGTTCACTTATATACATTCTATTTATTTAAATAATAACACGATATCATTTATTTTTTTTTTATTTTTATGAAAATACTTTCGTCTCCTCGATGTGTCTTTGTCGGACTGTATGTCTGTATGCGTGTGTGTGTGTGCGAGTGTGAGTGCCTTTCTTATTTTTCGAGTGTGTTTTTCCTTCGAAATGAATGTTTGTATTTTTTTTTTTGTTACACAAAAATTCGTAAAATTATTATTTATTGAAAACTTTGTTTACTTAATTTCTTTTTTGTTTTTTTTTTGTTATTTATTGCTTTGCATATACATTTACTCATATGTGATATATGTAAAATGTATGCATGTGTGTGTGCGTGTATGTGTGTGTGTTTATATTACACAGGAGACAAAAATGTACAATTTTTCTCTTACTAGGCTAGAGTGGAAAACTTAATAGTTTGTTATTTTTTTTTTTTAGTTTGTGTTTATTGTTAAGTATAGTTTTGTTTTGCCAAAATGAAAAAAAATTGTATCTTTATCTATTTTTATTTTTGGTATTCTGGCTATGGGCTGTGGGGCTACAGGATCTACGATCCGTTTGCCTGGTTTTTAAGATGATTTTTACGGGGATTAAATCACGGTTTGCCAAAATATAAAATAATTGTACCTTGTTTGCTATTGTGTGGCTATTGTTTGGTTTTTGTTTATGTTTTTTTTTTACTCATTGTCTGTGGTGCGGGGCGGCTAGATCTTCGATCTGGTATGGGTCTTGGCTATGGATTCCGATTTCGATTCGGTTTTGGTATCTCCGGTTATGGTTAAGTTTATTATTTCTAACGCTATAAATATATTTAAGCGTCTGTACTAGATGAGATATTGGTATTGAGAATTGGCTTCTGCGTTCATATTCATTGATTCCTGTCTGCCTGCATGCATTATTAATCGATTGGTTGAATCCTTTGAGTTCCTTTGCTATTTTAAATATGTATCTTGGTATGTATATCCATGTAGTTACATTTACTTTTACTGTTATTGGTAGTTAGTTTTATTTCTTATATCGCGTATTGTAATTGTTTGTTATTGGTAAATTGTAAGCTTTCTGTGGCTTGGAGCTAATGGTTCATTGGATAATACAGAAGTTCAGAGTAATGCATACATTGACTTAATTGGCAAAAAGGTATGACGGTTGGGGGGGGAGGGGGTTTGTTCAACTACACGAATAGGAATATAAACACAAAAAAAAGTATATATATATATATATTATATATATATAGAAGCAGGCCTTCTATGGATTAGGTATTTCCTTTGCTTTCTTTTTGGTTTCTCATTTTCTGTGTATGCTGCTTTCTGGTTTCTTACTGCTGCTATTTCGAGTATCAATATGCTATTTAGTTAGTTTTTAGTTTAGTTAGTGGTTAGCATCCCCCTTCTCCTCCTCCTCCTCCTCCCTGGGAGTTCTGCTTTCTGTACTCACATGAGTTGTGTGCTTTGTGTGAATATTTCTGGTTTCTGCCTTAGTAAGTTGATATTGTAAAACAACATTTAGTTGCAATTGGGTTTTACATTTACATTTTACATTTCTCCACATTTATTGAGCATAATCAAAAATCAAAATAATAATAATCATAATAATTAATTAATAATTAAATAAAAAAAAATAAACGAGGTGACACATTTGTGGATATAATTGAGGTTCGGTTCTATATATGTATATTCTTTGATCTGTGATCTCTGATCTCTCGCGTGGGCATAACAAACACGGAGGGTTCTCCCTTAATTTTTAAGTTAAAATACAAAGTTTATGCACAGTATTTTAATTATAGTCATGTGTGTGTGTGTGTGTGGGTATATATATATATGTATATATATATATATAGTATATGTCGCGTAGGCTAAGTAAATCGAAAATTTGGTATCAAAACGTGGATGATTAATATCAAACTTAATCAACATTTCAGACTTTTCGGTTTTGCCAAAAGAAGCAAGAACAAAAAAAAATATATATATATATTTAAATGGGGGAATTATGAGTCTGTCGTTGTATGTGTGTTTTTGTGTGTGTTACACTAATTGCTAATTATAATAGGTTTTCTTTTTATCATTTTCTTTTCTTTTTGTATAAAAAATAAAATTCGACTATACTCGCACACAGCTCCTGCTTTTGCTTTTGCTTCTGTTCCTGTTCGTGCTTTTGCTTTTGCTTTCGTTTTCCCACTCAATCTCCCATCTTTAGGGGTATGTAAAGATACCCATTTTTTCCCACCCCACTTTTAACTAAGGCTACTACTGATCATCTTTCACGTATCACTAACCATACAACATATAGACTACCCATTTCATACAACGATTTTGGACACAAAAATTTTCGAGCGACAGGCCCCCGGCGCTCACCGCTCTTGGGCCTGTCGCTTAGCTCTCTCAATCTTATGCTCGCACACTGATTGCGAGAGTTCGCTCGCTCAGTCGCAGAGTAGCGCATCTTCAAGAAGGTTGCTCTGTGCTTGCATTCTTCTTTATATGTATGCGTGCACATGCATTCACGTACACATGTGCATGTGTGCGATCATTTCATTTCGGCCCAGCAAGAATATTTGGTCTTTTGCTACTTTTCATATTTGGTACCCTAACAATATGGGCATATTCACTATTGGGTTAATAATAAAAATAAGAATATTATATGTTTTAATATATTTCCTTATGTTTCAGCATACATTTTATATTTGTTTACAAATTCAAATTAGTGGCAGCAGTGAAATGTTTTTCTATTTTTGCTATTTCTATAAGATGTTGTAATTGGCAATGCAAGCAATTGGCCGACTGATACAATTCACGCCAATTCTAAATAACAATTAAAATAACGCTGCGAATCATTAAGAAAAAAATTTACAAAACATTTCACTGCTGCCACTAATTTGAATTTGTAAACAAATATAAAATGTATGCTGAAACATAAGGAAATATATTAAAACATATAATATTCTTATTTTTATTATTAACCCAATAGTGAATATGCCCATATTGTTAGGGTACCAAATATGAAAAGTAGCAAAAGACCAAATATTCTTGCTGGGCCGAAATGAAATGATCGCACACATGCACATGTGTACGTGAATGCATGTGCACGCATACATATAAAGAAGAATGCAAGCACAGAGCAACCTTCTTGAAGATGCGCTACTCTGCGACTGAGCGAGCGAACTCTCGCAATCAGTGTGCGAGCATAAGATTGAGAGAGCTAAGCGACAGGCCCAAGAGCGGTGAGCGCCGGGGGCCTGTCGCTCGAAAATTTTTGTGTCCAAAATCGTTGTATGAAATGGGTAGTCTATATGTTGTATGGTTAGTGCACGTATTCAGTCCCCGTCCAAACTCCCTCCCTCCAAGATGAAATTGCACGAAGTTCCACTTCGAATGATCGCGTTCAATCTTCAGTCTTCAAATTAATGTAAAGTTGCGAAGCAAAGTAATACCCCTTCAATTTTGATTATGCGTTCAGTATAGTTTGTGTCTCTGCCAATGGGAAAGCATATACATATACATATATATATATATATATATATATAGTCGCCGTTTAAAGCTAGTCAGTCCTTGTCCTAGTCCTGCTCCTTATCCTCCTCTGTGTCTGCCGCTACCTCAGCTTCAGTTTCAGTTTCACTTTCAGTTCTATGTACAATCCCCCCAAAATTTTGTGTGTGTGAGTCCATAGTCTTATATCCATATATATATATATATATTTTATATTCATATAGTTATAGTTATTATGTTGGTATTATCATATGTAAAAAAAAATTGTATTACACACACGGTTCTTCTTTTTTGCTTTTTTTCTTTGACTTACTTTTAGTAGGTCTAAATTTTACATGGGGTTTTTACATAGACCTTGGCTCTACTACTCATTTCATGAATATTTTTTTTTTAGTGTACACATATGTTTTATATATTATATATATATATCTTCTCTGATATCTGATATCTTACTATGATACACATAATAATAATAAAAAAAAATACAAAAAAATATGCATTAGTTGTATGTATTGTGTGGATGACGAAATAGACATTAGAAAATGCTGTACAAAGACTGGAAAGTGTAAATGGGATTTTTTAGGGATTTTTTTTGGGATTTTTATTTTTTATTTTATTTTTTTTTTTAGGTTTAAGGGATATTCGGTTCTTTCGGTTCCCCTTGGCTAATACTCGGATTGTGCTTTTGGGATGGGGGTTGGGGATTGGGGGAAGGTTGGTTGGTTGGGGGAAGGTTGGTTGGTTGAATGTATGAGTGATTAACAGTCTTCTCTCCCGGCTGCTGCTGCTTTCTTCTATCCTAAATCTCTAAGTCTCTCTCGAAGAGAGAGAGAGTTCTTCTTGCTTTTCTAAAAACGCTCGCCTCCCAATTTGGGAGACTACAAAAAAAATTCCTTATACGTATGTGTGTGTGAGAGTGTATGAGCGTGTATTCATGTGTCCTTGCAAGTCCTTTATTCCAGTGTTTTGTTTTTTGTTATATCGTAAAAGACTTTTTTGTTTCTGCGCTTGCTTTATAATCAAGTCGTAAATATAATCACAGTTTTTCCATTTGCCTAAAAATTGGTTTTCTCCTTCTCTCGCTCCCTTCTCTAACTTTGTCTTGCTTCGTCTCTCGTCTCTCTCCGCTCTCTTTCTTCTCTCCTAGGTTCGTTTTGTTCGGTTCCTTGGTATCCTTTGCTGACTGCTGCATCATCCTTCCGTCGCTGTCCTGGCCGAAAAAGTCTTTGAATTTTCCGCTTTCTGTGAGATCCGAAATATACATTGTTGTGTGTGGGTTTGTATGTGTGTGTGTGTGTGTGTGTGGGTGTATGGGTGTGTCCTCCTTCTATCCTGTACCACTCCTCCTTCTCCACCTCCTTTCTTCCTGATCCTCCTGCTCCTGCTTATTCTGTTCCAGCTTGTGCTCTTTGCTCTCCGTAGCATACTTTCCAGCGCTTATTGATCTAGTAAATTCATGCGTTCGTAGGGATGCTGATGCGGATGCGGCAGCTGGTGGGGATGCTGATGCGACAGCGGATGCTGATGGTGACCCAGATGATGCGGCAAATGATGGAAGCCGCCAACACCACCACCGCCGCCGCTACCGCCACCTTCCAGCTGTGTGAGATCCACGGTGGGCGTTGTGCCACTCGAGCCCGGTCCGTACTCGCCGCCTACACCCTCCACCCCTGTTCCAGCTCCAGCGCCCCCCATCGATCCTGGGCCCGCTGCAGCCGCCGCCGCTGCTGCTGCCGCCGCTGCTGCCGCGGAGTTATTGAGCGCCACGTGGAACAGCTGCTGCAAGAGTTGCTGCTGATCTTATAAGAAATCCATGCACGGCTTAACAATGCCCGGCGACGACTGCTGCTGCTGTTGCTGATGTTGCTGCTGCTGCTGTTGTTGCTGCTGTTGCTGCTGCTGCTGCTGGTGGGCCGCTGCCAGTTGAAGCGTGGAGCTGGCCGTTCCCCCGGCCACCGCAGCGGCTCCCACAATTGGCGATAGCAACAATTCGGCGGCTGCAGCTGCTGCTGCTGCGGCAGCGGCCACAGCATTGCCACCGGCACCGCCGGCTCCCCCAGCTCCACCGCCACTCGCAGCGGCGGCGGCACTTAACGAGCTCAATGACTGATGTAAACGACTGCCAGGACTGCCCACCGCTTGGCCAACGCCACCGCCATGATGGAAATACGAATGATGATTCTTCTGTCGACGATGATAGATGCTCTTGTGGTTATTCAACGAGTTCAAAGTGCGGAAGACCTTGTGGCACAAATTGCAGACGGCATTGTTCAGCGGCTGCAGATGCTGCTGCTCCTTGTGCCGCTTCAGGGTGAGCTTGGTGCTCAGCAGCTTACCGCAGACATCGCACCGATGGCAGGCATTCAAAGGTAGGGGCAATAGCAATCGATTGGCCTGGGCCACATCCTGGGCCCGGACCGAGGACAGGAGACTGCTGGCCGGACTGGCGCCGCTATTGCTGCTGCCTCTTTGCGAGGCGGCGGCATTGCCAGCAGCCACAACGGCCGCCGATGGCGATAGGGACGCACGTCGATGATGCATAAGGGCATGATGATGCTCCAGCGGTGATCCTGCCCTGGCCAAAGCATGGGCATGGGCAGCATGAGCGGCATGGGCATGGGCATGATGGGCAGCAGCCGCAGCGGCAGCGGCGGCGCTTAACTCATGGTGGGTGGCATGCAGCTGATGGTGGCTGGGCAGCAGAGACAACGGATGTTGGCCAAAGTGCGGATGATGCGAGGAGGGCGGCGGCGGTGGTGGCTGTAGTGGCGACGAGGATGGTGATCCTCCGGTGCCGCCGCCGCCGCCTCCTCCTCCTCCTCCTCCTCCTTCAAGCTCTCGATCATGGGATAGCGAACGGTCTCGGTCTCGCTCCCGCTCCCTTTCCCGTTCCCTTTCGCGCTCCCTCTCACGCTCTCTGTCCCGCTCTCGTTCTCGCTTCAAATAGGCGCTGGGCGAGGGCGTGGCACTGTGACCCGTTTCCGTTGCGCCGCCAAGTGAGGAGCGGGAAAGGCTACGTTCGCTGCCGGCGGTAATGTGCAGATCGCTGCCGCTGGACTTGCCGCTTTGCTTCAGCTGTTGTTGTTGTGGACTGTTGTGAGTGAGTGTTGTGGAATGATGTTGTTGTTGTTGTTGTTGTTGAAGGAGGTGGTGGTGTGGTTGTTGATGGTGTTGTGGTGATGATTCTGGGTCTACTTGTTGTTGATTGTTGCTGTTGTTGTTGTTGTTGTTTGCTGTTGTTGTTGTTGTTGTTGTTGCTACTACTATTACTAGGTGTGCCACTACCGCCGGGCACTATGACGCCGCCGAGTAGGCTGCCGGTGTTCCCACCTAAACGGTCATAAAAAAATAGGAAGAGAAGAAAAAAAGAGACAATAGTGACTTTTCTGTATATTTGACTTTGTTGTTATTATTATTATTTTTTTTCTGTTTTTTTTCTGTTTCTTGTTTGTAATTGTTGTTTAGTAAGTGTTTGTCTGTCTGTCTGGTTTTTGGGTTTGTTGTGATGTGTCGTCTGTTGTTGTAGTTGTTGTTGTTAGTGGTGTCTTATGTTTGGTGTATCTGTTGGTGTATCTGTTCTTGTTTCTGTTTGTTTGTTTGTTGTTGTTTTGTTTGTTTTTGGTTTAATTTTATATAACACACTAACAAATCCAGGCTCAAAACAATGTAAAATTTGCTAAACTTTGCAAGTTTTTTTGTTTGCTTTTTCATTCAATGTTTTTCTTTTATTTTGCTTTTTTTTGTTTCTATGTATTTTGCTTGAAAGAACGCTGGCTGCTAATTCTCTCGATTCAAAATCTGATTCAGATTCGCATTTCGGTTTTCGATTTATGGTTTTTTTTGTTTTGTTCTCATTCCCTTGGTATTATTTTTATATATTTTTTTTTGTTTTGGTTTGGGGAAAACGCATGGAAATAAAATGGTAATAAAACGGTTTGTTGACTGTTGTTGTTGTTGTTGTTGTAGCTGTGGCTGTTGTTCTTGTTGTTATATTTGTTATATTTGTTGTTGTTCTTGAATTCGAATTTTGAAGAGTTCTCGTGCCGCAGGTTGGGTGGTTTTTTTGTTTTTCAATTCGAAACTCGACTCGACTGGGAGGCTGATAGACTTGAACCCAAACTCCAACTTGAACCCGAAACGAACTCAAGGTCGAAGGTGGGGTTCAAAAGTCAGTGCCATCCCGCCCCTCCCTCCACCGACCACCAAATGGGGGGTTTTGGGGGGTGAGAACGTTATTTCTGAAGAATAATTTTTTGGTATCTTGCCAATATTTTTTTTTTGAGTGTGATTCGAGTTTCGTTGATGCTTTTGTTTTTTTATTAAACCAATTTTTTTGATATCTTCGATTTGGATTTGTCAATCTATCAATTTCTCGATTGTTCGAATTTCGATTCAATTTCAATATCAATTTCAATTTTAATTCCAATTTTGTTTGCGTTCAATTTTCGTTTGTCGTTGGTCGTTTTCAATTTCGATTTTGTTAAGTTGTTTTTTTTTTAGCAAAATTTTGAAACATTTGTTTTTGGCCTGATTGATTTGTTTTTGTATATATATAAAATATGTTTTTTTTTTAGTATTATTTTGATTTCTCTTTTTTTCGGTTATTTCTTATTTTTTTTTTTTTTAGTTTAGTCGCAAGTTGTCAATAATTTTTGCTCTTGCGGTTGTCACTAGTGTCTCTTTTTTTCAAACTCAATCGCAGCACCGTTGCCTGTGTTGGGTTCTGGATAGGAATTTTTTTTTTTGGGATTTCGGGAAGCCAAATGTGCGGTAGATTAACGTGCTTGGTTTTGGGGGGCTGGGGCGGGGGTAGAGGGTCACACACACACACACACTCACACTCAGGTTAACGACTTTCTCCAATGGTCGGTGGTGTGTGTGTGTGTGTTTGTGTGTGTGGCGGGGTCACACCTAAGGGATGATGTGGATGTGGGTTTTGAGTAGTATTAGTAGTTGTGTGTCGCTCATCATGGGGGGTAGGGGGCGGTCGGAGGGGGGCGAGGGTATTTTCTTAAAATAGTGATCCTGCAGCTGAGAGAGAAAGTGTCGGTTCGGATTCAGTTCGGTTCGGGGTTCAACACACTTTTTAACAATGAAACACTGAGGAGCTTCGGGGTTTTTAGGGTTAAAGACATACGGTCTATAATGATGCCCACAGGATGAGCCTGACGCCTCGAGTGACATGCATACCAGGGGGGTGGGGTGGGGGTTTAGGATCTTGGGATGATATCTGGGGATAAGGATTTAAATGAAATATTCGCTTTGATGTGTAGACGTTTATTGTAATTATCATTAATCGAATAGATATAGAGCGCAAATGCAATCGCTCTTATATCGTACATCGTACATGGATCTCAACTGCTTGGCTTGTGTGTGTTTGAGTGTGTGTGTGTGTGTGGTGTGATTGTGTGTGGTGTTTTATATGGGATATATATTTGCTTGTATCATAGATATATATATATACATATATATCTTATTTGTATCTTTACTTAGCAGCACTAAACATTAACGAACACAGGTGTACTCAATATATCAAAGTATCCGGGGGTCAAAAAACATTTCTTAACCTTCTATATATCATATCATATCATATCATATATATATATATATATATATAGTTTAACATTAAATACAATACAAAAAAATGCAAAATAGATACAAATAAAAAAAAAAATTCACTTACACACTAAAAATGGGTTAAACATTTCACTTAGCCTAGAGAGGGTGTATGGTGTGTGTGTGTTGTTTGGCCTAAATCTAACTATTCAGAATCGTTACCTAGGTTATAGAGTATTTCAAGAAAAGATCATTTTGCAATTGGTCGGTCGTTCGGTCGGTCGGTCGCTCGCTCCCTTTTGCTTCTCTTCTATACTCCCCCCTTCTCCTCCTCTTCAAAAAACCTGGTCAAATAGTAACGTTTTATTCAACATTCTATATATATACTATATATTTTATATATATATATTTATGCTTTTGTGTGTTTTTTTATTTTAGGTAAAAACTGTAAAACTGTAGCTTGGTCTTTTCTTTATTTTCAGTGCAGTTAAAGAGTAAAAGAGAAAGATAATTCGTACGTCTAACGTGATCGATAATCAATATATATATATATATATAATTTCTGCAAATCTGATAAATTGTATTTAGTTAAAGCCATTTCGAAGAATTCACTACGGGCACCTCTGCGCTCTGCTGCTATTCTAGCTCCTACTTAATGTTATTAAGACTTTTATAGCTGACGAAAATAATGATTGTGCAGATTGGATCAGGGAATAAGGAATGCGGATCAGGGACATGGATTGGAAATGGGTTAAGGAATTTATGGAATTTAGAAATGAATTTCTCAACAATTCCCCATTTAAAGATTTGACAAAAGTTGGACTCTGGTTTTATCTACAACTAACGATTAATTTTTTTGTATAAACTGTGTATCCTGTGTGTGCTTAGCAACTACCAAAGGCAACTAATTGTAACTAGCCTAGAATGTGTGTGTGTGTGTCTCTCTCTCTCTAGATCCTTTCTAAACTTTAAATATATGTGTACAAAAGCACCTTTCTGCAATTCTGTGTCTGTGTGTGTGTGTTGTGTGCATGTCCTATGCCTTACACAAACCGACTAAGGCGAACCCTTTCCATTTCCCCTCAACTGGAAAACCCTCCGCCGTTGCCGCCGTGGCTGGGCTGCTGCTGCTGCTGATGATGGTGCTGTGGATGTGGCTGCTGTGGGTGGTGGTGATGATGATGATGATGATGATGACGACGCCGCGGCTGCTGCTGGTAGTCAAAGTACATGAAGCCCTAGGAGGAGGACGAATGATGATTTAGCTGCTGCTGCTGATGGTAGAAACTATTAGCCGTTGACGCCTGGCCGGCCACAGCTCCGCCACCAGGCTCCTGCTTGGGCTGCTTGAGATTGCGATGGTAGATGCTCTTGTGGTTGCGCAGACTATTTAGCGAACTGTAAACCCGCTTGCAAATGTTGCACACGGGCTCCTTGGTGGGTCGCATATGCACGTTCTGAATGTGTCGCTTGAGGCGTGTCAGTGAGCTTAGATTCTTGTTGCATGGATTGCAACGGAAATCATCGCCGCCGCTAGTGGCACTGCTTAGTCCGCCGTTGCCACCGCTGCTAGCACCATTACCGCCGCCGCCGCCGCCACCTCCTGAGGTATTTAGACCCGCATTTGAATTATTTAGCGAGCTGTTGGCACTGCCGCTGGTCGAGGCCGATGCTGCCGATGCCGCCATATTGGCCATTACCGCTGCTAGCATTTGCTGCTGGGCTGTGGTGGCCGCCGTGTTGGGCGTCGGTGTACTGCAAGTACCCAGGATACCATTGGGCGTCTGGCTGCCAGAGCTGCTGCCTCCCTGATGCTGATGCTGATGCTGCTGCTGTGAGGTCTGGTGTTGCTGCTGCTGCTGTGAGGTCTGGTGTTGCGATGCTTGATGCTGCTGATGCTGATGCTGGTGGGGATGTGGATGCTGTTGCAGGGCGGTCACCGAGAGGCCGCCGCCGTTGCTGCTTCCGTTGGCTGCGAATGTGGAGAGGTTAAGGCCACATATGCCGGAGGCACTTGTGATGGCTGTAAGTCGAGTTGGAGTTCGGGTTATTGTTGTTGTTGTTGGTGGTGATGGAGTTTTGGTTGTTGTTGTTGTTGTTGTTGGGTTAGAGTTGTGGTTGTAGTTTGTTGGTAGAGAGTAAACGTTGTTGTTGTTGGTAATCAAGTTGTTGTTGTTTTTATTGTTGTAGTTGTAGAATTTGTCGTCAGTTTACCTGACGACAAAGTGGGGAAGAAAGTCAGAAAACGTCGCATTAGCCCAAGGACAACGAGTTTTATTTATTGGTGTTTTTTTTTTTGAGAATTTTTATTAAAAAAATTTTTTTCTTTGCCTCAATTTCGCTTTGGCTTTGGTTTTGGAAATTTTGAAATTTTGACTCGATTCTTTCTTATTACTTTCTGTGGTGTGTGTGTGTGTGTTTTTTTTTTCTTTTCTTTCTGTTTTGTCGGATTTAATTTTTTAATCGAAACAAATGAATTTCGTTAGCATTTTTTGCATCAAATATAAGTAAGTTGATTTATTTTTTATGCTTCAGCTAATTGGCTAAAATTTAACTTTGGATTTATTTTTCGATTGTTCAATCTGTTTTTTTTTTTGCTATATTTTTATTTTTATTTTTTTGTCTTGTCTTTTTCTTGTGCGTGACATTAAAGAGAGACAGAGAGAGAGTGAAAGAGAAATAGATAGATAAATAGACATATAGGAAGAGAGAGAGAGATAGAGAGAGGGGGGCGAAGAGACAGATAGATTGGAGCAATCAGGATCAGGATCATTATTATCGAGATCGGGTGAAGGGCGGAGAGATGTGGAAAAGAAAACGCTGATTCTTCTTCTTCTGGGGAAATTCTTCTGTGCGGGGCTAGAGGGGGTTGGGGGGATTGGTGGGTGGTATGAGAAATTTACTTTCTTTTTTGATTGTTCGTCGACGACATTGAGAATTGTTAATGGTTTCTTTCGTTTCATTCGTTCTAAATTCTTCGGGTTTTCATTCTTCTTCTCTTGTTTTTCCTTCTCTTTTTTTTAATTTTAATTTTCTTATGTATTTTTTTTTTTTTTGTTCTCTGTGGTTTCTTTGGTTTGAGGTTTAAAAGGTTGTTTGTTGGCTGGTGTTTTCTTTTTTTTTTTTTTGGGTTGTTTGTTGGTTTGTTGTTTTTGTTGTTGTTGGGTTTGTTTTTGGTTGTAATTGTTGTTTTAACTCATTACCAAGTGTGTGCAGTGTGGTAATTTACAAAAGGGGATTTTTAGAATAGGAGAAAGGAGGAAGTTTCTTAATTTTTTTGTTTTTTAAATACAAACGTGAGAGAAGGAGGATCTATAAAGGAGTGTGTGTGTGTGTGTTGTTCGGTTTCCCCTGTATATGTGTGTGTGTATCAAACACCATCACCGTTAAGTTCTAGTAGTAGTAGTGGTAAAAGTTGTTGTGTTCTGTGTGTGTTCTTCCAGTGTTCGTGTTCTCTGTGTGTTTTCTCTGGCCTTCCTCGGTGTCTCTGTGTGTGTGTTGTTGTTGTGTGTGTGTGTTGCGTGTGTGTGTGGGCATACGGGGGTGGGGCGGGGAACTGTGTGTGTTGTTCAGGTTGTGTCACTTAATAAGCACTAAAATTAAACCCTTTGCCAAAATCACCGTCATCTTTCTTCACTTATATATTCATCATCATCATTATCATCATCACCCTCTCTCCTCTCTCTGGGCTCTTCTTAACTTTAATTCGATTTTCGAGTTCGATTTTTCGATTTTTTTGTTTAAATTTCAAATTGTTTCATGATAGCAAAAATTTTGTAAAATATACATTGTGCTTAAATTACAAAAAACTTTGTTTTTAAAATTTTTATTTTTTTTTATTTTTTAATAAATTCTTTTGGAAGCTTTGGAAGGATTGAGAAACGGTTGGTATTTTTACAACAAAATTATTTATTATTTATATTTTCTCAGTATTTCGATAGTTTTTTTATATATGTACATTTTCCATTCCTTCGGCCGCTTGCCAATCGAATCAGTTCATCAATTTTTGTGTGTGCTTAGTTGGTAACTTAAATAGATCGGTGATCGATAGTCGATAGTGGATACATTTTTATAGATTTGTTTCCGATATTTTTGTTCTGTTTTTTTTTCGATTATTTTCGATTATTTTCGATTCTAGTTTCAGATCGGAACTTAAAATTAGTGAATTTTGAATGCCTTCGCATGGGGGGGAGAGTTAATGTTAAATTAGGGTTTTAATTCTACGTAAAGCTATGTAAACTGATTCTTCTTTCTGCCTCTGTGTTGTTGTTGTTGTTTTTGTGTTCTTGTGTGTGTGTGTATGTATGCGTTCTTGTTTTTAATTATAGGAATAGCAACAAATATATATGTAAATATATAGAGCGTAATTTAAAGCGGTTTGTCAATCAATCAATTTTTATATACTTGAAGCCTTGAGTTGTTTTTTGATCAGTTTTTTTTTTTGTGTTCTTTTAGTTTTAGTGCTGGTTTTTTGGGGGGTTGTTGGGGATGGTTGTTGGGGGGTTTCCTTAAGGATTAAGGATAAGGTGAGAGATTGTATCATGTATCGAGTTGTCTGCTTGGATCGCCTGTGGCTGTTTTTGGGAATTTGTTGTTTGGTTTTTAGTAAAGCGGATTTATAATACGTATACAGGGGGTGGAGGGGAGGGTTAGATCAATCAATTCTTAACAATTAACACACCAGTTTGTGTGTGTGTGTGTTGTGTTTGCTTTTTGTGTTTTTTTGGGGGGTTATAGGTAGTATATATATATATATGGATTATATATATATGTTTTATCTGGGGGGAAGACCTTTTTGGTCAATGGTTAGTACAATTGGAAAGTAAAATAGAGGTTAGCTCTAGGTTAGATCTTTTGTTTATATTTTTTGTTAGCTGTTGGAGCGCTTAAAAGACTTTCATGTATGTGTGTGGGTGTGGTTGTGCGAGTGTGTGCTGGGGGCGGGCATGTGTGTGTGTGTGTGTGTGTGTGTGAGCGGGTGTAAGTATCCTAAGATGACTCCTTATTCAAACGACACAAGGAGTCAGGGGCTCGCTCTCAGTGATTTTTCATTTTCATATTTCATTTCAGGGGAACGGCGGGGGAGGTGGTGTAGTGCGTGTGTGTATGTGTGTGCGTCCTGTGGTGAGTCTGTGTATGTTTAGCATGAGCTGCAGTATATCCTTGTTTGGTGTTTTCTTTTTGTACCGTTTCTATTTCAAGCTGAGTTTTTGTGATCAAATGCCAATAGGTGGTGAGAGGACCCTGAACACGGAGAATTACCTATTTTTTTGAGAGTCTGAAATTGGGCTAAGGGGAGTGTGTGTGTGTGTGTGTGTTTGTGTGTGGGTAGATGTGTATGTGCGAGTGTATGGCCGAATTCAAGGGACAAAGGGGCAAAAAGACAACTCTGAAACGAGACGGGGTCTGGGTTCAAAACCGAAAAGCGGAACAGTGAAAAAGGGTACCAAAAAATAGTGTCCTTTCCCATCGTCACAAAGACAGGAGGTTAAGGGGCTTCGCAGTTGTTTTTGTTTTGTTTTGTTTTGTTTTTTTTTTTTAATAATTTCTTTTGACAAGAAGACACATTGAAAAATGAATGTGAAAATTCGTTCGAATGCAATTTGTTGTTGTTGTTGCTGGTTGTTGTAAAAAAGCTTTTCTTTTGATTTTGCTGTTGGGTTTTTTTTTTTTTGGGTGGGTTTGGAGCGGGTCAATGGATGGTTAATTTGTTGTTGTTTTTTTTTCGGGTTGGGTTTACATAGTTTTAGACACAAGCACGACGACGTACAAATAAAGGAAAAAGTTCAATATTCAATATATATATATATTATGTAAGGGTATTATGTATATATTCGATCTTCAAATGCGTTGGGTTTTACATGGAAACTAAAAGTTGACACCAATAAAATTTCGATTGCAAAATGTACTCGGGGGTGTTAAAAAAGAGAGAGGAAGCTCTCTCTTCCGTTTCATGTTTTTCTTTTTTCTTTTTACTTCCTTTCTTCTGGAACTTCGGAATGAAACGGAAACGAAACAATCAAAACAAAACAAAACAGAAAATGGGGGAGGAAAAGAAAGCAACGCAACGAAAATCGCAAATTTGTAGTCTACTTTTAAGGGAAATCATAGGCTTGAAATCCAAAACTGATAATTAATAAATTTTCCTTTTTTTCGAAAAATGAAAAACAAAAATTCGTACTTTTAGGGGGCATTTTTTTTTCTCTTTATGCATGTGTGGTTGTGGGGGGCTTCTGTGTGTGTTTCGTATGTGTGTGTGTGAGTGTGTGTTTGCTGTTTTTTTTTTGTAAGTAAATAACATTTAGCACACAAAAATGAAACGAAAAAAAACTATAAACAATGCAAAAATAAATAAAAAAAAAATAAACAACGAAACTGAAACGGAAACGGAAATGAAAACTTGAAACGGAATTACAACAATATTTTTTAACAACATAACTAAACACATAATTTTGTAAACACTTTCGTCACGTTTTAGTATTTATTGTAGCATTCGGTACTATTTGTATATTCTGTTCTTGGGTTTTAGGATCCAGGACATGATGAAGTGCGTGTGTGTGTGCATGTGCGATGGATCGAATGATCGAATGGAGCAAAATAGCTGCCAAATAAAATTTGCTAAACACACACCGAACAGGAGGAGTCTCTCACAGAGCAAATGGGGAGCTAAGAGCAGGGGAGCTGGAAGCTGCAGAGTCTAGGAGCTGAGAGCTGAAAGCTAGGGAGTCTGAGACCTGGAAGCTGAGAGCTGGGTAGCCTGGATAGCCCTTATAGCTAAAAGCCGGATTGTTGTGGCCACAACCGCAGGCACACACCTCGTGTGGGGCGAGGACATGTGATAGAATTTTGCTAAACAACTCTGCGGCTTTGGCGGTGGTTTTGGTAGTTAATTAATTTTTAAAGCAAGTTCATCAATGAAAGGGAGAGTGAGCGGGGTGAGTAAGTGCTTCCGGGTTGTATTTGATTTATTCAGCAATTCAATTTCAAAGAGGCTTGAACTCTTTTTGTTTACCCAAAGGGTTATAAACTGTTATAAACTGTTAACCTCTGTTAACCTCTGTTATAACTCTGTTATAATTCTGTTATAAACTGTTATACATTTTTATAACTCTGTTATAAACTGATATCCTCTCTGTTCTCCGTGGCATGTGGTATGTGTGTGTGTGTGTCATGGTCATGGCTGTGATCGTGGTGGGTGGTTTTGTGTGGTGTGTGTGTGTGACCGAAACAAATGAAAACATTTACCATCGAAACAATCAAACAAGAAAAGAAATTTGTATACGCTTCATACGGCTACGACTTAAAAAAAAAAAACAATTAAAAGGGAACTCGACTTGAAATCGCAAGGAGCAGTGTTGGGTCTCTGGAGTATCCTTTTCTGTTCGGTTCGTTCGGTACGTAATGCTTCCAAGGATCAAGTTCGAATTCGCACTGAAGGGGGGTGGGTATGGGGTGGGTTGGGTTTTCTTTAAGGGGGTGGTTGGTGGTTTTTTTATTTTAATTATTTTTCTTCTTTTTTTTGCGGATTTCAAGAGTTGAGTCAAACGGGAAATAAATCGAAAGTTAAATCAAAAAGTTCTGCTCCTGAGCGACACCTGTGCGATATATGGCTTGTGTGTGTCCTCCGACAGTCAGTGGCAAACGCAAAATTCGAAAGAAACAAAAGGATAACAAAAGCAAGAAGCAAAAAAAAAAAATAAATAAATAAAAAACGATAACGATTAAAAAGGATAACGAAAAAAAATATAGCAAAATCAAGGAAATATCTATAAAGGATCTCTTCGAGCAGTTTTCAAGCAATTTTTTAAACTTGCAACCTGATCTTTGTTCTGGGACTTTAACGTTTTTTTTTTTTTGGGATTTTTGGTTGGACTTTTTTGTGTATTCTTAAAATGTTCTTATTTTCTGTTATTTACTTTAAGCTTTCTGTTGCTTTTGCCTTTCATTTCTTTGGGTATTCTGGTTTATTCTGACTTTGGATATATATTTTTTTGACTCTTGGTAAAAAAAAAAGTCTTTAATTTTTTCTTTTCTTTTTTTTTTTTGGCATTTGCATTTGATGTAAAAAATGTAATAATGAGCTTTTTTGTATTCTTTTAAATATGTTTTCTTTTTTTTTTTTTTTGAGCGCAAATAGAGCGGAACAATAGAGAATACGGATAGTGAAAGGCTTGGACTCACCTTGGGGGGAAACGGCGAGGTCACCGGACTGCTGCAACTGGGTGTTGAGACCTAAGGAAAGGATAGGTTCCATTAATCCCACAAAGTGACAGAGACGAGAAAGAGAGAGCAAAAAGAAAGGGCAGAGGAAAGCCAATAAGCTTCAGTTAGTATTTAGCTAATTAATTGAAATTTAAAACAAAATACTCACCAAGCAACGCTGAGTGATCGAGATTGCTCATGGGAAAGTTAAAGGCGGCAGCCTGGAACATCTTATTCTCCGCCGGCGACATAATAAACTGCGGGGCGGCATGGTGCGTGGCAAGACCATCGCCAATTTCCTCATCATTGCCGGAACTATAAACATTTCATTATAAATTAATTAAATTGCCAATTGCAAAAACAAAACTATGTATGAGTTTGTTAAAACTAAACAAATACCCACCTCAAAGATCCCTTGCCGCCATCACCGCTGCTGGACCGATTGGCATCATGCTCTCCAGTCGAATCATTGCTATGCTCATCATTAGCATTGGCATTGTTATTCGTTGAACAGACCAGCTCCATGGGCTCCGATTTGACATCATCGGCACCGGCCGAGGCCCTGGCCAATGGCGAGGGTGTCAAGCTGCCCAATTTGTCGCTAATGGAGATTCCGTTGCCATTGCTAGCGCCATTGCCAGTGGGTCCGTTGCCTGTCCAGTCCAAATGAAGAGTAAATAAAATAATGGTTCCTTTTGAAATCAAGCAAAAACTTACGCTTTCCTTCCTCCTTGAGCGGCGGTGTATTGTTGTTGTTGTGGTGCTTAATCGTGCTAAAGTCGGCCGGTGTCTGTTGGGGCGAAGTGCTGCGGGCATGATGTAGCGATGGCAAATCCGGGCTGCTGTTGTTATTGCTACCGGAACCACCACCAATACCACCGCTGCCGCCGCCGCCACCGGATAGCGGCAAGCCACCATTATTGTTATCGGAGCCGCGTGGCCGTTTAAGTGCATGCGATGACTCCTCAGCGGCCACACTGCTGCGATGCATCATAGCCATGCGCTTCAGCAGCTGATTATTAATGTGCGTGGGCAGCGATGGCACTGCTGGTGGTGGCGGTGAGCCCGCTCCCTGGCGGCTAAACAATGTAGAGGCGCCGCCATCATCATGTAACGAGGAGCCATGATGCGGATGTGGATGCGAGTGGGCGTGAGAGTGTGAATGCGAATTGAAGGGTGTACGTCCGGCGCCGGCATTGGCCAAATTCTGGATTTGAGCCAAATGCTAAACAAAGCCAAAAAAATATACATAAAGAGTTAAGGTTTTTGGTTAAGGTTTAATTCCGGTCTATAAAAACTCACGCTATGTGTGTCCTCCGCCTGCTGCTGTGTCAGGCCCGAGACGCGCAGCACCTCGGCGGTTTTAAGGAATGACTGCAGCGACTTTTGATGGACATTAACCTCGCCATGATAGATAAACTCCACCAGGGAATGCAGATCATTGAAATTGACATCCTGCAGCAATATGACCGGATGTTTGCAGGGTGTGCTCTGTAAAGTAAAAAAAAAATAGGCCAAAAATCAGTAAATTAAGCAAAAATATATTTAAAAAAAATAAAGTATATATATAATAAAAAGTTTTAAAAATATCAAGTAAACAACAACAAATAACAGCCAACAATTTGAACGTTTCGCTTTATGAGTTTCAGTGTTTACTTGTTTTTTATATTATTTTTTCTCAGAGTTGCATTGCCTGTGTCATGTGTGCGTGGTGCTGCTCTTCTCCCTGTCCCTGTGCTGCTCGCTCCTCCCTTTGTCCCCTGTTCAGGGCCAGTGCATTCCAGTTTATGCCGCTTGCTGTGTGAGTTTCACTTATCAAGTGGAACTCCAACAAAGGGGAGCTGGCCAGACTATTGGAAATTGGGTCAAGTCTTGCCGCCGCCCTTCCGTGTCTTCCTCCTCGAAGATCATTGTCGTTGTCTTATATTTACTTACACACGCACACATGGATACCAAGTATTTGCGATTGAGTTTAACGCTGGCACAGAGAGAGAGGTAAAGATATGGCAGAATCGAGGTCAGCTTTGATGGTAAAAGGCAGGCAGGGAGGAGGCAGGAGGGAGCAGGGAGCTAAAGCTGAACAAGATCTCGATCTCTGCAGCTGGCATCATCATCATCATCATGATGCAAATGCCTTGGCACTGGGGAGAGGGCGTGGTCATTACACAAAAACCAGAATGCTTTTAGCAAACAGCTATTAAGACCCCACACCTCTGACCTCTGTTAGCCCCTTTTGGATTTCAGCATTTTCAGTCTTTTTTCGTTTGTTTTTGGCAGTTTTTACACCTAATTAAAATAATGCGCTGCAGTTAATTAAATATTTATGCATAGGCGCAAAGTCGCGAACAATTGCGACGCCAAAAAAGTACTTTTTTTTGGGGCAGAGGAAAGTCCCAGTGCCAGTCCCAGTCCAGTCCCTGTGACTGTCGCTGGGCCCAGAGCCAAGAAGAGTGTCTGCCCAAGTCCAGTTCTCTGTCTCTCTGGGCAGCTTTTGTGTCCTCGTCCTGGTCGGTCCTGCTGCTTTCTGCCTGTATTAACCTTTTTTTTTTTTGGCCCCACTTGTATGTATTTCAAATTGAATTTACAAAAGTTTTTGTGCCGCCTTCATTTTGTTGTTGTTGCAACAAGCCCAGAACGAGGACCAGGGACCAGGCACAAAGTTTTGTATACTAATTTCTTGGGTACATAATAATTTCCACCCTTTTTCCGCCCAACCAAAAAATTGTTGTCCTGCCTTTTGTTGTCCTTGCTGTTTTTCTTGTAGAGCTGCATTTAGTTGGCCTTTTTAACAAATTAAATGCCGACTTTTGCAGTTGAGTTTTGTATTTGTTGTTATTTTGGGCAAAGAATAAGCAGGAGTAGGAGGAGGAGGAGGAGGAGGTGCATGAGAAGCTCCAGGATCACAAGGAAACTTTGTGCCAGCAAACTTGACATGTTCTTGTTTCGTTTTCCAGAACCTGTGCCTTTACCCTTGGTTGCGTAATCATCTGGAGCTGGGTAGCTGGGGGGGGATAGCTTCTCCTAATTGCAGTTCCTACAGAAAAGCCCAGAAAGGATCCAAAAAAAAAACCAAACAACTTCCTTCTGTCTCGTTTTTTTTTTGTTGTTGTTTGTAATAACGGAAAAGCGCAGCAAGTTTTCTATCATGTTAACAAATCATGTCGAAAGGGACAGACAAACTAACAGAGCCATGGGAGGGCGGGCACTTTGTAATTTATATAATTTCAGCTGCAGTCCCAGGACCTTCCCCCCCTTCGTCCCCTGCTGACAGCTCGCAACAATGCAAATGGCAAAAATGGCAAAACTCTAACTGGCTCAAAAACCGCAATTGCGTGCAAATATTTTCAATGCAGAGGCAGCAGAGCCCACAAAGTTTTTGGCGGGCAAAACGTCGTCGTCGTCGTTGTCGGCAACTACAGCGATTCCACATAATTTTAATGTCATAATAAAAATAATGAAGCAAAAAGGGGGCTGCATTAGTTGCAAAAGAAGTTGCCTTGCCTCAAGGATTAGCCCTTTGACCTGCCCCAGTTTTGGGGAGAGGGGGCAAGAGAGGGTAAAAGGAAAAGAGCGCCCTGCCCCTTATGCGTTGCATGATCGCAGCACACAAATCAATCATACGCCGCGTTGTCCCGCAAAAAGAAAATAATATATATATAAATATATATATGAGAGTCCTTGCCAAGTCCAAGTCTCATTTGCACCGCAAAAACTCTTTCATAAAATAAACAAAAACCGAAACTAAGTAAGAGGCAGGGCAGGCCGAAGTTAATGCCGTGTTGCAGCTCCTTCCGGGCTTCCTTCCGCGTGGCGTGTCTATTGCAGCAGTTGTGTTACCTCCTCCTGCTCCTTCGGCTGTCCACAAAACTCTTACTCCAACTCTCATTTGCAAACTAAAATAAATTAAAATTCAAGCTAAAATGCCAGACTTTTCTTTCACACACAAAAACTGTAGGGAATTTGCAGATATCTTTTGCATATATATAATATAAGGCCAATGTATGATATATCATATATACAAAAGAGCACCCCCAGGAAGCAGGAAACTGTGGCACACATGTGTTGCAATTTGTTGCAAGTACTAAAAAATTGGGTCACATACGCATACAGATGCGAATAATTAAGATATAATTCTATAAATAAATGCGTATCAGTACATTTTTCTTATTCCTTCTTCAGACCAACTTTTAGGCTCTTAAAAAAAAAAACTACAATAAAAACTAAATACAGCTTAAAGTCGGCATACATCAGCTAACTCTTCAATTTTACTAGAAAGAAGGATATTTAATTAATTTATTTTTTATTTATTTAACTCACCTTGAGCAGCTCACGGAAATAGGGACTGCAGGCGGAGAGGACAACGCGATGAGCCTTAATGCTCCTGCCCTCACAGGCTAGCGTTACATCCACAAAGGCCTCGTCATCGCGCAGATTCTCAAAGGCCGAGGTGATGCTGCTCTGGTAGTTATTCCAGCGGAGGCAAAAATGTTGTGTGTCGTCCATAATGTCGCTGGTTTGAAGGTCCTGCTGCTGATGTGACTGTTCCTGTTCCTGATCCTGATAATCGGCTGGTGTTGGTGTGCGAGTTGGTGTTGGTGTTATTGGTGTATTATTATTGTTGTTGTTGTTGTTGATTGCCTGCCGAGCGTTGTGGTCGTTGTTATGGTTGCTGTTGTTATTGTTGTTGTGATCGTCGTCAACCGTCACAACGCTGGCCTTCTTCGAGGTCACCTTCTTGCGTATGTTGGCGGCTGGTTTGTGCCTGTGTGCCAGGTTCCTGTCCTTGCAAAAGGACAGAAAGCTCAGTGGCAGCTACTGGCTTCTTCTGGCTCTATGATGCTCTTTGGTTGAATAGTTTTTGTTGTTGTTGTTGAATAGTTGTTGTTGATTTTTGTTATGGTGGTTGTTGTAGTACTTTTCCTGGACTGTGTACTTGTTCACTTAGTGATTACTTAACTGCAAATGTATTTAAAAAAAGAAAAAGCAGAGTTAAAATTAGAATTCCAGTCACAAATCCGCTTACAAAATGGATCAGAGAAACAAAAAAAAAAAAAGAAGTAAAGTCAGGAACAGAGGACAGAGACATAGCTCCCCAGATTCGTGCTGTGCCCGCGAAAAAGAAAGTTGAAGCATTTGTTTCTGCTTTGCCATGGACTTTTTTACTGCTCTGTTTTATTCTGTTTATATTTTATTTTCTCTGTTTTTCTTTTTCGCTTGCAACTATGCGAAATGTTCGAAAATTGTTAACAAATGCAGTTTAAAATGTCAACCACGGCGGCGACGAATGCTGGCAGCAAAAAAAACCCCATTTCTATGTCACACACACGGCGAATCCGAATCAGAATTAAATAAAACTATCAAGACGACAATTAGCACTCGCAAAATGCTTCAAGCAGACGGCGCAAAAAATTAATAACGAAAGCAAAAAACCCATAACAAAAATTATATATAAAAAAAATATAAAAATAAAACAACAAAGTTGAGAAAGAGGCAAAAGAAAACAGCAAACGCATCGCAAAGTGGAAAAGAAAAAAAAAACAAGAACAAAAACGAAATTATAACAAATGCGAGTATAACAAGAACAAGGAACAACAGCAACAAAAAAAATATACAGAATATTATTTTTAATTTATTTTTATTGTATTTTTGTTTTATTTTATTTTTTTTATTAAAGAAAACAGATTACAGGCTCAGGCTTTATGAGAGAGTGAAGACGCATCTTGCAGATACACAGACCCCAAACCGAAATCGCAACACAGATACAAAAAGAGAACGAGTGAGCGAGAGAGAGAGAGAGAGCGCGTCAGCAGTGCTCTCATCCGCTCGCACAGATAAGCATTGAGAGTAAGAAAGAGAGAGAGAGAGAGAGAGCTTTCGCTCGACATTGAAAGTGAAAACTATTAGATAAGTCCGCCAGGCGTGCGCCCCTTGCGCTGCACTTTTTTATTCTGTTTTTTTTTGCCATTTTTTATTATTTTTTTTTTATTGTTCCCCCCGCATTTATTAGGCTTGTGTGTGAGTGTGCCAATATATAAAAATAGCAAGCCATACATATACCACTCACACACACACACACACACATACGGTCTCTTTGTCTTTGTCTATGGGAATTACGGGAATGCACGTCATCCCATTCGCACTGCGCTTTCCCAGTGTGAAGTGAGCGAGTGTGTGTGTAGTAGTCCGAATCCCGTTCCCACCTGGCTCACCTTTCCTGCCGCCGGCGCTCGCTCTGATTGGAACCCGAGACTCCTGCTACGGCTGAAGCTCGAACTGGAGCTGGAACTGCTTCCAGCTGCGGTTTATGTTGCTCTGATTGGATTGAGTTGGGATTGTGTAACAACTAACGGCTGTTTGGGGCATTTCTTCTCCTTCTCTTATTTACTTTCCAATAAACTAATTAATTATTAGAACTGTGTGCAACAACTGCAACTCTGTGTGTGCAAATGTGTGTGACTTTTCCACTCGACACTCGGGAAAAACAATAGGAAACAGAACACAAAAAAAATGGCGGCACGCACACACACACGCACATATATATATGTATGTATATAGGCGCAAGATGAACCGTTAGTGGCAAGGAAGCGAACCGAAACTGAACGAAGCTAGGGGGGGGGGAGTGGGAGAGCGACCGACCGACCGACCGAACGAACGACACTCGAAACTAAACTAAACTATTTGCGATCCCATTGCGATGATGCTCCCGCAGGATGCGCG
The DNA here is from genome assembly GCA_035046345.1 of Drosophila birchii. NCBI lineage: Eukaryota > Metazoa > Arthropoda > Insecta > Diptera > Drosophilidae > Drosophila > Drosophila birchii. The sequence continues at coordinate 5,580,372 of JAWNOA010000043.1, read as the reverse complement.
CGAACGCGAGAATAATTTTGGGGGCAAGCGGCGGAGGTGGATCACAGCAGGCAACTAGTCCGATTTGCGTGCCTCCTGCGTTTGTTGCGTTTGATGATTGCAAGCGTAGAAATTCAACTGAATTCGCGCTAAAGAAGAAGAGAGTGCCGTGCCAGCCGCTGCTTCTGATTCTGCCGCAGTCTCAGCCAGCGCCGACGACGTCCAGCACTCACAAAAAGCGCATTAGGCAGCCGAAAAAAAAAGCAGTAAAAAACGCTCACACACTGGCGAAACTATTCCCCGAAATTTCGGCAAGCAGCAGCACTGCGTCTGTGTGCGTTGCGTCTGGATGCGGGATCGAGCGAGAGAGACAGAGAGAGAACAAGAACAGCAGAAGTAAAGTGGGAGAGCAAGAGCGCGCTCGGGCTCAAAGGATTGGCTGCGAGCAGAGCCGCAGGACGGCGGGGGCCCCTCTTGTATTAGAATGTAGAATTCCCAGACGCAGCACACACACACATGCAAACCACAAAAAGGCATGCAGAAAGGCCAGCAAAAAATCCCGAGTCGATCTCGCTCGCTCGCTCGCTCTCCCTCTGTCTCTGTCTCTTTCTGCCCTTATACTAGAATTGGATTTTTGTGCATAGAACAAAACAAACACGTCAACGTCGCAGTCGCAGTCGCTGCCGCCGGCTGACTAATAACTAATAAAGTCTGGCCAGGGAGTGGGAGGGAGAGGGAGTGAAAGTGGCAAGGGAGCTGATGGCCAATAGATCATTCCACCCGAAAATCGGCCCCTCTCTCTCGCTCCTCCTCCTCTCTCCCACTCGCTTTTTCTATCTTTCAGATTCCACCATTCTCTATGGGCGCTGCATATAACAGATCTGTGCACGCTGCTGCCCCTGTGGTGTGCTGGTATGCGTGCGGTCGTAGTGTTTACGAACTTTCAAGGCTAAATACTAAATTGTTGTTGCTGCGCTGGCTGTATTATTATTAAATTTTGTGTTTGGCGCATTTCGCCAGGCAGCCAAATAGCTAGCGCTCTCCCTCTCGCGCCGCCGGCAGCAGCAGCCTTGGAAATAGTTCTAGAAAAAAAGTTGATTTCGCTGCAAGCGCATATGTATGTGTGTGTGTGTGTGTGTGTGTGAGTTTGAATAAAAGCAATTATTTGGCTGACTGCGCTGCTAAAAAAAAAAGAAAGAAGACAAAACAAAAAAAAATTGCAAAGCCAAAAAGCTAAAAGAGCAAAGCGGCAAGAGATTAGATAGAGGCGGCGGTAGTTTGTTCAGTTGGAAACTAAATGCTAAGCACACACACACACACACATATATGTATTATGTGTATTTGTGTGTGTGCCACCACCCCCGCGGGTTCTAATCATTATTTCTTTTTTTTTTTGGCAAACTTGTTTGTGCTTTTCTTAATTTCTCTATCTGTATGTTTGCCTCTTATTTCTTTTTCCTTTTTTTGTTTGTCCGAAACTTTTGCGGATTTCTTTGTGACTTTGCTTTTGGCTTTTTCCTTTCTTGTTGCTGTGTGCGGTTTCTATTTTCAAGGTTAAGTGATTTAGTTATGCACACACACACACGCACACTATCAGCAGCTTGTTCCAATTCGCTTTTGCTCTATTCCCATACGAGCAAGCGCTTCCCATTCCCCCCAAAGAGCGAGCGAGATGGCTAGTGGGACTCCCACTGCGGTGACAAGTCTACGACAGTTTACAAAACATTAAACAAGGTCAGTCCACATCCACTTTTCCACTCTCCACTTTCCGCTTTCCACTTGTTGCCGGCTAGACGCTGTGGCGCCCACATCGCATCGCATTTCCACACACACACACACAGCCCTCTGCCGGCCAAATGTAAAATCTAACGTCCAACGAAAACCCCCCACCCCACACACACATACACACACGCAGAGAGTGGCAGCAATGAAAGCGAAAGTTGTGTAAAAACTAGCGAAGAGCGAGATAGAGAGGAGGAAGAAGACGCCGCAAGGAGAGCATTACAACAAGTGCAGAATGCAGTCAGCACGGTATGTATGTGTATGCGAGTGAGTGCCTGCTGTATCTGTGTGTGTGGCTAGACTAGTGCTAGACGCAAAGGCGCCCACCTCCCCCATGGGGCTTCCCTCTAACTACAGAATGCAAAAAGAGTGACGTCGAGTGCATTGTGTGTGCGTCCGGCATAACGGGGCTTGGCATTTGCATTTGCATAAAGGGGAAAATGAGATAGATGACGGGCAGCCGCCAGAGGGCGTTAGAGGCAGACAGACTTTTAGGGCACCTGATTAATGCGTGTTAATTGGCCCATTAGGCTAATTGCTTCCAATTAGGGTGGATGCTAGGGAGGGCGAGTGGGTAAATATAACTCTAATAGTCAGGGGGCGGGCAGAGGTGCTACACAAGATAGCACACACTTACAAACACACACAGACAGGGGAGAGAGCATTCAAAACAAAACCCAATTCTTCAACTCGTAAACTGAGTCCAAGTTCAAGGTCTCGCGTTCATCGCGTCTGCTTTGCCGCCGTCTGCGTCGCAGTCGCTGTCGCTGTCGCCTAGCTAGTTGCGCATAATAGAGAGCCAGCGAGCGAGCGAGCGAGCGAGAAAGAGAAAGCCTGCGTTAGAAAGCTTGCCTGCGAGCAAGAGAGGCGGCGAACTGTGCTGGTGTTGAAGCGCGAGAAACACTCTCAAAAAGCAAGCAGCAGTCTCGCTCTCTCGCTCTGTCTATCTAAGGCGATCGCCTTTATACATACATACACATATATGTATGTACATAAGTGTGGCACGGAGGAGCGTGGAAGGAAGAGGACCAGACAGAAGAAGAATGCACGACTGTCTGCGAAATACCTCCCCCCTCCACCCCTAACCATCTGATGTCTGTCTTCTATGCCTACTATTCCCCCCCTCCACCCCTCCAGCAACCTAACAAAACGCTTTGTGTACGCTTTGGGTTTTTGCTTTTGCTGCCTTTTCTTTTGTTTTGGTTTTCCGCTCCCCCTCGGGCCAACACATTCGCGCTGACAAAGTTGATTTCTATTGTTAGTGCGCTGCGACTGCGCCGTCAGCAGCGCCTTTTGCGCTTTGGTTGTTTTGCATTTTCGCTAATTTGGCCTTCACCTTAACCTAGTCATCGTGTGTCGGACATTCGGTCGTTTACCCCGCGCAAAATATCGCAAATTCGCGAGCCAAAGTCGAAAAACTCACAAGCTAGCGAGAGGGAGAGGGAGAGGCAGAGCGCGAGCAGTAGTGTGTGCTTATGTGTGGGATGAGAGCGAGCGAGCAAGAGCAAGAGCAGCGGCAATGCTTAGAAACGCGCTAGACAGGGACCACCTGCTTGCCCCTCTCTCTGCTCTTGCACCCAAACTTCATTGCAAGTTGCAGATTAGAGTGAGTGCAACAGTGCAGGAATGCATTGAGTGCAGCAGCAGCCAGCATCCATTAGCTGAGCGGAGTGGGAGGGAGACGACCGGTAGTTTTTTGCTCAAGTTTTTTGTATCTCTGTGCCTCTAGTTTCTAGCCGAGTGATTTCGGTGCTTGCCGAGCACGATTGGAAAACTAGCCATGTAAGTCGACGTCGGCCGGGCGCCGCTGCCGAGTCTCTTGAGTGCAAATAGTTTTGGCGTTAGATCGGCGCACACATTTTCCAACGTCAGTCAGACATAGTGGAGAGACGCGTGCGTGCGGTTCGTGGTTCGTGGATTAGGCGGAGTAAACGGTGTTAGCGGAGTTCGCGGAGTTTTTCTCCCCAAAGGGAAGGCGAGAAGGAAGAGGAAGTGATTGTGATTCTGTGTGTGTTTTTTTTAAATATTTTTTTTGTTGTGTGTGTTCCGTTTCGAATTCTCGCTTTTTTTCGCCACTGCTTTCGTCATTCGCCTCTGCCGTCGGGGCTTTGAACTGCGTCGAGCGTTCAACGGCTTCGCCCCCGCGTCCCGCGCCACCCTGTCCCCGCTCTCGGGCTTGGCGTGCGTTCCCTGTGCAACTCCAAAAAGTGTGACGACGAATTATCGCGCCGCTTTTGCCCGATAAGTGGCCCCCGTCCGTTGCAGTGACCCCCAATCATAATCAGTCGCCGCTCTAATGAACGTTGAACTGTACCAAAAAATTGCAAAAATCGTACGAAAATAATAATGCTGCCGTCGCACTCGCACTCTTTTCTATCGCTCTCGCTCGCACACGCATGGGCGCTTTCAGTGCATTCACCTCTCTAGTGCTGGCCCGTTCGCACGCGCTGCACATCTCTATCTGTTCCTGGGATGATCATGGTAAGGGGGGTGGGGGCGAAGGAAAGCACCGTAACTGCGCCATTTCTGCTGCGTTTCGAATTCGGGTCCCAAATTTTGGTTCTCCCCTTCTCCTCCTGCTATCCGGATTCTAGCAATTGGAAACACAAACGTGTGGGAAGAAATATCGGGGGGAATGGGAATCGGAGTTGACGTTGGCAGAATTAGCGCAATACGTAACTGCTTTGATATTGTTTTTTGTACATATCGCATTTTTTATGGAATAGGAATAGGCTGACCGACCGCTCGCGGACAGAAGGAGGAGAAGGGAGAAACTTTCTAAGTTGCAAGCGCAGCAAATAAATTCGCGAAAATTGAAATGTGAAGTGCTGGCAATTTGCAAAAGGAAACGAACGAACAAAAGCCTATGCCAAGGGTAGGGGAGAGAACGGGACGGGGACGAAATGGAAATCGAAATCAAAAATCGAAATGGAGGGGGGATGTGGGGGCAAAAGCAAGTGCTGAAAAGTCAGCTGCGCATTGCAGGGCTCTCTCTCTCTTTCCTTCCCTCTCTCCCTCTCCCTCTCTCTCTCTTCCTGTCGCAATTTAATTCGCATTACATGAAACTTGGCTTGTTTGCTTTTCGCTCGCATTCTCGCTGCGCTCACACAGAGAATATGCATTTACATATGTATGTATGCATGTATCTTTATGCCTACGCGTGTGTGTGTGTGTGTGTGTGCGTGGCCAGCTCATTAATTTTATAGACAATTTTGCGCAATGTGGCACACTCACACACAGACGCTCGATCAATTGACACACACACACGTAGGCACGCATACACGCACACGAGTGCAGCAGCAGCAGCGACAATGTATTAGCATTTCTCATCAAAAAGCTGCTCGCTGCTCTGCCAGCGGCCCGCAGTCGCTGCGCCTGGCGAGGTTAAGAAACTTTTTGGGTTTAATAACATTGCACAAGGTTATTAGATAAAAAAAAATGTGCGAGCAAGCTAGGGCTTCGTTCCTGCTGCCCCATCTCTCGGCTGCTCCTCCGTACCGAGTCTGTGAGTGTGCGTGTGTGTTGTGTGCAATTCCCGATTCGCTCGGTTTCGGTTCGGCTTTGGTTGCGACGATCTTTCGGCTTGCCTCGTGTGCGAGCTTCCACCTAGAGAGGAGCAAGGCTAGGGGAAGCGGGTGTGTGTGTGTGTGTGCTGCCCTGGCATGGTTGCGACTTATTTTTAGGCCCTGCACACACACACCCATATACTTATGGGATGCATGCATGCATGTGTGCCCGAGTTTTGTGTATTTTTTCGGGACTGGCAAATTTTTTGGCCGTTGATCTTTGGCGTGTTCTTTCTCTCTCTCTCTCTCTCTCTCTCTCTCTTTCTCTGCTGTGGCATTTGCTTTTGCCTCTGCTTTTTTTTCTGCTGCTGACTGGATACTGAATGTCATTGCATTGTTGAGTGGCGGCATAAATGGGGAAGGGATTGGCAGGGGGTGAGGATGGGGTTGCGCATCTGGCTTAGTGAGGGTACACACACACACACACACACACACTACTACTTATACCTTTTAATTTGTTTTTTTTGCACTATGCGGGTGAGAGGGGTGAAAGTTGATGGCAAAGTGTTTGCCACATTCACCGTTAACCATCGTATCGTCTCAAATTACCCGTTATTCTTTCAAGTCTACAACTACTGTTTTTTTTCTTTATTTTTTATGAAGCGACCCTCGCTGTCTCGCCTGAGTTTTTTCGAACCCCCCCCTTGGTAAGCTGAGAACCTCGCCAATTGAAACAAAAAAGAACAACAATAAAAAACAACTTTAATAAAAAAACAAAAAGAAAATAATGAAAAAGAACATGCAAGTAAGAAAAAATGTCAACGAAAGTGCAGGCAACGAACGGCGATCGTATGGCACTGCTGCGAAAAGCGAAAGAAGAAGAAGCCCCCCTTTAACTCTTTCTCCTTCTCCTCCTTCTCCTTTGGCTGTCCTAGTCCCCCACAAGCACACACACACACACGCACGCACACACATACACTGCAACTCTATGCACATGACACTCATGACCAACTGACTGACTGAACTGGCAGCGCAGCAAAAAGAAGAAGCAGAAGAAGAAACACGAAGAGTGGAAGGGGCAGAAGAGGAGTAATGCCTGAAAATAGAAATGGAAACATCGCGAATCCCAGGGTTGGGGGCATGCAATGAAGTCAGGAGCAAAAGAGAGAAAAAAACCAAGAAGAAGAGTTATCTCTCCTAGTCTTTGTGCCTCATTTGTTTGTCTATCCGTCGTCTCTTGGCCTTGGAGTAACCGTTTCCAAGAACTTGGCAAAGGCCCCTCTCCCCACCACACACTCCCCGCCCCCTCTCATAACCCCCTTGTCTATAGACCGATAACTATGCACTTTTGTCTGTCTTTGTCTGTGCCTGCGTTTCGCTTTCGCTTTCTGTGTGTGTGTGTTTGTTTTGCAACTCCACTGGCGGCGGCGGCAACGGCGGCCTTGGATGGCATCATTATTGCAATGATCATGATCGTGATCCCCATTTGCTATTGCTTTTGCATCTGTATTTGTATCTGTTGCTGTGCAGCCAAACAAGTGCGTTGTGTGCTAGAACTGCACTGGAAGTGAGTCACAGAGGGCGCTCTGCATGCGTGTGGTTTGTGTTTGTGTTTGTGTCCACTTGTGGCGAACGAACGACTCTCAATTGGCCGCTGTTGTTGTTCATTCCCGTTGATTGGTGTTCAAGGCTAACGGAAGTGCTGTTGGTCCGCAACGTTCGCTTCTAATTGCCAAGGAGAGAACTCTGGGCTTCATTTCTTCTTTTGTATATAACAAGATCTTTTTTTTTACACTTTCTACTCTCCCTACTTTTTCTATACTCTCTTTGTTTGCTTAACCTTTGATAACGTTAACCCGTTTTGGGAAGCCCTGGAAATTTCAGCTTTACTGTTACTCACAAGGTTCCTGGAATATATGTACATATGCATGGAATATATGTATATATATGTATGTATGCATGCATGCTGCATGCTTCTCGCACTTTCCTGCGCTGCATTTGCAGCAAAAACAACAAGTTTATGCGCCTTCAACCTTGAATGTCGGCCAGTCGCACACACACACACAGAGCCAAGCAGACAGCGTCTAGTCTCAGGCCACCAGTTTGGCGAGTCTCCTTTTGCTTGTGATTCTGCTGTTTTCCTAGCATTCAACCACACACACACACACAATCGCACTCGAATATCCCGGGCTCCACAGCACGTCCCACGTGTGTGAGCATGACCCTCTCCCTCCCCCTTCTCGTCTGGCTGCGTCTCTAGTTTCTGCCGTTTTATGCTTTTTTCCACGCTCTTTTTTTTTTGCTGTTCTTTTTTTTGCTGTTTTGCGCTAGGCACACGCTTCGCTGCCTGCAATTTTCATTCAGTTTTTCTCCTCGCCGTCGTCGCGCGACTTTCCTGCCAGCTCCAAGCTTCATCTCCTTCTCCTCCTCCTCCTCCGCCCAGCTCCTGGCTGCCTCTCTGTGCTATGCTCCCTCGCGTTGCAGGAATGCAGAAAAATGTGTTAGTGGAGTAGTTGCCATTACGTCACCTTGCTGTGTCTGTGTGCACGTGTCCATGTGCGTGTCCGTGTCCGTGTTGAGGTGGTGTGAGGTGGCTCTTTGTGGCCTCTGCAGATGGGAACCGCGATGGGTTGGAGGGGGGGGGGATACATTGGGGGTGCTGGGTTGTTGTTGTTGTTGTCGCTTGGCTGAGTAGTCGTCTGGCTCTCGGTCTCGGTCTCGGTCGCCCCTAACAACTAACCAAAAGGGGAGCAAGGTGGGGAGAGGAGTAGGAGGAAAAGGAGAATTTGGCGTAGACAGAGAGAACTCTATTCACTAGACAGCCGCCGGGAGGGAGGAGACCCGACAAGTGACCCGACTCACCCTGTGTGCGTGTCTGTGTCCCATTTTTGTGTGAAAGCGAAAGTGGGTCCAGTTAACTTACCTTTCTCTCTGCGAGAGAGAGAGAGATAGCTTATCCTGAGCTTGTAATGGTGTGTGTGTGTTTTTGATCGGTGACTGAGTCCGTTTTTTATTTACTTTTTTCTTTTCTTTTCTTTTGCAAGGATAACGAACGTTGTAACAAACAAACAAACAAAATAAACAATTAAAAAAACCAACAAACAAACAAACAAACAAAGAACCAAACTAACAAAAAAACAAAAATTGCGTGCAAGTTGGGGAAGTGAAAATTTGGCGCGTTTCTCAATTAACAATTTTATGGAGCGACGACAACGACAACGACAACGACGAGCTCTCTGTTGTGTGCCACACGACGACGTTTGCTCGGTGCGACGCTGAACAGCAAACTGCAGTTTTCTTCCAAAGCATTCTGCTGCGGCAGCGGCGGCGGCGGCGGCGATCCTCCTCCTCCTCCAGCTGCTGCCTGGCAAAGCTTCGCGAAGCGTCCGAAGTGCAGCCGAAGAAGACGCGGAGAATGGCAGAGGAGCCGAGGAGCGGAGAAGCGTAGCAATGCAGGGCCCAGCTATTCCCTTGTCCGCCACTTCCTGCAATGTGTGTGTGTGTGTATGCAGATGCACCGAAATTTTTTTGCAAAAACCTCCAAAGCAGAGAGAGAAAAAGAGAGAGAGACACAGAGGGAGGAAGGGCGGTAGGGATCAGGCAGGGGCAAGGAAAGTGCTAATGAGCAGGGGGGAGGGGTTAGGGAGTAGGGGTAGAGAAAGAAGAGAGGAAGAGGAGAAGGAGAGCAAGTAAAGAAGCTGGGCAGCTGGTAAATGAGTCAAATGTCCTTTAAAATCGAATCAAATTTCAGTATCTGCATCTGTATTTGTATCTTTGTACCTGTAAATGTATATTTTTCATGATCTATATTTGTAACTTTATCTTTACTAGAAAACAGGGCTGCGAAGTCAATTTTTAATCGCAAGGAGTCGAAGGATCTAATTGTTTTTAAGAATTATACATAATTAAGAGACAAAAGGCGTCTCAAGGATATGTATCTGTACCTGCTAAAAGCTATGAATTGTTCTGTATCTAAAAGAAGCACTAAGAGACTAGAAACTCTGATCAAAAGGGTCTAAAAAGGATTAATATTTAAATAAATCACACAGGGTCGAAAAAACACAGATGCCCAGTCAGTTTTTTACTCAAGAACTCGAAAAGATACATTTGTATCTGTATCTAAAAGACTAGAAATTTTGATCAAAAGGATCTACATTTTATCACACAGGGTGGAAAAATCAGAGATGCCCAGTTAGTTTTTTACTCAAGAATCTAAAAGATACATTTGTTTTTTACTCAAGAACCTAAAAGATACATTTGTATCTTCTAGCTGAAATAAGCACTAAAGGACTAGAAATTTTGATCATAAGGATTTATATTTAAATAAATCACACAGGGTCGAAAAAACAGAGATGCCCATTCAGTTTTTTTACTCAAGAACCTAAAAGATACATTTGTATCTTCTAGCTGAAAGAAGCACTGAAAAGACTAGAAATTTTGATCAAAAGGATTTATACTTATATAAATCACACAGGGTAGAAAAAACAGAGATGCCCAGTCAGTTTTTTACTCGAAAAATCAAAAAGATACATTTGTATCTGTAAATAATTATAAAATAATTATAAAAAGGAATTCCCAGTCAGCAATCTAAGGATATGTGAGCAAAGGGCTGCCCAAGACACAGGATATACTCACATATCTTCAACTCAAAGAAGCACTAAGAGATTAGATAGATTAGAGTTGAAATCAGAGCTGCCTAAGGCTCACAAGGACATGGCTTTTTCTTACTTTGCTTTTGCTCTGGCAAGGATCATCTCTTACCTGTCTAAAACAGGGCTTCTCAGGGCCTTCCTGGCTGCTGCGGCTGGCTTTTCAGCAGCAGGCGCATCCTGCCGCATTTCGGCACGGCATTTGGCAGGCACTTTATGTAATTTTTCTTTTGATTTGTTCACTTTTTTCAACTGCTTTCTTGATTTTGGAACCGCTTTCTCCGGCTTTCTCCGGTTTATTTATATATTTTTTTTTGTTATGGTTTAGGGACAAGGATATATATATATATATATATTTGTATGTGTGTGTGTCTTTGTGTGGCAAGGAGGTGTAAGTTGTACGCGCACTTGGCTCCTTCAGCTTCTTTTAAGCTGCTTGCTTTCCAAAACACTTGACCAAAATATTGAAAAAAAAATTTACAAAAAAATTTAACAGTTGTAGTAGTTGTTGTAGTGTGTGTGTGTGTGTCTAATCCTTGTGTGTGTGTTTAGGTTTAGATTTAGGTTTTTTTTTTGGTTTTGAAAAATTGAAAATTGAAACTGCAATTGTGCGTTTGGGCTGAACTAACTTTAGTAACTGAAACGATCGAATTAAAAAGCTCAACTGAGTTCCGAAAAAATGCAGTTAAGTGTGTTCTCTGTGTATATGTGTGTGTGTGTGCCGCTGCTGCCCTCTGAGTATCTGTGAGTGTGTGCGTGTGTGCTTGCCCAATTGAATCAGAGAACCCGCTGGTGTATGTGTGCGTGTGTATACTTATGCCGCCGCCTGTATATATATTTTTTTTTTGCCTTTTTGCTCTTCGCTTTTTCACATTTTTCTTTCTTTTTGTTTTTTACTTACTTACTTTTTTGTTGTTGTATTTTTCTGCCCTGTTTTTTGCTTGCTTTTGTTATATACTTTTCGACAGCGACGCTGGCGTCGCCGATGACTGAAACAGCGAGTGTATTATTTCCTTGGCTTTTTTTTTTATATTTTTTATATTTTTTTTGGAGTGCAGCGACGTTGACAGAGGCAGAGGCAGCAGCGATCGCGCACTGCATTTTACAGGCCAAAAAAACACGAATGAGCGAATAAGCAAACGAGCAGCGGCTCATTCGGTTCTTTATGGTTTTTTTTTGTTGTTTTTTCTTGGACAGAAGAATATTTTTTGTTTAGCCGAAATTTTCGGGGGAAATGTAAGACATAGCCACAGCAAGGGGGCGAATCAGCGTTCAGCGATCGCCTCCCACGCACACACTCAGACTCAAACGCACTCAAACACAGCACACAACACACACACAGATCGCAAATAGAGGCTTACAAGCAACTTTCGCTGCTGCCCTGCATATATCTTGATATATATTTGTATATATATACGCATATATCCGCGCCCCATATGCCACAATTGTAACTGAAAGATATAGAGTCACCCAGAAGAGCACAGCGTTTATCAGCTTTTTTTTATATGTGTAGCCCACAAACCCCAAACCCAAATCCAAAATAACACACGTCTCTTTTTGGGGAGTTTGTTTTTCCAGGCAGAAAAATATGTATAAATTTTTATGCAGACTTGCTTAATATTTTGGGCTCTTTTCGCATTTTATTACATGGCCTGTGGTGTGTGTTTGCCGTAACCCAGATTCCCCAAGAAAACTGCCCCCCAACGCCCGCATCTTCGACTCGAGAGGAGCCTCAAGACTGGCCCTGGGAGTCTGAGAAACTTGTTGCCACTTGCATCTTGTTTGGCAGTCATTTTTTTGCCGAGCTTTTTATTTTTTCGAACTGCTTGTTTTTAATTTTTTTGTATTTCATGCGTGGCGATTTTTTAATAATTTTTAATTTTTGCTTGTCGCGCAGAATTGTTTTTTAAATGTTGTTTTTTTAAGGTTTTTTGGCTTGCCCAGACCTAAGCAGACCTGCCAGTGATGGGTGACCTTTTGTGGCCATACGCGCCGATTCATAAACCGATTTACTCCATCAATGTAGTATCTACACGTAGATATATACAATATATGTATATAGTATCTATAATGTCTTTATTGCTGCATCTCTCATTCGGTTTATTGCCTGTTTCAAGATCATCGCGAAATGTCAACGAGACGCGAGGACTGACGGCGGAGGCTCGGGCAGATTAGCCGGAAAAAAGGAGAGCCCAGCGTCAGAGGCCTCTCTGAGTCAGAGTTTCATTACAAAACGATAATATGTGTGACTATGAAGGGCCTTAAATGGTGTTAAATTGATTGAAAATCAAATAATTTATGTGCAAATATTGCTAAATAATTTTAAATAATTTTAAATAATTTTAAATAATTTTAAATAATTTTAAATAATTTTAAATAATTTTAAATAATTTTAAATAATTTTAAATAATTTTAAATAATTTTAAATAATTTTAATTCAATTCAGTTTAAATAATTTTAATTGAATAAAAAATAAATTATAAAGTTTGGCGTATTATTTTGCTTTAAACATTTTTTTCAAGTATTTTGATTCTTTTTTTTAATGAAAAAGTCAACAAATATTTTGTAAAAATAAATTAAAATAAAATCAACCTGCAACCTACATAAAAAATATAAAAAATTAATAGATTTCAATTGAAGAAAGGAAATAAAGTAGAAATAAATCGTAATATCTAAATAAAAATTGTTATTTAATCATTAAAAGATCTTAAATAAAAATTTTAACGGAATATTTAATACACTCTTTCGAAATAAATATTTAAAAAACAAGGAAAACAATAAGGAAACCAAAAAAAAATAAATAAATTGATTCAAATATTAAATCAATCGAATTTTATATTAAACGAATTTAAGTTTAATTTTTGGGTTCTCCTCAAAGTTATTAATTAAATAAGATTTATTTATGAATATATATACAAAAATTAAACTTAAATCCGTTCAATATAAAATTCGATTGATTTAATATTTGAATCAATTTTTATATAAATTTCTTTTGTCTTCTGTAATCGGCTTTATATCGCTATAATTATTATATCCTTTGGAACTTAAACTGGGATATATATATATATTTTTTTACAGCATTCTTATAAATTAAAGGCAGTTTTAATATGTTTTAAAATAGTGCCACGCCTGCATAAATCCTACAAAAGTTGTTAGATGGAAATTTATGAGACAAAAAATAAATTTAAGATAATAAAGTAAGAAAAATTAATTAAATAAAAAAAACGTTATATATATTTTCAGGCATGGAAAACACATTTACGATAATAAACCAGGAAAAAGTAATTATCTGAAGCGCCTAAGATACATATATCAGAGACTGGTTTCTAATTTTTATAAGAAAAAGGACTAAGTGAAAGCTGTCAGGTGAGTGTTTTCTTTTAAATTTATTTGTATTTATTTATATGTTTTTTATTTATTTACATTTATATTTTAACTACATTTATATTTGAATAAAATGAATATGAATATAGTTAAAATATAAATAGAAATTTCATTAAATATAAATAAATATAAATAAAATATGGAATATAAATACATCCTTGATATAAATTTGTATGTTTAAATAATATTCCAAATATATTTATATTTTATTTATAGTTAAATTTATATGCTTTTTATATTTCCATATATTTCGATCCAACATATTTATTCTTTTTTTGTATTATTATTTTTTATATATATTTTAGAATTTATTTTATTGTGTATTTGTATTATTTATTATATTATTTATTTGACTGAAATATATATTTTTTCTAGCTGTCTCCTGATAACATTCCTGATTAATCATTTACCCTTTAAATACATCTGAAAACTCTCTCTGGCTCTGTGAGGCAGTCAGTCAGCGGTTCTAAGCTGCTCCTTTGTTGGGCTGTTTGTGTGTTTTGCAATTACAACTGGCATTAACCCCTAGGTGGCCGGGGACCTCGACAACAACCTCTCGGCGTCTCAGTCGACGTCGAAGGCGAAACGATCGCATTGAACTTGTCGTTGTCGTTGCGCTGTCGTCGCTGTCCGCTGTTTGTTCTAATTGGCGGCGCTGCACCGAGTTAGTCCCCGAGTATAATATACATATATATAGCGATATATATATATTAAGGGAAATAAAAAAAAGCTCTAGCGCTCACGCACTCGTTATCGCACTCTCCTCACACTCCCTCACTCTCCGTTTCGCTGGCAGCGAAGGCCTAATATCGGATGCGTGCATTGCCCGTTGTGCCCAAGGCAAGAAACAGCAGCAGCAGCAGCAGCACGAGCCTGCGATCCGGCGGCGTATACGTAATATGCAAGGCGGTCAACGACGGAACCATTAGAGAGACAGAGAGAGGGAGAGATATATCGGTTCGGTTGGTATCGCCCCCGCTCCGATCGAGACCCAGACCGAGACCTGTGTGTTTACATGAAGAAAGCTCTCCCCGAGCAGGTTCAATGCCCGGCCGCTTGCCATTTGGGAATGTGGGAATGTGGGAATATATATATATATATTATAAACATTATATATACAGGGAATACGGAATGTGATTTGGGGCGATCGGGTGAGAATATTATCACAAATAATCAAAAAATGCAACAAAAAATAGATACTTTCTGGTACAGAGCTAAAAAGTATCAACAGATTTTAGGTTTGCAAAAAATTATAATAAACTTTGAAAATATATTTGAAAATAATTTGATTATGAAAATAATAAATAATACAAGAAATAAATATAATGAATGATAATAAGCAATAAAAATAAAGATAAAAAAGAAAATAAGATACAAAAAATAAATAAAACAAAATACATAAAAGAAATACAATAAATACAAACACTTATAAATACTAATTAATAGAAAAGGCTAAAAAAATGTATAAAATTATAAATAAGACCAAAGATATGTATTTAAAATAATATTTATAAAATATAATAAATAATACCAAAAAATATATTTATAAACAAATAAATAACACCACAAATAATAAATAAATCATATGATATGCATTTATCATTCTTTAATCTCTAATTTTTAAATATTTTTCCAATTATTTATAAGCCAAAAATATATGTATTTTACTTGAGAAAAAATCAAATAAAAAATAAAACAAAATAAAGTAAAAAAAGCAAATATTCACTAAAAAATTCTTGAATATTTCTTAGAAAATCTATATCAAACCTCCGAGTAAACTAAAACCAAAAATAAACACAAAAACAATGCGGCAAGAACTAAATTCTTATCAAGTGTATAGAGAATTCCTGGGAAATCCTTATCAAACCCTGAATACTGAGTGTTAATTTAGAAATTAATAAGCTAAGTTGAAAAGAATTTTGTTGCTAAATATTTCAGAAAGTAAAATACAAATCGAAGGGCGGAGAAGAGGAAAGGTAATCTTTAAATGGTAAGCTTTAAATGAGAAAAATAAAAAATGATAAAAGGATTTGGTAAAAGAATTTTGTAGAAAAATTTGTAGAAACATTTTTTTCTTCAGCTATTTAGAAAGCTATCAAAGCTAACTGAAGATAAACAGGGAACTGGGAGTTCACAAAAATAACATTTTGAGTTGCCAATAATTCTAGAAACTATTAGGAGTTTAGAAACGAACAATTTGCTAGAAGAATTGGCACTGAAATTTGTTATTTTCCTTTTGTAATATTGGAATCGAACCTCAGAAAAGCAGGATATTCTAAGTAGTTAAAAGTTAATAATTAGCAACTCCCAAAAATTCCAAGAAATACTAAAACCGTAGAGGAGATATAAAATTCATATGAAAACCTAAATAAAGAGGCTTTTATAAAGAATCTTATGCAGAATCTGAATCGATGGTGAAATGTACATATTTTTTTTAAATAAGTTAGAAATCATCCCGAAGTTTAGTCACAAATTCAAGAGCTGGAAATCCCCCCCTCACAAAGACAACGAAAAAAACAACATTTTGACCTAGAAAAAGTGCCAGGACTCAAAAGCTACCTAAAGAAGCCACCACAGATCTGTCATATTTTTATCTGTCTCAGGGACTTACATGTGTGGAGTTTGCTCCTTTAATGGGAAAGATCCTGTTCCTTTGCCTGGCGCCACGTGCATTGCTTTCAGGTTTCAAGCCGGCAACTTGCCCTGCCGTTTCCGTTTCCGGCTAATGCACCTCTCCTGGTGTCCTGCTGCTGCTGCTGCTTCACTCTCACTTTCACTTTAGAGTTTCTGTTGCGGTTGCTCGCTTTTCGATCTGTTCGGGACACGGGTTTACGGGTTGCAGGACTAAGGATTACGATTTAACGATTTAAAAAAGAAGCGGATTTTTGATGCTGCTGCTGTGTGGGTGTGTGGCTTCCTAACTGCACTTTATGATACGATTTCGATTTCGATACGATTTGATTTCGATATTGCACAACTTGTCATCGTCATCGGCTTTTAGTTGCTGCTTCTGTTTCTTCTTTTCTTTTCTTTTTTTTAGCTTTTCCTTTTTTTCACCAAACAAAAATGAAAACAATCAACAATCGGCAACAAATTGGCGCTAGAAGGATGCTGTCCTTTACACTTGCAAAAAAAAATACATAAGGAAGGATAAGAAACTGAACAGAGTTCGTGGTCCGTTGCTATTTCCGTTTCCGCTGTTAATGTGAATGTCTCTTCTCTCTTTTTGGGATATTTTGTATATTCTTCGCTTTGTTGTCTTATTTGTTGTTTTTGGTTATTTATTTGTTGGGTTTCTGTTTTGTTTGTAATTTATTTTATATATTTTTATTTTGTTTTTGGTCCGCGTCGCAGCACGCGCACGTAACGAGCAACAAACAGCAACTAACGTTATTTTTAAAACCCAACTCGATTGAAGTCCAAGTCGGAATCGCCGCTCTGCCGCTCTGCAGGCGCCGGCAGCGACAGCGACAGCAGCGGCGGCGGCGGCACAAGGCGGCACAACAGCCGAAGCCGCCCGAAGGTGGCCCGAAGTGGCCGCCAGCCCGCAGGACGAAGGCAACAGCAGCAGCAGGAGCAGCAGCGGCAGCGGCAGCAGCGACGCTGAATGATGCGACGGAGCTTTGTTTTGGTTAAGTGGGGGGTTTGAAGGATGCTGTGAATGGAGGGGGGAGAGTCAGGACGAGGACTAGGAATAGGACTAGGACTAGACGAGGGACTAGGAGTGTGGGACCAAAACTAGGACTAGGATCAGGACTAGGACTCAGAGTAGGATCAAAACTAGGAGTGTCTAGTGCTACTCCTGTCCAAGTTGCCTATGAAAAGGATCGTAAAACCCTTCACTTTTGCTGGCTTACAAATTCCCGCTCCCCAAAGTTAGGCTATGTTTTGCTTGCACTGCCCTGCATCCTGCGAATTTGGTGGATTTTCCGAGTGTCCTGCGTTGCCATAAAAATCAGGAGCAGCCACCAAACAACGTACTAAACACTCATTACTCATTTCGCAGGACACCCCACGCAGCAGCATCAACACACACACACACACACACACACGCACAACTTGCTCTTTTTTTCTGCGTGCGGCGGCGGCCTCTAAAAAAAAGGATGCGACGGCAGCAGTGACGACGACGCTGACAGCGACGCTGGCGTAAAGGAAAAAGGAAAATCAGAAACAAAACAAAAATGCGAAAAACGAACGAAAAATGCTAAAACCAAAAGCGGCGGCAGAGCCAGCGCCAGCAGCAGCAGCAGCAGGAGCAGGAGGAAAATGTGGAAAAAAGGGAAAAGCAGGAGGATAAGAAGCAGCAGCAGCAGCAAACACACACACACATACAAATGTGTGAGAGAAAAAATCCCGTCGCTCAACCCCACTGCAGGCGGCGCCCACAAACAACCCCCGTGCTGCCGGCATGGAAAAAAATTTTAAAAAAGAAACAACAAAAATAAAGAAAAAAAAAATGAAAAAAGCGCGTTTACACGACGAGAGAGCGAGCGCGGAGCGTAGCGCAAAAAATGAAAAATACAAAAATTTGTAAAGCACGAAAATAAAAAGGACTCTCACACACACACACACACGCGCGAGGCGAACTACGAGCATACGAAAGGGGAAATCGACGCACGAAAAATAACCAAGCGAATAAAAAGGATAGCCTGTGCGCGTGTGGGAGTGTGCGTGTGTGTTGTGTGTGTGTGCGAGGAGGAGAGCACTTTTTTAAATTTTAATTTCTAGCGCTTTCTCGCTTGCTCCAAAGGACAAACATGCAGCAGCGCTGATAAGTAGGCAATGCTAGTTAAGGGAAAGAGAGAGAGGAGAAAACTCCCAGAGCGACAGAGCGAAGGAGAGAGGGAAATATAGAGAAAGGCAGACAGGGAGCCTGAGGCGAAAGAGAGAGGCTTAGGACTAATAAGGATCACATTTACAAAGATCACCACCGCCACTTTGAGCTTCAAAAAAAAAACTTAAAGCGGAAACGGAAGCGACTAGAAGCAAAAGCAGAAAAGCAGTCAGCAGTCAGCAGTTCCTGCAACGACGAGGCAGCCGCGACGTCTTAACGGTTACTAAAACTGCCCAAGACACTGGCCCCCAGGAGAGGTCCGCCACAGTCCAGAGAAACCCAAAAACGAACGAACAGCGAGCATCCTTGAGGGAGGAGGAGAGAGGGGATGGGGGTTGTCCCACAGAAGGTAAAGTCAGCCGGCAAAAGTCTCGGCCTGGCCTTCATTGTCACAGCAGGACAATAACAACAACAATTACAACAACAACAACAATTACAACAACACCAAAAACATTTACAACAACAACACCAACAATTACAACAACAACCAAGAGTAGCTGAAACTGTAACAGGAGCCAAGGCAGCGCTGCCTTTAGGAGGTCAAAGTTGGGGGCCCCAAACACTTGAAGACGACGTCACCCTGTTGCTCTCCTAGGCGCGAGTCCTGGCCAAAAATCTACTACTACTACTACTTCTACACCCTACAAACACACACACACACACTCACACAAATACACAAACAGCACGCACACAGCCTCTAAGAACTATACGCATACAAATGAGCGTAATAAAATCAAATGCTGATAGTGTGTAGTTGGACGGATATTACCCAGAAATCAGCAGCAGCAGGACCCTCAATACACACACCAAACACAAGGACCTCAAGTAGAAGCAACAGCAAAACGCAGGACACACACACACACAGTTGGAGCAAATCTACTACACGCAATCTTCATTTTCAACGCCATCAAAGCCATTCCAATCATCATTATCGTCGCCATAATCATCAAGTAAAGTACCCACCAGTAGCGCCTCGACGCAGGACATCCCCTCCTGCTTGGCTTTGGTCCTGCCTCTTTTGGCAGCCCAAAAAAGTATGCTATGCCGCTGCCGCCGCTCTCTTAGACGAAAAACGACCAGGACAACGATGAGAACGAGAACAAGGACGAGGACGAGGACGAGGAGATGCCAACAAGTGCGCCCGAAGTATTCGCTTTTCTTTCTTTATTTTTCTTTTTTATTTTTTTGTTTTCTGTTGTTTTGTCTTCGTCTTGTTCGAAGGACTCGACTCTCTGGGCAAAGAGAGAGGCAGTTTCTCTGTGTGTGTGTTGGTGAGTTGGCGCGAAGCTGGATAAGGATGTGAATGTTGACGTCTTCGTTGTAGTTTCGCGCGTAGTTTGGTTTCGTGAAGGAGTGATAGCAAGGGGAGCGGGGGGACCAAGGAGTCCAAAGGATGGAGGATGTGGCAGCCAAGCAGCCGGCAAAATGCGACAAATTATTTAAGCTGCATGTGGTGACGAGCAAAAGGGGGGAGAGGAGGAATGACTCCATCCTGTGCCGGCATTTTGGTTGCATTAAAATCTTAGAAGGAGAATGCACACTCACACATATCCTTGGCTAGATTTCGGGCCCAAAGTTTCCTGCATATTTCACAAGACTCCACCGCACACACACTCGCACACTCATATGGTTCGTATGCAAATTATTATGCTTCGGTGAGGGGGTAGAGAAGGTTGCTTGCTGCCAGTAATTAGCCAATAGGAATAGCTCTCAAGCTTGTGTCCCGCCCGGGGTTGCGTGCGTGCGAGCGTGTGTGTGTGTGTGTGGGACATCCCTTGGAACCTTTTTTGTTGTTTTTTTTTGTTGTTGTTGCCTATCGCATTCGAGCTTAAGACAATGTCCACCCTCTGGGAAGCATTTCCAAAAAGGATTCACAACTCACCTGCGGATCGTTGATCATCAGCAATAAGCAAAAAATCAGCTGGAAAGATAAAAGAGAGAGAGGGGGTTTAAAATGGGTTTTACCAAGCTAAAAATTTGTTTAAATTAATTAATTAAGAAATGAGTATGTTCACCATGTGTACGTTTTTAAATAATTCAATTAAATAAACAAGATCAGGGGCTTTATTTTGAGTTTAAGGTTGAGGTTCCTCTTAAAGTTCTAGTTAAGTTTTTAATTAATTTTCTTAAATAAAATTTTAATTTTTATTAATTTTCGAATTAAAATGTTAGCTCAATTTTTATTTAACGTTTAAATTATTTGTTTAATTAAATTTGTAGATAAATTTGTGTTTAAAGTTATAATTCATTTTCTAATTAAAATGTTAGCTAAATTTGTGGTTAAGGTTTATATTAATTTTCGAATTAAAATGTTAGCTTAATTTTTATTTAAAGTTTGAATTATTTTTCTAATTAAACTTAAAATGAATTTTCTAATTCAAATTTTAGCTAAAATTTTTCTTAACAGTTTAAATTATTTTTTTTAACTCATTTGCAGTTAAATTTGTGGTTAAAGTTTAAATTATTTTTCTAATTAAAATTTTTCCTACAATTTTATTTAAAGTTTAAATTATTTTTCTAATTAAAGTTTTAATTAATTTTCTAATTTAATTTTATTAAATTTAATTTTAATTTTTAGCCAAATTTTGATTTAAAGTTTAAATTATTTTTTAATTAAATTTGTGGTTAAAGTTTATATTAATTTTCTAATTAAAATTTTACATCAATTTATAGTTATAGTTGAGTTAATTTTTCTAGTTAAAGTCTTTCCAATAATTATAAATTA
Organism: Drosophila birchii; assembly: GCA_035046345.1. Taxonomy (NCBI): domain Eukaryota; kingdom Metazoa; phylum Arthropoda; class Insecta; order Diptera; family Drosophilidae; genus Drosophila; species Drosophila birchii. Next base: position 5,559,513 of record JAWNOA010000043.1, on the reverse strand, counting down.
AGTTCAAGTTTTCTAGTTAAAGTTTTAGCTGCAACTACAATTAAAGTATAAATTAATTTTTTAGTTAGAATTTCTACTAATTTTTTGGTTTTTGCTATGGCAAAGATTAGGGTTAATGAGAATAAAATACAAGGCTAAGATAAAATGTTTAAAAAAATTAAACAAAGATAATTAACGTTTAGATTAATTAAGAGATTTATTTTATGTGTCTCTTTCAGAAAACTAATTATTTAAGTGTTAATTTTATTAAAAATTCATTTTATTTTTTATCCAAATCTTGTAATTAAACCTGAGTTTTGAATATTAATTAATTAATAAATTTCCTTTAAAAGTTTTGATAAGGAAATTCAGACTCTTTGACTTTCTTTTTAAAAAATTATGTGAAAGTAAAAGTTTATCTTATGTTTTTAAGGTCTTCAACTTATAAATTATAGGCTTTGATGATACAAAATTTGCAATTGAATAACTTTAACCCTTTGAAGCCTAAACCCCATCCAACTAACCATATATCCTTGCTCTATTTCAGCATTTTGCCGACTTGTCAATTGAAAGAACAATTCACATTTCTATATAATATTGGTAAGTCGTGCCTGTCGTTATTAATTATCTACACCACAAGAAAAAAGAAAAAAAAAATTAAGGATGCCACATCCTGGCTAGAATGTGTGTGTGTGTGGGTGTATTTATATAAGCATTTTGGCTGCATATTGGCCATGTGTGTGTGTGTTGTTATGTATAATTGCCAAAGAGTAAGCTTCAAGTGTCAGAGGCGAAGCTCGAAATTTGTTGCTCCACCTACTTTTTGGTGCGGTGCGCCTTTGTTTTTTTACTTTACTCTCTCTCTCTATCTCTATCTCTCTCTCCCTTTCTCTTTCTCTGTCTGTTGTTGTTGTTTTTTGGTTAATATATTACGCATATGCGGGGGTGGGGGTTGTGGCACACACACTAGACACAAACACACACACACAGAGATGGCGAGGGGGGAAAATATTAACCAAACACAACGAGTGTGTGTGTGTGGAGCTCTCGCAGCAGTTAAAAATATTTAAAAAATTTTCAAGTGGGCGCAAAAAAAAAAGAAACGACGACGAGGGCATGCGTGTGACAGGAGGCAAGTGGGTGGGTGGATGGGGTGGCCACCCACCACGACCACCCTTGGTTAATTGCCAAAAACAACTACAAAACCGAAAGAGGGAAATGTGCAGGAGGAGGGGGCGTGGAAAGCCGAATTGTGAAATACCCTCGAAGGGATCAGTTCGGAACTAAAGGATCGGGGGCTTGGTGGGTACTGTATATATCTACATATATATATATATATATATTTATTATATCGCATTTCGAAAGAGTATGCAAAGAAAGTTGAGCTAACGCCGCCGTTCTCGCTGCTTATGTAAACTCGCTTCCTGTCTCGCTTTTTCGCATATGAATATGTAAAGCATATAGAACACTGTCGAACACTGCCTACGCCATCATCATGTGTGTGTGTGTGGTGCTCCCTTTTTATTATTTCGCGCCAGCAACAAAAAAAAAAAAGAGTAAAGAAAAAAAAGAAAGTAAAAGGTACATAAATTGCAAATGTATTTGTATGGGAAAAGTGCGTTGCGGTGCGTATTCATTCCCCTCTCCCTTCCTCTGTTACCCTACACTGCCACCTCTGCTTGGAAGCTTATTTTTTAATTTGTGCCTTGTGCCCCAGCCATTCCCCTCTTCCTTAGCTTGTGCTTCCATCTCGCCCCCTTCGGTAAGGTTTGCCAAATAATTTAACATTTTGAATGCTGCGTAGAGCAGGGAATATTAGGGGTGTTCTTTTGGAGAGAAAGTAGGAGTGGGAGGAGGGTGTGTGGGGTTTGTAGGAGTAAGAGTAGTGGAAGGAGCAGAATAGACCGAATAGTAGTAGAAGGAATAAGAGATGAAATAGGTGAACATGTAGTAGGAGATGAAATAGGAGTACTTATAGTAGTAGGAGATGAAATAGGAGTACTTATAGTAGTAGTATAGATAAAAAAGTAATAGTAATAGAATAAGAAGTATTAATAGTAGTAGGATAAATAGTAGTTAGAGTAGTTATGGTAGTAGGAAAAATAGTAGAGTAGTTGTGGTAGTAGGAAAAATTTAAGTTTATAGTAGTAGACAAAATAGTAGATAAAGTAGTATTAGTAGTAGCACAAATAGTAGTTGGAGTAGTTATGGTAGTAGGAAAAATAGTAGATAAAGTAGTATAAGTAGTAGGAAAAAAAGTAGTTAGAGTAGTTATGGTGGTAGTAGGAAAAATAGCAGTTAGAGCAATTGTGGTAGTAGGAAAAATAGCAGTTACGAGTAGTCTTAGTAGTAGGAAAAATTACGGTTACGAGTAGTACAAGTTGTAGGAAAAATAGCAGTTAGAGTAGTAAAAATAGTAAGAAATAGTGGTTAGGGTAGCAGTAATCGTAGGAGTATGGTTTATAGCAGTACTTCAAAAATAGTAGGAATAGTATAACATTATTAGTAGTAGTAGTGAAATAGTAGGAGTAGTAAAATTATTAGTTCAAGACGAAAAAAAGATTAAAAACCTCTAAAACTTTTTTGATATTTTTTTATTTGATATTTTTATTTTCATATTAAAATTATATTAATATTCGTTATAATCATAAAAGTTAAAAGTAAAAAAACGCTTTTGGACTCTTTATAAGTAAATTAAGTATCCCTGATAACCGCCAGCTAAGGAACTATACTTAATAAAATTATATAAATCCTATATATATTATAAAAACTTTAATTTTTAATATTATTAATTTTAATAGTTTATAGAATTATATAAGTCCCAAAGATTAAAAAAAACTATCCAATTAGCCTTTTGTATTTAGTATTATGCCGTTGGTATTATCTTTTCCTAATAAGGATTCACATACTAAAAGAAAATACTAAAATAATCATAATACCAAAATAATACTATTATAGGTAAAAGCTTTCAATTTTTTGCATTTGCCTTACATAGAATTTAGTTTATATTGGTTTCAAAGAAATATGCTTAATTATATTATTCTTTCTTTTTATTTAATATTTTTTAAGTATTCAGCTTTTTTATTAACTCTAAAAAAAAAAAAAAATAAAGATGGGGAAAAGAAGCATTCATCATGCCATCAAACATTATCATCTTCATCATTTTAGAGTTGTCTTCAACTGCGATTTCTACAGGTCCTTCATTTGCTGCTGCTGCTTGGATGGTTGCTTCCAAGGTTTCTTTTACTTGCTTTGACTCGTCTTGTGTTTGTTTTAACTTGTGTGGTGCCCCCCACCGCCCTCTATCCCTCTTCAGCATTTCCTAAACCCGCCCGCCCTGCTCCTTGGGCACCCCTATCTCCTTCCTACCGTTTTCCCACCCACTTAACCAATCCCTTTGCCTCCCCCCGTACACTTTCTTTTTTGGCTAAAGTTTTTTTTTTTTTTTTTTTACTTTTTGCTTTTCTGCTGGCATGTGCGTATGCCAGCCCCCCCAGCCACTACCTTCCCCTACCCTATACCCCTCTAGTCTTTGCCTCTTTAGCATTCGCGGCTAGTCTGTTAGTGACAGTCGACGGTGAAGCCGGCAGCAGCCAATTTAATTTTTCATATGTACACAAAGCTGTGTGTGTGTGTGTGTGTGTGGGGGGCTAACAAAAAAAACAAAAACAACACACACAAAAAGAGAGTAAGCGAAAAAAAAACGGAAAACGGGGAAAAAGTTTTTCTAATTCGCATTTGTATTTAATTTGATGGAGCTCTCTTTTTGGCTCTCCGGTTTTTGTCCTTAGCTAAAAGGGAAGATATCTCCCCTCCCCCCATTGGCGAGGGTAACCCCCCTTTGGCTTCATGTACCCCCCGCCCCCACCATCCTCCCACCCCATTAGGTTCGCTGTTCGCCCTTTTTTTAATGGGGTGCTTTATGACAAACTTTAAGCGCGCGCGACTCTAAACATTAAAATTGTACATGGCCCATGTGAGTGGGTGTGCCTGGCGTGGGTGTGTGTGTGTGTGTGTGTAGGTAAAAGTACGAGTGTATGTTTTCAGGGGGGGGGGGGGTTAGAGGGGGTTGGGAGGGTTTTGGAGGCTAAGCGGGGGATGCGCGCACTTCTAACACCGCCCACTAATGCCAACTGTGTCTAACTCGTGCAGTGTGTGCCTCTTGCTGTCTCTGTCTGCGTGTTTGTGTGTGTGTGTGCGCATATGTAAAGTAAGCCCCCAACCCCCCAACCCCCAACCCCCCTCAATATGCGTGCGCGTGTCTGCGGAGTAATTTTTTAACTAATTTTCTATACAAATTTTTAGCATGTCGTTCGGGGCTTGCGAGCACACACACACACCACACTTTTTTACTTTTTCACTTTCTTTTTTGCATACATGAATGTGTATATATATATGTGTGGTGTGTGTGTGTGTGTCGCCTGCTCATTCGTTTATTCGTGTGTGTGAGCCTATTCCCCGCCAGCAAACGGAACGGAACGAAGCGAAAGTATACAAAGTTTATAATAGTCTTAAAAAAATATATATAGAAATATTTTTTGGCACTACAGAGACATATCTGACATATCTCAGAGTTATCTCTACCATATATCTTAGATATCTCTATTAAATCTCTGATTTTCTGGAAAGCCTTAAAGACCCAACTTTGAAATCTCTAAGCCCCACGGTCAGTATATGACAAGGAGAAACCAGAAGATCGCTTTGATTACAAATTCTTTAAAAAACTATTTTCAATTCAAGTTTTGATCATATTTTTTGTTTACCATTTAAAAAACTATTTCGAAACCAAATCGGTTATTATTTTGCATATTTTTACATCAGAATAAACACTTAAATTAATTTAGCATTTTTTATTAATTACTTAATATGCTTAATAATAATAATTTAAGCTTTTCGGATTGAAATGAAATCATTTTTGGCTTTGATTTGATCTTAAAAAATATAAAAATTAATTTAAATATTCCCGAAAAATTTGCATATGAAAATATTGATTTGAAGTTCCTACAATAAGCAATATATTTTCTACATTAACATCTAAGTTAATTAGAAATAAATAATAAAAAAAAAATTTGAAAACAAAAGTTTTAACCAAGTTTTGTCAGTTTTTAAAAACTTTAATAGCTATAATTATATACAAAAAATAATTCAAATTACATAAAAGTAATTAAAATTATAAGAAAAATAAATTAATTAATATTACAATTCTTTAAATTATATAAAAATAATTAAAATTATATAAAAATAATTAAAATTATATAAAAATAAATAAAATTATATCAAAATAATTAAAATTATATAAAAGTAATTAAAATTATTTAAAAATAATTAAATCTATATAAAAGTAATTAAAATGATATACAACAAAATTAAAATGATATAAAAGTATTTAAAATGATATAAAAATAATTAAAATTATATAAAAATAAATTAAATTATATAATTTGCTAATTTCTTAACGAAATTAAAACCAAATCGATTTAAAGTAATATATTTTTGGCTAAGTTCTAATCGATTTCCAATTGCAAACAGCAAGACATCCTGGTTCCTTTCCTTTTATTTATAATTTTCTTTAATTAAATTGTTTATGTCCAAGCAAAGTTTATTTACTTAATAAAATTTAATCAGTTGTTTATATCTTAATAAGCTATACCTAAACCCATTTTCCGTCTCTAAAAATAATAGTTTTTATTAAACAAAAATCTCTAAAAAATAACATGAACTGTAAACTCATGTTCAATGTCCTTTCAATCCCTGAAATAAACACTTAAGATCTTTTGAGGCCACAAAATGAGGTATAAAATATATATGAAATCAACTTTTGGCCAATGCAAGTCACCTCCCCTGCCCCCTCATCCCTGGACTATATTTCTTTTTTGCTTTTGCTTTTGCTCCTGCCGTTGTTATGATGATTTGACAGGATGGCAAAAGCAAAAGGGAAAAGGTCCTGGCAGCTGTGTGGAGCTGTGAAGCAGGCAAGCTGTGGGGGTTGGGGGAGAGCGCCTTCCTGGCAGTGATTTGCATTGTTTGTTAGCAATGTCAGCTGCCAGCAGATAGACCATACAGGGTCCTGGCCATATGTGCCTGTGTCCGTGTGTGGACGACGCGTCGCTGTTAAATATTACATCAAAATAAAATTAACATTTCATTTGGTGGCATCTTTTTTTTTTTTTCATTATTATTATTTTTTATTTTTGTGCCAAAGAGAACGCTTCATCGATAAATTTCGCAGTCGGACTGAGGGAGGAGGCGGGGTGGGGGGGTCTCTGATGCGATTTTCGCCATTCATTTTTATTTGCGACTCGACGACTCTCTTCTATTTTTAATAAAAAATCATTACATAGGCAAATATAAATATGGCTGGACTGGACATCACACCCCACGTGTGTGTGTGCAAAAATGTTGCGGTAAAAAAAGTCGGGCATTATGTAGAAAAAGCCAGTGACGCCAAATATTTTCTGCCATTATTCATGGGGCTTTCATTTTTGCACAAAAATGCATTTTAATTGTCACATAAAATCATTTTCAGGTGGTGTGGGGTGACAGAGGGGTTAAAAAAAAAAAACGGGAGTGGAAGGGGTAGCCGAATATATATATATTTATGTATATATACTACATACTATATCCATAGCTGATTTCATGTGTTTTTAGTTATCTCCATAATCTGAATTAGGGTTAACCTTTTGATCATATTTAACCCCCCCTTAGAACTAACAATAATAAACTATCTCTCTGCCTCTGATAATCAAGTGTATAAAAACATAAAGAAAATGGGGGAAAAATATATTGAAAAAATAATATAAAATGTTTTAAAATTTGATTAAAAATTTATTCAACAAAATTGTTTAATTTAAAAACAAAATTTTATACCTACAAATTAGTGAGAAAAGAAAAAATTGTCAAAACAAAAAATGAAGTATACATTTTTGAGTAGAAATTAATAATAAATTGAATCCAATTTGTCTGACTCACAATTTATGTTATTATTTGTTATATGTATGTATATTTTGTTATACAATTTATTTTTTAAATTTCCAATCATTTTTTTATTTAGTATTTCTGCGTTTAATTTTAATTTTGTTTGTATACATTTTTTTTTTTATTTTTATGTTATACAATCCTGTGACAAACTATTAGTTTATAAATTTTTATATCATTTTGTATCTTTTAATTTCCAAATAATTGTTTTACAATTCTTTAACTTACTTTAACAACATTTTACATATCGATTTTCGTCAGACATTATTATTTTTATATTATTTGTAAATATTTTGTTATATATTTTTTGTTATACATATTTTTTTGTTATATATATTTTTTTGTTATATATATTTTTTTGTTATATATATTTTTTTGTTATATATTTTTTGTTATATTTTTTTGTTATATATATATATTTGTTATATATTTTTTTGTTATATATTTTTTTGTTATATATTTTCTTGTTATATATTTTTTTGTTATATGTTTTTGTTATATATTTTTTTGTTATACATTTTTTTGTTATATATTTCTTTGTTATATATTTTTTTGTTATAATTTTTTTTGTTATATATATTTTTTGTTATACATTTTTTTGTTATATTTTTTGTTATATTTTTTTTGTTTTATATATATATTTTTTCATTATAATTATATATTTATATTTGTTAAATTTTTTTCCATATTATTTAGTGTATCCAAGAATTTTATTATTATTATTTTTTTAATAACCATATTTGTAATAATCATTTTCCATACAAATATAAGTTTGTAGACAACAGATTTTTGTAGATTTTTTTTTGTAAATACATTTTATTTAGTGCCACAGCCGCGACTCTTTGGGGGAGGAGGTTGGAGGTCCAACTCCCCCACACCCCTCGTCCCTCTGACAATTTCCTTTCAGTGTTCCTTTTTTTATGTGGAGCAAGGCATTATAATATATTTTAACTGCTGTATGCAGTAAAGAGTAACAGGAGTAGGAGAAGAAGACAGAGAGAGAAAGAGAGAGTATAGAGTAGAGAGAATAAAAAAAGAACGTATAAGGAGCAAACACACGGAAATTCAAGGTGATGCGGCGGGGGAGTCCCCTTGCTCGCTTGCTCGCTCGCTATTTTGCACAACATATCGCGCTCGTAAAAAATAATACAACTACATTCACGCAGACACGCGCGTTTACTACCCATTACCCGAGCCCAGTTTCACTCCACCTCTAAACAGGAGAGAACTTCGAAAGGGAAGCTGTATGTGCGTGTGTGTGTGTGTGAATCCTTGAACACATATACGCGCGATTCTAAAAAATTAATGTCGCTTTCAGTAATTTGAACAGCAGCAGAGGCATCGCGCGACTGAGAGCAGAGTCAGAAGTGTCGCCACGAATCGCGACAGTTGCAAGTGCCATAGAAATGGTAGCAACGTCATCAATACCCTGGATATTTTGGAAAATTTATAAAGAAATTATTTTAGAGGGAGGGCAGATTTCAGAGATCATTGTTTATGAACAGAAAATATACTAATTTATTTTGAATTTTTGTTGCTTGCAGATGGAATTCATTAAATTGGATTCTGACAATTTTTTTCGATAAATTTTTTTGATATATTTTATTCCGATATACTTTTTTGATATACTTTTTTGATATATTTTTTCGATATACATTTTTTAATATATTTTTCGATATACTTTTTTAATATATTTTTCTCATATATTTTTTCGATATACTTTTTTGATATACTTTTTCGATATACTTTTTTGATATACTTTTTTGATATATTTTTTCAATATACATTTTTTAATATATTTTTCGATATACTTTTTTGATATATTTTTTCGATTTACATTTTTAAATATATTTTTCGATATATATTTCTGAATATATTTTTCTCATATATTTTTTCGATATATTTATTTTCTGGATATATTTTTTCGATATACATTTTTTCGATATATTTTTTCAATATTTGTTTTTTTTCTCGATATTTTTTTTGTTTTCTCGATATTTTTATTTTTTTTCGATATTTTTTTCGATATTTTTTTCTTGAATTTTTTTTTTCGATATATCCTTGGCACTCGTTCTATTCCTGAGCAATTGTAACAGTACCAAGTAGGACAGGGGCGGGCACCAGCGGCGACTCACTTAAAAATTCGAATGTTATAGAAAAGTGAGCAAAGGCACGACGACGACGATGGCGAAAAAGAAAACGTTGTGGGTGGGTGGAGCAGGGGGGGGAGGGCACACACAAAGCAGAGCCGGAAAAAAACGAACTCAAATTACATAAAATGAAAAGTTCTCGTTACGCGGCGCATTTATTGTACAACCCCTCCCCCCTCCCCGCCTCTTCCTCCACCCATCAACCAGCCAAGCCCCCCTTTCTCAATTTTTTCTTTTTTTTCGCTGTTACTCTGCTCTTCGCGGCTGCTGCTGTCGCTGCCACGGCTGCTTCTAATCATCTCATCTCTTTCTAACTCGGCAGAGCTGCCTCCGACGAGGCCGTCGTCTTCAGGGGGGGGAAGAGCTCCCTGCTCCCTGCTCCCTGCTTCCTATTCCCTGCTCCCAGCTCCATGCTCCTATTCCCTGCTCCTCTGCCAGCTGATTACTACTTTTATTGCTAGCAAATATCTGAACTTCTTCGTTCTGCTCCAAGGCGAAGGTGAATCTGTGTGTTTGTGTGTGTCTCTCTCTGAGCTTAGCTTTTTAGGCGAACGAAAAGGGGAAAAGTCTGTAGGGTGGCTGCAGGGGGGAAGGGGAGGGAAAAGGGGGAGTACTCTTGTAACTTGCGCGGAAACAAGGTTTTTATTTCACCATTTCTTTCTTTACTTTTCACTTCGTTTTTTTTTTTGCCGCGGCATCTTCGCTTTAGATTTTACTGCGCGAAATTCTTTATTTTTATTTTTTTCAAGGCAAAACCACCCCCACTGCATGTGTGTTTGTGTAAGTGTGTGTGTGTGTTGTGCTTAAGGACTCTGAGTTGGAGATTGGAGACTGGAGTCTCCTGTCGCTGTAGTTGTATATATTTTTTCAATTTTTGACGTCGACGCTCCCCATTGCAGCCGCTAGTTAGCAGCGCGGCGCTCTCATTTCTCCACACGCGCTGGTCTCAATTTTTCGTTTTTTAACTACGTGTTCGTAGTTAAACAATTTCGTCTTGTGTTCTGCCAGTGCGGGCAGAGGCTCAGGCAGAGGTCCCAAAAAAAAGGGGGGGATGAGGAATGCCAAAGACAGGAGGGGGGATGTGGGGTCTGAGTCTGAGTCTGGGTTTGGAGCTTACAAGTGCACGGCGGCGGGATAAGCGGAATTAGTAGTGGAGAAAAGGTGATTTTTTAGACGCATTCTGCATGCACTGAGCAAAAAAGGGTTGGCACTTGGCTAAGGTAAAGTTGGTTTATTATTATTTATTATTATTTCTTATTATTTCTTATTATTTCTTATTCCTTCTTATAATTTCTTATTATTTCCTATTATTTATTATTATTTCTTATTATTTATTATTATTTCTTATTATTTCTTATTATTTCCTTTTATTTCTTATTATTTCTTAATTTTTATTATTATTTCTTTTTATTTCTTATTACTTCTTATTATTTCTTCTTATTTCTCATTTTTTCCTATTATTTCTTATTATTTCTTATTATTTCTTATTATTTCTTATTATTTCTTATTATTTCTTATTACGTCTTATTATTTATTATTTTGTATCTTTTCAATTTTTTTAATTCGAATTTTTTTATGCCCTTCATCACATTTCTTCAAAATGCATTTTCCCTGAAAATTTGTTTGTTTAAAAAATTAAAAAGGTAATATATATTTTTTTAATTTATTTTTTGTGTATTTTTTAAATTTTTTGATTCGATTTTGTAAATGTATTTATTTATTTTATTATTTATTAATTTAATTATTTATTTATTTAATTATTTATTTATTTAACTATTTTTTAATTTATTTATTTGCTAATTTAATTATTTAATAATTCAATTAGTTATTTATTTTTTTATTTATTATTATTATATATTTTTATTATTATATATTTTTATTATTATATATTTTTATTATTATATATTTTTATTATTATATATTTTTATTATTATATATATTTTTTATTGTTTTCTTGTTTACCTCTCAATTTCTTTTTCTTTAATTTTAAATGTTTTATTGCCTGGTTTATGCATAAGAATAATATATATATATTTATAAATATTTTTTAATATTAAGTTTGTTTTATCTAAATTAGAAGTAATTGCGAGTTCCTGACACAGCTAACTTTAAATCTATTTATATTTCTTTATATATATCCATCAATCTTTATATCTATATATCCTTATATCTATCTATCTTTATATCTATCTATCTTTATATCTCTCTATCCTTTTCGCTTCTATTTTATTATATTGAATGGAATAATGCTAAGCACTTCTCTGCCTGTCTCTGAACAAACTTCTCTCAGTGCATTTTCGCCATATGATAAGTGGCGGGGTCGCATATATGCCTCCCCCGCACCACCGTGTGCCCCCTTTTTTTTGTCATGTGCTGCCGCTGCTGCTTTTGCCGCCGCTGCTGCTGCTGCTGCTGCTGCTGCGGTGTTTAGAGACTTTTTCGCCCGAGAGCTGAATAGATGAGACACTCTTTGCCGCATCTCCCGGCTTCTATGGAGTCTGCAGGCCAACAACTAACAACCGGAGCAGCCTACAAAAAAACCCCACACGCGGTGAAATGAAAACGAAAGGAGCGAAAGGACTACGGGGAGGGGAGGGGTTGGAGTTTTCCAGTAACTTTGAAAATAAAAAGCACACGAGGGTTGCTTGATATATTTCTTTTCGCTGGTATTAGTTGCTGTTGTTGTAAGTGGATATTAGGGGGATATGCTGATGCTGCTGCTGATGCTGCTGCTGCTGCTGCTGCTGCTGCTCCTGCTCCTGCTCCTGTTAGTGTGTGCGTGTCTATGTATGAGTGTGTGTGGGTGTGTGTGTAAGGCAGGGCATCCTTTTATATTTAAAAACATACTCATTTCAATATCTAAGTGCGGGTGGTCCCAACCCCACCCCCTTTCCCGCATAAGGCACTTATTATTACTTTTAATATCGTATTTTTTGCAGCTCTTTATGTGTATGAGTGTGTGTGTGCGAGTGTGTGTGTGTGTGTGTGTGCGAGTGTGTGTGTGTGTGTGTGTGCGAGTGTGTGTGTGTGGGTATATGGCAAGTGCGTGTGTGCGTGCTTTTTTCAGGCTTTTGCCGTCTGCTCCTTTTTAGTGGTCGCATTTAAGTTGAGTTTTGTGTGGGTAGAGCATACCCATACCCCAAATACCCTGTAACTGGTAGACTGTACCCTATACCCTATACCACATTCGCTTTGCATTCTCTGTTCATCTCCTTCCTTGCCAAAAACAGAGGGTATTCTAATTTTTCTTGTTGGAAATTTGCCAGAAACAAAAAAAAAAGTTTTTGGTTTTTTTTAATCGATTTGGACAGATTCTTAGTTTTTACAAAAGCTTAAAAACTAAGAATTTTAAATACAATCTATATATAATAATATATATATAATCTTTAAAAATAATCTATATAGAAAATGAAAAATAAAACTTGGTTTGTAGCAGAAATAGTTGGAGTTATAAAATACCTATATATATGGTATACATAATATATATAAAACTGAATATATAAAAAAATTAAAATACCAAAAATATATGGCATTTTATTTGATATTTTTTCAATTAAAAAGCGTATAAATTTCACGCATATATCTCACAAATAGAAAATTAATATAACAACTTGCACATCAAATACCTATAAATTATTAGCATATACATCAATTTTATTTTTTCTAGGGTATATAGAGTTCGTCTAATTAAAGTTCTTTTTGCTTTTAAGTTCAGTTTTTTTTTTTTTTTTTCTTTTTTTGCTTTTTTGGAATGAATGAGAATACGCCGCAGACTAAAAACGAAAGTAAACTTGACAGTGAGCGGAGGCAAAGCGGAAGGGGAGGAATGGGGGACCAGGGGGAAAGCTATAGCTGGAAGCACGGTAAAAAAAAAGTTGAAAAAATCTGCGGGCTCAGACGACGACAACGACAATGGGCAGGGGGGAGTGAAAAACCCCCTGATTTGAAGTCCTTGCTACCGTCCTTTGCACTTTGTTTAGTTTTTGCCGATAAGCAGAGCTTGCTATGTAGGTATATCTAGATATATATAAATAAGTATACATATATAGAGGTATATAGAGAAAAAAAATAGAAGCAACATTGGTTGCGGGGGAATTATCAACTACTGGCGACTGTTTTAGATTTATAAAGCTTCAATTATTTATTTATGTCGCTGCCTGCTCCTTGTGCTGGCCATAAATTAAATAAAGTAAAACGCAACAAAAGGAGGCGCTGCAAAAAAATCAAGTTAGCAAGTCAACGCATCCTCAATGCCCTACATTTAATTTTTAATTAATAAAAATAAAATCAATTTATAAAGAGACAGACACTGAGACCCCAAAAAATATTAAAAGATCTTCTTAAAGAATATATATATATTTATTTACAGGTGTTTATTATAAACCTGTCTTAGTGAATGTAGCCTTTCGGCAGAGCATCAATGGTAGGTAGCTTGCTTTTCGTTGGTAACAAGGAATGCCATAAAACATACAAATGGCCAAATAAAACATTTTAAATGTAGCAACAACAACGCAACAAAAGCAAAAACAAAAAAAATATATAAGAAAATAGTATTATGCTTAGAAAACACCACAACAAAAAAAAAAATAAATAAAATAAGAGGAAAAGCAAGCGGAAACAACGGGAGCGCGCGAATGGAAGGAGGCACATTAGATAGATTAGATTAGATTTTTTATGCTGCCTCCGGTCTCGGGGAAAACCTTTCCCAGAGCCAGAGAACTATCAATCGGAGGGAAGCACCTAACCACCCACCTGAACACCGCCTGCCTGCCTGCCTGATCCGAGATGAATCGACTTTTGCCTGCTGCTGCTTTTGCCAGTAAGTAGCTTCCATTGGGAAGCTTGTGGAGCTCCACTTGATCCCCATACTTATTTAGCGCAAAAGCTGCAAACTTTTCTGTTCAAGCAAAAACTAACATTTTCTAAAAGTTGTGCGCACTGCTTCGCTTTCTCTTTGGGCCATTCCCGGGAATTATCTCAGGTCCTGACCCTGCACCTCCTCCTCCTCCTGCCCGGTCCAGGAACCTCATCTAGCGGCATTAGGGCTCTGTTACCTGCTGCTTCAGCCTCCGTTTTCCTTTTCAAAGCTTTCTTCTTTTTCTTGGTTTTTTTTTTGCCAGGGAATAGAGAGAGGATACTCGGTATAGCGAATAAAGGAGAGTTGGATGGGGGATGGGGACCACCACCGATGGCCATCGTTGAGCGCACAAAAACTTAGAAATAATCACCGACATAAATCTTAAAATGGGGCTGCCCTTCGCCTGGTGCCTGGCGCCGCCTTGTGCCTAACTACTCTCTTAGGTGGTGGTAAGGATTTCAGGAGGAGCAGAGGAATAGGCTAAGGATAAGGAGATGGTGGGGTCATCTGGCGCTGAGCGTGGCAAATGAAAAATAACTTAGAAGCACGTTTTGTGGCATTTTTCCTCGTCCTTTTCTATGCGCTTGTCGTCTTCTATGCTGCTACTCCTGCTACTCCTCTTCAGCCTCTTCCACACTGCCTCCATTGATTGCTGTTCCTTTTGTTGTTGCCTTCTCTACTTTAGTTCTCCACCAGCTTGGGGCTACTAAGAAGCAGAAGCGTAAGGCAAGAACAGAGGCAGGAACAGAATCTGAGGCGGGGGGGAGGCCAGCTGGATTGCTTTATATTATTGCACATAGTTGAGAGACAAAATGCGGCAAATTCTAAAATTCATTCGAGCAGAAAAGCACCAACAAAAGTGCGTGGGGGGGACGGGTGGATGGTAACGAAAACTTTGGTTTCCTTTCGCTTCGATTTCGCTAGATTTTCCGTTGAACCGTCGAACCTTCACCAGCAGCCCCGTTCCACCAGTTCCTATCTCCCCCCCCGCCTTCCTCAGCTTACTCCCCACCCCTTGGCTCGCCAAACTGGCACGTGGCCTTCAACCAATGGCAAGGCACAGTGGTACAAGGACGAAAACTATTAGGAAATTAAGGATTAAGAATTAAAAAAAAATACAAAAATAAATAAATAATAAGGAAATTAATTAGACACGGATTCAAATTAAGTTTCAGCAACTGTTCTTTCAACTATAATTTTTATAGTTACGAATTTATAATTAAGAATTTTATTCATTTTTTTGTATTTTCTTCTTAATTTTAATTTTTTCTTGTTTTCACTTTCTTTTACTTCTTTTCGTGTAATTTTTCCAGATTAATCAGCCTATAAATAAATCCAAATACAATATATTTAAAGCTTATACAAACAATATTCAAGGTTATTTCTGTCAGTGTATCTGCAAGATTGTCAACAATTGACACACACACACACACACACACACTATTTGAACAGCTTTCTTCGGGCATCCCCTAAGGTCAATTGCCGTTATAGCCCTGCTTCTCCATCTTGGCTAATTCGTGGATCATTAACATTGGAGTTGCGCTTGCAAAACACCAGGCCAGCTGCTTCAACAATTGACAATTGTGCGAAGTTGCGTTCTATTTGCCAAAGTTTCCCCTAAGAAACACAAATATTTATGCCATATAAATATATACCATATATGTATAAATATATATTATTTAGCGATTAACGAACCCGCAGCCTTGGATATTTTATATGAATATAGAAATTCCTTTTTTTTTTGCCCGTCTAAGACCCACTGTGTCAAGGCCCAAAGAACTAGCAACTAACAACTAAGCACCGCAACAAGCAGAGCCAAAGCCAGAGTCAAACCCCCTTTACCCCCCCTGGAAAATTTGAAACCCTCTACAAAGGCTTTTCCTGTGTATGTATTTAGGGAGTACTATAATTCAGCGTTTGCTTTTAATGGCTTTCGGCGGGGTGAGGGGTGAGGGGGGAGGGGTGGTCTGTAAAAAAAAAAAATGAAAAGAATATTTTATAGTTGAAAATCCGATGGCGTCTTAGAAATCTAAACATTAAACTTGCCTGAAAACTTTTGCGCCAACCACCGACAGTGCCTCAACCCTCAAAACCCCTGCAAAGACCCCAATCGCGACCAAAGCCGCGTCAAAGGAAGAAGCCCCGGGAAAGCAAGAAAATTCAGAGGGGGTGGAGCAGGGGTCGGTGGCGAGGGCGGGGGGTAAGGGTCTATAGAAAAGAGAGAGCCACAAGTTGAGGTAGGCGGCGGGCCAAAAAAAGGGGGTGGCTGCTGTTGCCTTCGGTGGATGGGTTTTTCGGCAGTTTGCTTTTTTAGCTGCGTGAAACTTACAGCAACAGCATCTGCGACTATTTCTCCTCAATCCTCTCACCCTTCTGCTCGCTCCTTTACCGCTGCCGCCGCCGCCGCCGTTGCCGCATTTTACATAAATCTTCTTTTCAAAAAAAAGAAAAGCAAGAAAAAAAAAGGGAACGTAAGAAAGCGAAGCAGGGAGAAAGCTGAAAAAATAAATAAACACTAATGCCGAGGAGGCAAAAAAGGAAATAAAACGAACTAGAAAATTTAGTATCTACACACACACACACACACACACACACCCAGTACACACACACTGAAGCAAACAAACACAAAAGTACGCACACACCGATGAGCGGCGAAAAAGAGAAAAATTTTTTATTACAGCGAGAAAACTTAATGGCTGCTGTTGCTGAGGAGGTACAAGGGGGGTCGGTGTAAGGGACAAGGTGTACAAGGGCGGGAAGGCGCCCAGGAACAAGGACAAGCCGGTAGATGGAAGCTGCCAAGGATGAGGACTAGCTGCGTGGGTGTCTCCTACTGATTTTGGCAACATTTTTTCCCTCCCCCTCCTCACCCCAAAAAATTCAAATGAAATGGAACATATTTCTTTTAATTTTCCAAAAAGGGGGTCGGAGGTCGATCCTGGGTGATAGGGTTCTCTCTTGTTGTCGCCTGACCCAGATATATCCATGGCAACGTGGCGCTAAAGTTTCATTGTATGCCAAAGGGGTTCGCGGGGGGGAAGGAGGAGGAGGATGAAAATGAGAAGATACTCGAAAATTAAAAGTGCCCCAGCTACTGTGACACAACCCGCCAGTTGTCTAGGGAAGACTCCTACCCCTTAGTTTTTAGAGGAAGACTCTACCCCTTAGTTTTCATAGGAAGACTCTACCCCTTAGTTTTCATAAGAAGACTCTACCCCTAAGTTTTTATAGGAATACTCTACTGCTTAGTTTTCATAGGAAGACTCTACCCCTTAGATTTTTTACTTCTCCCTTTTGGTAAGAAACCTATTCTTCTAGTAAGACCTTAACTTCCATTTTAATAAGACCCTGCTACCTCTGGGTAAGACCCTTAACCCCCATTTCCCCCTAGCCGTGGCAACCCCTAGAATACCCAAAAATCTGTAGGAAATCCCTACCCACCGTCGTCTCTCTGCCTACACTTACAAACTCTTTACGCCGCTGTCTTGGAATGCCGCTCATTGATTTTGGCGAGAGACATTGTCTGCGGGGGAGGGGAACGGGGGTTGGGGTGGTAGAGGTCTCTCTAAAATTGTAGTTAACCCTCCATCCCCCCCACTACTACTACTACTACTACTACTACTACCAAAACCCCCATTTGCGAACTCATTCAAGGATAGCAGCTGCGACGCAGCGCAGTTTTCTTCAAAAATTTTCTATATCGATACTTTTTATTTATTTCGCTTTTTGTTTCTGCGCTCTTTTACCCAACGCTACCCCCCCCACTCTATGCTGCCTAAAGTCCCTTTTTCCTTAAGCTTTGTGCTTGTAGTTGTGCGTCGTCGTTGACGTCGACGTTGACTGAAGCAGAGGCTGGCTGCTGGCTTCGACTTCGACTTCGTCTTGCTCCGACCTTGTTATTGCTGTTGTTGTTGGTGCTTTTGCTTTTTCAATTTTATTTCTCTATATTTTTTACGATGTTGGAAACTACCCTTAATGATGCTGACTGGTGGATGCTGCCACCGCGCGCTGCTCACCTTTCTGAGCCCTCCCTGCTTTTCTTTTTTATTTATTTTTTTTCGATGTAAGTGTAAGTTGGGCTAAGGAAATTGGACAAAAGGCGAAAAGCATAGAGCTACTCCTGATCGATCATCACAGAGATATCTTTGATAACTATCGAAATAGTGTTGAAATTGAAACTGAATCCAGAATCTGTATTCGAAATCAGTAGCTTTATTTTGAGCTAAAAACTGACTCTGACAGGCAATGCCAATGATGATGGAAAACTGCGTTGAACTCTTTTAATTTTACATTTTATTGTTTTGCTTCTTTCTATTTGAATTTTGTTTTTTTTTTTTACAATTTTCCCCCTTTTTTTAGGGGTTCATAAAGGGTTGATTAGGAAGAAGGAGTAGTAGTACATACACAAAGCAAAGTAAAAACAGGGGGAAGTGGGTATTATGGACTCGGGATTCAATTGTATTGGCAGCAGGAGGACGGACGACTACTATCCAACCCTGACTGGTCCAGCGTTAACTTTAATGACCTGAGCATGCTTTGATTTTTGTTATTCCGCTTTGTGGTCCCCGCACACAAAATCCAAAGAGTCCTTCTTCCTCCTCCACCTCCGCCTCCTCCTTCTTCCTTAGAATCCGTTACTTCCGCTCCTGCCTTTTTATTGCGGCCAATACGAAATTATTAATGCGCGCATAAAGTATGAGAATGGGAATGATAGTAAAGATTCGGGCAGTTCTATTTGGGGTTTATGACCCTCGGGATCATCTCTTGTGATATAACTCTCTTTCTCTCTGTTACTCTCAACTAGCCCAATTCCCCCCTTGGAATCCAATTTGGGCCTTTTTTGCTTTATGCTTTATGCGCGCGTAAATGTTGATGGCCCATCGTGAGTGACCTCCTCCCACTCCCTATCAGAAATGCCAGAACACACACACACAAAACGCCGCCTGCACTTGATAATCCTATTTGATCAACTTTTCTCTATTTGATTTGCCTCAAAATGGATTTAGCGTAGCATAAAAAGATATTAACATATTTATTTTGGATGCACTTAATTATGGGATGGTCACTCTAGCAGTGTGACTGCATTTATTTTAATTTTTTTTTTCATAGATTTCTTGTTGAAATTCTAAATTTTTTTATTTTTAATATTTTATTGATTTTTTCTTGGTTATTTTATTTTTAGCCAACAATTTAAATGGAAGTTTAAGTTTAAATTAAATCTTAATTAATTATGATTATCCACTGTTAAGGGTAATTTCTTATATTTGTTATTTTTTATATGTTTTTTTTATATTTACTTTTTTTTTATTTACTTTTTTTTTTTTATTTGCTACTTTTTATATTTGCTATTTTTTATATTTGCTATTTTTTATATTTGCTACTTTATATATATGCTCTTTTCTATATTTGATATTTTTACTTAAAAATATTCAAATCTTTCGCTCTTTCAGGGTTCTTGAGAAACTTTTGCTTATTTCAGAACATTTTTTTGTTTAATCTTTCTCTTTTTCTGCTTTCTTTAAAATCTCTATTTATTTCTTTCTCTGCTTTCTTGAGGATCACTTTCCATTCGCCCTTTAATATTTCATTTCAATTTGAATTAATTTTATTAATCAAGGATCTTTGTTATGGTCACACTAAATAGTGTGGCTTCCAATTACCTAACTTAGCTCTGGTAGAGCCTGAAAACGATCGATGATCCCAGACTGTGTGCGGGCCTTAAACCCTTGATAACACTCTCACACACCTACAGAGAAGGGACTGCCATTTAATTTATTTGTTTTTTTTTTCCGCCCCCTAACCATCACCCTCCTCCCCCCTCCCACTGGCAGCATCCTTGAGCCCTTCAGTGCCCGCGTCTAACTTACACAAAAATCCTTTTACCTTTGTCGCGGCATTTCGGTGCTGTCGCAATCCGCGACTTGTCTCCTTCTCCTCTGTTTTCTCTCTTTCTCGCTCTGGCCTCGTCCTTTCTCTATTTATCTTTATCTTTTGTCTTGCTCCCTCTAAACCCTCTATCTCTCTCTCTCTCTCCGTACTAACTAAGTAAACGCGGCCCACGCAAAATGCGTTAAAAAAAATTAACAAAAAAAAATAAAATAAATTAAAAAAAGAGAGAAATGAAAAAACAAAACACACGAATAAGCGACGGCGGCGAAATAAGAGAAGCTCAATGAGGAAAGCAAAAAATTGAAAAAATGTGGCTGGGAAATAGTAAAAAAGAAGAGAACAAAAAAAAAAAAAAATAACAACAAGCAACAAAATGGCAGAAAAAGTTTTTTTCGGCTTAGTTGAGCAGGGTCGTTGGGCGGGGGGCCGGGGGCGAGGGGAGGCGGAGGTACCAACTGGGACTGCTGCCTCTAAAGTTGGTGGCAAAGTTAAAATAAACGGCAACTTGGCATTAGAGACACACACACCAGCACACACACACACACACAGAAGCACACACAGATGGATGTTAGGCAGCCGCTATATTAATGGCAATTGGGTGGCAAGCGTTGTTCTCTCCCTGTGTGTGGGTGTGCGTGTGCAAGTGTGTGTGTGTGTGTGTGCGGTACATGAATATAAAACTTTATTTTTATTTATTCGCTTTACCTCCACCCAACCACCCAACACCCCCTCCCCCTTTGCCGCGGCGCGCACATAAAGCAAAATTTATTAGAAAACATTTCATTCTCATTCGGTTTCTCGCTCTGGCTCTCGCCAAAAAGGACCTTCTTCTTCGTCCTTTTGGTGCTGCTGCTGCTGCTACTTCATCTTCTACTTTGCTTTTTGCATGTTTATTCGCAATTGTTGTTGTAATTGTTTTCATTGTTACAAAGCCCGGTTGCTCCTCGCTCCTCGCTCCTCCTTGGGGCTAGGCAGTTAGGGAAAGGAGTTTTGGCGAAACTCGGGGAAAGGCCAAAACAAAACAGGCGGAGGGGGGGATAGGGATAGAGAGAGAGTGAGAAAGAGAAAGAGAGTGAGGCAGATGGAGAGAGAAAAAGAGAGAGAGCAAAGAACGCTGCACAAAAATGTGTGGCAACATCTTTAACGTGGCTACAATGGCGGCGGCGGCGGCGGCATAGAATTATTGCCTTGGCTAAGGCTACTGTGTGCCCTCCCCTCATCCTCCAAACCTCCAGCTTTCCAGCTTCTGGTGTCTATGCCCAGGACTTGGATTCAGTATCAAATTCAGCTGCTGCCTTGCCCTGGCATTGTTGTAGGCGTAGGCAGGAAGCAGGGAGCAGGCACAGGGAGCAAGGCAACTAAACCCCAGATGGCGCACTACACAAAGTTATGATATAATTTGGATTTCTTTTCGCTAAATTGCTTGTACCAACAATAAATATGTATTTATGTTCGCTTGTGTCCTACCCAACCGCTTCCATTTCCCCCACTTTCCACTGCCTATCCAGGACGAGGACCAGGACCAGGACCAGAACCAGGACTTTGCCTCGCTCTATATTTATACGAGGCATGCTTTCAGTTAACATTTTTAATAATAGATTAGGAGGAGAGCCGAGCAGAGAGGCGCAGGGAAACCCAGAACAGGACGAGTCATTTCTAGCCTGGCTTGTGTGTGTGTGTTTGTGTGTGTGTGTCGTTGTCATCCGCGAAATAAATAAATATAATATTTACATACACGCCAAGGACGAAAGGGAGGTTTGGGGAGGTTAGAGCCACCCAACTAACCACCACCCACCAGGCTGCCGCCGCATCAGCAGCCATCAAAGCAGTCGCCGAAAAATTTCTCCAGAGAAAGAGAAGAGGAGAGAGAGAGAAAGGGAAAGAGAGAGACAGAGAGAGAGTGAAAAAAAAAACAAAACACGAAAGAATTAAAAAAAGGGCGAAGGCAACAGCGACGTTGATGTCGTGGCAGCAACATCGTTGGCTGATTTACATTTTTAATTGTGCCTCCAAAGGGATAAAAATCGTTATATACATATATAAATATATATATATTGTATATATAAATGGGTATATATATAAATATATATTTGTAAATATTTAAAACTAGCTTAGATGACGTCAATGGCTTACCTAAGCCGAAGCTTCTTTTCTTTTGCTAATTTTTAGTTTATAAATTTTTGTTCATATTTTTTTTTGTACTTGCTTATAAGTTTTAGAAAAATTACAGAAAATATTTATTACAACATTTTATGATTCAAATAAAATATGCATGTCAATTTATACTGATTCTTTATATTTGTTGTTACAAGCTTCTTAATCTTTTTGATTATGAGATATAAATTTATTTAAAATTGATCAAAAACCTTTTTATTTTATATTTTTGTTCGAATTTGAGTTTATTTCCCCCCTTTACCCGGGATTATAAGAACTAGAGTTATTATTTTTTGCTACTCCATTCATAAACTAAGATATAGTCCAAATTCTAGGATACTTGGCTATATCCTAATCTACAGCTTTCCCTATTTTCCATTTGTTTGTTGTAAAAAATCTTGATTTTGTTGACTATTAAAGGTTTTAATTAGTTCACTTTGTTTTGAAAACCTTCTTCCTCTAAGATATGGTTTAAGTTAAAGCTGATAAAGTCCTGCCCGTTGAATCCTTGTGTCCGTTGTGTCCTTTGGCGCAAACACTGTGTATTTTTGATTTTATAAATCTAGAGCTAATAAATGTTAGTAAAAACTCTTTTATTATGAGATTTATTATTTATTTATAATTTTTATTATTGAATAAATATTGATTTATGATTAATGATTAATTTATTATTTTCTATTATGATTTTTTTTTAAAATATTTATTTATGATTATTTAGTTATGATTTATGATTTATCTACGGATTTTTTATGATTATTTATTTAATTATTATCATTTATTTATTATCATTTATGATTTATCTACGATTTTGTATGATTATTTTTATTTTTTAATTATTATTTATTTATGATCATTTATTTATGTTTTATTTAAGATTGTTTATTTATAATTAATTATTTTGTATGATTATTTATTTAATTATTATCATATTTTTTATTATTTATATTTTATAAATTATTTATTGTTTATTATTTATTTATTATTATTATTTATTTATTATTATTATGTATTTATTATTATTATTTATTTATTATTATAATTTATTTATTATTATAATTTATTTATTATTTATTTATTTATTATTATTATTTTTTATTATTATTATTTATTTATTATTATTATTTATTTATTATTATAATTTATTTATTATTAGTATTTATTTATTATTTTATTTATTTATTATATTATTTATTATTATTAATGATTTATTATTTATTATTTATGATTTATTATTAATGATTTATTATTTATTTATGACTATTTATTTATAATTTAAAAATACTAAATTAATTATTATGATGATGATAAGTCTTTATGATTTATTATCTATATTCATAATTTATTTTAATCTTAATTTCATTTGAAGTTGTAAAAAATAAAGCCTTGTCCAAATTGTCCGTTTTATCAGTTTGTCCGTTGTGTCCGTTAGCATAAAAACCTTGATTTTAGAGACTATAAAAAAGCCACAGCTTCAAAATATATTAAAAAATCTTTATATAATCACGCTTGCTTTCATACTTGTTTTTGTTTTAATTTCTTTTTGTTTTTATTTGATTTTATTTTTTCTTCTCCTTTTATTTAAAAGTCTGGATTGGAAGGGGAGGGGGAGGACATTAGTCGCTTAGCCGCTGTTGTTGCCTCGCAACGCGCTCGAGATTAAAAATTAGGCAAAAGGGTAGTTTTAGTCCTTGCAAACACACACACTTACACACACACACCAAGGGGCACAGGCACACACATCCATTATGTACTGTGTAATGAAATGAACACACAGCACTCACTCACACACACACACACACACACAGAGAGAAGGCGAAATGTATTATAAAATGTGAGTAGTGTATGCTAATGGCAAACGCTCGCGCTTGGCGCTGCCACCACCATCACCACCACCATCACCAGCAGCAGCCGAAGCAGCACCACCCCCAATCCTTACCTTCCCCCAGCTCCGATTTTCCCTCTAAGTACAACTTTCCGAGGGGGTGAAGGGGGGTGTGTGCCAAGTAAAAATGGAAAATTTGTTTCTACTTTTTCTGTTTTTTCGCTGTCAGCAAAGGCAAAGGCAAAGCAGAGAAATGCGTGAGGAAAGTACACACACACACACACACACACAGCGATGATTGTGTCTAATGTATGCAAGTGTAGGTGTAAGTGTGTAAGTGTGTGTGTGTGACCCCCACCACCCCCCTTTGCCTGCTTACGCCACACGTCGTTTGCAATTTTTCATTTTAATTTTCATTAGCGTTTTTCTCGTTTTTCCTGCGTGCGCGATGTCTGAGTGTGTGTGTGTGTGTGTTCGATAGCTGTCTTTTCTCTTATGTTTTTTTTTTGTTGCTCTCCATGGCAAAAAAAGGAAAAGGAAAAGGCCAAGGGAAAGGGAACGGCTCCAAGCTCAAAGCTCTCAAGGCCCCCCAAAAAAAGTAAGCCCGAGTTTGGTTTTCATCTTGCTTTACAGCTTGAACCCTACCCCCCCCCCCTGACTGACACACACACACACACACGCACACACACGCACAACACCCCCTTTGGGCTCTGCTCCTTTCGGCTTTCTAAAATTCCGCACATGTACTTTGAAATTATGTAATGAGCGTATAAAATGTAAAAATGTTTTTGCTGCGCCGCTTAAGTAGTGAGTGGAGACTCCCAGCTTCCTGCAGGGTGGGGGGGTAGCTGCTGCCCCTGACAGCGGGGTGAGGGGAGGGGGAGGTAGAGCGGTATAGCAAATCAAAGCAGCGACGACGACGCCAGCGAAACTTTGCGCTCGCGTAATTTTTCAATTTGGCAGGCGGAAATTGCCTAGGGAGGTGACGCACACACACCCATAATGGGGGTGAGTGTGTGTGTGTGTGTGTGTGTGGTGTGTGTCTTAACCCTCATGCTGCCAAGAGCTCATATGGCAAGGCTCCACCGCATCCTGCTGGCAACCCTCCCGTTACCGCAGCTGATGCTTTTTCTAATAATTAATTTAAAACTTTTTCTTTTAAACTGAGCGGCAGAGAAACCCCCACCAACCCCAACCCCAACCCCAACCCAACCAATCCCCTTTTCCTTAGGGAAAATATTTGGCGCTACTAATTAACATGAGAGAAAAAAGGGGGTGAAGGTAGGTGGTAGGCACCTCTTCAAAGGCAAAGAAAAAACTCTGTAGAAAGCAAAAGGAAACTTGTAGGAAGACGCCATTTTTAAGGAGTAAACTTTGACACCACACACACATACTCACATATGAGCTAGTCACTAATTGGCCGTTTCCCACCCCCCTTTCCCCCATTTTTCCAACCCTCCCAAATATGCTTTCACCACTAATCAAGAGCTCATTGTGTCCGAAAAGAGATTCCGGGTCGACCCTTGAACCCTGACTTGTCATAGGCCAGGAGTCAACACTACTTAACCCCGTTGAGAACCGCTTAACCTCAAACCCAACCCCCCCACAGGATAGCGGTTTTTCCTACAAAAAGTGAGCGATTCGAAAGCTACGAAAAATAATCATCATTTTATATAAAAGGGGGAAGGAAATGAATGTGTGACCTCATAACATATCCCAAATGCAAATCAAGTTCCCGAATGGGCCTAACCCCCTGACCTAACCCCTGACCTTGCAACCCCCCCGATAGAGAAGAGAACCCGATTTCCCAACCCCTTTTGCTCATGTGGAAATCCTTTTCGCCTCAAAAACACTTAGCAAGAGGAGAGACATGGCCCAGACAGGACCAAAAACATACGCAGAGAACCCGTCTGACTTGATGTCCCAGTAAGTGATAGCGCTCCTCCTGACTGTTCGACTGGTTAACTGGTTGTCGTCCTGGAGGACGAGGAGGAGGAGTGATGGCAGGGGTCAAGGGTGACACACACACGATGCGGGTTAGATTCAAAATCCTGATTTTGATTCCGATTTGGTTTTGGTTTCAGTTTCCACATTCATTCATTCATTCATCTATCTATTTCCATTTATTTTCACTACAACTTTCGTCCTTTTTTCCCCCTGCCGCTGGTATTTTTGTTGTTGTTGTTGTTGTGCTGTTGTTTGCTTGTCAACAATGTCTGGCAGCTTGTCCTTTGGTCTGCCTCCCCCCTCCCCCCACTCGCTGAAGGACCTACACATGTGCTTAGTGCGACAACTTGTCTGCTTTCTCCGCTTGCTTGCTTTTCATTCGGGGTAGAAAATGATGAAAATTTCCATATTATCGAAGGACGCAGGACGTAGACACAGGATCTGAGGGGGGGCGGGCAGCAGCAGCAGCAATGTGTGATAATTTGTTGATTTGGGCTCGAGACTTGTTGCATGTGCCGCCCTTGAGGCGGCGCAACACAATGCCAAAAGAGGATGAGGGCGTGACCCCAAGGATCGAGTGGGTGTTCCTCAGAGCAAAGGAGAGGGGAGGGGAATGGAAGGAAGAAAAGGAAGGCCAGGACCAAGTGGGTCGTCGCCGTCTGCATGTGTATTTCGATGCCGGACGTCAAGGACACACGGCACAAGACGGTGTCGAAAAATACTCGAAATGCTGAGAATATTTCTTGCCCGCTCTCCGTTTCCTTTCTCCCCCGTTGAAGTCCTTCGTCCTTCGGTCTCTGGCTGTGTGTGTGTGTCTGTCTGTCTGGCCTTCTGGCTGGCCGTGTCTGGGTGAGTGTGTTAATGTATTCATTGCCTGGCCGCATGCCGGATGCCGGGTTGCCGGTTGCCGGATGCCGGAAGTAGTAGTCAGCAAGCCATAAAAACTTAAGGAGGACATACATACCCCTTAACCCTCTTACCAAAGCCAAGATGGCAAGTGTGTGTGTGTGTTTGGGTTTTTTTCTTCCCTTTTTTTTTTGGGGGGCATCACATATGCTCCTGGCTGGGTGACAAAAACACACACACACACACAGAGAGAGAGGGGAGTTGGCAGGACTCGGCTAGCTAGCTAACAGGAGCGGGGGATTTCCCACTGGCTCGCCTGGGTTTTCTTTTTCTTTTGCGTTTTTTTTTTATATTCTTTTTTCCTTTTTCTTTTGGGTGGTTTTTTTTTTTTTTTTGGTAAGTGAGTCACATGCCAGGATAACAACAACAACAACAGAAAGGAGAACATCAACGACTCACTCACTTTGCCTGGTCAATTGCCATGTGTGTGTGTGTGTGTGGGTGGTGTGAAACGACCTTGGCCTTACTTTCTGCCTTTGTCGTTGTCCTCGGTTTGCCGTTTTGTCGCCATCGTGCGTGTGTTTGTGTGTGTGTTGGCTGGCTTTCGTCCTTGGGCTCTCCTGCTCTGCTCTGCTCCTCTGACTGCCTCTTGCTTTCTTGTTCTGGTAATTTTATGCGGATTATCACTGGCACACACACACTCCGTTGGCAGGTGAGAGGCAGCGTGCGTGTGGTTGTCAGACAGGTAGACAGACGGTGGGCGGCAGGTCTGGCACCCAAGATGGCAGCCGCTGCAAGGTCAAGTCTCAAGTCTCGGTTCGGTTGCCAGGCAAAAAGCAAGCGGCAAATGGAAGGGAAACCTGGGGGGAGGGAGGAAGGAGAGCAAGAGCAGGGTAGAGGAGCTGGAGAAGCCGGAAGTTAAAAGTCCACAAAAGTGGGACAACAACCAGAGCTCAGAATGGTGGGTGGGGGCTATGGCGCTGAACATCGACAAACACTTGAGAGCCCTGAGCACGGACAGTCTGGATTTTAATTTCCAGAGAGTCACCCACCCAGCCTCCATTCAGAGTCCTTCCTGTCCGCATTCGTGTTGCCATTGTCTGTCGGCTATGGTGTCTCTGTGTGTGTGTGTGTGTGTGTGTGTCTGTCTCTCCAGCCAAGAGCCAACAGCTACCAGTTACTCCTGACTTCAAGCTACCCAGCTGCCTGCCCATGCTTCTGCTTTCATCTTTTTTAGCTCTTCACAGCCCAGTCCAACTCCCCAAGTCTTCAGTTCTGCTTCTACCCCAGCTCTCCATTCTCCCCCAGCTGTTTGTCGACCAAACTCCTTCGCGGTGGCCACGCAACGTCCTTGAGGCCAAAGCCGAGCCACCACCACCACCACCACTGGCAGAAAGGCAGGCCACAGAAAGGCTGAGGTCCGAGGTGGTTGGGTGATGTTTGCTTCTTGGGGGGGCGCTTCCGTCTCTAGGTCAGGGCATTTGCCACCTGTTGCAAGACTCTTTCGAGGGACTTCAAGCCAGTGAAGAGGCACCAGTAAAGAAGGCTCAAGTAAAAAAAAAAAAAAACAGGCCAAAAGGAAGAGGCACACAGGGCACACACCTGGCAGACGCTAATTAATGGCCGCAATCTCGACTCCGTTCAATACCATTGTCAATAATAATTATTATGCGGATATTTTTGAACAGTATGAGTGTGTGGAGTGTATTATTATTATTGTGTGTTTGATATTTTATTGAAAAACTTTGCTGAACCAAAAAGCGAGAAACGTTGAACATGGAAATGCAATAAAGCGGCTCCGGTTGGGAGGTGGGAGGTGGAGACGCGAGTCCTGGGCTAAACTTTGCATGAAATTACAAACTCAAATGCGCCGCAGGAGGAAGATGAAGCAGGAGCCGAGGAGCTAGGATAAAAAATAATTAAAAAACAAAAAAAAAAAATGGCAAAAATGAGAAATGGCAGCAGAGCAATGAGAGGCTTTCAAACAATAGCAAAAAACTATCAAAACTGACTTTCTACAATTTACACACATGTCTCCACACACACACTAACACAGCAAATACAAAGATACACAGATACAAAACGAAATGAGTGGAAAAAAATTTATAATTATTTTAATACAAAAGCGCAAAAAAACAAAAAAAGCGACAACAAAAGCGAAATTGCATTAACAATGCAGCGAGCAAGCTCCCCGTCCCCCTACAGCCACACTATATCACATACATATATGTGTGTGTAAGGAAAAATAAGAAAAAAAAAAATATATATATATAGACAGGAGCAGGAAACAAGGAGCGAAAAACAAAGTGGTAAAAAAAATAAATACCGCGCCAAATTATATTATAATTATATTTAAAATGCTGCCAACGGAGACTCGCCTGGCCACGCCCCCCGCTTCCTGGTTGTGTCCAGGAAAAAAAATTACTAATAATTTTGTTGGCGAAAAAGAAGAGAAATATTATATACACACTCCACAAACACACACACACACATATGGAAAAGGGATATATAAATTCTAGCCTTCTTAATGCCTTTAGGGTTCTCTTTTTTTTTGCGCTGTATTTTGGAAGGATACATTTTAAAGGAATTTAAAACTTAATTTAACTTTGCTTCTTTTTTTAAAGTTAAAATATAAAAAAATATAACGACTTTTGAATGAAATGTAATTATTAATTATCGATTTAGTAATTTGTTTCAGGCTTCTCTAGCTTTTAAAATAATTAAATTCTTAAAACAGAAACAAGCATTAAATTAAAAAAAAAATAGCAAGCAAAAAAACCGTTTATTTAATAATAAAAATAAATAAAAAAATAAATATATTTATTGTAAAGCTGAGACACACACAAAAAGAGATAAAAACTAAATGAGATTTTCCATTGAGCCTTCGGGGAGTCTTCTAACTTTTGTGGCGAATAAAAAAAAAGAGAAAAATTGCATAATAGGCCGCCGCCGGCACAACAACAATGACACACAGACAACACAGGAGCTTCAGGAGCTCCAGGAGGAGCAGGACCTAGTATGTGGACGAGGTCAGGCGTATAAATTTCTGGCGGTACGGGAACTCATATCACGTATACGCCATGTGTAACACGGCTGCCGCAGTGCAGCCAAACAAACGTTTAGACGAAAGAGAGAAAAACCTGTTTGAGCAAAAAGGAATAAAAAAAGGAAATATATATGTATATATGTTATATTCCTGGCCAACAGCCAAAACTCTGATGCTAACTATAATTTGCACTCCTGCTCCTGCCGCGGCGCCTATTTTAATTTCATTTGCATACCCTGCAATCAACGTTTGTCGGTTGAATTACTACAATTTTTCGGGGTTTTCCCCAAAGCTTTTTCCCGCTTACATAAAGAGGTATCGGTGTCTCGCATCCCTGTATCCTGGTATCGATACGTGTGCCGCTTTGTCGGCTTAATTTCGTGCACATTTTTTCTCTCACTTTTTAGCTAAAGTAATTTATGTATTTTGTATTTGATTTTATTTTATTTTTTACAAGTTTGCTCGCCATGCAATTCATTTTCGCTCCATTTGTTTTTTGGTTGCTGTTTTTGGGTATTTAGACAAAAACCCAATTGCTGCGGCCCTAACTGACTTTGGCATAAACAATATGGTTATATATATATATATTGTATAAACCCTCTAAATATGTATATCAATTTGTGCCTCAATTTATTACAAATGCCATTTGTTTTAATTTTTCTTTGCAGAAGTAAGCTGAAGTTTTGGAAAGAATTTTAATCGAAGGATGAGGTGAGTTGTTGAAGCTTTAAATTAATAATTAGTTAATCATGATGAGAAAAGTAAAAAAGGTTTGCGATATTTGTATTATAATAATAAAGCTAAAGCTTCTAATAGTGAAAAATATTTATATTTTTCCTTTGATTCCATTTAAAAATATAAGCAAACTTTTAGTTTGGCTTCAGGTCCATTTTTTCTGCTTGGCGAATAGGTCTATACTTTGACCCACTAAGATTCCAAGATATATGAGATTCCATGTTCTATATACTCTTATATTTTTTTTCTTCTATATATCTCTCTTATACCATAAATTCTCTTCTTCAAATTTCCGCATTTGCAACTCCCCAAAAGAAACGCAAATCGCAATTTCCATCTTCGGTCTCAGGCGTGACATTCCATGCGAAATACATCATTTTCATTTAGCGGAAATCTCAACTACAATGTGCTCAATGCCAAAGACACTGGAAGTGACAGGAGCAGTGGAGTAGGAGAAGGAAGGCAGGATTCAGGAGCTGGAGGAGCATCAGCAGTAGCAAAATGTGTGTGCCCTCCCCCCCAAAAGGGAGCACCACGTTTGCCTATATAGCCTGTGCCTCCCTGTCTGGCAGTTACCGCACATTGCCAATCTTTTTTATATATGCTCGAGTAATACTTTTGCAAACTTGGCTCCTTGGCGCTTCCTTTGCCAGCTTCCTTGTTCTGCTCCCTGCTCCATTCGCGTGGGCGGGCTGTAAAATTTGTGTCTAAACGCAAAACAAGGCGAAAAAACAAAAAAAAAAAAAACGAATAAAATAAATATAACAGCGACCCAGGGATGGGATGCTGGGGTTGGGTACACAGAAACAAAATCTTTGATATCGTTTTCAAAATATTAATTTGATTTTGTTTGTATTTTTTATAAATACATTTTGTTTTAAGTATGTTAAAATTCAGGATTTTTGGCTTATAAGTTTACTAAGCTGAAAGCTTAAAAATAATGGTTAGAAAAATTTGCTGAATTTGCTAAAAAATTTAATTTAACACATTTAATGAGATACAAATTTATTATCAAGAGGTTTAAATTAGAAGAATGAATTCTTTTTAAGTTGTTTAATAATTATAAAAGGATTTTTTTTAAGAGAATATAAGTATCCTTTTTCCCCATTTTACATGAGCCTTAACCGAGAGAGTGTGTGTTTTAAGTTCCTCTTTAAAATTTAAGGAAATAAACTTTAAAGAGAGATTTTTCAAAAAAAGCTAGATAAAGAAAATTAATTTTCTCTTTTGTTTACCATTAAATGGAATGTCCTTCTGAAACTTTGAAGGTTTTCTAATAGAAAAGAAACTGTAGCTTAGAAAATTAATTCAGTCACTAAAACTTCTCTCAAGAAAGCTTACATTTTAGCTGGAAAAAAACCTTTCTTTGTTAGTTAATAAATGAGAAAAATAGAATTAATAAATTAGAAAAAACCTATAAAAAGCTAAATATACATTTTTTTAATTTTTTTCTTTTCCTAATTATTTGAAAAATTAAATATAATAATAATTAGTTTAATAAAAATTTCTGTCTGTGTAGCATAGTAAGCAGTTCGTGGCTCACAGCTCGTAGGTTGTGTTGCAGGGCTCTGGGACAGCCGCACAACCGTTCAATCAACACCCCATTTGACTAACAACAACAACAAGTTGGCTATGAAGACGAAAGGCAAAGGCAAGGACATGGGGCTGAGATGCCAAGGGGGTTGGGGAGGGGGGGCGGCACGCGCCCCCCAAAATGCTACAGAGAGAGAAGGCAATAGGCACCGCACAAACACTATTCTAACGTTCGCGGAGCTATAAAAATATTTTTTAACATTTCTCGCGCGCGCGAGTTTTTTCCTCTCTCTTTGACAGTGTGTCTCTCTCTCTCTCTCTCTCTCTAACTTTTTCTCTATCCTTGTCCTTGCCCTTGCATCCCTTGAGCTCCCCCCCCCCCCCAAAAAAAAAAGAAAACCCCACCAAAAAGACCCCCCAAGATACCCATTTTTTTGTAGGAGAAAACTGTTAGAGCTGCGAAAGTTTGCGTTTGTTTGTCTTCGACGGAGCTCAGAGACTTGGCTGGGGTTTTGGGGTTCTGGCAACTGGCAACTGGCAGCAACAAAAAATAATAATAATAATAATAATAATGAAAAGTTTTATGTTTCTGCATAGAAAAAAAGTACTACCGAAAAGGAGGCGGCGGTCTTCATGTATTTGAAACTAAACTGCAAAATAGAAGAAGCTCCGCGACGGGGTTTTGCGGGGCTGCGGGCTTAGGGCTTGGGCTTCACTGCACATTAACTCGTCCTCGTCCTGCTGCCCTTGCTTTTGCACTCTTTTTCGCCGCCCCTCAAAAGAAAGTTGTAACTATGAAAATTTTATAAATTCCGCAGATTTTCCTGGCGCTAAGAAAACCGAGCATAGCTAGGAAATGGTTGAGGGGGTAAGGATGGCACTAGGTCCTGCACAGGAATTAAATAAGTTTGAATACGTTTCTTTGTTTTGTTTATGTTTTAGAAAAGAATAATATTTTTTGTTAAAAATAGTACAAATTTTTTTCTAATAAAAGAGGTTTTTTTAAGGATTTACAAGATATATCTTTAATAGAATATTTATAAATAAGAAACAGATTACTAAATGTATATATATTTATATATTTTGTACCTTAACCTTCCGAAATGCCTTTAATTGTGAAACTCTTCTCTGAGGATATTTTTCTATAACTCTTAATTGTTCAAGCAGTTATGTATGGATATAATGAATATTATATTATAATTATTAAGTTATATTTATTTTAATTTGTTTCTGTGTGAATTATAGGGTCGCTTCTTGGTCGTTTGGGGCAACACTGGGTGGTTGGAGGTACTAGGTAGAGGGTTCCCTCGGTCCTGGGCCCTGTGCCTTTGATAATGCGAGCTCTCTGGCATTTCCAGTTGGGGCAGGAGCTAACCTCCAGCTTCCTTGCTTCCTTTAGCTGCTTACCCACCCCCCCTCTCTGCCCCCCATACCCCCCAGAATTTCCCTCATAGTTGGAAAACTTTTGCAGCAGCATGATGATGATGCAGTGGTGATGGTGGGGGAGATGGGCCACTCGAGAGGCGTTGCTTTGATGGGAAGCGAAGGAGTCGTAATACTTAGCAACAGAATAAGTGGCCGGCGCTCTAAACAGTTTGCAACCAAAATGAAATATGACTAGTTGGGTGAAAGGGAGCAAGGACTTAGGGTAAGGGAGAGCCTCTCGATTAAATCAGTCAAAATTTTCGCACAATTATTGAACGGCTGTCCGTCGCTCTTGCGGTCTCAGGCGGTAA
Source organism: Drosophila birchii (assembly GCA_035046345.1). NCBI lineage: Eukaryota > Metazoa > Arthropoda > Insecta > Diptera > Drosophilidae > Drosophila > Drosophila birchii. Next base: position 5,525,843 of record JAWNOA010000043.1, on the reverse strand, counting down.
ACAAGTAAATTCAAATTTAAATTCAATGAAAGTTAATAAGGATGTCTGCTTCTGTCTGGCAAGGAGTCGATTGAATTATTTAATAAATTAATGAAGGCAAATGAAGTTTGAAGAAACCAGGCAGTTACGCCCACATCCTGATGAAGCAATTAAGAGGAAGGTGGAACTGCTCAGTGTGAAAAGGAAAAGTAGGAGTAGGAAAAGGAGCAGGAACAGGGACAGGAGCTGGAGCAGAAACTCCTTGCTGCATTTTCTCCTAATCCTGCAAAATGAGTAAAAAAAAAGGAAAAACAATGGCCTAAGTCAGGACCTTATTTGGCTCCCGTTTCCAGGTTTTTATTCACCAATAAAAAAAAAAAAAATAGGTATAAGAAAGCAAAGAAAATCGATCGATAATTTTTAATGTAGTCGTATTTCTTCTTTTTTTTTAAGCACTCCCATCGTCATCGTACCTTTTTCTCTCTTTCCCTGTCTAACACCCACCCTCTCAACCCCAAAGAAAAAAAAAACCCTCCTTGCTCCTCATCCCACTCAATGTGCTCCCTTTTTAATATTTACCCAATTCATCAAAAAATAAGTAATTATAAACTTTTCAGTTTTTCTTCTGCCGTCTTGCCTGCGTCTATGTGTGCGTTGCGCTGCGCGTTTCCCTTTTGCCAAAGCGCTTTTCCTTGCCTTTCCCCCTTTTCCTTGCCTTTTCCTCTTGCTGTGCACACACACACACACACACACAGCTTCGATGCTTCGATGTCGATGTCGTCCTTCCTGCTCACCCCCCCTCCCTCCTGGCTCCTTCGCCCGCGCAAAGTAGGAAGAAAAAAATTGGAAACAACCCCGAAAAAAGAAAGTTTTTGTTGTATAAGCGAAAAACTAAGCTTCTATTCAAATTCTACGCCATCGAGTGCTTCGTTTTTATTATTCATTCATTCCCTTCCTCCTTCTCCTGTATTTTTGGCACAAGCAAAATGAAAGCACAAGGAAGAAAATAAAGAAAAAAAATATATATATATACAAAAAAAATTGAAAAAAAAGTAAAAAGATGAAAAATGTAAAGAAAGAGGAAAGTTTCCGATTACAGTGGTGGTTCTGTGAAGATGTTGGCAAGGGAGGAGCAGGGCAACAGGGGCAACAGAGAGCTGCCTGTATTGTAGGCCCGGCACAAAAGCCAAGCACTAGTCATAGACCCCTCCCCCCCGCATCCTGGAAACTCCCCCTCTACTACGCCCCCGCCACTGGCCTGGGTCTCACTCTCTCTCTTTCTCTCTGCACCCACAGAGGTGGCAGAGTCAGAGTCAGGAGGAGGCGGCGATACACGCGCGTCTTTTGAGCATAAGTAGAATATAAAAATTTTGCGATTATGAATTTGAATAAAAACGATACGAAGCCAACAGCAGCGGCGGCAGCAGCAGCGCCGTCAAGCGCTGAGACTCTGCCTGCGTCGCTGTTGGCGCCGCTTGACAATGTAGTTGCTGCTTCGGTCTCTGCTTCAGCCTTAGCCTTAGCTCCTTGGGTGGATTAGAAGCCGCGCCATGGTTGTGGCCGAAAAGGAAAAGGGGCATCAGGTGTAGCAGGTTACTCACACCGCCCCCCCAGCCTCCCACCCCCACAATTGTTTAAGATTTGCAAGTTTTATTGCTTTTTTTTCCCCTTATCCACATATATTTATGCATCATCATATATATACATATAAACATATATATTCACTTGGCTAAATTTTAAAAAATTCATAAAATTTCCCATTTTAATTTTATGAATTTTACTTTAATAATTGTTAAAAATATTCTTTTAACCCTAAAATATGCTATAAATAAATGTATGCAAAATTTATTATTATGTTAATTAATAATAAAAATAAATAAACTAATGCACAATCAATTTTAAGTAATAATAATAAAAAATAAAATCAAGTAAATGAATACAAACTAAAATAATAATACAAAAAATATAAAATAAAGTAAATTAATACTAATTAAAATAAGAATATTAAAACAAATTAAATAATGTTAACTAACGAACAATTTTAAATAAATAATTTGAAATTTTTCATTAATCTAAATGTCTGCTTATTTTTTTAATCAATAAAAATATAAAAAAATATTTATGAAAACCTGTTAAAAAATTCGTAAATAATAATAGACACAAATAATAATTAAAATGCAAAATTTACCCATTAATAATTAAGGATAATTAGAAAATGAAACTGTAATCCAGAAATTCACAGTGAACAAAAAACTAAAAAGAATAATAAATTTTTTTAAAGGGGAGCAAAGCATAAAATTACTCTTTTTATTATTTTATTTATATTTGTCGCTATTATTCCCATTTTCTTTTCCTTTTTTAAAGTAACAAAATAATAATAATAGAAATATTATAAAATTCATAATAAATATATAAATATTATAAAATTCATAATAAAAATATAAATATTATAAAATTCATAATATAAAATGTATAATATATAATTTATATTATTATAAAATTCATAATATAAATTTTACAATATTATACAATTTCTTAAATTAAACATTTCAATATTAAAACCAATTAAATCTGAGCTAACCTAGAAGAATATTGAATACTGAATATTAATAATCTTTCTCCAGCTTCTATAGTATCTATTATTTATTTTTATTTTGCAATTATAGATTTTAAAATGTTCATTTCTTTAAATATCCATATTTTTTTCCCATTTAATATAATTTGAAGTAATCAAGAAATTGGAAAATAAAATGTATATTTGTATAGGCTTAATTCTGGTAATTATATATCAATCATCCCCCTATAAGTTCTGCTACCTACGTCCTTGCAATCTGGAAAGCTGCTGCCTTGGGTGGGTGTATCGCGGGGGGTTTTTTGCTTCTCGCCGAAATAGTCGCTGCTGTAGTTGTTGGCGCTATTTTCCCTGATTTCCATTATTTTTTTTTTTGGGAACATTACATTTTTCATTTGCTCCTCTATGCCCCCTCTTCCTCTCCTTTACATTAAATCACAAAAGCAGCATCGACGATCACAGGCGGCGAAGGCGTCGCTTCGCTGTCGGCGTCACTGCCTCGGCATAATAATAACACAATCAATAATAAGAGCAAGGGCGTTGCAGAGGGGGTTTGGTTGGGGTGGTGGGGGCTTGAAGAAAAATGTGAAATAGTAGTAAATAGAGGATTGCTGTATTAGAGGCTGGTGCCGCCGCGATGTGTGCGCCACAAAGGCAGAGAAGGGCCAAGCAGGAGCAGGAGGAGGAGAGTATCTCCAGGAGGAAAATGAAAACGAAGGACGCGGACGAAGACAGCGACAAGCGACACGAAGATGGCGGAGTCGTCGACGTTGGCAAATGTTTAAGCTAAGGATTAATATTTTTATTTCTTTTTTTTTGTCTGTTGTTTTTTTTCTCGTTCTTGTTCGCTTTTTAGAATTTTGTACTTACATGGCAGGGAGCCAGCTCCTCCTTGCCTCCGCTCCTTTCCCTTTCTATTAAAATAAGGACACGACACACACACACACAGAGAGAGTGTGCAGATGTAGCAAAAAATCTTTGTAAGCAGTTTTCACTTGAGGAAAATGTTTGGAATTTTCTTTTTCTTTTTCATTTCTTTTTTTTTTTTTCGTTGTGGCTCGAACGAAATGATGAATAGAGTTACTCAAATACGAGAAGAAGGATGTCTGCTGCTGGTTGTGCGTGTGTGTAGTTCAAACATGTTTAAAAATTTCTATAACGTCGCTTTCTCGCTGGCTTTGATAAGTGGTGGAAATCGGTTGAGGAGGGGGGGGAAAATGGAAATGAAAATGGTAAAAGGAGGAGCAACAGAACCTCTCTTTCTCTCTCCTCCTCCTCCTTCAGCCCAGCAATAACTTCTAGTTCCCTTATTTATTTCATTTTTTTTTTTTTTAATATTGTTTGAATTTGACGTCGCCGTTTTTGGAACGTCGAAGGATAAGGATAAGGAGGGAGCTAAGGCTTAGGGCTTGGGGGTGCCCAGCTTTTCATTAAAATTTTCCCCTAGTCATTTGACAGTATGAAGGAAAACGCGGCCTGAGGAGGGACAATGATTGATAGCTCCTTGGGTTTTTGTCATTCAGGGATAACACTGACAGGGACAGGGATAGGGTGGAGTAGAATGAGCTGAAAGCCTCTCCAGGATATAGCATATAGTAGTACAAATCTTAAACCAAATCCAGGCTCTCCCTCTGACTCCCGATAAGGTTGACTGTGTATTGCACGAGATACTAAATTTAGCTTTCGGTTTTTGTTGTTTGCCTCGTGCAGCGATCACTGAACCGCCGGAGAGACCTTATCGGGGGCCAGTCAAAGCTATATGTGTGTTGAGTTCCAGGGAGTATGGAGAGCGGTATGTGTTTGTGTGTTTGTTTTGAATTTCTAACACCTTCAGCGGGTCGGCGACTCATAGGTGGGGGAGTCATCGCCCTCGCTGATCATCATCATCATCATCCTCATTAATCGGTTTGCTTCGATTGGGTTCAAGTTGTGAATCATTGCCTTTTGGGCCAAGTCAATGCTCTGTGGTTAAGTATCTAAGCGAAAATGGAAAGGAGATTCTCATTCCACTAAAATCTGGAGAAAGGAGAAAAGGAAAAAGGAGCAGGGAGCATGGGAGAATGTAGAATATGGTATGTAGAAAGTAGAAATTAGAATACAAAGGAAAATTAAGATGAAGGCACAGAGAGTGTTGAATGAAGAATGTATAAGTTAGAAAGCAGAAGAAAGTTAGACAAAAGAAGGAACAAATTTATAACCTAAAATATTAAACATAGATGAAAAAGAAACTAAAATCAGGAGAAAGAAGAAAGGGGAAGGGGAGAATGTAAGATGTAGAATATAGAATGTTAAATACAGAAAGTAGAATTCAAAGGGAAATAAAGATGTAGATAAAGGAACAAATAAGGAAAAAGAAATAACCTAAAATTAAGAATATAGAAAAAAGAAGGAATTTAGAAGAAGAGTGTAGATCTTAAAATATTAAACGTATGGGAAAAAGTGGGTTACAAAGAAAGGAAAATTTAGAACTTAAAACCTAGAACGTAAAAATAGGAGACAATGACGATGGAAAAACAAAGAACATAGAATTTAGAAACTAATAAAAAAGAAGGAAAGATTTTATTCCTTTCTTTCTGACCTTGCCTCTTAAAAAATTTAAAGGAATAAAGGAAAAATTAAAAGGAAAGAAGGAATAAGGAATAAGGAGAATGTAGAATTTAAAATGAAGATTGAGAAAGACGTATATAGAAAGAACGAACAAGGGAACATAGAAGGTAGGCAAAAGAACTTAGAAAGTAGAAAGTAAAAACAAGAAGGAAAAACAGAATAGAAAGGGATTGAATGCAAGAAAAGGAATGAAGAAAGGAGAAAGGGGATGGAACAAGGAAAGAGGAAGAAGAAAGAGGGCTGAACGTGGAATGTAGATGGGTAGAAGAGAGAGGTGAAAGGGGATGGAAAAAGGAAAGAGGAAGAAGGCAGAGAGCTGAACGTAGAATGTAGATGGGGTGAAGAAAGAGGTGAAACGTAGAAGGGAATTGGGAGAAGGAAGATGGTAGTATGAAGAGGGCAGAACGTATGTAGAATGTAGAAGCTTGAAAGAGGGGGAACCCATAGAAAGGAGATGGGTGAGTGGAACGCAGAAAGCACACTTCCAAAAATAAAAAGAGAACGCGCAGCTAAAAGCAAGAGCAATACCGAGAGACATCGGGAACAGAGCCCCGCTGCTTGGTGAGATCACCATCAGAGTCCCCTCTCCCCATATGTGCATATGCACACACGCACACTATCGCTCTCTGTTTAACTTGTTTGCTATCTTTCTACATCGCCACTCTGTCGCCGTTGCCGTCGCTCCTCCACCTCCTCCTCCACCGCCTTGGCCCTGATCGCTCTCGCCTCGAGTCGTTGGTCGGGGGTCAATGACTGCCAAAAAAAAAAAGCAGAATGCGCTGTGTGTTTTTAAAATTTTTGCACAAACTGAATAGTCGCACACACACCCATACACACTCACTCCTGAAGGCATACAAGTGTTGTTCTGGTTCCGAGAGAATCGAACAGCACCGAACCGCTCTCCCCCCCCTCCCCCGTTCAGGCCTATGCAGTTGCTTATTTTTTCGTAGGCGTCGTTGTCGCAATATATATCGTATTATTATATATATATAACACGTATAAATATATATCCCAAAAAAAAACTGCGCATAAAAAAGTTTAGTTTTTGGCCTGCTTCCCTCTTGTCATTTAATACCCGAAATTCTAGTCTAACCGGATACAAGGTTGGCTGCATTATTTTGCATTTGCATTATATAGTCTTTTTTTGTTTTTAGGGGTTACCAAGATCTCAAAGGGAGAGAAAGAGAGAGGCTTTAGATATATACCATATATGTATATAGTATAGGTTTTCTGCTTAATAATTATAGTAAAAATTTAAATTATGTTTCCCCATGGCGTATACTTGATAATTGAGGCAAAGCCACGGGGGCAATGCTCTTTTCTTCTCTCCCAAAAAAAACAAATCCTTTTTGGGGTTGCATCCACCAATCTCTGGGCCTCGCTTGGCTTCAGGTTCCTAACCCCCTACCTCCCTACCCCCCCTGCTCTACCTCCTCCTCGCATGAGTAATTTGCTATTTGATATTTTTCGCACAAATTTCAGGTTTCAGAGAAGCAAACATCGTCATCATCTTCTGTGCGCGAATTTTCGGCAACTGCAACTGCTGGTCTCTTTCTTCTGGTTCTCCAAAAAAGAATCTGACAGAGGGGAAGACTGAAGACTGAGGGCCGGGAAGAAAGAGACCTTTAGTGCAGCTTTTGTTGTTTTGTTTTGGTTTGGTTTTCGGTTTTTGGTTTTTCGGTTTTTGGTCCCTCGGTTTTTATTTTTTTTTTTATTTTAGGCTTTTGTTTGGAATCAACGTCGCCTGTTTGGGTCATTGAACCTGTCGTTGTGTTCGCTCTTTGCCTAAAAACAAAAAATTGCATTCTCAATTTGAGGGACTGCGTGAAATTTTTGGCTGGAATTTGAACCCAACCTCTACCCCCGTCCCTTCTCTCCTCTCTCCACCCCACCAAAAAAAAAAAACAAAAAAACAAAAGCGATCGCAGAGCAGAAAAAGAGAGAGATAGGGAAATACAGAGATTGCCAGCGAAAAATATACACACAAAAGTCCAAGTAGGAAGTGAAATTTCACACAAAATAAAAAAGAGAAAAATATATACATATATAAAACAAAAGAAGTATCTTCAAAGGAAGTCAAAGTGCCTATAAACATTTGCCAGTTTTGCTTTCATTTATTTGTATTTATTAAAAAGCAAAAAATTAAGAAGATAATCGAACACAGATGTCAACTTAAAGAGGTTGTGGTTGGAAATTTGTAATAAGAAAACTTACAATTCTGACAACTGTATAGGAAAGTAGATTTTTTTTTATATTTAAAAATACAGTTTAAACTTTATTATAGTTTAAACTATAATTATAGCTTCTATATAAATTTAGGAATATAAAATTAAAGCTGAACTAGACTTAGAGTTCAGCTAAAAAAATTCACAACAAGAAATATTAAACAATTTAATTTAAAAAAAGTAAAATAACTAATAGAAATTATATAAATGTAATAAGTTATATGAATTTATTATATATTTTAAATAAATAATATAATAAACAAATACATGTATGTATATAAATAAGAAAATTATAGAAATGTAATAACAAATTAAACAAACAACATTTATTCAAATTTTCAAAATGATATACTTGAAAACTGATAGATGAAAAATAAATGATAAAAATAAAAAAAATAATTAACGTTAACTGTAAAAAATTAATTTCAATTATATAAATAATAAAATAAATAATATATTCGAAGTACAATTTGTGGGTTTTCCAGGTTTATTATTATTTAAGGAAAGCCAGCAAGCTTGGTCTCTCTAATATAAATCAACAAAATATATAATCATTATAAATAAAATTTCAAAAATAAATAATAAAATATTAAATAATATAAAACTATCAATATGTATTAATATATAAATAGAAATATATAAAAATCAACAATAATAATAAAAAAGCCCTCGCTAAACGTAAGCAATACAAATAATTGACACAATAATTGTAAAAATACACTAAATAACAATATATTAATATAATAAATAATAACACAGCAATTTAATATAAAGATACAAATAAAAACAATATACAAAATAATAAAAAATGTCACAAATTATAAAAATAAATATAAAATAAATGCTTTGACATTTAAAAATTGCTATTTTTATAAATTTATAAACCTTTGACTTGCTTTAATTTAAAAAGTAACCAAAGATAGCATTCAATTCAAGTAAAATCAGACCAATAATTATTATAATTTATATATATATAAAATATATATATATATAATAAATTGTAAAAAAATAATAAAGTATATATTTTATTTAAAATATAATTAAAATAAAAAGTAAATGCAGTATTTTGACTATTAAAAATTGGAGTATTAAAAAAGAAGCCCAAAGCCCAATTCAGTTCTTTTAATTTTATTATTTTTATCTCAACACCAATCTCCACATTCCCCTCCTCCTCTCTCCGTCTATCTGCTTGCATTTCATTAACTTTTAGCGCCTAATTAATATAATAAGCAGCGATTTAGAGCGCACACCGCACCAAATTGAAATTAAATGGTGAACATTAGTGGTTTGCTGATGCACCACCTACTCCTGCCTATGGTGGAGCAGGAGGTGTTTGTTGGGCAATTGACTCTTGGACACTTGGGCCTCGAGGGGCCACATACACACACACGGACCGTTTGCTAGTCCCTGGCCTACACACACCTCTTTTATCCTCACTGATTTTTCCACAGCCTGTGTCGCGGTCGCACTTTTGTTGACTTTGTCTGCGTTTGCATTTTTTGTGTTGCAATCTATTGGAGTGGGTTTAGAGGGGTGTGTAGAGGGGCTTAAGAGGGGGTTGTGTATAGAGTTGTATGTGGAAGGAGTTAGGGAGTTAGGGGGTTTGTTAAGCAGTTTGAGGGGTGTGTGCTTGCGTGAAGCGCATCTATCCCTTGTCTATGGCCCTTGTGTGCCCTTCCATGTCTCTGGCAGAGATCCTAGAGTTTGGGGAGGGTCCTGGGGAAGGATGCTAGGCGTGTGTGTTAAGCGCCGTTTTAGTTCATGCCTGCGGTTTTTTTTTGTCCCTTAGCAGGAGGAGGAGGAGGAGGAGGAGGAATACGAAGAGGAGTAAAACAAAGAGTGGGAGTAGGGACAGGAGCAACAGCAGAAATTGGAGTAGAAACAGTAGCAGCTACAGCTACAGAAGGGTATGAAAAGGAGTAGACAGGATAAATGGTAGTAGAGCCAGAATCAGAACCAAAAGCAGAAACCAGGATCCCTTCGCTCCTGCCTGTGCTTCTATTAATCCTTTTTTTTTTTTGTTTTGTTTTGTTTTGTTCTTGGTAAAGTAAATGTTATGCTTCCTCCCGGTTATTGTTGTTATAACTTTGTAATTTCTAACGCCAAACTGGGTGGCTCAATGGGTAGGGTAATATGTGGATGAATCACCTACCTTTAATGGCTATGGGATGTCCTTGTTGCTTGTGTCTTGCGTCCTTGTAAAATAGTAGATTGTTTATATGTGAAAACTGGGCACTTGGCACGCACTTAAAAGATCTTTAAAGATGATCTTGGGTTCCTTGGACTTTAGTTTGGTGCTTTTTCTTGGGGAGATTTTCCACAGTTTTTTCTGGGGGGCTTGTCAGAGTTTTCGCTGGGTTTTACCAGAGTTTTTTTAAAGAGTTTTTCAAGAGATTTTTTCTGGGGTTTTCCAGAGTTTATACTGGTGTTTTTTCTAAAGTTTTATTGGGTTTTTGTTTTAGATTTTTGCTTGGTTTTTCCTTTTTTTTCTAGGATATTTCCTTAGGTTTTTCTTGGTTTTATTATTTCTCCTTTAACTTGGTTCTTCTTCACTTTGCAAAAAAAAGAACAAACAAAAAAAATGAACTATTTGTTTTTTGGCAGCGCACTTGAACAAAAAAAAGGGGTGTTTTTATTCAAAGGATTCACGTGGATCCTGGCTCCTCCATAACGTTTAGCGGCGGATTGTCTTTGTTTTTAGCATTATTATTATTATTGCACTAGAGTGTCCTGTGTTATTATTATTTTTCTTTTGTGTTTTTTATTGTTTATTTTTATTTATTGTTAGTCTGTGTTTTGGGTCCTTGGTGTGGAATTGTGCGGCAACTTCACTTTGGTGTTGGTTGGTCACTGGTTGGGCTGTGCTGTGTGGCCAAAAGCTGTCCTAGTTGGTCGAACGACGGCACACGTCCAATCCGATAGCTAACTGATGTTCATCTAAATGGATCCCAACTATACGGAAAATAATGTTGCCCAGAAAATGTGTTTTTTGAGATCAGGCGGCGACGTCGCTGCTTTTGATGGCAGAGCGCCCCCAGAGCCTACCCCCTATTCCCCCACCTATCTTCCCTCCAATTTCCCCACTCGGATTCTCTGATTCGGTTTCGGTTTCGCGGGAAAGAGGGGGGGTGATTGAGGGACAACAAATTTTTGGAGTCCGTCCTCTCTATGTGTAGTAGTTAGCACATAAACACACTCATCCCTCGCCAAGCTACATGCGTGTGTTATGTGTGTGTGTGCGTGTGTGTTGTGCGTGCCTGAGTGTATGTTTATGTGTGTGTGTGTGTGTGTGTGTGTGCGGGGCAACGGCAAAGTCGCTTCTGAGCCGCTGCACCGCTTGGCCAGCACATAATATGCAGCAGCAGCAGCAGCGGCAGCGGCAGCAGCGGCAGCAGCAGCAGCAGCAGGCGCAGCACTCGTAATGAGCCAACATCATCATCGTCATCAGTGGGGAGAATCATACACACACACAAACACACACCTACGGAGAAGCTACCCCTACTGCTGGACCTGGTCAAGCTTCAGCTCCAGCTCCGGCTCCCGCATCCTGCTGCTGCTGCTGCTCCTGCTCCGTTGCAATTCTCATTCGAAGCTCTCTGTCTCTGTCGGACGAGCCGGGACTGGTCGCCGAAAAATAAAAATCTGCCCAAAAAACAAAACTGCAAAAATGCACAAAAATCGCTCACAAAAAACACACACACAGCCGCCAACGTAGACACACACACATACACACACACACACACACACCCCTCTCTTCAAATTGGTTAAAAAAGAAGATAAAAAACAAAAAATGCAATCGAAACCCTATAAAAATATGTGTGCAATACCCCCCGGGCAGCCCCCCCTGCTCATACACACACACACACACACACTTACACACAGATGCGTGGCAAATGAGCGACGCTTTTCGTCCTTTTTCGGCCTATGCTGCGCCGACAACAACGACGTCAACGTCGACAGAACACGACGCTTGGTGCGTCGCTCAAAAAAAAAAAAAGAATTTCATTTAAAATAAAACCCAAAAAATAAAAACAAAACAAAACAAAAAAAAAAAAGAAAAAGAAATCGGCGCGCAGCCTTTTTATATTATATTCCGCTTATATAGAAATAATGCACAAACACCAGTTGCAGTGGCAGAGTTGCAGTTGCAGTTGCACTCCCATACATACACCCATACACACATATATTTATATATATATACATATATATGTATATATAAAATATATTTAATCGCCGCACACAAAAAAAAAAAGAAAGAAAAAACTAACTGAAATGCATTTTCAAATGGGGAAGAAAAAAAGTGCAATGCTTATTTATTGCAAAAGTGTGTGCGATGTGTTCTCTTTTTTTGTATTTTTTTTTGTATTATTTTTGTATTATTTTTGTATTATTTTTGTATTATTTCTTTTTGGCTAAAAATCGAACCAACCCCAAGCCCTTTTATCGCCACCTTCTTCTCTTCCGCCACCCCTCCTTGGGGCCATGGCAGTGGGGCAATCGCAGTGATGAAGCCGTAAAGAGAAGAGATGGCCAAGTAGAAGGATCAGGATTAGGCCAGGGTACCTGAGAAGGATCTAAAGGGAATAATAATATCAAGCAGACTAAATAGTAGAATATACATATTGAATAAATATAGAAAATATCCAAAACGTTGACATAATCAACATTTAATATATATATATTCATCTTTAAATTACAAGATAAATATTTGAACATATATATTTTATATATTATTGTTGTTTTTCACAAATATATGAACATAAACATCATTCAAAAATTTTGGATTTAACTTTTTAATATTTTTATGATCATATAAAATATTTAAATTATTATTATATTTATATTTATACTTAATTTGTTTGTCTCTTTTTTCCAATGATAATGTTCCGATATATGAAACGGAATATAGTTTTATTGCTCATATATTTTGTTTTTATATAAGTTAAATTTTATATTATTTAATATACCAAATAATATAATTATATACTTGTTAAAATATTAACTTAAATATTTTGTTATAAGTATATACAATACAGATATTTTCAAATATATCAAATATTAATGTTATCGAATTATTTCCCCCTTTAAAAGATTGGTTTAAATTAATAATTTACAATTAATGAACTAAAATTAATTAGGTAATATTAATTAACTAAAATCAAATAGCTATAATTCATAAATTTTAACTAATTATAATAATTAATAAAAATAAATTAATTATGTTTAAAACACCTCACAAAGCATATTAATATGTGGTGAAATTTATTATTTATTTTTGTACATTTCCCCGGATTATTTTTTTTTTATTAAAATAAAACCCAAAATGCAATGCATTTTCACTAGAATTCACAAGGTTTTATTTTTTCATTTATATATTGTCTTTTTTTTATTTATTTTTACCTAAAACTCTAATTTAAAACTTTAATTTAAACCTATTTATGAGGAATACTCTAATTAAGCTGCCAATCAGTGTGATATCTTTCACATATATATTCTTTTGATGAATATAGTTTTCAAATCACAAAATCAATAGATAATTAGATCTTCTGGCGATATAAAAATAAAAGAATCAAGAATTTTATATCCATTTTATCGGTCTGCGTGTCAGTGTCGTCCAACTCATTATATTTATTTAGTTAAGGACGCACATACGCATTTACACACACGAGTGGCGCGCTATGCCTATGACTCCAAAAAAAAAAAAAAAGAAAAAGAAAAACCCGAAAAAAAGGAAACCGTAGAGAAGGATAAAAATGCACATAGCATTACGTATACGCACCGTCTGCCCTCGGACAATCGGGCAATAGCCATAGCTGCCATAGCCAATGCATGTATCATTCTGCCCAGCTGCCAGATCCCAGATCCCTGCTCCCTGCTCCCTGCTCCCTGCTCCCTGCTCCCTGCTCCCTGCTCCCTCTCATATCCCCGTACATAGGCAAAACCTTTCAAATCCCCCCAAAATAAAGCGAGGCGCGCTGGCTGTGTTGTAGGCCTATCAAAAAGTCGCAGGCAGTCACGCAAAACGAAGCACATAATGGGAGAGCGCCCAAAAAAAAAAAAAAAAAAAAAGCAGCAACAAAAATCCCAAGCCAGGAGCAGGAGACGCGGCAGGATGTGCAAATGTGCAAAAATGCAGTGCGGGCAAAAAACCAAAACTGCAATCGGCGAAGGGGGAGGGCGAAAGCCACCTTTCCAGCGAAGCTCAGCAGCCGCCTCGCTCTATCACACGCACTTTTCACGCACAAAAAATACAGAATACAAAAAACAAAAAAAAAAAAAAAACCAACAAAAAAGGACACACAAAACAAAACAAAACGTAAAAAAAGGACTAAGAGCAACGAAAAATATAAATGCAAACGCGCACAAAAAGTAGGCAACATAAAACAAAAAAACAAAATCCCAAAGTCCTGGCCTGGCCGGCCGATGCACTGACATTGAATGCAGGCGGCAAAAGGATGCATTTTGCCATCACACCCACAGCCTGACGTCCTGCTGCCACCACCCCCCTCCCCCCTCAACAGCGACGTCGACAATAAAATTAAAAAATAAGTCAATGCAAAAATCGAACGAACGAGACGCACACGAACACGATGCATTCCCCTATTTCTTTTTTTTTCTGTTTTGCATGTCCTGCTGCATCCTGCGAGCTGTGAGCTGCCTGTGCGTGTGAGCAAAACAACCCCCGAAAAAAGGACATGCCGCTGCGTATGCGTGTGCGTGTGTCCTGGCCAGTCCTGGGCCAGTTATGGGCGTTTTTTCGTGCGCCGAAAAAAAAGCAAAAAATGAAACGAGGAAAAATTCAAATAAAAATACAAAAAAAGCTAAAAAATTATAAAAATGCAACGCTGCTGCTGCTGCAGTTGCAACACTGCTGCAGCTGCAGCTGCAGCAGCAGAGCAGCAGCCAGAATGCAGCGCAGTTAATGGCAGTAGGCGGGTGTGGTGCGGCAAGGTCGCGGCGCGTGTGGCAGCGGGCTTAACACAAAAAAAAAAGAAATCACAAAAAAATACTAAAAAAAAAATGCGAAAAAAGGGGACAAAACAACCAAAATAAATAAATGCGCGCGCGAGGCAACAAAGTGGAAATTATATAAAAATGCGCTAAAATCCCCACGCACACACACAGCTGCAGTTAGGCGTTTGCTATATATGTATATGTATATGTATGCACACGCACGCACACTCACACACTCAGAGATTGTGCAATTTTTTTTCGCTGCCTGCTTTCGGGCGCCCTGAGTGTGAGCAGGCCAACCGCTGGGCCAGGGCCAGGCAGGATGTGTGTGCTGCTGTGTGTATGGGGAGGGTGTCCTGGTAATATGTTTGTTTAATAGGCCTAGCCAGATGCGAGTGTGTGTGTGTGTGTGTGTGGGGCAATGCATCAATGCAACCGGAGAGCTCCATGAACTTAAGCATTGATTGGAAAATCTAGGAAAATGTAGTTTCTAGCCACTAGAGCTTGGGTGGGTTTTGTTTTAGGCACCTGTTGGAGCCTTAATTGAAATGCAGTTTGGGCTAACAGAAACTAGATATTGTTGATTGAATTTATTTACAAGGAATAAACATTTTTTTTTACAAATAATTGGATTTTTTTTTTTTGAATTTTTTGTATTATTTACTTGACAAAACCAATGAAACTTTTTTATATATCCATTTTAATTTATAAATCATATATACATATGTGAATAAATTATTAAATAAATATATTTTTCATGTTTTAACTTAGTTATCTGCATTCTAAGGAGCTTAAATTTCATATATTTATTAAAAAAAAAAATGGAAAGCTTTTTTGTACAAATTTGCAATGGATTATCAAATTAATTTATTTAAACAATATTTAATATTTTTAATTGATTCTTTTATTATGATGCAAAAATTATAAAAAAATGAACAAATTTTAAAAACCTATAAAAATATCTAAAATCAATTGAACATTTTATTTTTTGTGCAAACAAGTTTTAAACATTTGACGATTATAAGCTATTAATTTAAAATCAATAAAAAGAGGGTTTTAAATGTACGAAAATTTTTAATATTTATTAAAATCGATTTTAATATTTTGTATATTGTTTTAAAATTAATTATTCTAAATTTATTCAAATTCGATTCAATTTTAATGCAAAAAAAAAATTTTGAAAATATATTAAATTCAATGAAAACTCAATAAAATCGAATAATTTTCTTATTGCCATTTGATCTTTATTTAGGAAACTTTCTTAATTTAATTTAATTTAATTTCTTAATATTCATAAATAAAGGTTTATAAATAAAATAAAATTATTGAAATATATTTTAAAGTGAAGATGGGCGAATGCCTATATCAGAATAAAATAAAATAAGATTTAATATAAAAATATATTTTGATTTGATAAATAAGCAAAAAAAAATGAAATTTTATTATGGTTTTATTGATGTAAAAATATCAATATATTTATATTTGCATCAAATATGGAATTTTTTCCATTCCAAGATTTCGTTAATGCTTTTAATTAAACAACAAATAAATTAATAAAATATTCAGACAAATTAATTAACTTTTAACCAAACCAGGATCTAGCTTAGGAGCTTCCCTTTGGCATTTATCCTAGACTAGCTATAACTAACTTGAATGAAGTATATATTTGCTATAATTTATGAACAGGACATTCAAAGGATCTGGATTCCTTTCTTTACTATCGTATGTTTTCGTTGCTTTTCTGGGTTTTGTTGTCCTTTGGTTGTCCATTGTGCGTTTGAACATATTGGCTGGGCATCCTGGGGAGGAGCCTCGAAGGGATCGAGATCGAGAGATGCATTGTGCTGAGGCTCCGTTTGGGGACTCGGCTTATTCTTTGTTGTTGGCAACCAATTTCGCGCCGATTCTGGAAGAGTCGAGAAAGTGCAGCAGCATGCAGGCACTGCATCCTTCTACCAGGACTCCCACCATCTCTACCAGCTTTCACGATTCCCTCCCCCCTCCCCACAGTTTTCCCAGCATTCAGGACTGTCCAAATTGCCGTTAGCGGCAGGAAAATTGCGTGAAAAACATTTTTTTGGTATATAAAAAAAAAAATTACATACATATATACATACATATTTGTATACATATATATATCGGGAGTAAGGAGAAAGGGTCCTGTATGTCCTGTATGCTACGTACGTGTATGTGCACTTTGGGGCTTTCCGAAAAATATCACATTAACATCAACGACATCCTCTGACCGCCCACTCTCCTCCTGAATAATAATACATAAAAGGACAACAAAATTGACAAAAGTTTAATAATATTGATTTAAAAAAAATAAGCCACAAAAAAAATATAATAAAAAATAACAAAAAAAAAAAATACAAAAATCACCAAAACTCTGCTTGTACGCATGAAAAATAAAATGCAGCTGGGGCTGGGGCCCAGGATATCCAGGATATACAGTGTCCACCATAAGGCCAATGCATTTTTGTTAATTCACACACACACACAACCACACACACACATACTCGTATACACATACACATGTCATTTATTTGGTTCATTTTTCCTCTTTTTTATTTTCTGCGTTTCGCATTCTCGCCTTCGTTTGTTTTGCTCGTTTTCTCCACTGACATCGTTTCTTTTTTCTTTTTGTTTCTTTTTTGCGCGCCTTGTTTTGTGTTGTTTTCACTTTTTTTTTTGTTTTAATTTTATTTTGTTTTGTTTTTGTTTTGTTTTCTGTGCTGCGCTGCACTGGGCGGTGGGCGTTGGGCGTTGGGTGGGTGGCTTGGCTTTCTGTACAAATTACACATACGCCGCGTGGTACATGATGCATCAATACATGCCAGGCCGTGCGTATTATGAAAATGACATACGATGGGTGGCACAGAGATAGAGGGAAAGAAAGAGAAAGAGAAAGGGGGTGAGTGAGACGGAGAAGGAGACAGAGAGAGAAAGATGTAGTAAGAGAAAGAGAGCAAAATATGAGAGGGAAGAGGGAGACAGGCAGTGCGTAAGTTGGCTAGCTGGAAAAGCCTGGCTAACTCCACCCCCCCGAGGTCCTAGCATCAGGATGCGGCGTGTGTGCGCATTTGATTTTGGGAATTAGCAGGGGAAAAAAATAAGGGGGGTGGGGATGGGGGGTAAGCCAGGAACAGGCCATAGGTCCACTCCAAAAAGGATGCCAATACCAAAATCCTTTACGAATTCGTTTCGTTTTCCCTGTCAGTGGTGGGGGTATTTATCTATACTTTTGGATTATATTAACGTTAACAGGCGCCACAGCAATTTGCCATGATTTTTCTTTTTTTTTTTTTACTTTTCCCACCATTTTTTGGGCTGCAGATTTTTCTGTTTTTTCCCCCCACTTTTTTTTAACAATAAATTGTTATGCCTACAACGAGGGAGGGGAGAGGGCAAGCGGTTATTTATTTTGATTTTTGTTTAACTTTTTGTGCAATTTGCAAACCAATATATATATCTATACATATAAATATATATTTATAAGCTTATATTGTCTGAATGCACACACACATAGGCAGTGTTGCAAAAAGGCAGCCATTTTTAAAATGTTAAAAATATAATGTAACGCCGCTGCGTGTCGTCCTTTTTTCGGTGGAATCAGGATCAGAAGAGGGGGGAATGAGAAGGAGGAGGTGGAGGTGGAGGAGCGGGTGTGGGTGTGTGGGCCACGCCCCCTGCTCTCAGCTATCCGCCTTTTTTGTGGTTGCATGCGATTTTTCCTTTGCTTCCTTTTTTGTGTAAATTTTTTTTTTATATTATTTTGTGTACCTTGTTGTTTCTCTTTTTTTAATGACTTTTTTCTTTCTTTTTTTTTTGTTTAATGTTTACCCGGGCTCTTAATGAAAAATGATATACAGAGGAGAGGAGTGAAAAAAATTAGCATAAACGATTTTAATTGATTCCGTTAGAGGCAGGTGAAATGCAATTGCCACTGGGTGGAGACGAACGTGTGTGGATGTGTGGATATTGGATGTGAACGTGGTTATATTTCAGGCCCAATCCAAGCCCATCCTGAACTCAATTCCCCCGATCCTCTTTTTTTTTGCAAAAGAGAAATCGTCTCACAACATCTCACAATTGGCACACAAAAAAAAAACACACACACAGTCAAAGCCTAAATCTGCAAAGAAACTTGCACAAAAACTTTCTACTAAGGGGAGAAGTTACCTTACATCCTCCACCTCTTTCTACCTTCCTGGACTCCCTCTGTGAATCCTCTTTGCGAGATTCTCCTTCCTCTTCAGACCTCGAGAGGAATGCTACCCATCGATCTTACATGATTTAAAGGGCCTTTCATGCCACGGCTTTAGCCATAGAAAGCTGTGCGCAAATTGGCCAAACAAGATCCAACAGCCAAAAACCAACAACCAAGAGTTGCAATACCCCAAAAAAAAAACAACCAAGCCAAAGAAAGGAATATATATATATATATATAAAATATACACATATCTGTAGGGAAAAACCAGTTTGTGTGTGTGCCAAAAAAATAAAAATAAAATAAAATTGCAAACTCACAAATCTTCTTTACCGAACGAGTTTGTGTCTTCTTCTGTGTTTTTCACAGTCTCGTGTTTTTATTTTGCGTAATTTTTGTGTAATTTTTAGTGCCACAAAAGAGCCAGAAAGCAAGAGCAGCAGCAGCAAGCACCAAGCACCAAGCACAAAGCACAAGCGCAAAAGGCGCTCGCTCGCTGCAACAACACACACATGTGTTTGTAGTTTGTCTGTCCGTCCTGCGGATATTTCGGCAAATGACTTCACTTTAATCTGTCTCTCTCTCTGTCTCATACTCTATATCTATCTCTCTCCAGAGGAGCACTTATAATTTCCAAAAAAAAAAAATAAAAAACAAAAATAAAGAAGCACAAACTCGGCCGACGAACGCCTTGTGCTTGGCCGAGGTTAACGGCTTCAATGCAACTTTTTTGAGGTTTCTCAACGCATTTACTATATACCATATATACTGCATATATACATACATCTATATACTATATATATTACGTTCACTGAACGATCAGCGACCTAGCGAGGGCAGCACACAAAATTTAGGAAGTAGCCCCCGAAAAATAAACCCAGAGAGGGAGAGGCCGAAATGTGGACTTTTGCAAGTGTGTGTGCATGTGGGAATATGCACATTTCAAACTATAGAGAGGGAGAGAGACAGACAGGGACAAGGACAGTCTTCATACGAACGATCGCCGTCAAGCTCCGCTCGTTCTCTGTTTTGCCCTTCGTCACTCTTCGGCTGAGTAAATTTGCCAAAAATAATACAAAAAAAAAAAAAAAAAAGAAAAAACTTTTGCCAAAAAATGTTTTGCTTTCCTGCTCTGACTCACTGAGTCGTCACTCGGCATTGGAGTCGCCTTTAGCCCCCCACCTCGTTCTTCTTCCCTGGAACTCTTTGTCGTTTGCATTACATAGATCGCTCTGCCTGGGCCCCTTCTGCTGACTCTACTCCTGATTCTTCCCCTGACTCTTCCCCTGATTCTTCACTCCCTTGACTCTTCCCCTTACTCTTCCCCTGACTCTTCCCCTGATTTTACTCTCCCTTGACTTCTCTCCAGCCCTATCACCCCCCTTTGACCAGGCAATGATCGCGCTACTTGGAGCTGCTTTGAAGTTTGAAGTCCCGAGCTGGGACTGTACAAATGCAGAGAAGCCTCTTGGAGATTTTGGAGACTCTCCGATTCACACACACACACACGCAAGCTTTCCAAGCTAAAATTATGGCCGCATCAGGAAAGGGATCAACGTACTCGGGCTCATCCTCTGCCTAATGCACAGAATGAGGCATCATCAGCAGCTGTGTGGGGGAGGGGGAGTTATCTTTGGGAAAACAACTTGTTTCCCATATTCATTATCAATCACGCTTCTGGTTAACCGCCAATTTAGAAAGCACTTCAGGCTGTAAAAGCCTCACTAAAAAACCCCTAGCTCTAGGGACTGGGATTATGGGTATTAAATGATTCGTCACAGAGCGTGGACAAGGAGGAGGAGAAGGAGGAGGCGGTGGTAGAGAAATCGTAAAATAAACAAGCAACAAATGGTGGCAAAAACTACCAGCAAGGAGGAGGAGGAGGAGAAGGATTCCACCAATCCCAGTCAGCAAACCCTGCTATCCCGCAGCTATTCCCCCCTCCAAAACCATTCGAAACCATTACCAGGAAGTTCAAAGTTCAAAAAGGCTTAAATGCCACAAAATCAACACCATCTCAACACATACTCCACACATGTGCCTAATAGAGCAGGAAGGGATTGGGGGTTGGGCTTAGAAGTGCCGCCGAGAGGCAAAACCACTTGAGTACGCCTATAAAATGGCTGTGAAAATTTCACACTAAAAACTTTTGCCTCGGAAAAGCCGCACACAGAAACCCAAACCCAAACCCAGAACCCACAACCCAAACTCGAATCCGTAAACCCTTTGCCATAACCCGGACAAGTTTAAGTCAAGTTAATGATGATGAAGTTGTTGATATGTTATGCATGTCCTGGCGTGTGTCCTGTGTGTGTGTGTGTGTGTGTGCAAATGAGCTAGAATTTTAGGGCAGAAAATTCATCATAAAATCACTTAAAACGGCATTTAGCAACCCCTCCTCAACTGGGACGGGGAGACAAGGAATGAGGCACAAAAAGCCCACACATGAGCCTGGATTTTCCACTACCACACCCCCCGCAGCCCTCCCCCGGTAATTGCGTGTCAAAACTTGTGTAACCTCTGACCTCCCTCCCGGTTGAGGCAAGCGCAACCCTTTCTATCGCTTAGTGTCCTGTCCCATTTGCCGTCTAATCCTTTGATGGGCCTAATCGCTGCCTGTCCGCCGCTGCCCATCCTTCTGCTTTCACCCATCGCACGCACACACACTCGCACACTCGCATATCATGCTAATTTGCGGACAGCCGCCTTCGTTTGACTTGGCTTCCGGTTCTTGTTGGAATAACGGCAACCGGACACCCCATAAAAACTTGGCCCAAGCTCTCTGGGCCCTGACCTTATGCTTATGCTCACTCATGTGGCTGTGGCAAACGGAGGATATAAAAGGATGGAAAGGATGGAAAGGCGGCGCTAAAGTGGCATAAAAGTGTTGAAATCATTTTAGGGTTAATTTCCGCCTCCTTGTGGGACACAAGGCAGAGGAGTGAGAGGTACAGAAAGAGAGAGATATAGCTGGTCCTGGAGGAGGCTATTGCTAATTAATTCACATCATACCTGGGAGACATTGTGGGAGGAAGGGGAATTAAGTGTTGTGGGAGTGGGAGAATAGGAGTAGGAGTAGAAACTAGAAAAAGGAGTAGGAGAAGAGTGGGAAAAGGAGTAGGACAAGGCTTAGAAAGTAGGAAAAGGAGTAGGACAAGGCTTAGAAAGTATGAAAAGGAGTTGGGAAAAGCTAAGAAAGTAGGAAAAGGAGTAAAAATATACGAAAATTAGTAGGAAAAGCTAAGAAAGTAAGAAAATTAGTAGACAAAAAGCCAAGAAAGTAGGAAAAGGAGTTGGTAAAAGCTAAGAAAGTTGGAAAAAGCTAAGAAAGTAGAAAAAGTAGTAGGAAATACTAAAAAAAAGTATAAAAATGAGTAGGAAAAAACCTAAGAAAGTAGGAAAATTAGTAGTGAAAGGCTGAGTAGAAAAGGAAAAGGAAAAAAACTAAGAAAGTAGGAACATTAGTAGTGAAAGGCTGAGTAGAAAAAGGAAAAGGAAAAAGAAAAGGAGTAGAAAATATACTATGAATAGGAGCAGGATTATGTAGCAGTAGGAGAAGAACTAGAAAAAAAGCAGCAACAAGAGTACGAAATTGAAGTTAGGAGTAGAACAAGATAATATAAGAAGGTGCGGAAAAAAAGAATAAGGAATGAAAACATAAGTAAAAGTAGAAACCAAGCTGTCCAGGGGCACAAAAAAAAAAAAAGACCGC
Source organism: Drosophila birchii (assembly GCA_035046345.1). Lineage (NCBI taxonomy): Eukaryota > Metazoa > Arthropoda > Insecta > Diptera > Drosophilidae > Drosophila > Drosophila birchii. The sequence goes on along the minus strand of JAWNOA010000043.1, from coordinate 5,503,584 downwards.
AGCACGCGCCAACATCCTGGGGAAGACACCAGGACACCCCAGTCCCATGCCTTTACGGAAGTCCCATGAAATTCCCATTCCTCCCCCGCCTTGGCACCAACACCACAAGCTAAACACATTTGTGGGTCAGTCAATCGAGGACGTGCCTTGTGTGTGTGTGTGTGTGTGTGTTAGCCGAGAAATCCCAGAGTTTCACTCTTGAATTTCTAATAAATTCATAGGGCCTGTCTTTTGGGGGAAAGCCCTTTTCCTGTGTGTGCCCCTGCCCTCTCACCCTGATGATGTGTGTAATTTCCAATTATGACTTCCTTTGACGTGGTCTCTCCTTCTCCTTCTTGGCTTCGACTTATTTAATAAACTCGGTTTCTGGTCTTTGGTCTGTGTTATTGCTTAATTTGAATGCCCGCAGGCACTCAGGGTCAAGTCCTTGGCTTTGCTTTTGAGAAGCGGAAGTGGCAAAAGGACCCAAGACCAAGGGTTGTGTCTCTCGCTCTCTCCCTCTCTGCGTGTGTGTCTTGGTTAATACCCAGATTTCTGGGCCTGGGCCCTGACCTGCCGTCAAGTGTTTGGAGCATGTGTGTGTGTGCGTGAGGGTGTCGCCTTCGCATAATTTGTAGGTCATGCATATTTGGCATGTTTGACATGTTTTCTTGGTGTTTAACATGATAAACACTTGAGGGTCCTGCGGACCATGTGTGTGTGTGTGTGTGTGTGCTTTGGGAGCTATTTTCCACAGTCAATTGTCCGGGGAAGAACTTAATTTCATTTTCAAATGGGGGGGAAAAAGGGAAAACTTTGCTGTGCTTTGTCTATCTATTCCAGAGAAACTGAATTTTTGTTTTTTTGGGAATTTTAATCAAATGCTAGCCAAGAGGAAACCAGTTTTTAAATCACACACACACACACACACAGACAGACACAGGGAATGGCACTGAATGCGCCTTGGCGAAACTTAATTCCACTCAACTTGAAACAAGTTTTTTTGGTTCCGCGTCGTCGTCGTCCAACCTGGCCACGTTGCAGGCAGGAGGACTCGCCATTGCCACAGCTCTCTTTCTATGTAGGTCGCTGCAACACAATCGTGTGGTGGCTCCTTGGCCGTTGGACTGGTTTTCTTTTTTCCTTGTTGTTTTTTTTTTTTATTGCTGGCTAATGCATTGCCTTTTCAAATTTTTAGCCCCGACTCTGCATCGACCTCGAGGCAACACGCCACTTCGATGCGTTGTGCAGTGGCCAGAGGGAAACAGGTTCTCTTTTTTTTTGATTTTGGGACAGGGATTTTTTGTTTTTTTTTTTTTTTTTTTTTTTTGGTGGCGATTAACTCATCAGAGAGGCGCAGCAGAGGCTCTTCTGACCCGGCCTGACCTGACCGATAGCAGCAGCGACAATAAATCAGGGCGGGCGGCAGGGCTTAATCGCAACGAGGGCTTGACGAGGACACTATCAACGAGAACCTAGCCAAGGGGACATCTTGAGGGCGAGCTGTCAGGACACGCGCCCACTCACACTAACAGACACACACACGCACACATGTCTGGTTGCCAGGATTACGGCCCAGACAGGAGCTGGAGTTGGGGGTGACGCCTTGACTGCTGTCATGACAGCGTTTAGCCTTAGCCCAGCACTCAAGGTCACTGGGTTTGGTCCCGGCCAAAAGGACACCCCCGCAAGCGCACACACACACACGCCGGCACGGTTGCAACCTGTTGAGAGCTGAGAAAGCTGAGAAAAGCTAAGCGCGAGAAAATCCTTCTGGCAGAGACACAGCAGCAGCTAAAGGAGGAGGAGGAGTGGGAGGAGTGGGAGCCGGGAAAGAAGAATAGAAGGAAAATGAAAGAAGAAGCATAGCCTTGGGGGGAGTGTGGAGTGAGCACCCCACCCTAATCTTTGGTCAGCGGCGGGGCAGGACTCTAGCCAGGACTACAGGTGGTTATCCGCCAGTGTGTGTATGAGTGTGGGGTGAGTGTGTGTGAGTGTCAGCTGTTGGTTTAATTGGAACTGCAGAGAAAATAAAAAATAATTCAATAAACTATTTATTGAGATTTTATAGATTATACCTATAATATCGCTGATATATAAATAGATATTAAAAAAATAAAATGTATGCAGATATTCTTCAATTTAAAGATATTATAAAATTTATAACTTTAACAGAATTTTAGATAATTTTATACATTTAATTATTTAATCTCTTTAAATTATTTTAAGAAATTGAAAAGAAATTCTATTTTTTTAATCAATTAATTAATAAATTCTATATTTTTGTATTTAATTGAATCTCTTATTTCATTTTCTTATAACAACGAAATATACTTGACTTTTGGCCATCAGATTGCCTCAAAAAGGCACAACAAGTACAATTATAATAAATGAAATATAATTATAATACCATTAAAAAAAATTAATTTCCATATGAAAAACTTAGCTTTTATTTGCTAATAAATCTGCAACTCGAATCTATATATATTAAAGACAAAAAATAGGTGTATTTAAACATTTTATTGTTGTAAATTTTTATGTACATTTGAATTTTTAAATTTTGAAAAATTAAAGCAGTTTTGTTTTTTGTTACAAAGTTTTTTTTTAATACAATATTATTTTTATTATAAAATGGTATATATGGGATATATTAAAATACATACACTAACAATAACAATTCCCTTATTCGGATATCAGATGAAACCAAGAAGACCTGAATAATGTGTATTTCTGGGACTTTAAATATCTAGATTTATTGATATTATTTTATTATTGAATTATTAATTATGAATTTTTTAATAAAATATAATTTAGACAAAATTCTACGAATTTCAATTTCGTTAACAGTTTTTATGTTGTTTTTTAATTGTTTTAAAAATCTAAATACTAGGTTTAATAAAAAAAATGTATGTATATTAATTTTTTTATTAAGAAATGTTTTTAAGTCATTTTTTATTTCTAAATTTTCGATTTTAACTGCAAAATATTTGATTGACATTTGATAGTCCTACATATATTTTGTTGATAAATAAATCTTATAAAAAAATGTCATATAAATATGAGCTTTCCAGGGTTTTTTAATCAATATTTATAAATATTTTCAGAAGTTTGATTTAATTATCATATAAAACAGATACGCAAAAATCATATCTAAATAATAGAGAATTTATGATAAAAATAATAAAAGTAATTGCAACATTTTAATGGTTTTTATTTGTGTTTTTTTTTTTAAATTATTTTAATAATTATTTTGATTGTAACTAAATGTTAGAATATTAAATAGATTTTATACGAAAAGGACATTTTCTTTCCGTGTGCGGCATCACTCTAGTTTGTGCGCCTAGTCTGGATCCTGGTCCTTGGTCTTAACTTTGGGTCTTGGGTTACCTGCTTTCCTGGAACGAAGTCTGCCGCCTGTCCGTCACTCAGTCAGTCAGAGGCGAGCCGGGGTCCAGCTCAAGGTCGCCTGTTGCCACCCACATCCCAATTCCTGTGTTACCTTGAAACCGAAATGTTGCTGCTTTTCTTTTTATTTTTGATTTTTCTTGGTCTTTTCCCTTCTTTTATTTTCCTCGTATTTTTTTGGTTGCCAAAGAAAGAAATGTATCAGTTGCCGCACTTTGGCATGCTTTTTTCTAGCACCGCACTCCTTGATGAGCACCAAATTTCCACCCGTTTTAACCTCCCCCCCGCCGCCACCCACAGAAAAGGAAAAGCTTGAGCTGGGAAAAAAATATGCGAAAGAATGAAAGAAAAACCTGAAAAACCTGACGTCGCTGTTGGCGTCGTTGTTGAGTTGAAGGAAAAACGATGGAACGGCGGAACGAGAGTGAAAGTCGTCCTGGCCACATGGGGAAATTGTGATGTGGGGGGGGGGGGACCGAAGCCTTACGCACTAACCACTACACCCACACACACACACACACATACACTGCGTCTACGCTGACGTCGCTGCTGACTGCGACGCAGCGCCGATATACCAATACCAATACAAGAATGAGGCTGCAGGATGAGTGGCTGCCTTCGCCTTTTTCCATTTTTTTTATTCACTTTTCCTCTGCTTCAGTTTTATTTTTTTTTTTTGTTCGACGCTCTGCCACTGTTTATTTTGGTCGCAGGACCTGCTCCTGCTCCTGCTGGGAGTAATTTTTCTTATTTTCATGCGCTCCTTCGTCTCCGGCAGGCACAAAAGTAAACTTTTTCTTTTCTCAACTTTTTCTCTCTATTTTCTTTCGTGTATCCTCTTTACCCCTCTGCTCCTGTCGAATAGTTGGAACAGGATCGTGGGAGGAGTGGGTGTTTGTTGGTGGTGGTACATTTATTTTTTTCTTGATTTTCTTTGATTTTTTTGTTTGTGGCTTACAAAGCTTACGGCCAAGAGCTTTTCCAGTTGAGTGGTGTGCGCCTTGGCTGCGATTTCATGATCAGTAGTTGAGCCGAAGACTGAAGAGTTCTTCTCTAGCAGGTTACTTTGGAGAATTCGTTTTTACGCAGAATAAATTCTTCTCTAAGCTAAATAGAAATCTAAAATGCAAATTAAAATACAGTAAAAAGTCTTGTGTTAAAACTTTTTACAATTGTATTTATTATTTTGAAATTAATATTTTGTAATTATTTTGAAAATATTATTTTATAAATATTATTTTGTAAATATTATATGGAATTTTGAAATTATTATGTGGTAAATATTTATTATTCCTTATTCTTATTTTTTAAATTTAATAATTTTTTTTGTTATTTGATACGATCACTAGTAGAGTCCCAAACCATAGTCTCATTAAATAACCCTTTGAAATGCACTGGTTTGAAGTATCTCCACGACTGGCAACAAAAGTTGTGAAACCATTGTGGAACCTATGGAATGCTCACCCTGCTAAATAGCAGTCTAAAAAGTATAGGTTAACTAGGTGAAATGACTATAAAAATCACTAAATAAGATTCCTTCGTTTGCTAGGAGAGCCGCAAACAATGTAGATACGTATTTTTAATGCTTCCAACCCTAAATAACAGTTTAAAAGCCACTGATTGCAAGTCACTTAGAGTTTCTTTGAAATCCACGATCTTAAGTATAGCTTAGGACCCCTTAGAAACATTTTAAACTTTTTCTTTAATAATTAAGCCATAACATGCAGTGAGGATTTGTTTTTAAGCCTCAAAATGCAGAGAAAAATTATTTAAAAGCCTCAAACTGCTGTGAAAATTTATTTTCGCTCAGAATTGTAGACTTTTCCTCACTACTCTTCCCTCGCTGAATAACAGTCTGAAAAGAATTGGATGCAAGTCTTAGCTACATTCCCACGATCATTAGTGGAGCCTCAAACCCCCAGTAGAAATCCAAAAAATAAATAATACAATTTCAAAATTATGAATGAAAGTGTGGCTTCTGCCCCTTCTTTCACTCACTGGGCTGCGTCACGAATTGATTGAGCATTCCCCCCGCCAAGAATCTATCGGACGTGCCTCAAAGCATACATATTTTAGCAAATTATAGATCTTCGCCAGACTTAGATCCGAAACGTCGGCGAACTTTGTTTCTTTCTCTTTATATCTTTCTATCTTCATCTTTCTCTATGCTTCTTTCACGTTTATCTTTTGGTTCAAAGAGAACGTGTTCGAATCCAAAGAATTCGTTGAAGACACAAACGGGGTGGCGGCTTGCTCGAGAGCTTGTCTAACATGGATGACATGGCGATAGCAACAGAGAGGTGGCTCCAACTTTTTGCCAGGGAATGTGGTTGATTGATTATCACGTAGAGTTAACTGTTATGGTCTGGATTTATTAGTCCCCCCCCTTTTGATAGGAAACACTGTGGAACTCACTGTCCACCTGATTGGTGGCAGGCAGATACTATATCACCAGCTTACGGATGGTGCGTCTTATCAGTTATAAAAGAAACATTACCGGAAGTTCCAATCGGAAAAGAGTCGAAGAATCGAAGAAAAATCATGTACGAAGTTGAGTTTAATAACAGAGAAATATACATATCTAGCCGCCAGCTTTTAATCAATTTTATTTAATTTAATATATTTTTCCCTACTATATTTGACTGTGTTTAACATCTTGAGAACATGATGAGGAGGCAGATTAGTTATTATTGATTTGGAATTATACAACTATACAATCAATACCTAATAGACTACATTCCTTGTTGGGTCACCAACGTGCTCATTAATATATGTAAAATAATTTAATTCAATTACGTATAGGCCCACCCCGGTCTCTCCGATTCGTGCCGAAAATGTGACATTTAACGAACGTGTTAAATGGGGCTTCTCCCAAAATTCAGTATTTCAGAATTTTCGCATTTTTTCGGATGCGTAACACCCACCGGGCATAGGTTCGTACGTGTAAGAATCGGAAGTACCAGGGAGAGGCGTGTTTTGTGTCTTAAGATTTTCGATGGTTACACATGACCTTACGAATTGCCTTTAATCGTTGCAGATTTCGGTTCCGACATCAGAAGAAGCCTCTAACCACTGATCACGTCGTTCTGCCGCGGAGAATGCAGAGAGAGAATGAGAAGATTACTCATTGCCCCAAAAAAAAAAAAAAGAGATGCCAGTGAAAGCATCTTCATTTACGGAAGTGCAGCACGTCGTCGCTGCTCTCCGTCGGCGTTGCAAAAAATAGTGATTTTGTCATGCGGTAGTAGTCACTATCTTCCGGTCTCTGCTTGGGAGACCCATGGAGACTCATGGAGAGAGGGAGAACTACGCCTAGGTAGCTCCAAGATCTCCATACTTAAGCCATGGGCAACGGTCAATTGGCTTTAAAGTTATGCAACATTCTCGGCAACGGCAGCGAGAAGCAGCGCTAGCAGCGACCTATTTAAGACGCGCTGACCCGCTTCAAGTCACCACTGCCACCAGAGAGCTCCAACGCAGCCAGTGAAGGGGAGTCCCAAGCTCAAGGATCTGCAACAAATGTGCCCAGGATATCAACGCTGCCGCCGCCATTGCCTAAACAAGTGAAGAAATTAAAAAGGAAAGCTTGATCCCAAGTGTAGTGACTCATCTCTACGATGCACTGCCTGCTGTTGCTGCTGGGCCTGATGGCCCTGCTCAACGTGGCCGCCAGTCGTTCGGTGCGCCATGTCGGCGGTGGCTATTCGCCGGTGCTTCCGGGCGGTTACTACGCCCAGCCGCCGCCGCCGCCCCACTATCCGGTTTATTCGCCGCACTCCTATGGCTATGGCGGCTACCAGGCTCATCCGTCGCCACATGGCTTCGGTCCCGCTGGCAATTACTATGGAGTTTTCCAAAGCTTTCCCGGAGGTGGCGATCCGGTTCAATTTGATTATGTAAGTCTTTATTTATATTTATTATTTCTTTATTTGCTTTTTTTGGAGAAGAAATATTTTAATTAATACTTTTATCTTTGATTCATATATTTGTTTTTAATTTTCTGCCTTGGAAATAATTAATATTTTTATTTTGTTTCGATTTTCTGGGGGTATTAATTCTGGATTTAACATTTTAGAACTTAAAAAGGTTTATTCTTTGTTATTGTCTGTATTTAATTAATTTTCTTGAGGAGAAAAAATAATTCTAGTTTTTATTTTTTAATATTTTTAGATAGAAATAGTTTATATTTTTTTGTAAAGATATTTTGAAAGGGATATTTAGTTAGGAGTCTAAAATTCATAAGATAAAAAAGAAATAATATATTTATAATTTTTAGATGATTTTCTATGGGAAAAATAATAATTATTAATATTACAATTTTTGTTACTTTATATGGGGAAAAATCTTAAATTTTTCTTTTATAACTTCAAAAGGTTAAACAAAAAGATTTATCTTGTGAAAAGTGGTTGTTATTATGGTTTTTATTCGCTTTCCTGGCGGATTATACTTAAATTTTATAGGAAGTCTTAAATTAATTTCCAACATTATTTTTAAAAGGGGTTTTCTTAGAAAAAATTTATTTTTTAGAGGAGGAAGACATAAAAGAAGTAAAAATGAATGGCAATTACCCCTAAATGTTTTTTTTTTAATGTTTACCTGGTGGAATAGTTGTTTCACTTTAGTGTTGTTATATTTTCGATTATTTTTGTCAGAAAGAAGCTTTAACATAGTATTTTAATAAACTGTTTTTTAATTCTCTTCCACAATTTGGTAGGAAATTTTTTTAAACAATTCGAAAACTCACTTTAAACTATAAACTTATTGGTTTCAATAATGGTATACTTTTCATTTAGGGATATGAATATATATTTACCTTATGAACAATACTGTTGAGTAGGAAACAAAGTGTGTTTATTTATTTTCATTATTTATTTCTGTAATTTTTCTTAAAAACCTATTTTCGAATTCCACGTTTGTGTTTGGCTTTGGAAATTGCTAGAAAACACGGGTGTTAAGCTTAAGAACTACTATTTCCAGGTATAAAGTCGATTTTTTTTATATTTTCTTTATACCATTTGAAGAAATAATATTTTAAATTGGTAAATGGATTACATTATGGTTGTAAAAATCATAATTTCAAAAAAAAAAAAAACAATTACCATAAATACTCAAAACCCCATTCATTACCCATACCTCTTATGTTTTAATTGCTGTGAATCAGAATAATCGTTGTTCGCGGAACTACATTGGCATCAAGCCGCATCCCGACCAGAATCAGTACTACTATGTCTGCCAGTCCAACTGCGTGATCTTCAGCAAGTGCCGAAACCACCAGGTGAGTGATTTAATTCAATTTCAAGAATTCTAACCCTAACCGCATCTCTGCTCTTCGTAGAGCTTCGATCCAACCACCGGACGCTGTGTGCAGCAGCCGCAGCGAGGACCCCAGCAGGCTCCTCAGCCGCATCGCCCCCGACCATCGTGTCAGAAGGAGGGTCGCTTCCCGCATCCGGATGACTGCAAGGTGTACTATCGCTGTGACAAGAATCAGACACAGCCCTGGCTATTCGCTTGCCCCGAAGGCACTATTTTCTCGCCGCTGGTCCGCAAGTGTGTGCCCGGTGACCAGTGCCCATCCACAGAGATATCGGGCAGCGGCAGCTACATTCCGCAGAACTGTGAGCTCAAATTTCCCGTGTGCACAGAGGAGGGCACTTTCCGCTCGCCGACGGACTGCGCCCTGTACTATACGTGCCGCCAGCAGGAAAACGGCAATTATCTGCAGACGCGCTTCAAGTGCCCCGGCAGCAATAGTTTTGATACGGAACGGAAGCTCTGCCGGCCACGCAGCGAGGTGGATTGCTATGATTATCCGCCGCCGCTTCCCTATTATCCCTACTATCCGCCCTATCCGGCTGCTCCGCTCTACGAGGAGGATGACTACGATACGGGAGCGGGAGCGACCAATAAGGAGCAACAGGAGCAGACCGCTTTAAAGACCGGAACGTTCCAGGAGAACATTGTCATACTGCCCACAACGACAACCACTGAGAAGCCTCACTATAGCTATCCTTCGTATTCGTATGACCATTCATCGTATTATGGCAGCAAGGAGCCCGCTGCAGATAGTTTGCATGTGGAGGAGGAGAAAATTGTGAAACCTTCGGTGAATGTGGTCATCCTGCCCAGCTCTACACCGGCCACGACCAGCACGCAGTATCAATCAACGAAATATCAATACAAGCGGTTCACTGAGACCCCGCAGCCGAAGGATGCCGCCAAGGGATTGCATATTGCCAATAATATTGTTATTTTGCCAACTACCGAGACCACAACAACAACGACGACGACGACAGCCAAGCCCACGGCACACACATGTCCCACTATTCCGACTACAACTTCTACACAGAAACCAACAACTATTCCGAATACCAGCACAGTGCCACCAAGCACTCCAAAACCCACAACGACTACTCAAGAAACTAGTACGGTCACAACTACTACTCAAAAGCCTACAACGACCACTGTTACGACTACGCCAAAATCGACAACAAGAGAAACTAGTACTCCGAAGACCTCAACTAGTGCTAGGACCACCGAGAAGACAACAACAACTACAAAAAAACCTATAACTACCACTCAGAAACTAGAGACAACGACTGTAAAACCAACAACTATTACAAGTACAACACACAAGCCAACAACAACCCCAAAATCAACAACAAGAGAAACCTCAACAAGTTCTACGACTACTAAAAAACCAACAACAATTACAACTCCAGCACCAACAACAACCACTCAGAAGCCAACAACAACAACTACGCCAAAATCGACAACAAGAGAAACTAGTACTCCGAAGACCTCAACTAGTGCTAGGACCACCGAGAAGGCAACAACAACTACAAAAAAACCTATAACTACCACTCCGAAACTAGAAACAACGACTGTAAAAACAACAACAATTACATCTACAACACAAAAGCCAACAACAACTACGCCAAAATCGACAACAAAAGAAACTAGTACTCCGGAAACCTCAACAAGTACTAGGAGCACGGTGTCAACAAGCACTACAAATTCCACGACTACTCAAGAAACTAGCACGGTCACAACTACTACTAAAAAACCAACAACAATTACTACTCCAGTACCAACAACTACCACTCAGAAGCCAGCAACAACAACTACGCCGAAATCAACAACAAGAGAAACTAGTACTCCGAAAACCTCAACAAGTTCTAGGAGCACGGTGCCAATAAGCACAACAAAGTCCACGACTACTCAAGAAACTAGTACGGTCACAACTACTACTAAAAAACCAACAACAATTACGACTCCAGTAACAACAACAACCACTCAAAAGCCAACAACAACTACGCCAAAATCGACAACAAGAGAAACTAGTACTCCGAAAACCTCAACAAGTTCTAGGAGCACGGTGCCAATAAGCACAACAAAGTCCACGACTACTCAAGAAACTAGTACGGTCACAGCTACTACTAAAAAACCAACAACAATTACGACTCCAGTAACAACAACAACCACTCAAAAGCCAACAACAACTACGACAAAATCGACAACAAGAGAAACTAGTACTCCGAAAACCTCAACAAGTACTAGGAGCACGGTGCCAACAAGCACTACAAAGTCCACGACTACAGAAGAAACTAGTACGGTCACAACTACTACTAAAAAACCAACAACAATTACGACTCCCGTAACAACAACAACCCAAATACGCCAAAATCGACAACAAGAGAAACTAGTACTCCGAAAACCTCAACAAGTTCTAGGAGCACACCAAAATCAACAACAAGTGAAACTAGTACCCCGAAAACGTCCACAAGTTCTAGGACCACCGAGAAGGCAACAACAACTACAGAAAAACCGAAAACTACTACTCAGAAACTAGAAACAACGACTCCTAAAACGTCTACAGTTACCTCGACGACTCCAGAGCCAAAAACGACTACCAGAAAACCGACCACAGTTACTATCTCAACCCAGAAACCAACATCTACGACTCCTTGGCTAACCACGGAATCCACGAGAACAACGGAAACGACTACAGTACTAATTACTACCGAAAGGCCAACGACGACGACTCCTCGCACATCGACAGTGACCATAAGTACGCAGGGACCGACCACAACTGAGAAATCAACATCCGTGACGGCAACAAGCACAGTGACAACCTCGCCGGCCCCTGAACACAATAGCACTGCCACAACGGATCTGACGACGCGTCCCCACTGTCCTGACCCGGACACCACCTCAGGTAAGTCACAGGCTCCAAGGACACTGTGATCGACATTCAACACAGAAAAAACAAAACACCTAATTTACACCAAACACTCGCCTTGCAGATACAAACACACAGCCAGCATGCACACCGACACAACACCTGCAGTCACTTCAGGTCAAAGAACAACAATCCAGCGTACAGTCACCCAACCACCACACACACAACGACACAGCGATAACAGGTAGCGGAGGTCCGCTGGGGAAACGGGTGGAGCTGCAACAGCCCCTGCGGGCCAACAGCCTTAATTCCAGAGAAGAGTCTTTGGACTACATGGACGATGGGCCATCATTTTCCGCTGAGTCCAAGGCGGAAGCGGGAAGGGCTACCACAGCCAAGGTGCCGACCATGTCCACCCTGGCCGCTGCTCATATCCTAAGGAAACTGTTCCATGTAATCTCCACCACCACGCCTGCAAGCCGAGAGCGCGCTTCTAGCCAGCGTCCGCCTGGTGTGACCATTGCCCAGATGGCCAGGCATAATTTGGCCACCTCCAAGCCCTTCATTGCCCACTCCTTGCGACTCTCCATCCAGCAGTTGGCCTCCACGCAGAAGCGCGAAATACAATCACAGATCCTGCCGGTGGCTGCCAAGAAAGAGTCAGAGGATTCGGAATATTATGACACCTCGGAGCAGCAATATGCCGATGATGAGGATAACCAAGTGCTGGAGAGAAGGGAAAAAAACATGGCTATGGCCAGTAGCACTACAATGGCCGCTGTGCTGCCTGCGGTTCAGGAATCCACAACGACCACGGAACAGCATGAAACTAGTTCCCGGGCGAGTCCCACGCGGCGGATGAGCACATCTACACCACAGCCGCTGGAGAGGACGACAATGATGACTGATTCTGAGTATTCCGACTCTGATTATGTTAACGATGAGGCCGAGAATGAGATTCCGGGAGGAGTCAAGAGTTTGGAAGCACGAAAAAGTATGTTGCTCAGCCTGCTGAAGGAGAGGCTACAGCCACTGCCAGTGGCTATGGCAGCTAGGAAAATGGAGCCGAGCAGTAGTACAAGCCCTGGCACTAGCACAACATTTAAAACAAGTTTTTGTACAAGTTCTAGTACAAGCACAAGTACCAGCTTCCCCCTGACTTCAACTACTACTAGGCTGCCCTCTAAGCCAAAGTCAACGCTTTCATCTGGCAAAAAAGGTCACCAAAGCTCGGAATACTATGACGATGACGATGACTATATGGAGGATGAGCCAGCCAGTGGTTTGGCTAACCAAAAGCCACCGACAGTCACCGCCAAGCGGCACATAGTTGTGCTACCTCAGTCACAGTTGCAGCCGCAGCCGCAAATACAAAAGGTGGCTCCTGTTCCTGTTTCAATTCCTGTTTCTGTTGTTCAAAATGAAACTTCTTCAGCCAAGTCACAAGAATTAGGTGAAGATAGTCCACAATTGCCCACTGCCAGCTTTCTTAGGCAATCCTCAGCCGAAGTGGATGGGGGAAAAAGCCAAAGTCAAAGCCAAAGCCAAAGGAATTCTCTGGCAGATGAAGCAAGCCGTCGACTTAGTTTTCTGGGGCGCATCCTAAGGATCACCAGTAAAGCCACTACAGTCAAGCCCCAGACAATGACGACACACATCACAAAATCAACTAAAATACCAACAACATTATCCACTGCATCATTTACAGCATCAACAACTGAATCATTCACAACAACAGCCACAGAATCATCAACACAAGGAGAGCCAACAAGAGTGCCAAGAAGTTTTATGACAAAACTGCTGCAAAATGCAGGAAAAGCTCATGATTGGAGGGTGACCAAGCTCAAAACAGTTACACCAACAGGAACACCCACCAAATTGCCGCCACCGCCACCGCCGCCGCCGTCAGTTCGCCAGGCAGTGCTGTCCGTGAACAGCAGGCCATGGCTGCTGGCGGCGCGAAATCAAACCGTTCACATAACACCCATCGCCACAGCCACCGTCACTTCCACTTTAAACCCAGTGAGCCAGTTTAATAGTTCGAATATCCTTCGCCCTCCGCTAGTATCCAATCCCGAGGACTATTCCACCGAGAAGGTGCCGCAGCTCATAGTCAAGGTATACGAGCCCATCGACCTGAAGATTGTCTTCTGTCCGAAATCCTGTGACCAGGACCATGACCACAAATATGGTGAGTATTATACATATTTTCAATGAATTTTGTTTGATTCTAATTGAGTTTTTGTTCTATTTCACAGACCCAGCTGATAATCATAAGAATATAACCAGCTGCACTGGCGGTAACTGCGAGGAGGAGGAGATTCACAAGCATGTGGATATCCAGTGGAAGCCATTGGAACTCAGCGACATTGCCAGCTTCCGGAATGCAGTCTAAAAGGAGTGTATATCCACCATTAACATTTAATTTAGAGCCTAGCAATCAACAAGAATTATATATTTAAATAAATTGGAAACGAAAATGTATATGTACTTTAAATCAACAATTTTGTATGCCTTCTTTGGGGACAAACACACAAACACACACAGACAGGACCTGCTGTGCTGTGTTAAAAGAAAAAGTTAAGGCAAAATGCAAAAGGAGCAGTCAGGCGCACACACACACACAAACATAAAAAAATGGAATGCTGAATGCCTGCCAGGCAGAGCCTGCATGCCAAAAGGAAGGAAAAACGTCCTTCAATGGGCAGTGGGTCGTGTCCTGGTCGTGGTTGTGGTTTTGTGTCCTGCTGCCTGCCTGCTGCCTGCATATGTCCAGGAACTTCAGTTCCAGGTGCCACCTGTTGCCGCTCAAACAAAAGAAAGAAGTCCCTAACACAACAACAAGACCAAGCCAAAGTTGGCAATGCATCCTGTGCATATTCACATCCATATACCCCAGTGTGGGAGCTTTTCCTCTCTCTCTCTCTGTGTGTGTGTGTTTTTTTTTTTGCAAAAGAAAATGCATGAAATGGAGCAAGTGCATCCCATGGATTTTTGAGTTTTTGATTTTCCGTTTTTGTTTATTTATATTTATTTTTTTGAAGGCTTGCTTTTTTGTTGGCACAGTTTCCAGTTTGAGTTTGTCCTCAGTAAATAAAACAGAAACTCACTCAGGACATGCTCTACTGTTTTTGGGCTTATCTCCACAATCCCTGATCCTTTGTAGTAAAGCCTTCATATCCTCAACTGGCTCAGCATTTCTTTGGTTGGCTTTCGGTCGATTTACAGTTATGCGTGCCACAAATCGGCATCAGGCATGATGCTTAGGCAGAGACAACAACATCATCATCATCATCATCCTCCCCCCGAACTGATGCCCTGCACAAATCTCCAGTTGCCCATGAATTATTCAGCAGTTCAACAGTTGGCCCTTCCCCCCCGAACTATGTACGATTTGCAATTTTCATGTGTAGTCTGTAGTCCTGGAAATTGACTTGCTTACACACACACACACACACACACATGCTGCTGCTGCTCCTTGTGCAAATCCTTTTTATGCCCGCATTATATAGTTCGCACTGAACAACTCTGAAGGCGGTGTGTGTGTGGAGACGTCACATTTGGCACACGATACGCGCGAGTCATTCAATTCCATTTCCATTTCCATTTCCATTGGTATTTCCCTTTTGCACCCTTATAGCCCACACACCACCCCCGCCCCTAGGCAATGCTCTGGCATTTTCCACATTTCCATTTGCAAGAAAAACGCGAACGAGAGCTCCGCGATGCCATTCCGAGGGCCATATAACCAAGTTCAATTACCTGTTACAGCCGTTAGATGAATTTCTATGGCCAGTACATGTCCCGACTAGTTGAGTAACAGTTCCCAAGGAGGAGCGGGGAAGGATGTGCGTGTGTGTGGCTTTTTTTTTTTTTTTTGAATATTTGAAATGTTCTTGTTCGCGCCGCGCCAACAACTTTGACAACACAACAGCCACACGCAGCAGCTTCTGTGGGGTTTGGGGAAGGAGAATGGACAGGGACTCCCCTAAGGGGGAGGAGGATAGGAGGAGTACTGTGAAAGAATAACGACACACTTTGGCACGCATTTGTGATAAACATAAATGAGCTTAGAAATGAACCCCGCAGGATAAGGCGACACACACACACACACACATGCTTACTCCAGCATAGTGCAAGGGCAAGAAAAAGGAGCCTGGTATTGACTGTTTGTACAGTAGACATCAAGTATCACACACACAATCCAGAGAGAGAAAGAGAGAGCATTATACAAATGATACGACATTAGATAAGCCTAAGTGCAAATTGGCTTACAAACCGGGATTTGTGTTCTCACTCTCTGAATCCTTCGACTGAACGCCCTTCCCCTCCCCCATTTTTTTTTTTTTTCTGGGTGCCTTTTGTTACTTGGCTTGGGCTTAGTCGCGGGTTTTAGTCAGCCGCATCCTTGGCTCTTTTGCATGCCGCAGCTGGTGCTGGTGTTTGGGTGGGTGGCCTCATAACATCACATATGCATGAGGAGGATGGAGGAGGAGCAGGAGCAGGAGCAGGAAGGAATGGGAAAAGCAGGAGCAGGATCAAAAAGCAGAGAAGCAGCAAAAGCACTAACTGAAACTGTAACAACAACAGGAGCAGGAGCAGGAGTAGAAGCATCTTGGATAGTGCTTTACCTCAATGACCTCTTCCCCAGATTGTTACTTGGTTTTTGACTTTGATTTTCGCTTAAGTTTATGCCACACATTGGTTTTTAGTACCGCCTACAGGACAAGAGATAGAAAGAGAAGGAGAAGCAGGAGAAGGGACACCTAATGAGCATTCAATGGACATCAGTGCAAGCCCACTCCGCACTCCAAAAACTCCACAATTTAACCACACAATCCCCTCCGATAACTGGGTCGCCTTTGCCTGGTGCTTCCTTTTTCGGCCCAGTCGCTGGAAAAAAGCGCCAAAGAATCGCCGCCACGTGTGCATCCTCTGTCTGTGTGTGTGTGTGGCTGGAAAAAGGAAAAGCAACAGTCGAGAAAACAAAGCCAAACCGACTGCTGCTACTGCTACTGCTGCTGGCAAAAGAGATTGCAGGAGGAGAGTAACACATGGTTGGATGGATGGATGCGGATGCGGATGGGTTGGGGTGAATGTGGATGTGGATGTGGACCTGAATGTGAAGCTAACAAAAAAATTGCCAAAAAATTCGTCCTTGATTCGTTGCAGTTTCTTTTTGATGATGACGGCGGCGTCGGCGGCGGCGGCTCCGGGTTCGAGTGTCGTGAGTTTTCTAAAACGAAAGCAAAAAGATGCACACACACACAGACAGACTGGGGTGGCAAGGACATGGGGCTTTCGAGAGCTCATCGTCATGAATGAAAACTCAGAGGGGGTAACACCACAACCAGGACCCTCGCTTGCTTGCTCGTCTTTTGCCAACGCCGTTGCATACTTTTTTGGGCGAATGCCGACGCACTCTGGCACTCTGATTGCTTTTGGCTTTTCGCCACCGTTACAAGGACACCCCCTCACAACAAGGACACCCTGTTACCCATACCCATTCCTTTGGCTTGCAACTCCTTTTTTTTGTGTGTGTGTGTGTGCCATATTCTTGCTTGCTGCTCCCTTTTTCTGGAAATGCAGTCGCAGTTGAAGTTGCTTGTGACTCCTTTTTGTTTTTACGAAAAAAAGAAGGTAGGAGCAGGTAAATGCAAATAGGAGCAGAAAGGAGTACAAAAAGGTAGAAGCCAAGTAGTAACCGGTTTTAGCCAATTGTTTCGTTTGATTTTCGCTCCGCTTGCTCCGCCGCTCTGGAGTCCACTCGCCGCTCCAGTTAACTGGATGAGGTCTTTGTGCCCCGATTTTGTGGCCCAGTGCAACTCTCGACTGACCGGGCTTTAGCGAATTTACACAAAATGGCAACAACTCAGCCATGGTTAAGCCCGAAAGGGTCCTTGAAGCGTGTCCAAGCTACCAAATACCAGGCCGTATCTTGACCTCTTAGGTTCGGCGACGGCACCTGCCTGCCCGCCATTTTTACACTGCACTTCCTGCACTTCAAATATATGCAATCGCATTAAGGTTGTCCTTATTATTTATTGACTTAATTGATTTTAAATATGCATAAAGCTGCGGTCCATCCAATATTTGTCTTTGGCCAGCAAAGCGCAAAGGCGGCACTGGCAGTGGCTTTCAATTAGCGTTCCCAAACACATGGCCAAAAGAGGAGAATGGGAACAGACAGGGGCTACAGGACACGGGACACCAGATCAGGCACCAGACTCCTCCCCCTCTCTCTCTCTTTGGTTTTTAATTTGCTGTTTGCATTATCCGATTTTCATTTTTTTTTTTGTTTGAAGGTTTTTCTCTTTCCTTTTTTTTTTGGTGCTGCAACAGCACTCCCACGCATTGCAAATATTTTCGTTTCTTTGATGCAATTTCACTAGTTTCATCATCAGGCAGGCAGGCCTGTGCCTTGGTCCCATGTATCCTGGCACTTTGTTGATTAAACATTAATTTTTGCCTTCGAAAATGCACAATGAAAAATGCAAATCGATTTTGGGTTGGGTTGGGATTTCAGTTAAGGGAGGAGGATCAATAGTCCTTCCCCAAAAACTAGCCATCATAGAGAGTCTAGAGTCGTCCCTGGCGCAAGCCTCTCTTATTTTTTACGCTAATTGCTTTGTCCGGATGACACACCCTTCCTCTTAAGTCTCCTTGCGCTCTAGCTCGTTTTTAATGCAAACTTTTTGTATTTTATTGAAGCATTAAAACGCATTTTTAACAACCGTATAGCAATATTGACGATGCCCTCCAGAGAGAAAGACACAGAGAGGGTGAGGGTGAGAGTGAGGGTAAGGGGACCAAGTCAAAGCCTTGTCTAGCCAAAAGCCCAGGACACTGGCGAAAAGAGAACGCTTGATGGTCCATTAAAGACAAAGATTTTTGTGAAAAATTACTACATTCACTTTACGGGCCAAGACAGGAGGAGGAGGAGGAGCAGTACCCGGTGCAAGGTCCTGCAGGAGATTCAAGCTTTTCCAACTAGAAATGCTCTGCCGCCTGCCTGCTGGCAAACAACAAAGTTGTAAAAATTGTTTCGTTTTTAAGTCAGCAAAAAAAAAAAAGAAAAGAAAAAGAAGGGAATGCGCTTTGGGGGTAGGGTAGAAAGTAGTTTTTGGGGGGGCGGGGGGTAAGGATTCAGCAAGGATCCAAAGGAGGTTGGACCGCGGTAAACTACTGTAAGTTTAACAGCGGCGCATAAACTGCAGCAGCCGAAGCCGATGCCTCTCCGCCTTTGCCATTAGCCATAAACAAAAAAGGAGGGAACGGGGCAAAGAACGAGGCTGAAACTGAAACTGAGGCTTCCAAGGACTATGTATATACCCTTCGAAGATTGAGTTATGTGCGTTTCGACTTTGTTTCTGCAGGGGGATGGGGAAATGGAGACGGAGATGGAGAGCTACGCGCGCGCTGTTTCGGCAATATAATGGTAATAACCCAATCGTTACAATCGCGCTCAGAGCCCCGCTTTTCACCACCATCTCCACCCCAAAAATATCCCCGCCCACTTCCGTTTCCGCTCGTTTTTAGTTGCCGTTAGAATGCACACTCAAGGGGCTAAAAGGGGCGGAGGGGGGGGGGGGGGGGGAGGACAGGGCAGGCGGCAGTTGCAGGTCATGAATTTGCCATTTTACAGCCGTCGTATTTTTTCCATCCTCCCAACCATTCATCCATTCCATCCATCTTCATCTTACTACCGCCACACCCCCTTCCCCCGCCTAAGCTCTTATCCGGGTGAGCTGATTTTTTGGGTAGCAGGGGGTGGAGGGGGGCTTGGGGGTGGCTACCCTAGAAATAATAACGCTTAAACTTTTTAGTGTTGTCATTAAATTCCTCGTGTAAGTTGCCAAAAGGGGGTTGAATGGGCCAAAAGGACTCTCGGTCTTGGTCGCTCTCTACACCTCTCTCCTCTGTCCTCTGGCCGCGTGTTTGGTTTGTTTTTGTGTGTATTTTGTTACTGTTTTTATTTAACATTTTAATGTCGCCTCAGCATCAGCCCCCTGCCTCCTGCCTTCTGCCTCTTGTCTTGGAACACACTAACGCCCCCGCAAGGCAGCCCTGGCAAAGGCAACCCAACAAGCACATCTGCAGGTCTATAAATTTCGATATTTACTTTTTATATTGCAAAAATTTTTCTGCTGACGGAATTACGGAAATTAAAAATGAAATGAGCCTTGAACCACGGAACCAGGGAACCGGGAACGGGATTGGGGTAAAGGGGATGAGATGAGATGTCAGCGCTCATGCGCGCCCGCCTCTGCCTTATGGAGGTTAAGAGGTTCAGGGTTCAGTTTGAGGTTCCCGCCTTCATTCCACAGTTTCACGTTCCAGGTTCAGCTTCATCCTCCCCCTTCCCCCTGCCCCCTTTGGTCCGAGATGCCACTTTAGTCATAAAAGAAACATTATTCCGTGCACTTTTTAATATCCCGCACGGTTTTAACTTTTCTCCGTTGGCTGTTTGCTGCTGCTGCCACTGCCACTGCTGCTGCTTCCTCTTTATATTTAATCGTAAAGTTTAGAAACTTTGTAATGGCAGAAGAAGGCTTTTCTTTTGAATACAAGATAGCTGATATCAGATACAGATACGAAAACACTCATGAGATTTAATTGAAGTGTACCTAAGGTTTTAATATCACATAAAAGGGGAGACTTTAAATGTAAGACCCTTTTTGTAGTTTTAATAGATTTATTGTGTTATTTAATTTCCATGAGTTTATTTTATTTGGAGAGCAAAAATTGTTAAAAGGTTAAATAGAAATTCTGTGTGAAAGAGGGAGCTAGTGAAAAATTGCTAAAGCAATAGGTAAATCTAGCTCTGTTTCACTCTCTGCTACTGCTACTGCAGTTCAGGAATCCCAAGATACTGAGAAACTGGAATACTGAAATATTGAAGTACAGAAATACTGAAGAATTGGAATACTGAGTTACAAAGATACAAAAATACAGAGATACAGAGATATTGAGATTCAGAGATACTGAGATAAGAGATACAGAGATACTGAGATACTAAGATACAGATATTCAGAGATACTGAGATTCAGAGATACTCAGATACACAGATATACAGATCCTGAGATTCAGAGATATATTTTCCTGAAAGATGACCCACAGAGAGGATTTCTATTTACAAAAAAAGAGCTTAGTGGGCAAAAGTATAGAATCTCTTCTTCCATATAAGAAGAATCTTTAACAAAAACAACATCTATTTTTTAGGTAAGATCTATATAACTTAGATCCTTTTCTGCATGGTCCTAGCAATAGAGAAAGTTGCTAGGACCATGCTGAAAAGGATCTAAGTTATATATATCTTACCTAAAAAATTAAGAAAAAACTACTACAAGTTTTAATACAGAATTTATATATTTTAATATATAGAACTTTCCAAAAAGATGAAGCAAAAAAAACCCTAAACTAAGCGATTCTTGTAATAAAATATTTATTATTTTAAAGAAAACAAAACCCTCTCTCTCTCTCTCTCCTCAGTTCTGGCTCCAATCGCTTTTCTGCTGACCATTTCCATTCCCATATCTTTACCCAGCTCCATCCCAATCCCAATCGCAATATCCCCATTCCCTGGGCAATCCCCTGATTAGAGAGGCCTTTCCACACAAAACGTTTAATAGCTAATCAACAGGCAGTGGAGAGAGTCATCTAATTTTCAGAATTTTATGCTTTTTCCCGCATAGTTGTAAACTTGGGAAATGTGAATAATGATGGGTGGCAGGGTGGAGTCAAAGAGGGGTGGCTGAACGCTGAACACTGAATGCTGAATGCTGCACTTTATTTTTTTTCTCTTTTCTTTTGGCCCAACTGCCACCGGACTTGGGCTTTGATTTGATTTTTACGCCGCGCCCATAAATTGTTTAGATGAGTTTTTTAATCGAAATTGTTCGAAATGACTTAGGTGCGCATAAAATGTCTCTGTCTCTGGAGAGGCAGAGCAGCAACCAAGAGGGGATGGATGGTTGCTTGGTTTGGTTTTGGTTTTGTTGAATGGAAAGCGCTTTGCAAATAAATTGCCGGCCGATTTCGTTGCTCTTTTTTATAGGGCTTATAAAAAGAATATTTTTAATAGCGCATAAAAACTGTTTTGTTAGTTGCTGGAGACGCTAAATTTCACCAAGGGTGGGTGGGTATTTGGATTGGGAGATTTCTGTTTAGGCCTAGTAACCTCGGTCTCTCTTTCTCTCTCCCTCGACTCTTACTCGTTGTTCAGGTGGAGGTGGATATGGCCATTCACTTGCTCCTTGGCTATTGGCCGGATCGTTGGCCAGGATCGTGATGCCCTTCACTTTTTACTGGCCAGGCGTCAGCGTCGTGACTCGTAAATGTTTTGCCGAAAAACTTTGAACTTGATGGCCTTTCCTTTTGCCTTTTTACGGCAATGCTACTGCTGCCGTGTGCTGGCAAGCATCTCTCATGTGGTCATGAGGGGAGAGTTGGTGGAATGGTATAGCCACCACCACCAGCACCACCAGAGAGAGCCAGCAGAGCCCCACATAAAAAGATACATTTGGCAGGCACCCAAACGACGCATAAAACGCGTTACTTTCATCCATGAGCGACGTTGATGGGCTCATAAATGCCGCGAATGTGCATGAAACGCGTATTTTTCTACTTTTTGATGATTTTGAAATTTTGTATGCGTTGAGTGCCGTTAACAGAGAGTGTGTGTGGGTGTCCCGCCCCCCAAACCCAAGCCCAAAAACTTGAGCCGGAATTGTTTTTAACCCACTAAAGGCCTTGGTGCCGTAGCAGTTGCTGCTGCCGTAAAAGTAATAAGAAATGTCTCATTTTTAGAGCTTCGAAAATAAAAAAAAGTTATCGGCCGGCAATTTCGTCAGCCTTTCAGCCTCCCTTTCTCTCCCTCTCTCTCTCTGGGCAGCCATAAAAAGGGCTGCGGTTTAGTTTCCTTCAGGCTGCTCCTTCCTCAAGGAAGGATATCTGGCCCCTAATCCCTCGCAAATTAAACCAAGGCCCAAGGCTGCTTCTGGTGGAAACTTTCTATATATCTTAAAATTATATATATGTAGATGTCTATAGGTTCTGTTTTTTTTTTGTTTTTGTTTTTTTTTTTGGTAATTAAACCCTTTGATTCAGGTCCTGCCTCTCATTGAACACTTTTTTGTGATTTTTGCCCATAAATGGTTATAGAGGAGACACAGAGCCTAGAGAAGGAGCAGGAGCAGGAGCCTCCTCCCGCAGGCTGCGTCTGAGTGGGAGGAGCTGTCATAGTTGCGCATTTTAAATTAGCGTATCCTTGCACACACACCCACAGAGAGCCTCCTCTCATCTATCGCCATCTTTGTTCGTTTTCGGGGCTTCGCTCGCTGGGCATTCATTAGATTGATTTTTATTTTATTGCCTCGCATTTTAGGGCGGAGTTTTTACATATTTTTTTTGCATGCGTCCGAGCGAGTGAGAGCTTGGTCCTCCTCTGTCCCTGTCCAGCTTGGACGCCCATTTCGCATTTTAAATAAATTTTTTCACATTTTTTTTCACGTTTTTTAAAACGTTTTTTACACTTTTTAACCATGTTGTTGGCATTTTTTTTTGTGTCATTTTTGTCACTTTTTTAAGCGTATTTTCTTTGTTTTTTTTCTCATATTTTTTTATTTTATTTTTTCCCCCACTAAATTGCCAAACTGCATTGACCGCCCCCCTCCCCCCTGCTCCTATGTAAATTGCAGTTGCAGTTGCATCCTGCATCCTTGTTTTTCGCTGTCATCGTTTCGGTTTTCGGGTTTTTTTTCGCCCCTCTCTCTCTCTTCCTCACAGTTCTCTGCTTAATTTTATTTATTTATGGTTTTTATATATTTTTTATATATATATTTTTTTTTTATTTCAATTTTTGCGCTAGCCAGCCGCCCCCTCTGGGTGCTTCACACACATGCATACGCACACACTGCTCCTCCCACCTGGCATCGGCAGCATCAGCAGCAGCAGCAGCAGCAGTAGCATCGGCATCTTCCGTCTCATCCCCCAACGGACGCCTCTCGCTCGCACCCTGTGCTGCCTGCTGCAGTGCATTCGCGGTGGGGAGCTGGCCGGGAGAGAGAAAGGAGGAAACCAATAAACTGCATTGCCGGCACAGGAGCGGCTCAGGGAGAACTAAAGGATAACTATATGAAATACAGAATCTGCAGGACCTACAGAAGGACCTCTCTGTAAGTGAAGAAAAGTTTATTTACATACAAAAAATATTTCATTTAAAAGATTTTTATTTGGGTTTTGGTTGATTTTTAATTTAATTTTTGTTAGTTTGCGAAAAAAGATAAGCTTCGAAAATACAAAATAAAAACCTGTAGGACCACAGCAATTGCCATGAATTCTAAAAGTGGCCAAGAAATACTTTCTAACTTTATCTTTTCTGATCCTAAGACTTTGAAGTCCCTTAAAAAGAATTTAGAAAAATATACAATCCAGTTACAAATTCGATTTATTTTGTGGTATATATATTTTTTAACAGCTTTTAAAAAGGATTTACAAATTTTGGGGATTTAAAGGAAGGAGCAAGACACTCCAGCAGAAGTAAAAACTTGCAAATAACAAAATTTGTTACTTCTATTTATTCTTATTTCCTGTTTGCCTTATTTTCATGTCAATTAATTTTTTGATAATATATAATTTAAATCCTATAACACTCACTCCTATGATACTCAAAGGAATAAAAACGAATATAAACTTTAGATATTTTTAAAAATATCTATATTTCTATATTAAATTTTATAGGCATCAAAGTGTACGTTAGTTTTGAAATTATAGATATTTATGGTATATGCGAAATATTTCTATAGTTGAAATGGAATTTATAAAAATGTAAGAACATTTTCAAAAATATAGATATTTTTTTGCAATTAAATTACAATATTTTTTGACTTTTCCATTTGATAAATACAAGTTTACTATATTTTCGATATTATATTATTTGATACATTGTAGAGGGACTCCTTTCGATATCTAGTACAGATATTGCGATAACTAACTATACTTGATTGAATAATACAAAAAAAATGCATTTTATATCAAATTTCTGGTGAAAATAAGAAGCTGCGCTCCTGGGAAATGCATTTGTAGGCAAAATAACTAAAACAACTGCCTCTGCCGAGCTGCAGCGTCGCAGCAACAACTGCAACAGCAACTGCAACAGCAAACTGCAGCAGCGGCAAACTGCAACTGCAACACACACACACACGCTCACTCTCCCTCTCGCTCGCTCGGCCATCGTCCGGCCTGCTCTCGCCCAGGGCTTAGGATGTGTGCGTTTTGAGCCTATGCTTTCTTTTTTTTCGGTGTCCTTTTTTTCTGTTTTTTTTTTTGCACTTTTTCGGACAATTTTTATATATTTCTAGGATCTCCCTCCTTTTTTTCTGTGCTGTTGCTTTGGGTTTTTTATTTTTATTTCAGGGCCAAACTCGGCGGTCCGAGTGCCAATAGCCGAGTGCAACCGAGAGCCGAGTGCATCGGCGTGCGAGCCCCTCCCACAAGGACAGGAGGGTGGCATGTGGCAAGGTGGTAGGCAAAGGGTGGGAGGGGAGTGGGCCTTGCTGCAGTGGCCAGTGCAGCAGCAGAGCCTGCTGTCATTTCACTCGCACCCAGGCCTCACGCGATTGGGAATATGTTGTTTGATTTTCTCCGCCACCTACGGGCACTCCCTCTTTCCCTCCTTTTTTTTTTGACTATTTTTTTTTTTGTGCGTTGGTGTTTTTTGTGGGCAATTCTTTTTTTTAGTCTTTTGTGCTTTTTGGGCGGCTTTTTATGCCTTCCTGTTGCACGCAACTTGCAGCGCTGCATTTTTATTGGCTGCCTGGCGGTAAGTGTGTGTGTGCGAGTGTGTGTGCTATAAGCCATAAGTAGGTGCTATGCATGTACTAATTTTTTTTTTTTTTTTGGTTTTTTTTGTAGCTGTTTTTGTATTTTTTATACCTATTTTTGTATTTTTTTTATCCTTTTTGGATTTTTTTTTTCTTTTTTTGTTTGTTTTTTTTTTTATTTTTATTTTTTTGCCTGCGTATATATTTTAGCTATCGACATGGGCAGTTTTTTTCTTTTTTGGTTGATTTTTCACATTTTTCCCTGGCTGCCGCTGCGGCGCTTAATGCAAATAAAATGTTTGCATTGACTTGCATTATTCTGATGCCTCCCCCTCCTGCTTTCATTTTTTTTACTTCTTTTGGCTACACCCTGGTACAGTGATAACGCATCCTGCATCCACCAGCTTTGTCGTTTTTTTTTTTTTTATTTTTTGAGTCATTAAAAACTGCCCATGCTCCCAATGCTGGCTGGCTGCAGGGCTTCGGGTCCTGGCTCCGGCTAGGGGTTCACAGGGTACGCGTTCTGGTTCTGCTCCTGCTCCTGATGGGGCGCCCGCTTGTTGTGGGTCGAATGTGGGTCGCCGCCTTTTTTGTTGCCCGTCTTTTTGTTGGCCAGCTTGCGTCGCATAATCGCCGGCTTCACACGCAGTGGAGAGGCTACGATACACCCCCGAAACCAGCCCCCTTTTGGACCCCCTAGGACCTTCCCCAAAAAACCCATCAGAATCAACGGTTTTTTCGGCATTTTGCATGCAGCTTTTGCGTTGGAGGGGGGGAGTGATGGGGGTTTGCTTTACGCTTTCCACTTTTCCACTTTTTTCCACATTTCCACATTTACGTTGTTATGGTTGGAGTTGTTTTTTTTTATTATTATTTCTGCCTTCTCTGTCCTGTCTGTCTGACTCTTTCCAGTACTCCCTAGGCTGCATTTTTCACATAAATTTCACATCCTTTACAAAATTACCGATATTTTGATAGCCAGGACCCCGGGCTTAAGCTGTCGATTAACATTGTGTAGGCCTGCTTTTTAGGGGGGGATACTGTCCTCCTCTGTCTCTGGTTTCTATACTCCAATATCCTTTGCCTACTCTCCTTACCTGACTGGATCCTGAAATCTGGTTTTTGTTTTATATATATATATTTTTTTTTTTGTTTGTATGCCGAGTTTTTGCGTTTTGTGCTTTGCTTTTCAAACATTTGCATTTTGCCACTTGACGCTTTTGTGTGTAATTGATTTCCAACGCTTTGATTGTCAAGTGGCAGCTTCTCTCCTCTGCCTCGGCCACCGCAGTAGCGTGCCTGCAACAAGGACACAACAAAAGAGCATGGCGGCCCCTCCAGGTGCTTTGCCAACTATTGTTGTTGTTGTTGTTTTTGTTTTGTTCCTACTGTTCCTTTGATTTCCTCCTAATAGGAGCAGCAGCTATGGGCCATCATCCTGCCAGCTCCTGGGTTGCCATCTATTTTGTGGTACCCCCCCCCGCCCGTTTTGGCAAAGTGCAAAATGCAAACACAAATTAATTTCCACCATTTAGTTGCACTGCCGTTCAAGTGGCAAAAATGGGGCGGGGTGTCCTTGACCAGGCAGAGCTGGCATTAAGGTAGCAAAGGGAGCAACCTCTGACCTTAGCTGCTGCCACTCGAGAGCCTCAACTGAAGCTGGGAGCCATCGATTGCGGCAATAAATCGATCAGAGGGTAAGGGGGAACAGGTCAATTTTTGATTTTTTTTATTTTATTTGATAAATTAAAATATAAGAAATCAAGGGGATAAGAGAGAGGGAAATGTGAATTATTTGGTGTTTACAGTATTTAATAAAATGCAGACTTTATTCATATAATAATATCTAATTTAATATTATAAAAATATTATTTATAGTTTTATTGAATACAACCATTATTTCTATTTATATTTATAAAGTTAACATTTTAAGTTGATTTATTTTATACTCAAGAAATAGCTATAAACAAATAAAATTTGTTTATAAAATATCAAAATATGCTTAAATCGAAATAAGCAACATTTTTGTTTATAAATTAATAGGAATAAAAATATATGTCAAGTCTTTAACGCTGGCAGCCCAAAGTGTTAATTCTTCTATTTTATTTTCTATTTACTTAATATCCTTTGGTGGATATAATTGTAATATTACAAAAATTTATCTAAAAATAATAATATATTATAATAATAATAATAATATATAATAATATAAAAAGAATTAAATAAAACAATAACGGAAGCAAAATTAAAAGAAATCAAATATTTTCCGAAATTTCGGGATTTGGAATCTTGTGAATTGGTGTCTGTAGAAGGATCATCTAGAACCTTGACCCATATGGTGGACATATTCAACAGTGAAAGGCTTAAATCTGATGAGAATGGATCCGCCGAAGTTTAAAAAAGCATAGTCCTAAGACTAAAGTTCTAAAACTCCTAGTGCAAGTCTTACCAAACCGTTCATTCGTCATGATATCCTAACACTATAAGGGGGAAAGGGCTCCATTTAGTTTTTAAATTATTTTACACGGCCCTAGCCAGGTTTTGAAAATATAAATGGCAAATTGTAAATTTGAAAATTCATATTTTGGTCAAAAATACACGAAATTCAATTCTAAATGCATAGCTGTGTTATTTTATCCGCCCTTAACAAACGTACAAACCAAATTTAAGGGTAACATTTTTTTTTTAATTTTTAACAATTTGGAAAAAATTCCAAAAAATTATTTTTGTTCATAATATGGCTAAGAAAACAAAAACAAACACAGCAATGCTTTCCGATTTGAAATTGGTATATTTTTGGCCAAAATATGAATTTTAAAATTTACAATTTGCCATTTATAATATCAAAACCTGGCTAAATCGATTCTCCCATTAATTCTGATCAAGAATATATACCGAAAATAACTCCTTCCCGTGTTAAAACGTATTTGAAAAGATAGTTTGAATGGGTCGCTAGAACGAAAAAGCCACCAAGCGGCTGTAGTTTGAACTAGGGCTTGTAGCTGAGGGGAGAGATAGAGGGAGATAGCGCGATGGATTTGCTCGCTCTCTTAGGTGTCGTTTATTGCTTATGTGTAAGTGGGATATACTCTATATGTGTGTGTGTGAGAGAATGCGACTCTGCGTTGTTAATTAAAGGTTCGATCGAGAGGCGGCGGGTTCGATTCCACACAGTCTTTTTCCAAAAATGTTTTTTTTTTTATTTTTATTTTATGAATTTCACTTTTTTTTAGTTTTTCTTTGATATTTTACTTAGTTTTTACTTTGAGTTGTTTAAATTAATATTTATTTGAAATATTAATGTAATATTTATGGAAAGCGCATATTACATTAACAGCGCTGTTTACATAGAGGCTTCGATCGGGAGGTCGCGGGTTCAAACCCCCGCGAAGACTTTTCCAAAAAAATTGTTTTTCAATTTTTATTTTATGAATTCAACTTGTTGTTGAGTTTTACTTTGATTTTTAATTTTTATTTGATCTATTTAAATTAACATTATTTTTTAATATTAATGTAATATTTCTGGAATGCGCATCTTTTATTAACAGCGAAAGAGCGCTGTTAACATAAAGGCTTCGATCGAGAGGTCGCGGGTTCGATTCCACCCAAAGACTTTTTCCAAAAATGTTTTTTTTTATTTTTATTTTATGAATTTAACTTTTTTTTAAAGTTTTTCTTTGTTATTCTACTTAATTTTTACTTTGAGTTTTTTAAATTAATATTAATTTAAAATATTTTTTAAATATCGATGTTAATTATTTTTGGAATTCACTTACTTACAGGTGTTTTTGGGTATTCGTCTAAATGCTTTCGATTGCTTAATTTAAATGAATATTATTTTAATTATTACAGCAATACATAAACATAAAAAGGTATTTATTAAAAATGTGCGGTTCAATTTTGGTTCTTCGGATCGCGGGTTCACATCCACGCGAACTTTTCGAAAAAACTTTTTCGAATTTTAATTTTTTTAAAATTGTAATTTTATTTATATAAAAGTTATTTTTATTTAAATAATTAAATTAATATTCAATTCAAAGCCAATATTAATGCCCTCTTCTTGCATGCGCATTTTTAGGTGATAGGGAAATGAAAAGTATTACGATGAGAGGATCATCGTTCGATTCCACATATACATTCTGATTCACCATTAAATACTTAATTAATTCGCAGAAAAATATTTCAAATAAACAAATGATCAACAATTTTTAAATGATTTAAATTTACAAACTAAATTTTGTTATTTTGGTTACGCATAATTCAAATTGTTTAACCAATAAACAAAATTACTTTTGAAAGCTTTTTGTTTTTAATCAATGGTTTTTTTTCGGCTTATTTTCTAATTTTCAGTGGTCTGTACATATGAATATACATATATACATATATGTACATACATACATATATGGTACATTCCGTGAGCCTTGGCATTAAATAAATAAATATTTCTCTTCGTCCTGCGTTGGGCGACAACCAAAAGCATGCAAAAAAAAAGAAAAGGAGGAAAATATTAAAAATCTTCGCACGCATTTTGGCCGCGCATTAAAATCAAAGTAAAATGGCATCAATATAAATACTCGTAAATTTGCAATTTCGAGGCAAAGTCCCCCAGTCCTGCCACGTTTCTGCTTCGTCCTGCTCCTGCTGCTGCTCTTACTTTCTACTCCTCCTCCTCCTGGCTATATGCGCCTCTGTCAACATACGCGTCGCCGGGAACGGTATGTGGAGTGGTGGTAGAAGGCTGGAGGAGTAGCAGCAGGCTCTGCGTCGCATCGCATCGTAAAAAGCCTGTCCCTGTCGTCCTCGCTTCGTCCTTGTCCATGGCTCATTCGCGTGTTTAGCCTGCGAAGCGCATATGTTTAGAGAAATTAGTTTTTCATAACGCACAAGTTGTTATTGCCACCCACGCACACACATATACACACACACCCCTGCACACACACACACACACACTGCCTTTTAACGGGATTTTTTATTGCAAATTCTATTCAAATATCCATTCAGTTTTATGGGCCTACCCTGGCAGCGCTTCCTTTGAAGCCTCGCCCCCCGCAAAAAAAAAGAAAAAATTCGCATATGAGCAAGGACCCAAGGGGCTGCTCCTTGCTACCTTGTTGTTACCGTTTTTATTTTTATTTCATTCTTCTTCTCTCTTTTTTTTTTGTTTCTTTTTTTTTTTAAACAAACACAATTTTTAATATGCCTGCAATTTTTATGAGTGTTTAGAGGAATTTTATTGCACAAGATTTCCCTGGCCCCGGCCTAGGACCCAGGACCAAGGCGGGAATGTGGTCCCACGTCGCGTATGCGCGATAAGCGCCCCACATTTTCTCCCTACGCCTCTCGTCCTTGGCGAATCGCATTTGTGTGTGTTTGTGGCACGAAATGTCCTCGAGTACCATAAAAATAAAGAATGAAAATAATATTAAATATTATAATGTTAGAGAGCTGGAGAAATGGAGGAGGAGGAGGGGCAGGATGAGGAGGAGGGTGTCATGACTGCCTTCTTGGACTCACAGCTGGCAACTAGTCTTGGCTTAGCCTTCAGACAAATGATCCCTATCCCTTCGACATTAATCCTGAGAAGAGAGGCACGTTGAAAATGCTTAATTTACCTGCCACATCTTTGCTGTTCAGCTTCAGTTTCTGCTCCTGCTTCTTGAGTCCTTGGATTCCGCTCTGCGCAAATTTCAAAGCTCACGTTCCGGCACATGTGTCCCCCAGGCCAAGGACTCCTAAGCTGGCTCTTTTTTTTCGGGTGCCTATGCGAGGTGTCCTAGCCAAGTATAAAAACCTAATCCCTTCTCTTTGGGTTGCTTCTGGAATTTGTATTTTAAAAATCGTTAAAAACTTGAAATTCTATCAAGAGATTTCTTCTATTAGAAAAATCACAAATAGAGCTGAGAGTAAAGATTATAGTAAAGATTAGATCAGAGGATTAGCTCTCCCTAGTTGGTTGTAAGCTTGTCCCGGAGGCTTTATCCTTGCAGTTTTTTCCACAGTCTTTAAAATACACTCTTTATTTATCTTCTTAAACAGCTCAAGCAAGAGCCAAAACCAGTTCATTTTCTAATGGAATTCGAATTACTTATTTATTAAATGATATAATTTCTACCATTTAATTTAAAGACTTTTGATGATTATCTTTGGTCAAAAGTCCATAATATTTGTATAACTAAATTATATTAAGTTTTAATTATTTGTGTGTGTGTGTTAAGCCTGGATTTAGTTTTCATCTTTTCCTCAACACTTTTTACCTACTTTCCTGTTTTCAAATATAAAAGCTTACTTAATTATTTTTCAATATTTTATATGAAATAAATTGATTTAGTTCATCATTGTTATTAATTAAATGTAAAATAGAAGGCTATTTCATTATAATTGTTTGAATTGTTTATGTCTTCATGCTTATTATTTACGGTAAGATAAGATTTATGCCATGATTTTAATTATATAAATTGCAAAACAAAGGTTTATATTATTTTGTTACCTAATTTATTATATAGTCATGGTTTAATTTATAATTTTAAATATATAATAGTTAAAGAATAAAGGTTTATATAATCCTTAATATTATTTGGAATTTATAAAAGGTTAATTTAACTAACTTTAATAAAAATACAAGGCTTATGTGTCATTATTTGTTATTATTATTAAATCTCAAATTAAAGTTTTGCCTAATATATAACATACCAGCGAGTTTTTTAATTAAAAACTCTATCATGTTCATTCATTAAATATGTTCTTTGTTTATAACAATTGTAGGTAATAAATAAAATTAATAAATAAGTAATTCAGCAAATAAGTAACTTGATAAATGAGTAAATAAGGAAATTGGTTAATAATTAAATAGGCAAATCGATAAGTAAGTTAATTATTGAGTGAGGTAATTATTATAATAAACAAGTAAATTGATAAATAAAGTAAAATAAGAAATAAGTAGATTAAGAAATAAGTAAACTCATAAATAACTTAATAATTAAGTTAAAAAAATATTACCCAGTCCAGATATAGCTATCAATTTTATAGATCTTTTTAAACAAGATAAAGCTGATGATGATAATAATAATGATGATGATAAGGATTAGCCAATTCCAATTCAAATTCCCCCAGAAAGCAAGGCTTTGCTAGCCAGGCTCCCAAAAACAAACAAAAAAAAAACAAAAAAACCAGGGCATGGCCCTTAGGGTCCCAACTCTCATTTCCCCTTATCGCCAGACACAAATCTTGGCACAAAGCGAGCTCTTGGAATTGGTCTAAAGTATGGCTCCCAGTTGGCTCATGGCCCATGGCCAATGGTCCAGTTTCCCATGTCCCTTGTCCAGAGTCCTTCCTCCAGTGTCCCTCCTCTAGTGTCCCTTCATCCAGTGTCCTTTCCTCCAGTGTCCCTTCTCTAGTCTCACTCTTTCACTGTTCCTCTTTTAGTACCCCTTGTCCAGTGTCCTTCCTGCAGTATCCCTCGTCCAGTGTCCAGATCTGAGCTGCAGTTTCGTAGCCCCGTTTATGGATGATCGTAAAAGGCTAGGGCCTTATGGAAAATAGGCAACAAATATATTTATTATTTTCATGCAATTTCTTCTTGTTTTTTTTTTTTTGCTCGAGCACAAAAATATTATTACCAGAAGTCGCGTCACATATCGAGGGGGGAGGGAGGAAGGAAACGGATCGGATCTGGTTCCACGTATGGATGGGTAATGACTTTTTTATGACCATGTTGGAACAAGAGCCGCACAGAGAATCGAGGCAAATATTTTTATGACATGTTATTAAAATTTCGGCATCGACAGGAGGTTGATGAGGAGGCGAAGGAGGTGGATGAGGAAGGAGTCAGGTACGATATGAGTGAAGCTTATTAGAAAAAAATTACTTTAGCCTTGTCCCCCCCCTGGAAAAACCCAGTAACTGTAACTGTAACTCCTATGGTATCTCTGTATCTCTGCATCTCTGTATCTTTGTATCCTATGGCCCCATGGCCAGCATTTTTATGTATTGCCAAAATGATGTTCTATAACATTTTTTATTATGAATAACGGTTGTAAAATTGCGCAACGAAACAAAGGAGCAGCCAGCAACAGTCGCAAGTCAAGGCTCTCAGGGTGGAGGCTTAGGTGGGAGCGGGAGCTGGGGGCACACCTCCTTCTCCTCCTCCGCGACCACACAACACATAAAAACACACGAAATGCAAATTGTAAATTACAAATTTGCAATAAAAATTTTTAATAGAATGAAACATTTTGCCTTTATGAGTTTGTCTTTTCTGAGGAGGGAAAGCCTGGGAATTTATCTGCTTTTATGATAACGTTATGTGTGTGTGTGTGGTGTGGCAGGTCCTGCTTCTGTTACTGCCGCCTCTCTTCTTCAGCCTCATCATTTTCTCGTATTGTTCTTGTTTGTCGTAACAGTTTTGCATTAACATTAACGTAATTCTCTTTGGCATTATCATAAATACATTTTACGCATATTGCCAGGCAGTCCAAGGAGCAGCCAACAGCCAGCCAGAACATTTCATTCTCACTCCCTCTTCCTCTCTCTCGACTATCTGTAGCATCTGCTTTCCGTTTAGTGCTAATTTCGTGGTCTTTATCGATGGGCATGCATGGCATACTCATGAATTTAGGCTCCAAGGACATTCGTATGCTTGGCGGGGAGGGGGAGGGGATCCTGCATTGCATTAGTTGGTCGGTCGGTTGGTCGGTCGGCCAATCAACGTTGGCAGCGAAAGAGACTTAGAAGCCTTTCAAATCGTTGCATCCGCGCACATACACACTCGTCCTCGTCCTCGTTGGCTTTCGCTGGCTGCTCGGTACGTTGTTCGGGACACATTCGGGGTCCTCGGCTATCCGTGCGCTTTGCTTTTTAGCCTCTCTAATCAGCAACGTGTGAGTGGTGGTGGGGGTGTGGGTGAGGGGTCCTACTTCGGTTAGCAAATCGTCCTTGCTGTCGTTGCTCGCTCTCGCTCTATTCCGCCTGGCATAGTTGTGCCAGCCAGCTAGCCATATGTGTGTGTGTGTGTGTGTGTGCTGGTCGTGCTCTTCCATCAGCCACATCCTGACAGAGTGCGCCCCCTCGCCCTCGCCAGTCCTGTCCTGGCCCCCAAAAGCTCGCCTCTCGTGCTCTCGGCTCCGCTTCACTCGTCGTCGTGTGCGTCGGCTCCGACCGCAGGCAGCCGGCAGTTTGGGTGGCAGAAGGGTCGCCGGGGCAAAGGCGGACAGGACTTCGGTGTCCTAGATTTGTTTAAATTATTTTGCGATAGTGTGATTGGCCTGTGCGCCCAGGCCAATGGGAGACTTGCACATGCTTAGAGCTCTCGCTGTCTGTGAGGAGGTCGCTCGCTCCTAGCTTTTTTGACCTAAATGCGTGTCGTCCTCGCCCTCTCGTAGTCGTAGTCGTAGTCGTTCTCGTTGCCGAATAGTGCAGGGCAGACCCCCTCCCCTACTCCACCCGGACTACTAGTGTGTGTGTGTGCTCGTGGTTGGCCACGACAGCCACGAGTGTGTTTAGTTTGCGTGATAGGCCCGTTGTCCTGGCTGACGAGGACGAGGATTTGCATATGAGTATTTTGTTGTCGGGGGAGTTAGTTTAGAAGCCGAGCTATGGACGAGCCTCGGAGCCAATAGTCGATGTCCTACAAAAAATTAAAAAAAAGAAAAGAGTTGCATTCTATGTGGGTGCTTAAGAGGGAACCTAGGGCCCAGGTCCTGACAAGACACACACACACACCGCGACAGGCATTTAAATTAATTTCAAAATAATCATGAGCAGGAAACAAGGCAGTCGAGAGGAGCTTAATTCCCTTTTGCCAAGGACCAAGACAAAGGCCAAGGCATTGGTGGAATGCCGGGAAGGAGACCTCTGCCTGTTGTTGTTGTTGTGCCTGTGTGTCAAGGATTTTCAGGGTTAAATTAGCTGACTGCGAGCGTGCGGTTAATTTTTTTTCTGCAGAGCGTAAAGAGGGGTTTGGGGGCGGAAAATGAGGAGGAAGGATGTGAGTCCCGTGCAGAAGGAGGAGGTTAAGGATGGAGACCTGAAGCTGTAGAGGATAAAGCCGCCTTGATGGGGCTCCTTTGTCTGAACAAGAGAGAGAGAGAGCGAGAGTGAAGCTGGCTCTGGCTGATGATGGGCACGGACGATCTTGGCTGACATCTGAGACGGGAGATGGAGATGGAGATGGTGCTGGAGAGGGGGAAGCCCCGGCAAGTGGCACATGTAATGAAATATGCTTAAGAAGTGCGGTCTCCTCCTCTTACTCCTTCGCTGCTTAACTTTTTTTGGGAGCTCCATCATATGATGAGGAAGTGGGGTTGTTGCCTACGCAGCCTGAAGTCCCAAGGATCAAGGCGGAGTTGAAGGATGGGGCATGGGCACAACAAGCATATGAAAAGTTTGTTAAGAATTCTTTTTGTGTGTTGGCGGCGCACGCTAACCCCATAAAAAACCACACACACACACACACCAACCCCATCCACACACACTCACGCATTTCTACTAATGTCGCAGCAACATTTGCGGTTTTAATTCCTTCCGAATCTCACATCTGCCTACAGAAAAACCCCTTTACATGGAAAGAAATATATAATCATAAGAAATATAAATGAGGTTTTCAATGGGGATTATAAAAGATAAATTAATGTTATTTAAATATAGCATTTAAAAAATGTAACAAATAAGTCATATGTTGTTTTAGAATTTATTTAAATGAAACATGAAAAGGCTTTGCTTTAATTAGGCTTTACGGATGCATTAATATTTTATATTTATTGATATTTTACACATCAATTTGATATTTGATATTTAAAAATATTACAGCTAAGACATGAATGCATTAATTTTTATAGGGAAAACTTTTATGTGCTAGTTTTTATAAGGTTTATATACAAATCTGCATATCCAAATTTGCAAATTTGTAAAAATTAAAATTTTTGGCAATTTTTGAGCATTTTTATGATGTAACATATAAAATTTATAAAATTTTGGAATAAATTGAAAATTCTATTTTGCTTTGGAAAATGAATAAATCGACTCGCTTTTTGATGCTGATTATGAATATATATGATTTATAGGGTCAGAAATGAGGTATTCGCTGCGTGGCAAGCTTCTTAACTGTTATAAACGGAATGCAATATTCAACATCAAATTAAATTGATTAAAAATGTCAAATTTTGGAATATTTTGATGTGATATTGAGCTTTTTATTATTGTGGATATATATTGTAAAACTTTCCCTGTCGTTATATGTTTATTTCCTCCTAGATCTCACTGATTATTAAAGATAAAACCTAAATAAAAGTGGTTAAGAAAATCAGGTATTAAGAAAATAATAAAAAAAATGGGTTTCTAATCAGATTTAATAGGAATAAATTGAGCTTCCTGTTAATATCTAAAATATGTAACAGAAACTCTCACAAGTAGCGCCAATTTTTTTCTCTGTGCAGTGAAAATATACTGAAAAAAAAGAAAGAAAGAATTGTAAGAAAGTTTGGCTCATTAAAGTCAGAGCTTGGGAATCGCCAGAGACGAGGCCCTGATGGCTGATGCCTGATGGATGATGTCCTGATGGCTGAAGCTGCTCATCTTGGCAGGAGATCTGCCAAGCAGGATCCCAAAAGTCAGAATCCTCAAGTCCTGGTCTCTACGTCTTTGAGGAGTGAATAAAAATTGCTAAAAAAAAAATTTAAGAAAAGAAAAGAAAACAATTGTGCGGTTTCGCTTCGTTGGACTAAGCCAGGGCAAGGGGTAGATGGGTGCTTGGAGGAGGTTGTCAGGACACTGGGTGTGCTGTGCTGTGCTGTGTGTGGTTACGCGTGTGCTTCTTCGCCTGCCGCGAGGCAAATTAAAAATTTCGTTTCTCGACTTTTTCTCTCTATGCTCACTTTTATACCATTGCCCCCGCGTTTCTTTTGCAACTTTCCAGCAGCACCGAGCATCCCGAGCTCCCAGCTCCCAGGCTCCGGAAAACTTTCTAATAATGTTGTACACAATTTAAATAGAATTTGCTGTGTGTTCCGGAGGAGCTGGAGGAGCACCAAGCTGCAAAATACTGACGCATATGAGGCTGGAGCACACAATCAACTTGGCCAAGAATATGGCTGTTCGCGTGGGAACAGAACGCTCCTGAGGGTGGGGAGGAGGCGTTTTTGGGGTAGGGAAAATTCTGGGTTTTTGGGATATGAACACGCGGTTTCTCATTATGCTAACGAAGTAAAAACTTTACAAGCACATATGAGAGTGCGAGAGAGGAAAACTCCATGAAAAGTAGAAGGAGGAGGAGGTGGAGGAGAAGGAGGAGGAGCAAGTGGAGGTGGAGGTTGAACAGAGTGGGAGTAAGGCAAAACAAGTGTGCGGGAAATTGAAAGAAAATGCAGCAGCATCAGCCTGAAAGCACAACAATAACAACAAATGCAGCAAATGCAAAAAAAAAATAATAAATAAAAAACTGCACAGAAAACTGCAAGAGAATTAAAAGAAAATGGCAAGAAAATTGCAAGAAAATCAAGTAAAACTATGAAAAGAAGAAAAAAACATAATGAGAGCCAGAAAAAAGTCTAGAAAAATCATAAGAAACCAAAAAAGCAAGGAAAAATCTAGAACAAAGCAGGAATAAAAATAATATCAATTATGCAACAAACCAAAAAAAAAAAAAACAAAACAGGAAGTATCAAAAAAAAAACAACAAAAAGAGCAAGAAAAGCCAAGGAAAACCCCGAAATAAAATATGCATAATGAAATTCACAATAAAACATGCATATGTGCCGCCAACTCTCTAGGGGATCGGGTGACGGGTGGCGGATGAAGGGTTGCGGCAGTGCGGCAGTGCGGCAGTGCGTGTGGCTGACTCTGCCAAGTTGCTAACAAGCTTAGTTCCTCCTGCCTCTGAGTCCGCTCTCCTTCTTGGATCCAGCAGCTACTCAGTCAGAAGGATGCTGGAACCTGGCACTAGGATGATGGGGACTGACGCAAGAGATGCCTTTCCGCTGCAATTTGTAATTCATTTCGAAGCCCAACTAATTCTGGGTAGGTCCTTTCAGATCCGATTTTATATATAACTGTTAATACAGACAATGTTTGATGCCTGGATTTATGAGAATTCTGTTATGTTTTCTGATTTTCCATTGACAGGATTGACACTTCAATTAATTAAGTTATAATAATAATATTCATATAGAGATCCTTTATCCATGTGTTGTATATAAAACTAATCCTTGTTTCAAGGAAAAGTTTTATTTAGGTGTAAAATAAGCTTCATTTTATATGGATCTTAAATAATTGTAGCCCTAAAAAGGCTAATTGGCATAACTCTTCTCCCTTTTTATTATTTAAATTTTTTTTTTAATAAAATTAAAACTTTAATTGCGTGTTTATTTAGTGAATGTTTTCACATTTACCGTTTCAATATCTATTTTAGTTTTTTTAAGTTTCTTAAAATTAGATTCTTAAATGCCAGTTTTAACTTTTATATTATAATGAAAACGAATGCATTTTTATTAATGATAAATATTATTAATAATAATAATACATTTAAAGTATGATTACAAAATAAAATTTTTTTTCTTAATTAAAGGAAATAATGATTGAATATTAAATTAACTTGTTATTTGCAATATGGTAAAATATAATTTGAATTTGTCTTTACTTTTATTGCTAATTTTGAACAAGAAAAATGAACTAAGGAGAATTGAAATTAAAAAAATGTCAAGAATTTCAATTAAGAGAATTAAAATATAAAATAAACAATTCAAATCACAATTTTATAGGATTTATATCCTTAAAACGTGGGGAACATTTTTTAAAAACATTGTAAATACAAGTTAAAAAGTTTTATTATTTTTAATATTAATAATTTGCCAAACTCTTCAAGCTCGAGGCTTCGATTTATTATTAAATCAATTATAAGAATAATAATACAATTTATATTCGTAGAATTTCTTGGGATATTTTTACCAAGATGTTGGAAGTTTATATTTTTATTTCCAAAACAAGTTACCAATGTCTGCAAAGCAATGTTACTTTACAAGATATAATTACTATTTTATCAAATTAGACCCCTAATATTAATATTAATATTAATATTATTTAGCAACAAACGTCTCACAGAAAAAATATAATTCAGCTCCAAAGGCATTTTTTTAGATGGCTTTTTTTGTTATATTTTTATTCAAAGACTGTAAATGATATATCTCCAAAATGGTTTATAGCTTGATTTCTAGAAAATATAAGAACCCAAAAGAGATACTTTTTGTGCATCTTAAAATATTCCATAATATTTCTTGGGTTTCACAAGGATTCAACTTTTGCCAAAACCAAAAGTGAACCCCTTGCGGAACCTCGAATGCAGATAGCAGATAGCAACTAGGTGCCACAGGGACCACATTGAGTACAGTTGTGTCCTCCACCATGCCCACCACCTCTTTTCGGCTCCTTCCGGCACTAAGGACTCTACTGGGGGCTTTGTGATTCCCCGGGAACTGTCGCAAAAGTGTGTAATTACTCATAATGCCAAACACCCGGTTCGGGCTAACAAAGGACTTTAATTTAATTGCGAACGAACAAAGGGGCCTCGCCTCTCCGCACCTCTCTACCAGCAATTGCAGGACGCCAGGACGAAGGATAAGACCCAATTCAGCGCAGCTCAGCGCTGGGGAGGCGGGGCAAGTAGGCCTGAGCTACTGCTGTGCAGGTGTGGCGAGCGGAAGGATAACGGCCTGATGACAGGATACATTACCGCATTGCCAAGACAAAGAAGTTAGCAGGCAGCAGAAGCTGGGACTCTGTTCGAGGCAAGTCCCGAAATAACCAAATGGAAACGAAACCATAAGCCATAAGAGAGTCTCCGAGGGTCAAGGCCAAGCATGAGACACCTTCTTCAAGCTCCTCCTCCATATCGATTGACCCAAAATGTGACACTCTCCGGGAGGAGGAGGAGAAGAAGGAGGTGCAGGAAAAGGACCTGGAGGCTGCCACTGATGCCCCAGTCTGGCGAGGTGTGTTCCCTGTGTTCCTTGGCACCAAAAAAAAAAAAAACGGAACTCAACGCCCCAGAAGTTGGCCAACTTTGCCTGTCCGTTTGGCCTTGAAGTGTCGAAAGGCAACAGAAACAACAAAAACAACAGAAAAAAATGGTCCAGATGGAGATGGCAATGGAGCAGCACCCCTGATGGGATGATGGGGCTGAGACAGACAGACAGACGCACTCTTTGCCTTCTTATTGCGGCAGACACACACACAGAGCCCCCACCCCCAACCCCCACTCACACACACCCCTTGCGAGCAAGGCCACTGCCACTGGAAGGTTGCAATCGTCGCTTTTTCTCGACGCCTTTAAAAAAATTCGACAACAATTCAATTTTCGGTGGCTTCCTGTTTTCCAATGTCCTCCTGTATCACCTCAGGATCAGGATATATACATACATATACTCCTCCTACAGTCAAGGGATTACTGCAATGCTCTTAGAAGCAGCTGAAGGATGAGGATGAGGTATCCCACCAGCTGAAGGACCTGCAATTAGCATTAACATAAAATGAGACACGGCTGGACTGCAGTTGGTTTTTGCCAAACAAAAAGAGCGAAAGGCGAATGACTTGTCTATTGGGCCACTCCAAGGGCCACAGGCCAGAAGTGACTCCTCCTGTGAGTCCTGCAATTCCTGAGCCTGCCGTAACTGCAGCTCCTGCTCCATCTGGCCTAAGAGCATACAGCGTCATGC
Organism: Drosophila birchii; assembly: GCA_035046345.1. Taxonomy (NCBI): domain Eukaryota; kingdom Metazoa; phylum Arthropoda; class Insecta; order Diptera; family Drosophilidae; genus Drosophila; species Drosophila birchii. Next base: position 5,462,497 of record JAWNOA010000043.1, on the reverse strand, counting down.
GGCGCAATTTGCGGCCCAGTGACAACATTGCCTCTCAGGAGAATGGGAAAGCAAGCAGCAGGGATCAGGCAGCAGGGAGCAGGCAGCAGGTAGCAGTGACCAGGACTCAGTAGCAGTAGCAGTGGCACCGCTACCAGGCACCAGGACATGGCACCTCCATGGCGGAGTAAGTCAAACAACGCGGAGAAATGAATTATAAAACAACATGCCAACAAAAAGTGGACAACACCCTTCCCTTTCTCCCCACTAAAGTTCTCTGCCTCATCAACCAAACCCTTTTTGGTCAGGAGCTGCAGGACATAGACCTGGACCTGGCCAGGACTCTCTCTCTCTCGAGGGGTATGTGTGTGTGTGTGTGTGTGTGCGTGGGTGGGGCACATGAAATTTTTATTTTATTTAAATGTAATTATCTGCTTGGAACACACAAAAAAATGCTCATCACGATGAGGCAGAGAGTGGCAGAGGTGGACAACAACAACAACAACAACAACAACAACAGCAGAAGCTCATGAAGTAAACACACACACACACCCTACCCCTACCCCTACCCACACCCACACACACGAAAAAATCCATTAAAATTGTGCAGGAAATATAATCAACGAAAAAAAAAGAGAACAAAAAAAAATACAACACAAAAGAAAAGCAAGCAAAAAAAAATAGAGGGAAAATCGCCACAAAAAAAAAAAAACAGAGACACACACAGAGAAAAAAAGGGTTAAGAGGAAGAGGAGGCAATGGACCAGGCGGGCGTGGCCTTTTTTTATTTTATTTTTTTGTTTTTGCTCATTTGCCACGCACTTTTCGGCCAGAATTGCAACCAACTGCAACTTGCAACGCGCAAGCCTATGCCTACGCCTATCAACCAGGATCAGGGAGCAGGGAGCAGGGAGGAGGGAGGCAGGCAGGCAGGAAGGGAGCAGGGACCAGCAGGAAGAACCAGGACCATGCACCATGCACCAGGAACCATGGACGAAGCTTGATTATGCACATGCCACCAATGATGTGTTGCCTTTTCGATTTATTTTTCGACAGCTCCTGCTGCTCCTCAGTCTATATATATATATTTATATATATATATATACACTACAGTTGGACCTCGTATGTACTCCACTCTGTGTGTGTGTGTTTTGTGCGTGTGTATTTTCCCTTTTCCCTCTTTTTTTCCCGTCTTTTTTTTTGATTATTTTTTATTTTATTTTTTGTTTTCCGCACAGCGCACAGTTTTTCGTTTACTTTTTTTTTGGCGGCCGAAAAATGTTCAAAAATAAAACGAAAATGCGCCCGCATTACGTGCGACACCAGCCTCTCACCTCGCCCAGCAGCCGCGTCAGTCCCAATCCCAATCCCAATGCGAATCCGAATCCCATCTACCACCCCCAGCATCGCCTTCTCCTCCTCTTCCCTTTGCTTTCTTTGCCGCAGCTTTGTAGGGGGATTGGGAGCACCACAACAACAACAACAACAGCGACAGCAAAAGCAGCGACACATCGCCACATAGCCATCGACATGGACATGGGACCTCAGACCTCAGACTTCAGGCTCGAAAATGTAGCAGAGAGTCCTTGAATGCAAATGGGATGTGTTGAGGAGGGAGGATGAGAAGATTTCACGCAATTGAGGTTTTAGCAATCTGAGTTCAGATCAGTTTTGGCTTAAGAAAAATTAGCAACGGAAGCGGAATTGATCTAGGAGTTTGTTTCATATTTTGACAGCACTTCCTGTTAAGAAGATAAAAAAAAGCGAGAAGAAGGTTTAAAAAGAGGAAATATAAACCAAATAAAATCATCTCTTTCTGAAAAATATTTTCCACTCGTTTAGTATTTATTTAAAATCAGAAATTGAGATCATAAACTTTATTAAAACAAATTAAAAGATTTTTAAAGAGTCAAAAAAAAGGAGTCCTTGAGTCCTTGAATGCAAATGGGATGTGTTGAGGAGGGAGGATGAGAAGATTTCACGCAATTGAGGTTTTAGCAATCTGAGTTCAGATCAGTTTTGGCTAAAGAAAAATTAGCAACGGAAGCGGAATTGATCTAGGAGTTTGTTTCATATTTTAACAGCACTTCCTGTTAAGAAGATATAAAAAAAGAGAAAAGAAGGTTTAAAAAGAGGAAATATAAACCAAATAATATCATATCTTTCTGAAAAATATTTTCCACTCGTTTAGTATTTATTTAAAATCAGAAATTGAGATCATAAACTTTAAACATACAAATTAAAAGATTTTTAAAGAGTCAAAAAAAAAAAGGGAATTACGTTTCCCTTTAATGTTAAGTACAATATCACAGTTCATTTACAATTGTCTTAAAAATTAAATAAGTAATACAATAAATACCAAAATAGTAGTAGTAATAATAATAAATAAATAAATAATAAACAAATACATAAATAGATACAATAAAATAATAAATTGAATTAAAAAAAGGATTGGTTTTTATCTGCATAAAGCTATTAATGCTTCTTTTTCTCTCCGAAATCACAAGAGTAACTCAAAAATTGAAAAATCGATAGCTCTGTTTTTAGAGAAATATTTTAAGCCGTTTAAAAGTTAAAGGATAAGTTATATTTTGCGGTTAGTATTTTTTAATTTTATTTTTTCATTTATGAACCTTATTATTATTTGATATATTTAATTATTATTTTATTTGCCTATTTATTTTATTTACATATTTATAAACTAAATTATTATTTTATCTATGTGTATTTTTATTTATTTATTTATTTATTTCTTTATGTACTTATATTATATTATTTTATTTATTTGGGTATTTATTTATTTTGTTACTTATTTATGTATTTGTTTACTGTTTAATATATTTACTATTATTATTACTACTACTATTTTTCTATTTATTGTATTACGTATTTAATTGTTAAGACAATTGTTAATGAGTTGTGAAAATTTTGAGGAAATAATTAAAAAACATACAATTTCATACTAAAACTAACTTGAAGTTGCAGAAAGCCAAGTGTTTTCTTTATTGATTGCCATATTTGTACAAAAATGTGCATTTACCTTTTTATTTGCTTTATTATTTATTATTTATTTTGAAATAATGGCCATATTTCTGATATTGTGGGATATTTTTTTAACAAATCAAAACCTTTTAGGCAGTTTTTCTTAAACAAGAAATAATTTTTGCTATCATAGAGTTTGTTGATGATTTCTTTTATTATTATTATTATTTATCTGTATTAGATTCACTTTTCTATATTTTATTTATTTTTTATTGTGGAACCTACATGGCTGGCAGTTCCCTCAAAAAAAATACAATCTAAATGTGTTAAAAAGAAAACTCTGAGAGGGAGAGAAAGAGAAAAATAGCTCAAGGCAAAGGCAAGTGCTCCACTTGGCCAGGCTTTGTTGCCGTAATTAAAATCATGTTAGACGCTTTGCAGCTCGTGTGGCTGCTCTGACAGGAGACAAGCTCAAAGCGACTTCGCCGAATACCAAGTCCCCGTTCCACTTTCAACTGCATTTTGGATGCAACTGCAACGGCCTGGATATTAAAAAATCCCAACTTTGATGCAAGAGGATGTGTCTTTGATTTTAGTCTCTGCCTTTCATGTTCCCATCCCCCTCTCACTGCCTGGAGCTTCCTTGGATGATTAAAAGCGGGTTTTCCCGCGGACTTTATACCAAAAAAACTGTTGGCATTTGTGCTTTGGGGTTTTGATATATTTTATTTTTGTTTATTTTTTTTTTTTTGCTGGTTTTGTGGATATAGTTTACCCATCGAGTACAGTCTACACAAAAGGCACAAAGAGATTCAACCCTGTCGCGCTGACCATTAATCCCCATCCCCAAACAAAAAAAACACCATCAGGGAAATCCCCCCACATTTAACGCTATAAACTTGTTCCCAAACAAACAATCGCCGCTAGTCACCTTATCTAAAACGAGGCTGCGTGGTAGGGGGAATATATCATACATATATCAGGGATATAGCAGAATAGCATCCAGGGTGTGCAGGTGGCAACCCTTTAATTTTAACTCTTTTTGTATATATATATATTTTCTTTTTTTTTTTTGTTTTGGGCGCGTTTTTTATTTAATGTGCGCATTTCACACATGTCGACGATTGCGGTGGTGGTCGAACTTTTTATCGATCTGCCGCCGCCATATAGTAATGAGATGGGAGGAAGGACCACGTCCACGTCCTGGGGAGATGGGTCGCCAAAATATATGCCTAGAGAGAGAGAGATAGAGAGATAGAGAGAGAGTGCCAGAGCAGGGTTGGCACTAGGCAAAGCCGACACCAAAAAAAAACAAGGCACCAAAAACAAAGCCCAAGTGATTAATTCAACATGCGAATATTCATATACATATAGCATACTATATATATATATATATATAGCCACCCTCTGAACCCAGCCCCAACTCCAAATGGAACCCAATGCCGGGGCAAGTCATGTAATGAGCAGAAATTTTCAGCCCAAAAAAAAAAAAGAAAACCCAGGCCCAGGGTCAGTTGAAAAATGAGCGGACGCGAAGGCGACTTCCTCCTCCTGCTGCTGCTGCGACCGCAGCTACTTTCTAATTAAGCATGCTTAGTTGTCCCGGGTTACGCGGCATCACAGGGTAGTGAAGGGTCAACCGAGGGGGAAGGGGGGGAGCTGGGTAAGGGTCAGCCTTGGACACTGAACATGTCAGCGACAGAGCTCGGGTGCCACACACGCATGTCTAAAATATCTAAATCGACGTCGTTGGCGTTTATCTCTCATTCGCCCCGTTGGCCGCGGCCAACTGTACATACTATTAGGTGAGGGACTGTACTACCTAGTAAGAGAAGGGGGGTTTTTTTTGGAGGGGGGAGGGCAAACCCTTTTTGTTTTTTTCCCCAAAGCATGAGGTTGGCAAAAAAAAACAAAAAAGTTTCTAATGAAAACTCCCAAAAAAAGAAAAACACAAACAAAAAAGGGATCTCTGCATGCATTTAGCAGGTGGATGTGGAAAGTACAGTCTACTCATTACATAAACACATGGCTAAGCACATAGCTATACACATGCATATATATAGATATATGTAGATATAGATATAGATATATGAATACGAATATGCAAATAGAGCCTTGCTGCTGCAGCATCCTTTTTTGCACACCGCCCGCGGCCAGTCGCTGCGGGAGGTTTGCCTAAGCAGGGAAGCTGCCAAAGAACCCAGGGAATCCAGGGAATCCAGTGAATCCATTCATGACCAGAGACACGACACGCACACGCACACACACACTGACAAGTTTCGAGATTGAAAGAAACCCCTATCAACATTGCTGCATCCTGATGATGACTAGCCAGAGCTGCATCCCTTAAAGGCAACGCACACGAACACGTGACACAGGCACAGGCACAGGCACAGGCACAGCATAACCCCCCCTAAGTTGGTGTAGTTCAAGTGCAGTTCGTGGCAGGCTGCCTGCCACCCCCTAAGCGACCCACACCCCCCCCACACTACATAGAAGGAGGAGCAGTAACCAGGAGCAGGACCAAAAGTAATAGCAGGAGGCAACAACGGCGACACATGTGCACAAGTGCAGGCACAGTCACAGTCACAGTCACAAAAGGATAGGAACAGGCACAGGAGGACACAAAAGACGGCTCCCAACCTGCTGCTCCTGTTGCCTTCATTTCACTTTCCCTGAGACAAGCCGCCCTCCAGTTGCTCCTGGGGAGGCTGTGCCTCAATAGCGTCTCAAACTTTTCCTTTTCGTTGTCCTCCCTGCAGCTGCAGCTTGACCTCACACCGCCTCTGCATGTGTGTGTGTGTGTGTGGTGTCACCCCTTAAGTTGCCTTGGCTTGCATCTGAAGTTGTTTGCGTATTTCGACATTCATTAGCTTGTCTTGCCAGGCAGCATTCCCCCATTCCCTGTTGGCAAATACAAATTACTTAGGCGTAGCGGAGCCTGCCTTTGTTTATATCCTCATTGCACTTTACTCGTTTACTTAGTCCTTGCAGGACTAGGAAGTTGAAGGAACTTCTATCACACAGCCAGCCGATAACTGAGAATACGAAATAATGTAGCAGCTTCTAAGGAAGTGAGATTCGTTTTTTAGGAAGCATTTTCTTTGAGCACTTTTTTAAATTCAATTTATTAAAATATTTTTAGATGTATTTTTAAAGATTTTAAAGCGGTCTTAAAAAGTTATAGAAAGTCATTTTACCTTTGGATATAACTTGCTCTCAAAATAAATCAAAATATAGCTTTTTAATGACTTTAAATTTATATATAAAATATTTATATAATTTTTGTGGCGGAAACAAAATTTGAAAACTTTATAACTAAATCAAAACTGCCTTAATTTTAATTCTGTAAACTTTGCTATGCTTGTTTTTTTGGGATTGATTAATCTGCATATCAGATTTAGGAATTTTAAAAATTCAAAATTTTATGAATTTTTGAAAATTTTAATGAAAAATTGGCAAAAAATGTATTTCGCGTTTTTCTCAATATTTTGATGCCAATTAATAGAGATTTTAATGGCGAATCGAAATATATATGCTTTTTGTTTGCTTATTGGCAAAGAAATGCTTACAAGAAGAAGCCATAAATCGTAATTTGTTGTATATTATATTTTTATAATGATATTTTTTATAACAAATCAAAAGACAAAATAAACATAACCAGGCCAAAAATGCATTAATTTCAATTCGGAAAGTGGGGTTATGATAGTTTTTTGGGATTAATAAAACTGCATATTCATTTTAGAAATTTTAGAGATTAAAAAATGATACATTTTGACAGTTTTCTAATGTAACCCTTTTTACAATTTCACAAAATTGGCAAAAAAAATAATTGTTTTTAATTTTTTGTCAATATTTATATGTCAAGTAATAAAAATTTTAATTGTGAATCATAATGTAACATATATGATTTTTGTCAATCATTAAGCTTTTTTGTGTTAGTTTTTTATTTATTTTATAAATAATAATACATTTGGTTTAAGGTTTAGTAATAGATTTTTTTAATTAAAATAAATTTTAATATTTAGTTTCAAATGATTTAACTAGCAGCTTTTTATATGTTTTCGTATAATTTAATTATAATTTAGCATTTATAATAATGATAATTATAATTATGATATTAATATTAATTAAAAAAGTAATTTTATTTTTATAATCTCTTAGGCAGCTTTTCCATGATCATTAATCCTTTCCATATCATAGACTTGGCTTTGTTCTGCCCTTTTTCTTAACCTTAGCCTTAGCGTTAGCCTCCACCTTTAATCCCAGCCGCTAGATGCCTCCTAGATAAATTCCCTGTAGCTATGTAGTATGTAGTAACCAGTAACCAATAACCAGGAGTCCAGGCCATCGCCAAATCATTCCTCTCTGGAATCGCAATTAAAGCACAGACAGAGAACGATGTGTGAAGAGGAGGTGCCTCCTAATCCGGCTGCCCAATTTGCCAGCGGCGCCTTGGAGAGGCGTCGAAAAGGGTTAGACAAGTTATAGGGGGTTGGGGGGAGAGGAGGGGTTACAGGAGACTAGAGATTTTTGAGAGGGGGCTTACAAAGTCCTGGCTGGAGGCTGGCTGACTTTTTTGGGGGTTGCTCTTGGGGTTTCTTTCTATTTTTTATTTTTGTTGCAGGATGTGTGCGTCATCAGTGCAAGGGTCCGTCTCTGCTTGCCGCTTTGAAAATGGGGTTAAATTGCACAGAAATCACGCGTCACGTACACCCCTCCCTCCGGCTCCTGCTCCTCCACCTAGTGCTAGTGCCCCATCCCCCCACTAACAGCACACATTCCAGGAAAGGTGAAGGATGGGTGGCCGCTTTGTTTGGGAGCACTTAACACGGCGTCGTCGGCGCTGACGACATGCACTTGAGTCGCACAAAGGCCTCTGCGGCCCCAGGAAGGGGAGAGGGGCAGGCGGAAGAAGGCAGCAAGAGGAGGATGCAGAGGCGGAATTGCACAGTTAGATGCACTAGACGGGCACGAGACAAAACGAAAGCGAAGCGAGACGATTTCTAACCCTTTTTCTGCCCGGGAGATTCCACCCCCGGAGGAGGCGGCCGAGAGAGACTCCTGTCATGTTGACATAGAATCCTCGGTTGGCCGTGGCTTTAGTTGCACCACCAGACAGGCAGCAGCCACCACCAGGCCCTGGGCAGGTGTAAAACCAAGAGGGGGGGAGAAGGAGGATGATGCTGCTGCTGCTGCTGCGTCTGATGCAACGAAAGTGAAACGGTGGTGGCTCCTGCTCGGAAGGAGCTGGGGATCTCTGGAGTATGCACTTTCCTGCACTATTCAAAAGCGAACTTGGGGGTGCCTGGTGAATGCTGCTCTCCTGCCTGAATGGGTTGAAGGACGTACGCGAGGCGACACGTCTGCGCCCCCCACACAAAAAAGATGGGGAGGGGAGAGGCAGGCTGCCAAAGATGGCGTTGCCGCAGCAGCATCAGTTTCAGGCTGATGCCTCCGTGTCCGTGCCACTGTCAATGTCGTTGAGACCTGCTCCTGGCACGGCTAGGGAGTTGGAGTCGGAGTATGAGTAGGAGTTTGAATCGGTTTTTCGAGCCTGGAGCTGAAGGCAGGAGGCAGTCTCAAGACGGGCTGAGCCGAGGCTGAGGAAAAAGTGAAAGCCATAAAAACCAATGAAATTTCGCTTAGGCCCGCGATGTGCTCCTTTACGAGCTCCCCCGGAGGCCAGCTCCTGGCCAATAGAGAGAGATAGAGGAACAGGAGCAGGCACAGGGACCGCTAACACTGAGGGAAAATGTGTCTTAATATGAAGAATATGTGACTGTGCCACAGAAGGAAAAAGAGATAGGAAAGGATAGGAAAGATGGGAAAGAGAAAAATATCGGCAATATTTATTTTATTTGTATTTTGTTGTTGTTAATTTTAGAAACTAATTGTTTTTCTATTTTTTTTTTTGTTACTTGTCTTATTTATTAATTATGTTTATTAAAGATGACACTATAATTTATAAAACTAAGAGGGTACGATGATATTTTGTATTTATTTTGTTTTGTTTGTGTTTAAAAGGTCTTTATTTATTGTATTTATTTGTAAAATAATTTAGCTTTCCTTTTCACTTTACTCGTTTACTTAATCAGTTATGCTTAGTTATGCTTCTATTTCCAACGCAGCAAGCGGATAACTGAATGGCTTACCAAATGCACCACCTGAGGAAGAGGGATTTCTTTTTTCGGCTTATATTTTCTTTGAGTCTTTTTTATATTCAATTTATTTAAATATTTTTAGATATATTTTTGAAGAATTTAAAGCGGTTTTTAAAAATATATTGAAAGTAATTTAACCATTGCCTATCACTTGCTCTCAAAATAAATCAAAATATAGCTTTGTAATGTCTTAAAATTTATATATATGAAATATTTCTATAATTTTTGTGGTAAAATCATAATATTTTGATGCCAATAATTAGTAATTTTAATGGCGAATCGAAATATATATGCGTTTTGTAAAAATGCTTACAAGAAGAAGCCATAAATCGATATTTTTTGTATATTTTTATTAATATTTTTTTACAAATTAAAAATATTCCTAAAAATATTTTATTTATTTATACAACTGGGATCTAGTTCCGTAGCAATTATTATATTGTTTTTATTATTAATAATAATTCATTTTGTTTGATATTTTTGTCGATATGAGCGCTATTTTAATATTAACTGTTGATATTTTTTAATATTTCGTATTAATTAATATCATTTATATCAAAGTTCACTATGTTTTAGATCTGATAATTAGCTCTTCATTGTTGTGGACTTTTCCCCTCTGAATATATGTATATGTACTTCCATATATTCTTTATATGGTAATTCCCTCTCGATATTGTCCTTACATTATTCCTTCAAAAGTCATCACTCCTTTCCTTCTGCCTGACTTTTGAATCCTGGGGTCCTTTTCCCCCAGTGATCGCTTGGACATGCAGGCTGGGGGCCAGCAACGCACTAATGTCCTTTTTCCGCGACTGCGGCCAAAGACAACAACAAAAAAAAATAAAAGTTTCCTTCGGTGACGGCGGACGGTCTCATGTGCGCGGCGACAAAGTTTTTATTCCTTTGTTTAGAATAAGCATAAATGCGCACGTGTCCTGGCTGCGGCTCTCTCCGCTTTAGTGCAGGGTTGAGGGGGATGCCCTGCCATTGCCGTTAAATTTTAATGCGTCCATATATCGATATATATGCGTGCATGTCCTGCCTGCGCCGGCGGAATCTATAAAAGCCAGGACGAGCGTGTCACTTGCTCCTTCTTTGGGCTGCGCAGTCGTGATAAGAACCAGAAAAAAAACTGAAGGTTAGTGGCCATGCCTCTGCCTCCGCCGCCGCCGCCTATGAATATCACATAAGGACACGCTTGTATATTGCATAAATTCGCAATGTCGCGCCTTCTAATCAATAGCTATCGCGGAGCATAGTCTGGTGCTGATGTGGTCCTGGAGATGACGTCCAGATGAGGCAGTTTTAAGACCGCCCGCACACTGGCGGCTGAAAGCTCCTAGCAGGCAAACAGAAGGTACTAGCAAGCGATTGAAATTTGTTATAAGCTGTTATAAAAACTGTTGCAAAAGATTTTGGCAAGTCTTTATAACAGCTTATAACAAATTTCAATCTCTCGCTAGCGCTTTCTGTTATAAAAACTTTTGCCAAAAGAGAGGAAGCAATAGATTTTATAACAGATTTCAGAGGGTCACGAAATAAAATGTTTAATTTAATAAATTAAAATTGAAATATATTTTGAAAAAAGCCGTTTGGAAAGGAAAAACCATCTAGCGGCCGATACTTGCACTCCCAATCTAGGTGAACCTCGGGAATTCCCAATCAAAAGTATACTTTTGCAGTTCTAAACCCAGGTGGACCTTGGGAATTCCTAGTCAAGGAAATCCTGTTGGGAATTCCCAATCAAAGGACAAGGTTCGAAGCTAGGATTTATCCCAATTGGAGCAAATCAGTTTCGATAGCCGTCATCGAATATCGATGGCTCCCATTACCAATTTATCGATGTTTCTTCACCAAAATAATTCTCTAATTCCAAAAAATACTTTTGTTTATCTTTTCAGTTTCTTTTGCGACGACAAAATGGGAATTTATCCCCAAATATCAGACGTGAATCTTTATTTTGGCAAGAGTACGATGGACAGGGACAGAGAATGCTTAACGCTCTCCGGCGCAAGCTTCTGGATGTTTAACTTCAGCCAAACAGGATGAGCCGACGCGCCATCGGGATATGCAGATACTCCAGGAGCTGTGGCAGCGCTTGCTGCTGATGGGCAAACTGGACTATAGTTGTCCCAGTGGCGATTCCGGCAAGAACTGTCCCCCATCGGATTCAGATCAGTTACCCGGACCCAAGCAGCACCCACAGCTGCAGACCAAGGTGCGAGTCTGCCCGCCTAACAACTGCTGGGTGCTCTGAGCTCAAGGAACTGCCCCGTTGCGCGCTCTTTGGTTACTGGCATGTCCTGTTTTCCATTGCCGACTCAGGCGGCCAGGTCTTCAACCTGTACTGCAGCATCCTGGAAATGCTCTTCGTCATCGGAGTGGTCGTCCGTAATTTCTTTTCTGTCTCAACTTTACTCCGAGCTGCGTCGTTGGGCCCATGGTATGCTCCAAGGTGTGGTAAGTTGAGCTTGGTCTGTGTTCTTAAATTAGGTCCTGATCCTTCTACCGCTACTTTGCAGAAGATTCGCGAGGAGTGTCTACCGACGCATTACAATGCCGTCGACCTGGGCAGCATGCTCGAGTGGATCAAGCTGAACACGGCTCGCGATGCCGTCTTTGCGGGCTCCATTGAGATCCTGACCATCAAACAGCACATGGAGATGCGTTAGATGGCGTCAGTATTAGAGTCCTAATTAAAGGGAGCTGACTCATCGGCTCGGCAGCTGCCCCGTCAGTTTGCAGTCTTGCATTGCGAGTGCACCAACAAAGTGCGGTGAGAGACGAAGCAGAAAACGAGCCACTTGGAACGAATATTATATCTTCTTTGCTTTGCAGCGACAACTTCGACCTGTAATATCCACAGTTTTGCCACGAGCTGCTACCTTCCTTCTAATGACAAACTATGGCATCATCAGGATGTTATCCATCAGTTACTTGAAGTTTCTTTTTCATTACCCACCAAGAAAAACAAGCACTATAAAGCTTTTCAAAATTGAATCAATGGTTTTTCAAGCTGAGCTATGAATTAGTCGTATTAAAATATGGAATTAAAGTGGATTTTTGTTAAAGCTACAATCTAGAACCGAGAGTCCTGCTGGAACCCCAAATGGACCTGTAATTACATCCAATTTTCCCAGCTCCTGGTTAAGTAAGTAAACCTTTGAGTGTTTTTGTTTTTTTTAGAAAAAGGGTTTCATGTTTATTCATACATATTCATAGTTATACGGTTTTTGTTGTGTGGGAATCGATCGTCGACGAGGATCCGCTCCTTCTTGTGGCTTGTGTGTATAGAGAGATGTGTGTGTGTGTGTATATATAGACGTGAGTTGGGTGGAGAGCTGGGTGTGAGTGCATCCTTGTTGGGGTTGTTGGTTAGGGGGGTTACGGATGAAGGTTATTGTTAGAGGGAGCTTAGCATTATCTGAATCTTATGATCGGTTACGGTTTCAGTATATATATAGTATATATATATTAACTAACTTTTCTCTTATTTTCTTGCATTTTCTCCTGCTCTATTTTCTGTTCAGCTTTATATTTATTTTGTTATGTTTTCCATCTGTTTTTTTGTATTGCTAATACTCGGTCGCTGCGGTTCTACATGCTAGTGTGTAAAGGTTATCCTGCTCGTCGCATTCCTTCTGCCGAAACAACAATCATTGCAAGCATATAAGTTTATATATAGTATATATATATATATAATCTATATAATCGCACGTAAAATAAGTCAAAATGGTTACAAAATGGGTACCGAAAGTACGAGTACGAGTACGAGTAGGTGGCGACATTCTGGTTAACCCATTGTCGTGTTCGTTTTCGTTTGCTTTTGTGTATAAATTAGTATCTAATTAAAATTATATACATTCATGTACTTAACATATCCTCGCCTCTATATATGTATATATATCAAGCCAGTGTTGTTTTGTGTCTGTACAAAAACGTCGCCGGTTAGGTAATTCGCTCAACACCTCAACATTTCCATTTCCATCTTCTCTTCGCTTTTCATTCTTTATTTTTGTTTAGAGTGTGCAAGTTCACATAAATTCAGTCGTGATTCAATTTGTTTTCCTTAGTTTTCTTTGTTTTTTTTTTTACTTAATTCTTCAATTTATTAAAGTTGATATTCTTTTGGTTTTGCTTTTGCTTTTTAAATCTTAAATAAAGCTCAAAAGGTAGGTTAAAAACCGGGCCTACACAACACACGCATACGCACACACAGACACTCACACGCACTCACGCAAGGATTGGGGATGGGCATGGGGGGCAGGAAGGAGCATGTGGTTCCCCTCTAGGCCCCTATTATCTCGGACATGTGTGTGTAAATGCAGCTTAAACCAAGGGGCATTGCGTCTAGTTTATTGTAAGCACGTTAAAAACTACTAAGACTAAGCCTACAAAAACACTTTCCATTTACGGTGTATATATATGTTATATATATATATATCCGCTAGCTTATTGTACGCCCCGAACAGCTAAGCTTCCGCTTTAGCGGAGGATCGCCAAAGGAGATCCTAAAAGCGAAGCTCAGAAGCTGATGAAGCAGGGGCTGGTTTCTAGCTTGGTTCTTCCAGTTGGTTCTCACATCTCTCTCGGGTTGAACACATTCCGCACATTAAACGCTAAGCACACACGCACACACACACTCTACACACACTCACACGAAAGAGAGAGAATCGCAGTGAATAGCTGTTAACTTAGTCTCGAATGCAAATTGAAGCGTGTCGATGGTATCTCCTCCCTAGGATAACCGATGATGCTTTGAGCCTGAACTGATCTCGTGTGTGGTGTGTATCCAGTATGTGAAGGTGTTGTAATGGGTGCTCCTGCTGCTGCTGCTGCTGCTGCTGCTGGTGGTGTCTGCTGTGCTGAGGCTGAGGCTGTGACTGTGGCTAGTTTCCTTGACTGCTCTTCCAATTGGTGTTTTTTATTTGTTTTTCTTTTTTTTTTTGGGGGGGGGCTGAGTTGGATTTATATGTTTTGTGGTTTATGGTTTCTGATTTCATTCTTGTTGATGGTTAGTTCTCGTTCTCAGTTTTATCTCAGGGGTTCTGCTTAAATTCCAAGACTGCAATTAAACAGAGGAGTGAGTAGTGAGCACAGGAGAAAAAGTCAGGGTTATAAGAGTGTCTGTGGAGGGAATTTGAACTTAAACTAGGTTCTTCTAAGCTGTGTGTCTATATCCTTCTATACAAGTCTCTAGGTATAAGCATTTTGTGCGTTGCTAGTGAAGCGGCGACTCCTACGTATATGCCTTGTCTTTGCCTCGCAAAATGGTATGTAGTATCATAAAGTACAAAGTTATAAAGCGCTTTCCCTCGCTTTCATTTTGCTTACATTCGCGATCCCTTCTGCTGCAGGACCTTGGCCCGATCGTTGAGCTCTAACTCCCGGCCGGCCGTTGTGCCGCACTCCTTGGAGACCACGCAGAGGAACTCATTGTTTTCAAAGGGTCCATAATTGCTATACTGCATGCTGATCAGCTGCTCAAAACGCCAGCCATCCGAGAGCGTTGAGATCATCTGCACGGAGCATGGTGGAACGGTTAGATTAGACTGAAGCTGCAGTAGTTTCAATCACTCACCTGGGTCAGTTCCTGTTCGCGGCACTGCAGCACGCGATACACTCGCTTCTTGTCCGCGTGTGGTCGCTGTGGGACAAGCGATAAAAAGCTTTAGTCAGACACCGCGAAATGCTGTGTATAAATATATAAGTAACTCTTACCTGATCCCTGTGATGGATGCACTCCTTGAGCAGGGCTATCAGCTGTGTCACATTGTAAAATTCGGCCTCCTCCAGCACACCCTCCTCAGAGACGCCATCCAGAACGAGTTTGCCATGGCGCAGATAGTTCAGAACGGGCGCAAAGTATTTAGGATCCCGGTCAATCAGATAGGCGCCAGTCTCGTCCTGCAAGGATTCAAGGAAAATCAAGGGAATTAGTCAATGCGTATCCGTTAGCTGCAACCACCCGCAACAGTCCCAACTATTGGCAATGTGTCAGTCTTGAGTAATACCGAGTGTCACCAGTCGTTGGTCGCTGCACATGCAACTGTTTACGTGGGCACCAGACTGTCTGGCTGTCCATCAGTTGGAATAAAAAACAACAACAGCTTCCTCCGTACCCCCGTTGTCCCCCCCCCCCCTAGTGAATGACAGACTGCTACCCCTGCCTGATGGCTTCCAACAATTTAAGCGCCCATTTAGGCAAAGGTAATCGGCTGAAGGTGGCTGTTTATGTGGTCGGGGTTGGAGCTGCCTTAATTGGTGGGCGTGCGTGGAGCAGCAGCAGCAGCAGCCCGGGCACAGAATTTAATCAATAGCAAGAGGAGGAGGAGAAGGGGGAGAAGGAAGCGTAGGAGAAGCAAAAGCAGAAAAGTGCAAAAACTTTTTATTGAAAACTATTCTGCGAGGAGGGAGGAGAAGGAGAAGGAGGAGCATTGGGTGGGCTGTTCGAGGGGTTGAGTTGTTTACACAAAAATGGAATATTTGCCTCTGGAATTCCGCTTGGCACTGGCGCGTTTTTGGATTTATGGCAGAAAATGTTTGCTTGTGATTAGTGTCATGATGATTATTTTGGTCGCGTGACCTTCTGGCCATCACCCAACGCCCCCACTCGGCGGCCCCAAGGACTCGGCGGAATCAGGGCACTGCTGCTGCTGCTACTGCTGCTACTGTTACTGCTGCTGCTGCAGTTAATGTGGGACACGCTCTCTCTCACACTCTCTCTGTGTGTGTTTGGCTGCCACTCTCTGGCCCAGAAAAAGCTGTGTTCCGCCAACTGACCTGCATGGGGTCACTCCGGGGGCCCAACTCTAGGCAAGGAAGAAGGAAATATAGACCAAAAGAGAGCTAGAAACTCACACGATCCGAATTCAAGTCGCTGTCCTCCTGAATCAGGCGGGATAGAAAGGAATTTGGGTCACGGGACAGCGTCGTCTTGGTGGTGAGGAAGTAGGTGCCGCCCACATTCAGCTTGACCCACTGGTCGGTGCCCTGCTTCTTTAGCACATTGGGGCTCTTTCGCGAGTTGATGAACACGGTGCTCATGTTGGGGCTGCTGCTTAAAGAGTCCAGTTCTTGGGCTGTTTATCTGCACCTGGCAGCTCCTCCCCTACTGCTGCTGCCGCTGCTACTGCTGCTGCCGCTGCTGCTGGTGCTGCTGCCCTCCAGATGCTTTCGCGGGCTGGGTTTCGCGTACAGCTGCTGGTTTTGATTTCGTTTTAAGCCCAGCTCAGCCTTCAGCGTTTCATGCTCTTGTGATTTGGCGTCTTTGTTGCGTTTTTGTTGTCTGGCCTCTGCCTGGGTCGCTGTCGCTGTTGCTGCCACTGCCGTCGCTGCTGCTTTCCTGCTCTGCCTCTGCTGACGCGTAGGTGCGCTACTGCTGTCAGTTCCACTGCCTGCCTGCACGGCTGCCACAATTAATCCACACAGAAAAAAAATAGGAAAAACTCAGTAGCGAACACCAAGTGTAATTTTTTTTTTGTCGAAAAGAGCAATTTAGTGTGACGGACAGCTATGTTTTTCGGAAACCTAATTACAGTGTGACCGCAGGCTAGAATTGAGGTACATCGATACCAAGTATCGTTATATCGATGCTTGTATTAATGGCTCAGTCACACTGAGCAGCCATTCTATCGATAGTGTTTTATTTTTCTTGTTAGAAAAACAAAAGCTGCCAGTTGCCACACCCAGCGCCAAGTTTAAACTTTGAATTTGAATATATAGCTTAGGCTTTGCATACCCACAGCTCCGCCTGCTAGTTGCTGCTCGGCTCTTGGACAGTGCAGACGATCGCCATGGACATACTCCCTGTAGCCCTACTACTCCTGCTGGCCTGTGCCAGCGTCTCGCCATCGCCCATGCTCTACAAATTGAATCCCGAGGAGAAATACGAGGCTGGTGGGGTAAACTATGCGAGTGGCTTACAAATATACCTTCTAACTTGGCTTATCATATTTTTCTTTCAGACTTAGTGGCCGTTTCCTCCACGGTGATCCCCCTGACTGTGCTGGAGGTGAGCTATGGTGCCGGCGGCAAGCCCAGTGAGGAGTACAAGGCCGCCTACTTGCGAAAGCTACGCAAACAGGTGCTCCAGCGGGCAGACAAGCAGCAACAAGAGGAGGAGGGTGCCCCAACTCTGGTGGGTATCTCCCAGGCTGCTGCCGTGGATGCCGATGCTCTGATCACAGGTGAGTCTCCCTCAATTGATCCCCAACAACAACAAATCAAGACTCTATCCTGGCCTTGCCTTTGCTTGCAGTTAAGACGCAGCTGGAGAGGGCCAAAGTCAAGGCCGTCTGAGGCAGAGGCGGACCGGACTGCATGGGACCGTGGCACGTAGATGATGTCATGGCACTTTTTCGAATGAAACAACAGCAAAACTTACATTCGAATCTTGTTTTCTTTTTGTGGCTTTGACTTGGGCCTAATTGGAACGTGTGTGGGCGTGGTGCTGGTGGCTAAATGGATGACGCAGCTCCGCCGTTGGCTAAAAAGATTAGTCAGAGACGAAGACAGGCAGGAAGCTCTGTTCTGAACGGAAGGATGTCTGCTGTCAACGCAATCGAATCAAACCTAATAAGGCCCCGGACAGGGGGGCTAACAATGATTATAATGATTATGATGATGATGATGATGGGATAACTTGCGCAACTGCTGAGGGACAAGGACTGACAGGGCTTGGCTTTGGTCAGAGGCTAAAAAATCAGGGCCAGCAGCCAAAGGTAAGTATCTGCAAAGGATGTAATGTTGATGTGTCGTTTTGGACAGAGGATGTGTGCCAGTCAATGCTTTTTATAGTTGGAACTTTGGTTTCTTTCCCTTTCTTTACTTCCCTTCCTGCTGTGCCTGCGCCTGTGTCCTGTCCTGTAATGTCCTGGTGCTTCTTTGGCATCTCTTTGTGGCGCCGCTTTGTACCGAACTGTCAATGTGGCTGTGACAGGCACAGTCACAAGTTGCATGGCCGTTGCAAGCAACCGTGTCACAGCCAGGTGACTGCTCCCACCCACCTGGTATGGGTTCCTTTTTCAGATTCTATACCATCTGCCACGGCTGATTAAGCCGACTCAAAACCCGGAAATGTTGGTGATGGCAGCCAACTATTTTCGCTATTTGTGCACTCGCCCCGGGCACGTACTTAATTTGAATACAAAGGCTGGGGAGGGGGTAGGCAGGACTCTCGGGATGCCTAGGATGCCTACACCGACAGTGGGGGCATAAACTCGACGAAGTCTGTCATGGCAGTGCCAAGTCTATGCGGATTGAATACGGCAAGCACTGGAGGAAAAGTGTAAACTACACATAAATGATGTTGTCACTCTGTCATGCCTTCCCCGTTTCCCAGCCACCCCTCCTTGACTATGCTCACTGTGTGTTGCCTCTCAGCCATCACAAGCAATTAATAGCTGCGCCTATTCAATATCGTATGGTGATATCGCGTATACGCCCACGCGTCCCGCGATGTGTGTCGATGATGATGAAGGCTCCCATGGTTGTTGTTGTTGTTCTTGTTGTCGTTGTTGGACCATCACAATCGAATGTCAAATCGAAACGTCATAACTAAGCTAAAAATGTATTAAAATCAATTTGGAAAGCAGTTTTGTATTAATTTTTTAATACGACGAATATCTATATATCTATCAGTTTAAAAATCTTAAAAATTTTAATTATTGAAAATTAAAATATCCAAGGACAATGGCTTGCTCCCGCGGCGTTTTCTCCGCCGGTCCCTGCAGCTGCTTCAAGTCCGCTGGACATTGTCCGTACTCCATGCGCGATTAGTGAGCCTGCATTATGCATTATATCTCTGGTGAGTATATCCCTGCGAGATGTTGCCTGCCGCGTTGTTCAACCCTATTCCTTTCTCTTTCATAGGCAATCCAGCGCAGCAGTGCGGCCAGGACTAAGACTGGAAATACTTCGAGGGGCACAAGAAGCGACAGCAACGCAATCTACAAGCTTCTGCAATTTTATCAATCAATCAATAGGTCCTTTTCTCAAATCTAGTTCTGTCTTAACTGTTTAGTATCCATTATATATATGATTAAAACAAATTGTATAATATTATCACTATCTATATTTATATCCACTATATTATATATTGTATAATAATATTATACCTTTGATAAATTACAAAATCACCGAAACAATTCATAAATGTATTTATGCTTAACAACAAGGTTCAATAAAATGTTTATAAAAATAAATATATTCTGCATAATACTTATTGTTGTTCATAAATTTCTGGGTTTTATGCACAGTGGTGCAAACGCCATCTAGCGGGCGGTTTAGGCACTAGCCGAAGTTTCAAAAGAGCGATATAGCTAAATGAGCATCACTGGCAGTTAGTGCGATCCAACAGAACTTTATAGCTAGATTCGCATCACTGGCAGTTAGTAAGATTCAAATTTGTCCCAACAGAGATTTATAGCTAGATGTGCATCACTGATGTACATCGTCAAAATCAAGCAAATTCGTTAATTTTTGAATTCAGATACCAGGCGCACAGAAGTGAGTAGATGGATGACAAGCAAAAACTATTTAGCCAAGTTTCAAACCTTTTGAGATTTGAAATTTAGCCGAGTTCGCAACCTTTTGATCTAAATGGTTGAAGTCTTTGCTTAGTTTTAGACCAATAAGGTTCGAAACTTGGCTAAATAATTCCTGCTTGTCATCCATCTACTCACTTCTGTTCGCCTGGTATCTGAGACCCAAAATTAACGAATTTGCTTGATTTTGACGACGTGAATCAGTGATGCACATCTAGCTATAAAGCTCTGTTGGGACAAATTTGAATCTTACTAACTGCCAGTGATGCGAATCTAGCTATATCGTTCTGTTGGGAGAAAAAAGCATCGCACTTACCAAATACTTACGAACATTGAAACTTCGGTTAGTGCTTAAATCGTCCCAGAAATTTATGAACAACAAAAAGTATTATTTGTAGAATATCTTTATTTTTATAAATATTTTGTTAAACGTTGTTGTTAAGCAGAAATATATATATGAGTTGATTTGGTGATTTTGTCATTTATCAAAGGTACATATAATAATAAAATATATAATATAGTGTATATAAATTTCTTAGGATTTCTTATTAGTTTTGTATGACTGTTAGAAAAATATATAATATATTTTCATCGTTTTTTTAATTTATGTGTATTTCGACGATGTTCTTAAAGTGGTCTCTGTGGTTGATGGGTAAGTATTCAGACTGTTAGATTTATGAGGCCACAGACCCGGGTTCGAATACCATTTGAGGTTTTCTGCCAAACTTGAAGACCCTGTCTGAGGTCATCTCCAGCGGTTCCGTCTCGGTTTTGCTGGCACTGTCTTCGTGCTGGCCCAACTCCCGGTCCTGCTCTGGGTACTTCCTCCTGCTAATCCTCTTGATCCTCCTCGCCATCAGCATCCACTTCCAGTTCCTGGCTGTGTCTCTTAATGTGCCTAGCCGCTGGCTGGGCTTCGGATTTATTTTTTGGGAAAAAAGATAAGGGGGTACATCATTAACATTTTGTAAAAATTAAAATTTTTTAATTTAAATAAATTGATAAATTATTTGCAGCTGTGTAGAGCTAATAAAAACAAGCACTTCTGTGCTTACAGAATTAAAATTAGTTTATTTAAAGACAAGTTATGGCATTTAAAAATTTTGATTTTCATGATTTATTTTTAAAAATTAAAATTAAAATATAAATTTAAATTTATTAATTTATTTTAATTAAAAAAATTGAATTTGAAAAAATTTTAATGATGTACCCCCTTATCTTGAAAAATAAAAAATAAATCATGATACTGCACCCTACATTTAAAAATAAATAAAGAAAATATCTGTATTTATTGATCTTGTCATAAATATATTTATTGGTTATATATTTATAGAGTCTATAAAGGGCGGCCAGGAATTATAATTAAAAATGAATTATTTTATGGCTGATTTCTCCAGATAATTTGTATTGATAAATATATACATTTAAATTTTTCGATTTTGATTTAAATTTGTTAATTGGTTAAATTGATTAAATATCAATTTTAAATTTTGATTTTGGCTTCGAATACTGAGATTTCTTATTTGTTTTATATGACTTTTAGAATAAAATATGTTTATTAATTTATGAGAAACTAGGAAGATCAGCAAGAATTTCCAATTTAAATTAATATTTTTATTATTAAAAAAAAATAAATTTAAAAAATCATTAATTTTAAAAAAATTATTCTGTTAGCCATTTCCCACATAGCTTCAGATTGCATTCATGATACGTACAGATTACGGATACAGTGATTCAGTGGCTCATTGCTGCTGCTGAATCAACGATCAACGTATTCTTTGAGATCCTATGTTAATGCTAATGTTAATACCTAATACCTAACCCCTAAGTCTACCTATAAGAAAAGCTAGAAAGAACCATTGAACCGAAGCGGACTTGAACCTGGGTGTCGCCGGCCTGACACGCCTATCAGACCGGCTAACCCACCTGGCCATGCCTGGCACTGCAAAACCGTCGTCGATTTGCACATATGAAGGATAAGCTTAGTAAGCTTAGCAAGCTTAGTATTACATGTGCTAAAAATAGACTAAGCACAATATCAATGTAAACTTTAGGGCTAACATGGTCTGTAACTGCAAGTTGAATGTTAAAACTGTTTAAGCAACAGGAGCACAATATCAATGTTAACTTCTGGGCTAACATGGTCTGTAACTACAAATTGAATGTTAAAACTGTTTAAGCAACAGGAGCACAATATCAATGTAAACTTTAGGGCTAATATAGTATGTAACTAAAAATTAAATGTTAAAACTGTTTAAGCAACAGGAGCACAATATCAATGTAAACTTTTGGGCTAACATGGTCTGTAACTACAAATTGAATGTTAAAACTGTTTTAGCAACTGGAGCACAATATCAATGTTAACTTCTGGGCTAACATGGTCTGTAACTACAAATTAAATGTTAAAACTGTTTTAGCAACAGGAGCACAATATCAATGTTAACTTCTGGGCTAACATGGTCTGTAACTACAAATTGAATGTTAAAACTGTTTAAGCAACAGGAGCACAATATCAATGTAAACTTTAGGGCTAACATGGTCTGTAACTGCAAGTTGAATGTTAAAACTGTTTAAGCAACAGGAGCACAATATCAATGTAAACTTTAGGGCTAATATAGTATGTAACTAAAAATTAAATGTTAAAACTGTTTAAGCAACAGGAGCACAATATCAATGTAAACTTTTGGGCTAACATGGTCTGTAACTACAAATTGAATGTTAAAACTGTTTTAGCAACAGGAGCACAATATCAATGTTAACTTCTGGGCTAACATGGTCTGTAACTACAAATTGAATGTTAAAACTGTTTAAGCAACTGGAGCACAATATCAATGTAAACTTTAGGGCTAACATGGTCTGTAACTGCAAGTTGAATGTTAAAACTGTTTAGCAATATTTTAACTAGGATTTTAAACGGATAAGTGTGGCTTGTCTAAACTGTTAATTTAGTCATTTCTGTACACAATTTTTTTTTAATTAGGATAAAGTTTGCCGAGAAAATGTATGAAACATATTGCTACATACTGTATATAAAAATTTTAATAAAAATTAAATAAAATTTATACTAGACTGTCTCTGAAAAGTATGAATCCTCCTGATTCCTGCCTCAAATGTCTTTAAATGCTCTCCCTTTCTCTCTGCATCTGGGAAAACACGAACACGCCCCCTGAAATCAGCGTCGAGCAAACAAAATTGTACTAAATACACACAGACACAGGACACACTATAATGCAAACGAAATTATAAGAAGTCAAAGGCAGAGGAAGCCAAGGCAGTAAAGGGAGGCAGGAAGAGCAGGAGGAGGAGGACTGCCAAGGACACAGGCCTGTCTCCACCCGAAATCATCGGCTGGCGTAATTAATCGAGTTTTCAATGCGAACGATTCGCAATCGCATCCATCAAAGCCCCGAAACTTACCAGACACAGGCGATCCAGGAAGAAGAGGAAAAAGGGAGCACCACAGGCACTAAAAACCAAACCCGAAACGGGGGCGAAAGGAGGAGCAGAAGCAGAAGCAAGAACGGAAGCAGCAGCCGAAACCGGATAAGAAACAGGAGCCATGGCAGCGGGTTTCCAATCTATCTATCATAGGCCCACTGCCGGCACCCACACTCATTCAAATCCAATCAAGGAATACACGTTGCCATCTTCTACGGGAAGTCTATGCCAAGTCCTTGTGCCTGTGCCTCTGCCCTGTGCGTTTTTACAGGCAATTTATTAATTTGGCAAGTTAGGCAAAAAGGCAACAAGGGATGCTGGCTGCTATAGGGGTGTGGTGCGTGCGCCACAAAGCGTTTACCCGCTGCTTTGGCTTTGCCTTTTGGAGGCTGCAAAATCAAAAAAAAAAAAAACCCGAAACTCTAAACTCAAGCCCAGAGACCGAGACCGAGACCAAGACCAAGACCGAGGACGAGGCCACACGATGAGCAGGCTAAAGCCACAGTGGGTTCAAGAATATTACGCATACGCACCGTTAAGCGGCCACAAATGAGAGTTATTAGCGAAATATTAGGCATACGCCAAGGGGGCCCAGAAACTGATTAATTTTTAAGTGAAATTTTTTAGAAACTTGAGTAAACCATTGACTTGCTTTTATAAATTGACGTATTAATCTAATGGCGGCCTTATTTTTCAACCACTGTGGCTGAGCGGCGGTCTAGGAATATGCTTCTCCATAGCTGCCGCCTGGCTGCGCAGGGAGCAAGACGCAAAGGATTCAATTAGAGAAGTTGCAGGACCAAAGCCAAAGCTGAATGCCGAAAGCCAAAGCCAGAGACGGCGGGCAGCCAGGCAGCATCAGTATGGGCAGAAGCGGCGGCCGTGGCACAAGCTGATGCCACAGCCAGACCGCTGAACGTGCGACTAAGTGCGCACAATCAAAACAAATCAACACGTGGTTTTCCTTGCCACACTCGAGCAGTGGAGCAGTGGAGCAGTCGAGGTCGAGGCGATGCCCAGCAGCCGCAGAAGGAGCAGGAGCAGGAGATGGAGCAGGAGCAGGAGCAGAGTCTGAATGCCGCCTCCAGTCTATGTTGTTTTTTCAGAGAGCAACGCAGACGCAGAAGCCCAAAGGCGGAACTTTTGGAGCCTTGCCAGATGGAGAAATATAAACATTATTATTTTTAATACATTTTATGGCAGGTTTTTTTTAAATAAAATGTTTATATATTATAACTGTTTTTGTTATTGTATTGAATATATATCAGATATATTTTTGCAGTAATCCTTTTCTGGAAGTTTTCAATATAAAAAAAAAAATAACAAATGAAAAATGGTAATTACATAAAATTTAATTTTTATTTTAATCTGTTATTACTGCATTTTTATATAATCTGTTATTTTTTCTTAGTTTTCTATAATATTATTATCATTATATTATCATTATTATATATTTTTATATTTTATATGTGTTTTTAAGCTATTATTTAACCTTAAAAGGGGTTTTTTAATTTTAGTTCAAAGTTAGCAAGGCAGCAAAGGAGACATCTATAAACCTATAAAATATATATATTCATGATCAGCTAGAATAAAAAAAAGTTAAAATTTAATGTGCTGGTTTTTAAGCTAAAAAAAAAACTAAGACTAATAAAAAAACATTGTTTATGATATTTTATAACTTTGATCTGCCTTTAATTTGATATCCTTTTAGGATTATTAAAATTAAAATGCTAAAAATCTTTTTAAAAAATTTGAATTCGAATGCAGAATTATAAACCTAATAAAAGGTAGCCAAAAAAAGTTTTCCCAATTAAAATTTATAAATTTTTGGCCAAGTTATGATCGATTGCACATTCAATCTGAAAAGTATGCTATCTTTGGCTGTATGCCTGGAAGCTAATTTCATTTTTGTTATTTTATTATTATAGTTTTATTATATTATAGCATTATACTAATTCTAATTACTAATATTATTATTATTATTATTTAAAATAAAAATTAAAATGTAAATAAAAAACTCTTTTATATAAAAAAGAATTTTTTTGTTACATTTTTGTTCGTCCTATCAGAACTGGTTGGGAATTCTTGCTTGACACTTTTATTCTCTCGAAGACCAGGTGGCATCCTTGAAGCTTGGGTTTGGCAGGCTTCGGCCAGGCAGGGAGAGAGCAAGGATGCCATTTCTCAGCAAGAGAGCAAAATATTACGTATACGCAGAAGGAGGGCGTGTTACAGGCGTTGCGTCAAAGCGAAAGCCGAACGGAAACGAAACCGAAACCAGGACCAAGACCAAGTCCAGTCCCTGCGCCTCCTCCACCTCATCCCTCCGGTCTCATCATCTCTCTCCCTTTCTCTCACTGGCTCTGTGTGACATTGACAATGCTCTCCAAGTCCACCCCTCCGCAGGATGTGTGTGTCTCTGTGTCGTAATTGCCTCGGCTGTTGTCGTGCTCCTGCTCGGCTGGTGAGCCTGGACCACGGCTATATGGCCCAGTGCCTCTTCCCGGGCTTTGGGAGGCTTCAGTGCCATTCGGTGGCTCGTCGCATTAAGTCCGCAGAGCGCGCGCTCCACTCCGCTCCGAACCGAAACGAACTGAAACCGAAAGGACCAAAATCAAGCCGATCGGCTGAGCTTCAAGTTGCGCTCGGAGCACCCAAGCTCGGCTTGGACTGGCCAAGTGGGAAGTGGACGCGGTGGCACAGGGACAGGATCGATCGCTGACGGACCGACTGACCGACCGACCGACTGACTGACTGACTGACCAAGCGCTCCCCAACCACCAAATGTGGATGTGAACGTAAGCCAAGGACCTGTCTCGAGCTTTGTTTTATAACAAAAGAATTGCAGAGCAATAGCAGCGGCAATAGCAGCGGCAACATCAATGGCAAATACCAGTGGAAATATCAAATGCGACAAATACAATAAAAAAAATAAACTACAAGAAACAAAAAAAAGGACACCGCAGGATAGCGCAGCATTAGAGCGGGAAAGAGAGGAGAGCAGGCGGGGTGGAGGGGAGAGAAAGCTAGAGCCAGAGGAATGATGGCGAAAAAAGTAGATGAACTTTTTGGTTCGTGGCTTTCTTTTTGTTTCCATTTATTCTTTTTTTTTTGGGCGTGTATAAATGTGTGTCCTGTCTGTTTATATGTATGTGTGTCCGTGTGCTTGTGCGTGTGAGGAGGCTGCGTCGTCATCGTCCTGTGTGTCGCTGTATTGGTGGCCCTGTATGTGTCGTGTCTTTGCATTTTTGGGTGTGGACTTGTTTCATGTTTCCCAGTGTCAGCATCAAACTTTCCTCGCTAAGTACCAGTCACAGAGAGAGAAATAAAAAGGGGAAAAAACGAAAAAAATAAAGCTAAATACACCGAGAAAACAAGCAGGGGAAAAATGTGCCTTAAATATATATATATATATAGAAAAATATGTACGAGAAATGTGAGGAATCAAAAATGCTGCTGCCATTGCTGTTGCTCATTATTTTGTTTTTGTTCAAGTGTGTGTATGTGTGCTTGTGTGTGTTTGCGACTGTGTGTGAGGAGAATGTATGTGTGGGCCAATACACAACCAGCAACAACAACTATAATAACAACAACAACAACAACAACAAAAACAACAACGAAAACAATGGCAAAAGTGCATGAAAAGTGCCGAAGGAAAGCAACGCGAAAGCAAAACAAAGGCCCCTCGTTTCCACTCCCTCAGCAACCACGGCCCCTGCGACACATTTTAATTAAGAGGCCAACCCTCTTTTCCCACCCCCAAACCCAACCCCGACCCCACCAAATGCCTATAAAACCTCGCCCCCAAAAAAAACCCCTCTCTGCCCCCTCTTTCCCAAGTTTGAGATTTTTACTATTATGAAATTTGCACTAATTCGAGGCGATAGCAAAGCAGCAGCCTTGGCAGCTTGACAGGCATGAAAGCCTTCTCCTCAGACTTCAGAAATGGGTTCCCCAAGCTCAAAGTTGAGATTTATCTTTGGTATTATTGACTAGAGTTCGTAATTGGGTCTAGTTTTAGTAAAAAATTGAAATCCCTGTAGATTAATAAAGATACTCGATTAAACTAGATTTACAACACAAATAGATAGCTAGATTTACCAACAAAATTCAACTTTCTACTACATCAGATACAACTTTTGGCTTTATAATTTTTCTATAGTTTTTCTACAGCTTCTGAAACATTTTTTTTAAATATAAAAAGAAGATTTTCTCAAAACCGTGTTAGTTTGTCGTCAAAAAACTATAACAATCACAGCAATTTTCCAAATATACAACTATCATTAATTAACAAACATTAAAAAAATTAACACAAATTTACAATTAACAAAATAAAAATAAACAAACACAAAAACAAACCATTAAACACAACAACAACAACCCTACCGTACGACAATACAACAAGGCAACAACAACGTTGTAATAAGAAAAACACAACAACAATAACAACAATATTACAACAGCATCAACAAAACACCACAAAAACACCAACAATTAAGAACACAACAAGCTGGAAACAACTCAGTCAGGACCTAGAACTTTTTGGCTAAAATCCAAAAACCAACATAGACTTTTTTTGCCAGTGCACTATGGGCAAAAAGTATAACATTTTATTTTTTAATGTTTCCAAGGAAATATTAATATTAAATATTAATAAATCAAATTAAAGGAAATGTGGAAATCATTAAATTTAGAGACAGAAAGAAGAGCTGACTTTAAAAGCCAGCAAAATAATAAGAAATAGTTAGTTTGCTGAAAGTTGTTAAAAAATTCTAATATTTTCGCTACCAAAAAATCCAGAAAAATTAACATATTATTATATATTTTTTATAATTCAAATATAAATTATACCCATGGTAGCATCGAATAACTGCAGCAGTCGGCAGTTGCGGCTGCCTCCTTGTTTGTTGCTCGTCCTGTTCCTCAGCAGCAGAGCCTTGCTGATGTCCCGGCTTGTATTTCGGTGGGATTTGCATTCGGCCAAACTTTGGGCAGAGCAAAAGCAAACTTTTGTTTGTCTGTTGTT
Organism: Drosophila birchii; assembly: GCA_035046345.1. Taxonomy (NCBI): domain Eukaryota; kingdom Metazoa; phylum Arthropoda; class Insecta; order Diptera; family Drosophilidae; genus Drosophila; species Drosophila birchii. The sequence goes on along the minus strand of JAWNOA010000043.1, from coordinate 5,434,361 downwards.
TTGGCGGCACAACATGCCGTAAACAGGACGCTTTCGCGGCTGCTGCGGGTGCAGCGAGTCTGATCTAATGAATTAGGTGCCAGCCAGGACCAAGGACTAAAACAGCAGAGAGAGAGAGGCAGCAGGGAGGAGGGCAGGGAAAATGCCATCAGTGTCAGAGAGATAACACGAGGCAATTTTTCACGCCCCAAGGAAGGCGGTGTGTAGGGTTGGGAAATGGTTGGGAAATGGCTGGGAAATGTCGCGTTTGTAGCAGCACTGATGTCGGTCGACGCACTGTCAAATTAGACAGCGTTCCTTGGCGTCCCCCCTCCAAAAAAAGCTAACCAAACAAGGAGTCCACCCCGATAAAGCACGAGAAAAAAGGACCAAGTGGAAGCTCAGGCAAATAAATAAATAGATTGCATTCGGTGGGCGTGGTCAGAGAGCGACGGAGAAGTAGCCGAAAAAGAAGCTGCAAAAAAAAGTAAATAACTGTCAAAAAAAAAAAAGAAAAAAGGGGTTCGCCAGGATGCTCCAAAGGAGATGGCAGAGAAATTTGAGAGGCTGCTGTCACTGGTGTCTGTTTAGGGGTGTGCATACATCAAGCAGATATTATTATATGGAAAACTATCGTAATTAAAATCAAATTAAAAATATTAAAATAAAAAAAATAGAGAAACTTATTTCTATTTACTTTATTTTGTGATTTACTATATCAATAGGAATACCAATTTATGCCCAGAATATAGACTACGGTATCCTGCCATCCCTAGTCCCGAAATAAAAAAAAAAAGTAAAAGCCAAATAAATACAACTTGAGCCCAAGGATGTCCGGCAAAAGTCATAAACACACCAAGAGCAGGCAAAGGCAGGAGCAGGACGAGAGAGACTGAGATGATGATAATGCCATTGTAGGCCCACAACAACAACAACAACAGCAAACATTTTCAATCAAAAGTTTAATACGCCGTGAATTCATTACACGTCCGATGAATGACGATGTAACTCAACCTCCCCCCTTAGGCTGCTGTTATTTTTGGTTTTCTCCTCTGTTATTTCTCATACAAGATACAATTTATTGCCGGCCATGTCATGTACCCCAAAAAGAAAAAAAAAAGAAAAAGGACGAAACACATGTAGACACAGGCAAACATACACACGCACACACACATAAATAGAGCCGGGAGCAGAAGAAGAAGCAGACATTTTACGGCTAAAGCACACGCACACAAAGAGCCAAAGGAGAAGCAGCAGTCCTAGTCTCAGTCTCAGTCTCAGGACCAGACCTAGCCCATGACCTTCGGCGTCTTTGGCGGCCATATGCATGTGAGCAGCAGCAGGAGGAGCAGCAGCAGCAGCGGCATCATTTCAGCCTTAGCTCCAGCCTCCCACTCTATATCTGTATCTCCTGGCTACAATAATAGAGGGGTCCTGCCTTAGGTTCCTTTGCTCCTGCGGACGAGTAATCACTCTTTCGGCCGCCGTTGCCGCCTGCTTATTGACAGGCCAACAGGCGGCAGTTAAGTGTCAAAACACAGTTTAAGCCAAAGACCAACGAGGAAGAATCAGGGGTAAGGGGTAGGGAGAGAGCTCCTAGATAGGGTCGTCAGACAACCGACAAATTATAAGACCAAAAAAACAAAAAAAAAAAAAAGCAGCTTCTGCTTTCTGCGGAGCCACGAGCTGCGCGAGAAAGCACGAAACATGAAGTCTCAAGAGCAAAAGCAGAAGCAAGAGCAACTTTGCTGACGCAGGAGCCCAGGACCTTCATTTCTCAGAAGGGGGTGGGGTGGGGGGTAAGAGGAGGTTGTGTATATTCGATGATGACACGAGGCCGCAGCAGGCGACGCCCAAAGCCAAAGCTAAAGCCAAAACCAAAGCCAAAGCTATAGCCTTTATACACTAGGAGAAAAGTGTGTTTTTGGTGGTAGAAAACAAGAGAATACATTTTTGAGAAAGAGAAAGCTAATTTTATAAATTTCACTGAAAAACTCTCAACTATTATTGATTTATCGTTGATTAAATAAAAAGCCAAAGCTGGCCAAAGTTATACAAAATTTAATTTTAGATAATTTCAAATAATTTACTTCTAGTCTTTTTTTGATTTTTGAGTTTCATAGCTAGAACTAAAATAATTTCCATATTTTAACCAAAATTTCTTTCGGTGTAGCCACATCTAAGGCAACCAAACAATGCCGGATAAAAACAGGATGAGATACAGGGAAACTACCAGCAGCCGCAATATGTGCGGATATTAATGATGATGACTATCATAAAGGAGGCGGAAAAAGGAGCTGGGAGTAGGAGCTGGAAGCTGGGAGTAGGAGCTATGCGGCGGAGTGGGAGAAGCATATACAGCTTGTGGCATGGGTCGTCGGCTATCTGTTCCCAGCCACACCCTGGTTATACATGAGCCTGATACCCGATGCCCTTCTAGTCCTGCTTTCAATTCCTGATTTCTGATTTCTGTTTCCGCCAGCTCTCCGTCTCTCTTTCTCTGTATCCCTCTTTCTCTCTCTCTCTCTGCCTATCTGGGCTCTGTTTTTACTGCTGTTGCCGGCGAAAAACATTCAAAATTCAAAGTGAAAATTTCACGAGCAATTACCGCATTCCCTGCGGGGTGCCAGCAGGCGCACACCCTTCCTGTACGAATGTGTGTGTGTGTGGGAGTGTGTCGAAGTGTGTGTGTGTGTGTGTGTGGAGCTACGATTATGCGGACCAATGTCGCATTTAATTTATGTAGAATGCCAGGCGGCGCAGCGCTCAAATTGAATCCCAAACTCGAATCGCAGCAGGATTTTGGGTGCCCAGGAATACCCTAGTACTAATCTAGAGGTGGGATTGTAGATATATTGATATTGAGGAAGAGTTCTAGAGATTTCATATGATATATATAGGTAGAATCACACAATAATGCAATATTAAATGCATCATATTAAAAAAAATTGTAATAAAAATATATAGAACAAAAAAATAATGCATTTAATATCATATTATTATTATAAGATTTGATATATAAATATAATTTTAATAATTTTAATATCATATTAAAATTAAAATTTAATTTTCTATTAAAAATCTCATAAACTTTCATTATGAACTTTCACCTTAAGAAATATCTCAATTCAAGTTAACATATTTAAATAATCAAAATATATCTCAAAATAACCTAAAATATCACAATAAATATTAAAATAAATAAAAAATATCTCAACTAATATTTAATATTCATATTATCAAAACATAAAATAGATATTTTAATAAATATTGCTTCTATTTTAGATTATATTCCATATATATTATTCTTTCTATATTGAATATTGCATTTATCGCATTTCTTTCTATATCACAAAATAAAAATATTGATTAATTAATCAACTTTTTTACTAAAAACTATTTATTTTTTAAATAACTATGTCTCTTTTCTCCTTGATTTTAAATAATCTTTAGACTTTGCACATTTCTTAATGATTTATTTATAGATCTTATTCGACAGTTATTTCTCCTTGATTTTCAATCAATTTTTTTTATTTAAATATAATTTTCCTTCTTAAGTTTCAAGCATTAAAGAAAAAGAGAAAAACTTTTTCTTTATTCAAGTCGTAACAAAGGGTCTCCATAAATACATACATTTCCCTCTTTAGGATGGCAAAGGGGGAGGAGGTATACACATACAGTCCTTGCACAGTTTCATGGTGTTCCGGCCATAACAAATTAGTAGCGGAAACGGAAATGGCGGAAAACGTCAACGACGAGTGTTGCCAATGCAGATGTTGCAGCTGCCGCACGAGTGGCGGCGCCAGAGTGGGGTGTGTGGAAGGTGTGCAGAATGTGTGGGGTGGGGTGTATGAGGTGTGTGTGTGTGTGTGTGTGTGTGTGACCCCCCTCAAAAGTACAAACACTAACAAGTACGACACATTTTGTACCTTTTTCCCGACGTTTAAATTTAGTAGCAGCCAAATTACAAGCTCAATAACTCCCCGTGGCGGGAGGGAGGGGTGAAAGGATCAGCAGGAGGAGAAGCCAAAAGGATAACCAAGGAGAGAGAGAGAACACACTCAATAATAATCCATCCAGGCAGATGCACTAGGAGCACGCAGGAGCAAGCAGGAGTCCGAGAGTCTCGAGCCAAGCCATGATGCCCAGTCGCGTCAAGCTGAAATGTGAATGGAGGAGCTGTCACGGGCAGAGGAGTAGGAGGCATCAATACCATCATAATAGTAGTAGTAATGGGAACATCACTTGGAACACTGCCAGCAGCCAAAAACAACAACAACAAGAACAACAAGAACAGCACAATAGCAATAGCCACAGCCAAAGCCACAGCCACACACGATCCTCGCATCGATCACCGCCAACCTTCACACTCAATGCCCATGCCCTGCTCCTATTGTTGGGCCTGCTCAGTGTCCTGATCCTGGACAGTTGCCATGGCCTCCGTCTGACCAATGGCGGCAGCAGTCTCAGCAAAAGCTCTGCGGCTAACAAGGAGCAACTTAACATTGGCTTGATAGCGCCGCACACGAATTTCGGCAAGCGAGAGTATCTGCGGAGCATCAATAATGCGGTAACCGGACTTACAAAGACGCGTGGCGCCAAGCTGACCTTCCTCAAGGACTACTCCTTTGAGCAGAAGAACATACATTTCGATATGATGTCGCTGACGCCGAGTCCGACAGGTGAGTGCTTCATTTTTTTTTTTGTATATTAAATACTTTTAATCGAATCTCTTTAATAAATTATCATAAATCGATTATTATATCCTTACAACGACTACAGGGTTTGTTGGGTATTCACTGGTCTCACAAGGGGTCAAGAGGTCGCAGCATTTGCGACACCTGCCTGGCTGCCCGGCTGCCCGGCTCTCTTAATTGCGTATACGCACCTTTAATGGCCGTTCATTTTGAGCTACTTAAGCGCTTAAACCCTCCCCTCCTCCCTTTTTGGACCACCCACAACGACGCAATAAAAGCGGCCATGAATGCCAACGAAAATGAAAATGAGAATGAAAATGAAAATGAGAATGTTGAACGGGGGTAAAGTAAAGGAAAAATGCTTAATGCTTAATACGAAGGCGGTGGGACATAAATAAATGTCCCGTCCACTCTGGACTGTAATTAAGCGCTGCCGACAGAGTTGTCAACACAGCCTGGCAGGGTTGCCTAGATACCTCTAAGCCCCCATAACGCCCCCTCCCAGCCACCCAGCCAAGGATTGTCGAGTGTCCAAATGTGATTTCAGCCATTTAAAGCTTCCTTCCATCCCCGACCCGTTCATGTTGCCTGATTCCCTATGCCGTTTTGCAAGTGCAAAATTGCATTTCAAACGATGCCCAGGGTTGTTGCATCCACAAACTTGCTGGGGCCAAAAATAAAAAATACAAAAAAAACAGAGAGCCATAAAAAGGACGAGCAAGGAGCAAGCATATCTGCAGAAAGCAAAGACTGATTGCTCCTGAACCGGGGGCCATATTGAAATTTTATGTTGCATTTCCACAATTTTTTTTGCTCTCACTAAATTGATAAAGCAAACAGCGAGTCGAGTGTGTGTGTGTGTTTGTGTTTGTGTGGGGAAAAACGAATTTCCAATGATGTTTAAATGTTTATTATGGCCAGGAACAGGACCAGGACCAGGACCAGGACCTTGAGAGGGAGAAAAGGCTGTGCGATGTGTGGCACGCAAATTACAACACATAACAAACAAAGTCTGTCTGTCTCTGTCGAGTGGCAGTCTGTGGGGAATTTATAATGGATTTTCCCATCCAGGCGATGGGTGGAAAAACTGGGGGGTGGTTGGTGTGAAGGGGGGGCGAATTTCTGTTCAGTTGTTCAAACGATTGTTATTTCTCCTCGAATGCCGAACAATGAGCGGGCCTGGCTCTGGGTGTTTGCCTTGATTTTTCCCCTCCCCTTTCCCCCTAACAAACTTTGAATTTTCTTTCACTAAAATCAGAGAGAGAGAGAGAGAGCAGAGATCCTGGCCAATCCTGGGCATCCTTGCTTCACATAGTTTGCCCTTCTTTTGTCGTATAATAATCGCAGGGATATGGAAATTGAATTCGATTCTGCGGTCTGCATTCTGATCCCTCAACAAGGAGTACAGCCAGTGTCCTCACAATCAAGCCAGCATCGCTTTAGAAGCTATCCTTCCCCCCTTAGCTCTTCATCTCCTCAGTTGATGATTTTGTGTCAAAGTAATTTCATATGAAATTGTATTACTTTAACCTCCCAGACACAACAAACGATTACCGAGGCAGGCTGGCTGGCAGGACTCAGTCAGGCAGGTCCTGAGCTCGTGTGCGCCGCTTGCCCCTTTGCTTCTCCTAAAAACCATCAACTTTGATGGCCTGATTATCGAGTTTGGCTCATTTGCGGCGTTGGAAAATGGTCCGAAATTGGCGTTGGGTAAAAGTGGCGGACAATCACCTCTGCGAGAGATGAGTTCCCCCAAGTCAATGTCTTCATACAAGGGTTAAAGCCCATTGCTTTTAAGGGCATACTGTCCCCATGGAGAGTTCTATAATTGCTGTGCAATAACACTTAGTAGAGAGACCAGGAATATATATATTTATGTCCCTATATGTTACCATCCCAAGTACTTACCATTATAAATAAATAAGGAGATTCCCTAGTTTTAGCAACATTTTTTTGGTACTCTCTTTGGGCTTTTGTCACATTAAGTTGTATGGTATATATACACTATATCTTTATATAAAGGAATTTCGATATATCTTACAATTTTTTTAGTTATTGTTTACGATTTTTCTTTTTTAATAATTTTTCTGGGTAAACTATAGATAAATATACAATATCAAAAAGTAATTTATAATTGAAATATTATTTTTTTCGGAATCTTTAAAGTTTTATAAATTTATAAATGAAAAAAATTCATAATTTATGAAAAAAATGAAAGTATGCGCAGTCCATTAAAGTTACATCAAATTTTAATAATATTTCAAATGAATATAAATTTAAAAACTCAAAAAAAAAATTAAGTATTTAAAAAAAAAACTTTAAAAAAAGTTAAATTCATAAAATAAAAAAAAAGAATTTTTAAATAAAGGTTTTGGGTGGAATCGAACCCGCGACCTCTCGATCGAAGCCTTTATGTTAACAGCGCTCTTTTGCTGTTAATAAAATATGTACATTCCATAAAGATAACATCAATATTTTATAATATTTCAAATTAATATTAATTTAAACAACTCAATGACAAAATTAGGTAAAATATCAAAGAAAAACTTTAAAAAAAAGATAAATTCATAAAATAAAAATTTTAAAAATCGATATTTGAATAAAGGGTTTGGGTGGAATCGAACCCGCGACCTCTCGATCGAAGCTTTTATGTTAACAGCGCACTTAGTACATTAATATATCAAATTAATATTAATTTAAACAACTCAATTACAAAATTAAGTAGAATATCAAAGAAAAACTTTTAAAAAAGTTAAAGTCATAAAATAAAAATAAAAAACAAAATATTTTTGGAAAAAGACTTTGGGCGGAATCGAACCCGCGACCTCTCGATCGAAGCTTTTATGTTAACAGCACTCTTTCGCTGTTAATTAAATATGCGCATTCCATAAATATTACATTAATATATCAGTACAAAAATTTTGTAGAATATCCAAGAAAAACTTTTAAAAAAGTTAAATTTCAAAAATAAAAATAAAAACAAAACATTTTTTAAAAAAGACTTTGGGTGGAATCGAACCCGCGGCCTCTTGATCGAAACTTTAATTAACAACGCAGTGTCGCTTTCTCACACACACACATATAGAGCAAAACCCACATACACATATGCATGCATTGTGTAAGCAATAAACGAAACCCAATAGAGCGAGCAAATCTATCGCGCTCTTTCCCTCTCTCTCCCCCCTCGCCCACAAGCCCTAGTTCAAACTATGGCCGCTTGGTGGCTTTTTCATTCTGACGACCCATTCAAACTATCTTTTAAAATACGTTTTAACACGGGAAGGGGTCATTTTCGGTCCCGTAAACCCTAAATATTCTTGATCAGCATTAATGGGAGAATCGATCTAGCCAGGGTTAGAAAACATAAATGCCAAATTGCAAATTTGAAAATTCATATTTTGGCCAAAAATGCACAAATTTCAAATTGGAAAGTATTGCTGTGTTTATTTTTGTTTTCTTAGCCATGTTCTGAACAATACATTTTTTTTTTAATTTTCTCCAAACTGTTAAAAATTAAAACAAAAAAATTTAACCTTAAATTTGGTTTGCACGTTTGTTAAGGGCGGATAAAATAGCATAGCTATGCATTCAGAATTTAATTTAATAATCTCAAACCCTATCTAGAACACAAAAAAATTAAATGAAAATGTTTTGGCCAATTGTTGATACTTTTTGGTAATTAATTTTTAAAAAATTTAGACCTAATATTCATAACAATAACCGTTAGTAAAAGTAGCACAAGAAAGTTATACTAAAAGGGAATGATTGAAAAAGGCTTATATATATATATACCATTAAAATATTAATTAAATCACAGCAAAATATTGGTATAAAAATATTTACCAAATTTTGTAGACAATTTTTCGAAATTTTTAAAATGTTTAATTTACCAAAATCAATTGTGTAGTTTTTAATATGAAAATTAATAAACCAATCAAAAATTACCTACAAAAACTTTCTATTTTGATAATAAAAATATTAATAATATACAAAAAATAAATAAATAACAATTAAAAGTTCCTAAAATTCGAATAATTGAGCTCATCTAGGAAGTATTTAACAAAGTTTTATATAAACTTTTTAAACGAAATATAAACAGAACGCAAGCTAAAATATTGATGGAACAAACAAACGTGTTAATGGTCATCTGTCAGAGGTCCTGGTAAGCTGTCAGTCCGTCCTGTCCGCACTGAAGTTTCCCCTTGTTATCCTTTTCTCCTCCTCTATTATGATGTAGCATGTACACATGAACACAGACATGGACATGGACACAGACCATGTAATCCGTTATCCACCAACCGATTTCCCATGAAACGAAAGCCATTTGCATTGCTTTCTGTTTATCTGGCTAATTTGCATTAATTGCAGGATAATTAAGTGTTCAGGCAGAGTGTTAGTTAGCAGTTGTAATATTTCTATACCAAAAGAGAAAACCCGTTTTAAGCGCATACATGGCGTATACGTAATGTGAGGAGGCAGCGAGGCTGTCAAGGAGCGGATGAATGATGGAATGATGATTCCAAGCGGAACTCAGTTCTCTCTCTCTCTCTCTCTCTCTTGGTTGCCACTTTGCTAAATGACATTTTAAGTTTGAATCGAACTCGCAGCAGCCGAGAATGTCGTCCATATATCACTCCATTGTCAATGGCCGGACAACTGGGATCCCTGGGCAGCCGTAAGTCATTTTTCTTGTCATACCAACTCCCCATTCGGCGCCAGCCTGGTCAAACCAAGTCACCACCATTAATATTAGCGAGAAAGCGGGAAAGGAGGAGCAGGAGAAGTAGCGTAAGCATTGGCTCTATGTCCCACATCCTTTATTATTAGCCATTGAACCCGCGATTAACATCCGGTGTGGTCCATGTCATTGCCGTTAACCTTGTTTACACCTTGTCGACATGCGGCTACCTGGTTGTTGCTCCTGCAGCTCCTGCTGCTCCTTCTCCTGCTGCTACTGCTTCTTCTTCTTCTCATCCTTCTGTTGCTGCAGCCACCGGAAGCTATCTCGCATTAATAAGCTGTTGAAGCCTGTTCCTGTGCTGTCCCCGTCCTGTCGGTAACTGCAAGCGCTTTTTACACCTGCCAGGACCAGGCTGGCCACCCTTCTGTATCTAGTGTCCAGTGTCCATTGGCGATAATGGTGTTATAGTGCAGCTGAGAGAGAAGCCCGATTGAGTGGCTCTTCTCTGAGTTGCTCCTCCTCCATTTCTGGCCTGCCATGGCTGGACCCTATTTATTGGCAACGTGCAAATATTCCAGCCGCAGCTGCCATTGGCCGTAAATTGATTCTCCAAAGGCTCCTCGCTGCCTGCCTTGCCTTTATCCCTCTGCATCCTTAATTTCCCGCCATGCCGGACGTGCGTAGCCACTGGCATTGTGTGTGCGTGTGTCCTGCTTGGTGAAACAAGCCCCAAACAAATGGTTGCCCAGCAAAAAAAAAAAAAAAAAGAAAAGAAAAAGAACAAAAAAATAAAATAAAAAATGAAAGAAAAAAGAAAAAAGGAGGCCCCTGGCCCAGACAGGCAGGACAATGGCATAGACTCTGGAGACTGGGAATATGACTTACTTTCCCTGAGCTCTGGCAATACCCTCACAAATGTGAAGGTTTATACACACACACACAGGGAGATTTTTGGCCCAAATCAAACCCAAGTCCAAGCCCCACTAATTGGCGCCGCCTTGGAGTCACTGCCAGGTCAAGAATAGCCCTCGGGCATTGGTCGTGTGGGTGGGTGGGTAGGATAGACTTTTGAACTTGAACAAGGAACAGGGTTTTTGGGAGCAAGCTGCCTCGAGGGGCCATGCGGTTGATCCGTTGGACTGGTCTGAGAGCCCAGAGAGTGTGTCTCTTCGGTTTCGGGTTACAAACTATGAACTGCGCTTAAGTCTGTTGACATCGCACACATGCCTGCGGTGACAGAGCTGACAACAGTTTGCGACGAGCGAAAGAGAGAGGGAGGGAGGAAGAGTTGCCGCCGCCGGAGGAGGAGCAGGATCCTGGACGCTGAATTGCCTGATTATATACGCTCGGTTGCTAATGATGGACCAGCACTCTACAGAGATGGTCTGTGACTCTCACAAAACGGAGACAAAACCACGCCTAATGGCCCCAACTGGCCAAGTGGTTGCGGTTGTGGGAACACACACTCTCTCTCTCTGTTCGTCCTCTCACTCTCTGTTGAGTTCAATTCTAGGGAAAGTTTCAGCAGCAGCAGCAGCAGCAGGAGCAGGAGCTCCTCTTCAAGGCTCTCAGGTTGTCGGGGCTGAAACCTAAAACCCCTCAAGGAAGGGGTAGCAACTACTTTGCCGCATCACTTTGCACCAAAAGTTTCACCTTCCTTGGCAAAGCTGTGTGACGTTGCCATGTCCTTGAGTTGAAGCGGAGGACACCACACCCCCCAAGCCCCAAGCCCCAAGCCCCAAGCCCAACCCCTTTCTGCCTGCTCACTGCTGCTCGAATGAATCAGTTTTAATTCGATGCTAACAACAGCTTTGGAATTTTGACAACGCGGCAAGGCAAGGCTCCTTCGGGCAGGATGCGTAGAGCAGCTAAGCCTGGCATAGTTCCCACTACCCCAAGGCACACATGGTGAATGCCCCCCATGCCTGTGGGATTGGTGTGGGGTTCAGCGAAAAATCATCTGGCAACACTTTGATATTCGATAAGATGTTTTTTGGGCGTCGTCCTGGCCACACCCACTCAGCCGCCAGCTCCCAGCTCCTGTCATTTTGTCGTCATGCGGATTTTGTGCTGCTCTCATGTAAGCATGAAAGCAGGATTCTGTGTGGTGGGTGGGTGGAATAAGGGTGGTGTGCTGCTCCCAGTGACGTCAAGTTATAAAATATGCGCCAAGTTGCCATCGCCCAGTTTCCTTGGGTTTTAGTTTAGCTTCCTCAGCTTCCTTTAGTTCTCGGCTCCTGTCTTGCTGCTTTCTGCCTGCTCCTTGCTCCTTGGCCCTGCTCCCTTTTTCATTCCCTTTCCCTTTTTCCTCCTTCCCATGGCCCTATTCCTCTTGCTGTTGCTTCCATCCTGGGCATACACATGGCATTTCCTTTTTTTATTGGCATTTGCCACGCCCCTGTCAGATCCTTTGCGTTGTATGCTGGTTGTGCGTGTGTCAGTTTTTTTTTTGTTTTTTGAATTTTTGGCTTTAAGCTTTTGGCATGCCAATGCCAAGGATACAATGGCCTCAAAAATAGTAGACTATTTCAATTTGTAAAAATTACTAAACAGCAAGGATCAAGCCTTTTGATTTCTTTATAATCTGCTCTGAAAATAGGAATCTTCGGTATAGTTTCATCAAGCTCAAGTTCGCTTGATCCTTATCCGCAGGAAACCCTCCAATCTAATCGAGAAAACAATGAAAACACTGCCGGATCGGAGGCTCTGGTTCGGCAGGATGGCTATGATGTTCCAATTTAGGAATAGGGAATAGCTTAGAGCAGGACTCAAATCTGTGACTAAAGCCACATCCAGATCCCGAGGCACTGCCTAATCGTGCGGAATTATCGCGGCAAATGTTTAATTGTGTGCGAATAAACTTTTTTTTCGCTCTACAAATCAATAGATTCTGATTGTAACGCAATGCGGGCATATCCCGGTGTCCCTGGAAGCCCGCATCTATTCAGAGAATATAGCATTGAATATATAGCAACGAATGTGCTGGGACAGCGCAGCTGTGACTCCTAATTGTGCTTTATGTGCCCCATTGGTGGTGGTGGTGGTGGTGGGCAAAGGAGATTCCATGCTACTAGACTTGCACTTAGAGGGTGACACACAGTCGTGTGTCTCCATCTCCTTTTCCAGTGTTTCTAGTTGCTCCTCCTTTTTCTCCCCTTTACCCTTTACCCTTTTCCCTTCACACCCAGTCAGCGCTTTTTCCGCTTGCCTGCACTGCCTGCCTGGCTGCCTGCCTGCCTGACGCGTAATGTAAAAAGTTTGCAGCCCCCTCGGGACACACACACACACACACACAGGAGGTGTAGTAGGTGGTTCCATCATCACTCTGCACTCTATCACTTGCATTGTTGCCAACTTGTGATAACTTGCGATAAAAACGAAGGCAATTGAATGATGCTTAAATGAAATTAATGGATGTTATAATAAGTTGACAGAGGCAACCTTCTAAGGGACTGAGGGCTCGGTACTCGGGACTCACGACTCAGGGACTCAAAGGCGAAGCCAAGTCACAGCTGACAGCTGTCAGCTGATTCTGGCTCCTGCCTCCTGCTCTCTCGTCCTGAGTGCCGCAACAATAACAAAATGTTGCTCCTGCTTTTAGTCCTTTTTGGCAGTTAAATTCTCAGGGAAAGGGGGGCCTGTGGGGAAGCCTGTGTGTCAAAATTCAATTTGCACATTTACAAAAAGCCCCCAAAAAGCTCTGCCACCAGACTCACTTCCGGCAGTCCTTCGGGGGACCCTGGTCCTATCCTCCTAAAAATAAGAACACCTTGATGAATTTGCCGCTCACATTACCTGCCATATTAAGCACCTTTTGGGGTCCTTGGTTAATCCCCCAGAGTCTCTGATCCCAGGACGACACTTGATAATGCAATTACACTGTGCTTAATGCAAGCAATTAAATTTCTAAATGCCAGTCAAAAATGTTGCCATTCTGAAAATTAAATTAAATTTTGAATGAGAGACGGAGTCCTAATTCCGTTAAGTGCGGACAAAGGTTGCCCCCGCATAGCCGCATTCCAAACTGGGGCTTCGTCCATCCATCCAACCAACCATCCATCTATCAATCCATCATCCTGGAGGCGTGTGCTTCCTAAGGGCCTATAGATCTCTGCGGCTAAAACATGGAAATGGCAATGGAAATGGGTAATTGAATGCAGGGGGGAGGTGGCCCCATCACACAGGGGTGAAAATTAGCAGGACCTAGCAGCTCCTCCTTTACCTCCTCCACCATCTCATCGCTCTGTGCGGAATGCAGAGAGCAGAAGTAAAGTGATGAAAAAGTTAATTAAACTTTTTGATGAGATTTCACATTTTGCCAAAGCATTGACAGGACTTCCCCCCCAACCCCACACCCAACCAACACGTTCCTCTGACTTGACAATGTCTTGTCATCGATTCCCTATCCCCCAGATCGAAGCAAAACTTACCAAATTATCTTTTGCTGGCCACTGACTGAACAATGCTGTCATCGATTTGCGAATAGTCATGGCATCCCAGCTGCACCCAAACTCCGCTACTGCTGCTGCGGGATTTTAGGTAAATTATTCACCTGCCAGGGAGCACCCGAAGTAGGTCAATTAGCGAGTAGGCCTCGCATCTCCTCCCCCCTCTAGGGATGGCCGAAGCCCAATCCAAATCGTAAAATAAGTTCGGAAGGTGCCTAATCTGCCATTAATTGCCACACATCTGTACACAGGACACGCACGAGCTGAGATTGGGACTTAACGTTGGCCAATGGGAGTGGGAAAGGGACCAAGGGGCCAAGGAGGGGAGAAATGGAGAGAGTACCTTTTAAGGCGGAAGGTACCTGAGGGTCTCGCATGTAAATTAAGTCAATGAAAACTGTATTTAAAGAAGGAGATGGCTCATTAGGAAAACCTATTTATCACTTAACGGGGAGTTCACATTTAAATGTTAAAAACTTGCACATTTTTTTGGAATATATCGTGAAACTTTGGAGATAGTATAGTAAAAAGGATATCAAGAAATTCAAAATAAAAATTTATTTTGATTTATTTTATTGCCTTTTATTTAATTTTTAAATTAACAAAGAAGTCGGACTTGTGGAATACTAAGTATTAACCGTAGCTTCTCAATTTTTGAGATTCCTGTTTAAGGACACAATATTCGTTTTGGAAATACTAAACAACAAATTATTAAAGTATTTTTAATACAAAAAAAAAACCAAATAAAATTATAGAAAAAAAATGAAGCACAGTTTTGAGCAAATGTCGATTTTCAGGTAATAAATTTTGACTTCGAACCCTTAAAAAATGATTAATAATTTTTAGTTTATGTTGCTGAGTTAAAAAAAAGAATAATAAATAAATTAATTAATTAATTAATTTTTAATTATTTCCCCTTTTGTTAGCCATATTGAGCACCTTGTGCAAGGAATTCCTGCGCGTCAATGTCTCGGCCATCCTGTACATGATGAACAACGAACAGTTTGGACATAGCACCGCCTCTGCCCAGTACTTCCTCCAGCTGGCTGGCTACCTGGGCATACCGGTGATCTCGTGGAATGCCGACAACTCGGGTCTGGAGCGTCGAGCCTCGCAGTCAACGCTGCAACTTCAGTTGGCGCCAAGCATTGAGCATCAGAGCGCCGCCATGTTGAGCATCCTGGAGCGTTACAAGTGGCATCAGTTCTCGGTGGTCACCTCCCAGATAGCTGGCCACGATGACTTCGTCCAGGCGGTGCGCGAGCGTGTGGCCGAGATGCAGGAACATTTCAAGTTCACCATCCTCAATTCGATTGTGGTGACGCGGACCAGCGATCTGATGGAGCTGGTGAATAGCGAGGCGCGGGTAATGCTCCTCTATGCCACCCAAACGGAGGCCATCACCATATTGCGGGCCGCCGAGGAGATGAAGCTGACGGGCGAGAATTATGTGTGGGTGGTTAGTCAATCGGTGATTGAGAAGAAGGATGCCCATTCACAGTTTCCGGTGGGCATGCTGGGCGTTCACTTTGACACCTCGAGTGCGGCTCTAATGAATGAGATATCGAACGCGATCAAAATCTATAGCTATGGCGTTGAGGCATATCTCACAGATCCGGCGAATCGAGATCGCCGGCTGACCACCCAGTCGTTGTCCTGTGAGGATGAGGGTCGCGGTCGCTGGGATAATGGTGAAATGTAAGTGTGTGTGTTTAGGGGGGGGGGGGGGTGTAGTTGTAGCTGGTTTCCGGTTTCCGGTTGCCGGTATTCTTATGCATTTCCGCTTTTTGTTCTATTTTTTTGTAGCTTCTTCAAGTATTTGCGTAATGTGTCCATCGAGGGTGACCTGAACAAGCCAAATATTGAGTTTACGGCAGATGGAGATCTGCGCTCTGCCGAACTCAAAATTATGAATCTCCGGCCGAGTGCCAATAACAAGAATCTTGTTTGGGAGGAGGTAAGTGCTGCTGGTTCCTCCTTGTCTTTATCCTAGCATGCTTCTTTTTTTATTTTTTTATTTTTCTTTTTTAATTTTTAAATTTTCCCTCACTTTTCCTCAATGCTCACAATCTCCACTCTCCGCTCTCCTTTCTCCACTCTCTCCCCCATGCAATCTCCATGATCTCTTTGCACGGCTTTGTACTTGTACACCACCACCACTCGATAACTGGCATATTGGCATCTGGTGCAATCCTCCTCCTCCAATTTTTGGCTCTTGACCAGATTGGAGTGTGGAAATCGTGGGAAACCCAAAAGTTGGACATTCGCGACATTGCATGGCCTGGCAACTCACATGCCCCGCCCCAGGGTGTGCCGGAGAAGTTCCATTTGAAGATAACATTCCTCGAAGAGGCACCCTATATCAATCTATCGCCCGCGGATCCGGTTAGTGGCAAGTGCCTAATGGATCGCGGCGTGTTGTGCCGCGTGGCCGCTGACCATGAGATGGCCGCCGATATCGATGTGGGCCAGGCACACCGCAACGAGTCCTTTTATCAATGCTGCAGCGGCTTCTGCATCGATCTGCTGGAGAAGTTTGCCGAGGAGCTGGGCTTCACCTACGAGCTGGTGCGGGTCGAAGATGGTAAATGGGGTACCCTCGAGAATGGCAAGTGGAACGGCCTAATTGCTGATTTGGTTAATCGTAAAACGGATATGGTTCTCACCTCGCTAATGATCAACACGGAACGCGAGGCAGTCGTTGATTTCTCCGAGCCATTTATGGAAACGGGCATTGCCATTGTGGTGGCTAAGCGTACGGGCATTATATCGCCCACCGCCTTCCTGGAGCCATTCGACACCGCCTCCTGGATGCTGGTAAGTTCCAGTCAAGCTCTCTCTCTCTCTCTACCAAGTTCCAAGAGTTCTTTTATTGGGTAAGTGCATTTCTGTTTTTGTCTTTGCCTCCATTGTTCTCCATAGGTGGGCATTGTGGCCATCCAGGCAGCCACCTTCATGATCTTCTTGTTTGAATGGCTATCGCCCAGTGGCTACGACATGAAGTTGTATCTGCAGAATACAAACGTCACGCCATATAGATTCTCCTTGTTCCGCACCTATTGGCTGGTGTGGGCGGTCCTCTTCCAGGCCGCCGTCCATGTGGACTCACCGCGCGGCTTCACCTCACGCTTCATGACCAATGTTTGGGCCCTCTTTGCTGTGGTCTTTTTGGCCATTTACACTGCCAACTTGGCCGCCTTCATGATAACCAGGTGAGAGCCTTTAACTCTATATGAACACTATTTCCCATACCATTTGGTTATCCCTTCTGATTCTGATTTCTAGGGAGGAGTTCCATGAGTTTAGCGGCCTCAATGATAGCCGCCTGGTGCATCCCTTCTCCCACAAGCCATCCTTTAAGTTTGGCACCATCCCGTATAGCCACACGGACTCCACCATTCACAAGTACTTCAATGTCATGCACAACTACATGCGACAGTGAGTGGCTAACCACTAATCCGAGTTCGAGGGGACGACAACACTCGGCCAACACTCTTATCCTTGTCTCTCTGTCCCTCTGTCCCTCTGCAGGTACAACAAGACCAGTGTGGCTGATGGAGTGGCCGCCGTGCTTAATGGCAACCTGGACTCCTTCATCTATGATGGCACTGTCCTGGATTATCTGGTGGCCCAGGATGAGGACTGTCGCCTTATGACCGTCGGCAGTTGGTATGCCATGACTGGTAAGGAGTCCTTTTGGTTTTACTTTTCTTGTTCCTTAAGCAATTTAGTTTGTCATTAAAAGTTATTATTAAACGAACAAAGCGTTTGGCCAAGTGTGAACTGTAGGAAAACGAGTTTAAAACTTATCAAACGGCAGATTATGAAACTTTTGGCAACATACACACACTCACACTTGAGGGGGTGTGTGCCTGCCTCAACACAACAGCAGGCCAGAGTTTGAGCCGCACTGTGGGTTATTATTGGGTTTTAATTAAGAAAAACAATGTAACTTTATTATTTATACTTGGGGGAAATGTATAAAACTTTGCCTGGATTTCTTTTCCCTGTTTAACTTGAACAGAATATGATGGTGTTTTTAATGATTTTTTTTAAATATTTCATAGTTTATTGCTTATTTCAAGTAAAGAATGGGATTTATTAATATTATATTATATATATAATAAAATAATAAATATTAAAAATATTAAATTGATAAATCTTGAAATTATTGATGGGGATATTAATCCAACATGTTCGCCTTATCGTAAAAAAGCTAACTTTACTTTTTTTAATAAATTAAAGTGAAAACTTATTATTCTCTGCCTCTGAAAAACATTATCATATATATATTTCCGCCTTTACTCCTCCCCCCCTCCTTCCAGGCTACGGACTGGCCTTCAGCCGCAACTCGAAATACGTGCAAATGTTCAACAAGCGACTGCTCGAGTTTCGGGCAAATGGCGATTTGGAGCGACTGCGTCGCTACTGGATGACCGGCACTTGCCGGCCCGGGAAGCAGGAGCACAAATCCTCAGATCCGTTGGCCCTTGAGCAGTTCCTTTCGGCATTCCTGCTGCTAATGGCGGGCATCCTGCTGGCCGCCCTGCTGCTGCTGCTGGAGCATGTCTACTTCAAGTACATAAGGAAGCGTTTGGCCAAAAAGGATGGCGGCCATTGTTGTGCCCTCATCTCGCTGTCGATGGGCAAATCGCTGACCTTTCGCGGTGCCGTGTACGAGGCAACCGAAATCCTGAAGAAGCATCGCTGCAACGATCCCATCTGTGACACGCATCTGTGGAAGGTGAAGCATGAGCTGGACATGTCAAGGCTTCGTGTTAGGCAGCTGGAGAAGGTGATGGACAAGCATGGGATTAAGGCGCCGCAATTGAGGTGGGTTCGGGATGGTGGTGGCGGAGATGGAGTGTCACTCTCGGCAACTGGTAACATAATTAAAATTGTTTCTTTCCGTCTCCGTTTCTCCAGGCTGGCCTCCTCCTCGGATCTGCTTAACCATCATCATCTAAAGGAAAGGCCGCCGCTGCTGGGCAATCTGAGTCTGGCCGCCAGCGCCCAAGATCTATACAGGTGGTAAGTTTTCTTTGTGCATGCTGTGGCCTTGTTATACCCTGCACGCATCCTGTACATATCCCGTACATATTGTAATTAAATTAAGCAATTGCTTGAAATAATATTCCAGCTTTCACCATCTCCATTTCTCCAGTACATAAATATATACATACATATATATATCTCCCTTCTGTGTTATTCTTTCCACGGACACGGTAGTTGTTGTAGTCCTAATGATGTTGGGCAGCTGCTGCTGCTGCGGCTACTACAACATCCTTGTCGTCCATCCCTTCGGGGCATTCGGCTCTGGCTTGCCGCCCTCTAATATAAATATATGGAAATGACTTTATTAAATTACTTTATCTCGGTTCCTGATTCGATGCCACTGGCAGAGGAGCGGCAAGAGAGAGAGAGAGAGATGAGACACAGTCCCTGGTTATAGTCTTAGTTATAGCACAATTTCCGACAGTTCCTGTTGTCATTCAGCAGTCAGGAGCTTTGTGTGTAGGTCCTTCCATTTGCATATCGTCGCTTACAATGGGTTCTGGCTGGGCGAATGGGGTGTCGTTTGGCCACCGGTAATCGGATGTGGGAACGCTTTACGACCCTCCACACAAACACACACAGAGAACTCTCGCTCTCTGCTCCTTGCCCCTCCACGGACCAGCAATTAACGGATCATGGGAAGCAGTAGCATTATTGTTCCACCCCCTCCCTCCCTGGCTGGGTCACCTAGTCACCCAGTCAATCACTCACTCGTGTGCACTGGCCATCTCATGACATCGTTGGCCCCATGCCTGCCATTCATGTGGCTTTCAGGATTATAAATCCAGACTAGAAATATAATGGGCTCTTAGTTTTTTTTTTTTGTTTTTTAACTGAGCTTTATTCTGGATTGGCTAGAGGGTTATAGAGACATGTCCTGACTGCAATTTCCTGCTACAGAAAATATTTTCCAGAGCTAAGATCATTTTGTAATTAAAAGGTCAAAACTCTGGAAGCTTCCCCCCCCCCCTTGTCTGGTTTCGTTGCCATTGTTTTGGTCATGTGTCCTGACGCTTATCGAGGTGCTACACACATGGCAACATTTGCATTAATTACTGGCAAGTAAACAATCCCAGAGCCAAGTGAGGCTGGCGCCTGTGTGAGATTGAGGTTCGGTGGTTGCCTTTGCGGCTGCCGTGTCCTTGTGTCCGTGTGCATGCCCATGCGTTCTTTATTCATTCCCATGTCCGTTCTGCTTGCTGCGTTCTGCGCTAACCAAGCTTCAATAGAGTTAAGGATGCCCCTGCCTTTTTTCCTGCTCATCATTATGGATGGCCACAGATATCATATAGGTAAAACTTTTCAGCGTTTCGAAATTGTGCAAATTAAGTTGGCAAGGAAAAGCGGCAAATGCCTCCAAATTGTTCGAGGAGGAGAGTTCAGAGTTCAGAGTTTGGTTTTTCCACACGTGGAAAAACCTGAAAAGCACTTCAAAAAGTTTGGGCGTCCGCAAACCTGAAGCCGAAAAGTTGACTGATAAATGGATGATGATGATGGATACGGACGGACAGCAATGATACCCAAGGGGGGAAACCCTTTATTGTGAGACTGAAAAGCACACGATCCTCCCTGACCCCTGCCCCCCTCCTAGCAGTCAATGATACGCTTTTCGCATTTACTTTTTGGCACTAATTTATTTACATGCAAAGCCTTGAGTGCTGCTCGTTGCCCCGTTTGGACTGTGATTGATTGATGATGTTGTCCCAGGTCTTGCCCAAGACCCCAATCGGGTCTCCTCTTTAATGCCGTTCTCTACACCGAAACAAGCCATCCTTCCCTTCCTTAAAGCATACACATTCCCCCCAGCATGGAGCACAACATTCCGCATCCCGGCCAAAGGCCTCGGCTGATTACAATTTGTCACATTTTTCATTGGCTGGCAGGCTAATTAGCATAGCCCAGAACGCATGTCCTGTCAGCGACTGCACCCACACACACACACACACATAATACATATGTATATATATCCGTGAAGCATGCTTGGTGTGAAGTAGCAACCTTAACATGTCGTACATAGAGAACCCAACAGATCCCAAAAATGAAAACCACTAACGCCAGGGGGGCACACACGTTCCCGTTTCCGTTTCACGTTCTCGTTCTCGGATCACAGGTCGTACAAGACGGAAATCGCCGAAATGGAGACGGTGCTGTGAAGTGGAAGAGATGCGAACTGCAGGAGCCGCATCAGCACTGGGGCAGGTCTTCCTGTCATCCTAGGACGAGTGCGTCTAATCAAAATCAACGTTTCAAATAAAATGTAAACTGAAAGCTTTCGAAAAGTTAGAGAAATGGATACAATGGAGTTAGCGAGTTAGCGACAAGGAGTGAAAGAGTTAGCGAGACGGCAGGAGAGCGAGTTAGTGAGTTAGCGAGTTAGCTAGAGAGAGAGTACCCAAAGCGCCTCACATACACAAACGAAAGGACGACGAGAAACCGCAGCCATGAAACCCAAAGATTGTATAAAGTTAAACTAAATGTAAAACAGAAAAAAAAGAACAGTAAACATCTAAACTTAAATTCAAAATTGAGGAAGAAACAACCCAAGCAGACGCCGTACGAGTAATTCATAAAATAAGTTTTTAAACAGATCGAAGGAGAGCGTAGGTAGCGAGATGCAAGAAGCGAGAGATCAACCGTTACACTTTTGGCGATTGAACTGTTAAACGTTAACAAGGATGAAAGGCAGCAGGACGAGAGAGAGGAAAACGAAACAAGGAGTATAATCAGTCCCAACTTAAGGAGGAGGAGGATGCTGTATGTGTATGTAATCCGTTTGATTGTTTGTAATCGTTGTTTTGTTTGTTGTCTTTTTTTTGGATAGTAATATTTACGAAGAAAAAAAACGAAACAAAACAAAAAAATCATACCCAAACGAGGGACGCGCAGGCTGCCACGCCCATTATAAAATATACACATTAACAGATTTATATGTATTTACCTTGCTATATGATTACGACGATATAAATGTTATTGCATATACACCTACATATACATACATATACATTTAAAGAACAAACGACAAAAACAACCAAAAAAAAAAAACAACAAAAAATATTTACATATGAATATACATGTGTGTATGTATGTCCTTATATTTTTTCTGATTTTGATAAGGAAATTGCTTATGTGCCGCCAACACAAAAAACGTAAACGTAAAAACAAAACAAAATAAAGAAAAATAATTAAACAACTAATTATTAAAAACTAACAACTAAAAACTAACAATTAAAAACCACAACACACAACAAAAAAAAAAAGAAAACAAAGAGAGAAAGAACACCATAGCTATACATTTTCATCTCGCTAGGAGAGATAATCACACGACCTTCGAGGCTTCCGTTTTAGTTGCTCCTTTTAACCGCTTTAGCCTAGAGATGCGTTTATTTTTGCCAGCGTTCCATTTGTTTTCACTCACTTTCATTTCCGCAGCCTGCTCGCCGGAGAAGGGAAGAGAAAGAGAAATAGAAAGAGAGAGAGAGAAAGTTGGGGGAAAGGATGCCACCCACCATCACCCCCCGCACCGCCTTCGCCCACAACCCTGCCAAAAAGCCAAACTAAATGAAAACTCTCTTGCATGTGGCCTAACGATTAATGCAAAACACACACTTTCTCTCTATCTTTCTCTCCCCATCTGCCAGGACACACACAGCCTCTCTTGACACACTCACACACATTCGGGAAAGGAGAGAATATTTATAAATGTGCATGCATTGTTGTTGTGGCAAGCAAAACGTGCTTTTAAATCACAGAAATTAAAAGTAAACTCGAAATCGAATTAAATATGTACAAAGGTTAAAAACAAACAATTAAATGCATAAACACAAAATTAACAACATAAAAATCTAAGTAAATAATGATGAGAACTAAACAAGGCGAGTCGGGTTGGAGTTCGAGTTCCAGTTGGAGTTATTTGGGAGTAAGAGGTTAGAGGAGGCTAGGGACTCGGGCGGGGGAGGAGAGAAAATATAAACGTTTGTGTTGGTATTTGTTTATGCGTGTGCGTGTCTTCTAAGTGTTTAGCAAGGATAACTATACTCCGAAAACGAATACGAAAACAAGATGATAATGAAAGACGAAAAGGAAAACTTAAAACAAAGCAAACCGTAAATAATGTAAAAGCGAGGAAATTTAACTAACAATCTTAAGTCGATGTGCCAAGAACTACATTCAAAAACACAAACGAACTTAATTGCAATTTTACACAACCAAACACACACACACACACAGGTATGCCTGTGTACCGATGTGTGTGTGCGCGCTTCTTTGAGATTCTTTTTCGTTAAAGCCATATCCTCGGTTCAATTAAACCGTTATGGGTTCCGTTTCCGTTCTGTTCCTGTTTCCACTCTTCTCATTTCCGTTTCCGTTCAAAATGGCAGCGGCAATGGAAGGGTGCCAAACGAGCAAGCGGGACAGCAGCAAACACAACTACAACTACCAAAACACTGCTAACACTACCACTACCAAACTATACGACCCCACACGGATGAGACGGACGAGTCAAATACAACAACAACAAACAAACAACAAAAACAATGTTAACAGCAAATCAAGAAGTATAAAAAAAAAACAAAGGAACTTATTGAGTTTTATTTGCAAAAGAGTGATTTTTTGTAGTGGAAAAAATATTTTATACACAAGTTACGGATGGATTTGCAT
Source organism: Drosophila birchii (assembly GCA_035046345.1). NCBI lineage: Eukaryota > Metazoa > Arthropoda > Insecta > Diptera > Drosophilidae > Drosophila > Drosophila birchii. The sequence goes on along the minus strand of JAWNOA010000043.1, from coordinate 5,410,842 downwards.
GGCGGAGAACATAGCGAAATGTTAATTATTACGTATATGTATATATTTTTTAAGACAAATTGTTCAGATTTATTATACGAGTACTAACAAAAAGAAAAAGAAAAGAAAAACAAACTAAAACGAATACTGGCAAAGAGGGAGTCTGCAGTTAGTATTAAAAAACAAAACAAACAAAAAACGAAAAACAACCGAAAAGACAGAAACCGGGGAGCCGAAGGAGTTGAGAACAGGACGAAAAAGGAAGGGGATAGAAGGAGAAGTGGTGGAATGAGAAAACAAAACCTTTACGGACAAATTAAAACAAGTAAAACAAGTTAACATTACATTATATAAGTAGTTAGTAATTTAAAACTAAACCCAACAAAAATAAGCGTAATCACGACAAATGATACTAAAAGCAAACCAAAAAAAAAATAAATTAAAAAAAAAACAAAAAGTTTATGTATACAAAAGATGTTTTTTTTTTTAAATATTATTAATGTTATTAAGTTATGAGTACGAAATAAATGAGAGCGGACATCTCCAAAACACACAGTCAAAAAACACCCACAAAATTCACACAGTCCGAGCCCACTCACAGCCACACTCAAACACATATATAATGAGTGCATTTTGTTAAGCATAGCGAGTAAATCGAATCGAAATCGAATCAATTTTTAATGCATTACAAACTCCGCCAAGACAGAAAAAGAAAACTCATTCTAACTAAGTAAAACTAGTTAAAAAACTAAAAACAACTGTCCAGGCGGTGGATCGAGGGGGACTTCCAGCAGATCACACACACACACAAACGACATTTTTTAACCAGAGAGCGTTTCACGTACATAAAACATAAACTAAGCAAAATGGAATATGCGTACATTGTTGTGGTAGTTACAGGTGGTGAGGCATACACGTAAATTACAATATAACAAAACAACTTGCAATAAATGTGTATACAAAAAAAAAAAAATTAAGAATTGTATTTTTTTATGGCGGGTGAAAGTTTGGAGAAATGCGATAAGCCCGCCTGGAAGCTGACTGCTATGGCTCTTGACTTAGATATCGCAATATAGCAAGGTTTTAAGTACTTTTCTCCCTAAGAAAATATCTTCCACTGTTAGTCATGTTAGCGAAAAACAAATAAATGGTGTGAAGAATAAAACATAAACAAGAAAACCCCGGAAAGATTCTTTAAATATTTCAGAGCGCTGAAAAGCTAACTGCTATAGACTCTTGCCGCACGATATTTTATTACTTCGATGTGCATCAATTCTTTTTATCGATATTTCTCCATCTCTAATATAATGCGGTTAGTGCCGCCACTGGCAAAGACAAATATAACGATCGAAACTTTTAAACGCGAACAACGACCGCTCGCGGGGCTAACGGCAGACGGCAACAACAATTAAAACCGAACCAGCAGCGAAAGCAACAAAAGCCGCGCATCGCAAAACGGGTTTGTGCAATTAGCATGCACGTCAGTTGATTTGATCGCTGATTGACGCTCTACCATTTTTTTTTTGGCGACTCCTCTTCGCTCGCTTTTATGTATTATTTCAGACTGTGTAATATAAACGACGTCAGGATCTCATGATGATGATGATGATGGCCACCAGTGGCAGAAGCCGGGGCCTTGCCTTTGTCACCTGGACGGTGTTCGCCTTGCTGCTGACGCATGGCGGCGATGTTGTGGATGCCCGCCGTAACCAGGGCAACGGCAACCGAAAGACCTCCTCCTCATCGGGCTCAGGATCCTCCTCGAACTATGGTCATGTGACGCAGCCCAGCTACAATACCAATGGTCATGCCGCCGGTGGCAATTCGCATGCAGATGTCGCCAAGCTGAGCTACCCCAACTACAACTCACAACCGAATCGTCCGGCAGCAGCCGGAACTGCAGGAGCTGGTACTGGTGCCGCTCCGCAGCCCGGTTGGAATGTGCCCCAGGGACCGCCGCCTGCTTACTCTGCCTCCAATCCGGTTGGCGGTGCCAGACCCAATATGCACGAAGCCCCGCCTGCCTATCATGCACCCAATTATGGCGCTGCTCCGCCTAGCTACGGTGCCGCCACCCAGAACCATGGCAATCAGTATTCGGGAGTACCGGCTGGAGCTACCTATTATCCGGCAGCGGGAGGACATGCCGGCGGTTATCCATCGAACTTGCCCGCTGGTGCTACCTATTATCCCTCGGCGGGACATGTCCCCATGGCTGGTGGCTATCATCCAGCAGCTGCTGCTCCACCACCGGGTGCCACCTATTATCAGGCGGGTTCTGCATTGCCACCAGGTGCCACTTACTACTCGGCGCCGCCGCAGCAGTCCTCCTCCGGCCTGGGCTTCGGTGAGTTTTTCCAGAAGATTCGATTGGGTTTAAGCTTAATATTTACATTTTTTTTGTTTTGCTGTACCAGGCACTGGCCTTCTTGCTGGCGGTCTGGGTGGCGCACTGCTGGGCCACGCTCTTACACCCTCCGGTGGCAGTAGCTCTTCACCAGCCGCCGCTGCTCCAGCCGCAGCTGGCCAGGATCGCATCATTATTATCAACAATGGAGTGCCGGTGAATGCCACCGATGGCACCACTGTGATCAATGCCGGTGGAGTGGCAGCAGCACCTGGAGCAGCAGCTCCAGCAGGAGCACCTGTAGCACCACCAATGAATGGAACACAAGAGGCCCAGCCTGCACCCATGGCGCCCTTCAACCCCGAGGCTTCGAATATGACTGGAACGGATGCGGCAGCCGCTGCTCCGCCACCAGCGGGCGGCATTATTTGTGTGCCAACCAAGGTCAACGAAACGGATCCCAATGACAGCACCAAAATGGTGGAGGTGGAGAAGATTGCCTGCTATCCAGCACCGCCGCCACCAGCAGCACCAGCTGGCGAGGGTCCAGCACCCTTGGCGCCCATGGCTCCCGCCCAGCCGGGCTCACAGCAGGTTCAACAGGCACCAGATGTGACTGCGCCCGTGCAGGCTTCAGTTAAATCAAATCAAATGACCGGCGGACAGGGACAACTAGGTGGCAGCATGCCGCTGCTTCTGTTGCTGACAGTGACTTGCCTGATTAAGCGGGGATTCGCTGGCTACTAAAAGGGTATGGGAACGGGAACGTTCCTACCCTGAATTCCCCCTATTCAAAGCTACTATCTCTCCCTCTTTGTATCCAACTGTACCTCCACCCCAGCTTTGGCATGGCCTTGGAATGAATGTTTTGTGTTTGCACTCGCCCAAGATCGATAATCCAGGGCGCTAATTGGACAAAAAAAAATTGTTAATTTAAGCCGTACCGTACCATTCCCCAGCAGGAGAACAACAGGTCCCCTATATAGATACCCCCCTTTTTCCATATTCTATATACCCTATTTCGTATTCTGTATCCCCATATATAGTAGTGAAAATCCCCCCCTTCACTCAGCCTTCAATTGTGATGATTGCAAATGGGGGAAAACCAAAGGGAAACCAGAGCCCCCACAACGCAATGTGAATCTCGTCCCAGTGTGCGCTTGAAAGACATTCGAATATCTAACTATATAAATAACTATATACACTATATATACTAATAATAGACTCGCCCCCAACTAGTATTCCGAAAAAAAAGAAACAAAACAAAACAACGAACAAACGATGTAAGTTTCTCACTCACAGAAAAAGTGTATATTTTTGCTAGAATTGTTACTCGTAATTGTTGCTTGTTTATGTGTAATTGTTGTAAGCTGAAACCCATTTGTTGCACTTGGAAATTTGTTGAAAATAAAAGCTTTTCGCCTACACCCAGAGCCCTAGACACCAGTGCCATTATTCAACGTTAACTATATATGGAACTGAATAAGTTAATGGTCATTATTTTGGGCCCAGAGTGATGACTGACAGCAGTGAGCTCAGTGTGTTTTCTCCAGCGTTGTTGACTGGATAAACAACAAAACGAAAGACCGTGTAGATAAAATATAATGAAGACATGAAACGAAATCAGTAAATATTTAGAAACCTCATCAACAAATGTAGCCTGAAGGCAACGTTGGCTATGCGAGTTTTGAATGCTCTGCGATGAGTTTTCAAAAATAATAAATAAAAGCAAGACAGGAAGCTAGTTTATTTTATTTTCTTAAAATTTGAAAAGGTTTCCGTGGTCATTTTGATTTATTTAATAATGATTCAATTGATTTTAAATTAAAATTCTAAAAGAAACCTATGCATGTCCTAGGCTCAAAATAAAAGGATGACAAATGAAAGGAAGAAAATTACTAGCAACCTGTAAACATTTCCTTAAATTAATAAAAAAAATCTGGTTAAGAACTGTCGATTTTGTTTAACAAAATTAAAAACTGACCAAAAACGTAGGAAAATAAAAACGAAAAATGTGGCTCTTGATAAATTATATTATTATAAATTAATAATTAATTGCTTTTCCCAACTCACCACCGTTGTCCTTGGACCTTGTTCCAATAGCGATTCTTATCCATTCTTAAGAGCGAGAGAAATATTAACGATGAATCCTTTTATGATGCAGGACGACCGATATCGTGCTGTAAAAAAGTATAAGATTTAGCTTTTAAGGACTAAATTAGCACACAAAATTAATGTTTACATAAAGATCATAAAATTAAATAATAATTTAATAAAAATAATTTAGTTATATTTTTACTAAATTATTATTTAATTTTGATTTGATAAAAATTGCCTTTAACTTAATAACAATATTATTGTAATATAAAATAATAATCTAATAAAATAATAAATCAAATAGTAAGAATAATAATTTAATAATAATAGGAATAACTTAATATGCCGACTTCTGCCTGCAGTCATCATGCTCTCTTCAAGGGCATCCAAAAACTTTCACCAAATACTTGGCATTGGCAAAAAAAAAAATTAATACAAAAAGCGAATATAAACAAACACCAAATAGAGCGAGATAGACAAAGTTGGCATGAGGGTATAGCTTTTTTGCTCATTAGTAAATATATCAGATCAAGAAAGCTTAAACAAAAACTATTTTAAATGCAAAGTTCGAGCAGAGATAATGAGATCTCTCTCTCTCTCTCAGCTGATGAACAAAAAGCTCTAAAGAAAAACATAATTTCATAAACATTATTATTTTACAGAAAACCCACAATTAAATACAACGATTTTCTTAAGGAGGAATCACACCCCAAAGGTTTTTATTTTTGGTGGCGATCAAAGCCCCCCCCCAAGGGTTTTCTTGTTCCAGATTTCACAACTTGTTGTTTGCGGGTGTAAAAACACGAGCTCCACTCGGAGAGTCGTGAGATTATTTAATAAAAACGAATCAGGCAATACAGGATGTGTTTACTCGGCATCGTCGTCCTCATCGTCGTTGGAGCTGATCCTGAAGTAACGCAGCTCGTACGAGTCCTTCTCGTTGGCAACCACACGGATCCAGTCACGCAGGCTGTTCTTCTTCAAGTACTTCTTGGTGAGGTACTTCAGGTAGGCCTTGGAGAAGTGCACATCGGAGCTGACGTGCAGCTTGAGCTTGGAGCGCTCAAAGGTGACATTGTTGCCCAGGTTGTTCACCTTGCCGTTGACCTTAAGGCGGGCCTTGACGTACTTCTCCTGTTAGTTGGGGAATAGTAAAGTTTCTCTGGTTAGTTTTGTTTTTTTTTTCAGGAGCATATATAACATTTTATACAAAAGCTGAAATGTCTCTTTCTTTGTTAAGGCCAAGAGTCGAGTGAGTAGAACAGAAGGCCCAAATAAAGAAGAGTGACCAATTTTTTAATGTGCCACTGAGTACACTGCCATCAGAGCGACGCTTCAAGCTCACTCTCTGACGGCAAATCGGCGTGGCCTAAATATATATAAACATTGCATTAAATATCGATTATCATATCGAGGGTAAATATTCAAATCAATCTTTTATCGCTGCCGATTAATTAGATACTTTCTTTGATACATCAAAACAATTTAATCGAAAAAATTAACATTTTATCGATAAAATTATCACATATTTATAATTTACTATTAAAGAACTTATTTTTCGATATTTAAAGTTTCAATATATCAAAGTTCTCTCTACGCACATCCCTAGAGTTAATCCTAGTTAGTAGTTACCTGATCCACTTGGCAAGAGGGGGCGACTTTTCCATCTGGCGCCCTGCTCAAAATTCTTGGCACGTTTAGCGCCTATCGGTTTGCCCACTTAGCGGGTGTTGTCTGTCTCTCAAGGATAGGAAGCGATACGAGGGGGAGTAACCTCCAATCTTCAGTCCAGCAAAGCAAAGTTGGGAAAACCTGCAGTTGTCACGACGGTTGGACAACCTATGAGCAGGGCGCACTATGAATTTTGGCCTGAGGCAACCACGGTTGTGGCTGCAACTCAATCCCAGGGCCCACCACGTGGCGGTACACATAGCACGGCTTGACGCTGTTCACAGACGGTTGCACCACTGGCCAGTGCCAGGTCACTGGCGGTCAATGGCTACCCCGTTGTGCAGTGCCCAGAGCCCCTTGTCGGAAACGCGTGTGCCCAGATGAAAGGACAGCGAAGCAAAACGATTTAAGGTTATCAAAATAGAGATCGGACGGAGATTCAAAGGATCCTATTGAAGCCAAGCTAAGCTAAGCTAATCTGTTCCAGAAGTTGTTAACCGCAGGCGGCACGGCATGAGTCCGCGAGCAGTTTATCGCTTAATGGATGTGAGGCTTCGCTGTAACCACAACTTTTTATCCAGAGCCCCTGGCTAACTTTGGGGGCAATGGAAAGCTTGGTGCGGTATAAACGGATGCCGAGATGTTGGAGCTCTGCTCTTTCACTTTGTCTACTTACGAAATCGGCCACATCCATGATGCTGTCCTCAGCAATGTTGGTGCAGTCGATGGTGAAACGCAGGGCGACCTTCTTCTTCTTCTGGCCCTTGCCGCGCAGCACATTCTTCTTCACCACCTTGCTGGGAGCGGGGGCAGCCTTGGCCTTGGGCTTCGGTGCCGGCTTGGCGGCGGGAGCTGCAGCGGCAGCTGGTGCGGCAGCAGCCGGAGCAGCAGCAGCGGCCGGGGCAGCCTTGGCGGGAGCAGCCTTCTTGGCCGGAGGAGCGGCAGCCGGGGTGGAGGCAGCCTTCTTGGCCGGAGCAGCCTTGGCAGCGGCAGCCGGAGCTGGGGCGGCCTTGGCGTCCTTCTTCGGGGCAGCAGCAGCAGCTGGGGCCTTCTTGCCGGCAGCAGCAGCAGCGGGCTTGGCGGCCGCTGGCTTAGCAGCTGCGGGCTTGGCGGCAGCAGCGGCGGCTGCCTTGGCGGCCTCCGGAGCCTTCTTCACATTCTTGGCGGCAGCGGCGGCTGCGGGCTTGGCAGCCTCAGCCTTGGGCTTCTCCACCTTGCCCTTGGCGGCAGCGGCGGCGGGAGCGGCCTTCTTTTCGGCCGGCTTGGCGGCCGTCTTGGAATCACCCTTGTTGGTCTTGGCCTAAGTCACATAACAGTAACAAAAAAAACACAAATTAGATATTGTTTTATGGACACTTGTGCGCATTATCTCGACACAATTCCACCGCCAGCGAGTGGCCACCAGTTTGACGATTTATATTTCCATACTATGGCACACTCTGGTTGGGGGATTGGCCGAAACATCCACGATTTTCCGGGCGCTTACAGTTGGAGCCATCTTGTCAGTCGAAAACCACGAAGAAAAAGAACAGAAAACGGAAGGAGTGATGCTGAAATCGACACCGATGTTTTTACCAATGTTTTCGATGTTTTTGTTGATATCGATTCTCTTCGATTATATCGATTATCGTTTAAGATTTGCGACATGTGTGCGCCAAGAAGTAGAGGATTGACGAGGGGAAATATTAATTCGCAGCAAAACAGGGGCACTTTTTAAAAATTCATTGCAGCGAAACGGCTAAAAAAGAAAAAGAACAGAAAATGGAACGGCTGTCAACAAAGAGGATTTGCTAACGATTTAATCGTTGGCTCATTACTATCGATGATCGTACGAGACGATATAACGAAAATTTTCCAACACTTTCCAGAGAGACTAAGGAAAAGGGAGGAAAATTGCCTTAATTGCTTTCTCCAGTTTCTTGTGCGTAAAAGGGGGAACACATTTCACATTACTTCAATAATAATAAAAAACAATAATTAAAAATAAGAAAATGCCTAAATGCTTGTTTTTTTAAGAGGTTGTATTCAATGGTATTCATCGTAAGCAGGGCATTTTTCGGTATTTTAACTGACGATAACCGAACTATTGCCAGATTGTTCATTTTACCTACCGATTAAAACATCGTTTAATTCATTAAATTAGTTATTTGAAAATAAATTATTTGTTTAAAAAAATTGTTCTTATTATTATGCACATAGAGAATTACCATATCGACTTGGTATAGTCGAAACGTATCAGATCGAACCACAATAATCGGAAAATATTTAGAAAATGTATTAGAACATTGCTCATTTTTTACACATTTTCATATAATTTCATGTCTCAGTTTCAATTTTACACAAATCGAATTATATATAGAGGAAAAACTGTAGTTATTGGTTTTTTAAAGCTTTTAAAAATCTCGAATTATTATAATATAATAAATATGAAAATAAAAAAGTAAAGTAAAGTAAGTAATGATATAAATATAAGCAAATAATTTCAAATTTATATAAATAATATAAATATTAATGCATTATATATATAAAAATAAATAATATAAATATTAAAAATAATGTAAGTATATATATAAATAAATGATGGCAATATAGAAATAAATATTTTAAATATCAATATAAATAAATACTGCAAATGTATAATAGATATGTAAAATTAAATATAAGTAATTATATAACTATAAACAAATAATATAAATATAAATAAATAGTATAAATATAAGTAAATGATTTATATAAAAATAAGTAATATAAATATAATAAAATATTCACACAAGTGATATAATTTCAGGAAACTAATGTCTTTTAAAGGCACAAAATAAAGAGAATACATAAATATGTATAAAAAGATTAACCTGCAAAGATAATGTCTTGGAAAAATTAATATTTTTTATTATTTTATAAAACAAATAGCTCTGGCTTTAGCCGCACGAAATCTCACATGAATTTGTTGTGGCCCAGACATTGGGGACATGGAATTGTGATGATGCTAGGAAATGGATATTTATGTTTAGGGTTTAACCACTCTTCCAATCTACTTCGAGATGAGGGTCTTGAAGACCGTCGGGCACTTGTGGGCTGGCAAATGGCGATAGCAATAGGTCTTGATGGCGTCCAGATCGATATCGGCATCCGGCGAGACAATGCAAATGACGCCAAGACGATGGCCCCACACCTTATTGGGTATACCCAGGACGGCGACATCGTTGATGGAGGGATGCGATATCAGGACCTTCTTGATTTCCGAACCATAGACCTTGTAGCCGCCCACGGTGAAGACATCGCTGATCTTGCTTAGGAAATAAAAGTTGCCATTCTGATAGGCACAAATGTCGCCGGTCTTAACGAAGCCATCGGGTGTCTCCTCCACCTTACAGCCAATTTCCTCTGGATTTATTTGCCGCCCATTAATGCCGCCGCCCAGGGAGCTGGACACCAAGTCGGACTTGGCAATCTGAAGCTCACCGATGACGGTATGCGAAAGCGGCATATCGCCGCCCAAATCCATATCCGACTGGATGAGGCCATGATCCACATTGCCGCCAAGCTCATTCTTGCAGGTGATCAGCTCCGTGCCCTTGCTGCTGATCAGACGCGCGGTCACCCCCTTGAGTGGAGCACCGAGTGTGCCCGGACGATAATCCACATTTCCTGGAGTTGAATTTAAAGTCGATGTTGAAGACGGACTCGGTGTATTTAAGGACGAGGATGAGGCTGTGGTGGCATCATTGGCACTTAACTGATCATCCAGGGGATGACCCAATACGAGGCCAGTCTCAACCATGCCATAGTACTCGTAGATATTCTGACCCGTAATCTCGCGCCAGCGTTGGAACACCGAATCGGGCAGCAAGGCATATGCGGTAGCCATCAAACGAATCCTCTGGCGGCAATGATTCAAAATGTACTCCACCATCCGCGAGTCCTTGGCGAACATCTTGTCGTATTCCGCAATCAGACGCTTGTACACAATGGGCATGGCCAGGAAGATGGTGACCCGCTGCTTGGTTGGACTATTGATGCCCAGGAGGGCGCTCCAGGCATTATGGCCGTCGAATTTCTGCTGCAGGATGACTGTTCCGCCCACATTGAGGACCGCTCCGACGGCGGCATTCATGCGATTCAGGGATAGAATGGGTAGAAGGCAGTCCGCGGACGACAGATGCCAACTGTCGATGAGGCAACGCACATGGGCATCGATATTCCGATGGGAGAGCAGCACTGGCTTCGGTTTATTCACTGCATTCGGTGTGTGGACCAGCATGGCCGGTGCTCCGGCATAAAAATCACTCGGCAGCGTGCTCTCGGTGAGGAGGTCGCCTTGAGTGCTCACCAGCTGCTTCACATACATCGAGGTGGAGGACACACTCTCTGCCGTCGGCACAAAGCTGTGATTCAGCACTATGGTAGCTGACTGGAGACCAAGTGATATTTCCTGGGCCATTTCCTCGAATTCGGGCGTGGCTATTAGTAGCTTGGCTTTGCATCCTGTGGCCTGGCGACGCAGCTGTTCGATGGGTTGTCCACATTCCAGGGGCACAGCCACCTGGCCAGAAATCCAGCAGCTCCATTGGATGGCTATCCACAGGGCGTTGCTCGAGCAAAGGTAAGCCACATTCGAGAGCGAGGCACTGCCTGTGTGGAAAGGGAAGATAGTTGTGATTATTATAGGTTTACAGGAATTATTAGGGAATTTTATAACAAAATTGTTTCCAATCAAGGTGAATTTTGGTATGGGAAGTGCAAGGATTTAATAATGGATCATGCAAGTGTATATTTCTAGATATTGATAAGCATAAGTGATAAAATCTAAACTAAATTCAAAAAGAATATTGTGAATTTTGGTATAGGGCAAGTAAAAAGTCTAGGAAAATATAATCCAAAGAGTTTATTTAGAAAAATTGAGGCTAAAATTATTCCAACAACCAATCAAATCCTTGTGAATATTGAATTTTGTGATCACAAATATTAAAAGATTTATATAGATATTTATACTCAATCTGATACCTGGACTCACCACATATATTTGAAATCTGTATGGCCAGACGCTTGGCCACCAAATAGAGCTGGAAGTAGGTGTACTCTCCATTGATATCCTTTACAGCGATCTCGTCCGGATAGAGCATTGCCCGCTTGAAGGTCGGCACCACCAGATTGCTGCGTACATCCTCCTCGAAGCTGTGTCGCAACTTCTCAATAAAGCCATCCTGTGGTTAATTATTAATCCATTATTCTTGGGTAATAGAAAGCCATATTAAAATATTTATTAATTACCTTGTGTATCAGCTCGGCGGAGCAGAGGCGAATCCATGGGCGCAATCGCAGATTTTGCCAACGGCGAAGCAGGATCATTGTTGGTTACGATTACGTGTGTCTTATTATTTTTTTAAAAATTATTTTCACTGGTGTAATAGTATGAGTGAGGAAAGTGAGTGAGAGAGGCGGAGAGCAGAACTTAACTATGATTTTTCCAGTGGCTATTCCGTTTGAAATGCCAAAACGTCACAATGATTATGCTTTTTTATTCAAAGCATACTTTTTTCGTGCTTCATGGATTATAAATATAAAAAATTATCGAATAGAGTATAAAATATATATTATTTTAAATGTGGAAAAATAAAACATTTCAAGTTAATCAATTAAGAAATATATTTAAACTTATATACTCAGTTTATAATATTCAAAAAACAGATACATTTTGGGAAAACTATCGATATAAATCGATAATTTAACATAGCTATAAATCGAGTTTCTGTTTAATTTATCGGACCATTATAATCGAACAAATTAAAAAACTCTTTTATATTTTTTTATATTTATTTTTTTACTTGTAGCTAAAAAAAAACCTTTCCCTTGCTTTAAGGCAAAGCTTATTATAAAAAAATAAAACACTTTTACTTCGTTTCGTTCGATCTTTTTATGGGTCTTTATTTACACAATAATAGGTTCGCAGACACAAAAAATAATAATTATACAATAGTTATAATCGTAAACGTAAAGTAAGTAAAAAAAATTATGTTATTTTCAAGTAAAATATACGTCACAATTTTTATTTTGGTACTTTTTTCTCATTTATTTTTATTTTTTTTATTTATTTTTTTTTGTGACCTTTTGCATAATACCCAAAAATATATTGTGGTTATTTCAACGGGTCCTGGCTTGAGAACTTCGAATGTGCACGGGGACTAAAGGGTTCTTGGGGTCTTGAAATTCCACAGCACTTAAAAAAAAAACATACACAAAAAAAAAACACCTATATTTACAGTCTCTATTGTTTAGAAAGAACTGTTTTGGGAGATTTCTCGGGGTGTATATGGCATTACAATGTTGTTCCTATGGCAGCTATATAAAGATATACGATTTTTCATTATAAAAAAAACGTATAGGAATAACTATTCGAGTTATGGCAGCGCAATAGGTTATGGATGGTTGGTCAAAAACTGGAAATAATTACAAATTTCAAAAATGTATCTCTTATACAATATAAAAAAAACACACATATATATATATATCTTTTAAATACAAATTACACACATTTAGTGTTTAAATTTGTGAGATTTTTTTTTTGTGAGGATCTCCTTGGCGTGCAAGTGGCGGTGGCAGTGTCTGTGCTGGCTTTAAAATTTAACAATTCTATATAATAATCACAGTTTAATTTAACAAAGAACAGATAAACAAAAGGCATAAACAAAAGAACAATTTGAAATGCTGCCTGGGGCTGTGTATTCGAATATTTCTTTTTGCGAGATTCTTTTAAATGATTTTTCAGCCATCCACGACATATTTTTGTTTATTTGTTTTTGCTTCTTTTTTGTAAGGCACCATGGGGCAGTCTCATCTTTAGTTGTTGCTTAAAAGTTTGGTTTGCTGTTTCCAATATTAAACTATATACAAAATGCTGTATTTTGAGACAAAATATGTTTGAAAATTGTATACGAAAAATCATATTAAAATGTAATTACATTTGAAAAATGCTTTAAATTGGAATTTAGTGGTTTTTAGTCGTTTCATTTAGCTGTAGTTGTATTTTTCCCCACACAATAATGTTAATTTTGAGTAATACATATTGAAAATATGTCCTAAAAATTTGGATTTTAATCCTAAAGTGAATTTTTTCGTAAGCTTGTTAAGTACAGTTTTGCTCAAGAACTTGCATCAACCTAGAAATACTTGGAAAATCTGTCTTTAGCTCTTTATATATATATATATATATATATATATATATATATATATATATATATTTATATACATACACCCCCAGCTCTTGTTACTTTTGCTTTCATTTACGATATTCAATTACGATATTTATTTACGATATTCAATGCTTTCATGGCTGTAAATTGGAATTGTAAACAGCTTTAGTTCTGATTCAGATTCTCCTTTCCACACACAGACTGCACCCCTCTTTTTTTCAGCTTATCACTTAACCCGGTCCCACCCAGTCCCCGTGTTTACCTTACACTCGCTTCGGCTTGCTGACGATCGTATAGTTGAGGCCATTGTAGCTGCGATGATCAATGGCCGCCGACGAGGCTCCTGTTCCCGTTCCTATACCCATGCTAGTACCCGTTGTTGTTGTTGCTGCTGCTGATTCCATGTTGCTATTGGAGATTCCCAGACTGTTGTTATTGTTATTGTTTGCGGCGTTGGTGCCTGTGGATTTGCGGAGAACACCATAACCAAGATGACTGTCGTCAGCCTTGCGAAAACTCTCCGTATCGGGACTGGCAATCAGCTCGTATTCGTTGGGCGGCGGCGGACTGCAACGGATCCGATTGCCGGGCAGTGTCACATTCACAATGGTCTTGTAGCCACTGGAGGTCTTGTTGTTTGGCGACAGAAAATCCAAGCGATCGTAGTTGCCATCGGAGGCAGCGTTGGCGGCGCCGGCATCATTGCCCAGACCCTCGCCAATATCAATATCAATAATTTTGGGCGTGCCACCGCTGGTGATCGAACGCTGGCGTACAAACTCCGTGGTATCGCAGAGTATGGGCATTCGTTCACAATGCCGGACATCACCGACGCCTCGTGTACGCCACGCCTCGGTTATATTCTCAATGCACTCGTAATCCCTTTCTGGCGGTGGTGCCGCTTCCTTACTCTCATTGCGCAACGGCAAATCGGGCGGTAAATCCGGCCCAGACACATCCGTGTCGATGATGTGGGGCTTGAGTATCACGGAACTGTTGTTATCGCTGGTGGCGGCGGCGGAGGATGTCGAGGATGTTGTTATGGCCACAGGGTCATATTTAATCATGTTCCTGTATTTATCACAATGTTGGGGTGTTGTTGTTGCTGTTGGGCTAACTCCCATTAGGTTTCGAGGTGGCTTCTTGGGAATGCTGTGCGGCACAGAGAGTGTGACAGAGCCAGTGGCAGAGGGCGCCGAAGCTGTACCCACCGATGTTGCAGATAATGTTCCGCCCGAAAAGTTATTCAGCGAATCATTAGAGCTGATAAATCCCCTCAATGAGATGCAACTTTGCGTGGAATTGATTTCGAACTCGCCGCCGGCAACGCTTCCATGTGGATTACTCGACGGGGACGGTGGCAGGGGGCTCCTTGAGCCCGGTTCCATGCCAGCCGCTGCACTAAACTGATTCTCATTGCACTCCAGTGTGCTCAGAGTGCTGCTGTCGCCACTAATCAATTTCTTCATCGACTTCATCTTGGCGGACATGCAGCGGAAGACATCCTGCGGATTGGTGTGATCCAAGGTGAAGACACCCTCGCCGGTGGTGCATTTACGGCCCGCCTCAAATGTGAACTTGCCATCACGATAGCCATATTTGCGGATAAAGCGATAAGGCCACATGGCCACTGTCGTGCCCAAATCCTCGGATTTCAGTTGCAATTCCGTTGGCGTCATTTGGAGCATGTAGGTCTTGGGCTCGATGCTGCAGCGTATGGAGGCTTCCGAGGGGATCAGTGTGATAATGAAGAGGCCATCCTGCAGTGATAATAAATAAAGAGATATTAGTAATAATTATAATTTGGGTAAACAAGAACTAATGTAGTAAATAATTTCGCAAAATCAATTCAAAACATAATAATAAATAAGAAAATAAATCGCAAATCATTGAGATTTCAAAATTTGGCAAGTGTTAATCCAAAAAAAAATCGACACGCCCCAGTAAATGTATGTTGTATATATAAACGGAATCATCACTCACAAAGGAGCTGCAGTAAAGGTCATTGTCCTCCTCGATGGCCCCGCCAATCCCGCCCGATGGCGAGGTGTCACAAAAGGCTACGGTCTGTAGGGCGGTGATCCAATCCTTGAGCTCCTCCTCGCTGCTTGTGCTCAGGGTTAATGTGCCATGACGCTTCACAATGTGAATGAGACGATCGGGCGGCGGCTCCTGGGTGATCTTAACACAGTTCTCAAGGGTGAAGATCTTGGGATTGCGATCCTCCTTGCTTTCGCACATCTCCAGACGGGCGATACCATGGCGGCTGGCCTTGAACAGCAAACAGTACCGATTGCATGCTTTCTGCAGAAAAAGATAATGAAGTTTCTGGATTAGTGATAAAAAATCTATATAATAATATTGATATTATTTGTTTATATTTTTGTTAGCGGGAAAAGGTTCGTAATAGCTTTTTTAATGCCCGCCTGATTCATTGGAAATATGAAGGGTATACAAGCTTCGGCTTTCCGATATTAACCTTCATTCTAGGCTCAGATAATATTACATTAAAGAGTTTGAGGGACAGATATCTAATATCTGAATCCTTTCCCTACTTGACTCTATAAGCTCCTCCTTTTCTTTACCCCTCTTCTCAGCCCCTTTTGCTCTCACTCTTCGCTGGCTCAAGAATTTCCTGTCCCGCACATGAACACAAATACCATGAAGCCACCATGAATCGGCCAGCTGTGCGTGTGAGTGTTTCGGCTGAAGCTCAGAAATAGTTGCGGTCAAAATAATAGCAACTTTTTTAAATAATAAATTATTAAAAAAAAAATACTAAACTAAATAAAAAATACTTATATTTTATAAAAATATTTTTAAAAAACTTCTAACATTTTTATAATTTTTTAAAGCTATTTTTATGACAAAATCCTTGCTTTAATTTTTAAATTAATATTTCTAGAAAAAAAGGCAAAAAAAAAAACGCTATGACAATATTTTCAAGTATTTATAATATTTATCTGTATCTTTAGTGTTAATTTCTTGACCGCAATTTTCCTTGTAGCGCGCGATCTGCCTCTCGTTCTTCTCCGTCTCTCTATCTCTCTCTCCCTGCCTCACTTTCTCACTCCCACTCGCAGAGGGAACCTCATTTGTATGCAACAAGTACTAGGCGCGACGCACACACTCACAAAATAGCCTGTAAGTCCTGTTTATCGAAAAATTACTACGCACTTTAAGAATATAACTAAATTCGATTGGGAACTTGGAAAGAAAACTTAACAAAATACAGAAAACACGGATTTGTTTTTTTTTTTATTTTGGCAATTTTCCTTACCTTTTTCGAGATGCGATTTAGCGAAAATCCAGTTTGGGTCGGCACATTAAGATATCCAGCCAAAACAGGTATTTCAACATCCATTCTGTGCTCCACTCCTCCTCCTCCTCCTCCACCACCACCGCCTCTTCTCCTTCGCCTTCGTTCCTTCTCTCTCTCGATCTCGGCCTCTCCTTATGCGATCTCGTCTAGTCTTTTCTGTCTCGCACAATGCGCCTCCGACTCCGAGTCCGAGTTTTTTTTTTTATTGTTGGTTTTGTTGCTGCTGCAGTTGCTGGCAATTTCTGGAGTTTTTCGTTTATTATCCGATTTTCACTCTTTCCGAACGTTTCGCGTTGTATTCTTCACTGGCCAGGCGATCGCCGGTCATATTTGCATCGCATGGCGATCGCGAAGATTTAAAAGCGCAGCCGCAGCACAAAAAAAACCATTAACAAAAAAAACCGAGCAGAGGCACGTCGACTTTATTTATTTTATCGCTGAATTATCGATGGCACTATTGTTATACGATCACGGTCTGGGGCAGGGCATCGATTGTCATTGAACTATCGCAATAGCAAGGAGGAAAAGGATCGCAGGGTGCGGAACATAGCTAAACGAAATCGTGAACTTGCCCGTTTTTTAAAAACGGTAAACAAACACACACGTATTTTAAATAATGAAGTCAATAAATCATTGTTTTAAAGCACATAAATAAAGCGTAGTTCTAACCATTATGTCGTAATAACACAATTAGAAAAGACCACAATTGGGAAAAGCAGTGAACCATTGCTAAATAGTATGCGATATGCGATAAGATAGGTGGAAAACATAGGAAAACAAACTAAAAAAGAATCGATAGCACAGAACTTTGCCATTTTAACTATTTGTAAAACTATTTAAGCAAAAGAAATGATATAAACAATACAATTCTGACAAATAGTACTTCAATAATATATTTAAATAAATAAATCAAACTTAACGCTTACACCATTTTGTAAATAAATAAAAATCGCACTTTGGCGCACCAATGTGAATGGCTAACGATAACAGAGGCCAGTGCCATCACTATTACCAAAACGTATTGTGCAAAAAAATAATAAAGAGAAAAGAAATTTAAGCAAAAAAAACTGGAAGCATGGCCCACGACCGCGAGGTGTTGCGTATGATCTGGGAGGGCCAGATAGGCATCTGCTTCCAGGCGGACCGCGACGAGATCGTGGGCATCAAGCCGGAGCCCTTCTATTTGATGATATCGCGACTCAGCTACTTGCCCCTGGTCACTGACAAGGTAAACAATGCACGCCAAAAAAGTTAACTAATAACATGATAAAAGGATATATTTGCTTTCTGTTAAAGGTTCGCAAGTACTTTTCCCGCTACATAACCGCCGAGCATCAGGATGGCGCCGTTTGGTTTGACTTTAATGGAACGCCCCTGCGCCTGCATTACCCAATTGGTGGGAAAAATAAATCGAATTTCGAATGCCAATTGGAGAGAATTTCTAATTGTTTAATGCTTATTTTGTGTGCAGGTGTCCTGTACGACCTGCTGCATCCAGAGGAGGACAGCACGCCCTGGTGCCTTACCATACACTACTCCAAGTTCCCCGAGGATACGCTCGTCAAGCTTAATTCCAAGTATTTATCCAAGGCAAACCCTTAAATCATCAATTTTCTCTAGTTTTTTTTATGGTTGTCTTAATTTAAATGTTTTCAAAATGTTTTTCTATTAACAAAAGCTATTTAAAGCTTTAATTTATAATATATTTATAGTAAAACCAGTTAAAAGTCATATTTAATCTTAGAAAATCACCTTATTTAGCTATGTTTGTTAAAATATTCCGCTTATTTCTTCGATAAGTGAACATTTCTAGGGAATTATGATAAGAACAGCTTTAAAAAATGGTCTCTAAATTGGTAAATATACAAAAAAAAATTGTTAACATAATTTTTGACATGATAGCATGATTTTAAGCAGGTTCTTATTTAAATTATATAAAAATGTAGCTAAATTATATAAATTCTTGAATACTCATAGTTTCTATTTAAAACCCGATTGAGTTTAGGCTAAGATGTGTCTAATATAATATTATATATACACACAAATATAAGTAATCATATAATAATTGTTTGTTAAACGTTTTCATTGACAACTTACTATGTTGGAGCTCGAATTAATGCACTTTTAGAAGCCAAATCATTTTTAAACCTAGAAAAAAAAAAACAAAAAGATAATGCTTAGTTTCAGCTTAAATTTAAAACATTTTCTATGAAATTTTTATAAAAAACCTTAAATATTAAAAATATTCTTTTGGTATAACCTTTCAGGGAACTGCTGGAATCCCACTACATGTCCTGCTTAAAGGAGGCAGATGTCCTGAAGCATCGCGGCCTCGTCATTTCGGCCATGCAAAAGAAGGATCACAATCAACTATGGCTGGGCCTGGTCAATGACAAGTTCGATCAGTTTTGGGCCGTCAATCGGCGACTGATGGAACCCTATGCCGACCAGGAGTCTTTCAAGAACATTCCCCTGCGAATCTACACGGACGATGTGAGGATATGCCGCCGCAGTGTCAGTTTCGCTTACGGAGATTAATGGATTTCTCTTCTCTTTCATGCCCTTCGCAGGACTTTACGTACACGCAAAAATTGATATCGCCGATCGGCGAGGGTGGACACAAAAAGAGTCTGGCCGATCTGATGGCCGAATTATCGACACCTGTGCGCAAAGCGGGTGAGTTACCTCCACTCTTCTTCTGGTTCTTCAAAAAAAAAAAAAAAGAAAAAAGAACACAACAGAAAATTGAAACTAGAAAGACCCATTGTCTATCGCGGCCAGACGTAGCGTCTCTTGGAAATTAGGGAAAAAGGTGCCAGTCAGTCTGGCATGGCCAAGTGCTTGTCTATAACCCTCCCCGGCTCTTCCCTCTCCCTTCCCTCTGACTTATTTATTTTTCTATTGAATAACACAAACGAGCCAAGCCAAGAGCCGATGCCGAAGCCGAAAAATCCGCCCTGCGGCACACTCATTCTTCAATTCATCAATGTCCCTCTTTTGTCCAGACAAAAACAAAAATATATATATATATAGAAGCAAAGAAAGGAAAAAATATATAGACGAGAGGAGAGGTGGAAAACAATGCCCCTGGGGTGGAAAAGCGAACCCGGAGCGGATCGGAACGGATCGTATCGGATCCGTAGCAGCAGGCAGGCAGGTCTCTCGGTCTCTTGGCCATGGCCCAGAGGCATCACTGTTCAGGTGTTGGTCCATTCAAACTCAAAATGGAATGAAAAATGTATATTCTCTTTGTCTGGAAAACGATTTTTCCTGTTTTTCGGCGTAGCTAAAATAGTACTTGGATAGGCAAACTGGCAATCGGAGAAAAAAGCCAAAAATTAAGAGTTAAAATAGGATCTAATAAAAAATAACTAAAAGGAAAATGGGTTTATAATATAATATATACAAGTATCACCTTGTAAAAATAGCCACAAAAATAAAATAAAACAAATATCACTACATACAAATAAGGTTTATATTATTCAGAGAAAAAGTCTGACTTGATATATGTCAAAGACATATCGTAAAACTTTAAAATAATTTAATTTAATTTTAAAATATGGTTAATATAGAACAGTTTTGATAATTTGCCTGTTTTCATCTTATATATTTCCGAATTTTCAAACATAATATAATTTTAAGTCCTATAAATCTTTCGCAACTCTACAATATAGATTTATACATATATATATTTTTGCATTAAATATTAATGAACGATTAATGTATCATGTCATATTAAAATTATATTAAAAAGAAAGAACTTAAAAATAAAAATTATTAAATAAAATGAACCGAAAAGCCCCAAGAGAAATGAATATATAAAATCAAAATATTATTATTAAAAATCCTTGAAAACCCGAACTATATTTTAAAACTAAATGTAGAGTTAGGATAGAGAATTTCTGGTTTATATTTTCCTAAATAACTATAATAATAAATCATGTTAAAAACTAATGAAATCCCTTTCAAATGAACATTTAAAATTGTATTATAAACTGTTAAAATATTATTAAAAATATATTTTATGATACATTAAAAATATATATTTAATATATATTAGTGATATATTTGTGATATTTAGGTTGCAAGTCTCCACAAAGCCCCCCAGAAACTCGATAATGCTGTCCTTTTGCCGATCGCCTGACCTGCGGCGCCGGCGACAAGAGAAACAGAGAGAGATAGAGAGTGATCGCGCACACGATGCAGAGCGAGACGGCCAGAGCACTCGATGCCATAGAGTTGGAAAGAGATAGAGAGGGCCAACAAGTTGCAACTGCAATAGAGAAACTCCCACTCCATGGTGATGCCACGGCTTAGGTGCAATAATAGCATTTGGGAATTCCGAGACGGACAAAAGGCGGAACTAAATACCTGCGGCTGGGATTTACGAATTATATTGTGAGGGACTGCACTTCGGGCACATCTTTTGGGCTCTGTTTCCATTCAGAGAGTTTCTTCTTCATTTGTTTTTTTTTTTTGTGTCCATATGGTCCTCCCTTGCCCCGATGCAGGTTGGGTATTTCCCAGGTGTGCTGGCCAGAAGATCTCTCTCCCTCTCTTCCTCGTTGAGGTGTGAAATTTGTATTTGCATGCTCGCCGATGATCCAAGGAATTTCCCATTTGAAAAGGTGAGAGATTTGAGGAGGACTCTAAAAACAATTGAGCAAGCAGAAATGGACACGAAGAGCACCGTACATAGGACACGTATTTTCCCAAAGGTCACATGTTCGGCTTGAAGGCGTCCTTGGTGCCAAGGGTAGCCGCCTGGGTACCCTAGGGACGGGACTATCGGTACCACCAGGACTCGACTCATTCGAGGACTCTTGCTCAGCAGCACGCCTGGCTTAAGTGGGCCAGGCCAAGGCAATCCCCTGACATTCACGGGCTTCGAAACTCTGGGTTCCGCTCTATCTCTCTCTCTCTATGTCGTAGGATCTAGAGACTTAGGGATCCTGGGGATTAAGCAAGTTAAAAAGCAAGCTTACGGTAATACACCTTACTTTTACAGAGAGTAAATAATTTGTTTAGATCCTTATGTGCAGTGGGTCAAATTTTATATTTATTTTAATTTATTTTTTTGATCACTTAATTAATAACTTAACAAAGAGTTGTTTAAATTGAGTTAAAAATACGTAGCATACTTAATAGCTTTAACCCAAAAATCCTTTTCATATAATTGCTTTGAATATTAATATTAAATAATAAAATAATAGAAATAATAATGATTAAAGGGGTTAATTTAAAATAAATAATTGATAAATATAAACCTAATCTAGAGAGTATATTCATTTTTTCTTGCTACCCAACAATCTTTTAAGCAGATGCTCTGCTTGTACATCGGCAGGCAAAGCTTAGTAAAACAAAGCGAGAAGAAGGAAGGGAGAAAGCGTTCTCAAGGGACTAAAACTTGCTATTGATATTAGATTAAGAACCTGCAAGTACATAAAATGGTAAACAAGATATAAAGGTCCTTTGAATACCTTTTTAAAGGGTTCTAAACTGGCTTCTGAAAACTTGGATAAGCTTGACCCTCTTGAAAAAGTATCCCCATAATAGTTCCCTTTCAACTCTATTTACTGATCTTGATTTGTCTTCCGACAAATCGATTTAAGAATATCTTTTTGGGATTATTTTTTCTTTTTAATTTTCAAATCATGCAGAAAAAAAATGCCTTGAAAACATGATCAATTTCTTTTGATTCTTTTTCATCGTGAAATTCAAGGGAGGAGGAGGAGGATAAAGAGGAAGAGGAGTGATGTAGAAGAAGAGGTGGGGCATTGGGCGGATAACGATTGCACGTAATGTTTGTGGTGCGTGCATTTTCATAGAAAATCGTATTTAAATTGAAATGAAATTCAAATATACAATGCAGCCGCATCGTCTCGGAGTTTTTCAGTTTTTCTCTCTTTCTCCCCACTCCTGTTTGCAGTCAGAACGTGGAAGGTTCAAAGTAGATGCGATTCCAAGAAATCAAAAAACAAAAAAAAAACGAAAAAAAAAATCAAGGAAAGGCAAGAAGAAGCAGAGGCAGCAACAGCAGAGGAAGAGGTAGAATCTAAGACGCGTCAAAAATAAAAGAAACGCATTTCTTTTGGCTTTGCCTTTGGCTCCTGCTCCCCCTCTCCACTATCCACTCGATCTCCCTCACCTTCTGCCGCTGTTTCTCCTACTCCTTACTCCCTCTTCTCCTTCTTCTTCTTCTTCTTCATCTGCTCCTGCTGCATTGGCATTCGCTTCATTTGTTGTTGTTGTTGTTGGTGCTGCTGCTGCTTTCATGATTTGCCGCCGGCAGCGCCGCCAACTTCTCTGTCCGCTCGTCGCCGGAAAGCAGCAACAATAAAATGCAAGTGCCGTTTCAGTGTTGCCAGGTTTTGACAAAAAAAAACTTGCATGAATTTAGATGGGACCAAAAATATTCTTTAGATCATGAAGAAAAGTTATATCCCAATTTTATTTGATAATAATTGTGCTTCTCTGTGTTTAAGATAAATTTTATTTTATGAAACTTCAATTATTTTAAGTGCATAATAATAATATTAATTGAATCCTCATTTATTAATTATATTATTAAGTTCTTTGTTCATACCACCATGATTTTTGTTTATAATAAAGCTAATCTTATAGAAAAAGCTAAAGTATGGCGGGGAAATAGCCAAAGCTGTCTGATCTATGCTGACTATGTGGCTCTGTGTATCTGTATTTGTGTATCTGTGTTCTGTGCAGCCTGCACTGTGTTTGCATTTGTATTTGTGTAGGGTGTTCTCCTCCCACTCTCTCTCCCTCCTCTACCTCCTTTGAATGTGTGAAAAGGAAGTTCTGAGATATCACCTCCGCTTATTTGTATTTACACCTTCGCCGGCACCTCGTCCCCCGCCTCCTACTCTACTCCTCCTCCTCCTCCTCCTTGTACTTCTCCCCTTCCCTCTTCCATATTTTTTTTTGCTTTTTTTCGCTGCACTCCAAAACTCCGGTGAAAACGGCGGCGCACGGAAATCGCACCTCAATGTTTATCACTCGGCCTCTCGCCCTCGCCTCTATCTTTCTCCCTCTTTCTCCTTGGCATCTCTTTATGGCCTCTCCTTCCCCTTGCTCCTACCTGCCGCCTACCCCCTCCCCTCCACCACTCCCCCACTCCACTCCATCACACTCGCATCATCGTCGCATTTGCTTAGTCCCATTTCGACACATTTTCGTTTGCATTTCGTCAATCAGACAAACAATGGCAACCTGCAAACTGCAACCTGGACTGCCCATTGTGTGTGTGTGTGTGTGCGAGGTGTGCGTGTGCAATGGTGTGACAATTGGCCGTGCCACGCCTTGCTTTTTGGGTGGGCTGCGGGCAGCTGTGAATCTGTGTGTTTTATTTGCATAAATGTTTTCTTTTAAAAATGTTAGTAAAAAAACTGTTCATTATTTAAGATACTTAATTATAGATACAAGATGCTTGAAATAAATGACTTGAGGAAATGAATACATCAAAACAAGTTGTTTTTTAGTTGATTTATTTCTTAATTTGTATGTTTTTAATCTGGGATACTTGAGTAAATTAAAATAATTGAGTGCATTTCTAAATAAATTAGGTATTTCTTTATTAAATAAAGATTTTAATAATTTAAACTTACGAAAATGATCACTTAATTGGAAGTTAATTTTTGATTTCTTCATTTTGAATAATAAATAAAATATAAATTAATCGAGATAATAAACATATATAATATTATTTTAGATAAATACTTTTGGAAATTGGAATTTCCTTTTTAAAATGAACACTTCATTAAATTTTGAATGAAATTTAAATTTCTTATGAAATATTTATTTCATTTATTTATTTCAAATACTATAGGAAATTGAAATTTCTTATGAAAAGTATGAGTTATGGGTTCATTCTCAATCATATATATTTTTTTTATTTTAGATACAAAAAGAAATTTAAATTACTTGTGAAAATGAAATAAAATCATTTCGAGTTCATTTTTGTTTTAAACATTTCTACTTTAAAAATCGACCACAGGGGGGCTCTGTCATTGGAGAGCTCAGTTTCTGGTTTCCGTTTTCCCCTTCCTGCCTCTGCTGGCACCCACTTAAATTTCCACTTTAATCCCATGGCTTTTTTGTTTTTCCTTATTCATTTTCTCCTCTTGGAAGTTTGTTTGTTTTTTTCGTCTGCTTGATGATCGCCAATAATCAGTTGCAATCTTCAATTCACAACTCGCAGCGTCAACGAAATTCGTTGAAAATTCGCTTCGTTTTTATTTCCTCCTTCCCCTGAGCCCCCCTTGCACCCTACCGGAATTTCCTTCCCTACTTTGTTGGCGGCATGAAAATAAACTCAAACTGAAATTAAAAATTGAAAAGTAAGACAAACAAAACACAAAAAAAAAAGCAATTGATTAGCACTTTTTAGCTGGCGTCAACGTCACTGAACTGCAAAAATTTTATTTTCCCAACTGCAAGTGAAACGTTTGGAATTGGATTGGATTGTTGTTTTTTTTTTTTGTTTTCAGCCCAGTTTATATATTGTTTTCTTTAATGGCTTTATGGGAACACAATCTATTAAGTGATTATAATGATGATTGGGGCTGGGACTGGGGGCCTTATCAGAGAGATCGGTGGAACGATTTTTGTTTATTTTTAGCTATGAGCTATACACCCATGTCGTTCCCTCCTGTTTCCACGTTTTACGTTTTTTTTTTTCTTATTTTTTGTTTCCTTTCCCCCCATTTTCGTTGCTGACGACGACGATAATAAAAAATGGGATCAATAAATTTTCAGACGGTTTGGCGCCACTTGGCGCGCGCAAGGGGCGCCCCTGAACTGCCTGTTCTTATTTCTCATATTAGTCGGGGGGGTGAGAGAAAAAAGACACAGGGTGAAAGAGAGGAAGATCATCGACTTTTATCTCAAGAATTTTTGTAAAATTTGTAAAATATTTAATAAATGAAATTGCAAGATTTATGATATTGTTCAGTTGTCTCTCATGAGATATAAATTATTATATAATTACTATTATTTTATTTTTATCTATTTTATTATAAACCAACTTAATTTTTGAAATTTAAAATTACATGTGCTAGTTTTGGCTTAAATATAATATTTGAAATCTTTCGTTTTGCCCCAAAAAAATATTATATAAAAAATAAATATAATATCACTATAATGTACATAGTTTTAGTCTTTTTTGGGGTTATGAAAACACAATTGATTGTCAAAACTTATCAAAATCTCAAAATCGTAATTATTAAAAAATTAAATATTGAAGAAAAAAAAATTGGTTAAAATACTTTCTAAAGATTATACCACTTTGTGGGTTTTTTTTTAAAGGTAAAAATTGTAAGTTATAAATGGTATTAAATTTCAAGTTTGTTTTGTCTTGGAACGTTTAATTTTCTACAAGAGCCTTACAATTAATTGGCTTTATGTCATAACTAATAATGCCTCGTTAAGCAATTTTTATTATAATCATAAATGTAATCAGCACTAAACGACAGCCAGAAGTTTTTTCTTTAGAAATTTGTTCAAACTACTTTTATTATTTTTAAAATTCATTTTTAAATCCCCGTTTAAAAGACACACCTGATTTTAATGCCGCCCCTGAATTTGCCCTCGCGGCATTTATTTATTTATAATTCTTATTATTATTATTATTTTTTTTTTTTTTGGTAGTGTCATTAGCTTTGGTCATTAAACTCGTGACTTAAGTGGGAATGAAATGAAATGGAAATGAAATGAAACGGAAAAGAGAAAAGGGGGAGGCCGGGGACATGAACTCGCGCCCCGTTGCACAAAATCTTATCTGCAACAAACGCTCATTCGCCTCCCACCGTATGTAATCAGCCATTATCAGCATAGTATATATACTATATAGACCATATCAACACGGACTGACTCGCCATAACCCACAACGACGACGCCGGCGATTGGCAATCGCAATAATGGCACTTTTGGAATCGGTGATCGGCAATCTATAATTACAATTCATATGCTAAAATTAAAAATGACGAAATTTCGTCACAAAACATGATTAAATATATATGTATATAAAAAAAATGAAAAGCAGAGAGAAAACACTTGTAGATAAAGCTCTTTAAAACTCAGATTTCAAATAGTCCAAATTCTGTAGAGAGTTGTCCGGCTCTTCGCTAATCTTTTATGGCTAGCAAATTGATGATCATGATCCCCTGTTTATATAGCACAAGCGGGCTTATCTCTTGCTTTAAGTAATCCTCTGGCTGATCTCATTCATTATAATATAAGCAATATATTCGCTCATTAATAAACTATATTGATTGGCGGCTTTGCTTTTTTACATAATTGTAAGGCCTTATTGGGTATTTCCATTAAGGCTTTCATTATGATCATCATACGATAATAATATATATACTAATATATTAAATAAATGATCAATCATTATAGAAGACTTCCTATTCCTATTAATTCCTTTTGGGGGTTTACTTTTACGGATTAATAGACTTTTTCGGCGGTCTAATTACTTTGAACATTATAGCGGGTCTTACGAAATGATTGATACTTGGATCATGGCAAGTATTAATAATATATATTTGAACTGGGGTAACATAAAAATAGAAGCACCAGCAGGCTATAATCTATATTTATAAATGTTAAATAGAGCATATATAAAAAAATAATAATAATATCGTCACAATATTCTTTAAATGAATAATAATAATTATTAATAATATAAAATATTATAATATTCTAAAAATAATAATAATTATTACAATTATTCAATAAATTATTCATAATTTAAAGTGTTATTAAAATTATTTAATAAATTATTAATAATATAATTTTAATAATATTAAAACTATGAATAATAATTTTTATAATATTATTAAATTCTTTTAATATTATTATTCTTTTAATTATTTTATCTTATTTCGATTATTTTAGACCGATAATACGAACAGAAGATCGATTTTTAGTACCTAACCTACATATCAATATTAAAATATTTGATGTTTTTCGGCTTTAAAATTTTCGTATTACTTTAAATATTTTTTATAGTTAAAATAAATATTATATATTTTAAATCTTTATTCCTTTTATCCCTACTTTCAGTTGGGTGTCGCACCCATGGAATTGATCTTCACGAGGAAACGCAGCTGCAGTGGATGTCCGAACACCTTAGTTATCCCGACAATTTCCTGCATTTATGGGTGGACTACAAGGATGTCTAGTCCTGCCTGTATTTGTGTATATATATATTTATATATATCCAATGTTTGCCCATCCCAGTCTGCGAGTGAGTGAGTGTCCATGTCAGCGTGCAATTCTATTTTTCGATTCCAGCAAATCCCAGGGTGATCCTCATCGATCAATATATATAGAACTATATGCCTAGTTAAGTTTAAACCGTATGTAATATTTATGATATATGCCACAGCATTTAACAGAGCGAGCAGCGCAAACCAAACGATTACTGGAACTACCCACTAAACTAATAATACCAATATTTATACCTTATATCTATTATATACAGCCCAAGTTCTTTATATAAAAAAAAAAACAAAACAAAAAACCCTTGCCTTATGTTAGTTTTATTATGGTTTTTTCTTATTTTTATTTTTATTATAATAACACTTGCAAACATCACGCGACTTTGTATATTTAATTTATATAAGTTATATTTTAATGACTGTAATCAAAAAAATATATATAAATACAAATATTGAAGCCATTTTGTATTATACTTGTTTTAATAAAAGAGAGTTGTTTTTATTTATTAAAATATTTTTCATGGTTACTTTTAAGTATATTAATTTTTTACTTATAAAAAAAAACTGCATTTTCTATACTAATATTTTTATGTAGATTTTTTTTATGGTTCCAATTCCAAACCACATTTCTTAGAAATTTTCTATATTTAAGTCCACAAAATACCCTAAAAATAAACCAAAGCTCGACTGTATATAGTCGCCTAGTGATCGCTGGATCGCTGGTCGTATGTTCATCGATCAACCTCCATTAAGCCGCCGGAAACTGGCCCAAGCCCTGCACTAACTAAACGTACTAAAAAATAAAACTACCCAGAATACAAAAAAAAACCTTTGCTGGGTTATCAATTTCGGTCGCGATTTATCCGCCTGTCAAGATAGCAAACCAAGAAATTGGTCTAGGAGAACCTGGACGGAATCGGAATTGGGTCTGGACGGTGTTGCCTATAACCACTGCCGTATCTATATCTGGTCTAGGTCGACCTTACACAATATGTTTTCCACCAAGCCGGCGAAATCGATGATTTTGTATTTAATGAATTAAGTTTTGTATTTGAAGAGCATCGATTTGACACTGTCAGACATAAGAAAACCAACACTGGTTCTATAATTAGTTAACGCTTTTTTTTGCCCACTCGAGAATGATTTATTTGATTGTTATTTGTACCAAAAATAAACTGCAAAATCTGATTAAATAAAAAAAAGGCCAGAGTTATTAGTACAAATGGGGCGGGTACTTGCTATATCTCGATCGGGAATCTGATGGATCCGCCAGAGTGCGCCTATAACATTGATGGATCCCTTGGCCGGCTGCTCTGATTGATCAGCGACCTCTAGTTGGAGGGGATTGATGTTTTCTAGGGTTTCGGAATGAAGATCTTTGATTTTGAATATATATATTTTTGATCACTTTTAATTGTGGCTAATAATGGTTATCAAGGGATGATTATGAATTAAAAACAGATCCTTATACCAAAAAAATATATATTTAAAAAATAAATATATATTATTAATTTTTTAAATTAATAAAAATTATATCAGAGAATATAAATATATTTTTAAAGGACTAAGAAAATATTTTTGTTATTTTTAGATCGATTTTTTAACTTGAAAAATTCCTATCGTTGATAAAGGCTTATTAATTTAAAAAATATAATTTCTAAGAGATGAAAACGAACTCAGATCGTGTTTTACATAGTATTTTTAAGAGTAATCTCCACATTTCCATAAATTTTATTTCAATTTTTAAACTGAAAATAAAAATAAAATCTCAAAGGCCAGGAATTGAGTTATTAAAGAAAATTCTACAAATTATCCTAAATTTTAGATTGCTTTTTGAACTTAATAAAATTGGGAATTATTAATTATAATAATATAATATTCATATTCATTACTTTTACATTAATTTTTTAATTACAAGAAGGTTCTCAAAGCTGATATTTCTCTATTTAAATGGTATTTTCTATTGGCATGTGAGAATATCCCACAGATATAACCAAAATAGGTACAGTTCAGACCTACACAAAAAAAAAAAAAAAAAAAAAAAATCATTCATATAACATGATTATGTCACGATCATTGCCGTCGATCGGATCGCGCGAGATCCGTTCCTGTGATTACAACATCGCGGATGCGCAAAACTTGACCGATCGATAGCAGAAGGTATATACATATATGTATATAAGGTACGCTAGGTACTTGCAGGTACTTTATATATATATATATACATATATATAGAGGCGGAGGCGGTGGTGTCGATCTTGCCATCTGCAAAGCACTCGAGACTCGAGACTTGGGGCTCAGGTGAAATCTATTCCCGCGCCAATTCAATCCCTTTACCGCCTGTTCCCCCCCCCTTTTGGTGTATTTACTTTGTAAAATTTTTGGCTGCCTGCAAATTAAAATATATTTTAATTTCTTTTATTTGCTTTCTACGTTCGAAATTTGTCACGTGGCATCACAGAGAAAACCTCATACATAGCAGAAAATAGCAAAAAGAAAAAAGCGAGCAAAAGTTTACACGGCAACGCTCTTCGACGAAAACAACACGAAAATAAATCGAAATTTTGCAATCATCTGCGAGATGGGGGAGCAGCTCCTCCCACGGTGTGTGTGTGTGGTTTGCCTCTGGTTAGGTCATACACGTACACTGTTACACTTCCTTATGCAGATCCTGTGGTTTCTGCCACTGTTTCCCTGCCGTTGCTCCTTTACTTTAGTTTCTTCTTTTGGATGCAATTCTCTAGAGAATTAGAGCTATAATTATTTTGTTTGGGTTCTTTGTATCTAAATATATTAAAAAAGCAAAACTGATCTAAAGTTTTGCTTTTTTAATATATTTAGATGCAAAGATACAAAGAACTCTTCCTTCAACAAGGATATAATTATCCTTAGTTTATCCATGTTTTATGTTCTACGTATCACTTGTTTCTTATTTGCCTGAGATTATTCCAAAACACCGAAAGTTTCTTTCTGTTCCTGTTCTTCTTCTTACTTCCGGCACTATTCCTTTGTTTTGTTAGTTTCTCTCTCGTTTTTTATTGGATTTTTTTAATATCTTTTGATTCTATTCTATTTATTTCCTTCTTAAAAATATTTAAATCTTGTAAATATTTTATTCTTGATAATATTTAATTCTTGAAAATATTTAATTCTTTGAAATATTTAATTCGTGAAAATTTTTAATTGTAGAAAATATTAATTCTTGAAAATATTAATTCGTGAAAATATTTAATTCTTGAAAATATTCAATTCTTTGAAATATTTAATTCGTGAAAATATTTAATTCTTGAAAATATTTAATTCTTTCAAATATTTAATTCGTGAAAATTTTTAATTGTAGAAAATATTTAATTCAAAGCGGAATTTTAAAGTTTCCATAAATCAATATTTTATCTGATAGTTTTATCTGAAAGTTTTACCAGATTTTATATGTAGAACATTATTATCTGACTTTTCCTTTCGATTTAATGTACATCCCTAATCCTAAACGGGTCTCTCCCCTCACTTCCCCTCTCCCTCCCTGCACGCAAATGTCGCAAAAAATTCTTTAGTTTTT
Source organism: Drosophila birchii (assembly GCA_035046345.1). NCBI lineage: Eukaryota > Metazoa > Arthropoda > Insecta > Diptera > Drosophilidae > Drosophila > Drosophila birchii. The sequence goes on along the minus strand of JAWNOA010000043.1, from coordinate 5,379,443 downwards.
CTAGAAGCAAAAGAAGAAATAGAAGAAAAACAATGACTCGAGAACCAAAGCCCCCCACCCGTCCCCCAATCCCCCCTTAAAAATGGAAAAAAAAAAACAAAAAAAGAACCAACAATCCCAAGCCCCAAAAACCCATCGGATCCCATCCAATTCGATCGCCGCTGCTGCTGCTGCTGCTGACGATGATGTGGCTGTGCCCCTGCCTGTGACTATGCCCGTGGTGGAGATGTGTGTGGCTGGCTGTGGTGGTGGTGCTGATGGTGCTGCTGCTGCTGCTGGTGCTGTGGGGCTCGTGATTGGCGCACACATTGGCAAACGAGAGCACTTTATTTTTAAACGTTTTAAAAATACGATCATTATAGAATTTGCGGCTTAGTCATACCCCGCCGCCGAAATGTGCCAAGCGAATTGACCAGCGCGAAACCGAGTAGAGAGATCCGAGAGATATAGTATAATAACTACATCTAGTACTGACTGGTCCCCAAACACATACACATGGGAAAGTCCCTGCCCCAGCAGAAAGCCTTAAGCCATAACCCGTGACACGCATATCCATCGCATCCATCGGCCACCAAGATGATCGCCAAGATCAAAAGGCAATCGGTTCGTTTTATAAATCCCCTCTTGCACAGTCACTCAAAGGAATTACGTAGCTATAGCCAGGGAGATATGTCTAGATTATGGTAATACGTTTAGATTTTTATATAAATTTTAACTGAAAATTTTTTAAACATTTTCTAATGTATTTAAAAAAAAAAAACATTTTTAATATAAAAAGGAAGATAAGTGGTTTAAGCTTTAGGAATTTCCTGTTAAAAACATTCTAGAAATTTATAGAAAAAATTTATGTTTTTTTTTAATTTTCAAATATTTTCCATCTACTTAAAGAAATTATTTTTTATTATTTCCAAAAAGTCAATTTTAATAAAATACAACATTTTGTAAAATACAAAATTAAAATTTCGAAATAATTAAGAAAAATTCACATCTTACAGCCTATTGAAAATATGTTAAAATCCCAAAAAAAAGTCCTATAGAACAATCCGGAAATTTGTAAGAAAAATATATATACAAAATATTAACATACACAAAAAAATATATATTTATATTAAAAATATAAATCTACATATAATATCATCATATTTATGTAAAAAGTTTATGTTACTAGAACATTATATTTGTTGCAAATATTTACAAAATAACCAAATAAATAAAGAAATTCATATGAAAATATTGAAATATTTCAAATCAATTTTAATAATCATATTTGTAAAATGAATATTCATCGAAATTAATCTGAAAGTGAGCATCCTTATATGCCAGAAAATATAGATACTCCCAATTTGGAGCTAGCCCTGTTCATTCGGTCAGTTTAGGCCATAATATCCTGTAAATTTAAACCAAAATCCCTTTAAATCCAGCTGAAAATATAGAAACCAAAAGGGTATCTTTCCTTTTGTACTGCAAATCAAAGAAATCAATCATGGCCACGCCCATTTCAATGGATAAATATATATCTCCCAGCAAAGACAAATCCCAGATCCAAAATTCAATGATAAAACCAGTTTAATTAAAGGTTTTTTTGTTGTTTTTGTTTTTAGTTTTGCTGCTGCTAATTTAATCAATTCGCTTTTGTTGTTGATTTTTGCTTGCTTTTGTTGGTTGTTGTTTTTTATGGTCACATAATTATTGTATTTGTTGTTGTCAAATATATAGAAAAATACTGTTATTTCTATAGCTCTAAAGATTTCCCTTCTTCAAAAAAAAAGTCTGGTTTTGTATATATATATATATATAAATATATTGTATATATGTATATTGTATAATAATATAATTATTATTATTGTTAACTCTTTTACATTTAATTTTTCTTGCTCTCCATTTGTAAATATATATGTATATAGAATATATATATTGTTTAAGCTTCAGTTTTCAACAATTTTTTTATTTATTTATGTTTATGACAAAATTTTGTTTTGTTGTTTTTCAATATCACAAGAATTTTCAATTTTCAATTTCCAAATGTGTGTGTGTAAGTGTGTGTGTGTGTTTGTATGTGTGTGTGTGTGTGTTTTAAAGCTTGTGTTTTACTCTTAACAAAATTTTTTCTCTCAGTTTCATTGCGTTGCATTTTTCTCACATTTTTCCCCCCCACTTTTCACAAATTAAATTTAAGCGTTAAAATTCCTTTTCAAATGTTTCGCTTTGCTTCTTAAGTTTCTTTTTTTTACACAATTATTTACACTTGCAAAAAAAAAAAGTACACACATTAAAAAATACACGACTTAAGCTTAATTTGTTCTTAGTTGGTAGCCAAAAAAAAAAGAATAAAATATTTAATAAGTATTTAAACTTAATGTTGCTTTCGGGGTTTATTTTTAGTTTTTTTTTCTCTTTTTGCTGATATGCTTGGAAGATATATGTTCTTGTTCCACTTACGTTCCTAAACATTCTTTAAGGTAAGACTTAGGTGCTAGTTAAAATAATATATTAAAAATACTAATTTAAAAAAAAATATTTATGATGGCTTAGATAGCTAAAAGGCCAGGCCCAGTGACTGCCATAACTTCCGATATTGGTGGGATTGGTGCTCCGTAACCTCTCTGTACTCTCCTTCCTCCTTCCTCCTCATCCTTTCACTCCTTTCTATTAATTCCTTCAGGCCACCAGGGTCAGGTTCGTGGGCGCTGTGGCGCTGCCCGAGGCTAGCATCAGGGGCGTCGCTGTCCTGGCCAGCGCCTGCTCCTGATCCAGCCAGCGTTGCAGATGCGCCTGCTGATGATGGTGCGACTGCTGCTGCTGCTGGTGATGCTGCTGCTGCTGCTGCTGTATGTACATCAGGTTGTTGTCGTTGTAGACGGCATGCAGCTGCAGGTTGAGGCTGTAGTTGCCGCTGTTGAGGCTGATGCTGCCAGTGCTGCTCCGGCTGCTGCTGTTGTCGCTGTAGGTGGATGAGCTGCTCTCATAGCCAGAAACGGGCGATCCTTTGGGACAGCAGAAGCCGGTGGGCGAGAGGGCGGGCGCCGAGAAGGGGCTGAGGGGTGTGCCGCTGCTGCTGTTGCTGCTGCTGCTATTGGCTTTTGTATCGTGCTGAAACTGAGGAGGACTCCCCCTGGAGCTGACGCTGACGGGAAATGTCTGCAGGGGGCACTGAAAGCTGGAGCTAGAGGAGCGTCCTGGCGATACCGCTGCATAGGGATGATTGCTCCAAATGATGGGATCCCTCTGTTCGCAAACCGTTGACTTCTTTATAAGGGGACGACTCTGCTGCTGCTGCTGCTGCTTCTCAGACTCCTCTTCATCGTCATCTGCATCGCCATCGCGTGCCTCTGGCTCCTCCTCCTCGCCATCTAGATCCTCCCTGTCCTCTTCATGGTCGTGCTCGTGATCATGCTCCTCCTCATCATCCAGCAAATAGGGCTTGAAGAGCTTCACCTGCTTGGAGGGCACCTTGTTGTTGTGCTCCTCCGGCTGCTCCGTCTCCACATCCACTTCCACATCCTCATTCTCCGTCTCTGTTTCCGTTTCCGGCTCCAACTTGATGACCGCCTGCTCCAGCTTACTGATCTTATCCGGCTGCACTGGCATGGTAATCACCTTGCGCTTCCTGAAGGTCAAATCCACACCGGCCCCGATTGCATGACCATCCTGGTCATCCTTCTCCAGCATCTGCATTTGACGGCGAGCAGAGGAGCCAAGGGATAGGTCCATGGGGGCAGGTGTGGCCACCGCTTCCAGGCGACTCTCCAGATGATAGGCGGCGGCGGCGGCATGGTAAGGATAAGGCATGTGTGGAATGTGACTGACGGCGGAGCTGTTGCTGGCGCTTCCCGGGGAGCTGCTGCTTAGGATTGGCACTTGTGTTGGCACTTGGTTGCTGCTGCTGCTGCTGTTGCATGGGTTGCTGCTGCTGCTGCTGCTGCTATATGGCAATGTGTTGGCGCTGGTTGGGCTGGGCTGGGGCAGGGCAGGGGTATGGGGATGGGGGCTGCCATTGGTAGAATTGGAGCTAGCATTGTTGCTGGTGGCCATGGCTGCTGCCACAACGGCTGCAATTTTGGCCGCCGAAAGCTGCTGATTGCTGCTGCTACCATTGGTTGCTGGAGGCAATGGCTGCATCTTCTCCTGCTGCTGCTGCATCTTTTCTGGTTCCTGCTGCTGCTGCTGTGACTGCATATGCGGATGCACTGGCACTGGCACATGGAGATGCGGATGGCCTGCCGCCAGCGTATGCGGATGGGGCACCATGCCATTGGCCAGCAGATGATGGGCATGATGGGCCGCTGCCGCTGCTGCTGCTGCTGCTGCCGCCGCTGCTGCCGCTGCTGCAGCATGATGATGATGGTGATGATGATGATGATGGGCCTGAGCCTGGGCCTGAGCATGGACATGGTGGGCATGGTGGGCATGATGCAGCTGATGGACCAAAGGATGGCTCAACTGATGGAAGACCTTAACAGGCGTGGGCGAAACGGACGAGGGCTGCTGCGGCGACAATTGCTGCTGCTGCTGCTGTGACTGTTGGGAGGTAAGGTGATGCGGATGTGGATGCTGCTGCTGTTGCTGCTGCTGCTGCTGCTGATTGTTGGCCACCGAGGAGCGCAGATTGGACTCGCATTGCAGCCACTTTTGGATCTGCCGCCGATGGATATTGTACTTCCTGGCCGTGGCCCGCTGGTTGCCCTTGCAGTCGTTGTCGTTCCGATATGACTCCAGGACCTGCAGCTTGAAGTGCGGCGTGAAGATGCGGCGGCTGCCCATTTTGGGGCTGCCACTGCTGTTATTCTGCCCGTTACTGTTGCTGCTGCTGCTGCTGTTACTGCCATTGTTGTTGTTGTTGTTGCTCTCCGTGGATGTCGCATCCTTGGGCCGCTTGAAATTCAAAGCTCCTCCGCCGTTAATCAAACTCTGCTCGCTGCTGCTGCTATCCATCTTTTAAAGTATTTTCTTCGGTTTCTTAATTTTTTTTTTTTAGCGTGTATAAAAACGTTTGAATAGCAAAAATATATATATTGTTTTATATATATATTTTTTGCTTATGAATTTGTTGTTCTCTCTGGTGCTCAGTTCTTAGGTGCTTTTACTGTTGTTGTTGTAGCTGTTATTGCTACTTGCGTGCGACGCTTGCGCTTTCATAACTCGCGATCTGGCAGCTCTGTTCCACACGGCAGCAGCGACGTCAACGGCGACGCTTACAGACACACACTCTCAAAAAACTCAACTCAACCTCAACTCGACTCGCACACGCTCGCACTTTGAAATATCCGTTGCGTTTCTTCGTTTCGGTTTCTTTTCTTTTTTTTGGTTTCTTTTTGTTTTTTTTACTTTTCGAATATATTCAATTCACTGTTAAAAAAATAGTGCATATAATAATAATATTGCTTTGCCAGCGCAGTTGGTGCAAGTTTTGTCCGAGCTACAGTGTTCACTTCGTTCTCATAACTCGATCCGCACGGCAAGGAATCCAAAACACAATTGTTCTGCCCTCGGCGTTCTAGTTCGAAGATACGTTCTAGACTGCCTCGCTCAGTCGCTGCCGCTGCCGCGGCCTGCGTCGCCGTCGCTGTCGGCTTCGCTCGTGCTCGTTCACTCACACACACACACACTCGGACACAGACACAGCGCCGCCTTTGCTGCCTGCCTGTCTGCTTGCGTTCGTGTGGGTGTGCGTGAGTGTGAGTGAGAGTGGCTGAGCGAGCGACAGAGAAAGAGAGAGAGAGCGCCCGGCCGAGTTGCGGCGCAACAACAACGGCGCCGAGCACTGCAGACAAACTGACGACAATCGTCGGCGAGGTGTCTGCGCTTCCATGTGTGCGTGTGGAGCGAGCGAGACGCCAGCAGACCCCAGTGGCCGTAGCCGTGCTTGTTGTTGTTGTTATTGCGCTGCCGCGGCGCTTTTGTGCGCCGTTCTGTTGTTCTTGTTGTTGGTCGTGCACGGTGGGACCGAATGGACAGCAGGGGACGGACGCGCCCCCTCCCCTGGCGCGGCACCCCTTCCATATTCCATTCCGGAGCGCTGCCACAGTCACCGGACGACTCGACTGACTAACTGACAAACACCGCGGCGGCGGAGGTACCGTGGGGCCAAAGACTTATGAATGGGCAAATTAATCATTTTAGATTTATAAATGTTGTTTTATTTTCAAATATTTATTATTATTATATTATTATTATTATTATTATTATTATTATTATTATTATTATTATTATTATTATTATTATATTTATTATTAAAATTATTATTATTATTTAAAATATTTACATCTTTAACACATTTTTTAATGATGATTTTTAGGCCCAGTCACTTTCAAATCAAATAAATTAAAAAAGTAGCTTTCTTTAAAATACAATTTTCAATTTATTTACTTTAAGCTTAAACGTGCAAGGTCGAAAAGAATTCAGAATATATTTTTGCCTTTCCCACAATTTAAAAATCGAAACAATATCGAAATAAATAAATAATAAATTCCGCTTTGAAGCGAAAAGAAAATCGCTTTGGCCCCACTGTGCTGCGACGACGTTAGCGACGTTGCGGTTGCTGTGCCGTGTGTGGTGTTGTTGTTTCCCTGCCGCCTGGCTGCGCTACAAATTCGCTGGCTCTGCCAGTTTTTCACACACACACACACACCGGCGCATACGGAATGGCGCACAGCACACGAGCGCTAGCAAGTGCCCGAGTGTGTGTGCGCCAGAGTCGTGGCTGCCAGACATTCTGGCACTGCCACTCCACGCCCCCCGCCCCCTGTTGACCCCGCACCCGCTCTCGCGCACGACGACCGACGCAACAGATCGTCGCCCGAACTTGTTGAACGCGCGAGAGCGGCAGCGGTGTCGGTGGCGGCAGCTGCTCTCTCACTCTCTCAAATCAACTGTTGAATGTGCAATGCAACGAGCGCTGCATTTTTTTATATTTTTACACGCACACATGGATGCGGACATTTCCAACTATCTTCCTTTTTTTTACTCGCTGCTATGGCCGTGGGTGCACATATATGTATATATATATGTATGTACCTATATATCTATGTTTCTTTGGTATATGTATACATAGCTTATTTCTGTTGACGTTGCCGCCGTTCTGTCTAAGCTCGAAAAAAGAAACAACAACAACAACGATAGAGCCCCGCACTTGTTGCAAATGACAAACGAAAATGCTGCTGCTGCTACTGCGGCCTGCTGCCTCTTCTTCTCAGCTCAGCGTTCTGTATCTTGTGGATTCTCCTGCTTCGGCGAAAATCTGGAATTCATGAATGAAACACATATGCACGCAGCCACCACACTCTCTCTCTCTCTCCCTCGCTCGCTGGCTTGCCAACCTCCTCTATGTGTTGGTGTTTGAGTTCGGGACAGTGGGCTGCTTTGCTTGCGTGTGTATGCAAATTCATAAACAACAAAAGACAAAAAAAAATAAATAAAAAAAAAATAGTGTGTGGTGAACATCAATTTGCGCGTGCGAGATGGTGGGGAGGGGAGCAAGGGAGCGGAGATCTTTGAGTCACCTAGCTGAAAAAACGATGATAGATCTCTGGACCCGAAATGATTCCCACGTCGCTTCTGCCCCGCCCCACAGTACCGCATCGCGCTCTTCACCGCCCCTGTGTGTGACACACCGACGACGGACTGTCTGGAAGGGAATCGAATGGATCAAGGAAGAGCAACGGAGATGGCAATACAAAATGGAGCCCGAAGAAAGGATACGAAACACGAAAAATAAATTGTACATTGAGAAAAATAAATTTGACTAGAAAAAGCAAGCCAGAAATGCAATAACAATAAAAGGCAACCAAAAAATATTTTAAATTTTGTATTTTTAATTTTAAAAATTAATTTAAAAAATATACACAATTAATTACAAAAAAATGTTTTTTTTTAATCGTTTGCTAATAAATAAATATTTAAAAAATATGAAGAAAATATGCTAAAAATTTCGAATAAAAATAAGGCGAGAAAAATAAATTTTTGAATTGCATTTCCAAGTAAAGCGGCCACAAACAATCCAAAAATATGCCGAAAAAAACGCCGCACACACACACAAATGCACAGAATTCAACCGACAAAAAAAGTTCAAAAGCAACACACACACATACACATCGACAATCTCACATAAAAATCAAAAGAATTCCACTTTTTTTTTATTTAGACCCCGTCGGCTTCTAAATCGATTTATCAAAAAAACAAAACAAAAAAAGAAGCGGAAAAGACGAAGCCAAAGAGATAAAAATTGAATATAAAAGGTAACGTAAAAATCGAAGAAACCTATACACACACACATGCAGACACATGAATTGATTAAAAAGTTGAAGAAAACAAAAAAACAAGTATAAAAAATTGGGAAAGGGAAAGGGCGCGGCAGCGAACAAGGAGGCGGAGGCGGAGAAGGAGAAGAAGAAGGAGAACGACGTGCTGGGGCACTTATGATCTCCGATCGTGGCGAGAGAATGAGGAGGAGGAGGAGCAGCAAAAGGAGGAGGAGGAGCAGCAGAAGGAGAAGAAGTAGGAGTTGGGGAGCGAGGAGCGAGGAGCAGGCCTCAGGTTGCTTTTGCTGACCGACGCTGCCGCCGCGCTGTCTGCGTTTGAATAAGCCCACACAAACAAACACCGAACGTCAGAAAGAGACAGAAGGCACAAGAAGAATGGGGCAAGCAAGGGGAAGGCGCAAAGAAGAACTCCACTCCAATATTGAGCTTCTCGCTGAAAAGAAGAAGAAGAAGCACAAATACGTATCCTTGACAGCATCAGTATCCTATGTATGTATACATACACTTTGATGCGTTCTAAAATCTGCAGGAAGAAGATTCTTCTTCAAAACGTTGGTTCCTTAGAATAAAGTTGAAGATTCTAGAAGTCTGCAGAAAGTTTGTAGAACTCTTCCAAATCCAAATTTTCCAAAACCTTTAAGCTTCTAGAACTCTATTGGATACTGAAACGGCTTTACCCCTATTTAAATAAACCAAATTTTATACAGGTAAATGCGATCTATGATGGCACTAACGATTTTACAAATTGCTAACAATTCTTTTATAGCTTCAAAACAAAGATATACTATATAATTTCACCACAAGGACGAATGTCATGTGATAAAAACAAGCAGGAAATTCCTGAACTATGAACAAGAGACATGCTCATTTAGCTTATGACTAAACCTTTAAAAGAAAATATATATATGCATACAGGCGCGAGCCTTATCAGGCGATAAGATCAAACAAAGGCGATTCAAGTGCCAAGTTCTATTTGTCGGCCAATAAAAGTCGATTCTGTAAACAATTTTCGACGGAATGGGAATGGGGCTCGAGCAATTACAAAGTGCAATATAGTGGCCGTCGAGAATCGGAATCAGAATACCCATATATATTATATATACAGCTCAGAGCTGTAGAGCCCCACTCATATCGGCACTATCTATCTGAACACGTAGTGCCCCCGGGGTTATCTCTTTGCCACTGACCAAACCACCACTCTGGGTATCTTTATGGGGTACGTCACCCCTCAAATAAACCCTATTACCCCCCACCGATCCACGTGGGCCGATCACGTTTTGGGTTGAAAAAAACCTCATACCATCCAGGAAAACATTGTGTTATATCAGCAGAAGGCCTAAGTGATATTATTATTATTATTATTACAAATTGCATGTTTCACTCGTATTTTAACACAGATTTTGCAATGCATATGGCAATGTGATCTGTACTATAACACGTCTCTGCTACATTTCAGATTAACTCATAATCTGGTTTTGCTAAACTATCTGTATGATGGGCTGTCTTTCAAATACTCTGATCGGTTCTTATCACTTTTAATATTAATTAATTAATTAATGATTAGACGATCTTCTCTTTTATTTTCTATAATTTAATTTAGATTTCAAGGTAAGTCTGGTATGGGATAAAGGTTTAAAATAATTTCCTAATTCCTAATTGATCCCAAATTTTTTTTTTAATTTCGACAGAGGATCCCCTTATATAGGGAAGTACATATAGGTTATGTAATCGAAAAACTTGAGCCATTTATGGTCTTTTCCCTCGGTATGACGTATCATTTGTTGGGCTACTGCTGAGAATGTGTGAAATATCCATTTCCCCCTACACCCCACCCATTCCGAAATCTTAACGACTTCCAATGGCGGCATTAAGGATCGTTCGCCGCACGATCGTTACGTTCTTCGCCTCCCCCACCCTACCCCCTTATGATTCCCAACTGCCGATTCCTCGACTCCAAGTCCGATTCCAGGTAACTACGAACCGAAGCGAACTCAGGCGCCTAATGGATAGTTCTTCTTGGAAAAGAAAGCGGCCTGCCAAAGCTGCGAGTCAAAAAGCCAGCGTCATGGTAAAGTAACGTTGTCGTCGTTGTTGTCGTTTTCCCCTTTCAAGCCCCCCCCCCCCATCCTACGCTGCCATGCTCCTGATTCTCGGTGCCTACTGCCTGGTGCCTGAGATGTTATGGTGCCCCTATGGGCCAGACATTGGGCCGCCGCCTTGGCGGTTTTGGAAGGCGCATAAAAATGCACGCTGACCATATACAAAGGAAAAAAACCGCGCCACATAAATTTGTGTGCGTGTGCGTGTGTGTGTGTGTGCTTGTGAGCCAAGGAGGTTCAGCAAATGGTGGCCCCAGAGGGGGGTTACACTGCTGCAAAATCAAAAGAGATAAAAAAAAAGAACCGATAGCATCGAGGCTCTTCTCTAATAGTTAATAAAAATTCCATATTTTGAACTATTTTTGAACTTTGTTAATTGAAAAGAAAAGCTTAAAGTTTTTATTGCAGTGCATACATGAGAAAGGCAATGCGCGAAGGCAAAACTTTTATTAACTTTTCCAAGAATTGGAATTTCTTGGATCCTTGTGTGTTGCCTGTTTTTCGCCTCGCTTCGCCTGACTTTTAATGCGCTGCCCTTCCCCTTTTCCCCCCCTCTTCAACTCTTTTTCTATCTGCTTCTCTCCTTTCCGAAGGGTCTTCTGCTGCTGATTCTTCTTCTTCTTCTTGCATACATACACATACACACACACACCTTGGAGCTTCAGGTGTTCCTTCATCTTCTTCCTTTTTACGTCCTCACCCAGGCTAGTTAGCAAACGTCGCTGCTGCTGCTGCTGCCGGCGTTGCAGTTTTGCGGTTGCAGTTTGCGGCATTCTTTTTGGCCCAGAGGCGGGGCTCAGAGGGGGGCTCGGCCCAGAAGGGGTCAGGAGGGGTCTGCCGTCGTCGAATTGAGTCAATTTCTGTTTTGCAGTCTCAAACGTGAACCAAAATGAACAAAGCGCATAAATAACGTAAAAAAATGTATAAAATACAACAACAACAAAAATAGCCAGAAGAAGCGGACAGAAGAAAAAGAAGCCGCAGAAGACGGCGCTGCCTGGGGCCTGTGCCTCAAATATTGGGGCCCTCCAACGCCAGCACACGAACACGTAACATACACACACACACACACACACACAAATACCATAAAAGAATAATAAAAAAAAAATACGGAGCCAAAGCGAACGCAGCGCCTACAGCTAAAGTCACAAAAATAAATTCCTTTAAATTAAAAAATTTTTACATTGTTTTGAGAAAGATTAAAAGTTCCAATTCGTTTGTTAATAGTGTTTTTTTAAATAAATATATTTTTGGTAAAAATAAATAAAAAAAAAATTGCAATAGATTTTCTTTAGTTGCTATTCCTATGACTGTAGCTGTGAACACAGCGACAGACCAGCGGACGCCTACGTGCGCAGCCAGAAACAACAACAAAAGCAACCGAACAAAAAGTTGCCTCTGCCAATGCAGCTGTGCACAGCGGTGGCACACGGGATCAGGAGGCGGGGGAGCAGGAGGTGGGTTAGAGAGAGAGAGAATCGTATCGAAGACTGTGTGGCGCACTCTGGCAGACAAAGTGGCAGGCAGCTCTTCCTCTTCCTCTCTCCATTGCTTCTGCTGCTGCCGCTGCTTTTGCTTCTTGCTTGTTCCTCCTCCTCCTCCTCCATCACTTCTTCTTGTTCTTCTTCTTCTTTGGCTGCGCCCCAAGCAGCGCAGCATAAAGCGCCACACTTGCAGTGGTGTGCGTGTGTGTATGCGATTACGAGTTCACTCTCGCACTCGTGCTCGTTGGAACCCTCCTCTTGCGCCCTCTCCCTCTGCTGCTGCTGCTGCTGCTTTTTCTTCTTCTTATTCTTCCACTTCACAGCTTTATGTGTGTATCTGTGCGGCATTTGTATTTTTAGTACAAAATTGTTGTTTAAACAAACAGGTTTTTTTTACACCGCACACACACCACACATAACTCGTCTTTCGAGCTCCTCTCCTCTCTGCACTCCTCTTCCCCCACCAACACAATCTCTCCCCCCCCCAACAATCTTTTGCAGCGCCACACTATGTATGCCGGCAACGCCGACGTCGACGCCGATGTTAGGAGTCGACGACGCCTCCGCCTTGCAGTGGTTGTTGCGCCGTTGTCGATTTTCAATTGGAAAGACACAGACAGAGCGGCAGCGAGGCAATCAATGAGTTGTCGAGAGGCTTTGGGGGCGGGGAGGGAGCTTAGCTAATTTAAGTTGGCCAGCCCTGGCGCCATGTTCGTTGCATGTTCGCTTATGCGTCAGCCCTGGATGCTCCACAGGAAATACATATACACGCACACACATGCATAGATGTGGCTGTGCACATCGTTCTCACAGAAAAATGCCCGGAGTAAGCAAGGGAGCTTTCAGGATCATAGCTTTGTGCCACGTTCGCAGGCAGTTACAACAACAACAGGAAAGCTTTGCTCAACGAAACGGCGCCTCAACGTCTGCGTTGGCGGCAGCAGCAGAGAGACAGAGAGAGAGAGTGAGGCAGATAGCGAGCGCTGCACAGTGGCAATCGGCAAGGTGTACCAAGCTAATGTTATTTAATTTAATTTCGTATTCACACGTTTCGGTTAACTGCAGGCGCTAGAGCGAGATGGCAGACGGATAGCGGACGTGAGCAGTAAGCGCCAAAGTTCGTCTCTATGTGTGTGTGCGGATGAATGCGGTTGGGAGAATGAACGAACGACGGTCGACAGGAAGAGACAGAGAGAGAGAGAGAGCGTGGGGGCAGAGAGAGATACAAATGGGGGGCAGCCAGAGAGCCACATTCATCCAACGCCTGTTCATTCGCTGACGACGCTCTGTCTGCTGATCCAACAGAATGAGAGCAAAGCAAGCGAGCGAGCTCGCAAGCTCACCCAACAGGTACACAGCCAGGGAGTCAGGAGGTGGCACAGAGACGACAAGGGGCGAGGTGAGGGCGTGCGAGAGAGCAAGCCGAAAGAGAGCGAGATTCCGAATCCGATTCCGATTGTGGCTGCCGCTATTGAAAATCGGCAACGTCGCCACCGATCGCCACCAGACAGAATGTCGCCAGTTCATGCTACGCCGCCAGACACTCTGTCGTCGGTGTTGCGCCGCCGCCGCCGCTGCCGCTGCCTCCTCTGCTGCGGCTCTCGCTGTCGACGTCGACGCAGCTATGTCGCTGCCTCCGCCGATCGCTGGTCACAGCACAACAACAGGAACACCACCACCACCCCCTTGGACCCCTTAACACCACCCACCGCATCCCCAGCTACAGGCGAACCCACTAGAAATGCTCTTTTAGAACCCAATTTAGAAATATTTTATATTTAATTTTTATAAATAGAGTTTATCTGAAGTAGAATTATCCCAAATTTAATAGTTGTCAATGTTTCTTAATAATTTACACTTTTTAACACCAAAAAACGAAGCTTAATTTTTGCTAGAAAATTGATATTTATTTTTTTGATTGAAAATATGTTTTAAAAATCTACAAAAATTTTTGGAAGTTAAATTATAAAATAGAACAAATCTTTTTAAATAAATTGCTCTTTTTTAAAAAATCTAGAAAGGATATTACTAGACCAATTTTTCTAATTTATAAATCAACATCTAAAATTATATCTTCTCAGTTTGTGAGGCTTTACTGTTTTTCAGTTTCCCCTTTGGCTTTTGGCTTTCTGCACATGCACATGCCACCCCATATACCTTCGTATATATATGTATATATATATATATTAATATATGTATATATATATTGTGTTGCGACCTCGACTTTGGCAAGCCGATCGATCGATGGACGTAACCAGCAACTACAACCAACTACAAAACTGACTGCCAACTAACTATCAGCCACCAAGTTCGGAATGTGGCCGGGTACTTTTCCACCCGCGGGTATGACTATACAGATACTATATACATATAGTCATATATTATATATATAAAGCATATAGTATAGTTTTTGGGGTAACGAAAGTCAGAACAAAAAAGTGGGAAGCCCAAAAAGTCAGCAAATAAATTTTAAAAGCAAATAAAGGAAAAGGGGAAAATTACAATAAATAAGTGTGTATATAATCAGTTTCAAATATCGGGAATTATAGTAAAAAAGTATGTATTCAGAATCTTCCGAGAATGGTGATCAGAAGATTATAATAATTTACACAAATAAACGAAGATTTTTCAGTTTCAGTCTTAAATTAAAAATTAACCATTTATTTTTCATATAAAATTTCGAAAATATATAAATAAAAGATATATAAACCAAATGTAAAAACTGATTAAATTAAGAATCATTCCAAAGAATGAAGCTGTTTAAAAGAAGAATCTGCTCAACCAAAAATCTACAAGATAGAAAATCAAACTCCAAATCCTTAAGTTCCAGAAATATTAATTAAAAATTAAATATATACATTGTTATACCATTTCTTTTAAATTTAAAAAAATGCTTCAAAATTATTCATGAACAACTGTAATAAATTTAATTCAAATAATTCATTTAAAGACTGTTTTTGAAACTATGTATCTTTGTTGCAGAACTTCTCAATTTTCCATTTCAAGATATATGTAAGCAGACATTGTTGCTAAATGTTTGTAAATAAAACGGAACCATAAAAGCAATGCAATTCTTTTGGGGTCCCCTCCTATATATGAACAGATATTCCAGAACTTGCACATATGCATAAATATCTATATATATACACGCATGCACTCAATGAATTTGTGAGTTCGCTTCGGCCATAAATTGCAAAATATTTTTCAGTCCAGTCAACATAAATTTGGCCAAATATGATACTTTGTATCAGTATTCGTATATATATGTATATAGTATATATATAGAGCCAGCGCCCCCGGGAAGTTCTTTTACTTTCACTTTCGCCATTGCATTTGCATTTCCTCGATCAGCAAAAATATTTTGTGCAAGTTTTAGCATTTTTGAGGCGCGTGTGGGTGGCGATATATTTTTTTCTTTATTATTTATATATTTATTTTTAACATTTTTTGGTAGTTCTCTGATCTATTCTACTTAGCTGAATTTTATAATTAATTTAGATTTGTGCTTAGGTTGGTGCTTCTAGGTTATTGCTTTTTAGGGTTTAGGTTGGGGTAAAAAAATTTCTTGATCAGTTTAGAGAAAGCTTAAAGGAAAAATATTAATAAAATAATATTTTATGATAATAAAAATATACAAATATATATTTTACTTTAATAAAATACTATAAAATATATTTATATATTTTTCAGAACACCCAAAAGCAATTTATTATGAGAAAATTCTCTAATGATTTTTATAATTATTATAATTAAACCATAAAAAACTCAATTTAAAGCCCTGCAGTGTACAACCAAGTTCGGTGTCAACATTCAAAGCTTCCCTACCTTTTATTTTTTCTTTGGTTTTTGAACAAACTGCACTTTCGTGATCAGCTGAAGCAGTAACTGGCAACGCGTGATCTGGCCGTATGGAGGTTAATTTACATAGTTACGAAACTTGTTTTCACATCAGCCCCCCATCCATGGCAGCCAACAGCCATCGATCACAGCGAATCAAATCAAGAGTGAAGATCGAAAGATTCAAGATCCAAGATCGAGTGCGAACTATGATCCAACAGAGACGCGGCCGTTTGCAGTTGTGCAATTCAAATGTCAAGAGCCTTGGCTTAGGGAGATCAGTGGTTGATCAGTGATCTTTCTGCTAGAAAATATCTTTAGTTATTTTGGAGTTTATTCGGTGACTCCAGCTTGGCTTACTTGGCGTCCCTTAAGCCCTTTAGAATGCACGATCATTGATCCCTGGAATCCTGATCCTAACTTGCAGCATAATTAATAATCCAAGATTCTAATACTTAAGAATTGATTAATCATTTTTAATTATAGCGAAAATATATATGATTGATTCCTGATCTTAATATATTAATATTTTTATGATCTTTTAAGCCCTTTAAAAACCCACATTATTTATTTTTGGTCCCTGATTTTAACTTATAGATTTCTTAATGATCTTTTAAGTAAGCTGCTTTGTTTATAATGATTAATAATTGTTTTTTTTTTTTAATTATTAACAATAACAATGTTTAGTTCAGTTCCTTAATAATTATAATTATAATTTTATTTAAAGATCATGGTTAAAATTTCGTATAATTTGTAATTATAGTGGGATCATTGATCCCTGATCTCTATTTATTAATTCTAAATCAGAGATCCTTACAACAACTACATATATGATCAAATATATAAATATGATACATAAGAAATATGCAATTAATTACAATGCGAAATCCCTAAAATCGGATACATTTTTATTTTTTTTTTAATTAAAAAAAATCCCAGTTTTATAGTGGGGATTAAGGATCTTTGCGGTTCTCTAGACGCCACTTGATCATCGTATTCGTTTCGAGGTTTGATTTTCCAGAGACAAGTGGCTCCTTGAAGGAGGAGGAGGTTCGATCGCCGCCATGACCTGTGGTCCCAATGCATATTCGCTGGGAAACTCCCAGCAGAGGTCCATCCTTCCACGGAACATGAACCTGTGCAGGCCCTCTATATAACATGTGTTGTTACCAAAGGGCCAGCTTTAAGACTGGGCTTTTCCCAGGCGAACCAACACACATGTGTCCTGTATGCTATATGCCCCTAACTTTGGCTTAGGATCGCACAGCCCGGATCGGTGCGGGGATCGATCCGAGAGTCAGTTCAACAACTCAACGGCCAAATCGGACTGCGGGTTGTGTTTTGGATTTCCCGTCGGATTAAGACCAACACTTGCGCCTGCCTGCTCACAGTTTCCTTTAGTTTCCTTTCAGTTCCGACTGTGGGTCAGCTCGGGTCAGGTCAGTGCAGTGGTCCGTCCGTCCCATCCGTCCAGCTAATTGTAATCGTGGGAAAAACCAATCAGACGCAACACTCGACCCTGGCCCAGGTCGCGTCTTTATTACGGGGGGCAATATTAGCGTAATCCTCTGCGTTTAGGGTGCGTGTCGGAGAAGCCGTAAAGAACTTGGCTTGCATTTACGGCCGCAGGCATCATAAACCATATAGCCATCGGATCCTAGTCAGAAATATGCTACCTGTTACTATCTTCGGATCTGTGATCTATGATTTTTCTATTTGATTTGATGATAGGATTAGATTTGTGGCAGATTGAATTATGAAAAGTTGGGAAGAGTATTTCAAAAACAATTTTTTTTAAATATATATTTTAAAATTAATTTTTGATTAATATTATATGTATTGAGTTTTATTAGTTTTACTTTCATTTAAGTGATTTTTGCAGGAAAAAATAAAAGATAAGATAAGATAAGAAAAGAGGGCGGATACGGGAAATAGAAGAAGGTGGCTGATCCTGCTGGAAAAAAATACTTCCCGGACTGGAAAGGCGATCTAATTTGTGTTGGAGGGGTGCCTTATCTTAGTTTTCTAATTGGATAAAAAAATAAAATAAATAAATAAATAATAAACTAAAGTAATTTTAAAAATAAAAAAAAACATTTATCGAAAGTAATTTATCATCTATCGCTAGAAGGGCGGTTGAAATGAGAAATTCTGATGATGAATGAATCCGTATCCGGTAGCTGGCCAGATAATCAGCTACGTGATTGGGTTTATGCATATAGCGTATATATATCGCCGATATATTTGGTGATTCAGCTTGGGTACATCGCACAGGTGGCCATAATTTAGGTGTCGGCGGTATCTTGGTCGGGTTTTTAAAAGTTAAATGAGCATACGGAGACCTCATTAGATACGCACCAGACACGTCTATCTATCAGTCCATCCATCTATATATATATATATGCAGCATATCTCTATAAGCTATGTGCTGGACGCGCCTGGCATTGGCAATCGAGAAATCGGGTGCACAGTAGCTGTCGCCGTCGCCACCTGTCCATAAATCGCTCAGAGACGATAGGCCCCAACCATATAGCTATAGCCTATAGCCTATAGCCTATAACTGTGTGTCAAAGGCAGAGGACGCACCCGAAATACAAATTATGGGAATGAAATCTATCGATGGGGGGGCGGGGGTAGCCATAAATCAAAACTTGAAATCCGTTCGCGCAGGCGTTACATCGGAACCACAGTAGCAAAACCAAAAACACCCAAAGAGATTATAGATAATGATCTGATGGATCTCGGTTGCATACCAATATCAGTTCCTCGAGCATGATTTGTGTCCCTGGGGTCCCCTGTCAACAGCAGGACTTCATTTTCTATAAAATCTTTGATTTGATTTGTGATTTGTTGTGGGTGTTCTGACTTGAATACTCCTTTCGCATCGATAGGAAGTATCTTGTGGATCTTTAGATAATATTTGAGTAATTTATGAATTTCCGGATGGGTTCAAGAGTTTTTAAAAGGATCAAATAGGCTTTATAATAATATTATAATTATTTTTTAACACTAAATGCGGTTGAAATGAGTAAAAATCTGCAAAGGAAGAAAGGGTTACCCCCACAGATAAGAATAATATAATATAATAATATAAACATAGGTTTTACTAAAGAAAAAAATACAAAATCCTTTATTTTTACCTATTAAACTTGTTGATCCGTTATCTATCATTATTTATAACGTAATATACAAAACTCTCTCCCTCCCATATGACCCCACTCCCTTTAGCACACTTTTTCCAGTGCCTACTGTACTTCAACGGGAATGTGGTTTGTTTACTGTGCTGGTGGGGTCTCTGTAGGTGTGTGTATGTGTGTGTGGGGTCAACTATCTATGTAAATCCAATATTTGGAGTCTGATAACAGTCCCCATATGGAGCATAGGAATGCAGGGGGGTTGTGCTTTGCGTGTAGGAGGGCCCCCCTGTCCCAGTAAGTATTCCTTGGGAAAACATATAAAATAAACTTTTGGGCCCTGCAGCCACGTCTGTATATGCATTATTCTGAATATTTATGTTTCTCTTCTATTTTTCGCTTTGAATTTCAGTTTTGAATGTAGTTGCAGCTTGGGCATACATACATATTTCATTCAAAGTAAATATTTATGTGTTCCAGAAAATTCAAAACTGTGAAATTCAAAATAGAATTTCAAAACAAAAGCTGAAAACGAAACAAATTTAATTATTGTTCTTTTAAGTCTTAATAAATATTAAAATATTTTAAATAAAATGAATATATGTATGGTATAAGTAAAACCTCGCCATTATTGCAGTTTATTATTTTTTTTTTTTTAAGGAAACTGGGCAATTAAAGGAACTTCGGGACTCAAAAACTCCTGGTTTCCTTTTCTCTCCTGAAGGTCAGGGAATGCCAAAGGAAGCAACCCTTTCAAGGGTTAAAGCTCTGCAAGGGCAGTACTAGTGTATGTGTGTGTGTGTGTTGTGGGATACCTACAATATAATGCACCCACTCACACCGTCGCAACCAACATCGAGAATCCATATCAGCACCGAGGAACAATAACAAAACGCAGCAATAACAAAACATTCGTGTCCCGGGACAAACGGACAAGCCGGCACACCTACATACGTACATATGTATGTCCATACAGACAGACTCTGGAGGCTCAGACACAGTGGGGGTCAGGAAGGTAGGTCTTGGTAGGTCTAATTTATTAGTTAATGTGTTTCTATAGCGATTCACAAAAATGTTATATTGAAAACAAATTTAAAATATTACAAAATGCTATTTAATTTATTTATATAATTTTGTAATTAAATTCGTACGAGTCTGTTCACCACAAACATGACATCAAATGGATATATCGCAGCATTAATATCTTTATCGATCTATAAATTCTCTCAAGCTTCAAATAAAGTTGCTATTATTGTGACCGCCATCGTGTCCCGCAGTCACCATAGCCAAACAAACGCTGAAGACGACGACGACGGCGGCGGCAGCCGAGTCAGGCCAGACAGTCTGTCGCCAGAAAAATCCGCACTCACACCAGCGTCAAAGCGCTCACACACACACACACGCACACCGCACAGCGGTCGAAACGAGGGCAGGCGAATGAGAAAGGTTGGAAGGGAAGGGCTGGGGAAGGAAAAGGTGGGGGATGTGGAATGTGAAGTGGGTGGAGTAAGGGACAATGGTTGCAAAGAGGCACGGAGGATGGGGGAAAGACTCGAGATTTAAAGGCAGGAGAGTGGGCAGCGAGGCGTCGGCGTCAGCGTCGGCGTCAACGCCGCTGCCAACTCACTCACTGGCACTTGTATGTTGTTGTAATTGTTGTATCTTGGTTTGAGAAATCGCTCGAAAAAGCGATGCGCAAAGCAAAGCAAAATTCCATTTCGATTATGCTCTTCGGCTGCTGTTTCTTCTTCTTGGAAATGCAGATAGAGAAAATCACACACAAAGTTGGTAATATTATATAAGAATTTATTTTTCTGATCTTTTGACACAATCATTAAGGAATGAATATCATATTATTTCTCTCAGTGTGTGCCACTGGTGTTGTTGTTGGCGCTTTTGACGAACTGAACACGCTGCTTGGGAGGTGTTACAATACACACAAACACTCACTGAACCCCTGAAAGGCACACACATGCACACGCGCTCACGGAAACGAACACTCGACGCAGGGTGCCTGTGTGTGTGTGCGTGTGTAGCTGCATGCAGTGCATTGCATTCGCCAGACCGTCCGGCGCGCCAAGTCGCCGCTCATAACGTCATCGCCACTTGGGGCAGCGACGGCAACGAGAGACAGAGAGAGAGAGAGAGAGAGAGAGAGAGAGAGAGAGAGAGAGAAGCAGGGCCAGCGGGAGTTTCAGAAACCAATTAGAAGGGTTTAAAATAAATTCAAATAGAAAAATCCCCTTTATTAAACTTCGAAATAAAAACAAAGAAAATAAAAATATTTATTGTTTATTTGTATTAAAAGTTATAATATATATTTTTCAACGAGCACCCCAGGCACTGATAAGTTGTGTAAACCCCCTTCTCTACACCCTTGCCCTCCCTCTCCAGTTGTTGTTGTTGATCTACTGTTTGTTTTCGATAGCCAGGCACACCCACACACACTTACATATGTGTGTGTGTGTTGCATAAGGGGCGGGGGGGCAACTCGATCCCTATGGTGTCAGACCCCCTATGAAATCCCTATGAAAAAAGGAAATATTCAAATAAATCCTCCAAAACTTTGTTATATTAATTAAATTTAAAGAAACGAAAATCTTCAAGACTATGAAACAATATGCATTACTGTTCAAATAGTTAAAAAAAAAGGTATTGAAAATCAAGAAAACATAAAAAATAATGGATAATGATGAAGAAAAGGTCAAATCTTTGAAAATAGGCCTAAATCCAACGTTCGACAAGAAAGTTATGTATCAAGAAGTCATGATTTTGAGTTATGTACAAAAACTAAAGCGTCCGGTAAGTTTTGCAAATGTTTTAAGCTAAATAAATAACAAATATTATGAAATATTTAAAATTGATCAAACAAAATGTATCATTAAGGAAATATCTAACCGAGCATTTGCATGTTTAAATAATAATAGCGAATAAAAGGCTTCTATACCTATGTATAATTTAAACGCAAAAAATACATTAATTATAATAATTAAGGGCCACCTGTTGTAATCACTTAAAATCTGAGAACTGAATTCCCAATGAGCTGTGAAATTTCAAAATTAAATAAAAACCGCCTTGTTGTTTTTTCGTTTTTTGTTTTTGGCATTTTACCGATCCAAAAGATGGATTATACCTTCAAATTCCTGGGATCTCAACCCTTTCAAGCTGTCAAATTCCATATTCCTCAGGTGCTGACCGGCTGTCTGCAGTTTTAGCTTTGAATTTCGGGCATGAATCAGGCGAGAGGGGGGTTTCCTTCCTTTTTTTTCAGGTTGGGGATGGGGGATGGATGTTTGGGGTTTGCAGCTCAGACTCCCAGCCAAACTGTACTGAACACACACATACATATACGTGTATACATTTATGTTTGTATATGTACTGCATCGAGGAGCAAACACGTTGCCACTCTGCCACACGGATACGGGTGCATACAGGAAACGCGAATGGCTAGGCACAGTGGGCTTCACAAATGGTTCTTATGATGAAAATTATTAGTTAAATTAACCAATATTTTGTTTTTAACTGGAAATATAGCTTTCAGATAACTTATCTGCCTTTTTTAAGGTATCACAAAAAATATATGTAAATAACCCCACCTAATATGTAAACATTGTATGACCTTAAGTAATCTCTCTGAAAGTTTTTGGGTTAGTCATTATAGTCATTAAAAGTCTCTTTAAGAGTGTTTTTTTTTAAATGAACCTACTCATAAATAAACACAAAAAAGGGATTCCCTATCAAGAAGGGCGTGTAGTCATTCGGGGATTTTATAATTATTTGATTTTAGTAGAAATGCAGCACATTTACCACATGACGTAAGCGTACGTTTGACGTTAAGTTTGCTGCCTTTATGGTATGTTTGGCCCACTGTGCAGCAAGAAGAGTAGAAGAAGAAGAAGAAGCAGAAGGACAACTGGAAGAGGGATCGAACGAAGGAGCAGACAAGGGGATAAGTGCATATGTGGCCCCTGAAACTTAACACTTCTTTGGCTCTCCTCCGGCTGCGAATATTAAAATACCCACTTAAGAGCCCAACAATAACAACAACGGCGGAAAGCGGAGAAAATAGGCGTACGGAAAAGAGGAGCTAGAATTTAACTCAAGCAGTTTTTTCTGGCACTGGGAAAAATAACACGAAAAACGAATTAAATAAAGATTTCAAGAAAATAAAAAAGAATATCCAATTAAATATAATCAAATTTTATTTGATATTAATAGTTATTGAAATAAAATTACATTTGAATTTTTTAAAACTTAAATTTCCGTTACATATACAAAAATTATTTTTTTCGCAGTGTGTATACACTCTTCTTGGAGCGGCGCCCGTGCGTCTGAGTATGGAAACCGAATTGGAATCCGCTTCCTATCTCCTCAACTTCTTAAATCCAGATGGTATGGCACTTGAGAGCAAGACGGCATGGATATTAACTAATTGTTGGCCACGAAACCCAGGTGGAGGGGGGGAGAGCGCTCGACACGCCACTTAACACATTTGCCTTCTCGAAATAAAAGTACTTCCTTTTCGATTTTTTTTTTTAATTGCAACTTGATGCCTGCAAGCAAAACAAAGTATTTCTTTTCTTAACAATTAATTATTTTAATTATTAGTTTTATTATTTATTATTTTCCATTTTATTTGACTTTTGATTTTTATACAATTTCATTCTTTACTTAATTTTCAAAATGTGCCAGCAGCCCGCCAACAGTGTGTACACAAACATTCTCTAAGCTTATTTAAAAAAAAAGGTTTAAGAGCAACATATGAACAACATATATAGTTTTATTTTTTAACTATAAAATATATTATTTTCTTGAATAATCATAAATAATAATAAGTTTTAAAATTTCTTTTAGTTCGCCTGGCAGACAATGTGACCCCACCCGAATTCTGTAAAATCCATGACTCAAAAGTCTGGCTACATCGGCTGGTCGAGCATCATCAGCAGCAGCAGCAACAACAAAACGCACAAAAACAAAGCCAATACACGCATGCACAGCACACACACACAAAGGACGCCAAAGGAGAAAAACAAACACAACGAGCAGGGCAGGACAGCGCTTTTTCCAGAAATTGGGTCGCGCCTTACATCGAGCTTGTTGCTGGATTTTTCCTCAATTTGTATTTATACAACATATACATACATATTGTTGACTGTGCGTGTGTGTGTGTGTGTGTGTTGTTGTTGCTGTTGTTCTTCTTCTTGGCTTTGTCGTTCGCTGTTGTTGTTGTTCTTGTTGTTGTTGGTGGCGAAGAGCGAATGTTATGGCAACACTTGCAGCCTGCGCTTGTGTGGGTAAGTGAGTTAGAGCAGTTCCGTGTGTGCAGTTTTTGCCATTCTTATTTTTATTACTTCTATTACTTCTTTTTCGTTTCTGGCCTTTGGATGTGGTGTTGCCGTTCCCCGCTAAAGACTGAGGGGACTGATAAATAAGGAAAGGAAGCCTTATATATACAAATATATATATATGTGTATATAGCTAACAAAATCCTGTTCCAATTGATGGCAACTCCCGGAGTGTGTGTATGTGTGGGTAAGTGTGGAGTTATTTTTCTATTTCTCTTTGTTGCAAGTTTTGTTTTCTTCTTTTTGCTTTGTTTTGTGGTTTTATAAGTTTTTAATTTTGAAATAAATCAAGTGAAGGATCCAATTATATATTTTATTTATAAATAATTTTGTGCATAAATTTTTATTGCCTACCTTTGGACGCCTTTCCCAAAGTTTGACATTTCTCCCATTTCCATTTCCCCTTTATTCTTGATTTTCCTTCAATTTCTCATCGCATTTTCGCTTCCTTGCAGAGTGAGCCATCGCACAGCCAGCCAGTCAGCAGCCTTAAATCTCCACCAGAAACTGTTCAGCAGCCGCAACAGGAACCCCTCCAAAAAAACCGGAATCCAACCATAAATCCTAGTCAAGATGAGTGTGGTGGGCAAGCAACTAAATCCCGTGCAGCAGTCCTCCAGCGGAGCCTCCGGCGCTAGCGCCAGCGCCTCTTCTTCCTCCTCCTCCTCATCAGTCAGCGGCGGCACAAGCGCCACAAGCGGCGGCAGTGTCGGCGGCGAGGCCAATGGTGGCAACAGCACTGGCCTGACAGCGGCAGCGTCGTCCTCCGTCGGCGGTGAGGGATGTGCCGGGGCAGGCGACTCCAAGCGTTCGACGGAGCCCTCCAATGTGACGCCCGAAGATGTGCTGCACCTGACCAAGATCACCGACGACTATCTGTGCTCCGCCAATGCAAATGTGTTCGAAATTGACTTTACGCGCTTCAAGATCCGTGATCTGGAGAGCGGAGCGGTGCTCTTTGAGATCGCCAAGCCGCCGAGCGAACAGTTCCCGGACGGACTGTCCGTCGAGGAGACCATGCTGGCGGCGGCCGAGGAGCTAACGCTGGAGGACACTGCCGATCCGAATGCCGGTCGCTATGTGCGCTATCAGTTTACGCCGGCATTTCTCAACCTCAAGACAGTGGGAGCCACGTAAGAGTGCATCTGCCATAAATTTATAAAGTCTTTAAGATATATATAAGTTTTTTCTTTATTGTTTTTGCAGTGTTGAATTCACGGTGGGCAGTCAGCCGGTCAATAATTTCCGCATGATCGAGCGGCACTTCTTTCGCGATCGCCTGCTAAAGACCTTTGACTTTGAGTTTGGCTACTGCTTTCCATATTCAAAGAATACGTGTGAGCACATCTACGAGTTTCCTAACCTTCCACCCGACCTAGGTGAGTGCCAGAATGCAGTTAGGGGTTGGAACTAGGAACTAGATATATAATATATCAGGAAAAATTCGTATATTTATTGTAATTTATTTTTTTGGCCATGTTTTAAATATTTTTGTTGATATTTGTTCTGGTTTAATACCATTGCAAGGCAAACAAGGCTATTTTTCGATTGGCATAATCAAATTTTAGATATTTTCTATAGTTCTGTTGGACTTTTACTTTATTTAGCATTAAAAAGAATATTTTTATAGCATTTAAAAATTCAATACTTGAAGTTTTGAAACTTTTGTCAATACAATTCTAGTTTCTTTCCTTGGAATCATTTTTATTTTTTAAAGTTAAGTTAATATGAGGTATTACTTCTCTTACATTTTATATATAATTGAAATAAACCTTTAATTTAATCTTTTATCTTTAATTTAAAGTAAAATTAGCGCCTTGCATAATAACTTTACTTAGGTCAGTGGCCAAAAAATAGGTCAAGCGGGGGAGGAGATTCTTAATGTAGGTCAAGGCGAGCTCTGCTCTTTGTTGTAACTCAAAAACGTGCCGATTAAAGCTTTGTTTTATGCATATTTTGAGAAAATCTGAACTTTATACTTAACTAAGAGCCTTATTTTATATGGTTAATACATTTATTTATTGTTAAAATTAATGTTTTTCTGGGGGTTTAATGTGTAAGCCTGAAATTTCACCATTTTATTAATTTAAGGGAAATTTCAAGGGAAATTTCCAAGTTTAAATTTCCCTAAAGGCTTTCTTGTATTTGCAACGAATTTATGTATGCTAAAAACAAGTTTTCTATGAAAATTAGATGAATTAACCAATATTTTGGCAACTTCTTTAACCCCACAGTGGCTGAGATGATATCGAGCCCCTTTGAGACGCGCTCGGACAGCTTTTACTTTGTGGAAAACCGACTCGTCATGCACAACAAAGCCGATTATGCCTACGATGGTGGCATTATAGTCTAAACCAAATCCAAAACGAGAAAACAAAGCAAATCTAAGACAAAGGATCTAAGGAAAGGGATCTAAAAAAGCGGATCTAAAAAGAGAATCTACAAAAGGAAACTACAACTAAGGAGGAGGATCGAAGGAACTAGAGCAAAACTAAAATAACTAAAAATTACTACAAAAGCTGTGAGACAAAATCCAAATGAGTTGTCACACACACACACTCCACACACACTCCACACACTCTACACACATCGAATTTGAGGGAATTATCACAGCCATTTTAGCCTTAGCACGAGAGTTTTACCCACCATTCCTGTTTGATGTATCTTGGCAAGGATAAAAACACAAAAAACACACTCACTCACAGACACCGAAGCACGCAAACTGTGTTCATTTAATAAATAATTTCCCCGATCTTTAATTTTAAGTGCAATGTGATTTCGCCTGATTTTTTCGGTATCTCGTATATATACATATATTTATACATTTTCTTATTTATTGTTAACTGTAAGTAAACCAACACACACACACATTTAACACACGAAACCAAAGGATAACGATCAAGCATCACTTGCTGTCAATTTTTTGTATACAAAGGCAAGAGACAGGAGGAGGCTGCGGGACGGATAATACACATTACAATCCATATTCCATCAGCTTTGCTCGCTCTCTGTTGTTCTCTGTGGCATTTTTTTCGTGTCCTGTGTATGTATATTTTTTAAACAAAAGAACTTAAAATAAAGCGGGGTTCATGGCCCCCGAAAATCGAAGGAATCTAATGGGAGATCGATCACACGCCGAACAACAAGAATGATTAAATTAAATTACATTTTAAATGTACATACACCACTATTTGAAGTTTTTCTATTTGTGGGAAGAGGGGGTTTTTATATAGTTTACTTATATTCCTTAAAAAGGAACTGAAAACCTTAAACTCTGAACTCTTTCAGGACTTCTTTCAATGAGATTTTGGCTTTAAATAAATATATAATTTAAAAGATGGGTATTATAATTAAAATAATAAGTAAAACGCCCTTTAAATCGTATTATTTTATTTATTTATAATATCATTTTGTAATTTAAATTCCTTATTTATTTGTTACAAAAAATAAAACGAATACAAGACCTCTTTTATTTAGATTTATTTATTAGTAAGGAATTTAAAATATATGTTTATTGATATTACAAATTAAATAATTATTTAAGTGTGATTTTTACAAAAAATACTTCTTACTTTCTGCTAGTTTTTTTTCCCAAGAATAAATATATTATATATAAATTAAATTAATTATTAAAGCGCCCTTTTAATTCGTAGTATTCATCTCTCACATTATTTCTATCTCGTTCTTATTGATGATACTAGAACATAAAAGGTAGGTTTAAAACCAAGAAAAGAATAAAGAATAAATTCATAATAATAATAACATTTCCTAAGCTTTAATTATTAACCAAAATCCCAGAAATAAATACAAGCTTCTTTAATTGATTTAGCTTAAAGCCTCATTCTTATTGCCTCCATTTTCATTTGTACAATTTTTTAGTTTTTACATAACAAATTTTGTCTTGGTTTTTTTGTTTCTATTTGAGAAAATCGGCGACTATGGAAATAAACTCCTGCGGCTGCTCAAAGTGCACCAAGTGGCCGGCGTCCAGCCAATGGATTTCCGCCGCAGGAAACATCTCCAAAATCTCGGGCCAGTGCTCGCGTCTAGAAAGGAAGAAAGTTAACCTCTTAGTTGGGAGACTCTAAACAGGAATCAATAGGGGGATACAACCTCATGTAGGATGAATGCGAGCCACAGATGAAGGTGGTGGGGCCCGTGTATGGCGGCAGTTCGTCGATGTTGGTCCGATAATTGTCGAAGCGGGTGAGAAAATCACGCAGCACCGGCGCATTGCAGGCCCAGGAAAAGCTAAAGTATTTAACAAATCGTTAATTTATGCCATCATTCCACTTATAGCCACTCCACTCACACTCCCGACTGTGGATCCTTGCGCAGATTCAGCATGATAAAGTCCACCGTTCCGTCCTCGGTGGCTTCCAGTAGGCTTGCCCGCGCTATCTTCCTGCCCTCGGACAAGGTTAGGCTGGGCGAGAGATTCAGGTCGAGCATCGCATCGAAAATGTGCTTCATCTCCTCGGTGCCGCGTGGCACCGATACTGGCGATATGTCCACCACAATCAGACGGTCCACCAGTTCGGGCTGGGCAGGGGAATAAACAAAACATAATCTTCAGGTTTCCCCCTTGCCAGCTCAACTCACATATTTCCGGGCAAAGTACATCATGGAGCGACCGCCCATGCTGTGACCCATGCAGGCGGCCTTTGGCGCCTGCTGCTGCTCCAGAAATAGGCGAATATCCTCGCTCATGGCCCGCGATGTGTGTTCATTGGAATGCGGACTCTCTCCATGATTCCTGGCATCCACGGCATAGATCTGAAATAGCGGGAAAAAGACTTTAATAAACGGGAATTGGAAATAAACAACACTCATGTATGTATGTATGTACCTTCCTGGAAGTCTTACGGATCAGCGCTCGGCTAATGCCGCGCCAGTTCTGCTTGGAACCGAAAAGGCCGTGCAGTGTTATCAGCGGCGGCTGTGTGGGCTGTCCTTCACCCTGATACACCTCAAAGCTCATCTCCACGGGCTGCGACGTGGAGTACGAGGCGTTGGAGGAGGGTGGTGGTGAGGTAAACTTGCCATTTCCCAGGAGCAGCGCTTGAAGCGGACTCTTTCTCGTGCCGGCTGGAAGGAAACGTAATGATTTCGTAAGCCGCTGCATTTCTGTGCTAGTGTGTACACACACACACACACACACACACACGATCAACGGGCGCACTGGCGGGCGGTTGGTGGGGTTTTGGCTTATTCTTCACGTTCCCCCGTTGCGTAATTGAAGGGTTTATGCTAAATGAATGTCGTTAATTTTGAATGCTTTGCTATATAATAGTTTGGGTGTCCGGCCGAAAGAGATTAGATTGGACTATTTACATGTGAAAGGGAATTCTCAGAGACGCAATGAAAAAAAATATACAGGGGGTTGCATTGATTTTAAATGATATATTCAGTAAGTAAGTAAATTTGAATTTAATAGACAATTATTATTGGTGTAATTTTTATTTTAAAATTTAATTTAATTTAAATAATTAATACATTCATAATTTTGTAAGAATATAATACAACTTGTAGCATAAATCTAACCCCCCCTAGCTCCGCCACTGAAAATTGTGATGGAAAGCGCAACGTCAAAAAGCGGGAGAAGGCCAGTTTAACGATCTGGTAGCCCTTTTTCTGCGGCTATGACCGTATTTGGTATTTTTTTTAATGCCAAAGTGGAAATTGATTGTGGAAATTAATTTCAAATTGAATCATTTAAATTTTTTTTTATTTTTAGTAAAATAAGAAATACATCAAAAGTTTCAAGTTATTTCAATACAAAACAAAACAAAAAAATAACGAAAATCTTGTGTATAAAACCAAGTTGGTACTACTAAAATGGTATTTGTGGTACTTATTTTCAGGCCGAATAGTATTTCCTATCGTTATCGGTGCGGTCACGCTGGTTTGGACACCGAGGACCCTGAAAAAGAACGCGTTTCGCCAGCAAAATTCAGGAATTGCTATTAGAAACAGGATCCAGGTAACGAGCGCCATCAGGATAACCGGGAGTTCAAGGTTCCCCATCGGGCGCAGCGCCAGCGAAAGAAAGGGGGAAAAGCACAGCAGACGGCAACGACGACGACGGTGGCGGCCGAGAAGTAGCGGCGGCGGCGTTGGCTCTCCATACTTCTCTCCCTATCTCTCACTCGCACCCACTCAGCCATAGGTAAGCAGCAACAAAAATGTGCATTTTGCAAATTCAGACCAACAAATTGATATATTTTCAAGTATTCTATCTTTCCCCTCCAAAAAAAAAACCAAAAAAAAAAAAACACAAGTAAATGAAAAAGTATAAGTATAAGAGAAATGAGTAAAAGTCAAAAAGTAAAAGTTAATGTAAAAGTAAATGAAAGAAAGTAAGTGAAAAGTGGTTAAAGTTGTTAAGTACAAAATCTGTCTGTCGGTCGCGGAAAGTGCGCAAAAGTCCGAAAATAATTAACTCTCTCCTGTGTGTGCCTCTGTGTGTTCGTGTGTCTGTGTGTGTGCGTGCGTGCGTGTCCTACTTGTGTGTGTACAATTCCGTAGGGAGAGGGAGACAGACGACCGTCCCGCCGTTGTCAGAATGAGCATGTGAAGAGGAATGGCGCAAGTTATCCCGTATTTTTCAAATGTAATTGTTGTTGTTGTTCTTGCAGAAAATGCCTTCTGCGCTCGCTCGCTCCCCCTATCCCTGTCTCTCGCTCTCGATCGCGTCAAAAATTAATTGCAAAAAAAAAAAAAAAAAAAGAAAAGCCGCAGCACACACACACACACGAAATAATCAATAAAAATTAAAAATAAATAAATGCTAATAAACGCAATGAAGGTAAGAACCCCACAAAAAGCCAACAAACAGCAATCAATTTTTTCAATATAAAAAAAAAAAACAAAACTACTTCCGACCCCCGCTCCCCTCTCACTCATTTCCCCATAAAAATAAAGACAAACAAAAGAGGAAATCAAATAAGACGTTATCGATTGCAATGCCCATCGCGTTATCGTGGCAATCACACAGTTATCGACATTTGTTGGGGGGGTGTCACTGACCCTTTGCTGCCCTTTGCCTAACGGTTAAGTTTTAATCAGGAGTTATGGCTTCAAATTAATAAATATTATAAATTAATTTATTGATCATTTAATTAAAAAGGCAATTTGTCCGCTGAAATGTCCAGAAAAACCAGGTATCACATCCCCCAGCAAATGTTCGACTCGCTGCTCCACTCCAGTTCCTCTCTCTCGGGTTCCAAAGCGTTGTGTATCGCCCAAGGAGGTCGTTTCTTGTGCCCAGCTTAATTCTATCCTGAAAACTAATCTCTGTTTATTTAACCATCTCCTGCAGGAAGGCGTGGAACGTCCAGGTTGCCCGCAACAACGGCGTAAGACGGTGTACCCATGGTCCTCGACATGGAGTCTGACGATTCTCGTGCCAGCTCTCCGTCCAACTCGTCGGAGTCTCTCTCCAATTCGCCCGACAATTCCATTAAGGATCCCAACGAGCAGAAGGACGAGGAGGCATCAGAATCGGTCGGCGTACTGCAGCGTTCTGCTCGAGCCCGCTCCACAAGCAGCTCCTCCTCAAACTCTAGCTCCAGTTCCAGTCGCAGTGATTTGTCCAAGAAGCAAAAGAAAAGCTCCAGCAGCAGCAGCGGCAGCGGAAGTGGCAGCAGCTCTTCCAGCGGTTCATCTAGTGAAGATGAGCCGGAACAGGAGCGGCAACCGAAGGCTGAGCAAGTGCCACAGCAGCAGGCCGAGCGAGAGCCGGAGCAAGAATTAGAGCCAGAGCCCGAGCCAGAGCCTGAGCGTGAGCGTGAGCCTGAGCCCGAGATTGAGCCCGAGTCCGAGCGAGAGCCAGAGGCAACGGAGGATCATGCAACAGCTTCGTTGGCCTCAAAGCAACCCGAGCAACCTGGCTCACCGCCCAGTGCCAAATCGTTCCTCTCCCCGGTACGCAGTCGGAGTAATAGTCCGCGTCTGTACAACCAAGCGGCCGTGGATCTAAACATCAGTCATGAGGATCTGAGTGATGTCAGCGACATTGAGGCCGAGGAGAAGCCGAAAACCTCACGGCACCAGGCGGAAGAGGAGGATGAGGGCGAGGCAATGGCCAACGCAGACGAGGAGGAGGATGGCGCCCTGTCGGATGATTCACTCTCCGCCCTGGAAGAGGATGAGGATGAGGTGAAACAGGTCAAGCTAAATGGTGCCCAAAAGCCAGTCAAGGCCAGCAAGGAAGCTAAGGTATGTCCCTCATCTTCCACCAACCGAAATCCACACTTTCTTCATCGTTTTATTTCTGTTTGCCACAGCTTGATGAACGCACACCTGCCTCTGGCCTTGAGGAGGATCTGGTCAAGACCCATGACGATGATGCTTTGGATTTTGAGGCCGAGGAGGGCGAGTGTCCAGAGCAAATCAAAGCCAGCGAAACAAAACAGGCCAAGACCAAGGCTTCGCCAATGGATGAAGACGGGGTTGAGGATGACAACAATGCTGCCGTTCGTAGCGTAGATAAAAACAGCGACACCGACGGCGAGGATAATGATGATGATGATGATGGCGAAGTAGATGCCGATGACGATGAGGAAGGCAAGGGCAATGGCAAGGCCAAAAGCAAGACAATCGACGGCATTGCCAGCAATGGCAGCCTCGAAGACGGCGAGGATGAGGCCAAAGATAACGCCTTGTCAGCCACATCATCATTGACCTCGATCTCCCAGAAGAAGAAAAAGGACGAAGAGGAGCTGGAGGAGGGCGAGGTGTCTGATGAGGATGAAAAGCGTCCCGAGGAAACGGAACCTAAGCCCGTCTGTCGCTTCTATACGCGTGGCCAGTGTACCTGGGGCATGAGCTGTCGCTTCCTCCATCCCGGTGTCACCGACAAGGGCAACTATACGATGTTCGAAAGCCTCGTCCGCTCCGTGCCCATGCAGAGCGGCGGAGCTTCCTCATCCTCTTCGGCGGCGGCTGCCGCTGCTGCTGCTGCTGCTGGCTCCTCTAGCTCCGCATCGCGTGCCAGCGCCTCTGCCTACAGTTCCCATGCTGTCTCAGCCGCCGATTATCATGACTATCGGACTGAGCGGCCGGCGCTGCTCCATCGGCCAGCATTACTCCATGCACCGAGCATGTACAGCAGCGCACACGATGCCCGGCTGCCCGAGGGTGGACCCGTGGTGGAGAATGCCTGGGAACGGGGCCTGCGTACCGCCAAAGAGATGATGCGCAAGGCCAACAAGCGCAAGGAGCAGGATATGGACTTTGAGGACAAGAAAATGAACCTCACTCTCTCACCGGACGAACTCGAGAAGGATCCGTATTACCTCAAGGAGCGCGGCACCAGCTTGGCCCGTTCCCCACCGCCGCCAATGCAATCATCGTCCCGCGACCCAGCCCTGATGCATCCACTCAGCATGCCGATGTCCATGCATCCGCATGCCGTTCCCCATCCCCATGCCCATGGCCATGGCAATCCCCGTGCCCTCCTGCCATACTCGGTGTATGGAGCGCCGGCAACGGATCGCTACGGTCGTAGCCAATATATTTCGGCGCATCATTACGAGGATGTGGACGCTTATGGGCGCATGGCGAGATATCGGGAATTGCCACCGCATCGGATGCCACACTACGAGGACGATCGCAGGCTGAGACCGGCACGCGAGGTGATTGTCCAGCGTGTGGAGGCAGCCGGTGGCCATGGGGGCCGTGGCGATGAATGGAGCGATCCCTGGATGCGTTCCAAGTCGATGGGACGAGGCTCGTATGAGCGCGAGGAGCGACGCCGCAGGGATCGTCGCAGCTACAGCAGCAACTCGTCCTACTCGACGTCGAACAGCTCGCAGAGTGACTCCAGCTCGGACTCGTCGCGCTCGAGCAGTCCACCGCCGGATCACAAGCGACGCTATGGCAGCAGTTCGCACAAGTTGGCCGCCGCCGCCTCGGCCTCATCGGCGCGTCGTCTTGGCGGCCGGGCGGTGCGCTCGCCCAGCCAGATACCGCGACGTCCCAGGCACTCGTCAAGTGGGTTTGAAATTGTTTTTTTGTTTTATTTTTACTTATTTATAAAATATAATTATGCTTTTTTTGTTTATGTTTGCAGAGGGCAGCCTCTCGCCTTCGTACAAGCGTCCGGCCATGGACAAGCGAGCTGGGGGACACAGTCCTGCCTCCAAGCGCAAGAAGCTCACCTCGCCAGCGCCCAAGAAGTTTGACAAGCTGAGACGTCGACGCAGCTCCAGCTCATCTGATTCAGGTATGGTCTTTAATCATATTTTCTTTTTCCGCTTTCTTCTGTGCTTCCGTTTGTTTACTTTGTCGCTTTCTTTTTTGTTTTGCGTAAATAAATCTGTAAAAATTGCATTATTTTTGCAGATTCATCAACCACTTCGTACTCGGAATCAGAATCGGGATCCTCGTCGTCGGACAGCTCGTCAGGATCGCGGGATACTCCCCAGAAGCGTGTGAGGGCCACCGACAAGGCGCTCAACGAGCGAAAGCTAATCAAAAAGCGTAAGTTTCGTGCTTCTAAAGATTTTCCTTCAATCCTAATATCCTTTATTTAACTCGCACCCACAGCCGTTGAACAAGTAACCAAGAAGCGTTCGCCCATTTCCATTGAGATTAAGAAGACGTCGAACATGGTGGGAGTGTCGGCGCTGGCCTCGCCCAATAACTCTGCCAACTCTGATAATGAGAATGAGCAGCGGCAGCAGCATGGCAAGGACAAGGAGAAGGAGTCGCATGCGAAGGACAAGGACAAGGAGGAGAAGGATAAAGACAAGGAGTCAAAGGACAAGGCGAGGGATCTGGGCCAGAGCGCAGACGATGGCAAGAAGTCACGCCGAGAGGAACTGCTGAAGCAACTGCGCGCCGTCGAGGATGCCATTGCCAAGAAACGCTCTAGGCTTAACTAAGACCATCATCAGCGTTGCCGCCGCCGCCTCCTACTTCCTCAAAAAGAGCTCCTGCTTTCTCCAAGCTCCAACCCATCCCATCTTCCTCCAAAAGAGCTCCTCCTGCGTTCTCCAAGCTCCAACCCATCCCATCTTTCGGCATGAATCAATACTTAGTGGTTAACGTAACATTCGCATCGGATTCGATATATAGAAACCTCGTTTGCCTCGTTCGCAGCGATGACAATTTATCAATTCTATGTATTTTAGGCTTAAAGTTTAAAAAAGATCCAAACTTTTTTTTATTTCCTCCTTTTGACACCCCCACCACACGTGATGGAGCATTAACAATTAAAATTATGTTTATAATAGATCATAAATAAAGGATGATAAAAATATTTGAAATTTGTGCCTATTTTGAATAGTTAATGAGAAAATATTAAACCCTTTCGCATAAATCTAAAAATAAATATGAAAAAACGTTTAAAAAAATATAGGTTTTGATTTTATTTTATATTTTATATATATATTTTATAATTTATATATATATTTTATAATTTATATATATATTTTATATTTTAAATATATATTTTATATTTTATATCTCATTTACTCGTGTCACGAATCGTGTCTTACGATATATGCAACTTTATGGCAACGTTAATCGTCTGCACTTGGAACATGTTTGAAGGGGAAGCAACTGCAACTGCAACCAAACTCGTGTTGCAAGTGTTGGAAATGAATCCTTTATGCTATAAAGTAAAGGATTTCTTAAATATTTAATGATGTTTCTTAAAAAATAATTCAATTACGAATGATTTTACCTAGATTTTTATTTTATTTTGACAGTATTGTATTTTATATAAATGCATCTGGCTTTTTTATATTCTTTATTGCCAATATCTGGCAACACCAATTGTCAAAGCTTGTCAACGGAGTAGAACGTGTGGCATGTGGCGCATGTGCAGTGTTAGCTCGACGTGAAAAGACCTAATTTCTTCGTTCAAGTTGAATATTCTGAGATTTTTCTAATCCTGTGAATTCTGTTACCATTTCCTATTGTCTTTGCGAAACGCGATCATCAAGTCGGTTGTAAATTCAGCCTCACAGAGAGAGAACAAAAAACGTGAAGCAAGGTTCTTTCACCTTCACCTGCGCCCTGGTTTCCTGTTTATCCTTCAGTTCCTGTTAACGGTAAGTGTAGGCATAGGTAATAGGTCTTACGTAGAGCCCAGAGGATCCCCCGAACATGAACACGGCGCTTTTAACCTTGATGCAATCGCCGCGCATGCGCATTTTGTCTTTCTCTTTTCCTCGCTGGTGGCATTCTAGATAAAGCTCAATGGTGTGCGTGTGGTATGGAATTCCAGTGGAGGAACCTCCATGTCCTGGTCGCTTTTCCTAGCAAGAAAAGCCCACGCAACTAAGGTCCTCATCCAAAGCCTTTTTCATTTGCCCGTTGACCCCAATTAGGTTATAATGTCGGCCATCTTTTTTTCTTATTCGTTTTCTTCTTTGGTTTCCTTTCGGCCGTCTTTTTTCTTTTTCGTTTTCTTCTTTGGTTTCCTTTTCAGGACAGAAAGAGATAGTGAGATGGCAACAGAGAGAGGAAGGCAGAATCTTTTTGACAGATTCTTTTCGTTGCCTATCGATAGGCAGAATTATCAAAAATTTACTAAGCTGTCAAAAAGTTATCTACATTGATTTTATGAATTTAACTTTGATATTTTTGTCACCTCCAATTGTCATTGTTGAAAATCATTGTTCAGTGACAAGTTCAGTGTTAGTGAGAGTCTCAGCTAGGGTTTGTTCCCTCGTTTTTTTTCTAGTCAATAAAAATTGTTTAAAATTAAATTTCTTGACAGATTCATCAACCACTTCGTACTTGAAATCGGAATCGGGTTTAACGTGGACGAGTAGCTCATTGGTATACGTGTGAGAACCACTGAGAAGGTACATACATGCACACGGAAGCTACCTATTTAGAAGATTTTCTTACATTCTTAATATATCTCCTATAATTCTAATCCACAGTCTTTAAACGAGTAACCGACCAAGAAGCATTGAGAAAAAGAATACATCATGGATGCCACTGTGGGAGTAAACCCCTTGTCCAATGACCCTGAGAATCAACAGAAGTGTCTGAAGAAAGAGAACGACATGGACATGGAACAGCGTAAGGGGCCGGCGGAGGAGATTGACAAGGGAAATATGGAAAAGCATCAGCAGGCGCAGGAAGTGATGGAGAAGAAAGAGGAGAAAATGACAGAGAAGAAAGAGGAGAAGATGGCTGAAAAGAAAGAAGAGAAGATGGCTGAAAAGAAAGAAGAGAAGATGGCTGAAAAGAAAGAAGAGAAGATGGCTGAAATCAAAGAAGACAAGATGGCTGAAAAGAAAGAAGAGAAGATGGCTGAAAAGAAAGAAGAGAAGATGGCTGAAAAGAAAGAAGAGAAGATGTCTGAAAAGAAAGAAGAGAAGAAAGAAGAGAAAATGACAGAGGAGAAAGAAGACAAAGAGGCAGAGAAGAAAGAAGAGAAATTGGTAGAGGAGAAAGAAGAAAAAAAGACAGAGAAGAAAGAAGAGAAATTAGTAGAGGAGAAAGAAGAAAAAAAGACAGAGAAAAAAGAAGAGAAATTAGTAGAGAAGAAAGAAGTGAAATTAGTAGAGGAGAAAGAAGTGAAAATGACAGAAGAGAAAGAAGAAAAAATGGCAGAGAAGAAAGAAGAGAAAAAGGCAGAGGAGAAAGAAGAAAAAAAGGCAGAGGAGAAAGAAGAAAATAAGACAAAGAAAGAAGAGAAATTAGTAGAGGAGAAAGAAGAGAAAATGGCAGAGAAGAAAGGAGAGAAAATGACAGAGAAGAAAGTAGAGAAAATTATAGAGAAAGAAGCTAAGGAAATTAAGGAGACAGATAAACTGGGAAAGGAGGTGACCAATAAAATTAACAAGGAGGAGACTTCTAATATGGAAATGGAGGAGCCCGCTAATAAAGAAAAGAAGATGGACAACAAGAAGAATTCTGATGAAGAAAATAAGGAAAATAAGGACAATGATGAAAAGGAAAACGAGGCCAATAAACAGGCAGAGGAGGAAAATGATAAGAATAACAAGGAGGAGATGAAGGAGGATGATGGGGGTAGGCCACGCCGCGCAGAGCTGCTGAAGCGTCTGCGCTCGATCGAGGAAGCCATTGAGAAGAAGCGTCGCAGGGAGGACTAAGAACATTAATCGAACGTTAATCCTTCAAAGGAGCTCCTACTTTCTGCAAGATATAATCTTTACGCAAGATACAACTATCATATTTGACACTATCAACACCGTCAACATCACCACCCCTGCAAGCATTAACAATTAAAACTGAATTTTACTTCTTTAATTCACAAAAAAACATTTCACATTTCAACATTTATAACATTTGTCGATTTCTACCATGTATTAATACATTTATAAATATTATATCTTGCAAGCAAATAATAAATATTCATGAATATTAATATTAAACTTGGATAGCCATGTATACCCTTAAAGTTTGGATCGGGGCGAAGCCGAATTTCGATATTTTCATAGCTATATAATTTCATTAATGAGTTCTTGTTTTAAAAAAATAAGAAATATTTAAATTAGAGCAAATTTTAATGTCCTTTTTTTTTGTCCTGTGGTGGGAAAACCTGCTCAGCTGCCGAGCTCCGCTTTTCCCAAAGATTGGACAATTTTCCCCGCTCCGCAAGTGTGTGTGCGTGTAATGCGAGCCAATTCCGTGCAGTGTGTTGTGCGTATGTGCCTCGGTGTGTGCGTCGTGGAAAACCTATTTAGATGACGAATCACAGAAATTTGGCCTCATCAATGTCTGCCGCTGGCCTCTCCCCCTCAGAGTGTATTACATTTCTGGGTTTCATTTTTTATACATGCACATATATATTATGGTTTATTCTGTGTGTGTGTGTTGGTTTTTTTTTTATTTATTTATTTATTTATTTTTTTTTTGCAATCCCTCGTTGCCGTCATCGTGTCGCATTTTTGGCAATCACAGGCCCAGGCCGCAGAAGCTGTCAGGAGACATTGTCATCATCAAGGCGACCAAGTCAAGAGCCATGCACACGCCATCCACCAGCCAGGGTGGGGTGTGTGTGGTGGGATATGCGGCCTTGGGCAGGGGGGCAGGCAATCCACCCACCTGGTCACGTCCTCCATGTGCGTGAAACGACAATACATGTGTCCGTAATCGACTGAGTTCCTTGCTCTCCTCTACACTTGAAGAAAATTGATATAAATTGAGTTTTAAATAATATTTCTGGAAGAATTAATCGATGATAATTGATTAATGTATATATTTTTTATTTCAAATTTTATTAAAGGAGTAATTGATTGATATTTAAATAGTATAAAAGGATAATAAATTAAATATTAAGTTTAAAATATTTTACGATATTATAAATATTTTTATATTTATGTAGAAATTCAAAATAAACAAAGTTGGTGATGAATAAATAAATGATATAATATTTGTCCACATTATAATTATTTCAATGTTTTTTGTAAAAAGTACAAAGATATATAATAAAAGATATTATAATATTTTATATGATAATTAGGCATTATGGGTTTGTAGATATTTTTCTGAAATATATTATTTATATTTGTGCTATATACAAAAATCTATTTATCGTAGTTTTCCATTTATTATAAATATAAATGTTCTGATATGTTTTTGTTTATTGAAAATTCAAATTATAAAAGTATTTCATATTTTCGATATTATTGATATTATTTATTTATTCGTTATTTATTTTAAAAGAATATTAGGTTTTCTTTAAAAAAAAAATGGGATTTAAAACTTAATTTATAGAATATACTATATATATAATAATAAATTAAATTTAATATATATGTATAATATATATATTAATAATAATATATTTAATTAAATATGATTAATATGATAAATAATTTAATTTAATTTTAATTTAAAATATATATTTACCCAATTTGCTACTCCTTTGGAACTGATTTTTGATGACATGCTCTTTAATTTTTACACATATCTTTTCCCATTATTATATCTCTTGCATACTTTTTTGTTAAGTGTATTTCCCCCCTCATTTTGCCTGCTGTTTTAAGCCTAGATTGGCGCTGCTTAGGAAATAGTGTAATAAAGGCCAGCTGAAGCCCACACGATGAAACCTCAGATTTTCAGATCCGAGCTAAATTTGCGAATTCTGCAAGCCCCTCGCCATCCTTCGTCTGGGATTAGCGAATTCCGCTGCCATTTTTTTTGTTTTTTTTTTGGACACCTCAACCACCCACACACACACACACACACAGAGAAAGGCGGAGGAAAAAAAACAATCACGAACAGATTTATCGCATTCATATTCAGCCTGATGCGATATGTGACCAAGGAGTGGAGTGGGTTGGTGGGTGGTTTGGGTGGTGCAAAAAATGAGACCAGCCCCGCCCCTGACCAACCATTTCTCCTCCTCCTCAGTGGGCGAAGACCGCAAAATGGGATTACATTACTCAAAGAAATTTATTTTGACAGAACTAATATTTTGTCCCAGAGATCAGCCCTGGTCCGTGGTCCGTAGTCTTGGTCCTGGTCTTGAGCCTGCTCTTCTGGACTCTGATTGCCTGCTTCTCTTAGGGGCGGCGGGGAGGGGGAGTGGAGTGGGTGGCGTTGGGGTTGCGGTCCTTGGGGTTGGTGTTGAGCCTTGCGGTTGAGCTTGGGGAGGCTGCGGCATATGTGGGGGGCCTTAACCGATTTTGGTCGTTAAAAATTTCAAAAAATTTGTTTAGTTTTCAAGGATTTTTTTAAAGTTTTTTTTTTGTTAAAATTTTCAATTGGTTTTAGGATACAATCAATGCTGATCATGTTGAATGGATGATATAGAGGAGATCTCTTAGTGGATTTTGGAGCTACAAAACTTAATTAATATAAAAGCTTTAAAAACTATAAGTTTTTGTTTAGAATATTATGATTTCTGGCTAAGATTGAAGACTTGAGATGCATATTGAGAGATATATGTGATGATATGAGATTGTGGCACTCAAAAGCATATCTAAAATGTGTATATTATAATAAAATGTACAATTTTTTAAAATTGTTTATATAAAATATAGCATATTTAAATTTTTTTAAATTTTAGATATGAAAATAAATTGCAGAGAGATTATTTCGTAAAAATATTAAGCAAAATATCTATTTATCAATCTCATATCTATATTAAAATCAAGTTTTTTATATTTACTGTCAAATAGTTAACTTCAAAATATCAAATTTATTAAGCGGAAATAATTTAATTTATTTGATAATAATATTAAACAGAATATTAATGTATTGCTGTCTTTAAATATTGATTTATATATCGACCTTCAAATATTCCCGCAGTATTGATAAAATAATTTAAAGATTTTTAATGCTTTTTCAAAAACCTCGATTTAAAATTGAAACTTTTTCAAGTCTAGAAATACTTCAGTAAAAAATTCATATAAATAACCATAACAAAATAAGTTTAAAGAAATACAAGAAAAGGTTTAAATCCTCGTCCAATGAGAGTGGCCAAGATAAGGCGTGGCCAGTGCTTGGAGGATGTTTTTGGATACCATGTAGGTCCTGTGCTGCAGGGATGCCCACTGCCACTGCCCCTACCGAAACCCACTAACCAGTCCCACTCCCTCTTCCTCTCTCTCC
This sequence comes from Drosophila birchii, assembly GCA_035046345.1. NCBI lineage: Eukaryota > Metazoa > Arthropoda > Insecta > Diptera > Drosophilidae > Drosophila > Drosophila birchii. Next base: position 5,337,733 of record JAWNOA010000043.1, on the reverse strand, counting down.
TCCATACATACATAGGACATGTGTACATATGTGCCTGTACATACATATGTGAATGGCCATGTCCTTTGGCGTTGTCCCTTGTCCGTTTGTTGCCATAGCCGTTTCCTTTTTTACCCAGCTTTCCTCCCGCATTTCCATTGCGACTGCGTGTGTGTGTGTGTGTGTGTGTGTGGCAAAAGTTTTCTTTGATGCAATATGTACAAACGACCCGACCAGCTAACGGCCACCAGAAAGGACTGCTGCCGCTGATGCTGTCCTGTGAGCAGGATCCCCTCTCATGCTCCTGCCGCTATTTGCGACTCAACTCGACCCTCACGTACGAACTTTGGCCATAACAACAACTGTGGCCATTACGAAGCCAGCGCATGTGATACACACACACACAGGGTCTGTGTGTGTGGGTGTGTGCACTGGAAAAAAAACCTGCGACTAAAGAAAATTAAATGAATAATAAATAATACTATAACTGCGGCGATATCGAAATGGGTTTCATAGTTTTTTGTAAATTTTATTTTAAATTTCTTTGTAAGCCTGGTTTTTGGTGCAGTGCATTTGGTCCCTTGGTCCTTGTTGGACATTCCGTGCCGAGAGGCGCGCATTGGCAACCGCCTGCTACCTTTGCCTGCCACCACCACCACCACCACCACCAGCACCACATCAGCCGCCATCAAAAAAGGCTTTCAATGGTAGACGACGAGAGGTCCTGCCCGCCCACTTTTCACAACCCACAGCACAGCACTCCCACTGCCACCATCCACCTCACACTCCTCTACACAAGTCCTGCATGTCCTGTTGTCCGTTCGGCCCGTTGCCATGTTGGACAGCAATGGCGATATTTGCTTTCCTTTCCGCCATGAAACCGAAATGAAATGTGAGGCGAAAAGGGGCGAAGGACGAAGGACGAAGGAGTGGTAGTGGGGGTGGTAAGGGGAGGAGGTGGCTAAACGCGCCGGACTCTCATGCGAGTGTGGGCGAGCGAGCCAGTGGTGGTGGCTTTTTCGCCATTATTGTGGCAATTTTGATCAATGGCCCTATTTCGACCAAAAAAAAAAAAGAAACCCAAAAAATGAACGAAGGATGAAGGACACAGGACCTGCAAGTTTGGAGATATATAACACATGTATGCCGCCTAAGGGGACCTTGGAGGACCTTGAAGAGCAGCCCCAATTGAGGCTATTTTAATTGAGAAAAAGGTATATATAATTAAAGGATAAGTCTGACATCAGATACCAAATTAGAATTATATGGAAAATATCTGGATTTTTCATATAATATCTTTTAAAAACTGTATTAGATTTAATATTAAAATATGGATAATATAGATGTATACAACAGTATATTATTATTATTTTATAAATTATAAAATATATTTATATAAATTATAAATTATAATTTATTTATATAAATTATAAGAATTTCAAATTTTTTAAAATTTTATTAAAAAATATTACAATGTAATATTTTATCAAATGAAATTTCTTAAAAAAAAGGCAATCTGCAACATGTACGATTTCAGTGGATAAATAAAACCTTAAATAATATGATAAATATAATAAGAAGTAATAAAATAAATAAATATAATAATAAATAATCAAATATCTGTGGCTTTGATTATCTTGTTTTATATTTTAAAAAACAAATATTATTGTTAAATATATTTAATTTAAAATATATCTAGGAGCATATATTATTTTTAATTTTTGCAAAAATTTAATTTAAAAATTCTATAAGAAGCCTTTAAGGTAAACATTTATACATATTTGCTTCATGCTTTAAAAATAAGAAATAACATAAATATTAAATATGTTAATTGAATTTCAATTTAAATTAAGTTTTACTGAATGCTAATTTTATTTTTTAAGCTAATTTTATTCTATAATTAGTATAATTTTATCGTTTTTTGAATATATATTTTTAAATTAAAAAGAAAAAACAATTTAAAATATATAAAATAAAATGCTTTTATAAAATATTTTTAATAAAATACATATTATATATATCAAATATATGAAATAAAATATATATTTGGACATTCTATTTACTATTTTATATATAATGTTTACCGCGCATTAATTAGAAAAACAATTAGTATTGTTATTATTATGTAGTAACTAATATTAAGTTAATTTTTAAACATTTTTAAAATGAGCTTAGGGTAGCTCTCGGTCGATCCCTATTTATTTTTTATTAGCCGCGACTAACTTGGTCTTTTGGTATTTTCCTTATTTTTATTTATTTATTTTTGCCGCGTTTGCAAAAGTTCTGATGTCTGTTGTTGTTGTTATTATTTGTGCTTTTTTTTTGGGCCTTATGACCACCCCTAAAATACCACACACACACCCATACTGGCACATATGTGCGACCACAGGCCATGACAACATTTTTTTTTGCTTTTTTTAGGGGCTAATCGAAGTTAACCCTTGGCCGCTTGGCCCGCCTCCCCTCCCCCCCCTAAAGGACCAACGCACGTCCTTTGGCTTTGGCAATTTTTTATGCATGGCTCCCAGTTTGCCATTCAATTCGTTTCGATTCCTTTTCGATTCCGCCACTGCCCATTAAATTTACGACACAAAACGCAGTCGGGCAAGCGAACACACAGAAAAAAATTCAAAAAAGGGACAAATATTTAAAATATAGGCAACGAAAATTCCAAAAAACAAATTAGAGAGCTGAATAAAGTTTACGATTATTCCACAATTAATATTTAATATATATATATATTTTTTTAAGAAAGGAATCAATCTAAAAAATTAAATATTCCGATTTTTAACTTAATAAAAAACTATTACAGAAAATTCTTTAAAACGAAATTATACATAAATTTTCATGTTTTTGTTTCTTCTAATTTCAAATTATTTTTTTTCTCAGTGCACCGACAGACAAACAAATCGTGGCATAGACAAACAAACAAACCGAAGGGCAAACATTTTTATAAAGTCGCCGACGACGACGACGCCAATGAGCGGGAAACGCAAAAGGAAAATAAATACAAAAAATAAGGGGAAAATAAGAAGGAAAATAAAAGAGTTGCTTATGATTTGGGGGCGGGGTTTCCCCCACCCAGAAATGAAGGCAACTGTGACTGGGCCACATGTTTGTGGACCTTTATGCAAACTTTTCGCATTTTTTGCGCATTTACTTTGCGCGCGGGGGTTAAGGGCCCAGTGCCCAGGTCCAGCTTGGGATAGTCACCATGTGTGCCTGTGTGTGTGTGTATGGGCAGTGGGGGGTTAAGGCCCCTCCCCCTCCAGTATGTTTGTCTATTTGGTGGCTTTTACTCAAATTTGATTTAGATTCGTTTTGGGTTGCAGTAGAAAAATAAAATAAACCCCAATTTGAGATCAGAAATTTCAGGTTTTTTTTTTAATAATTTATTAGGTTTTAGAGATTAAGGTTTAAATTTATTAAATATATTAAATATTACAAAAAGAATGCTTAAATCGGGCGTTTTATTAAATTAAAGCAAATTTGTCTTTATTTCAGCTGATTTATTTATAAATTATTCATTCTACAATAATAATTATTAAATGAAATTTCTAAATTCAATTAATTTTGAATATTTCATTTACAATATAAATGTTTTAATTTTAAATTAATTTTTTTAAATATTTTAAATTCGATATAAAATGTTGATATTAGGTTCTATTTCACATATTTAAATAATTGTAAGTATTCCTTTTTAAACTAAGTTTAATTTTGTTTTATAATTTTTTCTTTTGAAGATAAATAGAAAAATCCTTATATAATTATAACAGATAAATATTTCTTACTTCTTATATATTTATAATAATTTATAATTTATAATTTATAAAAGATATATTTAACTCTATATAAAAATACATTTTCAAACATAGATAAAATCCTGAAAATCGTTCAGTACCCCTTCCTTTATATCCTTGTTTCAATTCCAAGCAGCCAGCATATATTCACGCATGTCCTGCATTTATATGCGTTCGTCCTTTCTATCAATAAGAACCAGATGTTGCTCGCCAGAGCCAGCATAAATATATATAAAATTACCAACGTAAAAAGGAAGACAACAACAACAACAACAACAAAAAAATGATAACAAAACAAATAATAAATAAAAATTGCCCAACAAGGTGCAAATGAAATGAATTCAAATATCTGACTGCGGTCGCCACAATAGGTGCACCCATATGGGATAGCGACAATACGCAGATGTCCTTAAAAGCGAGTCCTTTTCGAAGTTCCTGTTTCGGTGTCTGTCATATTTCTGTGGGGTATATGGGTTAAGGGAGGTCTGTGGATTTTATTAAAAAATATATTTATATTTAATTAGAACAGCTTTGGGAAGAATAAAGTTATTAGCTGATAAAATGCTTGCATAAAACTATAGAATTTAATAGGAATTAAGAAAAATATTTTGTAAATTTAATGATTATAAATAATAAATACACTTTTAGAAATAATAAATTTAAATATAGAATTAAATAATAATTAATAAATATTTTGTAAATTTAATGTTTTTAAATAACAAATACTGCCTAGAAAATAATAAAAATAATTTTAAAAATTATTTTAAGACAGGCATAAAAATGTTTAACAAATCAAATATAAAAAATATAATATTTTATGGATTAAAAGGAAAGGCGTAAAGTTTTGATATTAAAAAAAAACAACAAATCAATTAATTATAATTTATGATATTTCCTTTTCGTTTTTAACTTTAGAAATTTTCCTAAAACTTTCAAATTTAATTTAAAGCAAATTTCCTTTTATAGAGCATTCTCACTTTTATATGTTTTTCCCTTTTTTATTTTTGCAAAAAAAAACAAAACAAAAACTTAATGACGTGCCTTTCTTGTTTTTTTTTTTTTTGTTTTTTTGTTGAATAAAATGAAAAACTTGTTAACGTTTGCGATCTCATATGACGAAACGGGACATGCCAACTACAAAGGACGACCAGCAAGGACATGAGGGCCATTTCCCAACTACACCACGTGCGTGTGTGTGTGTGTGTGTTTGAGTGTGTGCCGCCAGATTGCCGCAAGGTAAAAAAAAGAGGAGAAAAAAAAGAAGTGCACACAAAATCAACGCGAAGCGCTTGGTATTTTCAGTATCTCCCATGTCCTGCGTGTGTGTGTCCCAAGTCCTGCGTATTTCATTCCGTTCTTTTTTTGTTGTTGTATTCTTCTCTTCCCCCTTTTTGCATATCATAGGGGAGGTAGGTGGGCAGGGCTGGCGGTGGTGCCAGGGGGTTGGAATCATCATTTGAATAATTCGACATTTGCGGCGTCCTTTCCTGCTTTCCACCTTTGATTTCCACCTTTCCGCGCGCATCGAATGACGAAAATTTCGTAATAAATAAATAATCCTTTTCGTGTGTGTTGTGTGTGTGTGTGTGCGCGCGGAAAAACTATGCCAGCGGGAAAATTTGCTCGCAATTTGAAATTATGGATGGAAAGAAATGAGGCCATGCAAATGTATGTAGATACAATATGTGGGCATTAAGGGTTGTCCCGCGGTAAAGGTAAGGGTAAAGGGGGTAGGAGAGCAGCTTTCGCTTGTTGCCAATATCCGGGGATCGCGGCCAAGGGGTCCAAGGGTCCCCTTGAATTTTCCACAAAATTATATATATATATACATATGTATGTATATGTATGCAGATATGGGTACGCACAACAGCACCTGGCCGACATTGGCAATCAATATCCATGGACAGTTGCTAGCCGAAATTCAATCGGTTGAAGAGGAGGATATAGAGGACAGGAGTAGAAATGGTAGCAAAAATATTACCAGAAATATAAAGGGTAGCAAGAATCGAAAAGGGAGCAGAAATAGGTGCAGTTAAAGGAATAGAAATAGGAGTAGGAATAGAAACAGGAGCAAAAACAGGAGCAGAAACAGGGGCAGAAATAGGAGCACAACTAGGAACAGTAGCAAGAATAAAAATAGGAGCAGGAATAGAAACAGGAGCAGAAACAGGAGCAAAAATAGGAGCAGTAGGAGGAAAAGAAGTAGGAACAGTAGCAAGAATAAAAATAGGAGGAGGAATAGAAACAGGAGCAAAAACAGGAGCAGAAACAGGGGCAGAAATAGGAGCAGTAGGAGGAATAGAAATAGGAGCAGGAATAGAACAGGAAAAGAAATGGGAACAGTAGCAGGAGCAGAAATAGCAGCAGAAATAAAAGCAATAGGAGTAGGATTCGAGACAGGATCAGGAGCTAAGCCAGGACGAAGTCCAAGAACCGAAGCAGGAGCAGCAAAAGGACAATAAGGAGCAGCTGTCTCTACAAGGAACCTCAAAGAGAGCACCGAAAATTATTGTAAATTGTCTTTAAACAAATAAATATTCGTTTAAAATGAAAAATGATGTTTAAAATAACAATAAGGTATTTAAATAATTTAAAATATAAAACAAAATAAGTATGTAATGTAAAATAAACACTTCCAGTTTGTGTGATCAATTTTGAACATTTAAAAAGCTGCTACCTTTTTTTTCTTGGCAATTTGCAAATTCGTGAATAATTTGTATTATATTATTTTAAACATATATTACTATTACTTTTCTTTTTTACATCAAAATTTTGAATTTAATTTAAGATATTATTTATTTTATATGATTTAAAAAACATTTCATCTTATATCAAATGTATAAATGTATTTTTTTTATATATATCCTATTAATTTTTATTTTATTTTTATAAAAATTGATCGATTCTTAATGACTATTTTTTTTTTTTTATTAGTTTTAAAGATAGATAATATTTTTGCTTGCATTTCTTGCAGTGTCTGTTCATTAGCATCGTTAAATTTGTGTTTTTTGATTTTCCAACCCTCTCCTCTCACCTTCACCATGAAAATTCATTGAAATTTGCCTGTTGTGCCAAATTTTTTAATTTTTGTTTCTGTCATTTTCGCAACCCCCTAAACCCTGCTTAACCCTTTTTCTAGAATTTTTTTAACCCTGCATCACTGACAGGCAATGCAATTGCAATCTGCCTGGAAAATCCAGTAAATCCCATAAATCCTGGCAGTACAGTTATGCCCCAATGCACACACACACACACACACATATCTACTACATATATAAACAATATAGGAAATATATATAAAAATATACCAATCCGATTTGGTTCAACTCATTAGGCACTTGACTAATTGTCGCTGATCCACACAAAGGAAAATAAAAAGCGGATAACTCGTAGGTATTCCTTTATATTTTGCTGGATTTTTTTAACCCAAAAATATAGAGAAGAGATCACAATGGGATCTGGCGCCTTAACCCATGGCCTTAATCGTTGCCTTCACACCTTAACAATACCGCAACAATATAGGGAATCAAATCTGGCCCAGCAGCATCCTCAAATTCACACGCACTTTGAACCCTAAACAAAAACAGGACTCACAGGATTCGGGGGCAGCATCCCTTAACCTCTGTGTGTGCGTGTGTGTGTGTGTTTTTTTTTGGGTAAAAAACCAAGTTTTTGACATTAAACTGCAAACATGATGTTATATAATACGCATAATTGCTCGACACAGCATCCATTCCATTGACGCTCATTGGGAAGTCAAGGACCCTTGAAATGATCCCTTCGCTTTCATTATTTTTCCACCAATTTTTGTGTGTCCTTTTTTTTTTTTTGTTGTTTTGTCCTCTTTTTTTTTGGGTGTTTTGTTGCTCATAAATTGCCGCTAAATGGCTGAGAGAAGGGAGAGTGAGCCTGTCATTGGTTTGTTTAGGGTTTGATGTGTCAATATTTGACAGATCAAATTGATATTTATACGTTTATGGTATAATAAGGATACTCTCCCCATGTTGTTGTTTTTTTTCCCCCAGTTTTTGTTGTGTTTTGGCAGCAGCTACTTAAACCTGACTAATTGCCTGATTAATGATTTTATCCAACGGCTGGACAACGGACAATCGGGAAGGAATAGGGGAAGGGTCGCCCAGGGGGAGCCCAAGGGGTCAGTTCATATTATTTTTAATTAACTTATCGATGGATAACGATTGGGTTTGTTTTATAAAAAATATATATATAAATATAAATAGATTTATATATGCAGAAATAAAAAATTATCTTCTTTTATTAATTCTGCATATATAAATCTAGTTTTTGAATAAATTAAAAAAAATTGTTATTTGTTTATAATTAAACAATAAAATGAAATAATCATTAATAATTAATATTTAGTAATAAACAAATATTTCTGTAACCAAAATATGTAGTATAACATTTTCTAACAATATTCAAAGATATCCTGCAGCCTCTCAGGGCAACTCCTTGAGGAAGCCTTAAAGAAAACCCAAGCCGATTGTGGATCAATCATCTCGTTAGGAAATTTTTAAGGGGCGCTGGGCCATTGTCTGTTCGAGGACTCGATGCTGTTATCCTGCGCCCTGCGTCTAGGACCTGCGAAAAAATTAAGGATCACAGCTGGGCCTCCTAAAAGGACCGACCCCTGGCCGAGGGATGACGCCTCTCTCTCTGTGTGTCTCGCGGTCGACAGCCTCCGTTATACCGCGAAGATGGAAAAAAGGAGCAACTGTTACCTATTTCCCCCCCTCTCTCACCCATCTCGGGCTACCTTTTAATCATTATAAATTATAGATGTGGCCTCGAAGGGGTTAACAACTTTCTCACGATCTCAAAGGATCTCTGCCTGTCTTCTGTGCCATAATTCTTTGTTATTGAATGTAACGGGTTTCCTGGCCCAGGACCTACTTTTAACCCCTCCAAATTCAAAGAACGGAATTCGAAAAGGAAAATAAAAAAAGAAAATTGAAAATCGGCGCACCCATTGACTGACGTTCGACAAATGGGCAAAAGTGTTTGTCAGTTGGATTTATGATCGAATTCGAGTCCTTACAGAAAAAAGCGAAAGGAAAAGGATAAGGACAAGGATCGTGTGCATCTGCAAATTTCTAGAGATTTATTTGACAGTTCTCAATATTTTTTCTCAAGAAACAATTAATTATAATTCTGAAAGTCGGATTATAATATTGATGGATTTATTAAACAAAATTTTGATTTATAGAATTTTGAAATATAGTTTTCTTATAAATCGCTTCTTTAATGAATTAATTAATTTAAATATTATTATTATTTTTTAAATATTTTGGTTAGTAAGAAATACTTTGTGCATTATGTATTTTCCTAACTCACTGCATCCCCCCCTTGAAGGTTGTATAATTTTCTTGTGTGGCTCTTGCTAGTCCTTGTTTGTCCTTGCAGAACTTAGCCGGCAAATGTAACAAACGCAACGCGGAAAAAGTAAGCAAATAAAGAGGAAAAAGCATAGAGAAAAGTCCCAAATGAAGCAGGCGACCATGTAAACGGGATAACATTTCAGCAGGAGTAGGAAAAGGAGCGAGTGTAGGGAGTAAAGGCAGGACTATGTAGGGAGCAGGAGAATAGCAGCGGTTGAGCAGGACTCGGCAATGAAGTTGCTACGGAAATTCGTTATTGTGTTACCACAGGCGATGTGTCTGTGTCCCAACCACCTAACCTCCTAGCACGCCCCCCGCCCACATCGGCAACCAAACAGTTCTAATAACAACACCGAACAGTGGTCCAAAATATATAGAAAAATATAAAGAAATATATAATATATATATATATATATATTTTTTTTTCTATTCTCAAAAGATTAATTGAAAATAAATTAAATCAAAATATATATTTTTTATAAATTAAAATCAAATAAAAACCAGAGTAAAGAGAGCACCTTTTTTGCTTGGTCCTTGGTCCTTTTTCCTTTTTGGCCGGAAAGAAGAACGCGTGGCGAGGGGGGCGAGCGACCTTTGCATGCACGACAATATTTTAATATGCAAAATTTTCAAATACAACGCACACACGGAGGCAGGCAGGACATGGCCATAAGCTAACACACATACATATATACACCTTCGACTGATGCCTTTTGGTCAGGACGACAGGACGACTGGAGTCCGTTGGCAGGGATGGAAGGATGCGAACGGTCGACGGAGTATCCAATTCAAAAAATTTTGCCAGCCAACCGAGCGGAATCGGCAAGGACGACAGCTCGTCCTGTTTCTTCCTTGCCTTGTTATATATATATATTTATATATATATATATTATTTTCTCTTTTTTTCATTTCCTTTTCCGCTGGGCGGCGTCCACCGAAGCGCATCATCATGTGAGCGGCCGGAAAAAGGACGCCCACGGCAGACATAGCAAAAAAAAAACACACCTGAATCAAGAAATCGGGAAAAGTATTAAAATAATATATTTTACTAAAGGAAATTTGTGAGAAATATAATTACTATATATTTTTTTCATTAGTAATTTCTTTTTCAAAGAAAATGAATTTTAAATTAAATATTTAAAAGGTTCCTTAAATTGCTTCAAGTGCAGACCCCCCAAAGGATAACGGAAGGAGCCATCTTTTGGTGGCATATTGCAGGGAAACGGTAGAAACTGTCTCCCCCGCTGGCTCTTGACCAGTTATCCCTTCTGTGTCTAAATGTGTGTGCGTGTGTCAGCCAGTCAATCAGAGGTCCTGCAGATCCTGATTTACGCAGGTGAGCCAGGCATTGTTCGCATTCGTATTTGCAGTTTGATGTGGGATATGCGGGATATGGACTATGCGCACATGTATCACGTATGTCTGTCCTTTGCCAGGACATGTCACTATATATATGTATACTAACCTCACCTCTATTTACATAGGCATTGGGCCATGGTGGATGGAAATACGATTTTTTATAATGTGTTTGGCCTGGACAAACATTTTGCATCGAGTCAGAGTGGCTTAAGTTGGTCATTCGAGTGAAGTTGAGAGTGGCGCTGAGGACAACTGACAGGACATCAGAGCAAGAAATCGTAAGGGATTAGTTTATTTTATTGAATAAAGATGGTGTAGTTGATATAGAATATGTTTTATTTATTTTTTTTATAAAAATGATTTAGAAACAGGCAAAACATTTAGTTCAATTATCATTGGGTTTCATCTTAAATACCTTGGTTAAATACCTTAGTAATTATCAATATTTTAATCATAAAAATAATAAGAAATTTATTAAAAAGCTTAATATTTTCGCATACTTTTAGCTTACATTTTTATTTTTTATTTTTATAAATAATTTTGAAAGTTGTATCGTTGATTGTTCCTTTTATTTAGCTTAGTTAATTTATCAATTTATTTATATTATTATATTATTTTACATATACATTGCTTTAAAATGAATTCCCATCTTTAATTACAATTATTTGTGGCAGTGCCTTTAACCCTTTTCGCGCTCCACTGATATCCTTTAATTGGGGCATTGTTTTAAGCAAGAAACTAGAGGTGGTGGCGATATATATATATATAAATATATGTTCTGCTGCCTGGACTTTGGATTCCAGCTCTCAAATCTGGCACTTGTCTCCTTGCAGGATGCCAAGGCGCTTGTCGCAGGACTTGCGGTGCCGTTCCGCTTCCTTCGAGTGATATGATGCGTGCCCGCATGTGTGTGTCGCTATATATACACATGATTTTCTATATACATATAAATATATATTTATATATGTATGTAGTATATATATTTTATAAAAAAAAAATATGTAATATATGTATGTAGCGTTGTCAGGTTGTTTTTTGGAGCGTGTTCGTCTCGTGTTTGTTGTTGATGCGAGACAAAAGGAGCCGAACAGGACATCCTTGCGGACCGTCGGCGGGGAAATATTTAACAGGAAGAAACCAATAAAACCTAATGATATGAAAAAATGCAATTTTCTGAAGCTCGAACGAACGCTCCCCATAGGGGGGAGTGTGTGTGTGTTGTCCTGTGTCCCTTGAGCGTATTCTGGGCACCGTTTACACCAGCCAGGATATGCGAACGAAAACAATATTTACAGGAAATTATGAATATGCCTTGGAAATTAAAAAAAAATAATTTAATATAGTAAATAAGAAAAATAAATAAATATTTCTATGCTTGGCTTACAACTTTTACTTTAATAATAAAATAAATAAATATTTATTTCCGATATAAAAAAATGTACTTATTAGTAAATCACTTATTTTGCTTTTAAATATTCTTAAACTGTTTTATATATTTTTGTTATTTAATTTATAATCTAGTTAAATTTATTATTTTCGGCTTTGATTGATCTGTTCATTGCTTATAAAATGATATTTACTTAATGTTTATTATGTGTTTTAATATTATTGTTAGTTTTTATTCTATATTATATAACCATTTCTATTTGTATATTTATTTATTACCAAATTTGTATATTATTATATTTTATATTATTTACCTGAAAAATGCAAATTTGATTTATTTTTAATATATGAATTTTTTAAATTTACGTAATTTGTATTATTAGTATTATAAATATATTTTATTATTATTATTATTATTTATTTTTATTATTAATTACTATTATTGATTATTTAATTATACTTCTTTTTATTTATTTTATATAATAATTATATTTTGTATTATTATATTTTATTATTATTATATTTTTTTGTATTAGGTTTGCGATGTAAACCGGGCTTAACTTTGATTTTCCGCTTCAAAAATCACAAACATCCTGAGCAGCAGCAGAAGGAGGTTCTCCGCCGACTCCTTCCTCCTTTCACCTCCTTGGCTGCTCCTCCTTCGATTGTCCTGTCCCCCTGGTTGTCATATGTGAAGTTCTCGTCGCGTTTGTGGATTTTACATTACCGTCTCTCGCAACAACAAAAACAAAAACAAAAAAAAAAAGAAAAACACAAAACTGGCAGGAAAAGTGTGTGTCGCGACTTAAGTTTTCCTAATGTCGCAGTTAAGGTTATTTTCGATTTAAATGCAATGCTTCTCAATGTTAAAAACTTCGACACATACTATAACTTTTAACTACGCTATTGAACAAGATATATTACATATTTCTTTCATATATCATATCGGACTATAAAGAATGTACCCTTTGCTAGGGTTTAGTAAGAAGGTAACCAAGGCTTGAAACGCGAACTTGGCTTCAAAAGGAAAATTCTCACAGGGTGTTGGAGCGCTGGAAAATGTGAGGAAAAGGTGCGGGGAGACTGAACAAAAATATAGCAAAAAAAAAGAACAAAATACAAAAAAAATGAATAGCAGAGGAAAACTCAATGATAGACAACGGAAAAACACAAACATGGCATCCAACACTTGTCCACTGGCCTGGCAAATGGATTGGGAAGAGGTTCGGTTTCGGTTCGCGGCGAGGCGGAAGGATGAGACGGAAGCTCAAGATGACAGGACCTGACCCTGTGCCTTCCCCCCTCTCGCCAAGGACCTCTCTCCTTCCACCTAAACCCTTAATACATAAACGAAGGCGGCCAGACATGTAAGCAATTTTCCAAAGTACTTAGTCAGCAAGTTTTACCCCTCTGTTTTTGTTGTTGTTTTAGTAGTGCCACCATTGCCGCCCTTCGACCTCTGCAGGGTGACCACACACGCACACGCGCACACACACATACAGAATAGGAAGGACGACAAGAAAATATGAAAGAAAGAAAGCGCCCACGCATGGCTCGCTGGAGATACCACGGGGTTATGTTATGTCCTGTCACTGGCTACAAGTCGAGCGATAAGCCAGCCACAACCCCACATCCTAAAAAAAAAATAAAAAAAAATAATACGCCCAAAAAACGCCCATCTGCCACCACCACCACCCCCCCGCGAGTTCCACTTCCCCCCACCCAAAGAACCCTGCAAAACATTCTTCGCCAGCGGTTCGCATTTATTTATTTCCATTTTTTTAACACATATTAAGCCGCAAAAATATTGCCTGTCCTTGCCACTGCTCCTTCATTTTCGTCCTTTTTTTTGTGCTTTCTTCCCGGGTGGTGGTCCAGAATTTGCAAAAACGCAAAAAAGTAGCAAGCAATGAAAATGCTGCACGTAAAAAAATTATATTATGACATTAAGGGAAGCATGAGAAAATAATTCCGAATCAAATAATTGAAAATTACACTAAATGCTGCATATAAAAATTAGTTAAACTAAATTAACAAAATTTAAAAATAATCAAAATTAAATATTAGTAATCAGAACTTGAATATACATATAATAAAATATATATATATATACCGATATTTATATGTGAAAAAATGTGTTAATAATGGAAAATATATTTATATATATATTAATTTTTGTATATATTTATTTGTGGCAAAAATTTGAATAATAAAAAACAAATAACTATTTTCCCTAAGGTTTTCAATATTAAAATTTCAAATTTTAGAGTCTACAAGATTTTTTATATGAAATTCAACAAGATATATTGTTGATTTTTATCATTTATTAAAGCTCTTTAATTGTAGTCTTTAAAAAGAATTGTATTCAATTGGTTTTGAAATGTTTTTCATAGTATTTTTTGAAGTGCAACAAGCATTGATAATATCCTAGTAGCTGGCCGTCTAATTCAGTCGATAGCCATTCATTGGAAACGCTTGATTGATGCTCCGGCCTTGTCTGCTGCTCGTCGATAAGCAAGCGGCAAAGACTATGCGAACTCTTAACCCCACACAGCCCCTGTTTAGCTGTCCGTGTGTTGCTTAACCCCTCTAGCCAATACACAAACCCCCCGCCCCCCCAGTTCCTATGCAAAGTAAGCTGGCTGATTTTTTACAATTGCCAGCATGCGATTTTCAATTTTTCACTTTACATATTTTATGAATTCAGATCGAGGACTTGAATTGAATTTTAACTGGACAAGTGTTAAGACCAAGGGGTTGTCTATTAATATATAATATATATTATTTTATGATCTTATTTGCTCAACGATATGTGTTTTTATAAAATTATTATTCTATTTATTCTATTTATTAATAATCCAAAATTTACAATAGATAAAAAATTCATTTTCATATTTAATTTGTTAATATTAAAAAGAGTAAAAAATAATATTAATTTCTAAACTTTGTGTATAACTTGATTTTCCATTTAAATACTTTCATATATAAAGCTTTTTGATTTCTTTGATTCCTTCAATATATATTCTTGGGTACTTTGAGTGGTTTATTGTTTATTGTTTAATGTTCCCTCTGATTTTGTTGTATTTTTATTTCTTATTTGTTTGCCATGTGACATGTGACAGGTCGTCGTCGGGCCTCGGCATTGTTGAGTGGCGGAAACAATGGCTCGCTCTTTCAATTAGGAGGCGAGTTGAATAAGTCAGAGAGTTTCTGACCGTATAACATGCTCACCTTGATTTGCCTGACATTTCCACATCCACATCCACATCCACATCCACATCCTCGAGTCTTTGCGTTGACATTTCTCCCCCTTTTGGGCTCTCACTTCCTTTTCCTCGTTTTTTGGCGGGCACTTCAGGAAGCGATCTTGGAACGGGACAACGACGCGACCAAAATCAAATCCAACCCCGTGCGGCGGCCAGATGTCAGGAGGAGGACGGTAAGGTCCTTGGGAATGAGAAATGAAAAATGATAATTTCGAAGGGTACCTGGTACCTACATATCTGCGGGATTAACGCTGGATGGGGTAGGGGAGGGGGAAGGGGTTACGCGGATCTTCGATGTCCCAATAACAGATTCAATTCCCATTTTCCTCCTCCCCACCCCTCTCAGGTAGCGAAAGCAACCCCTTTTTTGCGGGCATACAAATTGCGTCACGATCGTCATGAATTTAACCCTTGCCAACTAACAAAATCCAGGAACGGGACAGGAGCAAAGATATCCTTTTTGTTGTTTAGTTTTCGGTAGGCAAATCCGCGAGTCATCCCGCCGATTCCAGTCGAGTTCACATGACGATCGACAGCCGCCAAGATCGGTCTCTCAACGGAAATTATCGGTTATCGCTGCGCAGCGATCTCGGCACTTTTTTGCGCTTTTCGCCGTTCCGGGTTTTTATTTTCGATCTCCGATCGGACGATCCGATCAAGTCAAGTGACGGGACGCGAAGTGCCATCAATTAGCCAATTCGGCACTATCCTGCCAAGGATCCTTGCCCTTTTTTTTCCAGCTGATTTCCAGGAGATAGTGGCAAGGACTTGGAGAGCCTCAGGGGTTCTCAGCTGGAGATGGTGTTGGGAAAAATTAGGGTTCTTGATATTTAATCACAGATCTTCAGATATAAAAATAAACTTTTAGGTCTAGAATTTGTCATGCATTTAAATTGTAAACTGATCTGAAGCTAACATTTCAATTTGGATTACTCAAGTATGATTGAATCTTGGCATTATGTAGTTCAAAAACCTGCTTAAAATCGCCCTACATCGGTGGCTGGACATTGCAATGTCAATGCCAATGCATTGGCAATAGCAATTTCAAGTTCATTTCTTTGTGTTAAAGGAACATATACTCATGGTTCTTCCTATTTGTGGCTATTTGTTGGCAATAGCAATTTTAAGTTCATCTCTTGAAGTCAAAGGAACAGATACCTATGGTTGTTCCTATTTGTGGCTATTTGTAGTTCTATACTGATGGGTAAAGAAAAATAATATATTTGATATATATATTTTATATATATTTTTTCAAGAAGTCAATAATATAGTTCTTATATATTCAGCATTTAAATATTAATAAACATTAATATTAATATTAGATATGGATAAGCACTCTATAAACATTCATATGCTACTGAAGTATCTTTCCATTGATTATGGTGTATTTACTTATTTTTGACCATCGATTATTATAACCAAAAATTTTGTATACAATTTATGAGTTGAACTATTCTTTAAAATAATCTCAGGCAGTCTCAAGAAATTGTCTTAAAAATACAACAAATATCTAAAAGATAGCTCAAAGAATAGTTTAATAAAACTAGCTTAATAGAAATCCTTAATAATAATTCCTCATTTTATTTTTAAAACTAAAACAAACAACTCTTCATTCACCTGAAATTTGGTCTTTTTCTTTATATCCTTTACCTTTACATTTTTTTGTTTATAATTTTTGAGATATTTCAAAGATTTCAAAATTTTAAATGAGGGAAATCCCCTGGAGGATTCTAGTGACTGACAGACTTTTGAAAAATTAAAATTATTTGAAAAAAATATATAGGCTTTTGGTTTGTTATTTGGGTTCTTAGAATTTACAAAAATAAAAACATAAACTGGACAGGAAATATGGAAAGTTATATACAATCTATATTATAATATATTGTATAAATGCAATGGATATCAATACTTATTTTATAATATTGAAACAACATAAATTAGAGAAAATTATTTGCAATAATTATATTATATTGATTATTTAATATTAAAATTGTTACACAATTTTTAAATATTTCAAATGTGGAAATAACAAAGTCTACCATATTTTGTGATATAATTTTCCATTTCCAGATAAATCTTATGCAGGTTTCTTTTTTGCTGTAATTATTTAAAAACTTTCCTTTGGAAAATCTTATTTTTTTGTATTAAAATCTGAATGAATTGAGATGCCTTAAAAATCTCGAAAAAATCTTTAATGAAACCTTGGTTCATGGTTATGGTCAGCTTATGGACTTCCAGCTCAATGGAGGTATATTAAGAATATAAGGGGGTTTAAGGGGGCTAAAGAGACCCCTTTCCCCACATCCTGTGTACATTAAAATCCATAAAACTTGGTTAGTTGTCCTGGATGGTCCTGTTTCCTTCTGTTTGATATCGCAGAGCGGCATTTATAAATGTAATTGTATAATTTCGATGGGGTGTGGGCACTCGCAGGACTCGCAGGACTTGCAGGACTCATAGGGTTGAATGGCAAATGGCCGAAGCTTTCTAATATAGCTGGCCATTAGGGGTGGACTTTTCGATTTTCGGTCCCAGGACAACGCCGTCCCAGGACATCGGCGATGGCCACTGAAGCGGAGAGCGAGCGAGATGGCTAGACGGCAACGACGACGTTGGACAAGGTGAAATATGTGCGATTTCAATGCAGGACTCGCAGGACAAGCAGCCACTTCACCTCCTCCATGGGCACAATGTCCTGCCGACAGGGGGGTGGGTGGTGGTGCGGCTCAAACCACCCAGGGGAGGGGGTGGTCACAATGTTCAGACAGGGACAGTGGCATTTAAGAGCAGTGAAAGGGAGCGAGAGAGCTTGATAGGGCCTGGAGTCCAGTTTTTTACACATAAAAAAATAAAGCTTTAAATAAATTTATATTTAGTTGGTTCTTAAATATATTTAATGTAAGTTTTAAATACAATTTTCTAAGACTCATTCTTAATATGGGCTAGGAAATATTTAAATTATTTTAAAAGAGTAAGTTTTTTTCTTCTTTTTTAGTGATTAAAAACCTATAAGAAATTATAAATTGGGAAATTCATTAAGTTTTTAAATTCATATTTATTTAGAAGGTTCTTAAATTTATTTGTAGGTATATTTTTGTAATATATTTTTAAAGATTATTATTTATTTAAAAAAATTTTAAAAAATAAATAATAATAGTCAGGTCGTTGGCAATATTTCTTTCTGCCATTTTCTTTTTAATATAACTTGTAAATGAAAAATTTAGTTAATTATTTGTTGTAGTAATTTATTTTTAAGGAAAAATCTATTTTAAAATCAACTATGCTGGCAGTGTAATGGCAAACAAAGGGGTCAATATGGGGGGCCTTTACGGGGGCCGTTAGTGATGCCAGCTAGCCAACCCCCAGGTTAGCCCTTCCTGTTGCCCCCCCTTAACCACTTTGCCCAGTTGGACTGTACTCTCTCTCTCCTTTACCCTTCCCCTCCCCTCCCCCTCTCTGTCTTTCTCTTTCTCTGTGTCTGGCATTCAACCCCCTTCAGCAGATTGACTTTTATGCTGATAACTCTGATGTCGTTCTGTTCCTGCTTCCTTGCTGGCCACCTCACCCGTTATCCATCCCCCTACTACTCCTACCCCTACCCCTATCCCTGTTGGGTTAACCACCCCATCTCCTTTTGATTTACCCCCTCACCCACACCCCTGTTCACGTAGCTGTCCACTACAACAGCTTTGCAACTCCTTCACTCACCCCTTGGCGTGGCCATTTTGAAAATTTCTGGCCATTTCCCTTCGGTGGACAGCTCTTCAAATATCTATTTAGTTAGCTGCCAGGTTCCTCTTTCGTCTTAAACTCCCCCTATTTTTCCTCTGCCTTTAACCCTTGACCCTCTTTTCCGCTTTTCATCGATTGAGGTAAACGGAACTTTGGCTTAAGTTTAGCTTAAGTTCCCCAGGATGTCTGTGGGTGGTCTCGTTGGCCCAAAATCAGCTGACCATCTTCAGAAAATTATATAATACACTGTGCCAAAAATATATATGAGGTTTTAATAGAAAATATATTTTGAGATGGGTTTTTTTTTGCTTAAATCTATATATATAAATCAATATTTGTTGATGTTTTTATAACTTTTTTTTTTATAACTTTTCATATATCTTAAAATTAAATGCGATAATTTTTGATATTTAAAATTCTAAATATCTTAGTTTTCTACATTTTTATAAAATATTGAACGCTATAATTTATAACACATATTTCCCCTCGATACGGTTTTTATGGCCATTTTAAAGGAAGGTATTCTTAAGCTTATGCTTCTTCTGGTCACTTCATAACAGGGATAATCCCCTCACCTCCCCCCCCAACACACACACACACACTCGAGTTGATTGTAAGGAAAGGATGTGTGTGAGTTGGAAAAGCCGTAAATTAGTTGCCTTCACCCGAAAATAAGACGGAATCTAAGCCTGACACACACAATACCCATACAAAATACGTCTTCATCCGGTCCAGTTTTGTTTGGACAAGGAACTGTGAGCCAAGGACGAAGGACTAAGCACTCCTGAGTCCTTTCTCCTCTCCCCCCCACACTCATCACTCCTCAGTGTTCAGTCCTTCTTTATCCCTTTGACTTGACGATGTTTTTATGATGCCCAAGACAGAAGAACACAGGAGAGAGTCCTTCTGCTCCTGCTCCGGCTGCTGCTGCTCGTGCTCGCCGGCTGCCTGGCCGTATTAAGACAAAAGGTTAAATTTAAATTTGAAATGATGAAACAAGGGGGCGGGGGGGGCGCGAAGAGGATATTGGGGGGGGGGGGGGTTACTACGCGCCAAAAGGTCTGCGGCAGGTTCGAGCATCACGTCCACATTCGACTCCAGCTCCAGCTTTTAGACTTGCGTGCTTCAAGCTTAGGTCCTGGCCATACATTGCAATATGGCTGTGCCTGCCCTGGCCTGACCTTATACACGCCCCCCACCCCCCGCACGATATCCTTTCCGCCCACCTCCTTAAACTCCCGAAAACCCTCCTCAGACAGTTGGAAAAAGATCCTGCGAGCATAATGCTGGCTCGCAATTGGATTGTTGGGTTAGGTGTAAGTCCTGTGTGTGTGTGTGTGTAGCAGATGGTGTGTGTTACGTGTGTGTGTGTGTGCGTGTGCGTGTGTACTGGCCAAAAAGGAGCAGCAAGGACCTCTCCTCTCTGGCCCTTGTGGTGGGTGGCAAGTTGGCAAAAAAGGAGTGCCAAAAACTTTGAGCCAAAAGGCTGCTGCTGCTGCTGCTTCAGACGTGGGCAGGATAACTCCTCGTCGTCGACATCCACGTCCTAGTCGGTGGGTTAATACCAGTGGCTCTGTGGGGTTAACAAAGGGGGTAAAGATAAGCATGTCCTAAAAGAGGTTTTTATACATAGTTTAAATAAAAAACGAGATCATTTTAAACTTTAAAATTTAAGCTAGATTCTTTGAGTATACATATGTCCTGAATATTATATAAAAAGTTTAATTAGAACATAAAATATAATTAAATTTAAAGTCAAAACCCCCTTTGCTGTACGACGCCCCTACACCTTCGTATAGGTAGGATTCGTCCGTATGCTAATGGACATTCGAGATTTTGGTTTTTGGGTATTTTGAGCAGTTCAGCTCCTGTTTAGAGGCGGTCGCCGGTCGTCTTCCCTTCGTTCGGGGAAAAGCCGATAAGTACGCTTTATGCCCTTAGAATGCTACGTGTGCGATATCGACTCGCACCGGGGTCTTAAGGGGGTTAAGACTGGAAGACTTGCACTCGGACCTGGGACTGGACTGGGCGGACTCGTGATACTCATTTTGTGATTGTGTGATGATGGATGGGACATGTGCCCAGGACGAGAAAACGGAGCCAGAGAGGTCTTTGGAATGCCATTGGGATGTTAAGCAGGGGGGGGTACGGGGTTAAGGGTTGTACCGTTCCATGGCCTGGGGATTGTTTTTTGGGGGTTAAGACGGCTAGGGCCAGTTGCATTTGTCCTTGTGCTATTGAGCGTGGCCAGGTCCTTATGGTCCTGCTCGCTGGAGTGTGCCGGGAAAAAGGATTCGAACGATTTAGCATTCGAAATAAAAGGGACACTGGCTCCCAGATCCTGTTTGTTTGCATTCCCGCTCTCACCTGACTGATACCTTTCCCCATTAGGGCCATGAAATATGCAGGCTGGATAAACATAATTTTGGGGCGGCCAAGAATGTCCTTTGCCACAGAGCAGAGAGGTTAACTAGCCATAATTTATACGCTCGATTGGATTTCGCATTTTGTGTGTGTGTTTCGTGGAGTGCGGGGGGATATCGGAATATTTCTGGAAGTACAATTAGATTTATTTTTGGGAATTTTCAATGAGCATTATATGAAGAGGCCGGTTTTTATTTTTATTTAAATGTTAAATGATGTACTTTATTTTAAGGAGTTAAACTAGTTAAGTTGGCAAAAGAAACAGTTTGATCTAAAGGTTTAATTAAAGTGACTGAGGGGGGCAGTAAGGAATTTATAACAGGGATTATTAAAATATTTGTATATATTTATTTTATTATTATATTAAATATATTTGTCTTATTATAAATATATTAATTTTATTATTTTATTAACTATATGTTTTTCCTTGAAAAGAAAACTGTTTTAGCAATCATTAAATAAAATTTAATTACTTTATAAATATTTGCTATATAATTTTAAAGGCAAGAATGATTAAGTAATAATTTAACTACATTTTAAAACGATTAAAAATAAGAAATACATTAGAATTTAAATTTTAATTTAATGTATTGAGTAAATTATATGGTTTAGGGATTTTTAGAACTGTTTTTTAATTTCTGAAGCTTTTTAAAATAACTGAAGACATAAAAATTAGTTCGAATAAATTAAAACAAATACATAATAAAGATAAGTTAAACTAAATTAATAATATAATAATACATTTATAAAAATTTAGCTAAAAATGATTTTATTTATTTACAAAATATTTATGTCTGCATTTGTTTGATTCTAATGAAAAGTTCTCTGCCTAAGATTTATTACATAAATAAATAATTTGTATATTATTTAAATGTGGTTTCCCATTAAAAACAAAATTTATTTCGAAAATGAAGGCTCTTCCTTTCGATCATGTTCTGTGGTATATCCTGTGCAGCCATTTGCGAAAACTAAACGTTTGCATTTCGCAGACAATTTCCAAATAATTGGGCCACAAAAAGCGCGACGCTGTCAGCGATTTGAATACATGAATATGAATATGAATATGAATCTGAATCGGTAAGGGTAAAAAATAGCAAATAAATAAGGAGCAAAGCGAAATAATGGCTGTGTCATTTTCGTACACACACACTCATTCGAGTGCTATTATTAAGCATTTGGAAATATCATACCGTCATGCGGGAGAATGCCGCTTTTCCGCGCCTCCATGTTTGTGTTGGCGCGATATCCATTAGCCAATATTAAAATCATTCTTTTTTTATTTCCCATTTTATATATATTTTTTTTGGGGACGCAGACTGGCTGGCTCCCCTGATTTTTCCTCCCCCCCCCTCTTAATTGTTGGAGCCGCCCGTTTGAAAAAAATACTGAGAAAACACACACGCACAGTCAACAATCAACTGACAGAGAGCCCTACACTGCCCAAAAAATATCAGGAAAATGTAGAAAGTGAATAAATATTATATTATATATTATTTTCATTATGTTTTTAATACCTAAAATAAAGAAACAAATGTATTTCATAAAATGTAATTTTGAGAAATACATAAAATAAATAAAAATATAAATATTATCTAGAAATATTAAATGATGACTATATATATATATATATTTTATATATACAAAATATTTATGGTATATGCTATTTTATATTATATATATTTGCTATACAAAAATTAAGTTGATTATTTGTATGTTTACATTTTGTTCGGATTCACTAAAAATTTGTTTTTCAAGTGTTTAAACATATAGGAAAGTTCGAGAGAGAAAGAGATTTGGAGATGTGGATATGCCGGATGGATGGACGAACTGAGTCCCGGGGTCTGTAGATTTTTGGACCTTCGGCGGCCTGAGTCGCATTGTTTAATGAAAGTTCTTTCCCGAAAAACTTTCTACGGCTTTTCCGCATGTGACGCATGTGTGTGTGAGGGACGGTGTGTGTTCGGGGTAGTGTGTCCTGGGACATTGGCCGCACGTATGCAAATGTGAATGTGGCTTTTGGCAAAAAGGACGAAAAGGACGTGCGATGTCAGACGGCAGTTGACAGCATGTTTATTTGTTTGCCGCAAAGCAGGCCAACGCTTCCCCAACTTTCCAACTAAATTCTATGCGAATTTAAGACGAATTAACAAGTTCTCTGCATTTTTATTAATTGTTAAACGATAATTTTTTAAATGTTAAATTCATTTTTTTTAATGAAAAATATTTCTTAAATACAAAATTTATAGTTTTGAATTTATTTAAGTGGAAGAAAAATGAATATTCAAGGCTCAAAGTTTACATTTTGATTAAATTAAAAACTTAAACTTTCTACCTCTTTATGTTTAAAAGGTTATTTACAATCTGTTTTACCTGTTAATTTTTTAATTTTGTTATTTTTATTATACAGTTTAAATATAGAAAAAGGTGTGTATTTATCATTTGTAATTTAATTCAGTTAAATTTTGTAAATAAAACGAAAGTTAAATTGAAATTCATTGCAAATTTATTAAAAATAAATATAGATCATTTATTCGCTGAAGAGGGTAAAGTTGTAAGTTTTTTTAATTTCGAGTTGATTTATGTTTTTATTAAAAATTATTATGTTTATTATTAAAAATAGTATTAATTATTTGTTTTTTTTTATTGTATTTACAAATTAGTCTAGATTTTATTTACACCTATATTTAAATCATAAATTAATTTCTTTAAAAACAAATAAAATAAGTTAATAAATAATCACTGTGCCCAGGACTCCTCCTGTCCCTCTGTCCACTCGTTGGTCCGATTTGCGGACATGCGCGGACTTACTCACACATGAGGGGTGGGGAGTCCCAGCTCCCAGGACCCATTGTTGTTGGCTGTAAGGACTTTTGGTCCATTTAACATGTCTCATAATAATTGTGATTGGGGCTTACTACGCTTGGCATTCATTTGAATATGAATTAGCAGGGCTTCCCATTTAAATATCCTTGCAGGAATCAAGGATGCCATGTGCCGAGTGTGTGTCCCGTGTGTCCTGTGGTGGTGCTTCTTCGGTCATCCTTGAATGGTCTAGAATTTTGCCAATTTAGCTAAAAGGGAGATGCTGCCAAGTGGACACACATCATCAAACATACACACACACACACACACATGCGCAGGACACAGATCCTGGCAGGACGAACGACTTGTGACTCCGGTGGTTGACACTCGTTAAGACGTAAAAAACTATGCAACATTTTTTATGCTGTCAGTACGGTGTACCCTTAAATGTCCTGCCAGAGTGATGGAGGACGAGGCAGGGTCCTTTGCTGCCGCTTCCGCTGCTGCTGGGAATTTACTGTTATTAATTAGTGCAAAACGGCCCTCGGGGGCATCCTTTTCTGGGCCCACATGAGGTGAGGTTTTTTGGGTTTTCTTTTGCCTTACGCTTTTTTGTTTTTCTTTGGAAATTCTCTGTCTCTCCTCCGATCTGTATCCTGTGTGCGGGATTCCTGATTAAGGACTTCGTAACGATGCCTTTTGCGAAATGATATTCGGTGGAATGTCTAGCCAAGAGGTTGCCCATTCGAAAGGGTATTTCACCCTGGAAAAAAGGTTTAACCACTTTACTCGGATTAGTCCTTAAAACAGATGGGATCTGCCAGATGAACGGTTTGTAGTTTCGAAGGCTAAAATAATTTTTAAGTATGGTTGAGATATAATTTAAAAGGACTTTGTTGCAGTGTGAAGTTTTCTAATTCATTTTGCTAAATTTTTGACATATTTTTTTAAGGTTAATTTATGGCTGAAAAATAAATAGAAATTGTATTAGAAGCTGAATTATATTTACAAGCAGAAATCATTATTATATTTACTTTCAATCTAGTAAATTGGGTTTAATTTTATATTATTATTAAATTCATTTTATGTTGATTTAAAATATATATAACGCGCTATTCGGCTTTTTTAACTCACAAAGAAGACCTCAAACATATGCATTAAAATATATATTTTGTATGCCAATTTTTTGAGACTATCCAATTTTCAAAATATCATAACTTGGCCAAAAATGCTTTAAAATGAATTTAAAATACTTTTATTTGTTAGTTTCGATTAGGTAAACAAATCTGCACATTCAGATTACAATTAGAACATTTTAAAAATTTCATCAATTTTTGAAAATTTTAATGATGTAACCCCTTACAAATTTTTGAAAAAATCGATCAAAATTTTAAATTTTTATTTTCCATCAGACATTGCTATCGAAAGAGCAGAAGATGCTGATCAAGAATATATATGATATATGGGGTCGGAAATGATTCCTTCACCGTTTTGCAAGCTTTCAACTAAAATTACAATGCCCTGAAAACGAATAAAAAATAATATTAAATTATTATCATATATATAATTGAATATGTATTTAAGCCTTACTGCAACCGCCGAAACAAAGCCAGAAGACCGATGCTTACCTACTTGTACCCAAGTTTAAAGCCATACAGATACCTGTGAAGAATCCTGTGGTGTAGTCATCAGGATGGTCTTGGGTCAAACTGAGAATGGCGAAGCTCCAATTTCAATTTAAGCCTACCAATTGGATAATCTGCATCATTAATACGATTCCTCCGCTCCATCTGTATCAAAATTTAATTTCTTCGGACTAATCTCACTCCTCCGCTGTTCAGCCAGTGACAGAGTCTTGCTCCTCTTTTGAGTTTCTTACGGATCGGGAGGAGTGGTAACTCACAAGTGGGTGGAAGTGTTCGCATACAAAGATTCAATTCTCTCTCCGCCCTCCTCTATTTGAACATGGACGAGGAAAGCAAGGAGAGAATAGAATCTAGATGCTACTTAAATACCACTTTGGAGTATAGAATTTTAATCCGATTGATAGTTACACTTTTAAAATTCACCACAGTTCGGTCAGAAGGAAGTGTTTGCACTCAAAGATTCATTGAGTTCCTCGCCCTCCTCGATATGTTGTAAAAGCACGAGGAGAACGAGGATCTCATCGATTCCTGTATGCTTCAAATATTCACAATAGTTAAGATAAATAGTCACTTTCGGCCGAAAGTTTAAGTACGAAACGAAATTTTCACGTTTATATTTTTTGTACTATAATTTTGGTTATGATTTTGGGAAATGAATATAGCAAAAGACAGACTAGGACTGACAGAAGAGGCATAGGCACCCTACGACGTGCTTAACTGCTTTGTTAATTCTCATGAGTCCCCTGATTATCAATTTTGTTTCTCCTTCAATAATATTTTTAAAGCAATATATTTTTTAATTTTATTCCTGAATTCTGCTTTAATATTACTTTAAAATATTTATAAAAATATTTAAATTTTCTAGCAAGTTCTTAGTTATCCCTTTTTATTTCTAAAGGCAATGCAAGGAACTTAGAAAAGAGTTGTCATATTTCCCTTTTCATTTCTTTTTTGTTTGTTTGTGTTTTTAAGGACATGAAATAAACTTAATACGAACTTTAAATTACCTAAACATATTTCCAAAAATTAAAAACAAATTCCACCAATACTCTTATTTATTTCATACCACTGATTACTTTTTTATACTCACAATAATTCCACTTATTAGTCACCAAACCATTCACTTTCACTGCTTTATCCTTGTTGGTCCTTTTCCCAGCCCTTTTCCTCCCCCCTGTTGATTCAGTTTCGTTTGTATTGCGGTGAGTTGAGCCAACAAAAAACAAAAAGAAAATCAAGTAACAGAAAAATACAGAGTGCGGAGAATTATTTTAAAAAATTGCCCACCGCCCAGTGACAGGATAAAGGGATATAGGATACAGGATACAGGACACAGGCCAAATGGCAAACAGAGCGCATAAATTCAATCGGCAAATCGGACAACGGGATATCAGTCCGCAGATACATGCCCTTTCACACTCGTCCTTGCACTCATCCTCAGCATCCTCCCAACCCCCTGCACCACAGAGTTCAGAGTTTTCACGATTTTCCCCGATTTTTCCCGTCGCTCGGCACATTAGATCATAAATAAAATTAGAGCGCCGGGCCCATTAGGAGAGCGCATCGATATCAGATACGCCTGGTGTGCCTGCGATTGTGTCTGTGCACAGGAAAAAACTAAATTAAATAGTAAATAATTTATTATATTATTACTGAGATCTGATTTTATTTTTAGAGAAAGGAAATATAGCTTGACTGGCAATAGGTATAAAAATTATATAGTATATGATATAATATTAATATTTATAATATTTAATAATATAATAATAAGAATAATATTAATATTAATAAAAACCTTAAACAAATATTTTAAAAATTTTAGGCTTTTTCTTTAAAATCTATTTTTATTTTCCTCTTAAAATTTGAAAATAATATTATCTAATATCAATTTAATAAAACATTTCCCGAAATTATGTTAATTTATCATTTCCCGCTTTAAGTACCAATTTTCTTTCAGTGTTGTGCTATCTCAATGGGTTGTGTAATATTGATTAAATTGGTGAAACAGTTCTTTTTCGCTTTTCCTTTTTGAAATTACTGTAAAATTTCGCACACTCACTGGGCCACACTGAGGTGTGTGTGTCTGTGTGTGGAGTGGGGTGGGGTGGTATATTGCAGGGAGCGGCGAGGATATGTTAGGTCCTAGTGCCCTGTCACCCTTTCGGCCATTATCCTTTCTGCTAATAATATTGACACAAAGGATACTCTCTGGTCGCGCACTCCACACAAAAGGTATTGGAAAGCGAGGCTGCTGTTGGCACAAAAAAAGAAACGTAGCAAAAAGGACGAAGGACACGAAGGCAGGACGGCTTTGATCGGTGAAGTCAATTGTAACACATCGAATTGTTCGCATTGATAGATTTTGATTTATTTGCAGTTATTTATAGGCCGCCGCCAGGCCCATGACTCGACGTGAGTGGCACATACTTGCGACATTAGATTATCCGTTCTTATCCTCGATTTTCGGTTTTTACCCCTTTTGCCCTGGACTCGGTCGTTGCATTTGGCAGGATGAACGTGCAGAAAGGCGGCAAAAAGCGGCGGAAGGACGAACGAATGAAGGTAGAGAAGGACGAAGGACTCCTAGCCAAGGTGGTCCATGGACTTAGCTACGTGCCACACACGGTCCACATGACATCTGCATCATCTGCATCTGCATATAAGGATAACCCCGAGCCCACTCCACCAGCCACATTCACATCCGCATCCATTTTTTTTCCATTCTTTCCACATTTCGCTTCAACTGCAACTCATTCGGTGCACGGCGAGGGCAGCTTATGAGACTTCAATTATGTTATTATCTTTTTTAAATTATGGAGATTTGATCAGTGAGAAATTATGGAAAAAATAGTGACACTCTTTAATATACATTATAAATTATTGCTTGTTAATAAATTAACATAAGTATATTTATATTTATTATTTATTTATATTATTAATATATCTAAATGTATTTAGCAAGGACCTACATATATTTCTTAGTAGTTTATCCATGATTTATATATATTTTAGTATAACAATTAAGGCCTTCAAAATATTTCAGATATTTCAGATTCCATAAATGCATCTTCAAAGCTAGCTTCTATGCATACCTCAACTACAAAGACTTTTCCTTCTTATATGGTATAAAGTCCTTTATAATTTTCCACTTTTCCGAAATTATAATATATATTTTTTAAAATTAATTTTTCCTAAACTCTTGAAACGACCACCGTTTTTGGCAGCCGCGTTTTGTCTGCACTAATTGAAAATGCTCATGCAGCGCTCGCTCAGCGCGCGGTATCTGCGAGATACTTTTTCTGCATTCGTATCTCGTGTATCTTTGTGGCTTTCTCGCCGGCTTTTCATTCAGGCTTCTACGACTGACTGCTGGGCATGCAACGGAAAGGCAAGGCAAGAAAAGGACGCTGTGTGGATGGTCTGGCAGCAGATCGGAGATGGAGATGGGTCGTCGCCTGTCCAGCCTCAAAATGGGTTGCTTGGTTGCTGCTGCTCCGCCGATGCCGGTTATCTCCACACATCATTCCCAGGTCCTTTCTCTCTCATGTGTGCCCATGTATGTATGGATGGGTGGGTGTGTGTGTGTGCTTATTGCATATCCTTAAGGTAATCACATTCACAATATAATAAAACCATGTGGTGGCGTTTCTTTTGCGTTTCAGCCGCCGCTGGCCAGGGGTTTCGGCTAGCAGGACTTTGTCAGGACCTTACGATTCTTTTCATTTTTAAAGAATTCAAGAATTTTTAAAGAATTAACTTTAAAGGCTCTTGATTCAAATTGTTAAAGCAATTAGAAAAAAAATGTTGTAAGGAAAAATAGAAAGCATATCATTTTTTTTATTTTCTTTTGAAATATTTTCCCCTTTTACATATTTTGTTACTATAAATTTTATATTATTTAACGAAGAACTTTAAAAAATATAAAATTCAAGGCAAAGAGAATAAAAAATCCAAGTTAAAAGTTGTTTACAATAAAAATTAAAATTTGTATTTAATATTTAAAGTAATATTTATACTTTCCATTAAGAAAATATTCCTACAATAAGTTTTTTTTAATTCAAACAGTAGGGCATCCTTGCAGACTCAACCTGGCCGAATGTTCTTTCAAAAGAAGCTGGCTGCTTCTTAGTCTCTTCTGCGTTGTGTTTCGTTTCGTTTATTTTATTTTATTTTGTATTCTTTTTTTTTTTAAACAGAAACTTTGTTGGTATCCAGCTACAAGTCCCTTGGGCAGCATTTACCACCCCATTCGCAGGCGGTCCTTGAAGACAACGGACGCGGCGCACTCACCTCGTTGGAAATTCCTCTCCAAAATGGACATATGGCCACTGGCCCACACACACACACAGACACCCAGGCACCCCCGCACACACACACATTCATCAGCATGTGTGTGCGGGTGTATTTTTGGGTTTTAAAACCTTAAACAATTTTGGCAACGGCTTGCGAATAGACTGTAAATTGGGAAATTAATGGCCCCGTTACAGCTCGTGTATTGTTTTTTAAAGGGTTTCCATTTTTTTTGTAGGTTTTACGTTTTTTTTTTACAAGGAGTGGTGGTGGCAGGCTTATTTTTTTGGGTCCTGCCTTCTTGCGGCTTCCATTTGAAGATGAGCTTTTTTTCTGCTTCTGGTTGAGTGACTGGCTTCTTCGATTTGTCACAAAAAAGGTGTGAAAATTAAATTAATTCTGATCAAGAATATGTAGGGTTTATGGGGCCGAAAATGACTCCATTCCGTGGTAAAACGTATTTTTAAAGATAGTTTGAATGGGTAGTCAGAAAGAAAAAGCCACCAAGCGGCCGTAGTTTGAACTACGGGAGAGAGCGCTAATGTGACACTGCGTTGTCCATGAAAACTTCGATTCGGTTCGGGTTCAAAAATGTTTATTTTTTACATTATGAATTTTACTTTTTAAAAAATTGTTCTTTGAATTTTTACTAAGTTTTTTCTTTAAGTTGTTTAAATTATCATTGGTTTAAAATAGTTGTAAATATGTTTATGGAAGTTAATAAAATAGATAAATTGTCAACTAATAAAATGTAATTTAAAAAATTATAAATATTCAGGGAAATCTATAGTTTTGTGAGTTAATATATTATTATAATACATTATAATGTATTATATTACAAAGAAACACCTCACCACTCCAACAGGTTGAATACAATTTAATTGAAGAGAAAAAAGAATCTAAAAAAAAAAAGAATCTAAAAAGCAACAAAAAATGGCGCTGGCCAAAGGAAAAAAAAACAAAAACACCCAGTGACAGTAAAATAAAATACAAATAAAAAACAGGGAGAGAGAGGGGAGCAGATGAAATAAAAGAAATACAAGCGAAAACAGAAATTTAAAATAATAACAACCCAAAGGAAAACAACATTTGCAGATATTTTTGCTCTCCCGCCCCCATTGCGGTGATGTTGGGTTGGAAAATTGTCCCAAAAAAGGGGTGAGGGTGAGATGGGGAATGGAAAACGGAAAAGGCCGGACAGGACAACACAGGACATACGCACACACACACACACACACAGAGTAAACAAACGAATGAACAGATATCCCAGCCCCTCCTCCCCCCCCATCCATCCCACTGAAAGACCGAAACCCAACAAAACATTGGCAACATACAAGGCCATAAACTCACACACTCACAGGACCATAGATCGAGTCCTGCGATACATACATACATATATGTATCATATATATACATATTTGGATGCAGGAGAACGGACCGAATGGTCCCATCCTTGGACCTTTGGGGGGTTGGAACGGAACTGAGCTGCCGAACTGCCGAACTCGCCGTCGCGCAGGACGATGCAGGACCTTTTATATTTACATGTCTTAAAATTTTAAAAAGGACTCTCAGGGTGGGGCCAGCGACGACTGGAAAAGGACCTTGGCATCTGCTTTGCATATAAACACAGCGGGAAATTAATAATTATTATATTTTTTCTATATTTATTTTTAAATTTAAATAAAAAATTTTAATTAGAAACCAAAAGCAATGTTTTGAAAGGGAAAATGGCCTGGAAAATACTATTTTTATTGCACTTATTTTTCATTTAATGAAAATAAATTTTTAAAATAATCAGAGCCACACATTTCCTTGCAGTGTCTTCATGTGGGTTGTCTTTTGTTGGGTGTAGTTTTGACAACCGAATTGTTGCTGTTCCTGCCGCTGCTGCTGCTGTTGCTGCTTCTGCTGTTGCTTTTGCCGGGGGGCCATTGTGTATGCATGTGTTTTGTGGTCCTTTTGGGCGCTGCCCGTGTGCGCGGTCCAAGGAGAGTCCACCCGGAGTCCCCAGGTCCTATTCGAGCCACCGAATCGCCGAATCTCCATATCCTTGGTGTCCCTTTTGGTTCCGTTTCATTAGTCGGACTCCCGTTTCGTTTACCTTTTTAGCCCAAGCAAGGATACCGCGCAAATCCTTGGATCCTTGGACCCTATATATGTATATGTATACATATGTATGCCGAATTGGATTTATACGTGTATAATAAAAGTACTTGACGGGAGGGCCAAAACACTAAATGACTATAAAAAGCACTTTGAAGAGGGTCAAATGGAGATAAATTTGCAAACACACACACACTCTTATGTGTGTGTGGGCAAAGGACATGCGGAAAGGATATTTGCTTGTATCTAATGTGTTTTTATTCTCGAGCTCGTTTTCGTCTTACATTTTTACGATTCAGCCGGTCACTTTGGCCGGTTTTTCTTTTTTTTTTTTTTGGGTTGGACGTGGGACAAGGGATAAACCCACTCGCACACACACACACACACACACACACACACACACACACACTAGCATACCCACTTTGGGGGGTGGCTGTTGGCTGGGGATGTGGCGTATTTTATGGCCGCTGTTAAAGCTTTTTGCGGCAACAAGCATTTCTCTCGCCGCGCGCCTTTTGATCCTGTGTCCTGCCAGACATCCTTAGACCCCTTAGACCGCCACCCCCCACCCCTCCCTGTGCGGCGTCCATCATTCACTTATTTGAATAGTCCATGTCCCGTGGCATGGGGGACAGGCAAAGGGATGTGGATTCCGATTCCGATTCCAATTCCGGGCCATTGAGCGACCAAAAAAGGATATTGGCTCGTTTTGTGATTAACTGAAATTCGATATACGCATTTTTGGATTGGTAACAAGCATATGGAACGCCAACCGAATTGCCATGGTTTCACCGAGGGTTGCAGTTTTTCTTCTTCTGTCAAAAAAAAAAAAAAAAGAAAAAATAGGATATGTAAATAGGATTGTTTTGATTTTTCATGAACTTTATTGGCTCGAAAAAAGATACACGAGTATTAATGTCAAAATACATTAAAGTGAAATATTTAGTGTTTGTTTTTACATTTTATTTCTTAGTTTGGTCAAGTACATATAAATTCACTTTTTAAGGTAGTTAAAATAAAATAATTGTGTTTATACGTACATTAATTTTATTAATAAATACAAAATATTATCCATAAAAAAAATTATATCTTATAAGCTAAATTAAAAAGTAATTTTTGTAGCTTTTTAGTTTCTAAGTTTTCTTAGAAAATAATTAATAAAATATAATATTATCATTTTTAAAGGTTTACATTTAAATTTTATTTATATGTATATATGTATGTATTATATATATTTTATATATTTCATAGATTATATACATTCTATATATTTTATATAAATTTTATATTACATTTTCAATTCTCAACTGACGCCTTTTCAAATTGAATATTTAAGAGGCTTGAATGTAGTTTTTATTTTTGTGGGGAAACCCCCCGCGGGACTATTTTCTGACAGCCTCGCTGCAACTGACCCAACGCCCAGACCCCACAGGGCCCGCCCTCTTTCCAAACCCAAAACCCAATCCATAAGCGAAATCAACTTTTCCCCGTGGCGGCGGAAAAACTCGGGGAAAAACAAAAATGTAACTCGATACTTTCCGGGGAATTGCTCGGCCACTGGGCTTTTTGCATCGATTTCTAATTGCGATCTGTCAATTACTCGGAGAGTTATGGCCCAGAAAAGTTTCGGTTGTTTTTATTTTATTTTTTTTGTAGGATTGGTGTTAAGGCTGTGGAATTCCCCCGGCGGCGGCCCGTCAAATGTTGCAATTTTTATGCTTTTTTATGGCTTATAAAAAAGCAATAACAACACGAAACCCGATATCTGCCACAGCAAAGTTTTCCTCTAAGTGTTTTCCTGTCCTGCTTTTCCTAGACAAACATGATTAATTTCCTTGTTGATTTTCAGTTGTCAGTTGTCTTTGGTTTTGGTTTTTTTTGGGTGGAAAATGTGATCAATCATCGTTCTTGGATTTACCGTCGGCGTTGCTAATGAAAAGCCTAATTGGGGTTTCGCCATTTGACCATTGGTCTTGCGAAGGACCTTCGAAGTACCTTTGCAAGTACCTTAAAGGTGCCCTTTGAAGTGCCCTTGGCAGGACCCTCAAAGGACTCGTCAGCGAACCCGTTTCAACGCCTCGCTGCCAAAGGGTTGCTGCTGCTGCTGGTCATCCTTGGCCTTTTGATGATCTCAAGATCACCACTGGTCATCAAGATGGTCATCTTAATTGGGCTGCCTGGAGCTCAGGGTTCAAATTGATTAGGGTTAAGAAAATTGCCGTTCAAGGGTTAAGGAAAAGAAAGTGTGCGATTTCGGATGGGTTGAACTCAAGGTTAATTAACGAATTTTATTTTAAAGACTTTTTACGGATTTTATAAATATGCAATTTTTGTTAAATGCAAACTATGAAAATATCTGTGAATTTAATTTGTCATTAATAGAAATATATTTTTTTTTAATAGTAAAAAAATTTCTATTTTGTGTCTAGATTTTGTCTTCTATTTGGCTTAAATTAAATTATAAAATAAAATTAAATTAAAGTACATTTTCAACAATAATATTTCAATAATAATATTTTATATAGACTTTCACTTAAAATATCAATTTATATCTTTAGTTTTTAGCATCTTGATGGAATTTAACAGAACCGTATTTTTTTTTGTTCGAAGTAAGTTTATTATATGTTTATTAATTCTTTAATATAATTTCATTAATTGTTTATTTATTATCAAATAATTATAAATGTTTATTGTTATCATTTCACTTTTGAAAAAGAAGTTTCCTTTCGGCTGTTAATCGTTCGAGGGAATGTCTACAACTGATTACGAATGTTATCCCTAAAATTCCAGTATCCGATTCTAGGCCCACAGTCGTGTCCCAAATAAAGTTCCCTAAACCCGAATTTCGGGGTCAAACTAAAGTCAACTCCCAGTTCCAATCAGAACAGGGATCGACCAATCGCACCTAGTCCTCGGGGGTAGTTAGGGATCAAGGATCCCTTCCTGTGCACTGCGATCAACCCTTATAAGCAGCAGAGCGAGATGAATATACAACATATATATTTGTAATTAAATATAGAGGTAGGTAGGCACCAAAAAAGGTACAATTCAAAAGGTGTAACTCGTAGAACTGAGTCCCAGTAAACCTATTGACATATATTTACATAATCCGCTTAGGTTTGAGCAATTTTCGAATTTCTGCTTAGCAAAACGAGGGATCTATCCATTTTCCTATATCTTTTTAGCAGTTACAAATGGTATTTTGATCAAAAAGGTTTAGATTTCAGGTTTTTTTTTATTAATCTATCAATCTGTATCTGTTTAAGAATTTTGTGCGTAGTTTTTAATGTTTTTTTTAACTAACAACCAATAATATAATTAAGATTAAGCTTTCTTTATTTTATTTACAATTTTTCTGGTGGTTTTTAATGTTTATTTTTAAGCTTTTCTACAGCTAACTTTTAATAATAAAATAATATCATATTAAAATCAAATCAAACTTTATTTATATATATATATTTATATATATGTTAATTCTCCAAATTATATTTTACTTATATGCTAATAATAAAATATATTGGGAAATATTTATCTATACTAATATTGCAAAGTAAATTATAAATAAAATATTTTATGTGAGTTTACGCATTTTATGTTAAAGCTTATCATTTTAACTATTTTAACTATTTTTAATTTATTTAATTGCTTAAATATTATTTCTATCTATAACTTTAAGTTATCATTTATTTGAAAATATTTATCCAGTGTAGAATCTTTGAAAATTAAAACCTTAAATATAAAAATGTTGTGATATATAATAAATAATAAAGGACATTGTTTGGTATACCCAAAAATCTGTATTATATTCTTTTAATATTTTTACAGATAGTTTTTGCACATTTAATTGGTTAAATATATTTTTTAACTATAACCTTTTAAGATATAAATATTTTGTGGATATAATCTTTACAATTTATTTACTAATTATTTATGTCGGGGGTCTACATATTTTCGTTCATTAAAATAAATCATTTACAAATTTAATAAACAATTTTTTACCTTGTTTTTATATTTTATAAAATGTATTCCCCTGTAAAATATTTGTTTTACCTTCAATTCTTCACATTTATTTCTTATCCAAAAATGGCATAGCCTATTTTTTGGGGCTCAGGACTTGGCTTGGCTTTTATAAAATCCAAAAAAGGAATGTCTCTGTGAAGGAAGTAGGATATTTTTGAGTTTCCCAAGATATCAAAGTGATGTATGCGTGTGTGTGTGTGTGTGTGTGTGGGAGGAGGGTTGAACCATCCTTTCTCGGATATCCTGGTGTCTAGACCTTAAAAACAATGAATGCCAGCAGAATATCTGTTTGTGATTTGTTTGGAATACTTTTTCACCCACACTTGCATATGCATACATATATATATATATATACATTTATTTAAATATTTTTCAAGGATTCTCGAATTAATTTACACACACACGCATGCCATCAAGTGACAATTAGAAGGCACACACGCATACATTTACAGTGAAGAAAGGACACACACAAGGAGCCAGAGAGAGCGAGAAAGCCAAAGGAAAACAAAAGGTTAAATTCGCTTTCAAATGGTCAGAAGCTTTTAATGAGTATGGGGTCTGTTGCCTTCGTCCTGCGTCCCTTAGCCTGCCTTATCCTGATGATGGCGGATAGGCAGGCGCACTGAGTGGGTGACCAACACAAAGGACTTCGCCTTCGTCCGTGTGTGAGTGTGATTTGGCTAAAAGGGTTAATGCTGCCGGCAAGTAAACACCACCGGCCAGGGCTATCCTTGGCGGACAAGCGGACATGCATGGACATACATGGACATATACGGACCCGGGGGAGATGTCAGGGATATAATATACATATGTACACACACAGGGATATATGGAGAGTAAACAGGACTATCCATGGACACAAGGGATATGCGAGACTTAAGGACCGCGCGGATAGAATCCACCCGCTGCCGCCATTCTCGCTTTCGCTCGCTCTTCTTCTCTCTATCTCTCTCTCTCTCTCTATGGTCCTTATGGAATTCCAAGATGTCCGTTTTGGTCCAGGGATTACCAATAATTAGAACGCAACTTAACCCCGTCCGCCATACGGCTTAAAAGGCAAGTGTTCCGATTAGGCAAGCAATATCCCCTCATCAATTAACTGAGTTACAAGCGGAATAGAAGAAATGTTGAAATTTTTGTTTTAAATTAACTAAAAATTAAATAATAAAGATTTTTCTTTGGCTTTTTGGTTAGAGTCATCAGGAGTAATCCCATACAGAGAGAAATCCAAATAATAAGGAGTTCCTCTATTGCCACCAGGACTATCTATACAAACTTTGTATATTGAAGGAAAAACAAAATTGATAATCAGGGAACTCATGAGAATTTACAAAGCAGTTTGTAAGCACGTCGTAGGGTGCCTATGCCTCTTCTGTCAGTCCTAGTCTGTCTTTTGCTATATTCATTTCCCAAAATCATAACCAAAATTTTATAAACGTGAAAATTTCGTTTCGTACTTAAGCTTTCGGCCGAAAGTGACTATTAATCTTAATTATTGTGAATATTTGAAGCATACAGGAATCGATGAGATCCTCGTTCTCCTCGTGCTTTTACAACATCTCGAGGAGGGGGAGGAACTCAATGAATCTTTGAGTGCAAACACTTCCTTCTGACCGAACTGTGGTGAATTTTAAAAGTGTAACTATCAATCGGATTGAAATTCTATACTCCAAAGTGGTATTTAAGTAGCATCTAGATTCTATTCTCTCCTTGCTTTCCTCGTCCATGTTCAAATAGAGGAGGGCGGAGAGAGAATTGAATCTTTGTATGCGAACACTTCCACCCACTTGTGAGCTACCACTCATCCCGATCCGTAAGAAACTCAAAAGAGGAGCAAGACTCTGTCACTGGCTGAACAGCGGAGGAGTGAGATTAGTCCGAAGAAATTAAATTTTGATACAGATGGAGCGGAGGAATCGTATTAATGATGCAGATTATCCAATTGGTAGGCTTAAATTGAAATTGGAGCTTCGCCATTCTCAGTTTGACCCAAGACCATCCTGATGACTACACCACAGGATTCTTCACAGGTATCTGTATGGTTTAAACTTGGGTACAAGTAGGTAAGCATCGGTCTTCTGGCTTTGTTTCGTCGGTTGCAGTAAGGCTTAAATACATATTCAATTATATATATGATAATAATTTAATATTATTTTTTATTCGTTTTCAGGGCATTGTAATTTTAGTTGAAAGCTTGCAAAACGGTGAAGGAATCATTTCCGACCCCATATATCATATATATTCTTGATCAGCATCTTCTGCTCTTTCGATCTAGCAATGTCTGATGGAAAATAAAAATTTAAAATTTTGATCGATTTTTTCAAAAATTTGTAAGGGGTTACATCATTAAAATTTTCAAAAATTGATGAAATTTTTAAAATGTTCTAATTGTAATCTGAATATGCAGTTTTTTTTTACCTAATCGAAACTAACAAGTAAAAGTATTTTAAATTCATTTTAAAGAATTTTTGGCCAAGTTATGATATTTTAAAAATTGGATAGTCTCAAAAAATTAGCATGTAAAAAATATCAAATTTAATCAATATATTTTAGGTGTTGTTTGTTATAAAAGAAGTCAGAAGAGCGAATGATGGTTAATAGGCATATATATTTTAATTCATCAAACAATATACCAAGCCTTTTGCTTAAACATTAAATATTTCTATTATTTGTTAGCCTTAAAGACGATTTGTAAAAAAAAAAATAAAAAGTTTCTGATTTTTTTGCTTTAATAAATACTTGGCTGACTCTCGCAATAAAAACAGCAAAAATAAATTACTTTAAATGTATATATTTTAAATTTTAAGTATATTTAGTACATAAAGAAAACACTTAATATTTTTAAGGGACCTTAAACCTTATACCAATGTGAAAATCACCGCAGGTCTCAGGCTAAACCGACATTAAAAATAAATTACGGAAAGCTGGCTTTTACTTTTATTATATAAAATATTATTTATTGTTTTGTTTTATTATATGGTATATTAATTATTTATATTCTTTTTTTATTACAGATTTTATTAATACAGATTTTTAATGATTTATTTGCTTTCTAAAATATCCGATTTGAAATCCTGCCAAAGGATGTCGCAGTTCGGGGTTGATGGACAAACTTTATAATGAGAGCGGGGAACACACGCGTGCCTCAAAATATTTACACACAACGGGCCAAGGAATCGCCAAAGGACGAAGGAGGGAAGCTCTTTCTAAGTGTGTGTGTGCCAGGGGGTTGTGCGTGGTGTAGACTGGCCGCTGGTCGGCTGTCCGGTCAGCCAGGATGTTGGCCTTTGGTAATTTGTTGAGCTTCAGCTTTGCATTCAGGACATTTGATGCCTGCCTCTGTTATCCTGCCATCCTGCCGGTTCTATGCACTGCTCAATGCTGGCAACAACCCCTTTTTCGAAAACTTTTGGTGGAAACTTGTTTTCCAGCTAGAGAGAGAAAGAGAGAGAGAGATAGATGGAAGAGGAAAGAGGGGTATGGGTCCTGTCATGGCGATTGTTCCAGCTGCGAATCGCAAGGACTCGGAACTACGGCAAAAACTGGGAGGCACGCACGCACGCAGAGATTAAAGGTTACCACTCGCGACCTTGCCCAAAAAAATAATACAAAATATACAAAAAATATACATATATGCAGGGAAATATAGAGAAATATTGGACGGGAAATGGAAATGGAGGGAGGAGGAAATGCCGGGGCAGCAGCTTGTGGCATGTACGTGCTCGTTGCCCCGAAATCGCGCCGTAAATCATTATGAGCTGCATAAATGCTTAACAAAATGTTTCAATGTTTTCGATTATAGTCCGGCCGCATACCGATAAATATTTCGATAACACATTGAACTTTGCTCCGTAATGGGATACGAAGATCTGAAGGATACGCGGACGAAATATTAAAAAATTGAATGGGAGCAAAGCTTAAAATTTAGTTTTTATTACCTTTGTTTTGCATTTCTTAATTGTTTATTTTTAATTTTTAAAAACTTGAAAATTAATAAGTTCCATTGAAATTTTTACATAGCCGAAGAAAAATATATGTATGAAATATTTAAAATCTGTAAAAAATAGGTTAAGAACAATTGCAAACTTTTTTAGGGTATACAAATTATTGTAGAGCATTGCGCATATTTTTAAAGGTTTTATTTTAGACTCATCGCCAACACAAATTTATCAAGGCTCAAATTCTTTTATATTTTAGAATAATTATTTAAAATCATATAAAACCCATCTAAAATAATAGTAAAAATTCCCTAAGAGTTTCCAAATCATTTGAGTGGCTCATAATTGATTTTTAAAGTCACTGCCCCCACTAAATAATCTCACTTTCGCTTCAACTATTTTACAACTGAATATCTTCTTCCATATATTTTTTTTCTTGAAGATTTTGCCGGCAGATTTTCCAATTTTCACCCGGCAAAGTCCAAGTGTGAGTCCTTGTCTGGAGATGTGCATGTGGCAAGTGGCGTGTGTGTGTGTGTGTGCCGCAGGGCAGGGGACAGACCTAGTCAAATAAAACACTTTCTAAAATTTGACTTGGGCAGAAACCGCATTCATTACTCTTAGCCAGGAGCAGCAGCCCCGCAGCCAGGAATTTGCCGTTTTTAATCTCATTTCGAAAGTCCCTGCCACACACCCGCCACACACACCCGAAGACGAGTGTGTAAATATGAGCATTGGTCCAATCCGAAAGTTGGCGATGGAAAAATAAGTTCTTGCTGAAGGGGGGGCGAGATTGAAAATGATGGTCCGACAGATTTTGGAAATTACCAAAAGCCAACCAGCCGGCAGCCGGCGGGCAAGTTGCAGGATTCTGCCCTGGAGGCCAAAAGGAACAGGACATCTCCACATCCACATCCACATCCGCAGTGGCATCCGCATTGGGGTCCTGTCTGAAGTGCTGTCAAGTTGTCCTTTTTCTGGTTGTCTTTTATTTTTAAGTCGGCTATAATATTTATTTTATTTAAAAAGAAAGAATATAAATCTGTTTATTATTCTTAATTCAATATATTAAAGCCTTTTAATTTTTGCTTAAAAGTATATTCTAGGAACACAAAGAAAATCTCTAGAAAAATAAAATAAATCCTAAATAAAACTAGTTTTGCCTAATAAATTCCTATATTTAATTAATTAAAAAAAAACAATATATTTGTAATATATTTTCATAGCTAAATTAAATATTAAGGATCAAGTTTTCCTCAGCAAATGTAAGAAAATCTCTAAAACTAAAAAAAAAAATCAAAATCAAAAATGTTGAATTTTTAAAAGTGTTTACTTTTATTTTCTGTAAATAAATTTGTCTGTCCAAGATTCTGCTACTATTTTCACCGGCTTTTCCTTAAGAAAATTGGCCAGAGAGCAGCACTGGCAACCGCAGGACCTGAGCCTTGAGCTGGGTAAATATTTGTGGTTACCGAAAGGATACTTTTAGCTATGCGTAAATTCAAAAAGGCAAATTGGCAACTTCTGAGCGGGCTGTGTGTGTGTGTGTGCGGGTGGGTGGGTGTGTGGTTTGTGTGTGTGTCCATGTGTGTGTGTGAAGATACAATATCCTTTGGCATTGCGATTGCGTGAGGAATACAAACAAACACAAGACACATGTGTGTGTGCTTTGCCCTTTGGGCAGCCCCAAAAAAGCAGATTGAAATGGCCCCCCCCAACCCTGGAAAGCCTGTGTCCTTCCCCCCGCCCCCATCCCCACCCGATTTCCCCTCTGATTTCATTAGGACGGTGACCAAATAAAATTTATTAATCCTCGGGCTAATAAATAGTGCGACATTAGCACACAGAAAAGGGGCAGCCGAGACCGCAGGACCTTTGCCAGGGGTTGCTTTTTCCATTGGGGGCAAAAGTGGCAAATTTTCTGCCTCTTTTTTTGTTGTTGCTATTCCTGCTGCAGCATCCTCATCTCATTAAAGGGTTCAGCAGGGATCACAGGATCAGAGCAATTAACCCCAAAAAAAGAAACAACATACCAATAAAAAACACACACTGATGATCTGCCGGAAGCTGGATCACTCCACGCTCGAAAATGAGCCAGAAAACGGGTTATTTTGTGAGAAATAATTGTTGACCTTTGGTCCTGCAATTTAGGGAGATTCAGCATCCCTTCGGGGCGGTTCCGGAATTTAATTAGTCCTCCGCGTGATTCTCAGGTGAAGAGGCAGGGCAGGGGGCGACGTGCCACAATGCCAATCGCAGCTCAACTCTTTTGTTGCCATAAAAATTTCAACATGTGCCCCTCCCCCGCCCCCCAACCGGCAGGCAGGTGTCCTTTGGGGGTAAATCGCAATTGCCATAGGCACACGCCCCATCTAAATTGTCACTAATCACGCAATTAGAGTTTAATTAAAGACAAAAAGGTGAAAGCGAAACAACACTTTTTTCTGTTTTTCTTTTATTTGTTGCATATTTTGTTTTAATTTTGTTTTAATTTGTCCTCCCGCCTATCTATCTCCCTGTAATTGTGCAACAAAGTTCAGTAAAAATCTAACTAGACACTGAACAAAACAAAAAGGGGTTTGTCCTTTGAGGAAAAATATGCGAAATTTAATTAAATACATTTTCTGAACAATTATATTCAACTTCTCAAAAATGATTTCTTATTTTACAGTAAATTATAAAGCCTAATTTCATAAAATAAAATTCTGCTTATTATTCCAGTGTATGTGCGTGTGTGAGCCAGGTGGACAAATGGATTTTCCAAATAAGCAAAGGTACAAAAAAAAAGAAAAGCTACCAACAAGAAAACGCAGAAGAAGAGTGAGCTTGGAAAATGGGAGGACAACAAAGGCAATGCCAACTCGGGATTGCATTCGTATTCGCATTTTTTTTTTGTTTGAAAGAGCTACCAAGAACAACAACAGAAACAACAGCTGAAGGAGGGGGAAAACGGGGGGGGAAAAACCAAGGGAAAACCAAGGGAGCATTGCGGGGCGGGGAGAGGGCCTGCTGGGCGGAAAAGAATGCAAACAACCCAGTGAAAAGTTAGAGAAGTCATTGAATGTCAGCCATGCACGAAGCGAAGAGATGAGCTCCGAAGAGGTGAGAGACGGGGGACAGGTGGAAAAGTTGCACTCTCCACTGGCCAGGTTTTTCCATTGGCCCCACACACACCTACACACACACACACATATATATATATACATATATATATATATACAGCAGCTCTCACATACTCGTTTCGCCGGCTTAATGATTCTTTTATTCATTATTTCTCCTTTTTTACACTCGACTGTCTCACACTCTTCTTTTCTATATATATTTTTAGCACGCAGAGAAAATAATCAATATTTATTGTATATTTTTCTATATAATAATAATAATAAAAAGAAATAAACAAAATATTATATATGTATATAATACGAATATATATAAATTACAGGGCTTTGTAATTTTAGTTAAAAGCTTGCAAAACGGTGAAGGAATCATTTCCGACCCCATATATCATATATATTCTTGATCAGCATCTTCTGCTGGTTCGATCTAGCCATGTCTGATGGAAAATAAAAATTTAAAATTTTGATCGATTTTTTCAAAAATTTGTAAGGGGTTACATCATTAAAATTTTCAAAAATTGATGAAATTTTTAAAATGTTCTAATTGTAATCTGAATATGCAGATTTGTTTACCTAATCGAAACTAACAAATAAAAGTATTTTAAATTCATTTTAAAGCATTTTTGGCCAAGTAATGATATTTTGAAAATTGGATAGTCTCAAAAAATTAGCATAAAAAAATATCAATTTTGCTTGTAACTATGGTAAATCTGATCCTTGGACACCTCTTAACTTAATACTAGAAAGGATAACAATTGGTTTTAAGTTCAGGCAGGCTGCTTCCTCATTTATTTATTATGTAAATATTCCAAAATAAAAAATATTTATTTTATATATAAAACCAAAATAAAAACTATTTATTTCTATATAAAAATATAAAATTAAATATATCCTAAATAGCTTAAGACCTGCCTCTATTTTCTGGCAGTGCCTGCATGCGTGTCTGTGTGTGGACAGTGGCGCAAAGTTAGCCAGCGTGGAGTGTTAAGGGAATGGGGGGGAGGAGGTGGTGTTGCATCCCATGGGCGGCTGGGGCCAGGACTACCCACAGGAGGCCACCTACCCTCCTTCGGGTGGCAGGGGGAGGCTGCCGGCGGAGCTGCGCTTTGGGGCTCTTATTAACGAACCAGCGAGTGCGCGAGCGAGCGTGCCTTGTGTCCTGTGTGTGTCCTGCCGTGTGTCCACACACTCGCAGGGGATACTGCATGTGTGTGTGTGTGTGTGCCGTGTGTAAAGACAATGTGCACATGCACTTCCACACACGCACAGACACCGCACGAAATTCGCTCGCACCAAAAAGGAAGCATTGAAAGGACCTCGACCATCCGCTCTCTCGCTCTAGCCCTCCCTCTTCCCTCTTTCCTCATCCCGCCTCCCCCTTCCCCCTTCCCCCTTTGCAACACCACAAAGGGTCATGGACAGTATGAGAGTCCTTAGACGG
This sequence comes from Drosophila birchii, assembly GCA_035046345.1. NCBI lineage: Eukaryota > Metazoa > Arthropoda > Insecta > Diptera > Drosophilidae > Drosophila > Drosophila birchii. Next base: position 5,293,035 of record JAWNOA010000043.1, on the reverse strand, counting down.
CACAAAAGAAAGGCTTAAGTTTCCATTTGGTCTCTAGAGCACGATATCCAGCGACCAGGACACACACACACGACTGTCCTGGTACATAATGTGCCCATGTGTCCATGTGTAGCATCCAGATACTATATGCTCCTTGCTCTCCTCGTCCATGTTCAAATCGAGGGGAGCGAGGAACGTATTGAATCTTCGTGTGCGAACACTTCCACCCACTTGTGGGTTACCACTCCCTCTGATCCGTGAGAAACTCAAAAGAGGAGCAAGAACTCTGTCACTGGCAGAACAGCGGAGGAGTGAGATTAGTCCGAAGAACTTAAATAATGATACAGATGGAGCGGTGGAATAGTATTAATGACACAGATCATCTATCCAAGATCAATCCATGACCATCCTGATGTCTACACCACAGGATTCTTCAGGTATCTTTATGGCTTAAACTTGGGTACAAGTAGGTAAGCATCGGTCTTCTGGCTTTGTTCTGCCGGTTGCAGTAAACCTTAAATAGATATTTAATTAGATATATTGTAAATATTTTAAGATATATTACAATAGTATAATATTATTTATTATTCGTTTTCAGGGTATTGTAATTTTAGTTAAGAGAAAGGAATCATTTTCGACCCCATATGTCATATATATTCTAGATCAGCATCTATTGCTGGTTCGATCTAGCTATGTGGGATGGTGCCCCAAAAAATAAGAATAAAAAAAATATCAATTTGCAATATGCATATATAATATATAAGTATTTTTGGTGATATAACAAAAAGCAAGATCGAATGATGGCCATGCCTTATTGGACACATATTCATAAATATTAAAATCAACAAACAATAAATCCACTCCTTTGCTTAAAGATTAAATATTCATTTTATTTTTGTAGCTTTCAAGATTATTTGTAATAAATAGTGTATGATTTTTTATACTTTAATAAATACTTATCTGACTCGCAATAAAAAACGAAAAAATAAATTAATTTAAATGTATGCACACACACACCCGACTGTCCTGGTACATAATGTGCCCATGTGTCCTGTGGGTGGGCATTCTGGCAGGATGCCTGGGATGGCGGAAGGCAGGCGCTTCCCATTGCCCTGTAGAGGAAGGAGCCGCAGTCAGACTCAGACTCGGATTCAGATTCAGTTTCGGTTTTTGGGTTTTCGGTTTTCGTTCTCGTTTTCGGTTGCCATTTTCCTTGTGGCATGTACATCCTTTTACGGGTTTGTCCTTAAAATACCCAGTGATTCGGGCTATATTAGTTATTGCAGATAACTTTTATCTAATTAATAAACTAACAAAATATGAAATATTAATAAGATCTGTGTATGTTGATTTTTATTAATTTCAATAATTCCTTAAATGTTTAACAAGAAAAAAGAACATTAATTTTGTTGTTTACATTTAATATAAATTATGGAAAATAAAGTTAGGGACAAGGCTTAAAAAATCAATTCTTTTTATGGCATTTTCTCTTACACGATACTCTTTGGCAGAGTCCTGTCTGTGGGCTTTAATTTTTCGACCGTCGAATATGAATGTGCTCTTCCTTAACGGAGCAGAAGACATTTGTTCTTTGACTTTTCTTATGCTTTCCGGGGTTGGACACCCACTCACAGGACTCACAAGACTCGCAGGACTCCCAGGACTCCCAGTGGTACCTCTTTCTCTGTCCCCCTCTTGGGCCTGACCAAAGCCGAAGTTGAATTCGCGTCTGTGCGCTAAAGTTTGTGGTATCCATTCCATTGGCTCTGAGGGGGGAAGGAAACAAGCCAGGCTGCCAGCATTTTATTGTTTTGTTATAAACAAAAAATAGGAACAAAAACCAATCAGAAACGTATATACAAATATATACTAAAATGTATATAATAATATTATTTAAATTAAAAGGTATAAAAATAAAAATATAACAATAAATTGCCAAGTCTCCAAATTGATAAAAATATCTTGAGAAACAGCGAAGTTATGATTTTTTCTTTTATTTCCCCATTTTCCTATGACAGCTAAAGGATATAGTTGTCCGATTTTCATGAAATTAAAACCGAAATTCTGAAGTAATATTTATTATTATAGGTGACCAAGCTTCAAACTACGTTGGTCGAATGCGGCAATATAAACTGCCAAATTTGAATAATTAAAGAAAAAGTTATTTTATATATTTTTCTGCTGCTTTATAACAATATGAGAATCACTGGTAGTTTTGATGATTTTGACTAAGCGCCCGTAGTTTGAACTAAGGCCACCAAGCGGCCGCAGTTTGAACTACAGCTTCTGCGGTGGGGAAGGAGAGGGAAAGATGCTCATCTAGCTATAATTATAAATTCAGATAAATAAACGCTTTTAATGATTTTTACGTGTTCTACATTTAATTAAAATCCTATTTATATGCCATACAGTTGTCACATATTAATAGACTTTATAGGGTCGGAAATGTCTCCTTCACTGCGTTGCAAGCTTCTGACTAAAATTATAATGCCCTGCAAGGGTATAAAAACCAGAAAGAAAGTCCAAGGATCTCAGCAGAGATCTCTTTTCTTTGGGTCTGCTTTTTGTCGGCTAGCCGCCATGTTTGCTTAATGGCACCCACTCACTTACATTGTCCCTGCTGCCTGGTCCTTGGTCCTTTTTCCCTTTGCCAGTCCACAGTTACATGGACCAACTTCCGGTGGGTGGTTTTGGCAGCCATTCCACGGCCATGGCTTTCAATTAAAACATCACCCGGACCCGGGGACCCCTTTGAAATTATTCAAGTGGTCAGATGGTGTTGTTCATTATTTCTGTAGTTGTTCTTGTAATTGTGCACACTCGAACGGGGTGGAAATGCACACACAAGCACATACAGTATATATGTATATGTATATGTACATCCTGGTTGTATCCTGGCTGGCTTTCCTCCGGTTACAGTCGCTTCAATTCGAACATAATAAATTAATTTATCATCGGAAAAGAATCTCTGCCCGAGCTAACTCTAAAAGTTTCACCCCTTTACGTTATACCCGTTATATATCACACACTCACAGCCAGAGACAGAGACAGAGACAGAGAGAGAGAAAGTGAGACAGCACACACTTGAATTAGTCGCCTACACATCCTTGCCAGATCCTGTCCTCTGCCGACCCCACCACCAACACCGCCTAGGAATTAAAGCCACAAACCGAATCGCAGTCCTTGTATTCGCTGCGAGTTTTTCAGGCTGGCAAACGGGGGCAGGCAGAGGGGAAGGAACTAAAGGACCAAAGGACCAAGACCGATGCAAATGGAGAATGAATAATGCTCGCCAAGTGGGGTCCAACTCTCACACACACACACACACATTCGGCAGCGCCATGTTATTAATTGCCCACCTTCAAGGCGAGGCACAAGGCAATCCCAAAAGTAAAGGCATAGTTATTATATATATCTATAAAATATATACTTTGTTTATTAAATCAATGTTTTAAAATATCATAAACAAAATATAATTCCAATGCGTATAGAAAAAATTCAAATTTGGCGGATAAGGTGATCATCCGGCTGCATTTCCAAATTAAAATAAGTGACTTTTTGGCTTTCCGAAACTTTGATTGCCATGCCATCTAAGAAATCAAACTTGACATTCCCACAACAAATCCATTTTACTAGCAGAGAGTTTTTCCACTGAAATATTCTTACCTTTTTTTAAAATTCCATTTGGAAGGCCACAAAAAAGAAACCCTGCTGGCTGCGAACCTTAACCGTTGTCCGTTTGCAACCTAAACCGCCTCTCTCTCTTCGAACATGTTCGACGGCGCTGGCTCGAACTGGCCAGTGGACGCGGTTGGGTGTGTGCATGGGTGGCTTGCTGACTGCGACGCCGGCAGCGCGGCATATGTGGGGTTCAGCTAGCGGCAGGATGTGTGTGTGTGTGCCTGCCAGCCAGATGCCAATTGAAGTTTTCGCACATGACAATTGGGGGGGCGACCAGTGGCTCTGGATTGGTCAGCTCGGGCCGAGTGTGCGAGCGAGCGAGCGAGAGGGAGCGCAAGCAAACGTCTTTCCTGTCGTAGCGCCATCTGGCGTGTCCTCCCGAAGTAGGGCCAACACGATCGGTTCCCAAGGATTTTCAGTCCACTTCCAACCTATGCTGATGTTGCATACTTTCAGGCTGCAGTCTGCTATAAAAAAGTACCTCCATCCATAAACCCCCCTATGCCAAAGGAGGAGATCCTTCTTTTTATGGCAAATAAAGAAACTTTGCTGTCTTACAGTTTTTCGCAATTTGTATGTATATTTTTTGGTTTTTTTCATTTTTCGTATTTTTTTTTAACACAGACAACTATCATTTAATTATTAATTTTTAAATTTTGTTTGGTTTTTGTTTATTTGTTGTTTTAGGGATTGTTTTTTTTTTCTTATTTTGCTTTGTTTTTCTTTCGATTTGTGTTTCCGTTTCATATTCATTATTGTTACTTTCAAAAAATTACACACACTTGAAAAATATTTGTTTGGTTTCTTTGTTTTTAAATGTTTTTCGAGAATCCAAGCTAAAAACCTTCGGCCCAAACGAGACAACAACAATTAGCTGGATTTGTTGTCATTTTCTGGGTTTTTATTTTTAGTATAAAGTTTTTGTTTTTTTTTTTGTTTTGTTTTTTATTATAGCTACAATTAATTTTCTAAGATTTAATGATAGTTTTAGTGTTGCTTGCTGGCTATGTTTCAATTCGTTTCGTTTCCGTTTCCGTTTCGGTTTCCGCTCTGCTGCCTGTGAAAAATTATAATAAAAATCCAGGAAAATAATATCCATAAAAAATAAAACATAACTCGTGTGATTTGTATTTTTTCTTGGGCTTTTGTTTATTCAGTTTTTTGTTGTTGCTTGCCATATTCATATATAGTAAATAGGGTGTGTGTCGGGGGTTGTGAAACACATATATATTTCGCTTAAATTTAGTACAAATTATGCACGGTAAAACTTCCTTGATAATCGGACTATATAAATCGTCAGTGGCAATGCGATTTATCGGGAATTATAATATTCAAATAAAATTCAATTTAAATCGCTTTGCCAGTGGGATTTTGGAATTCCTCTTTTCTTTTTTTGGTGGGGTTTTTTTTGGGGGGAGAGGGGGAATGTGTGTCCAAAAAAAAAAGAAGAAAAGAAACAAACAAAGTTTAAACTAATGTCCAATATGTATATACATATATGTGTGTAATTTTTGCGCTAAAAACAAACAATATTAAATATTTAATCATTAATCAAAATTTTTCCTTTTGTTTTCTAAGTTTTCTTTTTTTTTTGTTTTAAGTTTCCAATCAAATAACGAAAATCAACAGCAAAAAAACAATTTAGTAAAAAAATGCTCGCCTTCATTCAGGGTCCGATTTTTCGCTCAGTGTCTCTTTCGGTTGCCTCTGTCTTTTGTTTTAAATTTTATTAAATTATTTATATTTCTTTTTCGTTCTCAGTTCTTCAGTCTTCTAAATCTAGTTTTGTTTGTTGTTGTTTCGGTATTTATCTCTTTTTAATTGCTTTCATTTATATCCTTTATATCCTTCTTATCCTCCTTTTATATATATTCTTTTATATTTTCTCTTGAAGTTTTACGTACAAATTTGCAGCTCTCTTTCTTCATTAAACCGTCGATTTCTTCTTATCTCTTTTTGCCAATTTTTTTTTGCGCTGAGCTTAGTTCTAAAATTGTTTAAAAAAAATTTGTGTTTTATATTTATATATAATATATATATATATATATAGATTTATTTATGTATGTAAAAAAATTTGATTATTTTTCGTTTTTCTCGTTTTTAAATTACATTTAATAATAGAATTATGTCTAGGCAAAAAAATGGAAATAATAATAATAATAATAAAGGGATAAAGGAAATCATGGAGATATATTACGCGTACCATAAAGTAGAGAATTTTTACAAGTGTTCGTCTTTAGGGCTAGATTTCTAGATTTTCTATCAAAAAAAAAAATGTACATCGATGAACAAAATACGCACTCATTCACTCGCAACCACATATACATACATCGTATTCGCATATATATATCTAGGTATATATATATATATAGAGATATTAATTAGAGTATAATTTTTGCTTATTTTTGTGTGAATTTTTCAGTTTTTAAATATTTTTTTTCGGTGTTTTTGTTGTTGTTATTAATGTTAATTTTAAATTTACTTGCTAGAAAATACACTGGAAAACGTGTGTCCGATTATAACTACACATAGGTATACATATATATATATATACTATATATATATATATAACTATATTTAAATATAAATTACAAGCACAAAAAAATCAAAGGGAGGTTTTACGTTCGTGTTACGTGTGTGTGTGTGTCTTGAGGGGGTTAAGGGGGTGGTTTTCTTTTTTTTAGATTTTTAGATTTAAAAAAAAAAATAGTAAGTACGTTTTGAATGCTTTAAAATTATATTACATAACGGTTATTGCTTTGGTATTAAATGCCTCTGGTCGTGGTTTGTCGCCTGGAAGGAGCTGGAGCTGGAGCCGAAACTTTTTCACAAAAAGTCCTATGTACAGGGGTCCTAACATACACATCCCTAGGGATCTAGGGATATATATATATATATGTATATATATCTGTTGTATCTTTAGAAGATGCGCGACATGATGCGACTGCGACTGGTCGTCGGCGGCGGCTGTTGCTGCTGCTGCTGCATGGCAGTAGGCGGTGGTGGAGGAAGCGGCCCCGAGGGCGGGGCCAGGGGCATGGGAAAGCCACCAAAGAGTCATGCCTCCTCCTTGAGCGTAATGGGATGGACGCCGGTCATGCTGGAGGAGGCATTGGAGTCATTATCACCAGACACGCTGCCCGGCAGCGATAGATTGAACTGCGGCGGGTAGCCCACCACTCCCATCGGCGACAGTTGCTGCTGCTGTCCATGTGGCTGCTGCTGCTGCTGTCCGTGCTGCTGTTGCTGCTGCTGGGCCGCCTGGGCCGCTGCTGCTGCCTGTAGCTGCTGGGCCGCCGCCTGGGCTGCCTGAGCTGCTGCCACCGCATTGGCAGCCGCTGCCGCCTTGCCCTGATTCACCACACACTTGCGCATGTGCTTCTCCAGCGTCGAGGGCACACTGAATGGCATGTCGCAGAACCGGCAACGATACACATCCTTGCCCGTCCGCCCGTGCGTCTTCATGTGTCGCGTCAGCTTGGAGCTCTGGGCGCAGGCATAGGAGCACAGCTCGCACTTGTACGGCTTCTCGCCGGTGTGGCTACGGCGGTGCACGGTGAGATTGGAGCAGTTCTTGAAAACCTTGCCGCAGAACTCGCAGGTATCGTTGCGCTGGCGGCTCTCCTTCTTAAGCAGCGGTCCCTGAATGAGCGAGTTGGCTGCACCACCCAGACCCAGTGGCTTCAGCTTGAGGTTCTCGAAGAGGGCCGCCTCATTACGATGCAGGGCCTGAGACATGCCCCACCAATCGCCACCGTCCATCTTCATGCGTTTGCTCAGCTCGAAGGGATTGGGGAACGGATTGAAGAGCGGCACCTGCGATGGGGCACCGCCAGCAGCGGCCGCGGCGGCAGCATCCTGCTGGAACATATTGCAGTTCTTGGCGAACTCATCGCGCAGCCTGAGTGCAGCCACAGGAAGACCATTGAGCTTGTCTGCAGCTCCCACGGCGCCTCCACTGCGATTGTTGTTATCCGCAGCGGCGGCGGCGGCAGCCGCGGCTGCAGCTGCAGCGGCAGCGGCCGCTTCCTTGCGTCCGGACTCCTGCAGGGCCTGCTTGTAGGCCTCACTGTACTGGGCAATGTTGGACAGTCCAAACTTGTCCATGAGCTCACCCACCAGCGAGGTGGCGCCGGAACTGGTCGTCTTGGGGCTTTGGCTCTTGCCATCCAAACGATTGCTGACACTCAGATCCTCCGCCTTGTAATCCATATCCTCACATTCGTCCAGCTCATCCTCGTCCTCTTCCTCGCCATCGAGATCACCATCGGGATCGTTGTCGGGATCATTGTCGCCCATCTCCTCCTCAGACTCATCAGGCATCGGATCCTCATCGTTGTCCGCCTCATTCGTTTCCAGCGAATCGGCGCCATCATTGCTGCCATCGTCCTGCTCATCGGCCGGACTGCGATGGACCCGCATGTGCTTCATTAGCTTTTGGATGTGAGAGCATTCAAAGTCACAGGCGGTGCACTTGTAGGGCTTCTCGCCAGTGTGCGTCCGCTGGTGGATAATCAGATTGTTCTCGAAGCGGAACTTCTTGTCGCAATAGTCGCAGGCGAAGCAGTGCTCCGGCTGGAGGAGCTGCTGCTCCTGGCCGCTGTTGCTCGTCTTCGAAGGCGGCGTGCTGGCCGAGCGTGGTGTGCTGGCGAGGATGAGACCGCCCAGGCCTCCGTTTTCCGCACCACCCGCTGATGTTGTTAGCTTCTCGGGCGGGGTCAAAGAGTGCGGTCGGGTGGGTTGACCCACCAGTGGCTGCTGCTGCTGGGCGGCAGGCGAGGGGCTCGCAAAGTGCGGCGATTGCTTCTGTCGGGGACTCGGCGAGCTCGAGTTAACAGTGCTGCCAGCTCCAGGGCTTGTTGTGCCCGCAAGCTGACGCAATCGCTGCGAGTAAAAATCCATCTGCTGCGGTTCCAGCTTCAGGGAGGCTCCGGCGGGAGCTGGCGCTCCACCAGCTCCAGCCACACTGCCGCCCATCAAGCCGGGTGTGAGCTGCTGTTGCGGTGTCTGCTGTTGCTGTTGCTGCTGCTGATGGGATTGTTGCTGCTGCTGCTGCTGTTGCAGGCTCTGTGATTGCTGTTGCACGCTTTGTGGCAAGCTCTGCTGCTGCTGCTGTTGTTGCTGCTGCTGCTGCTGCTGTTGTTGTTGGGAGCTGAGGGATACTGGAGGCAGGGCTGCCGGAGGCACCGAGCCACGCTGGCTGCCACTGCTGCTGGACGACGGGGGACGCGGCTCCTGGACCTGCTGGACAGCTCCATTGAAGGCCTGCGCCTGGGCAGCCGCAGCGGCGGCGGCCAGATTGAAGCCATGATGACGAAACTGCTCGCTCACCAGCTGCTCCATCCGGTAGTGATCGGCGGGCGAGGGGCGACCAAAGAGGGGGGCCACCGTAGGAACTACATTGCCGGGCAGCGGCATGCGCAGCAGCTGGAAGGGATTGGCATGCATGGCCTCTGGTGGCGGCAGCAAAGGATGATGCCTCATTCCGGCGGCCATGGCCGAGGCCAGGTTCTCACGCTGCTGTTGCTGCACGCGCTGCTGCTGCTGCTGGGCGGCCTGCTGTTGCTGTTGCACTTGCTGCATTTGCAACTGCTGCTGCTGCTGCTGATGCTGTGGCGATCCAATGCTGTTGCTGCTGCTGTTGTTGCTGCCACCGCTAGTATTCACCAGCGAGTTGGAGCAGGCCGAGCTAACGGAGCTGGAAAGGATGCCAGCCGCTGCTGGGCTGCTCCTCTTGGGACTGGGACTCATTGCCGTTGGCTGTGGACTCGCCAGGCCAGAGGCGGCGGCGGCAGCAGCTGCTGCTGCGGCAGCCAAAGCCAAAGCGCTGCTGTTCAGAGCCGCTGGAGTGGCCACTGTCAAGGTGGCACCATTGCCATTGCTGCCAGGACTCTCTACGTAAATCTTGACGCCATGCGAGTGCTGGACATGCTGGATGAGACGCCAGGCGGAGGTGTAGCGAGTCTTGCAGGTGGAGCAGGTGTAGTTGCTGGGCTCTGGAATAAATTATAAAAACAACAAAACAGAGGGTTTAATTCATAATTTAAATTAATTAAAATATGCTTAAAAGTATGAATATCCTAATAAAAAATTGTGTAATAATTATTTCTTTATTTGTTCCTTGAAAATGTCTTTAGTTTAAGCAAATTCTAGCTTTAAAGTAATTTTGTAATCCCACAAAATAGTATTTTAATAATAAATCAAGTTTATCTTATTCTGACATTATTTTTTTAATCAATTTAAACATTTAATTTTCTAGGAAATCAAGGTTTTAATCATTTTCAATGTATGTTTTGGTAACTAAATGGTTTTCCTGCCTAAAAACAAGCAGCGGCGAGGTTGCCTGGCAATTTCGTTATTAATTATTAATGAGCTTGGTGGTGCCATACAGGATGTGTTAGCTAGGAGCCAGGATGGGGACAGGACGAGGCCAGGACGAGGCCGGGAACGAGGAGGCGAGTATTTATTTATTTATTGATTTTGCAGCGGTTGGCATGCCAAAATGCGCCAGGACACGCATTACACGCGGACGGAGATTGCCAATATTGCCAAGGATATTGCACCCCCTCTGCACACATAGGACAGACCATACACCATACACCACACACATAGACAGGACACGCAGGACACACATGTGTGTCCTTTTTAGTTTTCTGGCCGCGTTGTTGCGGTTTTGTCGCGACATTTGTTAATTTGCCATGGCGGAAATGGCAGCCGCCAACCACCCATGTCCTGCGACACATGTCCTTCCTCCTCCCCACTCCTCCCCTTGAGCAACAGATGTAAAATTGGAAAATTTATGAAAAATGTGCGGGACACTTTCGAAAGATAGCCAAGTATATTTTCTCGGTGTTTTTTTTTCTTTTATATAATAAATAAAAATGGAAAGCGAATGGCAGGAAGGTTGCTCCTTTCGGCCACATGTCGCCAGCAAGGACAACAAGGTGTTAATGCCTCGCAAGGATAAAACGAAGGAACTACCCCCGTGACTATGACGACGTTCTCTGCATTTAAATGACGCTTTAAAAAAAAGAAAACTACAGGCACGAAATGAAAATTTAACCGAAAATTATCCGAAATAAATGGAAAATGGAAGCGAGGCGGACACGCTCCACACTTTTCCTTTTTTTTTATATATTTTTTATAGATATATTTTTATGGCTTCAAGGGAGGCTTGCTGCTCGGCTGCTGTTTCCCTTCTCCTCAGCTTCCTGTCAAAGGTGAGCCGTGTTTAACATGATTTCGTCGCGACCCTTTTGGCAGCCAGGATCAAGGATCGCCCAGAGATCGTCGCAGGAGATCGGGGTAACTCTGCCCGCATGCCGCAGGAAATGCAAATGAATCTGACAGATAATGCCCGCGCCGAAGGGTTGCTCGCTAGTTAACAATACAAAAAGTAAGGGAAAAAAAAAACAACGAGCTAAAGAGGTAAAAGTTGTCGAAAAACATCAGGCATTTTATCCTTTTGGATCGCAGCTCGCGATGCGCACGCGCTTCGCCTTAATAATTATGTGGAAAATAATACAACAAAAAGGGGAGAAAAAAAAACGACAAACAAGCAGGATCGGAAGGCCATGAAAAGGATGCGCCAGGACGCGGGTTTGGCACGTTCTACTGATTTTTCGTACAGCAGCTGTCGTTGGGCTATAGAAAATATGTAAATAATTAATATGATTCTATAATCAATAGGGAAATAATTGAAATAATTATAAAAATAATATATTTTTGCAGCTTTTTTATTTATTTAAATGAAGAATATTTTAAATTATAATAAATTTAATATTTTTGCTGCATAGAAAAACAAAAAAAATGCCTATTATTCTTCTATATATTTTTTTATATTTATTTTTTCTATACTCTACTATCCCTCTCCCTTTTCTCTCTGTGCCTTTGCTGTGGCCAAAGGCCGGATGTCTTCTAGCACCGGAAATGCCAAATTGACCGCCAGGAAGTTGCAGTATAGCAGGGCCAACAGTGCGTATGGGCAATGCCAGCGGGTGGCCCTCAAAAAAAAGCATAAAAAAAATAGAAGCCAGAAAAAGGGTTGCCTGTAATGGGATAATTGTTGCAGCAGAGCAACCCCGACAGCCAGAGAGGATGCTGCTCCATGCAAAATCCCTTCTAAGCTCTACGTTCTTTCTCTCCACTCCTCCGTTTTTTATTTTTTGTTCTTCCGCCTTTTACACAAAGGACCCGGGCAGCATCTAATCCTTGAACGTGAAATTGCATGAGCCGAGGGCATTAGCCATTGATTTCGACCATTCGACCATTCCGGCAATGCCTTTTGCCTGGCTTAGTGCCAGCATGAGTCGATAATTGAATGGCCAAAAGTTGCGGTAACCCTTAACCCGTAACCTGTAAGCCTTAACCCTTAACCCTTAACCCACTCATGCCGTGCGCTCGGCTCTGATGGTGTTTCATTGTCGCTGCGGTCGCGACACGCTGTGTTCTGCCGCAAACAAAAAAATAAAATAAATATATTTGGATAATTAACACGCTGACAGGTGGGAAAAACAGTTCGTGTCCTGCTGCATATGTAAGGATATGTATTTATTTTTTTTTTGCAACAAATATCCATTTTGTTGACAGTTGTTGTGCTCTCTTTTTTTGTTAATGGATGACTGACTGACTGACTGGGTTGCCATGCCCACCAGCTCCATATTTATAATTACCAAATGGCCATTGTTGGCCCAAAAAGAGGAGTGAGGGGACTCGAGGGGGGAGTTGGGTTCGACAGGCGGCGAAAAAAACCGGGGTGGGGGTTAAAAAAGCGACGAAAACAATGCGTAATTAACGCAGATACTTTGCTGTTGTAAATGTATCTGCATCTGTATTTGTATCTGTATCTGTATCTGTATCTGTTCCCCATCTGTATCTGAATCTGTATCTGCGACTTGTCAGTTGAGCGGCATTGTCAGAGAGTCGAAACAACTTTTTTGTTATTTTCTTCTTTTTATATTTTTGTCAGTGACTTTTTGTTGTCTTCTGTGTTCGTGTCAAAAGCGCAAAAGTTCAAGGGTTAAATTGGCCTGGTCGCGCCGCGTATGTGTAGCTCTTTAACCCTTGGGCCCCCAACCCCTAAGCCTTAAGCAGCTCAACACTGTGAAAAAAATTTAAAAAAAAAGATACAACTTTTCCAAGTTCTAAAAATGATTTTCTTTATAAAAATACAAAAAGTCTGTTTTAAATGTATTTTCTTTCTAATATAAAGCTTTAAATTCATTTAAAAATTTATTTTAATGCATTTTTTATTATCTTTTGTAATTTTCATTTTTGTTTTACTAATTTACAAATATTTTTAAAGTATTTTTTCTATAAATTCCGTTTTAAATCATATTTAAATGCACTTTTCTTTTCATAAATTAATTCTTTTAAATTGTTTTTAGAAATTTAAAATAAATTGCAGTTCCTTAAAAATTCCTCACTCTTTTCTCGCGGTGTATTAATATATGGAAGCTGCATTTCGTATATTTTTAAGGACTTTTAAGGCCTATGCTGTGATGTTTTGCAAGTCAATCGCTTTGGCGTTGACACGCGACCTTCGCTGCTGTTTACCTGAGTGACCTTTGACCCGGCACCTCCTGCAACCCTTGCCCCCGGCCCCTACCCTCCCCCCCACACCTGGCACGTGTCACAAGTGTACATTTTCCATATAGAAAAATCTCTCCAACTGACCGAGGGTCTGTTTTCTGGTCCTTCCGTCCTTTGGTTCTCTCTCTGTGTGTGTGTTTTTTTGCAGCGCTTTTGTGCGTGTGTCAAGTCCAGTGCGAGGTCCTTTGTCCAGTCAAGTGGTCCTGTTTCCCCTTCCCACTCTTCTTTTCCTGCTACTCCTTTTTTTGTTCTTGTTCTTGCTGTTGTTGTTGTTGTGGCAGAGGACATTCCTTGGCTGTTTTTGAGGCATTCAAATTACCCTCGAGGGCAGCTTCAGAGCTGAGCTTTGTTGTCCTGCCTGGTTACCCTCGTGCATGCAGCTTCGACCTCTTCTCCTTTTTTTTTTTTTAATAGCTGTCTTTGGCTTTTCATCAGCATTTCGCATTGAAATGTCAAAGTCAAAGGGCCAAAGAGAGAGACAAAGAGAGAGAGAGAGAGAGAGTCGTCCTGCAGCAGGGGCTTCGATTGTCACGCTGTCCGAGCGAGTGTCCTTCCTGCAGTTTATCAGCAGGGCTTTGAAGTCCTTGTTGATGCCCGCAGTGTCCGCGCTTTTTCTACATTTTTATTTTCGGATTTCGGTTTTTGAATTTTTTTATTCTGTGTGTTTGTGTGTGTGTGTGTGTGCTGGGGGAGGGGATTCATAATGCAGCTGCAGCTTATCGCCGAGGGCCCGCGGCCCGATCAGCATACTACATATATCATATATATACACATAAAGCTATAACCTGGCGCACATCAAACACATTTTTCCACTGCGGGGCGGAATTTTAATTTTGCCACCCAAAAATGCACGGAAGGCGGAGGAGGAGGCGGTGGCAAATAAAAGGGCACAAGAACCAAAAGCAAGAACTCACCTGTGTGGACTGTGTTGGCCTCGGCATCGACCAGCTCCATTTTTGGCCGCTTGGCCGCCGACTGTTCACGCTGCTCCTCCATTTCCTCATCCTCAGCCTCCTCCTGCTCCTGATCAAGCAGAGCCTGCTGCTCCTGGCGTTGCTGCTGCTGCTGATCCTCGTAGGGCTCCTGCTTGACCTTGGCGGGATCCTGATCGAGTTCCTCGCCACAGCTAATGTCGCCGGTGGATTGGCGCTCGATGGCGGCGGGACTTGTGGGACCGGTGCTGGTGGTGGTGGTGGTGGTGGCCGCTGTTTCGCTGTCCTTGGGTGTGGTATTGTCGTTTTCTAAACCATAAAAATATGAAAAATGAATAAAATCCCGAAAGGATTGTCTGTGCAAGGACTTACCATCTACTAGCCGCTTGGGCGTGCTGCTGGCTCCATCCGCCAACAGATCCGCCGGACTCGGTGGTGGTGTGTGTATCCTTGAACCGCTGGCCGTGCTGCTAACCGCCGCTGCCGCTGCTGCCGCCGCTGCTGTGGCTGCTGCTGCCGCTGTGGCCGCTGCTGCTGCTGCTGCATTTACTCCGGTTCCAGCCCCTGCTCCGGCTCCCGGTACAATGGTCTTGCGGGCGGATATGGGGGCAGAGATCGAGGGCCGGCGATTGACCAGACTCAGTGGTCGTCCCTCCTCCGCATCGCGATCCATTTGCGGATTCTGGGTGGCGCACTGGCCATAGTTCTCCTTGTTGCACTGCAGCACCTTGTGCTGGATGAACTTGACAATGTCCGAGAGGGCGAACGCCTTCTGGCAGGCGCCGCATGTGAGGATGTCCTGCGTGGCCACGGCATCGTTCTCTGTGGAGTCGGAATCTGTTGAAAAGCAAGTGGGGTTTTGCATTATTAAATTGATTTTGTTTCATATTTTTCAACATTTATAGCTAAAAAAAATAAATCTTGAAGTATTTTTTAAAGATTATTAATTGTTTATATGGCTTGTTAAACATTCAAATTATATTTGAAAATATTTTTTAGAGTTATCTCTAGCTATATATTCGTTCTAAAATCAAATAAAGAGCTTCTGTCATGTCTTTTCCTAGCTCCTCAAGCTTCATAGCTACATAGTAGTGGGGGGTTTCCCTGATTTATTTAGTTCCCAGAACAAAAAAAAAAATCTAAGCTAATTCCTCAGCTCTTAATTTGAGCCACTTTTATGGACCCATCAATTCCGGCTTAATTTCCACGCTTCCCGAAATTGTATCCTTGCGGCTCCTTGTCACATTTTTATGGCCCGACAACTGCCTGGGCTGGCTTCATTAATTGTTCGCACAGTGTATTTACATATGGCCAGATAAGCAAATATATATATACATATATATACACAAAACCCGAAACCCAAAAAGCGGCAAACCGATAACCGAGAAAGCCTCGAAGCCTGAATGCCAATCTCCATGCACTTTAATTTATTTGCCGGGGAACAAAACAATAAAAATCGAGACCACCCCCGACCCCGATTTATTTGCATATGTGGCAAGGATTTTCTGGTGGTGCTGGCGGTGGTGGTGGTGGTGGATTGATTCCGATTCCGATTCGGAATCAAATTCCCCCCTCCTTGACCATAAATTCCAGTAGCAGAGCACACACATTCTGCAATTAATTCGGGGCGTTCGCTGGCTGCGGTTGTCATGGCTTATCTCTGCCCCAGAAATTAGCAACACCAGGCAAATATACATAAATAAATATAGCAGGAAAAAGGAGGCAGGAGAGGCAGGAGAGACGGGGTAGACAGGAGACACCAGGCTAGAGTCCAGGACCAGCAACTTGAGTGCCCTGAAGGCAGTTCAACTTTTGTTTTCCTCGATTCCCAGCGACAGGACTTGATTGACCAAAGGAGGTGGGGCAAATATCTTGCTATATATATACATATATATATATATATATTTCTATATCGAGAAAATATGCTTGAAGAGTCCATGGAGAAAAGAAGGACCTCATTGCCGCAGGACACATACAAAAAAGTTGAAATCGAAAATGCACAAGTTTTTTATTTTATTTTTTCGGTCAAAACTTTCATCTTTTCTCTTTGCCTTTTTTATTTCTGTTTTATTTTTTATAGTTTTTATTTTTACTTGTTTATAATTTTGTTTTATAAAAATAAAAAGATTTCCTAAGGGAAATTAAATAATTAAAGCGATTATGCATTTTTTTTGTCATCAACAAATGCATATTTATTATTCCTTTTTTATTATTATTTCCATCATTATCACATATCATTTTCCTCCTTAAACATGATTTTTATTACACACATTTAAAGCTATATTCTATATATGCTATAGCCCATTTTTTTATCCCTCAATTGTCTGACTTTCGTCGAGGACATCATCCTCAATTACAGGACAGGCGGCACACAGTTGTCAATTAGGAAATAGATCTATGAATTATTGACTCCCTGTCGCTTTGCCACTTGTCCCTTTTTTATATATGGTATATATATTTGTGTGTTCTATATTAGATTCTGTGGGTGTTTTTTTGTGTGTGTGTGTGTTATTTTTTCCTCTTTCTGCTTTCTTTTTTTTTTGTTTTGTGTCCATTCCGGAGGGCAGTTTGAGCAATTTGCGGTTTGCCAGGGTCCAAACAATAACTAATGCGCCCTAAGCGGGGATATCCTCCTACTCCTCCTCGTTGGCTTTTCCCTTGTCCGCGACCGTTGCTTTCCTCTGCTTTTCCCTCACTCTTCCCTGCTCCTTTCTATTTCTTTTTTTTATCAATTGATTGTCCTGCTTCTGGAGGGTGACACACATATGAACACGATGTCGTCGTAATTTCTGCTGATTGCCTGGGTGGCCACGCTCAATTTTCGCTTCAATTTGTCCCCTAGCTTTTCCTCCTTTTTTTCTATTTTTTTCCTATAAAAAGAATATGTTTTTTTCCCCCCGCCTCTGATGGGCATTTTCCAGATGATTATTGTGGTATTTATTGATTGGCCGGCCACGGCAATTGGCCAGGCCCAAAAAGCAGGTAAGCGGCAACACACCTTTGGCTATTACCTGTTTTTGTTGTTGTTGTTGTTTTTGTTTCTGTCTCAGAGGCGTGGCCAAAAAAGAAAAGGGGCAAGGAAAACGGAACGGAGTGGAACGGGGGCGTTGCCCGATATTTGCCTAAGCGATTAGATTAGATGTTTGCCCGGGAGATTAGCAGAAAGACAGACTGCAAGTTGGGTTTATATATATATATATTTATGAAGGGGCAAAAACTTATTGACAGCATGCACAATATTGCGCCAGCTGAAGAGGGTTAATTTGTGTGGGAGAGGGGGTTAAGCAGCAGCAACAGCAACAGCAGCTGTCCGAGGCAAAGGTGAAAGGGTGCCAGGATTCAGCAGGAACTGTCAAACGTGTCAGAGTCGCCTGACAAGTGTCAACAGAGTCCTTGCCAAATAGATTTCATAAAAGAGTGCCAGCTGAAGTCAGTCATAAATTGCATTAACCCCTTTTCTTTGGCCAAATCGAATGGGATTGTAGCGATTAAATATTGGAGTTTATATATGTATTTATTTATTTATAATAAGAAATTAATAAAGTAGTGAAGAGAAAGAAGTTTAATAAAGAGAACTTTTGGGAAAAATTAATTTCTTTATATTTTTATTTATTTTTAAACTGAGTTTAAAGAAAAGCAAATCTGTCCTTTTGTCTTAAAACTATATTAAAATATTTATTTATATAAGTAATAAATTCAGGGAATTATGGTGTAATATTTAAGAATGCGAAAGATTCTCTGAATTCTGTGTTATAAAAATAAAATAAAATAACATTTAAAGACACATTCCTAAAATAAAATTTAGGTTTAGGTTTACAAACCGATCGGTAAACTTTATTAATTTTTATTTTATATAATTATATATTATTTAAGCTCTTATTTATATATTTTAAGCTCTAAGTATGTTCATATTTCACAAATATGTAAAATCCCATTATTAAAACCATCTCTCAAGTCTTGCATTCCATTTTCGCTTCAATGAAGCCCTTACAAGTTTTTTTTTGTTCAATATTTATGGCCTAGTGTGATGTCATTGGCATCCCTATATAATATATAATATATATATATATCGGATCTGGAAACCCCCCTTTTCTTCAGGATATGCGTAATTAATTCAGCAGCTGCTGCCGCTGGCCCCCGGAGAAAATAAATTGAAGTGCGTCGATTTGTTAACCGCGCAGCTTAACTCAAATATTTACGAGCTGCGAACTGAAAGCCCTCCTGGCCATTTAATGCAAGCCGCCGGCTATTAATATATATATCTGTGTATATCTGTATATATCTGTATATGGGCAGGCCAAGTAGGACAATTAAGAATTAACATATTAATAGAACTTTTGCGCAAATTATCAGGACACACAAGGAAAATATGGAAGCGAAGTGGGGAAAGTCGCTCTCCATCCTTCTTGTACTTTTGTTATTTATAACGTTTTCGTGTTATTGACTGTCTTTGAGGGGGGCGGCTAGAAGGGGGCGTGGCAAGCCGAAAACAATACGTTGATTGTGCTAATTTATGCCCCCATCCTGGTGGTACACACGCTACCAGTGAAGTCGAAGGATTCGGTTTTATGGCCAAAAGGTTACGGTGTGTGTGTGTGTGTGTGTGGTGGGGATGCCATAAAAACCATGCAGAAAGGCAGCAGCAGCCGCCACATGGTCGTCCTGTTTTTAGGTGCTCGTCCTTATGGCAGGACCCCCCAAAATGAAAAATGGCGTCAGCTAGGAAAAACTGGACCACATAAAAGGGGAAAGAGGGCATTGAAACTTAGGTGGCTTTAAGGACACTCACATATAAGGATTTATTCGATGCTTTAAAATTAGTAACTAAACAAAAAACAATTAATTAAAAAAAATTAAGCTATAACAAATTAAAATCGACTTCATTGACGACTCTTCTGGCTTGTTAAATAAATACAAAAACAAAAAGCAACAAGAGGGAAAATATTAATAACGAATGCCCCGAAAAATGCTGAGTAAATATTTAAAGGCAACACTTTTTCCCCTTTATTTTTTGTTGTATTTTTTTTTTTTTTTGGCCAACTCATTAAAAACTTTAACGGCGACACAAAAAAAAAGGTTAAACAAATTCGAAATTCTTTTTGT
Organism: Drosophila birchii; assembly: GCA_035046345.1. Taxonomy (NCBI): domain Eukaryota; kingdom Metazoa; phylum Arthropoda; class Insecta; order Diptera; family Drosophilidae; genus Drosophila; species Drosophila birchii. The sequence continues at coordinate 5,273,749 of JAWNOA010000043.1, read as the reverse complement.
GGCTCTGACGATAACACAGTCTGCGGGGGCGAGCGAGTATCTGTGAGTCCAGCACTAACCAATACTGGCATAGTTCTCGGTTTCGGCTGCCGCCTGCCTGACAGTGACAAAGCGACGTCAGCAGCTGAAAAACTCAAAATCAACTGGAGCCCCCGACTTAATTTGTTTAAACAAATTACACACAGATACGAATGGGGAGTCACATATCGACTATGGAATACCTATTAAACGGATAAAACTCGGTTGAAAATTAACCGATTCTTTTCATTTTTGGTATATTGTTTCATAATTAGCTTATAAACTAACTTGTGAAATTTGGTTACTCTATATAAAAAAGATCCTGAGATTCAGAGCTTATGAAACCTTTACTCTCGAACTCTTGGATATACCCCCTCCTTTTTGGGGCACGGTTCGAGTACACACAGATATGGCCACATGGAAAGGTGTTTAGCAGCTGAAACTATAACAAACACAGCGGTACGATATATATATATTCACGTATATATCACAATGATTCCTGTTGTGTGTGGGTGAACTCCCCCTCTTGTATCCCCCTCTCTCTGTGTTATCACCACCTTCGCCTTTGCAAAGTGTTTTAGCATACAAAATTTGGTTTTATTTGCCTACTGTCCCCGTCCCCTGTTCCCCCCCTCTCAATAGAGCCAGAAGGGAGCCAATGGAACCATGAAACCATGCCACCAGGAGTTGTGGAACGTCGGTTGGTTAGCCAAAAGCTAGCGCTGATAACACCCGCATATGGCAACGGCAACGGCGGCGGCGGCTCGGCTGGATATCTGGACAAACAAATGAGCAAACACAAAATGAAACTGGAACCCAGAGGCCGCCGACCAGAGGCCGGAGACCGGAGACCACAACCGGAGTGGAGCCATGGAGGAGCGCAGAGACCCACCCGTAGACGGACGCAGAGAACCACCAGCCAGGTTGTGAGTGAATGAGCCATATGCAAATATGGTCGCGGCCTGGAATCGGGCATTAACATATAGTCCACGTGTGTATGTGCCGCTGTGTGTTAAAGCTGGACACACACGGCGACTGATAAGCCCAAAGGAAATGGGCACAAGGCGGTTAAAAAAAATACTGAGAGGGAACAACAAGAATCACAGAAATTAACAGAAAATAAATAATAGCAAAAGAATTAAATAGTAAAGAATTTCAATTTAATAAAATAAAGCTATTGTGGTTTTGGTTTTTATAATGGCTAAAAAAAAATGAAAGGGAATGTTAATTATGATATTTAAGCTCAACTTTACTTCCGGCTTTAAATTTATGAATTTATATCAAATGAAACTAGTTGAAATTAAATGCATCAACTGTACTTCCGGTTTGGGGAATTTGTTCTTAGCCTTTTCCTGAAGTCTCAAGGTGGACCATACTTTCTCTATATTTGTCCAGAGCCAATGAAATGTTCCCATTGTTGTTCTTTTGTTTTATTTTTTATTTTTATTTTCCTTTATTGATAAGACATGTGGCCTGGCCGCCTGTAAGTTTTACTCTCGTACTTGTACCTTTTCTGTTTTAGTTTTTTTTGTTTTTGTTTTTTGTCGCTAAAATATTTGTATTTGTATTTGTATTGTGAGCAAGGTGGATAGCTTGTGTGTGGCTTGGAGTTTGTTTTATTTCCCGAAAAGTCAACGGACATATGTAAATATAGCTGCGATCTATATAGGTAGGTAAGTAGGTTGTAGGCCTGTGCCGCTGCCGCCGCTACTCCCCCTCTCCCGCGATATATACTATATAGTAGATATATGTCTATGGGTGCGGGCGTTGGCTTATTGCCTTTTTTTTCCCCAGAACATGTCGCTTATCAAATTTGCCCTTTTTTGTTGTTGTATTTTTTGTATCTATTTGGGGGGGACAAGCCAACGACAACGGCAAATGATTAAAGAGTCACCTCGCTCCATCAAAAATAAAAAAAAATAATAATAATAGAGCCGCTGTAGAGCCTCTTCCTGTGGTAAGAATTTCTGTGTAATTCCCAGAATATGCTGCAGTTATCTCCCAGCAAGATAAATGTTTTTTCTTATTTTAAGAGAAACCTTTGAGAAATTGCTTATTGGAAAATATTAAGAAGAAAATTTCTGATTTATTAGGAGTTTTTTTTTCAGACTCTTTCCTTTTATAAGAAGATTTTTGTTTATTTTTTATTCACTTTTATTAATTTTACTTACGGCTCAGCGAACGGAATCCATGATCCTCACTGATCGACAGCATTTTGTTGTACATTTTTTGGTTTAAAAAAAAAGAAGGAAAACTAATTCCTTTTTGGGCAACTTATGTTTTGTTTTGTTCTAACTTTTAGTGCTCTTAACACATCACAAGTTTTGTTGGGTTCAATAAAAAAAAATTGTTTTTTTTAAATATATATAGATTTATATATCGGTGGATGTTGTGATAAAAAAAATAGATATATATATTTAAGGCAAAGGCACAAGACAAAGACACACGATCGCAGAGGTAATCCAATTGTCCTCAGTGTGTTTTGTTGTCAGCAAAATAAATGTTTCGATATATTTTCGACGAACGATTCTTAATAGCTTTTTGGGCACTTTCACTCAAGACACGACCGGTTAATGTAATGCTTTAAGTTAGCCTGGCTTTTTAATCGTTTTTTATTTTTATTTTTGTTTTCGTTTTCGTTAAGACTACGTGAGGCCGCAGGATCTAAGGATCTTTAGAGCGCGTGTGTTGTTGACCCCTCGGAGGCTTCACGTGGACTGACTTCCTGGGACGCTCGATGGTCGGTCGACGGTCGCCGGGTTGCTCGACGGTCGACTTCCTGAGAGACAGAGGCTGTGCTGTGCCGTCAACGCTGGCTGAGGCAGCGCAGTCGATACCGACAGCGACATTTTTTATCCACACACAAACACACACACGATGCTCTCCCTTTGACCCTCAAGGTCCGGGGATAAAAAAAAATATATGCGGCATAGGAAAAAAAACTACACACACGCACACTACACACCCAGGGGTTGGTGTTGCTCCCTCTCCCTCTCCCTCACTCTCACACACACACACACACACATGTTCGAGTTGCGAGTGGACCAAAGGCGGACGTCGAACGGTGGAAAAGGGGGATGAAAACGTCTTCGTCACTGCCGACGTCGCTGTCAGCGTCGCTGCCTAGTCCCCCCTACCCCCCCGTACCCCCACCAAAGATCCTTGGAAAATCTGTTGCCGGAAAATCCCTCCACACACAGGCACACACACACACACACCTCAGGCACAACGACAACTGTCCGCCGCTAATCGCTGCCCAAATTGAGTTGTTACTCCAAAAGGGGTTGGGGTGGGGGAGTTTACACAGTTACAGTTATGTCAGGGACCTTTTATCCCTAGGAATGGGTTAGAGAGGAGCCCTAAACCTTTGACCAACTGACCAATGGCAGCCGCTGTCCTTGTGCTTATTGGGGGAGGGTCACTTCGAGGCTGAGAAAGGGAATAACTATCTCTTGGTTCATATTTGTTTATTTATAAAATAATTGAAGAATGTATTCGGTAAAATTAATAATAAATACTACAAAATATAAATAAATTAATCAATTTAAGCCCATATAATACTAAAATTTATGAATTAAAGTAGAGTAGCTTTATCTGACAGATCCGAGCTAAAAAAAGCTCTAAGAAATTACTAAAATTTTGATCCATTGTTAAATTTAATAAAAAATATATTTAAAAAATTGTTTAGTCAATAAATATATTCAAATGTATATATATATTTATCTATTTAAGATTCCCTTTAACCAACTATATATTTCTTTTTTATTTATACATTCCATTCTTATTTATTCTTACTTTCCCATTTATTGCTTTATTTAGTTATTATTATTACTTTTGTCAATTATTAAATATTTATGTATTTAATTATTAGCTTAATAAAGTTCTTTACAAAAGCATCATAAGAAAAACTATTTAAATACAAATGTTCATACCTAAAAAGAAAATAAATAGCATGGTAAAGAAAAGACTGTTAACACAAATATAAAAACAATTATTTTAAATATATGATATACATAAATTTAAAAAAATATATTAAAATAAAAATGGAATAATTTAGTTAATAGTTTTGAATGAGAAATAATTTCTAGGATCTCTCCCCCAGTAACCTATAGTTTTTTTTGGTAGATTTTCCTTCGCTCGGGGCTCTCCTCCAGAGAGGATGCTACATATATTGCTTAATAAAGATGTTTTTTTTTTTTTGAGCTATTTATGGAATGCTCCTTATTCAACAGAATGCTCCACAGATCCTGCTTAGAGTTCCTTGCCCTCTCAAAATCTTTGCTCTTTGCTCTCCCTCTCTCTGTCGCTTCTGCCAGGATGTGCGCAGTGGCAGAGCGATTTGAGCTCCGCCGCGGAAGCTGCGCAATAAGTGTGGCGACCAGCCCCGATTTTCATCTTTCCCTTAACCAAATCCCCTTATCCCCTTTCCCCTTTCAAGCAGAAAGGAAAAAAGGACAGAGAAAGGATGCGTAACATTTTCTAAGATTTTTCTCCTTCTACTCGTTCCTTAATCCTTTCTTTTTCTTTTCCGTTTTTTTTTTGCTGTCACGGGGTAAACGATTTTTTGTGTGTTGTTTTTTCCTGTCATACCCATACAGATTTCTATATAGAGTAATGCCTATATAGCAGAGCGAACCCTGCTGCTTGCCCAGTTTTTTTTTTGCGCGCGCATTCAGTTCTTTACCCCTCGGCGGCAGCAGCGGCGCCTGCGCAGCTGTAAAAGGATGCTGCTAATGTCCTGCCCCGCCAAGGAGCAGAACTCGTCTTTGGTCCTTTTGTGCGCCTTAATCAAACGCTATTCTTGGGCAGGGAGGGTAGGGTAGGGTAGGGTAGGACAGGGTAGGGGACAGGACATCCAGCCCGCGTCCTGTCGCCTTGCAATTATTTTTTATGCAATTTTTAGCGATCGCCGTCGCCTTAAAGTTTCCTTTTTTTCTCGCTTTGCTTTTCCTTTGTGTACCGTGATTTTTTTTGTTGTTGTTTGTTTCCTTGGGCAGCCTCCGCAGGATTTTGCAACCCCCGAAGAAGGCCAAGACGAAGGATCTCTAGACGGGGGAGAGTTGCGAATTGCGTGTCCTGCGTCCAGGTAGCGCGTCCCGTGTGTGTGTAACGGCATTTTTTGTTCTATGCAAATTTTTTTTCTTTATTTTTTGTGTGTGCGTCGCTCCTTGTTCCCCGATATTAATTTTTTATGCCCCTCGTGTGCGTGTCCTTATTGTTTTCGTTTGGGCTTCCTTCCCCTGATTCCCAGATTTTTTTCTTCCTTTCTGGGTGGTGGCCAAAACCAAGATTTTCCCAAGATATGCCAGGAGGGTTTGGGGTGGCGTTTTTTTTTATTCCTTGCTGTCACATGTGTGTGAGGCAGGCAAAGGTTGTATTTTTTTTGGACTGGGAGGAGGCAGGAGGGTCCTGCAGCCGGCGCAGCTTCGCATTGATTACCGTCGCTTTTTTAATTCAATTCAAACAATGATAAAAAGGAAGACAGCCTGGGACAGGACAGGATCCTTCTTGGGCCTCACCCTAAGACAGGCAATTGTCGTTTGATTTTTTTTATGGTCCTTTTCCATAGCTTCTATACAGGATTTTTTTCACCGCTGATAATTTCTTAGTGATATTCACGTTTTCCTGGGCCTGGTTTTGGTTTAAATGAGCAAATCTCTCACTGGAAATGCATTCGTTTTTAACGGAAAATTTATGGTTCCTTGGGCAGGGTGGGGGGAAAAAGCGAAAGCGAAAGGGTGACCGGTTTGGTGTTAGTGTTGCTCCTTTTTTTTCTGAGTTCTGCGTGTTGCAGATAGAAATCCTTGTGGCAAGGCGGTTATTCTATTCTATTCTTTTTTCTTTATTTTTTTTCGGGCTTAAATATATTTTTTTAAGTAAAAAAAAGCAAAGAATATGGAAATTTGATCGGTTTGTAACGGTTGCTTTTTTTTAGAGAAAGAGCTACCAGAATTTCTTATAAAAATTATATAATGTTTTTTTTTTTAAGATTTTGTAGTTAATTTTTTAGTTCAGTAATTTCGGTATTTTATAAATCTTTTAGTTTGTAAATTCTATTAACAGTTTTAGTTGCTATTTTTTTAATAAAGAAATATCTCTTTCGGTTGCAACCTTCGTTATCTTGACCCTGCTGCAACCTGCTGTCCCTTCGTTGCAGGACTTCTTTGTTGTTGTGATTGGATTTGTCATCTTCACGCAGATTGTTGTGTCGGTCAAATCAATCAGGTTTCCCTACATTTTCCCTATGGATTTCCCTCAGTTCGAGTGGCCCTGGGAGACGTTTTGCTAATTCCCAAAAATAAGGTGAAACACGTCACTCTCTCTCTCTCTCTCTGTCTGTCTTTATAAAAATTTATAATTATTTCTGTTGCTTCATCTTCTGCCCCCCTTCCCCCGCCATCTCTTCTGTATTTTTGACAATTATTGTTCGAGGTGCTCCTTTCACGATGATGAAATGTTGTCGGCGGACGTGGACACAGGTCGCAGATACAAAGATACTGCGATACTGCGATGCAGAGATACTGCGATACAGGGGCATCAGATACAGATACAAGACACGCAGCGCTACAGATACACAGATACAAAGATACGGGGGCGACACTGGCAGCACAAAGGCCGCTAAATAGCTGCACGTTGGCCACTGAGTCGCATCTTGGACATGCCAAACGATCGAGCCTGAGCTCTTGGACCTGCTCTGGGAGATCTCTGGGGAAAAGAGGGTGCAGGGGGAGCAGGGGGAGCAGGGAGCAGCAGCAGCGTCATCATTGACACGCAGATTGTGCAACTACAAAGGCGCAGTTCGGTTCGGACAACAAATGTCCAAAGGAGAGGACAAAAACAAAAATTATATACAGAGAAAGGAAAAATTAAGATCAGGCAGCAATAGAAAAGAAAAACTCTATGCCGGTTGTAGGGAAAAATATTAAATAAATATTTTCTTAAATTATATTGTTTTTAAAATCGTCACAATTAATTTCAGAACGATCAATCTCTGGGATACAAAGTTATAGTCGCCTAACCCTTGAGACAAAGTTTTAGTTTTCTTTTCTCCAGAAAACTGTAAATGGAATTACTTTAATTTATTTTTTTTTTTATTTATTTATTTTTTATTTTTATAGTAAATATTAAGAATATATTTTGATCAATTTCTTTAAACACTTTCAAAAAGGGTTTCCATACATTCATTTAAAGCTTCTTAATTAATATTTAATTTCCACAAAAATCTTTAAAATGATTTAAATATTTTTTAGATATATCAAAGTAATCTTAAACTTTAAATTACTTGTTATTCTCCCCTATATTTTCGCTCTCTGTACGCTCACACAGTGAGAACTTTCTTCGGTGCCGTACAGCAGGTAATGAAAATAGGAAAATAAGCTGGCCTCGGGAGGCGAGTGTATGACGACAATTACTCAAGTGACATCTCCATCAGCGAACGGAGATCTTTTGGCCAGACGTGGACTTGGACGTGGACTTGGACCAGCGAACGTGCCCATCTTTTGGCCTCGACTCCGGCCAGCTGTAGGTGTTGCCCCATTTCGGTTTATTTTATTTTTATTTTTTTTTTTTGCCTTTAGCCTCAGCCGCAGCAGCAGCAGCAGCATTCGGTCTCAATGCGGTTGTTCCCTTCGTGTACGTGTCTCGCATATTGAACGGCTATATCTATATGTTCACAGCCACATCCAGAGACAGAAGGAAAAGCAAAGCCAAGAGAGAGATTTGACGGTGAATCGATATTTATGGAGTAATCAGTGACATCGATTTATGCGATGGCCAAAGATGGCAAGTCAGTGTCGAGATTGAGGTACATTTTCCTAGCAAGAGTTATCCCTTTTTCGGGGGTTTATTTTCTTTTATTTTTTTAAAACAAGCAAACATAAATTACTTAAATAGAATTTGTTATAATTTTTGGAACTTAAGTTGAGGATATTTAAGGGTATTAACTAAAGAAGAAGTGAATTTAGAGATAATTTATTTTGTAGCTTAATAAAAATTAATAAATAAAACCCAGAGTATATATAATATATATAAAAACTTGGCCATGCCATCTGGCAGCACTTGACATTATCCCTTTTTGTTTTTATACCCAGTCCTTAATGGGCGTGTCATTGGCCGTAAACACCCACAAGAGATACAAGATACAAGATACAAGATACAAAAGTACGAAATACAAAAATAAACATCCTGCAATGCCTGATTTATACGCAATAAAATCGAGGATAACACAGGAGCAAGCGGCAGGATATAATAAACACCGGCAGAACAACACAGATGATGTGCTGACCATTTCGGTTGAGACAATGGGAACCTGTGGACTAACAGGACAACGCCCACAGAATGCGAATGATGATGATGGGCTGTCCACCAGTCACAACAAAAGCAAAAAAAAAACAGGCAGGCAGGGACAAGGACACAGGACACCGGCGCAGTTGTAATCATAAATAAATTGCACACAAATTGTGGAAAAGGATGTTGCCGTGACCATCCTGATCAAACTGGAGAAGCCGACAAGGTTTGGTAGGGCAGGGGTTAATCTAAGAGCATATCCTGCTGGCTAAATTTACAACAAGTGGCGCCTCGGGAGGATAGGAACTTATTATTAGTAATTTCCAATCAAATCAAAGCAAATACCTCGGGGAAATTGGGCCTGTGATGTCTTGTTTATTTTTTAAATTATTTTTATGGTAAATAAATAAAAGTTATGGCAAAAAGATTTATTTTTTCTACAACTTTAAATAACTATAATTACATAAATATTAAATTCCCCAATTCTTAACCCCCTACAATCCTCGCCTTAAACCTTTTTAAAATCTCGAACAAAAACTATAAATAAAATTTGATAAAAACCCATTAATCAAATTTATTTTGCGATAGTCAATTGCTTATCGAAATCGACATCAACTTCGGTTGCATATCGAATTCCCTCGAACCCCTCGTCCCGATTGAATCTGATGCATTATTGTGTCACGCAGGCATGCGGGCAGGCGAAAGGGTTAAAGTTAAATTATCTAAGCTAATTTCGTTTTTACAATTTAATTTGTTTGAATTTCCACATGTCCCGCATTTGAACGAATTTATTAGCAAAGCGTTTCGCCCTCTTTTTTTTCGGGTATTTAGTTTACGCTTTTTGGGTCTCCGGTTTGTAGGTCTCAGTCTGGGCTTGGCCGAAGGTCTGCAGCACTCCGGGGTCTTATCTTGCGGATGATTCAGTCCAAGGTAAGGCCCCCGGAATTGGGTCATAGTCGTAGCCAAACTGGGTCCCAAAAAAAAAAAAACATACAAAAAGAGCGAAAGAAGGAAAGGTATGGAAAGATATATATGCTATATATATTTACTATATATTACCAAGCCGAAAAGCTGAGTGTCATGCGTGAATGGGGCCCCGGGCGTATACACTTCCGGTTCAGCACCCTTTTTTGTTTTGTTTTTTTTTTCTACCAAATAAAGTCCAAGCTTGAACTCATATTTCACGGCTGATTGAGGTGAAAATTTCAAAAGGGAAAATGTGGAGTAAGAAAATATATGAAATATATGGAAAATATATAAAATGAGGTCTTAAGATGGTTCTAAGGTAATTAAATTTCTCTTTCTGGTTACCAATTTTGAAGCTTAAGCAAGTAACTTTAAATACTTTAAATATATATTAATTATAAATTGAAATAATCAATACTTATCCTTTTTTTCGAGGCATTTATTGATCTTAAACCCAACTTTCCTTCTACACCAAAAATCAAGAGAAAAAAGCCAGGCCTAGGCACTGTCTAAATTTGGCATTAATTGCTTGCAAAATGTCTCTTACCCCAAAGGGGGGAGGGGATATAGGGGGATACCGAGGCAGGGTCAGGGGCGCCCCACATTACGACGGGGGCGGCAGAGTCAATGCTCGTGCAGAGTTGGCAAGTTCCAATTCCAGGTCTTCGCCATCGCCGTCGTCGAGGAGGACAATAAAAGTTCGTGAGAACTTGATGCTTATCGAACTGAACTTGCAGACAATGCCGCTGCTGCCGCTGCCGCTGCTCCGCGGCATCCACTTGCGGAAAATGCCTTGGAAAATGTCTAGAGAGGTGGGCATTTTCCCCTGGCTTTGATTAGCCTGAAATGGATCAAAATCCGAGGCCAGAATTTCCCACAGTCCCACAGAGAGTCGCACACAGCTGCTGGCTTGCGAAAAATAAAGGATTTCTATGCGTTTTCTGCAAACACCTCTTTCACGTGACAGCGAGTCCTGTTAATCCTTTTTCTCACGCACCAAAAAATCGGAGAACCTTCAATAAAAAGAGAGATTCAGCGGCGAGCTCTCCTGGCTAGGTTCTCAAGCATCCTTCGATCTCGATGACACGTCGCAAATATCGGACAAGCCCACAAAATGCGCACTCATTGTCCTGGCGATTTTGCCCGGGGTCCTTTGCACACTCTCCCTCTGTGTTTTTTTTTTTTGTATTTTCCCCCTGTTGTTGTTTAATGCGAGATGCGAATTCAGGTAGCCTGAATCGGCTCCTGCATCTGCATCCTCATTGCGAGGCCAAAACAAAACAATGGCAACAAATCCGAATCACGATCAATTCAATTACCAACTCCCCAAGCAGGACGATCGCAGGATGGCTACAGAGGAGCCACATCACCTGCTTGCTTGTGAGGACAATCAGCGAGATTTCTTTATAGATTTCGATATATATATTTGAGATTGATTTGATATTGCTTTTCGCGGAAGAAATATAGGAAAAATTATCTATGATTTTTGTTTTTAAAGAGTTTCTCTATGTTTCTCTTTTTGTTAAAATATTCAAGATCCCTTTTATACTGCTCTTTTTTCTCTAAATTTTGTAATTTATTTATACATTTTCCTCTCAGTGCATGGGGCTAGCTAATCAAATGGCCGGCCAAGGACATTATCCCAGGGATCTTTTCGCATTTTCCTGCGGTGCTGCTTTGTCTCCCAGCAGCGTCTTTTCTGCTGAAATCTGAAGCGGCCAACAAGTGTCCGGGGCCAGGATACAGGGACACAGGACTCTTCCCTTCTATATATATACATATATGCGCTTAGTGTAATGGGATAAGCTGCAGCGGACATCGACATCCCTTCCTCCTTCGTTGGCTGCTCTCACAAGTGCAGCGATAATGAAATTTTATACTTGTACATTTTGCTTGGAAAATTGTGGGAAAATCTCTGGGTTAATCCCCCCGTAAATTGTTCGATCGATTGCAGGTGCAGAGGAGTTTCCCCCATTGTTTCCCCTTGAGGGCTAAGCCGGAATTTTCTGGTCTCGATTTGCACAATTGCCCAAGAGGAAAGACCCAGGAGGAGGGGGGCTATCAAGGATGTGTTTTGGAGGATTTCCGTCATTATTTTTATTATATTCGATTCAATTTTACATGATTTAAAATATTAATTTACAAGCGGTTCTTGGAAATGAAAGACTCCTTTCTCGATAATTAAAAGCTGCAGCCCCCCCAAACTTTTTATTAATAAAGTTAAAGGGTTTTCCTTTTCCCCTGTTAATATCCTATTTATTTGTTTAAAATATTAAATAAATAGTATATATATATAGTTAGCTAAAAACCCTTATCAATTCATCTGAATTCCTACTCACTGTCTGTGATCATCACAAATCTCTCAGTTGTTCCGTTGACTTTCGGACCCAACTCTTGCCCTGGGAACCTCACAGGGCCATCAACTGCTAGATTACCGTTAGACTCACCTGCAAAGAGAACAAAAAAAATTCAAGATGCATAAATTATTAATTAAGAAGAAGTGAACAGAAATTAAATTCAAAGAGAGCGAGAGAGAGAGAGCGAGAGCAAAAAGCGGATTCCAGTGCAAATAAATTAGGAGGTGGGAAAGCGACTCCAACTTCGACTCCCGTCACCCATTCCAACCACGTGTGGCACACGCAAGAACCGTTCTTTCCACCCACTCCACACCACACACCACACACCACACCTCCCACACCCAACATCCAACACCCAACACCCATGGTTATATATGTACGATCCTAACCCACAGCCAAAGACAGTGACCAGTAATGACCCCACACCGTTCGCTCGTTCATGTGAATGGGGAATTTTTTCACACTGCACTTGAGTCTTGATCCGCGGAAGACAAAAGAAGTTCGCATAACTGGAATTAAAGCAGCGCCAGCGGTAACTGCAACTTGCAACTGGCAACTGCTGCTGCTGCACACTTTCCTGGGCTCGTGGGTAGCGCATGTGCTAAATGGGCCACGCGGGGCTCCTCCTGCTCCTCGCATGCAATCGAAGTGGACAACTCCAGTGCCAAGTCAGTCACCCCGAAAAATGGCAACAACAACAACAACAGTAAAAATAAAATAATATAAAAATAAAGAGGAGCTTCAAGCCAAAGCTAAAGCTAAAGCTGAAGCTGGAGTTGGCCCCATCAGCGGAGACAATGGTGGGAATATTCTCATATTAAGAAATCGCGCGATCTTCAGCGCCAGATGTGTCCGTGTCCGTGTCCGTGTCCGTGTCGGTGTCCGCCAGTGTGTGTTTGTATTTAGTGCAACGCCAGGTCAGTACCACCACCCAACTCCCAAAGCCAACCCTTTCGCCCCCGCAGCGGCCAAGCACAGCAAGAAATTCAAGGGATTAAACACCTGGCACAAAAAAGCCTTAAATCTTAATTAAATTAAATTAAATTTAATTGAATTTTAAGTTTAAATATTACTATAAATACATAAAACATAATATTTTTAATAATAAAAATATTTACAAAATTTAAAGAATATATAACCAATGCCACTCTAAAGTCTTTATTAAAAATATTAAAGAAATCAAGTGAGAAATATTTAGAGTCTTCTTAAAACTTGCCTCAAAAAATGTCCAATTTCTATATTTTATAAAAAAAAAAAATCGAAATTTGTTTTCAATGTGCGACATGCAACATGCAGCAGCAGCAGCAACAAATGCTCATGGCAAATTCGCAACGTGTCGTGGTCGTGCCTCTGTTGTCATGTCCGAGAGTGTAACAAAGACCTCGACTGAATATACCCAATGCCAGGCGAAAAGCCAGCCGCCCACGCCCCCCCTGGCTGCCCTACCGCCTCAAAAAAAAAAAACAGCAACAACAATAATTGCATTACACATAAAAATAAATTGTAATGAACTAAAGGAAGAGACAGCAGCAACAGCAACAGCAGCAGCAGCAGCAATGTGAAAATCGATGCGGAAGCAGCAACAAAAAACAGAAAAGGGCAACACAGGCAGCACAGCAGCTACTTTGTTTTATTTTTCTCCCGAGGAATTTCCACCAATTCGTCTAACTGTAATTTTGGAGCCATTCTCCCCCTCTGCCTGTTTTAAATATATTTAAATAACACGCCATCAACATGAGCAACAGCCAAACATTGGGAAAATAGTAGCAGGGAAAACTCTAAAAGGAAAATGGGTATCTGGACAAGATGCAAGACTAGTCTCAAGCTAATATATGTATATATATATATATATATATACTATATTTAGTAGCTATAAGGACACAAACTTGAAGCTATTCATAAAGTTGTCAAAGGGAAGTCCTGCCACACATCTCTAAGCCTAGCTGCTTCATCGAACAAAAGTCGAGTGTGTGTTGTGTGTATGCTCGTTGTTTGGCGGACAATTAATTAGCCATGATTCTCACGACCTCAAATTAAGAGAAAAGCCATAACAAATACTAAATGGTGGAAGGCCCGATGAATACCAGGAGCAACAGCAGCAGCCACCAGCAGCAGCAACATTGAAACAATTGGACAATGGACAGACATTGGACAATGCAATGGCCCTCAAGTTAAGCTGAAGTTTTAAGAGATTTTTGGGACGAGTTGCAAGTAGCTCGGGTAGTTGCAAGTAAACACACTGCAAATATAATAATAAAATTAGAAAAAATTAATAAAAAACAAAAATTAGATTGCTTTTATTAAAATATCTCCAAAATTGTCAATAACAGATATAAAATCTTACAAAAATAATGGTAATTAAGCTTTTGTTTACATATATATCGTTATTAAATATATTATATTTAAAATATACTTTTATATCTATATAAATGCAATATTTTAAACTTAAAATTTCCATGAAAATATCAAAATAAAGTTAAAGTTCTTAATATTTAATATTTTATATTCGGAAAAGTATAAAAAATAAACTTTTTTATGTATTCAAATTTTTGAATACTTAAATTTTATCAAAAATATTACATTTTTATTGCCTATTGGTTATAAAATCAGTCAAAAAATAAAGTTATTTATTAATAAATAAAATATTTTGTATATTCCCAGGACTGCCAATATATTTTAATGTTTCCTAGATCTCAGCTTTTTATGCCTTGCAGAATACTATAAAAATATTCCAAAATATTAAAAATATATATATAGTTAATTCACAAATTTTTCCCCTGTGTACTTGCAAGCGCCAGGCATTGAGGGGTTTTCGGGAATGTCATGGGGCTGCGGGGGCATGTTGCTAGATCTGATTTAAAGCGAAATTAGGAATAATGGCCATGGCCAAATACACTACGTGTACACTTGAAAAAAAAATAAAAAAAAAATGAAGAAGAAAAGGGGAGAGGGGCAGCGGCAGGGGACGCGGACGAGGCGTTGACAGGCAGCAAATGCGAACAAGACAGTTTTCGGTGCCCATAGCGAAGAGAAGAAATTATCTCACGGATAATCCGAACAACACGTTCAAACTTTGTTGTTTTGCTTTTCGAATTTTTCTCCAGCTTTTCCTCTCTTTTCCAACCGACTTGCGGTTAGCCTTGCTTTTCTTTTGCTGCTTTCTTGCCTGCCGTTTCTCGAGCGGATTCCCCGTGGGCCGGGATTGGGATTGGGATTGGAATTGGGGGGGGGGGGGTGAGGCTGTGGAGGTCTCACCCTTTTGGGACTACGGCCGAAAACATTGACAGTGCGGGGGCGCCTCAAACAAAAAAAAGGAAAAAAAATCTGTGGCTCTGAAACAATGGCAAACTCAGCTCAGACTCAAAGCCCAGACTCGGACTCGAAATGCACCTGACGACAGCCTCCAAACACAGAGAGCATAAATCTCTTCGAAAAAATTCAGTAAATATCTTTGAAAAGTTTGTAAATATCAGAAAGTGGCATGCAAAATATGTATTTTTGGTTTAGCAAAAATGGTAATTCTAGTCCTGAGATTATTATAAATTTTATGGAAAATCGAAATAAGCAAAGAATAAAATGAAAAAAGAAAATTAGATTACTCATTCGTAATTTCCCTCAGTGCAGCCTGGAAAGTGTTTGGATGTCAGCTCTGGTCGGTCTCTGTGGTTGGTCGTCGTTTCGTTCATTGTTGTTGGTTTCGATGTTGAGCCGCCGCCGCTGCTGCTGCTGCTGTTGCAGAAAAGCTATTTCGTATTTGCTTAGGCGCGCTGAGAGAAAGGGTAACAGATTCCCACACTCTGGACCTGGACCTGGACCCGACCCAGGGCCATGGAGAGGGGTGACGGGGTGGGGGAGACTTGGGAGGCGGCAACGGTACCCTCCATCACCACCACCAAAGCCGTTGACAACTCGCAGGGCCTCGGCTGTGGCCTTTGTGCCCATGAATGAAAAGAAGACTCTACTCTTTTCTACTCTATCTCGGTTTTTTTTTTCTTTTTTCTTCTTTTTGTGAACTGATTGATGAATGTCAGCCGAAAGTGTTAAGGGCAGGGCAGGTGTCATGGGAACCTGTCGCTGTCGCTGTCCGCGCTCTGAAGGTCACCCCAAAAAACGGTGAGAATCGGAATGTGGCACACCACACACACACCACACACACACACACGATCTCCAGCAAAAGGCAAGTGTTTGCCCAGCTCCTGTCTAAGAGCTGCCCCCCACTCGAAGCCTTCAATTCCTTCGATTGGAACGGCAGCAAACAAAAGGCACAAGTGACGTGCGACCCACGAGCAGTGAGCAGCGAGCAGCGAGCACGAGCAACCTGCAACATGCAACATACTAACTGTACTGTGAGCGGCTCAAGGCTCCAGTCTAACCCAGTGCCGGAGATATAACTCATTGAAATAATGCCAGCCGAAAAGGGAATAAATAAACAACTCAACAAATTCGTACACAAAACGAAACGAAGCGACGAATCGAGAGATGCAAAGTTGAAAGTTGAAGTCGCGTCGCGTCGCGTCGCCACTTGAGCTGTAAGCCTCGAATATCTGCCAGATACTGGGATGTTGGGATGTTGGGATGCTTAGATACTAAGATACTAAGATACTCAGATACTCGGTTAGTCGCCACTTGAAGCAATGCACAGGCACAGGCACAGGCACTGGCACAGGCACTCTCTGCTCCGCGTGATCGACCGACTGTCGAAGCGGCCAGCTGGCGGACAATGAATCCAACGACGACCTAGGTGCCACAGCCATAGGGCATCCATATGGATGAGCTCTCTGTTTGTATTACGTTTGAAAGTCATGTTGCAGATACTTTTCGTATATCTGCATATATCCTCCGCACCTGCCTCTGTCGTCACTTGCATATCAATGTGGCCAAAAATAAAATGTGACGTCTCGAGGTGCACGATTAAGCGGGTGAAAGAGAGAGAGAGGAGCAGGCTGCAGACTCTGCATGTGCCACAAGTGCCGAAGATGCAACTGCATCGCCACCAAGTGTATCTGTGTATCTTTGTATCTCGGTGCGTTGTTGTGACGCAATTTAAAGGCAGGTCGCAGTGAGCGGTGCTATTGGGGAACCTCAAAGAACAAACAAAGCAGCGATCAGGTAAATACACTGGTTACAAATTAATAAAACAGAATATATATATTCAAGAAGATTTTTAGAACAAAGTTTTAATGATTTCAATATAATTTATTAGATTTTTGGGGATTTACTATTGAATTTTAATATATTTTCAGCTTATTTGAAAAGTTTTATCCTATAATTTATTATTTGCCTGCCAAAAATATGGATATATTAGTTTTGAATCAGTATTAAATGCCTAAACATAAAAAATTGCTATTTATAATATGTTTAATAAATTAATTTATATGTTTGTTAATATCAGAAAACTAAAAAAATATATAAAATAAAATTTTTCTTTGATATTTTCAAATATTCAAAAATTCATGTTTATATAAAAAGTAAAATATGTATAACAATTAACACCTAACCACGATTTTCTCGCTATACCAAAAACAAAACCAAAAACATAAGGGCTTTCGGCGATAACATTGAAAGTGCAACATCGATGGCATCATGTGTTGTTCTTTTTGGCTCTGAATTTAACGTATTTAATTTTTTCTTTTATTTTAATTTAAGCGAATCTTGGCTTAGTTTATTTTTTATGTCTTTTTTTTTTTTAATCGTATTTGCTTTGTGTTTTTCTAGGTCCATCTAGCCAGTGACTTTTGGCTCTCGTCTGCGGTTGTCGGAAATTGAATTCATTGAATGCGAAGGCCCAACGAACAGAGTGAGGCTGTTGAGGCTTGATTTGCTCAACCGCAGCAACAGCAGCACCACAAGCAGCAGCACCAATAGTTGCAGCAACATCCGCAAAAAACAGCAGCAACAAATGTTGAGCAGACCAAAAGCTGGGCCCTGGTCGCGGTTGCCTTTGCAATTTGTATTAAGGATTTGCTGGCTGAATGGGGACGACATTTAGGGACACGTCTGCGGTCTGGCTCTGGCTCTCTGTTCTCTGTTCTGGCTAGAAGAACATGGCTTAAAGCCTGCGACACCGCCCTTTTGCCAATCCAATTTTCGGCTAAGCATCGACAACATTTGCATTTACACGCACTTGCCGCAAGTCGGACATGCCGCAATCCACACACACAGATACAATGACACACACACACACACACACACAGTGGGTATCAATCGGATTTAAGCTTTGAATAGCAGCCAAAGGATAATAATGGATGAAAGCAGAAGTGGTAATAGGTCCTTTGCATGGTGCCAATTATGTAAAGAATTTTATCTTTGATTTTTAAAGGTTCTAAAAATATTTTTGTAGATTTAAAGAAATTTGTTTTAATTTTGTTGAAATAAGTTTAATTTATTTTTTAAATGTCTAAATCAGAAATAAAAGGATTTCTGTTCTGTTTGTAATTATCCATTAATTTTAAGGCCCGAAAATAAATACTTAAAAAAATTCTTGCTGCTTTAATAAATCAGAAAATCTTTTGTTTTTAATAAACTAAGAAAATAAAATAAGAAAAACATACTAATTTAAATTAATACAAAATGGCATAATTAAAATAGTACATTTTTTGAGTTAACTTTATTAAATTATTATTATTATTATTATTATTATTATTATTATTAAATTATTTTGAAAAAAATACAACATCTAAATTAAATTTAAAAAATATTTGTACAATACTTAAATTTAATGCCACTCTTTAACAACTAGCTAACAAAAAAGTAAACTTTATTTTGATATTAACATTCTTTGAATCATATTTATTTCTTAATTTTTATTTATACAAGCTAAAAGTTTACTTCTTCTAATTAAGAAAAAATCCCATTTGATTAAAAATAACTCGCAAAATGATTAAAAGTTTCTGAATAAGCTTCAAGTATTTAAATTGAAAGCCCAAAATAAACTTTCTATGCGATTATTTTGTGTATTTGCGATACAAACATATATATTTTGCACATTTGCTGAATCAGCGCGCTTAACCCATGACAGCCACTCACAAACACACACACATTCCATGGATTGACACCTCCCAATAATTTCGGGGGTGTCCTGGGTGTGTGCAGGTAGCGATGCAGCTGCGATTTGTTTCACTTAGTTTTCGTTGCAAAATTTGCGTACGGCATCGCTGGGATTTGGATTGTGTAAGACATGCACGCAACATTACCGCAGGTTCCTACCACCCACCCTCCCTCTCTCTCCCTGACCCTGCTGCTGTTGCTGCTACCTCAGTACCACATTTTGCCGATTTTCCCTCTCGATTTTCCTCCACTTTTCCGGCTACTCAGATGTCGTGTGTAAGTCAGAGTCCAATGACAAACAAACACAAACATCAAGCACACACGGCAGGAGAATGTCACCACATTTCGGGACACTTTTCGATTTGAAGCTATTAGATATTAAGATATATTCGATTTAAGATGTAAAATTGAGTGAGTTATCGAACACTTTATTTGTATTTTGTATTTGTATATATCATAATTAATATATAAATATTTCTAAATATTTTTTTCCTTCTTTTCTTGCTCTATAAAAGAAAGCGAACATTTTTTGCAGTGTAGCTACTGTTAAATTTTTGGCCAAGCTAAATGTCATTCAACGTCCATCCATTTAACCATTTAGCCAGCCATCCATCCATCCTTCTAGCCATCTATCCATCAGCCAGCCAGTCAAGGCCACTAATTAGGTGTAGACTACCTGCTCTTCCTCCCCCTTTTCCCCCCCGCTTTTGGCCAATGCTAATTAAGCGACGATGCATCAAAGTTGTTCTGGAAAATTTTCTGCGTTTTCGCTGCACGAAAATTCCAATCCAGTTCCCATGTACCCAGAGCTCTGGAAGTGGAGTGGAGGAGCTGTGTGGATGGAGTACCTGCTGACATCCAACTCGGACATTGACAATGCGCCCTCTGAGGTTTTGACATGGCCAAGTTGGCGACTCTCTGACTCCGTATTGAGATGTCATCGGTTGGGTTAACGAGTTCAGAGAAGAGCGCCGAAGAGGAGAGCACTTACATAATTAGGCGGCGAAGAGGAGACATGAGCCAGGAGCCAGGAGCCAGACGATTACACGCGCCGGTCATGTAATGGGGCCATGTTCGGGCCAGATCTGACAAGAGCCGAGGAATGGAGAGAGGGAGCGGGACCCAGGAAAACCCACCTCCCCACCACCAAGTACTTACTATGTATTAACTCAAGCTGACCAAGGAAAAAGTGAGGCTGATGGAAATGGAAAGACGAAACTCACCTGCAAAGATAAAAAAATATTGGCATAAGAATTGGCTTAACTTCAGGTTTAAAAAATATATTTAAAAATTTAAAAAAAATGTATAAAAACTATATTTGGGTATATAAAATAATTATGTAAAATTCATAAAATAAATTTAAAGATATGCCACTAATAAATATATATAGAAATGTATACAAATGATCTATCTATGCTTCCTGCCTTAGGTTTCTTTTTGGTCTCTTTTTGATTTCTTTTTGATTTTCTTATTCTGCATTTTTTTGGCCAACTTTTACCAGGAACTGGGACTGGGTACTGGGGTACTGGGGGGCTTAACCTCAGAGCTCTCTCTGTGTGTGTCATTAAGATTCTCCCACGCATTCAGTGTCAGGCCTCAAGTGCCTGGGCCCCACTCGAGCCCCACAGAAAACCAAAAACCAAAAAAAAAAAACCTAGAAACAAAACAAAAGGCAAACCCAAACCAAACCTAAAATGCAAACAAAACAAAGGCAATTGGACCTGGTCTGGTTCTCTGATCAGTTTAGTTCAGTTAAGTTCACCTTCGGTTCTTTCAGTTAGTTCTAGGGACCGGTTCTGCGGTTCTTGCGGCTATTTATTTATTTATTTATTTATTTTGTTTTGTTTTGTTTGTTTGTCTCTGTTTGTTGCAATAAAATGAAACGTAAATGAAATCTATTGTATTCCATATGAATAATGAGACAATTTTAATAATTTATAGACAACTTTTGGTTAACCGCAATAGAGTCGAAGTAAGACAATGGGCCAGAGGCTGAGGATTCCCCACCGCAGTCACCCAAGAGTTCGATGATCCTCCATGAGGCTCGGATATGGATATATATATATATCCATATATATATATATATATATATCTATCGGGTTTCTCTCTCTCGTTAGCCGTGATAACAAATCGCGATTGGCATCGCTTCCGATCGATCGCCGAGAGACACCAGAGACAAAGGTGAGAAAACTTTGGCCCTGAATGGAGACTTGGGGGTAAATGGAGGTGGATACACTGAAAACAATATAGATATATATCTAAAAGTAGAGAGCTTAAAATAATATAAATAAAACTAAGAAAATTATTAAAAAAATTATTACTGTTTAGACTTTGTCTTGGAAGTTTACTTTGATTTGTAGTAATCCTTTCTCTTCTCTTTTTAAACTTTATTTTTCAGTGCCTGGAGCCCTTAGTCTGGACCACTCATTCATTCAGTCATTCATTCATTCATTCGCCATTCGCCATTCATTCATTGACCGCAAGACCAAAGCCCATCGTTTGTAATTGTATCTGTCGCAGCAATAAGTCAAAGTTGTCCAAAGTCTGGGAGCTGGAAAGCTGGAAAGTCTCGGTCTCTGGGCGTCTGGAGAGGCTGTGTCGACGTGTGTGGAACGTGGTACCCGGCACCAGGTCTCGGTTACATTTCGGTTACACGATCCTCGTCCGTGTCCGCTATTTGCCTCCTGGTATTGTCTTTTATGGCTTGGCTATTAGCCCGCGCCGAGGAGCTAATCTTCGCCAGCCGCAGGTCGAGTGGTCAGGAGTTGGTTCCTGCTCTCTCTCCCATCTCCCAGCTCCTATATCCCAGTGCCCCCAGTCCCAGCTCCGTCTGCCGGCAATTAAATGGCTTCACGGTGCCACGGGTGGCTCTCCACCAGGAGGCACAGGTGAGAAGAGATGGCCATTTATTTATAGGTTGTCTTGCGGTTGGGGTGTTGAGTTTTTATTGATTTTTCTTCCTCTGGCCAAAGGGGTTGTGTGTGTGTTTACCTCCAAGAAATTGAATTCAATGAATGGAAAGTACTCTGATTTAATAAATATTTTTATAACATATATCAGAAGATACATTTAATTAAAGTTTTAATTTAAGCAAAAAACAATACAATGTCTTTTGCATTTTTTAAGTTCATAATTTTGTCAGAAAAGAGTGACAAAAAAATTAATTTAAACAAAAATTAACAATGCAAAAAGTTAAATATAACAATTATTTGTATAATTATTTTTTGAAGAATTTTTTAGAATTTGTATATATTTTTATGCTTTATTTTTATATTATTGTTTTTAGACCTCAAATTTGTCAAGATAAAAAAAAACTAACTAAACTAAACTAACAAAATTATAAAAGATTTAATGAAATATCTATCTAAAAACCTCTGAAAATGGGCGGAGTCTCAAAAACTTGACACATAACACTCATACGCCCCTTTGTCCAATCGTCCAATCGTCCAGTGGATGCCCCTTTTTTCTCAGCCCAACTCCCAGGTTTAACGATGGCCAGGACACATCCCTTGTGGCCAAGCAGCCCCCAGCTTTTGGCCAAAATCAATAGTGTGTGTGTGTGTGTGTTTTTTGGGGGCTGTTTCCTGTGCGAAGAATCAGTTCCTGCTACCATCTAACTCGAACTGGAAGGCTCAAGAAGGAGCAGGAGGAGCAGCAGAGGCAGAAGCAAAAGCAGAAGCTGAGAGCTGAAAGCTGAAGTTGAAGTCGAACTCGGACACCCGGATGCGACACTTAAACGATGTGCCACAAGGACATGCAAGGGGGGGATAGGGATATGGCAAGGATGCTTTCGGTGCTGCTGCTGCTGCAAACCGAGAAACCCGCCAGGGACAGACGACGACCAAATGTGGCCGATGACGTTGATAGTACACGTTCCACAAGATACACATATATGTACATATGTATGTATGTACAGGGCCCCGAGATACAGATACGTATAATATGTACATATGTGCAGCGGGCGGCGAATCCTTCGTCCTTCATCTCGCTCTCTCTCTCTCGCCCTCTATGTGTTCGTCGGGGCAACAATAAAAACTTGAATTTTGTTGATTTTATTTGCTTGAAGCTCTCTAGTAGGAGTTTTTGGTATCCACCATGAAGACCATGAAGGAGGAGAGCATCCGGAATAGTAGCCACGGCTGCCAGGCAACTGTTCCCGGGAATCGCCCAACTTGAACTTTATGCGCTGCGGCTGAGTGATTCGTGCCGTTGCCCCGTTGCCGTTGCTGTCGCCTTCCTCCCCCGGAGCACACACAAAAGTGGACCTTGGACGGTTGTCTGGCAGAGAGACATCCTATACTCCTGCCCCTATATTCCTACTGCTCCTTCGAGTCCTGCTCCCGCTTCATCTCCATTTCCATTGGCATTGCCAACGCTGCTGAACCTCCCATCTCCATCGCCATCGCCCTCATCCTGCAGATGACTAGATAGCACGCGTCGTTTTTGCCACTTATTGGACAGTCTCCAGTATCCTGGTTTCTGCAGGATCCAAAGGGAATCAGACTGAGCAGGAGGAGCAGCAAGATGAGGCTATGTATTTTGCCAGGAGTCAGCAGGAGTAGGAGAAGGAGTAACTGCTGCTGCTGATGCTGTGTGGGCATGTAGCTCCAGACTGCTGACTGCAATTTGGAGAACTTAACCGCAACTGGCAGGACGAAGGGCTAAGGACTAAGGACGAACGATGAACGGACGAAGAAGCCGGCACCGCAGGGCAGGACACAAATGGCGAACAAATGAAAGTAGCGAAAACGTTCGACTGGAGCGAGAAAGCCAATGCACAGGCCAAAAGCAAATTAAGGATTTAAATTAAAAGATAAATAAATTGTTAACAAATGAAACTAAAAGATAGAAAAGAATATTAATTTCAAAAATTTCGAATAAAATTTTAAAGCTTTAGATTTGGATTTTAATATATATTCTTGATTGACTTTCTTCATTTGAAACTTGATTTATTTTAATTTTTTGTAGTGCATTTCTGACTTGTACATGTGTACTTCCTGGTCTAGGTCCTAATCCTGCTCCTGTTTCGGCTTCTGTTTCGGTTTCAGTTGCTCCTTCTTGTCTGCTCTTCACCGCCTGTATTTTCAATCTATTTTCTATTTTATATTCCCTTTTTTTTGGCAGTTTAACTGGAGGTCAAGAGAGCAGCAGCAACCAACTTGCTGACACATTATCCCTTAGTCGTTGTAAATGGATGTCTTTTAGGGGGTTCTGAAAGCATTATCTTATGGGGATATTCATATATATATTTAGAGAATTTAATACCAAATATTATAAGCAAAATTTTTAGTTGAATAGTTTCTTTAGGGATCTTTAAAATCGAACCCTTTAAATAAGCTTTTCATGAATATATTTATTATAATTCTTTGAAATAGTTAAACCTTCCAATATCTTTTCCTTTCAATCTCAAATTTCTTCTAAAAGAACCACAAATTACCTGCTTTTTCTGCCCAAGTTAAACCCACTGTTTATGGCCAGGCCAATTCCCAGTTGCCATATTCAAATGTGCGGTTTGGCACTCTTCAATTTACAACAAATGCCTGGCAAACAACAATAACAGCACCATAAATCACACACACAGAGTGTGTGTGTGTGTGTGTGTGTGTGTGTGTATAGAATGCATTTCCTTACACACAATTGTCTCCTTTTCTTTGGCACAAAAGTGACTCCCCAAAAAGTGGCAACTCTTGGGTGGCTCTTTCTTTGGCCTTTTGTGAATTGGTGTCCAAGCGTTTTATGTTTCAATTATGCGCAACTTGCGCCCGACAATGGCGCTCTTTCTCTTGCTCTCTGTCTTTCCCTGTCCCCAACCCCCCCGAAATGAGGCTGTAAAAGGACCAAAAGAGGACCCTGTCTGTGTGCCTGCTGATGCATAAATTCCCAGCACACACATATGCAGTTGGTAACATCACTCATACGCACACGGAAACGAAGGGAAAGGCAAGGAAGCTTCGCATGTGCAATTTTCCAGCTGAGAACAGGAGAGGCCTTTGCCCTCGAGAGGTCCTCACAGGAACACATAGAGAGAGAGGCGAGAGAAAGAGAGAGAGAGAGAAGGACATAGAGTCCTGTCCTGCCTTTGGAAAGTGGCCAAGTTGGCAACTGCCCGGGAAGTCCAACTGGGAACTGGGAACTGTGAATTCAATTAGGAACCGCTCAACGTACCGAGGTCAGCGCAAGTCACCCCTTTTTTTTCTGAGGGCACTTTTTGCTCCTTAAGATCCTTTGGAGTACACAGCAAGAAAAATCGAAGTGTGAAACCTTTAAAACTCCATGCTGATACATGGCAGGCAATGCGTGGGAATAAATAAAGACGAACCGAGTAGTTTTTCGACTACATTTCTTTAAAAAGCCTTTAAATATTTATAAATATGTAAAAAAAGAAACCCTGTTATTACTTATAACTTAAAATTATATACTTTTTCTCTCTCTGTACGATCTTGTCCAGTTTTAAACCCTTTAACGCGAATAGCCAATAGAGTTGAGAGACTTCAAGCTGTGCCACAACTTTTATAAAAACATGAAAACTTAAAGATGTAAATTGTTTTTTATTTTATTTTTTATAAACATTCCAAAATGGCGGCTGCGTGTGTGTGAAGTAAGCTGCGCAATCGCCAAGGAAAAATCGCAGACGATGACGATGCTGTGGCCAAGCCCATGAAAGAAAGAGACAGACTGGCAGAGTGAGGGAGATACAAAGATAAAGACCGCTGGGCTTGGCTCGAGCTTAAGTTTTTTTTTATTATTTTTATTTTTTTTTCTGTTCCTCTTTTGTTTTTTTTTTTTTTTATTTACGCTTTGCCTTTTGGCTTTATTAAGGTCTGGCCAATCAAAATGTCCAACGACACAGAGACGCACACGCCAAATGAGGAGAAAGAGTGGGCAGATCGGACGGAAAGAGACGCACACAGTCGCTGGCGATCGGCAAACACAGCCAGAAGACAGGAGACGAAGGCGACGAGCGACGGGTGGATGGGGTACGGGGGACAGACAGGTGTGAAGCAGTCTTAGCTTATTTAGCTTCAGACGACAATAACAAATACCCAAGGGGGACCCAGATAACAGCGAAAGAAGAAAACGGGGTAAGACAGGTAACTGGAAATAAAACAAAAACAAAAAAACAAAAAAGAGAAAAAAACAATAACAAAAAACCTGCTGCTGCTTTTCCACTGATATTCATTCAATTCGCTTGCCCAATTCGACTCGCCTTGTATCTGTATCTTGTATCTGTAAATTGTATCTGTATCTCGCTCTAGCTCCCGCGCTCTCACTCGCACACGATCGCCACGAAACCCAAACGAAGCCAGCCGAACAGAGAGCCGACGCGCTCCGAACGAACCGAAGAGCCCAACCGAAGCGAACTAAACAAAGCCCCAAAGCGGAGTAAATAAGTTATCAGGCGGATTTGTAACTGGAAACCGAATGAATAAAAAAAAAAAATAAAGGGGGAGGCGTCAACAGAAAAGCGTAGAGCCAGGTAAAAAGCGAAAAAAAAAAACTAAGAAAAAACACAGAGCAAAAAACGAAGAAAAAATAAAACAAAAGCCAAGCTGAGATCAGAGCGCGTCTTCGGAAGATTCCGCGAAATTGGAATCATTGAAAAAATTTAGAGTTCTATAATATTTAACAAATTCGTTGTATAAATTAATAATAATATTATCAGGAAGAGTGTATTATTTTTAAATGTAGTATTTTTTAATTAAGTAATAATATTCAAATAGAAAATAATTCAAATAATTATAATACAATAAAGAATAAAATAATGCCCGATTTGAAATATTACTCTTATTAAATGTACATATTTTTAATTTATATAAACTGTAAACTTATTGCTTTTTAAATTTATTTTAGTGAATTCTCGAATAATTTTTATCTAATTTAAATGTATCTTTTATGATTTATTAATTTGTATTCATTTCATATCATTATAACATAATTTCTTTCAGTGTGTAGACTGAAGACAGCAGACTGAAGACTGCAGCAAAAAAGAGAAGCTGGGGAAGAGGCGGAGAAGACGCAGCGAATGGCTAGCGAGCGAATCGGGATACGCGTGTGCCGTTGATGGAAAATGAAGCTCAGAGATGCATTTATGTTTCAGATAGTTTTTTAAATTATGGGTTGAAAAAATTATCCATATAATTTACAAGTATGTACAAATTTAACAGTTAAAGATAAAGACCTCTGAATTCAGAGATTAATTAATTACAAAAGAATTGTAGTTGTGAATTTAAAGTTTAAAGAACACAAAAAGAAAGATACTTTTTTCATAAAATGTTATTGAAAAGCAGTACCATAAGTCCCATTAAATCCAAAAAATAAATAAAACTTTCATAAATGCTATATATTAATTTTGTTTATAAATATTTTAAAACCTGTTATTTGCTATTTATCAAGCTCAAACCCAAATTAAGCCAAAAAATATTTATAATTATATTATTAGCCATACTATTTGGCAGTTGTATTATTAAAAAAATATATATATTAAATATTTTTAATTATTATTAGTTAGCCTAAAAATGCATTAATCAATTACTAAGCCCAAAACAAATATATCAGCTAATGTGTAAACTAGCATTTAAGTATTTATTTTATTGAATAAAGAAAGATTTTGCAATGAAAATATTCAAAAGAAATATTATTTACGAAACTCAAATATGATCTTTAATATTGATGGCAGAAATACACCTTTAAAATGCAAGGAAGTATGCGCATTTCTGCAAAGCAATTTTCGAGGAGAAAAAGCTGAGAGCACCACCCACTTCGCCCACAGGAAAATAAGAGCCCAGACCCAGACTCCTCCCTCTGGCTGGCTTTTTATCCCCTCTTTTTCCTTTATTATTATTATTTTTTTTTTTACTGAGTAGAATCCAGGCATCATCCAACGCATCCATCCACATCCACAGCCCCAGCTGCCTCAGCTGCCTGGATGATCCCAGAGCTCCACTTTAAGGTGTGCAATGCAATGTGACAATGGCATCTTAATGATAATAATTATGCTGATAAGATGCGTTGGAGGAGCAGGAGGAAGGCAGGAGATGGCAGGAGGAGTAAGGAGACTGAGGGCCAGATGGTGGCATCCATATCCATCCAAGTGCCGATATAAATCGCTGGCAAACGGAAATGGGGAGTGCCTTGGAACCGTAAGAGAACCATTGCATGCATTTCGAGGTGGGGTTCCCCTCCGCTCCGCATTCTCCTTGACTTCTTCTCCCTCTGAAGCTCTCGTCGTGATTGATTTATTTATTTGAGCCCGGGCGCGACGCACATACGGTTTTTTTTTGTTGTAGTTTTCTTTTGGATTCGCATCTTGGTTTCGTTTTGAAATCAGTAATCATTGAATTAAATTATGCCTGGGCCTGAGCAAACACGAAATGAGCAGATGGATCCATCCATCTGGATATCCACAGAGATCCCCAGAGATCCACAGAGATCCAGAGAGATCCATACCCACCCATGGCCGCACCCACACCCACCATCGACAACAGCACGAGACGGCAATCAACTGAGGAGGATTGAGGATGATATCGGGTTAGGAGGAGCAGCTGGTCACATGCCAAAATCGGCCACAATATTGGCTGTGAAGTTTTTATTGAATTCGCTGCCAAAAAACACCCACATGCTAGACTCTCTCCCTCTCTCGCTCTCTGTGTGTTAACCCATTGGTGACGAGACCGAAAACTCTGAGAGAACTGAAATCTAAAACTGAAAGCTGAAGCTTAAAAATTGTAACCAATTTTTACGCAGGCCAACAGTGTGGCTAAAAAGTGTGCAGTTTTTGGTTTATATAAAAAATCTATAGTAAATACAGAAAACATTCAAAAAACTATTTAAAATATATTTTGATTTTTTTTAAATATATTTATTTACCTTTATAAATAGTATATCTTCATATATATCTTCAAATATTAAAGATTTTTTAAACATAAAGACTTTGGGGAAGGAAAGATTTTCCTGGAATTCAGGGTTTGGTTTATTATAAACTTAAGAAGTCCTAAAAAATACTATCAAGCTGAAATTGCTTTATAATTTATACAGTATTTGAATATAAATTAAATATATTTATTATTTATATTAATATATTTATAATTATATTTATAATATAAATCTGAGACAAATTTAATTCCCTTCATTTTTGCCACATTTTTAATGAAACGCACTGTACAAACTATGCTTAAAGGGTGTGTGCACCACCACTTCTTGGGCTTGGAGGAGTCGGAAACGGTTAAAGGGGGGGCACGGGCACGGGCTTGGGCACGGGGCTCGAACTCGGGCTTGGGCTCTTGGAGGTCCGGCAATCCAACGGATTGCGTGGGCTTTGCATTTTCAATCTTTGAGCTTCAGAGCGAGCTGGAGCTATTTATAAACGCAATGAATGGGCCAGCAAGCGGATCAATGAATGAGCCAAGAAATAATAATTGCTTGGCTCAATTAAAAACCAAAGAAAAAAGTACAAATAATAAGAAATGAAGAAAAAAGAGAGGAGAGGAGACCCCCAGCCGAACCTACTAGTTCGGAGACGGGCCAAAGAAGACTCGCCCCGAAAGACAAAAGAAGAAGCCTCTGCTGAGTTGGGGTTTCCTTATGGGTTTCTTTGCAGATTCTTCAGTGTTTCTTTAAAGCTTCTTCTGAGCTGCTTCTTGGGGGTTTGATTCCAATTCAACTTGAGGTTTCTCTTGGGATCTTTGGCTTTGACATCGCGTAGGCGCTGCCAAGCCCAGCCCGTGGCTCTTAATGAATGACTTTGGGTTCCCTCTTCGGCTTCAGAAACTAATCACGCTTTACCCCGCCCAGCAGCAGCAGCCACAGCCGCAGCAGCTGAGTTATTTGATCTTGGCCTAATTTATGCAAAATAATTACTATTACCATAATAATTCCCTACGAAAATGCTTGTATTTTTCTAGTTTTTTTTTTTCCATTTCGCTTGAAATCTTCCGCATTTCCGGTGTGCTTCCTTGCTTTTGGCACGTGCTCGCAAAGGGATGAGCAGATGCCATGTGGAAGTTGCAAGAAAAATGAGCTGCCACAACAAAAAAATAAAAATATATAAAAAAAAAGCAAGTAAACAAAAAACCAAAAAGGAAAAGCCATTGAAATTTGGTTCGCGCCTAGGCAAAAATTTTGAGGCGCGTGCGCAGGGAGCAAGGGAAAGCCCACATCGAAGGGGGCAGCGGCGGCGGCCGTGGGGGCGTGGCAGGATACACCACCCCCTCCCCCCCCCATTCATCCCATCGTCATCGTCATCATCATCGCTCACAGTCAGATGTTCGCTTTCGAACATTTTGCGGTTTGTTTTGCTCGCCGGCTACGCGCGCCTTGAAAAAAAAGGAAAATACTGTTTGCAGAGACACAAAAAATAAGAGGAGAGAGAGGGGGAAGAGGGTTGCTTCTAACTATGACAAAGGTGCCAAGTTCTGCCACCACCCACCCACCTCCCACCGTTGAAAGTGAAAAGTTTGCCAAAGTGCGAGGCGGGACATCATAAAAAAAAAAATAAAAACCGGCAACAAAAAATACAAGAAAAAAAGTGTAGAAAAGAAAATGCGCGTCAAAACAAAGTCTAAAAGATTCATTAACTTGTTAGCTTCTGTTTCAGGTCATTTTGGTGTTTCCTTCCCTCCTTCACTTTTCACTTTTCCCAGCTTTTCGCGCCTTGCCAGGGCCACCCATCCCCTTCCCTTTCCTAGCCAATGTTAAGTATACGCACTGTTGGCAGCCTTTTATAAAATAATAATAGTTTTAGTTAAGTGGCACAGGGTCAGGGTGATATTCTTTTGTTTCTTTTACTTTCGAGAAAAAGGATATTGAGAATTCATTTGAGGCAAACGTTTGATTTAGCAACTTATAATAAATAAATCTTATGGGATTTATTGAAGTTTACGGTTGGAGGGAAAATTAAAATTTAATGCGATACAGTTTTATATAATTTTTAAAAACATTTCACAGGATTTATACAGAACATTTTTGGTGCGGGGAAAAATGCAATGAAAGCCCATAATTCTTACTATTTGATGGTTTTAATTAGATTTAAAAATTAATACATAAATGTTGTTTTTTCAAGCCATAATTTTTTTAGGTTTAAATATCTAGCTTTTTAGCATTTCAATTGAATTTTACTTTAATAATTAAGACATTTTTTAAGCTTGTTTTATTTTTTATAGCTCTTTAGATTTGAAATGCATTTAATATTAATATTAATTGCAATAGTGTTGTCTTTCGATTGCTTTCAATTCAGAAGAGTTTGTTAATAATTAAATACTTGTAAAATTAAGGTTTAAATTTAACAACAAAATTTGAAAACAAATAATTCTGAAGGTTTCCATTAACTTAAAACCGTTTCACGGGTATTTTGAAGTATTTAATATTTTATTTGCGAACAAAATTCAATAATTAATAAACAAATAAAAATAAATACAAATTTTGTCTGTCTTTTAATTTTGCCCATGAGAAAAAGTCCATGTACTTGTTCTTTCTTAGCTTAGCTGAAATAAAAACAAAATCTTAAAAATTTGCACTCCAAACTCAAACAGCAATTCAGTTTCTTGTTTTTTTATTTCAGGTGAAAGAATAGAATAATCATAAAAGTCGCGGCATTAACACAAAACCCCATTCATACTTTTATCACCGAAAAAAACTTTAAAAATTACAAAACTCAGACCAACACACACAGTCGGCACAAAAAAAAACACACACACAAACACAAACAAAAGGGGAAAAGCGAGTGGAAAACAAAAGGCAAGTGCAAAACAATTCAGTAAAGGCAACAAGGGGGAGGCAGACGGGTGGAAGGACATTGCCCAGGACATGCAGGGCTGGCCAAAACGGATGCACCTAGCGCGACAGTTTGGACCAGGTCCTGGGAACGCCGCATCCAGTAACCAGGACTAACCAGGACTCCGTCTGAGGCCCAGACTCGCCGCAGCGGAAGTAACTCGCTGAGCGCTGTTGTGGCTGATTATGCTGCTGCTCCTGGCAGTGGCACGGGGCTCCAAGGGGGGTTGCCACATCCACGTCCACAGCCAACAGCCTCTGCCCTCGTCCATCCATCCGTCTGGACCATGTGAGCGACGCTGGCGCTGGTCTCTCCCGCTGCGCCGGCAGCAGAACGGGCCAGTTTCAATTTATATCCGCCATGTCCTTGCCCCCCGCCAGGATACAAATGCAGCAGCAGCAGCACCGCAAGAAAAAATGCTAAGAAAAAGCCTCTTTAAATTTTTTTTAGCTTCTTTGAAAATATTTAGATATTTTTTTTTAAATAAAATTCTTTGAGCGTTTAAAAAAATTAATAAAAAAATGTATAAATAAAAAATTTATTTATTTTATTTATATCTTTAAATCTGAAATCCTCAATAGTTAAAAACCCTTTAAACTTGGACAAAGTTTTAACCCAAAAGCAGTTATGAATTATTTTCAAAATCTTCATTGTTAAAAATATTATTTATTTGTTAATCAAAATCTTGAAAAAAAAACATAGAAATACCACAATTTTAAAGGAAATTTAAGGTTTTTTTTATCAGGATATAATCCAAATTAGTTTGAAGAATATTTTTCGATATATATATTTTTTTTAATTATAACCCGAAAACTTCAATGGTTACCATATTTACTTTTTCAGACCTGCTTATCAGTTAAAATTTTATATTTGGAATATTTAAGTTTTGTTTATATTAATTAAACACTCCTTAAAAATAGTTGAGTCTTAATTAGTATCATTTAAGTACTATATCCAAGAGATGATTTAGATTTACCAAAGATATACATATTTATATTTCTAACAATTTAAAATTCATTTATTTTTGTGAGCAGTTTAATTATACAAAAATAGAGGCACAGAGAGAGTTGGCATTCCGCCCATAACCCATCCCCCAAACCCCCCAATCCCCCCTCTGTTTTGGTCGCTTTTTTAGGGTTTTAGCAACAGAAACAAAAAAAACTGTAGCCGCAGCTGGACAAAAGTTTGACGTCCACATGACGACACGTTGACACTGCGGGCAAGGATGTTTGGGTGAGGGGGAAGGGGTGTGCTTAGTGTGGGTGCAAAAAAAAAATATTATATATATAAATAAAAATAAGGACGAGGCAGGAGACAGAAGGGGGCACTCTGTTATTTGTTATAACAATTGCAAATGCTGAAAACGCGAGGAGGACGTTGCCATGGCGATTAGGAGCAGGATAACACGAAAAAAAGGCAGCGGTCGCCCTGGTCGGTCGGTCGCTCATTTAATGGACACTGTTTGGTCGATAATCAAATTAAAAGAACGCCCAAGGTAGTACGAGCAAAAGCTTAAAGTAGTGGAAAAAACTATGGAAAAATCAACAGCCAACAGGCGCCAGGACGACCATGAGATGGCCAGGTGGCCACCACCCCATCTACCTTTCCATCCTGCCAGGCAGGTGCCGGTCCTGCTTGATTAACGCTGACCATATCGGTGGGCACATATTATATATATCGGACCCTATTCCCCCCGCGCCAGGATGTTTGTGTTTGTGCAACGAAGCTCAACAAGGGCCGGCAGGATATTAACCAGAAGGACAGCTGAGTTCTCTTTTAATGGCAAAATATTCATAGCTTAAAGATCAGTGATTAAGTGGTATTTATTATAAGTTTTATGCTTCAATTAGGCTTATGTATTTATTTAAGAGTAAATATTAATAGCTAGGGCATATATTTATGTATTTATTTGATTTGTATTAAGGTATTTTTTATATTTGTATATATTTTTAATATATTTTCTATTATTATTATTATTTTTTTGTAATTATTCAAATATATTCCTTAAAAGAATACCTAAAAATATAAACCCTTACTTGACTTTAAAGGCTCGACAAAAGCTTATCTAATTTTCCTTTTTCCCTTAATTTTAAGCCTTAATTTTTCCCATTTTTCCCCCACGTTCCCCCCGCTTTTGATTGTTACCATTTTAGATACACTCTCAATAGAACTTGTCAAACATGGAACATTGCGACTTGTTCTCGGAAATTACTCATCAGAACCAGCCCTAACCCCCTCCAACCCCCCTGAACACCCACCTCATGCTGATAAGACGAGAAGCAGCAACACCCATTTGAGGCGGCAAAATGACGAAATGCTGTGTGTGTAAAGAGACTCTCCTGTTCTTGTTTCTTTTTTGGAGATCAAAAAGATTCTCCACCGAATGGAATCGAAATTGAAATTGTAGCAATTAATTAGGATGGACGACAAGGCAGGGGGAGGGAAAGGTGGAAGGCAGGTAGGTAGAACACCGCCACACAGCTAGCTGAACAACAGCAATTTTGGGGACAGAGCAGTGGGAGATATCGATAAGGATGGTTACCATGTCATATATATATGTGACATATGGCAAAGCAAAGACCATAGCATCACGTCCAAGCCTCCTCCTTCGATCGTCAGCAATTAGGCCTTCTCTCTTATCACCTGGAAATTACCTGGAAAAGGCCGCTGCTCGCCCTCTCTTGTTGATTTTGATTTGTAAGACAAATAGACCGAAAAAAAAAAAAACGAAGAAAAGTATATGGAAAGAACACCAACAGCAAACAACTTTGCGAGCAATTAAAATTGTTTGACGACACAAGGGTTCCTCATACACCTCCTCCTCCCTTCCCTTACTTCCACGCCCACACCCACTTCTCCTCCTCTGACTATGGGGGAGTGGAGCAAGTGTACCCGGTGTACTGGCCAACTCAAGTGCGTCACTGTCCAGCGGCCGTCGCTATCTAGATAAGATTGATAACGACCCGGCTTGCTTGCTTACGGCCAACAAATGGAAAATCTGTGCAAAAAAATCCCAACCAGAAATGCGGCCCGAAAACGAGCGAAAAAAAAATTATATATATATATGACTTAGTTTATTGCTGCCGCGAACAATCCATATTATGACAATGATATGGATATATGTCGATTGTATGAAGCTTTATGGCTTTACGGCCCTGATTTCCCTTTGAACTAAGCCGTGTCTTTTCCAACAAGGCAGCCTGGACGCTGGTCGCCAAAAAAGAAATGTAGAAAGAAAAAATAGAATTGATAGGGAAATTACATGGAACCCTTAATCATAGAAAATTCTACAACTCTAAATTATGGAGAAAAAAGGCGTTAAAACAACAAATCTGGAACAAAAAAAATCATTGCAAACACACCTAGGCGGGGGCGAGTGGCTCTGATTTAGACATGGCCATATCGCAGCGATAACTCGACTAGATACAAGAACAACAAAAACTATAACAAAATAAGGAGACCCTCCATATGGTTCAGGGAGGGGAGGGTGTGGGCGCGACATGGTCGACTGATATGGCCTGACCATAGGCCATAGGCCGAAACCATTTCAGAAATTCAGTATTTAGATCATCGTTTTGGTTCATTTGCGGTTTTTTAAGGATTTGGTCAATCTGGAGATCTTTTATTTTATAGGAGAAAAGTTAAAGCTTAATAAAATATTATTTAAAATAATTTATTATTGTTAATATTTTATTTTATGGCAGGGAACACGCGTTGTCCAAATTCTGTTTTATTTTATAGTTAACATTTTTGTTACTTCTAAATATCTTTAATATATTTTAAAAAAAATCAAACCTTAAACGCTTTGAATTTTTGTACGAATTTTTTAAGCCAGATTTTCTCGGAATTGTAATAATTTTGATGTGACATTGATATTCAAATATATATATAATTTTTAAAAATGTTAAATACAAGAAACTATTAATTTTTAACTGCCCCAATCTATAAAATCTATTAATTAAAGCCTTCGGAAATATTACATAATCAAGTTAGCCATTAATCTTTAACGTTTATACAGTATCAAACACCTGCTGAGGTAAACAAGCCAAATTAAAAATCAATATCTCATGAAATAATATTAAAATAAATACCAAAACACAATTACAAATTACAAAAAACTCTCAGCATTAGATTTTTATCAAGAAACCCGAAACAAAAACTTTCAAAACCTTCGGAACCCCGCAAAAGTCAGCTGTTTTGCGTCCCAATTGGAACCTTAAACTTTAACCCTTATTTATCTCACACTCACCTTGTGCAATTCGAACCGCGGGCATTTTAATTCTCATTTTTGTTTCCAGTTTCCGGAAGGTGATTCAATCTTCGCCCACAGACACAGGCACACTTAACCCCACAAAGGGCAATGTCCTGCCGATCTCCAAAAAAAAAAACAACACTCCGACTGCGACACCAAAAGATTTCCACTTGGATTTTTCCAATTCCAAAGTTTCAAATTTTGATATTCTAGGTTTTTGTTTTTTATTTTTACTACTCTCCTCTTTGACTTTATTTTTGTTTACTTATTGCACTTGTTTCGGTTTGTTTCTTTTTTTTATTAGACAAAAAAAAATGTTTTTATTGGTATTATCTATTTCCTAATCAGACAGCTTTAGTTTTGGTTTTACTGGTTGTTATTTTTGTCATTTTGATGGCTTTTCCTGGGCGGCCATTAGGAGGAAAACCAGAACAAAACAAACAAAATACAAAGATGATATTTGTAAATTTTGAAGTTTAAAAAACTTGAGCACTTTTTTTCACTTTTATTTTCTATTTTCTTTGATTTCTTGTAATTGTTGTATATATTTTTTTTGTATTATTATTTTCTTATAGGAACCTTTTTGCACTCGGGATTTGGGTTTTTCCTTTTCCTTCCTTCGATTTCGATGCTTTTCGTCAAGCCTTGTTTTTTGGCTGTGTCTGTTTTGCAGCTGCCTTGGTGGTTGTTGCTGTTGTTGTTGTCGTCGCTGTCGCTGTCACCTTTGCAAGCGGTTTCATTTTCCCAAAAAAGAGATTCCCAATTGGAGTTGGTCCGGCAACGAATCGAAGAAAAGAAAACCCAATTGGTTGGTAAAGCACACTCCGAGACACTTGAAAAAAAAAATGGAAGATTGCACTGGAAGAATGCCTGCTTTTCGTTTATTTTATTCTCTTATTTCTTTCTAATTATTTTCCCATTTCGTACGAATTTTCAATGTGATTTTTCGTTTCGCATTTTTGCTATATTTTTTTTTTGTTTCTATTTTGGATTTATTGTTATTATTTGCCGCGACGACGACGGCCAACGGTAAACGGTGAGCGTATCTGTGTAACTGTGTGCGCGCTTTAGCGGCTCCGGCTTGTGTGCGGTGCTAACGGTAACGGCGGAAGTACGCGACTACTTGCAACGTTTTAGCGGCGAGCGCGTCTTCGCTGCCGCCTGGTCCTCTGCCTCTGCTTCAGCCGCGGTCGCTAAAAGCTGCGCAGCTTTGCCTGTCGCCGCTGTCCAGAGGGCCCACCAAAAGCAGCAACAACAACAATGCCGCGGCGACCACGTTCCAACCAACTCACCGAACGAGCGGCAAGCGAACGCCAGCGAACGCGTTGCAAGTGTGACGAAAGCTCGCTTTGGACATGAGACGCGACAGAAGAGAGAGTGAGACAGAGAGTGCGAGAGAGAGAGAGAGCCTCAAGCGCTGGCCAAGAAGAGAGTATGTGTGAGTGGAAGAGCGAGCTTGCTTAGGCGAATATATTCCGAACGCGACGATGTCCTGCGAGCGACTGCAGATAATTCAATTTCATTTCAGGCTTTTGCACTTTAATGCCAATCTGGCAATTTGATTTTGGCTAAGCGACGCCGAGGCCGACGCCGACGCAGCCCTTTCCTAGTGGTGCCGCCGCCGGTGCTTGCTGATGGTGGTGTCGGCCGGAGGTGGTGGTGGTGGTGGTGGGATGGGTTGGTTTGGTTTGGTTTCGCACTCTCTGCCCGCGTCGCTGCCGGCGTTTGTTTATTTGCCGCTGGTCATGTGTGTGTATGTCTGCGTGTGCGTGTGTGGGGGTGGGCGCACCGGCCCCACTGGCCAGAGCGGGATAGTGCCACAGCGAAGCTTGTCGCACATACACACAGATACACACATGCAAAGCGCAAAGGGGTGGCAACTTTTCAGGCTGGTCACTCTGGTCAATCGCTTTCACACACACACACACAAACATACACTCGTGCCAGTTAAGGGCGCGATTACAACCCTCTCGCAATTACAACTGTCCAGGCAACAACAACAACAACAGCTTAAGCAAGGACACCGAACAAGGACCACAACAGCCTTACATATAATGGACATCAAAGCGCGCGCGCACCTTTCATGCGCTATTTAATTTTGTAACAAAAATATAATAGATTTTCGTACATGTAAATAATTTAAATTTCAAGTTAAATAGCAACTTTAATGTTAAATGTATTAATGCGAAATAAATTAAAATCCTGTTCAAACTTACAATTTTATAGTAAATTGTTATTCATTGAAAATATGTTTGGAAACTAAATATTTGTTTAAATAATTAAATAGTTATTAAATGTTTATTACAGGAAATTGAAAAACTACAAATTCATTTCAACAAAGGAAGTATTTTTCGTATGTTTACTATTTATTTTTATTTATCTTTTATTATTAAATATGAATTCTTTAATTCTTAATCAAATAAATAAAAATATATAAATTATAAACAAATATTGTTGTGCATTATTAATTTATTATTAAAATATGTTTTTTTATTTATTAATCCAAAAAATAGGCCTTAATTTTAAGGCACACTAACCCACAATAGCCAATTAATTTCGCTCCTCTCGCTTTTGAGGCACATCCTTTTTGGACGCTTGTCCAAGAGCGTCTGGTGGAGCTTGGCGGCCGCCTTCGTGCTTCGGAGGAAGCAACCGAAGTGGCGCACAACCTGCCCAGCTGCGAACACGTTGCAAGCTCGCTAGAGATCGACGACAAAGCGCCTCCAAAGGTCATGTCAATTGGTTTGGGGGGGCGGAGGGGGTGGGCCATGATAATAGCATGGGGGGGGAGTTAAGATGCATCCCTCAATGAATGATCACCGCCGCACCTCCACTGGTTGCAACCGCAACAACGAACATGTTCGATGGCTGCCTGCCGGCCTGCCTGGCCTCCCCACCAAAAACAAAAACAAAAAAAAGCTGGACAGCGCTGCCGCGGCCAGCGTCGCGTCGCTGCTGCCATTAATGTCAGGCTCTTTGATATGAGAATCAGCGCACTCTCACACATATGAGAGCTTCAAATGCTGCGAGTGTGTGTGCGAATTGTTTTTGTTGTTAATTGTTTTGTGGGCGGGGGGAGGAGGAGGAGTGGAAGGAGGTGTGTGTGTGTGTGTGGAGTCCGAGTTTTATTATCTGAAAGATTGCATTTGGCCAACGTGTTTG
Source organism: Drosophila birchii (assembly GCA_035046345.1). NCBI lineage: Eukaryota > Metazoa > Arthropoda > Insecta > Diptera > Drosophilidae > Drosophila > Drosophila birchii. The sequence goes on along the minus strand of JAWNOA010000043.1, from coordinate 5,234,892 downwards.
AAAACGTTAAACATAAAATCTCAAAATGGGGTACAAAAATATTAAGTAATTTATAATTTATTATTATTATTAATATTGTTAATTTATATTTATTTATATTTATTTATATGTTTTAACAATTAAAACCTAATAAAATCTCAAATTAACACTTCAAAACTACAGATTTAAACATATGTGAAGATATAACTTATATACATATTAATATTGGCGCTATATGCAAGCCCACTCGCACTCCTCCTCCCCCCCTCCCCCACACACACACATACGCACTTTCACACACACACACACCTCGCCAAGAGACGCACACATATGAGGCGTCGCACACGCGCGTTCGTCATCGATTGGCCGCCGTCTCTGCTCTCGCACATTTGTGTTTGACAATCGCCCAGTGCCACCCCCCCGCGGTCCATCTACCCCTTACCCATAAGCCCATAACCCATCCGCACACACACACACACACACACACACACACACACACACTCCTCCCCCACCTGCGGCTCTCTTTTATCGTACAGGTAGCACACATATACAGAGAGCCATGCTGAGAGTGCTATAGCTCTGCCGGCGTTTTTGGAGAGCCAGCGAGGTTGAGAGAGCGCCACCCCACGAAAGGTGGGTGGGTGGATGGGTGGGTGGGCTTGCTGCTGGGGGGCGGCACAGGGACAACACAATGTGTGCCACGACGAAGTGCCAAGGTGAGGGCTACTGGCCGGCTGGTGCGGGGGCGGGCGGGGTTATGTGCCTGTGGAGTAGGGGTCGCCGGGCATCGCTATAACTGTTATCAGTCGAGCGGAGACCGCTCACACGACCAAGCCGGCTAGCGGAGCGCATTGGGATTGAAAATGTGAATAGGAATGGAAATTAAAGGGAATTGGCACGGGAAATGAGACCAAAGTTATAAGTTATATTGAATAATGGTATTTATAATATGATTTATGATTTATTTGCTGATGATTTTCAGTAAAAAAATACTTGTAAGAAATTCTAAATATTTCAATTAATTAAAGTCATAAATAAATTAAAAATCAAGAAAAATTTCTTTAAAAACGCATAATGATCGAATATTTAATGTTATTAAATGTTGGTAATGTTGGAATTATTTATTGTTTTTATGTATGTTTCTATTTATGTTGGAATATTTAATGTTAGTAAATGTTGGTAATGCTGGAAGCCGATTAAATCTAATAAAAATATATATAGAAATCTAAACTTCTTTGATTGTTTCAACGAATGAACATTAAATTAAATATTGTTTCATTTTAAAAACTTCGTTATATCAAAGTTTAGAATATTTTTAATTTTCCTCTCGATATAAATAAATCCCTAATCCAATTTTGTTTGACTTTTAAACCAAAATTGAGCTCACGAAAAATGTCACTTCCGAAGCACAATGGGTAAAATCCTGTGCTGGGGATATGACATTCCGATTCCGAATCCGATTCGGCAAGATCAAAGATCGAAAAAGGGTAAAGCCAGTGGGGGTGGGCGAAATCTAAGCAGAGCCAAGCAATTACCCGCGAATCTGAAAGGCGAGTGTGAATTCGAGAGGAACCTTCGCAATTGCAATGTGTGTACGCAATCACACATTTCATTACAAATGCATACACTCAGAGAAATGGATGAATTATCAATAAAAGTTAGCATATGAAATTTGAGAGCTTAAATTGAAGGCCCAAGGAAAAATAAAACCTAAGTTTTTGATATACAATTCAAAGAAAAATGTATATTTTTTATCAAGATTTATAAAAACCCAAAATATGTAGATTTATATATTTATTTTAATTTCCGAAGCCACAAATAACAAACCAAATATATTCTTTATAAAGTATTCTATATCGAAATTCCCAAAATATTAAATATAATATTCTTCTCTTTCTCTCAGTGTATATATTCATACCTTTTTTAATATATGCAGATGAAGGCCCGACTCTGTCAGCGATCGATGGACGCCTGGCTCCTCCACTACCGATCATTGTCGGCGAGATGTGAGAGTTTCGCTTGCATTTTTGTTATTTTTTTCGCATTGAACAACAAAAAATAAATAAATAAAAAAATAAAACCAAAACAAAACAAAACCAAAAGCTGAAATACTGAAAAAACTGCAAATAAAAAGCGAAAACATAAAGCTACATAAACCGAGCACAAACACCGACATTTAACAATAACGAAAATTGCAGAATTGCCGGCAATTACCAAAGGGGGTGGCCGCCTGCCTGCCTTGTGACATATGCGAGGTAGAAACCAGAAGAAGCACAACAAAAAAAATATAAAAAAAATAAAGAGAGGAAGCGATGCTTGAGATTTAGAGTGCACTCCGAAAATGCAGTTGCAACTGCAGCAGCAGCAGCAGCAGCAGCGACCCTGCAGCAGCAGGAGGAGTTGCTGCTGCTGCTGCTGCTGCATCATTATGTCAGCCAGAGGAGGTCCTGCGGCAGCAGCATCCCGCTTGCTCAAGTCCAAAAGTGTCGACAAATTGCCGCCCAGCAGTCGCCCGCCCGAATCTCAATCTGTGATCCATCATCGAGGACGCAGCCAACTTGGCTAACTTGGCCAATGGCCAACGGCCAGTTCTTGGCCAGCTTGGGCTCCATTAGAGACGTTGCGTGCCGTGATTGCCGCTCGGGCCAGTTACACTGTCCAAAAACGAAACCATACTTTTATATTTTCTTTGAAATTAAATCAAAACTATTAATCAACTTTAAGAGACCCCAAAAAAAAATATTTTTTAATTAAAGACTTCTTTTTGCTTAGTTTTTTTTTAGCGCTAAATTATTTCTTAGTGCATCTGCGATCGTTGGCAGGTTTGGTAATAAATTGTTTTGGCCAAAGGCTGACCATTATCACGGCTACCGGTTCTGAGTTAAGTTTCCTCTATATATGTATGTATATATATATATATATATCAAGTGGGGGGTAAAACTCTCCCCCAACTCGAACTGGGTTTTTTCCGTTCTTTTTGTCCCCTTCTCCTTGGCCCGAACCATTAATTGTCGCGTGAACAGCTTTGTTAGATCGATTTGGGGGTCAGGAACATAAATATATATATGTATGTATGTATATATATTTATGCGGTGTCAACCACTGGAACCACCCACCTCCAAAATATAGGAAAAAAAATATATATAATGTGGTGGTGGCACCAATTCCGATACCGATACTAAAGCGGCTTCTTAATGCCAGCGGCCGTCCCGCTGATCGATTAAACGACCCTGATGAAAGGTAAGAGGCAAGGTGCGATGGCCTGGCCAGGTGAAAGGTGGTAAGGTCCGCTGGCAACGTTGACAACTTTGATGATTGACGCAATCCACAAAAAAAAAAAAGTATATATATATATATATATTTTATATAAATAAATATAGAAAAATATGCAAAGGCAGGCCAAGGAGTTGATGTCTCCTTTTTGGTTGAGAGTTCCACCTAAAGAAGTTGTCTGAGCAATTCTTTTACCTAAATGGAAAATATAATGTTCTTATTTTATCCATATTTCAGGTAGAATTTCTAAAATATTGTAGCAGAAATAAGAAATAATAATTAAAACCTAATAAAAAGTATTAGTAGAAATTATACAAATAAATGTATAAATGAAAACTGAATTTTTATAAATATATAAAATCCGACTTTAATTCATTTCTAATCAAACGTAAAAAATTCAAAGAATTTCAATAAATTAAATATATATTTTCCTGGATAAAATGAATATTTTAATAATATTTCCTTTTTTTGATATTTTTAAAATTTTGTATATAAACAAAACTCTCGATTTTACTTTGAAATAAATAATATTTTTTCAGCATATAAAATAAAATATACATTTGTAATATTTTTTAATATTACAAAATTGCATCTGACTGATATTTTTATAAATGCGTTAAATACTCCTAACTTTAGCATAAATATTTTCAGATATCATAAACAAGAAAATTAAATATATAGTATAATGTAGGAGATTTATTATTTTTATGTTTCAGCTTTTAAGTATTATTTCTAAGCACACAAATTTCATTAAAATCTTAGGAGATTTATTATTTTTATATTTCAGCTTTTAATTATTATTTCTAAGCACACAAATTTCATTAAAATCTTATAAATCTTTTAAGGACTTGAGACTTAAACTATAACTTTTTGTGATGATGAGTTTATAGATTCCATTGAGTTGTTGGGGGGAGTCGGTGGTCTATCGGGCTTTGTGGTTTTGGGCCGCGGTCGAAATCGCCGTGGATTCGACCGGCTGACTGGCTGACTTCTTGTTGTTTCCGCGCACTAAACAAAGTTTATCGATTTAACAAATTTTAGCGACGGCGAACGAGAGCGAGTGCCACATTTCGAGTCTTTCGTCCGCGTCTCTGAGTTGCTCTGCCCCCCAGGACACCAGCCCCTTTCCTCACTTCCTTTGTTTAGATGACCCAACAAACTCGGCCTGTGTCCTGGCCACCCAAGTGATCGATTATACATTCGATGGCCATGAAGGCTAACAACAGGCCTCCTACTACCTACCACCATGAGTCGTGGGTCCTTTTTTGCTGCGGGAAAAAAAGAAACCTCAACCACCGGCTGTCCTGATTGCCTCCTTCTTGTGGTGATGGTGGTTGTGGCTCCACCATTGGACCTTGTTTTGGGCCATTAACCAGAGGCTTGGGACCCAACTAGGTGAATGAATATGGTTGTCAGGAGGGAAAAGGAGTGAAGCTAAGAGATCTAGGAAATGAGGGCTTTAAATTAAACTCTTTTAAATAATATAATTCATATATTTTCATTGAAAGATTTCTTTTAATCCTGGAAACTGAAAATGTAGTTTTGCTATTTTACTTAAGAGGTCCCTCATTTATATCTCTGCTGTGAAGATGCCTTCACTAGGGTTCTAGTTTTTTTCCCAGGCTTGGAAAAACTAACCTCTTAAGGATTATATGGTTTTACCCCCTTCGAAGAGTCGGCACTTTATAGGTTTTGGTGAAAATATATACATATAGTTGCACTTAATTGAAATCCCAAGACAAGTGCAGGAGACAAGCACTTGAGGCCACTCAAGAGAGTCCTGGGCATTGTCCTGGCTGTAATCGGAGATCCTTTCCAATCGGATTTTCTTTCGGGCATTCAGAAGCGGCAGAAACATTCTTCTTTGCGGTTAACCGAAAGGCAAAGAAGTCACCCACTTCAGAGACAAATTTTATCCCTTTCACTCCTCCACGTCCTCTAGCTCCCTTTATTTTTTCTCAAGATGATGCGATCACTGACTGTCCAAGTGACAATTTCTCATTGTTTTTTCTTTTTTTGTTTTAAACAGTAGCGGCCATAAATAAAACCCAGTGACAACAACAACGGGCACTTGATATCCAGCTATATATGTCGTTTGATTTGCCTGCCTTCGCTCTCTGCTGCTGCTGCTGCTGCTGCCTTTAAGAATTTCCAACAAAATGAAAATATTTGGGAATTAATGGAATCTCAAGTGTGTCCACAAATGGAACGAACGATTCACCAAGAGATGGTGGCCATTTTTTTGTTATTTGGGGGCAACGCCGCAGGGGTGGATCCATGGATCCAAAGGGAAGATCAGCGGAGGGGGAGTATCAGAGAGGGGCTATACACGGAGATAAAAATATATATATTCAATTTCAACTGAAATTTAAGTTAAGCTTTGAAGAACTCTAGCTCACTTGCTTTCTTAAGAAAATTTTGGAGAAAGTTATAAGTTAAATCGTTGAATGTTTCACAAAACATTAAGTTAAATCAATTTCTAATCCAAAAACTGATTATATTTATCAAGAATTTCTTAAAGAGTTACTGATTTTTTTTCTGAGTGCCTGGACACAGCCCCACGGCCAGTCCGTGTTGCAAACCAAAACCGATGGGCGTTTGTCTTGTCCCATGGACCAACATATGGCAGACACATGTGAGCAGCCGCAACTCAACTCAACTGAAGTCAACTCCAGGCCAGGCAATGGAACGGACCCGGGTCTCCGATCTCAAGACCCCGCGTAATGTTATTTTAAGCCACCGCCAGCCGTCGTGGAGATCACACAGATCTCTCAGTCTTCTACATATTTCCATTTCTCGTACTATATTGAATAAGGGGGGGATGATGATGTGACACCCGACAATGGGAATGGCATGAAAATGGTTTCGGTTTCGGTTTCAGTCGCTTCAATTCTTGCAACGCTCCACATTTGACCAGCGCAGAGGGAAAAGTCAAGGGAGCCTTAGCTCACACATAGCAGGGGGTGAACTTGAAAATCCCATATATATATATACATATATTTTTAAACACACATTTTCACATTTATTATTTATAGTAATCTCTCGGGAGAGAGAGCGAAAGAGATGAACGCGGATGAGTAGTGAGATAGTGTCTGATTTTCTTCTAATTTTTCTTTTGATGGCTTTTTGAATTTTCCAAGGTTATGTTGTGACTGGGGGAAAATGTTTAAGGAAATTATGAAGGCTAGAGGCAAAAGAAAACAATAAATTGAGACCAAGAGCAGGCTTAATATCCTTAAGAAAAAATGTGCGAATTAAGTCCTTAAGGAAATCTCTGATATTTACATATAAGGGATAAAGATTTTCTCTGTGTTATTTTTATTTTTGTTCTCATTTCTCTGAGAAGAGTTCCTTTGATTATTTAATTAATTGTTAATTATTAGAGGTTTTTCTGATTAATTCCAGAAGCTGTAAGCTTGCCTTGCGTGTGCGAAAAACGAAGACAGAAGATAGGAGATTCCAGGAGTCTGCAGAAGACTGCAGCAAAGCCTGGAGAATCACGAAGTATCTTCAGGGGGAGCGGCTTAACCTGGCTTGTCTAAATAAGTAAATAAACCTGGCTTTATCTTAATTGCAATATCGCTGGATATATACAAACTCGCATCTCTCGATCGCAATCTCAGCATCATTGCTGGCAAATCCATCTTTGCTGGTATTTTATACCCTTTTATTGTAATATATGTATAATGGTATCGCTTCAATCTGGTGATGATGTCGCCGCCTTAATGATAAACCAAAGGAGATATGACAAATGGGAGAGCAGGTTAGAGTATGCCAACTTCACCTGAAATCGTAACTCTCCGCACTTACTACACTTATTATTAACTCTGAAAATATCTTTTGTTTGCTGCGGTTTTTTCCTTTTTTGGTTTTTGTTTCTCTTGTTTTCTTTTTTATTTAATTTTTTTTGCCAGTGTTTGCTCTTTAGCTTTAACGACGACGGCGACATCCCACGCAGTCTGCGCTATGAATTCGAATGACTTGCCCCGGCCAGATCTTCCACATAATGAATGAATCGCACTCCCTGGGTAGGTACACGGCCCAAGAAATTAATAACCCCAAGACAATTGTTAACAATTTGTAATTTAAATAGTTTAAAAAAATTTAACACATTTGTTTAAAATTAAAAAGCAAGGTAAAGATAAGATAAAGTGCCTTAAAGTGCTACCTATTCACATTTTTGAGCTGATTCTTTGATTTTTAGTTTAGTTAGTTCTTTAATATAATTCCTATTTATTTTATTTATATAGTTTTTTTTTTCAGTGCCTAATGTTGTTGCCTTCCTTTATTATTACTATTTTCAGTTGGGGCCTAGCCCGTGCTCCAATGACAAATGGCTGGCTGGCTGGCTTTCTGGCTGGCAAATGCTGTTAAGGTGGCGCATGACACCGCCATACAACTACTGGGCCAAGTCCAAGTATTTAGCCAAAGTTGATTAAATATATATATATCCAAATAGATATATATATATGTATGAGATATATATGGGTGGGCACAGGGGTGGCTTAGCTCCGCTCTATCTCTCTCCCCGAAGGAGAGACTTCCTGCTGATCCTACACAGATCCAGTCAAGATCTCCTGGCCGTGCCCCACATCGATGAATATGAAATGAGGCGGAGGCCTACTCGAGTCGGGTTTTTGCCTCTGACTCTGTCTTTGGCTCTTTTCTGGCATTATGTCTTGCTTTGCTCCCATTTGGGCCCGATATCGCGGCTGCTGCATCTGCGCACGCACCAGCCAAGGCAGAGGTGGCCGAGAAAGGGGATATTTAAGGGGGTTTATTAAATAATAATATCACACGATATTAATAATTAATAAACTAATTTAATATTTGTTACTCAAATTAACAAGCTAAAGGTGTGTACATTGCAGGCAAAGCGGCTAAGAGAAAGCCACAGGCAAGAGCAAAAAGTGGAGAGCGAAAAGGACTCTCGCATGAGGACACTATAAAAGTACTAGATACTTTTTTGTTAATCCTTTTCTTTTTAACATTAAAAAAAGGGGATTCCCTGAAGCTCCGCCACTGGCCGCCCGGAGAGAGATGGGGCGAGATCGACGGAGCGTAGGTTGGGACAATTTTGTACTTGTAAGCGATCGCACTTTTCGGCTGGGTTTCTCTGGTCGGTTTTTTTTTTTTTTTGGTTTTGTTTTGGTTTTGTTTTTTGTTATTAACAAAAAAAAAACAGAATTTGTTTTGGGTGTGCACAGGGCAGGGGCAGGGCCTCACCCTCCTGCTCTCTGCTGCCCATGAGAGTCCCTGCCCAAGTTGGGCAATTGACGGGGCATGCCGGCCACGCCCAGCCTTCCTGGTCATCAATGGCACAAGACGACGACGACGACAACGACGAAGACGACGACTACGACTACGATGGCAATGATGATGATGTTATTTCGTTTGGTGGCGGCAAGCCTGGGCCAAGATTTAGTCGGAATCCGAAACGAGGTTCGTCGCAGCTGGAGTTGGAGGAGGTGCCGGTGACGGCGGTGTGGGCACATGGCCATCGCCATCTGATGGATTGTCATGCCTCGGCGACGCTCCGCTAATCATATGGCACCAATATGCGTGGACTCATCATGGACTTTGGGTGCTCTTCGCACTTGAAGAAATCTACAAGTTTTTATACGACTTGATTTGGGGCAAAAAAAAGAGGTTTTTGGTTTTGTTTTTGGAGGTTTTGTTTTAAAAAAATGCTACTTTAGTGCACATTCCTGTTAAATTAATTACACTTTTAATGGGGAAATAATTGCTTTTTAAAGTCAACTTATTAGGCATACAATTAATAAATACTTTGGTATCTCTTTTAAATATTTATTCATTTAATTTTCTTTTCTTTGGCATTTTGTTATTTATGAATTTATATTATTCTTAATATATTATCTTATATTAATTTATGTATTAGTTTAATTTTTTTTTTTCGACTTGTAGGTATTTTAAAAAATATTTTTAAATGTATATGTTTGTTTATAAAATTTAGTCCCTGAAGCATTTATTTATTTGGAGATTTTTTGATTGATTTTTTTATTAAAAAATTTGTTTATATTTTTATTTATTGTAATGACAAAAATATTTATTTATTTTCAATTTTGTGGATGCTTGTAGGTCTTCTTTATATATTTAATATTTTAAGTCATTAATTAATTAAGGTATTTATTAGCAAATGAATGTATTTTTTTAGGTGTTTATTTATGATTTTATGTGGTCCTCTTTGTTTATTTATTATCGTATCTATTTTATTTTCTATAAATGTATATCTACATATATATTTAGCCACTATTTTATTATCCTATATAAAATTTAAAGAATCCTCTTCATGATAAAGTAAAATAAAGGAATATTTTAGCCTTTCAAATAAACCAAAAAATAAATTGTGGAAATCTCCCAAGAAAGCATTTCTTTTAAAACTATTTTTTTTTATATTTTTCCAATTACTTCTTTAGCTTCAGAAAATATTAAAAAATTTAAATAACCACTATTAGATACATTGAATTAATTTTCTTCATGTGCTGACAGTATTTTGACCTCAGACTTTTCCCCATTTCCCAGCTGCTTGAATTTTTGCGGCAATTTCGCGGTTGAATGGCATCAAGCAAAGCCACTGGCCAGGCCATGCCACAGGGAAAATATGTACAAATAAAATCGAGAGTGAGAATGAGAGTCCAAGATTCAGCTGGACATCGTCACATGGATAGCAGATAGATATATAGTACATATAGTACATCGATCCCCTGGAGACTAACGCGATGACACGACACTTTGAATTGAACCATTCAGTTCGAATTCAGGATTTTGTTTGAATTTCGGTTGGGCAATCGTTATGGCAATTGCCCAATGTGACAGCTGATGGGGAGAACCTAGCAGGGAGATGGATCGGTTCCGAGCCATTGATGACTTGCGGATGCGGAGGTGTGTGCACCTAGAGATGACGATGATGATGATGACGCCGGCTGGTGGCCTCGACCCGTGGGCTCATTATTTAAACGACGCTGCTGCTGCTGCGGCTGTTAAAAGTCATCAATAAGGCAGGGGCCCAAAACCGATGCTGATGCCGATGCCGATGCTGACCACCGGTCTGGGCTTGGCTCTCGACTGTGACTGTGGCTCTGGTTGTGGCCCCTCGTGGCTCATGCAAATGCGAGTGGGTGGCGATCCAATCCAATCCGATCCGATCCAGCAGAGAGAGAGAGAGAGAGAGGGATCTCAACCGCACCCACAAGACCCCAAGCCACATCAGGCGGATGGGAGCAGTCACAGTTACAGCGTTGCCGGGGGAAACTCACACAACTCACTTGGGAGACCCCAAAAAAACGAGGAGAAAAAAAATAAATGAAATGAAATGAAATGAAATGAAGACGACACCCAGATTGTCGCCGAGATTTCGCTGTAAGAGATTAGGCCTCTCCTGCGATGGCTCCTGTGCGGTGTTGTCCACTTGTTGTGGCAGCAGTTTAAAGCCTGTTTCTCCTAGATTTCTGTTTGAAATCAATTACTTTTGGGAAATTTGAACATTCAGGGAATTTAAATTGTAATTGGTGCATTGAAATATTTAGTTTATTTATTAAAATAATTTAATTTAAACAGCAAAGAGCTTGAAAATAAGTGTGCTTACTAATCGATTTTTTATCTATGTTACATTTTACATTATTATTCATTTAACTGTAAAAATTATTAATTTATTTTTCTATTATTTATAATTTAAATTTTTTTCAAGCAGATAGTAATGGACAATTTTAAAAAGATTATATATTTAATGTTAGATTTTAAAAAAATGTATTCAAGCCTCTGTTTTGTTATTGAAACACATTTATTTTATGTTGAATCATTATTTTTAAAGAAAATTTCTTTAGAAATAATTTAATAAAAACAAAAATTAATATATTATTTAACATTATGTTTGCAAAGTTAATTACCAGATTTTTAGTAGTGTATTTTATTTAGTTAAAAAAAATAAAATATTTAAAATAAAATATTTAAAATAAATCAAGCTTTCTTAAGGATTTATATAAAAAAATAATATTTTTTAGTTTCCTGTGCCTGTGATATTTTTAATTTTTAACCTAATACCAACACCTGATTTCATTGTTTTTTTTATTTTTTAAAATTCTTACCCCATCTGGGACTTTGTTTAATTTTGTTTTGCTTCTTTTGGACCCCATTATCCCTTTGCTAATGGACTTCAATGTCCACTTGTTTTTTGGCCTCAAACTCAATTTTGGGCAATTTTGCGGACAGGAGTCGCATGCCGATTAAATACCAGAAGTTTTTCCCTGGCCTGGCTGGCCATTTGTGCGGGCTTCTGGGTTGGAGCTGGGGTTGGCCTTAGGGTTGGGGCTTTTCCATGTGATTCACACTCGAGTGCCCACAATTAAAATACAGCCTGTATTTCGTACTGTCCAACTGATAAGCCTTCCTGCATTTCTTTTCTTTTCTTTTCAACGGGAATAAATACAAAAAACAAAAAAAAAAAAACACAGAGAGGAGAACGCAGAAATTGAAAAGTTTTGAAAGGAAATTTTGAAAGAAGAAGGTTCAAGTGTGCGGGGTGGACTTAGAGGGGGAGGACACGCATCATACACACCCCACACACACCACACACACACACATGGGGTGTAGGCTGTAATTCAAAGAGTCTTTGAAAAGTTATTCAACGCAAACAAAACTTTTAATTTCGGCCAGTTTGCAGTTTGTGAAAAGGTGAAAAGAAAGATAACGTTGACCTGGCCAAGACCAGCGACCAACCGACCGACCTGGCCCCGTATAAAATATTAATGCTGGAGCCTTCACCTACACCTCTTCCCTTCCCCTTAACCCCCTTCTCGCTCTGCTTTAGGGTTGTGTTTGAGCTTTAAGGGGGAATTTTTAATCACCCAAAACGGACTTCAATCGAGGCAGAAGAAGAAGAGGCTTTCGGCAAAGGATTCGATGGCATCTTCTGCTTGGGCTGTGATTGTTGTGTGTGGGCAGCGGAACATGGCCAAGGCAATTGCAGCGGGAGAAGTGCACTACAAAAAACAAATTCCTATATAAAAAGGGGAAATAATAAAATAGAAATTAAATTTTTATAAAATATTGAAACAACTTTAAATTATGTCAGAAAATAAATTTTAAAAAAATTATTATCGGGAAGAAACATCGGAAAAAATAATGCTATCCTTGTAATATCGAAAATATTACAAACTTTATATTATAGAAGTTTTTTAAAATCGAAATAAATGGTAATTGAATTTAAAATGTTAACATTCAATGTAAATAAATAATTTAATATTTCATTATTTGCTTTAACATATGAATAAGAATATATATTACATAAATATGTAAATATTTATTAAATAAAAATTATATATCACAGGGAAACCCCTTTAAAAAATTCTATAAATTTCCCATAGGCCCTTCCTAAAGCTATTTTTCTGCTGGCAAATATTTATGTTTTAATCTATTTATTTTTGTTTATTATTATTTTGTTGTTTTTTGTTGTTTTTTCCTGCTTAAATTTCTGTGCAGCGACTGTGCATCGCTCTACATGCCACATAATGGGGCATCATCGCTGCCGCCTGTCTGGATGTGTGCCAAAGTGCAGAGCGGAAGTCATGACTAGCCAAACACGAAGCGATGAGATGGGGATTGGGCTTGGAGAATTGGCAAAGGAGAGAGATGAAGATGAGGATGAGGCCTAGGCTGGGAATCGGGGACTACGAAAAAAAAAAAAAATAAAGAAAGTTCGTACATTATTTCGGGCAGACACCAAAAAATTGCGCGACCGTATAATTTGTGCGCGTGAAAGTGAGAAAGGTCCCAATTATAGGGTACTAAGAAGGGAGGGGGAGAGAAATGCGGAGGCGGAGTGCCCACTGTAGTACGTACAGTGGAGCAGCACCCACTGACTGACTGACTGACTGACTGACTGACTGAGGTGCCTGGAAATTTGTCATAACCACGATTACTACGCGGTAGTAAGCCTTACAAAAATCCTCACTTTTGTTGTTTTTATTTAATTTATTTCTTTATTTTATTTAGTTTATTTTTGTATTTTTTATTTGTATTTTCTTTTTTTTTGCTGTTGTGCTGCAACACGAGCAGCGGCCTGTGTCCTAATCGTGCCGCAGATAGATTCGTGAGCTTAGCATACATATGTCGGATGTAAATCATTTGACAATTCCGCCAGACAACGTTATGTGTGCCTTTTTTTGCCTTCTGTTTGTCTTTTTCTTAACCAATCTCTCCCCTCCCCCTCCCAGTAGCTGGAAAGGACTGACACCCCCGCTCACTGGGAAAAAGCCTTTTCCTTTAAAGCCTCCAAAAATCAAGTCATGTGTGCTGCTGTGTGGGCGGCGGACATTGAAGGGCCAAGAAAAAAACAAACAAGTCCAATTAATTGTTATCGATGAGTTGGATTAATTATCAGTAAGGCCAAAAATTTATTTTTGTGCTCATTTCTTGGGTTTTTTTTTTGTTTTTTGAGGAATTACTTTAAACAATAAGCTAAAAATAATTCGAGTCATTTTTAGAATTAATATTATTGAATTATGGTTATGAAGTTACCAGAAAGGAAAATTTATATATTGTAGAATTCATACTTTTCACTTAATCAAGTCAATAAGTTTGATAAATTCTCCGAATATCTGTAAAAAATATAAAAATTCATTGTTTAATGATAAATTTTATATCTAAATTGTAATTGTAATATTTATAATTATAAAAAGAAGGATTATAAATAAGCTTAAATTGAACCACAATAAAGTTTGTAAAGAGTTTAAAAAGTCCTTAATCGGTGGATAAATTTATTTTTTTGTTTGTTTTTAAATAATTTCAAGAATAATAAAATTTTTTTCTTATTTTTTATTTTTATTTGAATTTAAAACCCAGTTTCCTTTGATTTTAGTCTCCCAAGAACAGAGGATATTGCTCCCTAAATCTACCTACTTATTCCTCCGGTGATGATGCATTGATCAGTGAGTGAATGGATTTAGTTAGTTTGGCCAAAAGCCTAAGCTCGCTGTCTTGGCCATTATTAATATGGCTCTTGGGCATTTTATTGCCGCCAATTGTCGTGGTCGTTGTTGTCGCTCCTGGAAACTAACTCTTCTGCCGCATTTTCGTGATTTATTTTTTAAGCAAATTGTCGCCAGTAATCCAACAATCCAACAATGCAACAATCCAGCACAGTAGCCCGTCCCGGGAGCTGGCGAAACTGTCGCCAAAACGGCCATGTAACGGGGCCAACAGGGCGGGTGGTTGATGTGGCTCAGGGGATCGGTGGCTGCAGGAGGAGAGGGGACGGATTCGTCGTGCCTGCCCAGCGGAGCATCTGTATCTGTATCTGCACAAGATAACCACCTCCCTCTCACCCACTCCCACTCCCTCACCCTCATCCTCACCCTCTCCCTCTCCTTTTCCTGAGCAAATGTCGCATGTGATTTCCCAAAAACTGTTTCCACGCTCGCTGCCCACCGCAAAAGAGCAGCCAAAAGCAAATGTTTATTTAGCAGGGAAGCCTACCGGAGATGGTGACTGCGGCGGAGCTTGGGGGCTAGCTCGTAGTCGTAGTCGTAGTCGAGGACAGCCGCTGATTATCATCAAGAGATCGGAACTGAGCGGAGAGACAAAGCGCAGAGGCTTCTTCTCGTGTGAGTGGCTTCCTCTTTTAAGCCGCCAGCTTGGCTTGGCTTGGCTCCGTTGACTGTCGCCGAGAGGAGAAAAGCCCCTTTGGAAAGCAGAGCGTTATGCCCTGTACCCACACTCTGTTGACAAAAAACAAAAACATAAACTAGATACACACATAGAGCTCTGGATGCACTGAGAAATAAACTACAAACAATTTCAAAAGGTTCTGTGTTGGGACTTAAATATCGGGATATCGGTTCAGGATCAAGCTATTCGTAGAGCTTAGACAATAGAGGTATTAGAAATGACGGATAAATTTTGACCATATCGATCTCAAAAACATAAATCGATATTTAAATGAATTGGTTAAGGCTTCAAGTTCCATAAATCTTTATAATTATTTTAAAGCAAAATATTACATATATTTTCTTTATGATTTTAAAGCAATTTTTGTTTTATTCTCAATATTATTTTTAATTGCCTAACCTATTTAAGCTAAATTTAAATAAACAAATTGAAAATTTCTTGCCATGCATCTTCCTCTTTGGCGGCAAATTAAAGCAAAGTCCAAGTGCGAGTCAAATTATTTCTTCACAAGTGAGTTACTGTTTTCATTGCGGCTCTTAATGTAACTAACTGTTTAGAAATATTCGTTATTATTGTGGCCCGAGCCGAGAGCCGTCAGCCAGTGCCAGGTGACGTTGCCTCGTTTAATCGGTCCCTCAGATGGGATGACTGTCTGACTCTACGAGTGGATGGGATGGATGGCTGCCTAGGCCTGGGCCTGGGCCTGTCGTCGCAGTCTTGATGATGATGACGATTATTAAAAATCACTCTTAGCCAGGCTAAGCGCATCTAAGCGCTGCCCATGCCCAGATGCCCGTGGCCAGATAAAAGCCAACATTGTCCGCAGTTTCTACCCAGATTAATGAGCAGGAATACGAATACAAATACAAATACGAATGGTTAGTGTATGCGGGAGGAGAAAAAGAAAAGAAAAGCCCAAAGGGAAAGCGTTTTGCCAAAATGAAAAGCCCTAACTAGGCACAAGTAGTACAGGAGAGTGACATCAAATAGATTTCAAGTTAAAATATCCCGTTTTTAATACTTTTCCTTCTATTTCAAGGTTTCATTTTTTTATTTAAAATTTAAACTGATGAACATCAATTAAAAATCTATAAAATTAGCATATTTAAGGGGTTATTGTGAACAAAAATGTAATTATTTAAAATTTGAAATAAATAATTATAAAATATTTACAAAAAGGTATGTATAAAAACAGCCTTGATTAGAAAAAATTTTGTTTTTAAATGGTTACTTTAATATTTTATTTACAAACATTTTTAATTCCAATATGCAGATTTATAAATCCAATTAAAATTAACATGGAAAAGCTGAACTGAATTTTGTGCTGTTTTGATTTATTTTTAAATTTCCAAATAAATATATTAATAAATATTATTTTAAGTAATTAATATGAGAATATTCGAGGCTTTCTTCTATGCACACAAATTCGAAGAAACCCAATAAATATATAAAAACTCTTCAGAAATTAATTAAAATAAAATAATAGCAAGAAATATTTGTTATATTTTAAAGTTTGTCAAAATCTAGCATTAAAATAAATTTTAATATTAAATAATTAATACATTTTTCGGCTTAGTTATGCCTGCCTTAAAATTAAGACTTCTTCACAGATTTAAACAGTAAAGACATTGGTATAAATAACTATTCAAATATCATAAAACTAATAGTTTCTTAATATACTTTGTATTATCTTAAAAACTAATTTAATATAAAAAAAAGAAACCTTCTTGCTTCTCAGGTTTCCCTAAATTTTAAAGTTAAAAAACAAAGAAATAATTGCCTTAAATTGGCAGACGACCATCATATGTGGGCCACTTTAAAGGCAATTTTGTTAGCCACCCCGTAATAACTTCAAAGTAAAGTACAGATTTCTGGGCCAGATCTGACCCCGTGATAACCAACCAGCCAAAAATCAGCTCCAAGAGGGATGGAACTGGGTAATGGTGATGTGTGTTTCCCCTGAAGGAGTTGGGGCTAATTGCAAGTGCAATGACTTCCGCGGAGACTCCACTTAAAAGTGACTTGGACTTGGACTTGGCATGGGGTTTTGCTTTATTTTTATTTTTATTTTTTTGTCATAGAATCTGGACAGTGTGTGTAGATACCGAGACAAAGATAACACTAACATGGATGGGAGGGGAACCAAGGGGGAGCAGGGGTCCCGGCCTGGTCGGTTTGGGCTGGCTGCCCCTTGTCGCTTTCGCGGCTCAGTTAATGTTCATGTTAATGTGCTCCAAAGTATTCTCCGGCTATCTGTGCGTGCAATTGTGACCAGTGGGTTAAACCAATTTCACGCCGGTAAAGCGCCAAGAACCGAGCCCTCCAGGAGGAGGAGAAGGAGGGAGAAAATGGGGGGGGGATGGAGGTAATGAAGGTTTGGTGGAGGCAACGGCGATGAAGGAGGAGGGCCGGCCCTTGGCCCTGGCTAAATGCGCATGACGTACACTTTTTGGACGGTACTCGGCCGGCGAATGTCGCCAACGCGCCGTGATCTCTAAGCCGGAATGGAACTTGGCACGGCCAAGGCACTGAGAGAAACAATTAAGCACTCTTTTTTTTATAAAAATAAAATAATAATAAATCAGTATACTTGGACTTGCTTAGGTTATTTTCCATTAATAAACCATAATAAAGTTGTATTCAAATATTCAAAATTATAATTAATATTAATATTTTTATGTTTTAAATTATATTATTTTCGAATAAATATATTAATAAATAGTCCTCTGAACAGTTTAATATTTTTTCCAACGTTTTTTTTAATTGCTTATTATTTTTTACAGAGAACTTAGAAAGAACTTGAATTCAAACTATTTAAAACTCAATAAAAAAATTAAGAAAAATTCTTTAAAAATTAAAAAAATATTTATGTAAAAATTGTATAAAATTTATAAATATTTTTTAGAATTTCTGTAAATTATTTCCCATTTTAATTTTACTTCCAGTGCAAGCCATGGACTTTAAAAGATGGAAATAATGACAGTTGGACTGCGACAAAAGTGCTCCAAACTCCGGCTCTTCTTTTGCCAAGCCACAGTCAGTGGAGCGCGAAGAAGCCTCAAGCCTAGAGAGACCCCAGAAGACCCCTGAAGAAGAGCCCAGATCTGGGTACTATATGGACATTATCAAATAGTGGCGCTGGCCAAAAAGAGTGGAGAGAGTGCGAGTGTGGAACGCATATTAGGCCATTAAATGCAGGCCGATAAGAGAGTTCAGCGGAACTGAAGCGAGCAATTTCAGGCTTAGTTTAGCTTTTGCCATATTTTACTACATATATATGTATGATGTATATGAACTATGCTGGTCAAAATTAAGAAAAACTAAGTATTTTAGGATAATTCAGTAAAGAGAAAGAAAAGGTATTTAATTTATAAAAATGTGTTAAGGAATTTTATGTGGAATATATTAAAAAATACCATATTTTCTTACTATATTTATGTTAATATATTATATACAATTTTTTTTATCGATATATATTTTAAAATTATATTTATTGTATATAAATAAAAGACAAATATATATTTTTGTGTATATATAAATAGGACTTGAACCTAACTGCTAAAATAAATAATATATAATACTAAAATATATAAGAAATAATAAGAGCTTCCAGTATCATGACCACCACTGTCCCCTGAAGACGTATTAAAACACAGAGGGGGCCTGGAGACAACGCGGAGCAACGTGTGTCCACTACGAAAGGCATCACGATCTGGTCCAACATGCAGACATGTGTCGATGGTGCGGATATACTCGTACGAATACTCGAACTTGGACTGGTGCTCGGTACTCACAGGCGCTGTACAAACACAAGGCGTTTGGGGTCGGCGTGCTCGGCGCCGAAACATAATTTTCGCCAGGCGAATGGCGATCCCAGAGTCCCAGATCCAAGTAGTAGAGTTGCCAAGGAGTATGACTTATTTAAATATTATACTAAAATATCCTTATATATGTATATAATAATTAATTACTATATTAAATATATAATAAAATCTATGAAGATATGTTTCTATATTTTTTTTATTTTATTCTTATTTTGTAAACAATTTGAAGAGCGATTAATCTCATAAAAGTATTTAAAAAAAATAAAAAAATATCCTTTATTTCCATATTTATTCCTCGTATTTTTATAATACATTTTATAGAGCAAAAGCAATATATGTCAGCACTGATCCTGTGCAGTCTATAGCCAGGCTTAGGCCTGGGCAAAAGCCCAAACCAGATGCCAAACGATTTTATTGATTAATGAACCATAATTAGAGACATTTACAATGAGTCACAATAATTCTTCATTACCCAAAAGCCACACGCTACGTCGGGGCCTCGACTTGGGCTAAGACTGGACTTGACAGTGGGCCTTCGCTAAGGCCTCACGCCTAGAGGCTCTCGGCCATCAGCCATGGGCGTCTGTCCATGAATCGAGCCACTACTGTGCAGGCAAAGTGGCAGGTTAAAACACTGAGAGAAAAATTATAACGGTCTAAATAAAATATATAATTTTTCAATAAATTCAAAATCAGTGTGAGTTTTCAGCTTTCAGGGAAATCAAACTACAAAAACGATCTTTTTAAAAGTAGATAGTAGATTTTTTATTTTAATTATAAATTTGCGAAATATTTTTCATAGTGCCCAAACTCCCACTAAACCTGCCTCGCCTCCTACCTCTGCCTTTTCCCCCCTTATTTCCAAATGCCAAACTCCTTGGCCATCTGCATCCATGAAGCGATGATCGTGGCTCACGCGCACAACTCATTCAATTTCGGCACAGACACGACTCCAGATCCAGGTCCACCTTCTCCTCCTCGATCCACCCCATCCAGGAGGTGGATCCCAGCTCCACTTCAATGAATGAATTCGGCATCCCATTCTGCGTGTGTAAGGCTTTTCGGTTCAGGAAATCTGCAGGGAAATCGCTCTTGGAACGTGTCAATCGAACACGAAACAAACTCGGACACAAACACACACACACACATATATGGTATATATCAAACACAAACATAATAATGTGTATACGAGTTCATAAATCCTCAGCTTTGCCCGGAAAATCATTTTCCCAGCCAGCTTCAGTTGGTCAGCGGTGGGATCTGTAATTGAATTCAAGTTTAGATCCAACTCCTCCTCCTCCCCCGCGACTCCTAGCAGGTGATTAATCGATAAATGTAGGCGATTTAAAACGACAAATGTGCGAAAGATACGAATGTTGGCCATAAATCGACGCAAATGGCCAGCGATTAGGTTATCAAATGTCGTTAAGTAGACTAAATCCATCATTTCTGGCCATATAATTACATTCACTGCATGTGTTTGTTGGCCTTCATTAGGTTAATGGATTATGGTATTGGAGGAAGTTGTAAAATTTCGCAAGAGGTAATATTATTTAATTTTAAATTTATTTATTCTATTAAGGGTATAATAGGTAATCAGTATTTTGTGTTTAACATAAAGTTAAGAGCTAGCAGCAAGGTCACATGAATATTAATTTTAAAGACCGATTTTTAGAAGATATCAGCGGGAGAAACTGATAGAAAGATAAATAATTGGATGCATAGATATATAGATGAATAGATTGATAGAAAGATAGATAGATATATAGTTAGATAGATAGATAGTTAGAGTGATAGATAGATAGATAGATAGATAGATAGATAGATAGATAGATAGATAGATAGATAGATAGATAGATATTATAATAATAATTATGTATAAATAGATAGTTAGATAGTATATAAATATTTAGATAGTTAAATAGTTAGATAGATATCAAGTAATTAAAATAACTAAATTCATGTAAAGTACAATAAAAATATTTTGTACAACTATAAATAATATTTATATCTACTTTCTAACTAATATTTAGTACAAACGACATTTATTACAAGCAACTGGAGATCAACCTCAACTTTAATTAATTGAACTAATATTGCATGCATATTTTCCAAATGCTTAATTTCATTTTCTTATCAAGGAAAATCTTCAGGGTTCTCCTGTTTGCCTGCCGCTGCTGGGCACTCACACGCCCATTGCCTCGTTTTTCTTTTTCAATTATTTATTTGTGCGATTTGGCTTTTGTGTAGGCCGACAACGACGACGATCGATTAACGATAACTCAACCGGGCAGCAAGCAGCATCAACAGAGGCTATATAGCGCCAAGATATAGCCACTCGATAACCGCTGGCAAATAATGGAAAGAGTCGGGAGTTGAGAGGAAAAACTGCAACTGGAACTGGCCTCAAATGAGTTTGGTTTTCCCCCGATCGATGAGGCCAATTTACTATGCATATTTATTTGGGAAAATAAGTAATCAATGGAGTGTGGGGAGAGTGGGAATTGGAAATGGAAATGGAGATGGCAGGAAACCAAACACGACACCGACACCCTTTCCTAAATAAATAAAAGCTGATTTATGTAATTTTCACAAATTGCCTGGGCTTCTGGATTGGCACACCAGCGGCAGCAGCAGCAGCTTTGGCTCCCATGATCCATGATCCAGTTGCTGGGCCACCAAATCGATGCACAATTATTGCCCAGATCACTGACCATAGACCAGTAAACCTGACCCCAAACAGCTTCAAATGGCCAAGAGCAGAGAGCCAGAGCCAAGGAGCCGCCGCGGTGCGAAATTTAAATTTTTCGCTCGAAACGCTTCTGGCGACATTCTGGCCAAGAGACAGAGAGAGAGAGAGAGAGCCACTTGCCCAGGCGGACGACGGGGACGTGGGAACTTGGGAGCCACCGACTCCAACAACGTCCCAACCCCTGACAACGGCAACTTCTGCATGCCACTGGGCACTGGGGGAAAATTTAAGGAAAATATAATATTTATGGTATATATATATATATTTTTATTTTATAAAGCCTTTTCTTAGCTTGTTTTTAATTGGAATTTCTTCTAAGCTTTCTTAGCCCATTATTTATTATTTTTATTAATTACAAAATATATTAAAAATATTTTATTTTACAATAATTTCTTTTAGTGCTGCTTTGGCCGTGGGCTGCTAGGCTTGCCGCAGAGTTTGGCTCACGAATTTTGCTGGCCGTCCGCCGCGGATCTTGGCCAAAAGCTAAACTGCTGCTGCTGCTGCTGCTGCTGCTGCTGCTCCCACTTCTGTTCCCACTTTTCCGGCCAAAGCAGCCAAGAGCCAAGAGCTAACAGCTAACAGCTCCTACTGCCGCCGAGTGGCTGCCCACTCCCAGTCTTGGCCACGGTCTTAGCCACATTCGAGGCCCGCTGTTGGCCAGCCAACAATGGCTCTGTGTGGATCGATTAAATTGGTCGCTAAAGGTCGAAATTAAATCACGAAATAATTGTTACACCAAATAAGTTCTTCTATGTCTTCTTTGCGACTGCTTGGCTGCTGCTGCTGCTGCTGCTTGGCCATCGTGCTGCTCTCGGAGAGAAAAGCCAACTGGGCCCCTTGATCTATCTGGAAGCCCTGATGACCGTTTCTGGCCAAATTCCCATAGCCATTCCCAGGTTCCAGGTCCCGCCAAAATCCCCTTTGGGCCATTAATGGGTTGAGGAGCAGCAGAGTGCGGCTCGGACTCGGTACAATGCCCTTATCGAGTTGCAAGTTGCAAGTTGCCAACAGGCAACAGCAGCAATATCGGCTGCCCAAGGCAATTACCTCGTGTCACAATAAATTGTTTCGTTTTTCGCCCAAAACTCACACTGAGAAGGGTTTTAAAAAGAGGTTAACCAAAAAAAAAAAACAACAATAAATGTTAATATCAAACAAAATATAAATTTATCAATAAAAACCTAACCTTTAGGCAACCCATATTTTAGGCATGTTTTTTCCAAATTAATTTGACTTCTTTTCTCGCTGTGCATCTATGGTTACGATCACAAATCTTCCGCTTGTTTGACTCGCCGTGTAATATGTAAATTGAAAATGCTAAACGCCACAGACACTCGACCTAAACGCTGCTGCACAGTCATAGATACAGATACGCGATATGTCGATACAGATACAGATACGGATACAGCTGGAGATACAGATACATTTACAGAGAAGACTCGGCAAGCAAACAGAGAATCAGTTTATAAAGACCAAAAGCTCTTTAATATATAATATTAATTTGTCAACAAAAATAAGTAAATATAATAAAATATCATCCACTTTTTTAAATCAAACATGAAACAAAGAAAATTTCTATTTAATATATACAAATAAAAATATTAGACTCTAAATTATTGTTAGCTTTTAATATACAGAATTTGTATATATCGAAAAATATTGAATTTAAAATGAATATAAACAGAAATAAGTTATTTTATTTTATACTTTAATTTTCAGTTTTTTTTTTATTATTTTATATCAAACCTAAAATCAATTGATTATGAAAATATATATATAAATATTGAATATCGATTCGAATAACAATTTAGAATCGATATACGTCATATGTCATAGATAATCCCTAGGAACTCTTAAAAACAATTTAATATGTTTAAGCTTGTTTAAAGTATTAAAGTACTTCTTAGCAAATTAATAAATAAATAAATTTTTTTTTAAACACATACATAAATACATAATTATTTCGTACAATTTTTAAATAGGACAATTATTAAATATTTATAAATCTTTTTATATATTTCTTGATTACTCAAATTAAATATTTTCTCGATATTTAATCAATGAAATTCTTGTAAATTCTTTTAAACAAAATAGTAAATCAATCAAGCTTATTCGAATTCTTTGCAATCTCAGCCTTTGGGTTGATTGATCAATGGCTTTGCCATCTACAGTCGGACCCCATTAAGTCCGACCACCATTCTCTTTGCCTTTCTCTTTGCTCTGCCAAAAAGGCGGCTAATTGAAACCCAAAAACGCGAAATAATATTAAGAAAAAAATCTAAAAATGAAATGAAAAAATCTGAAAAAAAAATCGCAAGAAACTCCCCTTCTTGAGAGCACCCACATTTTGCCTTCCCCCCAACAGGGGGGAAAACCATTGACAAACGATGGCTGGCAGTACAAATTGAGTTATTGTAATTGCCCGAAACGTTCGAAATCCATCTCAGTCTTCACCAGGTTTCTCCAATTCTCCGATTCTCTCTCTCTCTCTCCGTGTGTGTGTGTGTGTGTGTAAGGTGGGTGAAAAGTGGGGGGGTTTTCCAGGGCCACGACTTCTTGAGTGGCATGTGAACGAACGTCTTGCGAAATGCGACCAGGACGTGGATGTGGATGTGGATGTGAATGTGGATTTGTGGCACTACTGCCAAGAGATGGAGATGGAACCGAGAGCCAGGTTAGCGGCTGACTGATGCCCCAGAGTCACAACTGCAACTGCAACTGGAACTTCCAATGACTGATTGCCAGGCAGTCGAGTGGAGGTCAGGTGATGGACGACTCTAAATCCAATTCACCAAAAACCAAGTACCCAGCACCCAGTCCCCCAGTTTTCAATCCCCAATCCAAGCGTGCAACAGTCCCGCCATCAGTATCCCATCCCATCGCATTGCATCGCATCCCCACATGTTTGTAAATTACACACGATCATTAAAAGATTGTATTCATGTCGAGATATTTCGCGCACCGCCTTTAAATATTGTTAATGGGGTATATTGGGACTTTATATATAGGGCTTTACTTTTAAGATTATTTAAATAATAATTATTAAAGAATGCAAGAAAAATAAATAATGTTAAAAACACATTTAAAAGTTAGTTATTTAAAAATCATTCATGGGAAGAAATTTATAAAAATGTCAAAAATGATATTTGTGAAAATCCGAAATAGAATGTAGAATAAATTGACCTAATCAGTTATGCAGCCTTAAATTAAAATATATTCAAATAACTGGAGTAAATATTATTAATATATATTTCCATCCTTTGTTTTTTTTTTCAAATTCAAATTAGATAACTTAATATCCAGGGTACTCCCGGAGTCGCTACACCCCACCTCGCCACACAATTCTCACTTGTTGCGATTGTCGGTGCCGGTTGCATGTCGGCATCGCCTGTCATAAGCGGCAGGCTTTTTGGCTTTTCGGCTTTGGGCCGCGGCTTCGACTTCAAACTCAGCTTCAGCTTCAGCTTCGAGCTTCGAGCTTCGGTTATGGCTTCGGCCTAAAAATCCCAGCTTCCCCTTCGACTTTTGCTCTTGGATTTGCCTTGTGCCTGCCTTTAATGGAGCACCAGCTATATGCGATTTGCAAGTACGGCCACATTAGCGCCACGAGTAACCACTGGCTGAGTGCCGAAATGAGCAGGGAGCAGGAGGGGTTAAGGGAGCCCCCGAGGGCAGTGCGAGGGTTAAGGGGAATCCCAACATGCAATACACGTACCGGCAACCATACCATACTATATACACTCCAGCCAAGAGGCAACAAGGTTGTTTGTCCGACATGATGATGAGTGTTTTAGGCGGCTGGAGGAGTTGGGAAGCAGTCAGGACACTCAGAGAAATTTTTAATTTATTATAATAAATAAACTTTATAAATTTATAATTCAAATTATATTCATTGAGAGAGCTTAGCAGATTTTCTCTCTGATTGCTATACAGAAAGGAATCGAAAGAAAGATGTATAATTTGTTGTTGTCTTTCTTATTTATTATTTTTGAATATTCTATTCTATTTTATATTTCCTATACCTTATTTCTCTCTGTGCTTTATGTTCATGACTGCCCAAGATGTTGCCGAACTTTCGGCCAAGTTGCTTTCGTGGCCCCGCTTTTCAGCGAATGTGCGAGTGCGAGTGCATGTAAATGAGCGTTGCAACTGTGTAGCTCCGAAGTCGAAGTCGAATCTGAAGTTGCAACTGTCGAATGTGTGCTCAATGATGATCGCCGATGAGGCTCATCATGATGATGATGATGATGATAATGACGATAAATGGTGGATAGTGGATAGTAGATCTGTGCGACGTTATTGTGCCAAGGTAAGAGATCGGTTGCCAAATTGTTAAAAAAAAAAGAAAAAAACAAAAAAAAAAATATTCTTAAAATAGAAGGTACGCGAGGCAAGGATTTTTTTATGCCAGTCACTGCCGAAAATGACAACAAAGATCATTGCAAAATATATATACTAAAGCTCGGCACGAGCATCTGCAGAGCTGCATCTTTCTGCATCTTCTCCCCCGCGCCGATTGGCGGCAAAAGGTGAAGAATCCTTTGGATTGTCAAAATATTGTATGCCAAAAAAAAAGAAAAAAAAACTGCTCACGAGCGATTGGATTGCTGGGGATCTGTGCGGATCTCTTCCCAGACCCCGTCGAGTCTCAAGTCGAGTGGCGAGCCGAACCGCATAAATACCAAATAAATGTCCGGCTGAAGCAATTGACACATTTGCATTTACCGAAAAGGTGTATCTGTATCTAGTATCTCAGCTAAAAGCACTTGCAATTTGTATACAAATATATAAATACCGTCCAGGAAGAAGATATATGTATGGTATATATTTTTGTATCATATTTTTTCCTAGGCGAGAGATTTCGCACCCGCTGGGGGCAGTTTTCCGCTTTTCGGAGGCGCAGCCAGGGCCAAGCCCACAAAAATGCTCATAATTCTCCAGTTCGACGTTGTCAACGGGAGCGGCTTCTGCACTCATCGCCTCGCATCTGCCATTGCCAGCCAATAAAAGCAATTGTGCCATGTCTCGGACGCTCCTCAGTCAGTCTGTGAGTCGGTCTGTGAGTCTGTCTCTGAGTCAGTCTCCCAGTCAGTCTGTGGGCTAGTCAGTCGGCCAGCTTCAGCTAGCCAGAGCCAGTAAATGCCATCCATGAGCCGGACTGAGGAGCTGCCAGTGCCTACTGCATCACGTTTTCCCTGGCCAGCCTCAGAAGAGAGAGAGAGAGAGAAAAAAAAAAACAGATTTTGACTTTTGATTGCCGGCAGAAGCAGCAGCAGCCAGGCAAATTTTCAGTCAACCCCAAAAAGTCTGACCGAAACGAAGCTGTGAGCTTAAAATAAAAAAGAAAAAATATATATATATAAATAAGAGAAACCTCTAAAGGAAAAACACGCATTTAACTAAATACCCTTTAAATAAAGCATTTAATAATGCTTTAAATTATTAAGACATTAATTTAAGAGCCACAAATGTCCCTAATATATTTATGTAAATTTTTTTACCCATTCAACTAAAAGTTGGCAAAGATAATTATTAATTAAAATTAAGAGGTAAAACGGTAAACATAAAAATAAAAGCAATTTTAATATGTTTAAAACCAAGAAAAATATTTTATAAAAAGTGTTAATTAAATAATGAATTTATTCAATAGCCACCAAAGCCTCTAAAATTTATTTATATTAGATTTAAATATCTTACAAAAGAGATTGAAATATATTTAAAAAATAAGAATCTTTTAAAAATATTTTAAATTAAAAAATAAATTATTTAAAAGTTTCATAACTAAAGGACAGGTACTTAAATATGTCTGAATTAATTAATTAATTGATTGAAGAACATTGAAGAAACTTTTATAGATGGCTGTATATCGCTATTGTAATGTAAAGCTAAAGTTGATATAAAAATCAATATTTGAAGGTTTCAATATTTTATAAAACAATTCCAAATACCCTCAGCAAAAAAGTAGGTAAACTACAAAATTTGAAAACAAAAAAAAAACTAAAACGGAATAAAGGTGAAAAAACAGAAACCAATAGCAAAACCAAACTCTGGTCATAGAACGATTCCAATTTCAATTGCGATTCATGACCGCTGGTCATGCTTGCATGCTCCACTGCTACCTGGCTCCCTCCCCCCGACTCCACCCCCTTCAGGTGGTGGCCAAAAAAGGGACACAACCTGGCCGAGACCAAGTCCGGTCCAGTTGGAACACCATTGCCATAAAGTTCAAGCAATTTGAACTCTTCCCTCGCCGTAACGTAACAACAGGCAGCTCTAACTGGCGAGTCGTGAAATTCACAGCAGTCACATTATGTGTTCTTGGCCAGGGAAAATCAAAGGGGATCGAAGGGGTAACCCAGGGGGGGAGTTGGTAGCACCAGAAAGTGTTAGCATCGAATCAGGCCAGAAAGCTGCAGAGAATTTCCCAGAAAAGACCTGCTTAGCCAGGAAAGAAGCTGTGAGTCTTTAAACTATTAAGTATTTTTTAAGAGATACATTTTTGTTTACAAAATATACAAATAAATAATAAAAAATATTAGAGAATATAATAGATAAAAGATTTATACCAAAACAAGCTACTTTTAATGTACATAAATATTTTTTAATACATTAAATCAAACTAGAATTTGCTTCTATACTTATTAGTTGTAAAAACTAATTTAAATATATAAAAAAAAAATATTTAAATATATTTGTAAATATAATATACAAATTATTAATACTATAAACAAGCTACTTTTGTTATAAAAAGAACATATTTAATATTTATTTAACATATTAAAAAGAAACCGTTTGGTTACATTAAATGTAGCTCCGAAAAATTAGTTTGAAAAATATATATAAATATATAATAAATCATTTATGCCATTAAAAATCTATTTTGTATTTAGCAAATTATTTAAACAAATTAAAAAGCTACCTTTTTTGTGACTAAATTGAAAATCAAATTGAAGCTTAGGCATATTATATACCTTTCCCAAATCTTGACCCAAGACCTCTACAAGCTGTTGGAATCTCAATTAGTCTCGGGGGAAACTCCATTAGCAGGGATCTTCACTGATCACAGATCACAGATCGCAAGCCTGCCTGCCTCCAAATCATAATCCTATAGAAACGATCTCACATATCCAATGGATTTTGCACACATTCTATGGAGAGAAGAGATTCGATACAATTACCCAAACGTGCATCTGTTTCGGAGGAGCGGAAGATGTCCCCAGATCTTATCCCAAATCCCAAAGATATAGATCCCATCAGGGGAAGGTGCACAGCATGTGTGTGTGGAAACGGGATCACTTGGGCAAATAATCTTAGGGAACCCCAATTAAAATCAATCACATTTTGCAGCCAGAGCCTCATAAGTAGATAATCATCATTAGAGGTGCTCCTATGTCTGATTTTCTTCTGCAGGAATATAGTAAACATATAGAAGAGCATCTCTGTTGATTATCATCAAGAGACGGCTTCCTTTTCCTTCTTTTTTTTATTCTTTAGCAAACCCAAATACCATCTCAGATCATCGGTTTTTTATTTTTTTGCTATTGCACAAAGAACAGGAGCGGTGGCGGTGGCGGCGGCGGCGGCGGCGGCGGCGGCGTGCGAAAATCTAGGCAGGACTCAAGGAAACCCTAGATCATTGTATAATATTTGTTAAAAAATAAAAGAAGGAAAATAGAGGAGGAGAAAGAAGAAGAAAGGAGCAGAAAGGAGATCAGCGGAGAAGAATGAGAAACCGCTAGGCATTCGCGTCTCAAGTATGTCCGTTTGATCCTGGCTGTTTCATCAGGATGTTGGTACCGCTATAAAAACGATCCGTGCGTCTTAAGTTTCCTTTTTTTTTCGAATTTATATGTATATATATAGAAGGTCTTTTTTGTTGTTATATTTTTTTGTGTTGTCGCTTGCTATTCATGTTTTGCGAGGCCAATGAGGGATAGCCTCCTGCTCTTGATCCTGCCACCGCTCCTGTTTCTGCTCCTTTTGATGGATCCCACTCACTGCCATTGTATTCCTTTTATTTGATAGGCTTTCTTTTAATCAGAAACTAACTGTACTCTGTATTTTGAAGGGCAGCAGAGGGGTCAGAGGCCAGAGCTGGTCATGGGAGAAAAATTTTAGGTTTAAAAACCGAAGGATATCTTGGGGTAACACTAAAGAAGGCTGAAAATATCTTCAAATCATACTGTATATGTTAATAGGTATTGATTTAAAAGGATTTTATAAATAAAATCAAGAAATAAAATATTAAATGGTATATAATCATATTTCCCAATTTTTAAAGTTGTTTTAGGGTTTCGTCTTAATATTAATATTAAATATAAAAAATAATATTAATATTAAATATAAAAATATTTAATATGTATATATATTATTAAAACCCTAAAAATACATAAATATTAAATCTATAATTACATAAAAATTAATTTAAATATAACCTTAATCAAATTCCTTTACAATAAACCCAATAAAAACGTCTGTTATTAGCCCTTTGAGTGGCCCATAGAAATCTATAACCCATCGATCATCCTTTCAAATCGAATATATCCAACAAAAAAAATCCCATCTGGCTGGACCAGCTTGACCTCTACTACGTGCGTGGGAATTATTCTAATAGAGCACTTTCTCCTTGCACCTTAGAGCCACGTCCACACACCTGATGAATAAATGATCCTCGATCTTCGGTCCTCAATCCCCCATCCGATCCGGTGCAGAACATGTGTGTTACAAATTCGGAATTTCCCCTCCTGATTTCCGGTGGTTCCCACACTCGCGATCGCTGCTAGCTTGATGATCCTTCGGGTTCCTTCGATCCTGCGGCGCATGCACGCCCGCATCACAAGTGCCAGAATCTGCAGGATACTATGCTCCTGTCAGGCTTTGTTCTTTGCTCACTGAGAGAAAAGGTGCGTTCATATTTTGTTGGGTTTTCATTTGAAGTTTTATTATATTTATTAGAAGTATATTATAATATATTTATCTTGTAATATATATATCCCGTTCGTTATTTTATAAATATAATTTTTTTTAATACTTTGCTTATAATATACATTTCTCCCTGTGCATTCTGTATCTGTCTTTGATCTATTATTATATTTTCAGCGTGTTTACAAACACATCACGGCTCACACAGATCACGCAGGACTAGCACCGGACAGCGCCAGGATGCTGTACTACCTGAGTTTTTCCCAATGTCTCGTATACCGTTTTTCCTCTATTTTCCTATATTTTCTTTCTTTCTTTCGATCACATCTGGTACCGTTAAGCTGGACCCAGCAGGTCATCGCAGGTCCATCGACCCATTGCACTTGGCACAGACGGCAAGGCAATTCATTCCCATTTTTTCGTGGTCAGGGAACACTTCCTGCCCTTTCCCTTGGCCTAATCTGTATTTCACAGCGGCGAAAATTGCTTAGCTCACCCGAGTTTCCCTTCTAATTATTGACGGCAAAATCGGAAAAATCAAAAAAAGAGGAGAGAAACCACAGCCACAGCGACCAAGTGTCCAACAATTGATCCTTTTGCGGATATACACCTTAATTGGCTTTGGAGGAGATACAAAATAGGAAATGCAATTTACAGAAAGGATCCGACAAAAACACAGAAAACTACATGAAAAGGATCATTAACTAATGAAATAGACGGACAGTCAATTGCTTTGGTCATTCCAAATCAATTGACCGCAGAAGCGGGGAAAAAGTCGGCAAAAAATTCATTGAACGGAAAAGGATTTTATTTGTAATTATTTGGCGGCAGGAAAAAGGGATAATTGGTGAGCTGAGGGAGTGAGGAATTTTTGTAGATTAAAACCTTACCTTTCGCATATAAATTATTTTATTTTATCGGGATTAAATTGCTTTGGAAAATGCTTTCTAACTTACTATACTATATATTTGCATTTAAAATGTAGAAATTAATTACTAACTGAGGTTAGTGCTGAAAAAAATGTATCTATTGGTTAATTATATGGGTAGTATTTATTTTTAATTATATTTTACAATAAGATAAATAATTAAATACGTTTAATTTAAATTTATACGATTATATTTCTGGGCAAAAATGGTTTAAAATTTAAATTAAAAGTTAAGACTGCTTCATATAACGAAAATAAAGATTAAAATAAATTTTTCCTGTGCCAAAATAATTAATTAAAAATATTCATTAGGAAAAACATTGAATTTAAGAGGTCCTGACCAGCATAAAGTGAGCCTAAAATCGTTTATAAATATGCCAGGATATGGAAATCAGGCCGCGACCTTCCTCTAGCTTCCCTTTTTTTATGTATAATTTTTTTTGTGAACTTTGTGTGACCTGTGAACCCGATCGCAGTGGGAATGGGGTGCGAAATTGGTTGCCGATGATGATGATGATGCTTCCGGGATGGTTCCGCGTGCCCGTGATCAGAGATAGCTGTCGCGGGTCAGCCCATGGAGTTACCCTGAGGATGCGGTGACCCAACTGGATTTGCAGAGGGTCCTGGACCATTCCTGCGACCCTTACCACACCCTTATGCAAAGGACGCATGTAAATTAATAAATTATAGTCAACTAATGCGCGGCCCTCTTCCTCTCACCCCGTAAAAAATAGATGAGACGACGACCTTTTCGGGATGCATCGTTTTTTTTTTTTCATTTTCCATTAGTTCCGGTTTACCGGGGGTAAACTCTTTCGCGCAGCCCTTTTTTTGGCAGGACATTGCACCACTTGGGACGAGGCTGGCACATTAAAAAAAATTCAAATTCAAATTCGGCGGAGGAAGTTATTCAATATTCGCGGGTACAGGAAGTGGCCATGGATATAGGGATATATACATATACGTATGGTGTGTGGACTCGTGGGAAACGAAAGGCGTTCGAATAAATAAATCAAAGTGCAGTACAGCCACGCCATGGCCGCAGATACTGCATCACATGCAGATACATTTACAGGGGCAGATGCAGATACAGATACAGATACAAATGCGAGTGCATCATTAGCGAGCGGATGCAGGCCTCGCTGCCCCACAAGAAAAGCCGAGAGTGTCCCCGAAGAGGCCCGGAATTCCCCCGATATCGACGCAGAGGCTGCTCCCAAATGGACACACATGTGTCACATGGTCGAAGACTCCACCAAAAAAAAAAAATACAAATAAAGGGAGGAGATTGTATGGAGTACTCCCCCATCTGCCGCATATCCTGTCAAGGATCCCTATTAATAGTAACCAGAGCCTAGGTCAATGTGTTCTACATTACACAAAAATCCAAAAAAGCAAATATATATCGCTGGGGAGATTATTGTAAATGGAAAATGCCTAGTGTTGACTTTGGGTTTATATTAATTAAAAAATAAATTATTTCAACTAATTTTTCTATGTTTTCTTATATACATATATTTTTCAAATTTTAAGGGAGTTTATTTTGGTTATAATTGCGACAATGTTTTGTTTCGTTGAATTTCTTGGGTTGAACTTAATAAATTGATTAATTTGTATAATTATTAAATATTATTTAATATTATAATTATTATTTAATATTGTAAATATCATTTAATATTATACATATTATTTAATATTATAAATATTATAAGTAATGTAAACCTTTTTGATAGAAAAGAAATTCCAAGTCAAGAAAATGCCAGAAAAAAAGAATCTAGTTAAATTTTGATGTTAAGACCTTAGTGGCATTATAATTTACTTTAATATTTATTTATTTATTTAAACATACATATATCTGTATAGTACCGATATATTATAATTTATCTTTGTTCCTATTTCCTTCTTTCCTTATAAACATATTACATTACAAGTCGCTATCATGGGGTTACA
This sequence comes from Drosophila birchii, assembly GCA_035046345.1. Classification (NCBI taxonomy): domain Eukaryota; kingdom Metazoa; phylum Arthropoda; class Insecta; order Diptera; family Drosophilidae; genus Drosophila; species Drosophila birchii. Next base: position 5,201,576 of record JAWNOA010000043.1, on the reverse strand, counting down.
TCAAGCCAGATTCTAGCGTAATTTTACGAGGAAAACCGTTTTGGGAAAAGTTGGAAAAGCGGCCTGCAATGTACAGTAACACAAATCGAAGCGGAAACTATAAATAGCCACCCTCCGCGACGAAGATGAAGACGACGGCTGTGGCGCATCAATATCCAGCCAGCCATCGCTACACTCAACAAGAAAAAATAACTAAATTAAATTTAAAACAAAAATATAAGCAAAACAAATCCTTGATAACAAATACAGTTTTAAAGAGGTTAATAAACTATAAAAAAGACAATTTTTAGAGACTTTTTCAAGCTTTGAACGATATGATTTCCATAATTCCATTCAGGACTTTTTTTCAAAATAATTTCTTCGATTTTAGAACCATTTTTTTTCATATTATTCATAATGAATTATTTTTTTTAAGGTACATACAATTTTTTTAAGCAAATCCTAAGTGATTTATATACATTATGGGCAGTATAAAAGTAGTCCTTGGCCAAAGAAAATTTATTAATATTATTTCTGATTAAATAAAATGTATATAATTAAATATAATTAAAAATAATATGTAAATTATGGATTTTATTTGTATTTATGCAAATTTCTTTATAATGTATTTTTTTAATCATTTTTTTTTCAGCAGTGTAAAAAGGAGTTGAGGCTGATGATGAAGAAGGGGTGTGGTGCGGGAGGGAGGGGTCTGACTGGAGACTGAAGAGGAAGGGGCAGGGGCAGGGGTATAGCCTGCCGGACGGTTGGCTAAATGAAACACATTCGAAACGACATTAAGTAAACAGACTACCAACCATGTCAATGTCAAACGCACTCGCCGCCTCAGTCACCGTCGCAGTCGCAGTCACTGCTGGCGCTGCGCACATGTGCGTAGCCATGTCTCGGGAAAAAAAAAGAGGCCGTGTGGACACCGCTCCTGGCCCTCCCACGCATCCCCATCTCTTTGCCAGAACCTACAGTAGGCACTGGATGCAAGGACAATTATTAGGGAATTTTTATATTAAATTAAATATTTTTTTTATAAAAATATATACAAAATAGTAAAGTAGAAATTTTTTGAGTTGGTGATGGGGTCGAAAATGACTTCTTTATGACAATATATACGGGTTTCCCCTGATATCTTTTTATTATTAAAAAATGTAAATATATATTAATATATATTAAATTATATTTTAAATATTAATGGACTAATTAATGATATTAAAAAAATATATTAAATTATATTTTAAATATTAATGAACTAATTAATGATATTAAAAAAAACATCATCACTTATTTCAGCGATGCTCCACTGTGGCCTATCTCTTCAGACGCAGGAGTTGTCGCTTCGGTGGCATCCACATCCTCACGGTCATCGGCGGCAGATGAGACCGCGACTCCACATCGACGGATGCGCGTGTTTATTTTAGTATTTCGAATGTGTGTGCGTGTGTGTGTGGGGATGCACTGCATCCCACAAGTCATAAGAATCTATATATTTCGGTAACAAAATGCCTGCCAGCCAGCATCCCCCCCTTTAACCCATCAAACGCACGCACACCGCCACTCGACTTTCCACATTTTCCACAATGCCAAAGTCAAGTTCAACGGCGATCGCGATCGCCCTTTCTCTCCACACACACACACACATGAACTCATACACATATGCATAGAATTTCCCATTTTAGAATTTTCTGAAAATACAAAATGCATTCACACATCCTTGGGCAACATAAATGTACAAATTTAGTACTCGTGGAATGGAAAATAAATTGTTCAGGGATCCCAAATTATTGTATAACTTCTGGGAATTGTTACTTAGTGGGTTTTTATTTGTTTTATTTTAATTTTTATAGTTTTAAAAAGAGTTTACGCTTGAGAAATTTATTTATTTCATATTAAATAATAGCTTTATGAAGCTTAAAAGATTTTTTAAAGATATTAAATAAGTATTTAGGTATTTATTAAAAATTAAATTGGATGAGTGTTGATCTTGACATATTTTTGATTTATTATTTATGTTAAAACTGTGGTTTAAAACCCTAAATAAAAATAACTAAAAATTAAAAGCCAAGTTTTTAGATATTTTAATTTAATTTAATTGTTTCCTTGATATTTATAGAATATATAAAAATATGTCAAAAATAAAAGAAATCAATAAATAAATTATTACATAATTATGTAACTAGATAAACAAATAAATAGCTAAATGAGTAAATGACTAAATAATAAAATGAAATATTAATAAATAAAATAAATAATGTATAATATAATACAACATTATTTAAACTCTATGAACACCCTTTAAAATTATATTGTTGATTATTAAAAGATCTTTTTTTGTATTTAAAAACTAATATATTCGCTCGATTAAAAAAAGTCCTAAAACCTCACTTTTAGGCATTCGTTCAAGTCGGAAGCCTTCCTGGAAATCCAAGATAACACCTCCCCCGAATATAGTAAAATTACTCTCTATATAAATATGTGATATATGCAAACAATGGATGGAAGAGCGAACCGTCAAATCGTTTTATTGGCATCTGACGCATTTGGCTCGGCCATAAAATCAAATTTTGCGAGGGTCCAAGGGTCCGATCAGACTTATCGTGGGGTGTGAGGTGTGTGTGTGTGTGTGTTGCACGCACGATTTGACTAATCCATATTCAAATTCTGAAAAAAGAACAAATGCCGGACAATCCCTCAAATGCAGAAAAGGCAGTCAGCCAGCCGGCCGGGCGTTGTCCGAACACTTTGTTTGCGGTTAAGATTTATTTTTATTGAATTGAATTGCGCACAATTGTGAAACCGAAAAAAATTAGGCAACAAACCTCCGAGGACTGCGAATGGAATGCTGTTTGAAGAGGCGTTTTCCCCTTGGAAAATTTTTTTTATATGTAGTTGAAGAGGATATTTACATAGTGTTTTAATCTCTGGAAAAAGTATATTTTTTTAATCTCTTTTTGTTTGTACTATCAGAAAATAGTTTCTGAGAGCTTAGGTTAGTTAAAGGATTATTAGTTAGAATTTAGTTAGAATATTTTTAATTTAATTTTTATTTATATTTATTATTATTTAAAGCTATTATAAATTATGTTTTTATAGCCATTTATATATATATTTTCTTGTATTAAATTATTGTTTAACTTTTCTTGTCTTTTTAATATCTTTTATCTCTTTCTGAATCCTTGATATATTTTCATGAAATATTTAAAGGAAAGTTTTCCCTAGTTTTGAATTAATTTTAGTGCTGCTTTTGACTTTAATATATTTTTTATTTACTTTATTTTATATTCTTCATAATATTTACTAGTTTCTGACATTCGAGTTCCCATCTAAATTTTCCCATCGATTTGGGGGTAGATATTTGCAACTGCAACTAAAACTGCGGGCCAAAGTCCTGCGGAGGGTCCTTTTTGCGGCCGGATCGAATCGCCTGGCAAGTGCGACAATTGTTTTATGATTTTCACTCCTGATTTGCATACGCCGAATAATGCCGAGACAATGGCCCTGATTGTCTCTGACTGGCATGTCGATATCAACACCGTCTGTGGGTGGAGGCAGGATATGCCAGGACATGGCAGGGTGGAGGATGGCGTTAATTAGCAGCGTGGTGCAACCATGGCAAATTCTGTGCCACCCGGACAATAGGAGGTCCCCCCTCCCCCCCTGCTTCTGATTGATTCCCAAATATGATGGACATATGAGGGACAGGACACTGAGCGGAAAAAGGAGAAATTTTCTAAAGGAATTCTATGGAAAATTTGGATTTTTTTAAGGGAGGAAGAAGAATTTTTTACATAACCTCAGAAATGCAAAGAAAATAATAAAAAAATATATATATTTTTCGCTCACTAGCCAATATCTGAGAACGTGTTGCCGCTGCCGGGGCATTGCCAGGGGACCACCCAGCCGATGGCATCTCAGGATCATCGGGGCATCAGGGCCATTGAAACCAATACGTCAAACGTGAGATTACATAAAAACCGCAAAAAATCTCGCAAAACAATGAGAGCCCAGAGAAAGAGAGACAGAGAGCAGAAAAAAGCAAAAGAAGAAAGGACGAAAGAAACGAAGGCTGGCGGCTGACCTTTCCAGGCGGCATTGTCCTGACGCAAATACTCGTAAAAAATGAGTGGCGAGGAGCATGCTAAATGCTAAATATTTGAAATCGCCATATAGGGATATTCTGATGTTTCTTGTTTTATTATTATTTTTGGTTTTTTGTTGTTTTTTTTTTTTGCAAGCACGTACAGCCTCCCAAATGGTCCGCGCACAATGGCTAAAGGTCCTGGCTGGATGCTGACTTTGATTCGGATCCTGATTCCACGATGGCCACCCAGGCCATAAAAGGGGAAGAATGGGTTGCAGGGACTCTGAGCCTGGGGACGGAGGCGATGGAGTCGCCGTCGAAAAGGAAAAAGGCAGCTGTGACAGCCGCAGGACCTTAAGCCCAGGGACATCTGGAGTGTCCACAGAGCAGAAATAAATATAAATATATATATATATAAAGTTATATATAGCAATGTCCTGCTTTTGATAAAATCCTTTGTTTAAGGCTGTATAAATATTTTTTTCGTAAATTGTATTTTAGAAAATACTGAAAATCTATTAAAAGTTCCAATAAAATGTAATTTATTTGACTACTTAATTTGTTTATGTACATTTTTCAAGACTTAATAAGATTATATTTAATAAATTATTAATTTTAAGCTATAAAACATATTAAACTCTTTTGTTATACATTTGTTCCCCAAAAATATCTTTATTTCCATATGATTTTCCTATGCTTTTGTTTTTTTAACAAAGAAAATTAATTTTCATCCAAATTGCAGTTTTTAGTTTAAACCCTGAAATAAGAGTAAGTTTTGTTTTTTTGTTAGATTATTTACAAAAGGAAACTGTTGTTTATAAATCCCTAAAGACATAAATTAGTGCAACCCTTTTTAGGTTTTGCCGCTGAAAGGCACTTGAAAATTGGAATGAATATAGAAATCTTTGAGATTTGAGTTGGCGACAGCAACTGCAGGATGTTATGTTATGTTTATCAGTGTCAAGGAGGGGATCCTTTTTTACCGAAAAGGAAAAACAAAAAGAAACACATGTGCACATGAGATATACATAGATACACATCCCTAAACACGCTCCATCTTCTGACTCCAAACAAATGCATTTTATTTTTTGTAGGAGATCTCAAGGGGATCGTGGATATCTTTCATTGAGTTTTCAGACAAGAAAAATGTACAGTTTCAGAGGGTTTATGATTTTATAATATTTATTTGTTATTTTATCATATATTGTATAATATTATTTTATAGTTAAAACATTCTTTTTGTACTTATTTAATTTTTTTAGCTCGCTCTAAGCCATTTTATCAGTTCTTAAGAAAAACCTAAAATTTTCTCAACTCTACCAATTTCCCTTATCATGTTCCTATTCAATCTTGGATCATGAAATAATTGAATCATTTCACAATTACCTTCCTTCTCACCTCTTGACCCTTGACTTCTCAACCCCTTTGACCCTTCAAACCTATTAAATTTCCAAAAATGTTCCAAAGAAACCCAGTTCCTTGACCATTCCCCCACCCTTTTTCCTGGCCTTCCTTTCGGTGTGTACATCCTGATTTGCATATGTGAACGTGTGTGTCACATATGTGTGTGCGCCAACCACCCCGATTTTCCGGCTATTCTGAGCCTTCCAATTGGCATTTACGTTTGCGCGTGTCCAATAAGCCGCCTGTCGCCATCTGTGGGCCAACGGCTGAAGCCGTACAGTCGGCCTGCAGGTGGCGTTTGGTGGTCAGGACATAAGGAAAGGTTCTTTAAGTTAAAAAAAACTATCCTTAAAACTTAAGAATAAAGAATTAAATGGCTATTTTATATTATTTTTTTAATTAATGAATTGCTTTTTATACAATATATAAAAAAAAAAGGTTTACATATTTCTTAGTTATAAAATTTAAAAAACATAAGAAATATCATATTTTTGTTTTAAAACAAATAAACACTAAGATGCATTTTTTCTGGGGCATAAAAACCAAAAATAAAACCAAGTAAAACGAGTTCAATTTTTATAAATATTAACAAGTTATTTAACAGAATTTTTGTATAAACACAAAAATATTTTAGCAAAGTTTACTTAATATAAAGAGTAAAAAATCTAAAAAGGCTAATTGTGGCATTAAATGATGGCTATAGAAGAAAATAACAATAATGTGAATGTAAATATTAAATAAATATTCTTATTTGAGTAGGAAAAACAGATTTATGCGTTATATATGTTTATAAATTTTAAATAAATATATATTAAATATGTTTGTAAAATATTCTTGAAATAATAATAAACGAAATATAAATCTTAAACAAAAAACATATATTTAGCCTAGATTGGCTTTCCTACTCAGATTTTATGGCTTAAAGTCCAACCCATCGAGCACCTAAAAGTAGGCATCTCACGATCGTTGCTATAAAACCCTAAAGAATTCTAAAAAATCCTCCAAGGATTTCCTATAAAGAACTCTAGTACAGTCGCAAACCCAATCAAAAGTGGATCGATTTTTGGTCTTTCCATCAGCAAACAGTTGGCGAGTGTGTGTATGTTTGTGGAGGGGGTATGTGTGGGGGGATATATACATATATATATATACATATATGTTTATGTGTGTGTGGGGCCAGCCTTTGCATTGTTGTTTGGCCACGTAGAGCATCCCCTAAACGGGCGGCCAAGGGACATGTTTTGGTACATAGAGGGCCATGCATGAGATGTATATAACACACGGGCAGGAGGACCAAAAGGACGAAGGACCAAGGACCAAAGAGCCCAAGGAGCCACCCTCGCTTACATATGGCCAGAAAGTAAGTAGCAAGCGGGGCGGGTTTTTCGCTTTTCTTTTTTGGCAACGATGCCAATGCCCGTTGCTTTTTTTGCAAGCGAAAGGAAGGGTGATGGTTGCCGGTTGCCGCCTCTTTTGGGGGTGGTATTCCATTTGCCCAGTGGTCGGGGGGTTTTCCTCGCTTTTCCGGCTCCTTGCCTGTGGGTGGCGATGGTGGTGGTGGTGGTCGAAACACTGGTCACACAACGGCGCCCAGTGGTGGGTTGTCCCGGCTTGTTATTCACATTTGCGAATGTTTGCCGCCGTCGCTTCTACTCCTCCTCCTTTATGCCTGGCAGGATACAATGTTTGCGAAAAAATAAAGGACATTTTACAAGGCTATGTATGTGTGTGTGTGTGTGTGTGTGAGAGAGTGTGCACCATAAAGGCATTAGCATTATCGCTCGTTATGTCCCCGGACTCCAAAAAGGCGGCATATGCAAATGAGCTCAATGCTGATGCCGAGGCGAAAGCCATCAATATCCCCAGGTCCCAAGTCTCAGGTCCTGCGTCCTGCTTCCTACGTCCTTTGTCCTCTGTTTGATGCAAAACGCAAATTCAAATCCAATAATGCCAGGGAAACGGATCTGGATCTGGACTAACGAGAGCATATAAGGAAGGACACTCGAGGGTAGTCAGAAATTGCAAATGGGGTGACAAGGCGAGTTTAAGAAGTAAAAGCATACAATACATCCAACAGAAGCAAAAAAAAATTAATATATATTTTTATTTAATTTAAATTTCGCAATTCTCTGAATAAATTTCATAAACATTGGTCAGATAGCGGCAAAGTTATAGGTATTTGTAGCCGCCTAGCTTTTTGAGAAAAGACTCTGATGGAAATTATTTTTGTTTACTTTTATTAGTCATAAATTATTTATATACATATATAATACGTAGATTTTTTATCTAATTTAACTTAATTTTTTTTTCAAGTCAAAATAGCTGGTTTTCCGTAGCATCTATATAACTTTCCGTATAAACCCGAAAACTTGTAAGAATTTAATTATAAAAATAAATATAAGCCTTTAGACCATTTGAAAAATTAAAAAATCTACAATTTATGATACAACAATTATTAAATTTAATCGCATTATTTAAGATTAATTTATTTAATTCCTTAACTATTATTTTTATTATTTAATTTATTTAATTTTAATGAACATTTCATAGAAAATTATCCTCCACAGAGTATTAAGATTTCGAGTTGCTTTTGTAGTAATTTGCGGTGGTCGCTAATGCTGGCCGCCTTTCCCCATTGGATATACTCCCCTTCCCTTGTGCCACTCATTTTTCCCTCCACCATTCACCTCAATTTCCCCCTCGTAATCCCCACTTGCCAACATTTTCCCCGCCCCACATTTCCCAAACCTTTTTTACCAATATCTTCGACTCTATTTGGGTCCAGAGAGTCCAGAGAGACAGAGACAGAGAGAGAAGATAAGACGTGTGCTCCCACAAAGTCTCCAGTGTGTGTGTGTGTGTGTTCCCGATGCATGGGGGACACTGTACATATACAGGGATACGTGTATGTAAGGACATTCGCACACACAGGCACATGTACCACAAGTTCCAAGCTCATACATAGATTTTATGTACTGGCAAGTTGCCAAAGCGCATTAATCTAACGACCACATCCGGGCACACAAACACACACGCACAGAACGAAGGAGAGTGTATGCCTGTGTGGGTGCACAGGACGAGTCCTTATTCGACTGCTTATCCTGGGACTGCCAGTGTCCCTATGCCATTGCTTATGCTTATGTCCTTCGCATATTTGTCATTCGCCTCCTGCGAATTTCCCGATTTTCGCACAAAATCGCAGCCAACGCTCCTCGTCTATATATATATATATATATCTTTTATATATATATATATATATGTATATATATCTGTATGTATATATTTATTGAGTATATGTATATGTACGAAATGTGCTTGCGAGTGTTTTGCATATCAGAAATATAAATCACTTGGCATCAGACCAAAGCCAAAGCCAACGGGAAACCCTCCGTCCAGGAAAACCGAATCCTGCCCAAAGGCCCGGACCCCTTCCAGCTGATTTGCCACATCAAGTATTCTATATTCCATCTACACTGTAAGAAATAATCGGTTTGTTGGGTTATTCATGATAGAGTTGAACTTTAGTTGGCAGTAAAGCTCTTTTTGGGAAATCAGCTAAAAGAAGAATAAAAGAAAAGGCTCTCTCTCTCAGAGAGTAGTTCTCTCTCTTGCTTGTACACGGCAGGCAAAGCGTGGATATGAAAACCGAAGGAATAAAACTCTTCTAAAAAGATTTCTAAATGAAATTTAATTCTTTTAGATTTTAGATTTAATACTCCTTAATATATACATACATCTCTATATCCTTGTAGCAAAAACTCCCTCCTTTACAAAAAAAAAAAACAACTAGTTTTCTTTTCCAGTGCAAATTATCCACTTGTTTGCCCAGCAGCCCAGCCACTTGACTCCCCAGAGAACCGAGACAGCACCCGGGGTAGCAGGGGGAAAAACGGATGGCAAATGGAATGGCACAGGACACGACCATCGAATGGGAATTTACCGTGAACTGGCAAACTTTTTGCGAATGCTAAAAATTCACCCAGATTATTTTCGTGCCAGGCCACAGGACTGATAGAGGAAGAGAGTGAGAGCCCAGAGCCGCGAATGTTTCGGTTGGCAATTCAAATTCCGTGGCAGTACAGTTGAGTATGGAAAATGGAATTTTCCCCGCAAACACTCACTCACGTATGGGTGTGTGTGTGTGTGTGTGTATGTGTATAAGCGACGCCATTGTGTATTGTACATGCGCACGGACACACGGACATGTGGGCCACCCAAAGAGCACCACCCCCCCCCCCACACATCGATACACATACACAGGACATACAGGACACATAGAACATAATATAGGATGTGAATAGGAGGCCAGGGCGAAGGAAAAATGGAAGCCTCTAGAGGTCAACAATTAAAATTGAAGCTACCAAGAATCTTGAAATAATCAAATAAAGTCGCCGGATCTCAGGGAAATGCCACTAATTTTCTTCTGAATTTTTAAACATATTTTTTGAGATTCTTGTACATAAAAAGTATAATTCAAAACATAAAAAAAAATGTTATTTAATGATTTTGAAAGATTTATTTATTTTATATAGAATATTTATTATATAAATCTATAAAATAATAAGAACAAAGGAAAAAATGAACAATATTATTACCATTAAATAAAATGAACAACAACCTAACAATTTCATTTATAATAAAAACAATACAAAACTAAACCCCAATACGTTGAGGAAAAACCAATGAAAATTCAAATGGCAACCATTTTGTCCTTTCTTCATTGGCAATTTTAAGCGAAAACCGAGCCTGGCGAAATTTACCAAATAAAATAGCTCGATTTTCCACCCCGAAAACCCGAAAGAGATGACCACACCCTCCCCTCATTTGCTGACAGGACACGAGCCTAATCCCACACACACACACTCACACAACTTAAGGGATACTAGGACATGCATAAGGTCCTTGCCAATGTGGGTAGTTGTTGCTGCCCCGAGATCAGGCGCACATTGACCAATGTGCTGGCTGCTCGCAAGCCAGACAGGATGCAAGCGGCAGGATGCAGCCGAGAGGCAACATCCTGTCGGGGCAAATGGCGCCAAGGAAGCCGCAATGATTTCTGATTTCTGCATTTTGTGGCAGGCAGAGGAATTGCATTTAAATCAAACGCCGCTAACTTGCTTAGACAAAATCATTTTAGAAGCATCCTTTGAATTATTTCTTGCATTATTTCTTTTTTGTTAGCCTTGGAACAGGGGAATTCAATAGATATTTAAAGCTGACATTTAAAAAAATAAAGAGAATGTTGTTAATAAATTGGTTAACTAAGAAATAAATTAATAGAAAGGCTAGGGAAACCATCAAGGCGTAAGTTAAGGCTGAAAATGTAGAGAAAAATGGCAGAGACTACTTGCTTAGGTAAAAAAATATAAAACAAAATATGTAAAAATATTTAATTTCATAAATTTAAATTGTTTAAAAACCCTAAAAACTTTTTGATACATAATTTCCTTTCAATTAAACCCTTCTTAAATATTTATTGATAGCTTAACTCATTTTATTTTACTGACAAATATTAATGTAATAAATTGCTGGCCCCTTAAATTGTGTGTTATTTCAATCTTTTCCTTCCCTCGGCCTTGTGGCCTTCGCAATTAAGTCCATCAAACGCTTAACCTTTGACCCTGAAATGCCAACCGAAAAGCGGACAAAACTTGAGAGACAACCAGCAGTTCCGAAGAATTTTCATTGCGCGAAAAAGCAAGCTGATAAATTATGCAGTGACCCCAGCAGGAGGAGAAGGCGGCTGCTGTGCAATTTTCCGAGTTCATTTTACCCAAAAAAAAAAAAATATATATATATATATGTATATATAAAAGGCAGGAGGGAAACCCCCACAACGCCCAACGATTTTCCTTCACTTTCACTTTGTCTTTGGCCAGCGCGAACTTGCCAACTTGTTGCTGACACATTTTTACCCTCATTTCAGCTATTTTTATTTCACATTCATAGTATTTTCTGCCTTAAGAACCTCCTCCTCCTCCTCCTACCCCCCGCTCGTTGTTTCTTATCTCATTTGGCATTATTTGCCTTAATAGCGATGCGAACAAAAGCCGGAAAAGCGCAGCCAGGAGAAATGGTGAGCCCAGCCTCCCCCCAGCGCTAAATAAAAAACTTTTTCATTACATTTCCCACTTCCGGGTGTAAGCAAAAATAAAAAAATAAGAAAGAAAGAGCGGAAAGGAAAGCGGAAAAATTAAACTCTCAAACGCGACGACCTTGAAAAATGCCAAACAAAAGTGGGGGAGAGGGAAGGGGGAGGCGCGAGCCAAAACAGAAATAATAATCGTAATAATAATAAAAATGGCTGAAAAGCGTCAGCGAAATAAATCAGTCTGCCAACGCCTCCCCCATCCCCGACCTACGTCCTTGCACAGTCCCCTCCCACTTACCCCCCACCCTCACTCCCCCTGCTTAGCGTAATTTCTAACAACAAACCGAGTGAAAGAGAGAGCGCGCCAAAGAAGGAAAAAAAACTTCCGCAGTCGTTGGCAGCATAAAAAAAAGAAGAACATAAAGCCAAAGGCCACGACTAAGACATACCCTGGGCTATTACGTACAAGGTTTACAAATTTATTTAAATATATATTCAAAATTTAATGATATTTTTTAGTGATAGTTTTAATGTTTTTAAAAGGTAACTCTCTTGTTTGCTATGGCTTGTACATGGCAGGCAAAGCGTAAAAGAGAATATAAACAGAGTAAAATATATAGAAAAGAGCCAAAAGAAAGAAACGAATTCAAAGAAAATCCTAATGGAATTATCCATTTTAACTTATTAAATGAAGCATTTTACTTAATTCTTTAAATATTGAATATACCCTTGATCTCTATAAAATTTAGAGGATATCAAAAAGGGGAACTGATGATGACGGTGTGCGGCAACGGGGGCTCGGCTCAATGTCGTCAATTAGAGACTCATTACGCTAACATTGCAGACGGCGGGCAGACTTTATTTTTTTTTCCTTTCCTTTCTTTCCTCCTTTTTATCCTGCTCTCCTTTTCTCTTTCCCTCTCTTGGCATTCTTTTATTGTTTCCTTCTTTTTTTTTGTACTTTCCTCTCATCTCATTCAGACGCTTTTCTTTTATTTTTAGAAGAAGAAAAAAATTGTTTCATTCATAAAAAAGAAAGTACGCGGAACTTGGACAACTTTTGGTGTTTCCCCAAGTGTGCTTCTTCATCGTTCTCTGTGTATAGTTGCGTCAGGGTCTAAATTGAGAGGGAACTGAGGGGTGAGGAGGGGCCCACCATGGAGGGGAAATGGGTAAATATTATTTAGTAAAATTTAAAATTTAATTATAAGTTGCAGAAATTTCAAATCAAAGGCACATAAAGAGAATCTAATAAAAGAAATACTTGAACAATAATTAAATAATAAATAAATAAGTAAATAAAATTATAAAACTATATTTTGTTTATAAACAGAAAACAAACTGAGATTTTTTAAGACATTTTTACTTTAATAATTATTCATTTTTTAAATATTAAAAAATGTTTAACTTTCATAAAACTCAATTTCATATTAAAGAAGCTTTATATTTCCCTCAATTTTATGTTATTTATTATTTTTAATTCAAGGAAATTATGTGTAACTTGAATTTAATTGTAAAGAAATACAATTTAATTTAATTATTTTTATTATATTATTTTTATTCAATATTTTTTAATATTTTTATAATCAAAAATCTTGGAGAGTCTCCACTATGCCCGCCCGTTGACTGAACGTGGATGGAAAATTGTGGCATTTAAAATTAAAATTCAAATTGAGACTTGACTTGGCAAGGACGTGCCAGACACCCCGTCTCCGCCACCCCCCACTCTGGTCCTTCGGCCCTGCCATTCCACCCCCCGTAGGACTCGCGCCTTTCCAGCCATTTTCTATTTGCATTTCGCTTTTCTTTTACACAAACTTTTTTTTCAGCGTTTTTGTGTCGCTTCTTTTGCTGTTTTCCTATATTTTTTTTATAATTTTTTTTAGGTGTGGGTGGGGGGTTACATTAAAATGAGGCAACTTGTTGCCGGGCGCAACAGTTGGCCAAGATTCGAAGTAACCTTCAGCCAGCCAGGAAATGTCTCAAAATCGGAAATAAAATCAAAATTAAAGAAAAATGAAATAAACTAAAATCAGAAGATGAAAAATAAAATCAGATATTGCGTAATTTATGCCGAGTGTAGCGGTGTTGCCAAAGGACTCTTGAAATCGCAACGGGTTGGCCGAATGTTAAATAGTTTTCCAAGGGATTTTCAAAAAAAAAAATACTGAAAGGAATGGTTTGGACTGGCATGAAGACCACTTGAATAATTTACATTCGCAGAGCATTATGAGGAGGATGCTGCTCCTGATTGGTGGTGGTGTTTGCCTGGCAGCTGTCCTGCTATCGATGATCCTGGCAGGCGACAGTGTGTGAAGAAGTTCCAGCTCAGCTCGGAACTCAAGTGGGCGAGTCACGCTGCGATCTGCGATTAGGAAGCTGCAAGCGGCTCTCACATCCTTTGCCCTTCAGGCAGCCAGGCAAAATATATTAGCCGATATAAAAATCACAAGGATAACAAAGTTATAACCGAAAGAGAAATATAGATATATATACTATTAAATAGAAAGATGGAGAAATTTATATAAAATATGTGGGAAAAATGCAAAATACCTATACAGAATATTAGATATTTAATAAATCTAAGATTTTATAACAATAAATAAAAGTACTGAAAAATAAATTACAAACTTAGAAAATGTCTGTGCAATTAATTATGTGCTTAATATTTGAAACAGAGTAAACACGTATTTGAAAAAAATATAAAAAATAAAGTTAAATATTTTATAATATAATATAGATAATATTTAATTATAATATTCTTATAAATACTAGAAATTAAATATTTTAAAGAATATATCCTAAAGGTAAGTGCTTAATTAGAAAAATATCCTGCAGCTATGCGGCAGCTAAACTATTTAATAATAGTAATTATTATAATAAAATTACTAATTAATATTATTAATTATTAATACTTATTAATATTACAAAATTACTAATACATAACAACATTTCTTGCATTTTTCTTATAGGAAAAACTTTCTTAGCAAAATATTTGCAAATAAAAGAAAGTCCTGCATATTATCTAAATTTGATGTAATTTTTTTTTTAGGTGGAAAATGAAACTATGTAAAAATCAAAAATTTATATATACACAAAAGCCTTACAAGTGCATTTTTGTAACCCCTTGCTAGCATGTCCTGCCTGCCCTTCGCCTCGCTCCAGTTTTGAGATGGATGTTGAAATCGCGGGAATTAGATAAGGACGAGAAAGGGGAAGAGGATGCGACGTGGCCCTGATATGGGATACTCGCACGTGAGTCCTTTGCAGGAGCCATAATTTGTGTGCCGTTTATGCATGTGTGTGTCGAGTTACACACACGCACACACAACACCCTTTCTTCCATCTGGCGTTTTTTTTTTTTTCGTATCGATGGGAGGCGGGGAAGAAGGATGCCAATTTGCATGGGTAATAATTTTCGGGAACTGTCGCGAACCGTTACATTCGTCCTGTCAATCGCCCCTCAAACCGAAATTTATACCTTTTCCAATTTTTAATTAAACGGTCGACCGACACATCGCCTCTCTCTCTCTGTCTCTCTCCGTTTGCATATTGAGATTTTTCCCCTTTCCCCCGTTTCGGAAAATGTAAATGCAGCAGCGTCCTTGCCTTCCTTCTAATTGCGGCACCCGGCTTTTCCCTACATCTTGGCCGTAATCCTTTTTGCATTCGAGATATAATTTACATGCACCCCTTGGCCTCAGTCCTTTCTCACATATCCACTCCTGCCCCAGAGGACACAGCCCCTTTTACTCTCCCTCCCCTGTCTCGGGGTGCGGTTTTCCTCTTCCTCGCATTCGGCGTGTAATTTGATTACGCAACGGTGTGCCGTCATGCAGGTGAGAGGAGGCCCAAGGAGTTTCCCAGGACATG
The DNA here is from genome assembly GCA_035046345.1 of Drosophila birchii. Taxonomy (NCBI): domain Eukaryota; kingdom Metazoa; phylum Arthropoda; class Insecta; order Diptera; family Drosophilidae; genus Drosophila; species Drosophila birchii. Next base: position 5,186,136 of record JAWNOA010000043.1, on the reverse strand, counting down.
CAAAAATAAAAAGAATAAAAAGAAATTATGCAATTCAGGGTTAGGGACCAGGACCGTTTGCAGATTTATTTCTTTCGCACGATCGGCGGGATCCCTCAAGGATTTTTGCATGCCAAAGGCAAAGGATTGGAATTTTGTGTTGCCAGGACGTGATTGACGTGGAAATTGGTTATTGAAAAAATGTGAATATGAAGCCATGAGAGGGATTTTGGCATCCTATAAAAATTTTGAATTGTATGCACCTATATAAAGTCAAGGTAACGCTCAATAGCATAGGAAAAATATCGGAAATATATAAACTTCCAAATATTTTATTGTTTCAAACTTGAAAGCATCGATTTCATGTGACTCGATTGCCCCACATTTAGCACAAAATAAAAACAAAGAGAAAATTTTAATTATATTGATTACAATCAATCTGCAAATTGCCAAACGCAATCAACTTAAAGTCGAAAACTCTGGCTGTGCAAAAGGAATCTCGACGACGCCTGTCAAAGGATCTCCACTCAACTGTCGTAATTGAAAACTGTACCTGTGTCTGCACACGGCAAAGCGAGAAAAGGTCAGATAGAGAGTGCCAGAGGGGAGCGGGTGGAGCGGAGGGAGCGGAGGGAGAGAGCTGCACACATCGTCAACGTAAAGGTATTGACTTTTAACTCGAACGCCCAGCCACCACCCACCACCCACTACCCACCCGCCTACAAGACGCCCATGACGAGAGGCCAGGAATCAACACCCCCCTCCAGCTAAGCTTTTCTTGTTTGAGTGAATGTGTGTGTATGCGGATTGTATACAATGGTATATACATATGTACACATGCTTTTTGTGGAGACTTCAAAACTTAATCGGAAATATCGGCATTCTTTACGGCTTTTCCCGCATTCGACAGATTTTCCCTGCTAGAAAAGATAATTCGAGGTCCCCAATTAAGGCTGCAGCTGTTTTTTTTTTTTTTTGTGTATTTATGTAAGTCCAAAGGGTTTAATAAATAAGTTGTAAAAGCAACAGCTGGACTCTTGCCCGCTCTGAAAAAGGTTCCCGGATGTCCCTCCTCCAGTTGTACCAGGAACTCCTCGCTGAAGCTTCAACAGAATTTTCAGATTCGTCTTCCTTTGTGGTGTCAGCAGAGTTATAATATTTATATTTATATGTTTTAGAAGCACAATTATTTCTTTGGGATGTTGAGTCTTGCGTTTTGTTGCTTGTATAAGTATAGGTAAGTATATAAGTATTATCCCGTGTTAGGTGTGTCACATGTATCCATCTGAGGCAGAATGTTTATCCTGTCCATGTTATCTGCATTCATTTTTTTTATTTCTATATTTTAAATAGATATTTATTAATGTGTATTCAAAATTGAATAATTTTTTTTCATATTTACCTGTGTCCTCGTGTATCTTTTGTGTTCCCACAACTGGCATCTTCTTGAGTATGTTTTAAGATATCCCACGGATCAGCAGAACGACTTTCTGTTTGTACTTTCCCTATTTGACCATTATTTAGTATTAGAGGAAGGAACTATTTTATTATATTTACCTGTCCTCCCAACTTTATTTACTCTTGGCGTCCAAGAACCATTTTTCCTGTCATCATTCTGTGTGTTTCCTTACTGTAAAATTGTCTTTAAATGTGAAGGGAAAGGACATACTCACTTATAATCATTTTTATATTTACCTGTGATTATTGCAGCTTAATTCGAATCGTGTAAAAGTAGCAACTCGAAGTAGTAAACTTTTCACTTAATCCTAAAACTATCGTTTAAAATTGTTGCCCGAAAATTTTTATTTACTTTTAGATATTGCCGGTTAGAGGTGTTCGTTGAGAATAAATTCTGATGGAGCTCGTCGAGCTAAGGTGGGTGAAAGAACATGACAAATCAGAGTCAAGGCTTACTAGATCGACAAAGTATTTTTAATTTTAATTTTTAAAGAATAGTTTGTCCAGCATACTATGACAAATGAGTTTAAAATGATGAATGCATATATGTAACTGTTGTACCTCTCAATATCGAAGCGATCATAAAAGCATTATCCCCAAGGAGGACTCCCAAGTCTCTCCTTTTATTAACCGGTGATGAATGCATATATGTAACTGTTGTACCTCTCAATATCGAAGCGATCATAAAAGCATTATCCCAAGTCTCTCCTCTTATTAACCCTGAAGGTGTGTCCCATTAAGGATTATAAAAAGATTTGCCCGACATTCAGTTGGACAGAGAAGGACTTATGATAGATCGACTGTACTTGGATTTCCTGTATCCTGTGCAGTTGGGCTTTCAGTTTTTGAAACCCCCGGAAAATACTTTGCAGTTTCTGCCCTTTGCATTTCTTATTAAAATATTTTTGACAACAAACAATCTCCACAAATCCCAAGCATTTTAATATGCAAAAATAAAGCCCCTTTAACTAAATTACATATTTATAGTTTCTATCCAATGCAATTTCTTAACAAAAATAAAGCCAAGGCCCCAGAATTAAAATATAGAAACCAAACACGAATTTTTTGTTGTAGGTGTATTTTTGTAAGCCAAACGTTGAATAAATGGTTAAGGAAAGCGCCAGCCAGGATCTCAGGCCCTTTGCATAGGTTCACTGGCAGTCCCTCCTCCAGCTGGGACAGCTTGTTGGGCATAACTCTTCCTGATGTTTGGGGAATGGATTTCAAAATTAGGATTTTTGTTTGGTAAATTCCAGGAGAGATGGGGAAAATTCCCCATCCTTACTCACACTGTTTTGGGGTTTCCCCGCGATTTTGGATCTTTCAGGAGTGGCTGGTGCTTTCCGGGATTGTTTTGTATTGATGTCAATTAATTTTTGATACTTTCGTCTGTCCATGTGGCATTACTTCAGTTTTTAAAAAGTTATCTGTTGACGCTGCTTCATTTGTATATATGTATGTTGCCCTCTCATCTCGGGGACACTGAAAAAGCTGTCCCCTCGCTGACCTTAGTTTGTTGCCTCATATATGATACCCATACGCCCTTCTTGTTTCCTTTCATATTCTCGTTTTTGTTGTTGCCTATAAGTACATTTTCTTTTTTGTTAACGTTGTCAGTGTGCTTTTTATCTTTTTGTTGTTGCTGTTCTTGTGTTTAATGTTGAGTATGTGCATTTTTCGTCTTTTGTTGTTGTGGCTGTGCATATTCTTTTAGTCGCTATGTATGTGCATATCCTCTGTTGAATTATTTCTGTAGTTTTCTTAGTACGTCCTTCCATATCTAAGGTGGTTTTTTGTTTTTTTTTTTTTAATAAAGGTGTAACTCATTGGGTTTTCACGGATCCCGTTTACCTGCTTGCTTTTTCTCTTGAAAACCTGCGTTTGCATTGCGCTTTGATCCACTTTATGCTTAAACCTAATTATACAAAACTTGGCTAACTTTCAACTTATCCTAATAAAAACAAACTTATAAGTAAAATAGAAAAACTGAATGACCGAAAATTTTGGAATTAAGTTTATGAATTTTTTTTTTTTTCCTGTAGTTACCGATTCGAGATATTCGTTTAGACTGATTTCTAATGGGTTTGTCGAGCTAAGGTAGCTAACGACAAGAGAAATTAAGGTCAAGGATTATGTGATTGGGAAAATGTTTCTTATTAAAAAAAAGAGTCAAGGATGATGTGATTGAGAAAATGTTTCGTTTATTAAAAAAAAAAACAAGAAATTTCAGTATTGAAATTATAAACAAAATAGATCGAAAGAGTTAATCGAAAAAAATCCTATTATAAAACCAATATAGTTTATTTAAGCCTCCCTTTTGCTAGCTTCATATATCTTCGAATTCTGATACTGATAAACATACGTATTATTCACCAACCCAGCGAATTTCACTTAATTTTCTCAAAGTTTGCGCCATTAACATTATTGAAATCGATTTGCATGTGGCCAAGCGAGAGAGAGAGAGAGAATCTCAGTGTTCCCTCCAAGGATAAAGGGAGAGAGTGACTATGGACTTAATTAGGAGCCCAACTCTCACATATGTAGGCATATACACACACCCACACACTGGCTCCCCTGTATAAATGCCAGTCCATATATGTACATATGGCCCTCTGGTCAAAACGCCCTTTTCTGTATGCTATGAAAATTTCGAGTCGCTGTGTGCATGTACTGCCTGTCAATATATGTACATGTGTGTATGTATTTCCACTCATGTGTGTATGTGAGAGGTGTGGGTGTGGGTGTGGGTGTGGGCCACACACATATGCTCTCATATATTGGCCGCTCGGCGCTCCCACGAACTGTGAAACGAAGCGTTCTCTTCATTTGCCAGCTGCCAAAACTAATTTATGCGAATGTCGGGCAGCTTTCAGGGCTCCACAAAAGGGGTGGTGGTTAGGGGGGAGGGGGGGGGGTAAGATCAATTAGAGATGCGGGTGCAATGGCTCGAGTTGCTTGGGGGGGATATGTTATCAAAGATTTAGGGTTACTCAATGCCTTAGCCTTAGCTTAAAAGTCGGAATATATGTTTATAGCTATGGACCATACAATAGCCGGTACTTTGCATTATTTTTACTGAGCATATATGGGGATAATTCCTTGCCAAAATATTTAAATATGTATTTATTTATGGAATTTAAATATAAATATATTTATAGAAACAAGAGCTTGCCGGAATAATTAGTTCTGAAAATTTGGATAGCTTTTTAGTCTGTTTTTTTTCCCTAAATGATATGTAATATGATTTTCTTTCAGAAGTCTTAGTAAATATGGCACTGAAATCTTTCTTGTTTTACATTTTCTTGCTTAAGCATTAATATTTATTACCATAATATATTCGATCCAATATTTAACAAAAGTTTCATATCAATTCAATATGCGCTTAAAAGTATGCAATGATAAATTTGCTATTCACAAAATATTTTTAGTCCGTTTTTAAATAGATTTCAAGTCCCTAAATTATTTGTTTCTATTTATTATTAACTTTTTTCGTATATAAATAAAAAGTATAGGGTTAGGGGGGTTAAAAAGGGGGGTTTTCAGGGGTTCCTCTTCTTCTTGGGCTACCAAGTGGCCAACAAAGACGCCAGCCGAGGCAGAGATTTCGACAGCGACGTCGGCGCACCCTTTTAACTGAAATACTGAAAAACCTGCGCAACGTTTTTGGGGCTACTTTCGGGGAGGGGGCAGGTCATTGAGTGGTTGTTGTGGACCCTGCGTGGGTGTGTGGATGTACATGTGTGTGTGTTTGTGTGTGCGTGTGTGGGCAGAGATTCCTGCGACGTCTATCGTTCGTTCCAGAGTGACAGCAATGGCAGGCATACATGCATATCCTGCTCCTCGCACACACATGTGTGTGTAGCATGTGGGAGGAAGCCAGTGCGGAAGCAAGACGGAGCATTAAGGAGAGAGACAGCAAGAGGGAGCGAGACAGAGTGGAAGAGACGAGCGAGCGAGCAAGCGAGCAGCTTCGTTTTTAAGGGAAGCAAAATGTATTGCTCATCGAAGGCTATCGAATGTGGTCGTCGTCGTCGGTTTTTCGCTCACTCCACATTCGCGATAGTCCTTGCCTCTCGGTCGACGTTAACGTCGCTGTCGCTTTTCGCTGCCTCAGCCAGCGTCGCTGTCACCGCAGAACAATGGAAGCTGGACGAACATGTTGCGTCCATTTCGTATACACACGCATATGAGTTACCGCGCATTGACTCCCACATGCGCATCTTTGGTAACCCCCTATCCCCACATCACCACCCACCACCCACTACCCACCACCTACCACCCCCTCGCCAGGACCACCCTTTCTTTAGTTAGTCCGTCGCGTCCGAGCCGCTTCGTGTTTTATTACTCGCGACCTCCGTTCACGAAGATGCCGGCTGCTCCACACACCCACACACATGAGCATTGGATATTGAACACACACAGACACACGCATGCCACTCACACACACACAACCAATGGCTACATACACATGTGTACAGTCCAACTCCAGGAACTGAATATTCAAATATTAAACAAAAAATTTTGTGAAATCTTCAAGAGGAGATTTAATAACCCAGCAAAAAACAATCTCAAGGATTTCTAAAAAAAAAAATGAAATTTTAAAACCTCGAAAATTTCGACAAAAAAGATATTTTAAAACATCCGAGATTTCAGTGAAGACATTTTAAAATCTCCAGAAATCTTAACAAAAAAATTTTAAGATCCAGAGTTCCTTCCTGAAAAAGATTTTCGGTTATACATTTTTAAATAATAACTATAATTAACAGACAACTAAATAATTATTTTCAAATTAATTAAAACAGTTCCCCGTTAAAAAGTTTTTTTTTGCTAAGAAAAGCCAATTTGAGACACAAACAGGTAGTATTTTTTGTGTATTTATGTAAAGCCAAAGGGTTTAATAAATAAGTTGTCAGAGCTACAGCTGGACTCTTGCCCGCTCTGAAAAAGGTTCCCGGATGTCCCTCCTCCAGTTGTACCAGGAACTCCTCGCTGAAGCTTCAACAGAATTTTCAGATTCGTCTTCCTTTGTGGTGTCAGCAGAGTTATAATATTTATATTTATATGTTTTAGAAGCACAATTATTTCTTTGGGATGTTGAGTCTAGCGTTTTGTTGCTTGTATAAGTATAGGTAAGTATATAAGTATTATCCCGTGTTAGGTGTGTCACATGTATCCATCTGAGGCAGTGTGGTTATCCTGTCCATGTTATCTGCATTCATTTTTTTTATTTCTATAATTTAAATAGATATTTATTAATGTGTATTCAAAATTGAATAATTTTTTTTCATATTTACCTGTGTCCTCGTGTATCTTTTGTGTTCCCACAACTGGCATCTTCTTGAGTATGTTTTAAGATATCCCACGGATCAGCAGAACGACTTTCTGTTTGTACTTTCCCTATTTGACCATTATTTAGTATTAGAGGAAGGAACTATTTTATTATATTTACCTGTCCTCCCAACTTTATTTACTCTTGGCGTCCAAGAAGCATTATTCCTGTCATCATTCTGTTCGTTTCCTTATTGTAAAATTGTCTTTAAATGTGAAGGGAAAGGACATGCTCACTTATAATCATTTTTATATTTACCTGTGATTATTCCAGCTTAATTCGAATCGTGTAAAAGTAGCAACTCAAAGTAGTAAACTTTTCACTTAATCCTAAAAATTTAAAATTGTTGCCCGAAAATTTGTATTTACTTTTAGATATTGCCGGTTGGAGGTGTTCGTTGAGAATAAATTCTGATGGAGCTCGTCGGGCTAAGGTGGGTGAAAGGACATGACAAATCGGGGTCAAGGCTTACTAGATCGACAAAATATTTTTAATTGTAATTTTTAAAGAATATTTTGTCCAGCATACTATGACAAATGAGTTTAAAATGATTAATGCATATATGTAACTGTTGTACCTCCCAATTCCCCAATATCGAAGCGATCATAAAAGCATTATCCCCAAGGAGGACTCCCAAGTCTCTCTTTTTATTAACCCTGAAGGTGTGTCCCATTAAGGATTATAAAAAGATTTGCCAGACATTCAGTTGGACAGAGAAGGACTTATGGAAGATCGACTGTACTTGGATTTTCCTGTATCCTGTATCCTGGCACGCATTTGGGCACACACGAGAGTTGTGTGTGTGTGTGTTGGGGAGTTGTGCTTTCTGCTTTTTGCACATTTTGAACTTTCGCTCTCCACATCTGCACATCTCTCGCTCCCTCTGCCTCTCCCTCTGCATCTCGAATCTCCATCTCGCTCGCCATCGTATCTTTAATTGAAGGACTTTTGCGCAGCTCACATACATGGGACTTCATCCTTTATCGCCCCATCTCTTTCCATTGGCCGATTCGCCGCCTCGCTCTGGCCAACGGCACGGTCCATGTCAGTGGCTATGTGAAGAATGAAGCAAATGAATATCTCATGCTTATAATGGTCGCCCGGGCGACAACGCCAAAGGAGAGGAGGTCCTGACAGCAGCAGCAGGAGGACGAAGAGCCCAAGGTGGGGAGTCGAGAGACGTGAGCCCATGTGTGTGTGTGAGTGTGTGTGTTAGTGGGTTTGGAGCTCGAAGCAGTTAAAAAGAGTCCTAGAGATGGCATTTACTCATCAGATATTGATATTACTTTAATATTATAACAAAAAGTAAGACAAAAACTAAACAAATATTTCTGGAATTGATAAAAAGAATTCATACATTTTTCTTTCAAAAAAAAAGTCAAGATAATTTAATTCAAAAAATGGTTTTTTTCCAATAAATCATCAGAAAAGCTATTTAAGCATTGCAGATAATTTAATATTAAATTTTTGGTTTGATTTAAAAAATATATTTATCATTTTAATTAATTTAGTAACCTAATAAATACATTTTTTTATGCCTAAAGTATGAAGTTGGGTATTATATTGATTTAGAAAATATTAAATAGCTTAAGGGTCGATATTTTCGAATCAATATAAGCCTATCGGTTGTCGCACATATACATATATATATATATACAATATACATATATATATATATATACTACATCCCTAAAGTAGCCCTTTGAGCCACCACCGACCAGGCAGGCTGACTGGCAGGCGACCGACCAACCACCACCCACTCCTCCTTATTGTCTTGTCCCTCTGTATATATGTATATATGTGCATGTCCTGCGGGTGAGCCCGTATGTGTGCGCTGTAATGTATGGTATATGTGTGTGTGTGTGTATGTGTGCCTGCGCACATGTGTGTGCGAGAGCTGGAAATGGATGTGGAGAGCACTTTGAAGCATATGCACATTTCGTGCTATCGAAAGAGAGACACACAAATGAAGGCACTGGGGGTGGGATGGTTGGGGTGGTGCAAAGGGGTGGACCAAGCTGGGCAGAAGCCGAGGCTTATGTAAGCCAATACATATACACAATGCGCAATATTTATGTGAGCACTTCGGGGTGCCTCAGTGGATGTGTGTGCATGTGTGGGCGATTCATTCGCTGCACACACATACGTACATTCGTCCCTATATATATATATATATATATGTACATATATGAAGCCACATCTGAAATGATTTTCATATTCGATTGCCAAAAGATAGTGACGAGTGCTCCCTCTATATCTATTTGAGGTAACATTTTTATGGCAATTAATTCCAAGATTTAAATCCAGAACTCTGCAAAACGATAAAACCGATATAGAGTCCTTTTGACGGCAATTAATTAGAAGTTTAGAGGGGAGACAGGAGTTTTTCAGAATTTTCTATAACTAAACCTACAGCAGGAAGGGTTCATTTAATAGTCATAAATAAAACAAATAAATAAATACATAAACTATTATTTAAATAATTATATTAACATCATAATCGAATTGAGAACATTTATTTCATAACCAATTCAGAAATTAATAAAATACTAAAGGAATATAAAATAAATACTTCAAATTTTATGTTCTTATTGCTTATCTGGGCATTTTTATGTATAAAAACTTAATAAAATAATATTTACTAGAATTAAAATAAAATAAAGTTAAAAAATATAGTCAATATATAATATAATACTACTTAATAACAAAATCAAATATTTCAAATAAACTCAATTTACTTATTGGATGTCACTGCCCAACGGACCCATAAAAAAGGACATCAGCGATCAACTTCGATGCCCTATCTCTGGCCGCTGATAAATTGGCCCAAGAAGTCCTTGTGCCTTATCAAGGATCGCGACCACTTCACACCTTGCCATTGGGACCCGAAATAAAATCGGCCAGGGAAATGGAAAATTGGATTCCCGATCGGCGAGGGGATGCGAAGGGTTAATGCCTATACACATAATGTTTTATGCAAAGTAGGTAGCGACAAGGACACCGACCGGATGTGCAATTTGAATGCCAATACCGTAATTTGAATATTTAAACTCGCTGGAAAATAAAAAACCAAATGAAAAAGAAATGTGTGTCGAACACAAATCAATTATTTGCGAAAATGATGGAAATTAGAATGCAGCCGCGGAAGGGGAGGGCTTTTCCTGGGTCCCGAAATCCCAAAAATCCCGAGTCCCGTGCATTGTATGTATATTTTTTATATTGTGTGCAATGTTGCAAAAGGATAACAGCAACCGGCGAGTGCAAATTTGCATATTTATTGATCTGCAAAAAAAAAGGGAGGAAGGAAGGTCGGTGGGCCTCCCCTCGCCCTGATGTGTGACAACTTCCTGCCGAGAAATGCAAATTATAATGCCCGATCTCCATCCTTGCACCGTCATTATAATCTTTTATTTCCCGGGGTGGGACATGCGAAAGGGGCACTCTACGCTCTAATCCCGATAGAAAAGCGAAATGAAAACAAAAACCAAAAAATGCAAATTTGCATATTCCACATTGATATTGAAAAAAAGAAAGAAACGAAATATATATGAAGCGCGAAAACAGATGTCCTGCGTTCTGGCAGGCAAAGGATGTGCGTGCCTAATCGGAGGCAGTGCCTTTGAGGGACCACGAACCGAAATCGGAGGCCAAAACAGTTGCCAGACGATCGCTAAGGATAACACATCGACGGCTGCAAAATTATTTAGATCAATAAATCATTTAAAAACTAAGAAATAAATGTTGAAATTAATATAAACAGAGATGTAAGAATCAATCAAGTAAATAAATAAATAGATTCACAAAATAAATAATAAATGAATAAAAATAAAATGAAAACAATAAAAATTTGAAACAACAAATAAATAATTCAATTATATTAATAGAATAAACCAACTCATCAATAAATAAAACAATTAAATCCATTAATACAATGATAGCAAAAGAATTAAATAATGGTAAATAAATAAATAAGTAAATATGAATATAAATAAAATAGTAAATAATATTATTTAAGGCACATACCAATAAAAAGCCAGGTAAATATTTTATATTAGATTTTATAGTTTTATTTTTAGAAAAGATTTAGCCGATAATATCTTCAGATTTTTGTTAGCCATTAAATTTGGCCAAAACCTTAACTTCTCTTGATATATATTTTGCTCTATGCTTAGGTCTTCATTTATTTATAATATAAAATAATTTCCTGAAATCGCCAAAATATAATGCAATGCAATTCGTAATTACTTTAACATTTTTATTTGAACAAAAAAAAATAATTAAAAACTAATTTAAAGTCTTTTCAGTAATTTAAAAATGATTTCTTCCACAATTTTATATTTCTCTCATTTTTTAAGGACAAAATTCTGCTTAAAAATGCCTTAAAATTTTAATAAATAATTATCAAAGCCTTTAATTAAGGAAAACAATCCATCTTAAGAAATACTTTTTTACACATTAACTGTGAATTCAAATATATGAAGAAAAGCATACAAAAACTGCGGTTGCGGCATTAATTCCAACGGACTTTCGCCGATCAGGACGCCGCAGGACATGCATTTGCGTTTCTGATTTTAATATTTAAAACAATTCCGCGACGGGGGGTTAGAGGCAAAGGACAAGGAGCAATCTCGTTGCCAGGATCGCGACGGCGCAACGGGATCCGGATTCGGGACCGGCTGTTCCTGTGTCCTTCGTCCTGCGACTGTCAACGTGTCAATCAACCGCTGCCTTCACACATTTTATGCTTAATTCAGATCGTGTCTCCCTTCGTCCTGATCCTCGAGCTTAACCCCTTTTTGTGTCCTGTTGTTTTGGCTTTTGCTTGGAGCCTGGCCTGGCCGGGCCTCCCCCTGAGGTCCTTTAACAAATTAAAATAATGCCTATTGCCCTGACTTTTATTCACTTTTGCATTCAAAGATAAAGCTGGCAGATCCCAGAAGCCGATATAGATCGGTTCAAGTTTAAGGACACTGGCAAAGTCGCAAGCGCTCTTGTCCGTCGTTGTTTTAATAAATTAAATTCCGGAAAATCCACAGGAAGTCTGTCTGTGCATTTTTCTTTTCCCTTGCCCTTTGCCCTTCTGCCATTTCCCTTCTTCCTATTTCTCTCTTTGCGGAAAAAGGGGGGCCCAGCCATTCATTCTATCACTTCCTGGCTGCAGCAGCAGAAAAAAAAAATATAAAGAGCGACAGCAGCGCATGCCAACACGGACTTAATTTCATTTAAGGACTTGCTGCAGCAAGGATTTGCTACACCTAGGAAAAAAATGATAGAAAAAGTTGGAAAATATCTAAAAAATTTAAGGAAAATATAAAGAAAGTATACAAAATATATTAAGAATATAAAATATATATATAAAATATATAAAGAAAATTCTATAAAATATATCCCATAAATCTTGACATTTTCGGGATAATTATCACTACTTAAAAATGGATTTTTGACTCTTTAAAAATATACCTTAAATATATATAAATATAAATATAAAAGAAATTATTGAGCATTAAACTTAATATTAATTTTTTTCGCCGGTGCCTTAAGTAAATGCAATAAAATGATATATACACACTTTGAGCCCTCAACAAGTGTCGTTGCTCAAAGGAACTACTACTACCAATAATCCAATACCAGGACGAAGGACTAACTCCCTCCCTTGCCATCTGAGGCAGTGACCGTTGACCAAACACGTGCCCCTTGCCAAGTGGCGAAGGTCACTGCCCAGCCGATTTCTGGGTTAATTTCATGAGAAATTCAAAATTAATTGAGAAATAATGTTGACAGGCGCTGACCACCGCCAGGAAGGGAGAGAGCAAAAGAGAGGGAGGGCGACAAGGAAAGGCAAACAGGATAAAGGACCCCCTGCCTGCAGTGTCAATGGGCTGTCTAATCCCAATTGCAGTGCCTGGGCAGCGTCTTGAGCACGTGCTGGATCCTGCTGGTGATCCTGCCGTTCCAGCAGGACCTTCGCCAATGGTCAAAAGTTAAGGCATCGGCCATTTTTCGGAGCAGCTGGCCAGAGGTCAGCCATCATCATTATCACGCTTATAAGCCCGCCGTTTCGTTACGTCACATTGTCCTTTATCCTTTGGGCAGGGCTGTACAACCCTTCGTTCCATATATACCATATATATATATATAAATGTAGCATATAGCATCATATAATGCCTGCTTTCCCACCCTGACTGAGCAAATCAGGCCGAGCAATTGGTATGCAAATTGAAATAAACTTGGCAGGACCTCAGGGGGTTGCTCCCTGTTCACTGGTCACGCTCAGGTTCAGGTTCAGACTTCAAGCTTCAGGCTTTAGGTCCTGGGAATCAGGTTCGGGTTCGGGTTCGGGTTCGGGTTCAGGGAATCGGCCTGCCTTTTGGTCAAGGGGTGACTTGACCAGTGGTCAACTTGATTAGTGGCCCGCCGCCGCCTTAGCTCGGCTCTCACTCTTCCAACCCTCCACTAATAATGAAGCGTGCTCGGGGAGTGATCTCTTTGGTAAAAACATAGCATTTTTCACATTAAACAGAACATAAATCATGGATTTAATGGGGCAACAACACACTCACACACACACATAACACATCCCTTTTCCCCGCGTGTACAAATTGTGTGCAAACATGACGAGAGGGGGGGAAAAAGGACACTATGTCGTAAGGAGCATAGGTCCCGAGTGGGCTGGGCACACGATCACAACATTGGCTTGGCTTGGCCATAAATATGTGCTGAAAATATTTGACTTACTGCTTACATCCTTTCGCATGCCTCGTCCTGCGTGAATTATTATCGAATTGGTCATCCAACAATCATCCTCCTCAAGGGGGATGGTCAGCGTATATATCATTGGGATTAAACTCGAAACTGAAGAAGTCTGGGGTCGGGTCAAGTGATTATGGGGCGGAAAATTATAAGTTTTTAATTGGTGTGGAAAATATGAAGGAAAACAATTGTTAAGGGATATTGATCTTGAAGGAGAAATTGAAAGAGAAATGAATCAAAAGTTGAGGAGAAAAAGACTTTACTCAAAGTATCTATAAAATTTTCCCTTGAAATTAAATAAAAAACTTAAGGATATTACACAAAAAAATATAAATTCTCTTTAACATTTACCTTAAAATAAATAAAAAAACATAGAAACAAGAAAATAACTTCTAAAAAAATAAATAAAATAAGATACACACTTAAGTTCCTGATCTTGATCAAAGGCACATACGGCTAACAACGTGCCTTGGCAACCGAATAATAAATCCATCCTGCCATCCTGCTATCCTTCCTCACATTTGCACTCCCTTTTCCCTGCTGCTGCTCCTGCAGCTGTTGACATTTGAACTAAAACCGTTTTTCTTATAATATGGCAAATAATAATTCCTAAAAAAAAATATACAAAAAAAAAACTAGACTGAACAAAAAACAACAAAAAAAACATAAGGGAAAACAAGGAAAACTATGCCACTGACAGAGCTTATGCGTACTTTCCGCCTCAACTGCTTGAACTGCTTGCGGCGGCGGTGGCGGCCCCGCCCACTTTATCCACCTATCCCCCCAATTCATCCCCCTCTCCCCATAACCCACCCCCCACCGTACCCTATCATTTAAGCCTGAGCTCTTTTTATTTACAAAAAGCGAATGGCAAACAAGGCGAGCGGCAAGGAGAAATGGCAAAGAACACACACAAAATGTAATCCCAACGAAAAGTAAATTGTATTTCAGAGCAGACTTGTTGATGTACGTGTGTGTGTGTGTGTGTTGTGTGTGGGTGTAGGTGGGTGTGAGTGGCACCCTACACACATAGAGCATATAAAATAGGCATCAGCCTTGGGAGGATAATGTTGAACGGAATCGATCAGGAAAAAGGATTTATAACAAAAATAAAACTCTAAATAATTTTGAGTTTTTAAATATTATTATATTGTTATTAAAATATTATAGTTTGTATTTTTATTTATTTATTCTTAAGATATTCCTGATATATTCTTTGAATATTCATAGCATATTCCTGGTATATTCATAGGACTATTAGCCAAATTCTCATTTAAGATACATTTACCTTGACGCGAAAAATATGTATTATCTTCTATGAAATAATTTATTTTAAAAATTACGTATTTATAAAATATAATAATAGCATTTAGTAAACCATATAATATATATGGTATATGTATGTATAAAGAGCATGTGGTATTCCCCTAGTCTCCCTGTTGCTATTTCAACCAAAACCCACTGCAAATCTGCTGCTGCTGCGGTGGGAACCTAAAACTAAGTCCTCATCACGGATATGAGCAAGACAATGACAAGGAACGACTGAATTATATGGGAATTACTTCTAAGCGAAGACAGCCACAACAGGACGAAAAAAAAAGAAACACGAGAGAGAAGAACAGTAAGTGCCTGCTAAGCTAAGCTCCTTCACATGAAGATTCTTTCAGGGCAATAAACCAGGGAAAACTGATAAGTAAAGTATACAAAAAAGGGCAACAATTAATGGTAAATGATTTTAATATTAAATTATATATATATTATATATGAACTATAGCTCAAGAGATCATAAAATAAACTTTAAGCTAACAAAATAATAGGACAAAAAAAAGAAATCCTATTGATAAGGACCTGCTCCCCTCCACCCCCATGTCAAAATGGCGGGAAACCGTTGACGTTTAAATGGGATTTGGAAAGGGAAACTACCACTACTATGGTACATATAAGCATTCCCACTACTCCCCATTTCATTCCACATTAGGACTAATGGAACATTGAGCAAGGAGCAGCATTCCGCTTAGGCATCCGTCGGACAGCTTCTTCCGTTCGCCTGATGTTTTCACGAGCTCACACACAAAGTCGATAAATATGTATATACATATATATGTATTTGTATGTGTAAATATACGTATATATATATATATTATATATATGTATATAGAGGTGGGTGGACGCACACACACAGCTGCACATGTCAGACTCGAACTTTTAGCAAAAGACTGTTTCGTTTCGTTTCGTCTGCTTCCGCTGCTGCTGCTGCTCCTTCCCCGCCTCCAATCCTCCTCCAGCGAAATATTCAAGGGGTCCTTAGTCACTATCCACACACATTGAGTTCGCCTAACGACCCACCAATGTCCTCCGGCCCAGAGTCCCCCCCACTCCCCATCAGCTAGCGAGTCCTTTAACAGTCACCGATTTCCCAGCTTCCAATAACAATGTGTTCTCGTTTTTCCTTCTCCTCCCTCAAACCTCCTTCTTTCACCTCCCCAGATTCCTGCTCTATGGTCGAGTTAACTTCTGCACATCTGACGAGCATGTACATACACATATTTCGGGGTCCTTCGAAAGGCAAAGACATCAACATTTCAGGACATTATTCGTTCCATTAGTTAAAAATGCTCAATCATACAAGTTTTTGGCTTTAAGTTTAAGATAAACAAAAGAAGTTGATTTTATATTTATTTATGAAATCGGAAAAGAGAAATAAAAGATTTAATAAATGAAATTAAATAAACCTACAAATATCTCAAGCCCCACATCCTGGCCAGCCTTGAGCCTGACGACAACATTTATTATTATAAATTAAAACTAAAAAATTGTAGTAAATATATGCATGTATATAAATATTTACCAATTAAATTAAAATATACAAAAAAACCCGAAAATGAAACACACAAGCAAGGAAAGCAGCTCACAAAGGCTTAATAAGACAATTTTGGAAATTTGTGAAACTGTAACCAGTTAGTTCGAGAATCCTTGCTCGTATATTAGTTTGTCCTCACACACACACACACATGCATTTACACATATACATACATATGCAAGGGGGAGCTGTGGTATATAAAGTAAAAAGGACGAGGCAAAGGCGAAGCGAGGTTTAAAAAGGATTTTAGATCCTATTTGGCCAGGGGAGGCAGAGAGGACGTCCTCAGTCGGTTTGCCACCGCATGAATTTCCAAACTTTTCCTAGACACACGCACACACACACTCATATAGGTCCTGAGTGTGTGTCTTTGTGATTTGAATTAAACTTTTGCAAGGCAAAACGAGCAAAAGGAACGAAACAAGTCCTGTGTGTACACACGTATGGAGAATTTTACTGCAGACAACAAAAGGTCTAATGGCGTATGGGGTTGAGGGCTGAGAGGGGGAGAGGTGGTTGAAGTGGGTGGCCAGAAAGGACACAGACTTTGGATGGACTTGGTTGGCGGCATGGAAGTCTTCCGTTCACATATGCAATGTTCCTTCAACCCTTTTGCTTCTCTACTTTTCGGGAAGTTTTCCCTCAAAGCTTTGTTGTCAGAGACAGAGAGCAAGAAAGAGCGATAGGGGGGAGGGAAAGGAAATGGGAATCAGGGAAGGAGAAAGGCAGGCCAGAGTACATACATGAGATATCCTGGCAGCTCTCCTTTTCCCCTGACAACTGCTTGTGGTCTGCCCGAGACATTTGAACATCCATTTTATTTTATTTTATTTCGGGCTTAAGAAGCTTTCACTTCAAAGTTTAAGGCCCCTTAAAAAATATTTTAATAAATAAAAATATAAAAATATATATTTTGCATATTATTTATTAAGTCTCATTGAATATAGTTCGTTTTTACAAGCATTCAGTTGATTTTGAAGGCCCAAAAGCCCAGTCCAAGACTTTGTTTCCCTCTGAAATTAATAATCCAGACACACACCTGCCTCCTCCTCCTCCCCTCCCTCATCCCACAGAAAACCCCTCTCGATGGTCATTTTGGCCATAACTGTACATTAACCCCCATCTGCAGCTGGTGCTGGCTGGCCCCAAGGGGAAAGGAACCCAGACGCATAAACAACGCCAGACGACGACGATGTCGACGACGACGAGAAGGAAATCAGTGGACGACGACTACTATTTTTGGGCTCATGGTATGGGTTTGGGGGTGTAGCCAACGGTAGATAAGTAATAAATATTTCACCCGGATCCAGGACCCAGGACTCGGGCCCCCAAGGAGCGAGAGGAAGAGGGAGAGAGGAGAGTCCTGCGTCGCCTGTCCGATAAACAAAGTTCGGCGTGTCCAAGTTTTTCGTGTGACGCGACCACGAAAAGCGGTAACAATAAATACACGCCCTGTCATCCTTTTTTGCCAACCCCCTCCTCCTCCCCCCTCTAGACTCTTTCACCCGCTTTTCCTACTGTTGTGTCCTTTCCATGGTGCCCGGTATCTGGTCCCTGGCCCTTGGTCCTTGGTCCTTGGTCCTGCTCCCTGGTCCTTGTCTTGCGCATGGACAGCAGACGTTTGCCGCGAGTTAGCCCTCGGACTTGGGGACCAAAAATAGCTAGCGAAACGCCAGGCAGATTACAAGATACACGGAAAAAAAGAATTTAAGGTTATTAGAGTTTATTTTAAAGAATATTTTGAAAATATTTTTGAGGAGATTTTAGAAGACATTTTAGATAATATTTTAGAGAACATTTTAAAGACATTTTATAGAATATTTATTGAATCTTTGAGTAATATTTTAGTGAATAAATGAAGGAACATTTTAAAGAATATTTTAGAGAAGATTTTAGAAAATATTTTAAAGGCATTTTTTTGGGAAAATTTTATTTTGAAGAATATAAAAAAGAATATTTCAAGGAACATTTTACAGAACATTTTAAAGAAGATTTTCAAAAATATTTTAAAGAATATTTTAATAGACATCTTAAAGAGTATTTTAATGAGACTTTCAAGAATATTTTACAGAATAAGTTAAAGAAAAGTAAGTAATCCTATTGAAATTTATCTAAAAGTCACATTAATATTTCTCCCAGTGATTCGGGGATTCGCCCTTGAATCATTTCAATTTGAAGTAAATTGACATTACATTGCCGTGGGTGGCACGGCAAGGGGAAATGGAAAACTCAATAACTATCGGCGTCGGAAGGGATGAGAGCTATAAAAAGGGAATCGAAGGCGATGGCCAGGCGCTGAGTGACAGACCCCTTGGTAGCGCAGAGGCTGGGATCCGGAATTGGAAATGGGATTGGGTTTGGGATTGGTATCTGGGAAGTGGTCAGGGCGGAGGTGGTGCCGGGACTCAGACTGCGCCAAACAGCAAACAAACCCAAACACAGACCTGGGCGGGGGTGGGAAATCCAAAATGGCCGACCACCACGGCTAGACCTTTGTCCAGCCGGAAAATCAAATTGCGAGTGGAAAGTTTCCCCGCCCTTATGCGTGGAGAGATTGCGGAAAAGTGCGGAAAATTTTTGAAGGCATAGAGAAGAGGAAGTTTTATTAAATAAATGCAGTTAACATTTAATATAATATTTGTTTAATGTATATTTTATGTATTCAACGTTTCATAAAGTTAAAAAAAAAATATGTGCAAATATTATAAAAATATTTAAAGCAAAGAAATATAAACTTTTTAAGCTAATTTTTTGCTGAATTTGTTAATTGAGAAAAGGAAGTTGTAGAAGTCAATGTAAAACTGGATTTTCTTTTGCATCGAATTTTAGACTTCAGTAATACACAATATATAATTATATTAATAATAATTAAGTTATTTTACTATAAATAATACAAAACAAATAAATAAATAATAAAGAATATTATATAAAAATCTAAAAACCATTATGAATAAAATGAAATACAAGGAAAAACCCCGAAAATATATATTTAATTAAGATATTGGGTTATTTAATTATATTGGAAAATTTACGGAGATAAAGATGGCCAGATATCAAATTTGATTAACATACATTGAAAAAAAGTAATCTAATGAAAGTCAAATTTAAATTTAATTTTAATTTTTCACAATTTTGGAAATATTCCACAAAATTTGTTTATACATAAAATGGCTAAACAGACACAAAGAGATACGACAATGCTTTCCGAACTGAAATTGGTGAATTTTTGGTCAAGATATGATTATTGATTTTTGCAATTTGGCATTTAAAATTGCAAAACCTGCATAGATTGATTCCCCAATTAATTTTAATCAAGAATATATAAGGTTTATTGGGTCGAAAATGACTTATTTCCATCTTAAAACATAATCTTAAAATATAGTTTGAAAGGGTTGTCAGAACAAAAACGCCATCATGCGGACATAGTTTGAACTACAGCATGTGGGCGAGGGGAAAAAGAGGAAACGTGTGTAACACGAGCAAATCTATCGCGCTCTTTCGCTCTCTTTCCCTCTCATTCCCCTCACCAACAAGCTGTAGTTCCTACTGCGGCCGCTTGATGGCGTTTTCAGTCTGACGACCCTTTCAAAATATGTTTTAAAATAAGTTTTACCTGTAAATCAGTAAGTTCCGACCCCATAAACCCTATATATTCTTGATCAGCAATAACAGGAGATTCGACCTAGCCCTATTTTGATTTTTTAAATATTTAATTGCAAACATGAAAATTCATATTTTGGTCAACAATACACTAAACTCAAATCGGAAAGCCTTGCTGTATTTGTTCGAATTTCTTTAGCCATGTTTAGGGGAAAAAATGTTTTTGAATTTTTTTTAAGTTATGAAAAATTAAAAATAAAATAATATTTTAAATTTGGCTTTTATAAGTTTGGTTTTTTTTATGTGACGACTATATCTTATAGCTGCCATAGGAAAAATAATTTTTTTATTGCCAAATTTGGCTATAGGGCATTAGAAGACATAGAGCTGAGAAAGTATCCTAGAATATAGCCAATCTCCTTTGTTAAGGACTAAAATGAGTTCTTCGACCCATTAAATACATTTTTTTAACAACCAAGGTGTTAAAAATTGACAAATCAATGCCCTAGTAGGGATCTTATCCTTAAAAAAATTAATTCAATTTTATTTCTTGCATAATTCAAGTAAATTGAAGAAATCTATAAATAGTCATATATATTGGGTTTAAATACAGTTTTAGTGATATTTATGGGATATATTGTAATATAAAATCTTTGGAGGTGTAACATCCCTTTTCCCCCTCCCCTAGCAAAATAATTTCCTGCAAAAGGGGTTGCTTAACACAGCGGCAATCTTTGGTTTCTTGATTAAAAAAGTAATTAGAAAACTAAATGAAAGTTTAAGGCAATGAGGAGCATGAAGCGGGGCTAAGGAAGGGGGTTTCTTCGTAAAGTTTTTCGGGCTAAAATGGGTAAATAATGTAAACTGAAATGACTGTACATGCGAGTAGTAGTTATTCACACTCGCACACCCGCACACGCATACACACATGCCTTTGTTTCTGGCTGTTAAATTCCAGGACGGGGTTGCCCACACACACACACACGCACACACGCCTTGTATCCCTGCGTGAGGAATGTGTCCTGTTGGGCTCACTACCAAAATGAACACCCACAAAACACCCAGAATACACACACGCAGCATAGCACACACATGTATACACACATGTATATATATATATAAAGTGAGTGTGAGTATTTTTGGGTGGACTTGTAATGGCGAATGGCAAAGGCGAAGGCAGTGAAAGGGGTGAAGGACTGCCTTTGGTGGGTGGTAAGAGGGTATGAGGGGGATGTGTGTGTGTGTGACACAACACACACTCCCATGCGGGCGCAATAAATGTTTTCGAATGTCATTTGCTTGCAAAGATGGCGACCATTAATATGGAACGAAAGGATTTGTTTTAATTTTGTTTCTCGGTTGCTTTCAACAATAGTTTGGAGTTGGTTCGCTGCTCGGCTTCGGGTTCGTGGCATATGTATGTACGAATTACCCCCACAATTCATTTACCCAACACACATGCATCTACATATACATATATATATGTATATGTATATATATGGCTAAGGGATACAGAGCCCCAGCTTACATATGTAAGTAGGTGGAGCTCCCCTTTCGGATTGAGTAATTAAACGGCAAAAATGCTGAATTGCATTCACTTCAACGGGTTGTGGCAACTAAGAAATTGGAACCGGGATTGGTAATACTGGCAATCTTTCAATTTTTGGGTCTGCCAACCAAATTTCATTTCACTTGAGCTTAGAAAAATCCAGCTGGTGCACATATACCATACATATATGGCCCAGGATAAGTGTAAAATTGAAACTATCATCAGGAAACCCCCATTAAGCCCCCCCGGAAAGAAGCCCTCGAAATGTAATTGGTTTCTATTCAAGCTTTGCATTTGATAAATAAATGAGTAAACCTTGAGAATCCTTTGGAATTTCGTTTAAAAGTTGCTTGAAATATTTAATATTTGCTATCTGACAACAAAAATAATTGAGAATTTCCTTAAATCGGACCTAAAATATTTGGGAAAACATATTGAATGAATTCAGAAGTAATCTTTCAATATTTGTTAACATTAAATAAGTCTAGAACTTCATTAATGAGGTATATTAAATATTTTATAAAATATAAATATTTATAATCGTGTGTCTCAGAATATATAAACGAATTTATAAATACAAGAATTTAATTATTAAATTATCATTTTAGCTCTTTAAAATGTTGTGTATAATTGGCTAAACATTTTGAAAAAAAAGAATTGTATTTTAAATGCGTTCATTCTGCTTAAAAAATAACAATCATCATAAAACTTATCTGGCAGTTGTATATAAATAAAGTAAAATATTGTAGAACATTAAGGTTTATTTCAGAAAACATTTATACATTTAAAAATATAGAAAATTAAACACAAAAATGATTCAAAATTCGAAAATATTTTTGTTTCTGGAAGTATGTTTCCTCAAAAAAAAAGGCAACAGGCAAGCAAAATAACCTTTTATCAGTTAAAATAAATACTTTTATATTAACTAAAATTAGCATAGAAAACGAACTAAAAAATAAATCTGAGGTCCATAAAAAAATATATATATATAAATGACCATTTCAAGGATACTCCGACACCCGTTTTTGGGATCTCCTTGAGCTGGAAAATAACCAAGCAGGCAGAGGGGACATTCCACCCCCACCATTTTCTCTGCCCCATAAAGATGCTGTGCGTGCCTGTTGTCCCATAACGGATATTTGCGTTGTCATATCAAAGTCCCATATGGCCCGTAAACGGCGTCACAAAGTGTCACCAGGGCCCGAGGCTACGTATGCATATAGCCAGATATCTGTGCTGTCCCGTCTGCCTGCCACTCTGTCTGTCTGTCTGTCTGTATATAGGCAAGTATAAACGAGATGTGATAATAAAATACAAAACCAATAAAGGAAAGAGCTCTTTACACTTCACTTGCTCACCAAGAGTCGAGGCCCCCGTCCCGGCCCCCGAGAAAGAGAGCTTCCGCCGTAGAAAAAGGCCTACGGTTATTTCAATGAAATCGCAAGCAAGTCAGAAAGCCTGGCCAGAAGAAGGCTCAATCTCGTTGCCAAAAGAAATAAGCACCCAATAGCCAGGGTACAACCTTCCCTCTCCACCCCCCTTGATAACCAACGGTGCGTTACTTCTACTTGCCAGGAGGCGGAGGTGGTGTGTGTGTGGATCATCATTTTTTATTTTCCGCCTGAGCCCCGGCAGGCAAATGTGGAAAAGTACCCCCAGCAGCTCGACCATCGTCCTTACCTCCTCCTTCTCCTGCCAAAACCCCACATCCGTCGAAGGTATATATGTGTGTATGTGTGCCACTTTTATTTTCGCTATCAGCCATTTGGACCCCCTTTCCACACACATTTACTCTTGAAGAATCAAGCACACGGGAGAAAAAAGTATGTCCTTTTTTTGTTGTTAAGTAAATAAAAATATAAAATATAATATTCATATTTTATTATATTATATTAAATCAATTTCATTAATTTAAAATTATTTTCAAGGCAAATTTTTAATAATAACCAATGAAAATAAAATAAAATAAAAATAACTGTTGAAAGAACTTAGTTCAGGGATATTTAAAGGAGTATTTTTAACTTTAAAAATAAACTTTTTCTATCCTTTTATATTTATATATCATTATTAAACTCTAAACATATATAAGTTAAAGCAGTTAAATAAATAAACTAGCAAAACCTGAAATTTCAAGCAATTAATAAACCATGTATTGCGCTCTGAAATATTTTCTAGAATATTTGTCTCGATTATTAATCGACACAAATGTGGTGGATTTATAAATATTATTTTTATTATTCATTTTATTATTTTATTCATTTGTATAATATTTTTTCAGGTGCACACAGACACTTTCCACCTTCCACCTTCAATTTTTAGCCCTCTCCCCTCCCCCTCACCACCCACACAGAGCACATTCATATGTCACCTCCAACCTCCATTTCCATCCCCCAGTCGTCCGTTTTTACGGCCGTCCGTCCCCAGCAACTGTCAGGTTTAGTGATGCCTGCCAAGGATATGCTCCGCAGAGGCGTATAATGCACAGCAGCCTTCAACATCCTTCGACTTTCCTTCACTTCCTTCATTTTCTGATAGGCTGCCAAGCGATAACAATGGAATTTATCGAAAATCAATGCTCACACAATGATCACAGTCTATCATCGGGCTGAGGTTTTATTTTTTTGCAACAACAAAAGAAAATTGCCAGAAAAAAATACACGTACCTGCTGGCAGGGATATTTAATGTCATCAAGAATTTCAGAGTATTTTTTATATTTCTGTTACAAAATATATCCTAAATAAATAATGTAAAGGTAAGAAAATAATTTCAGTTTATATTTTTTAGAAGCTCTAACAGCTCTAAAAAATATATTTTAAGTGAAACGCAAATTTCAAATTCATTTGATTGATTCAAAATGCTAAAAAGAAGTTTTTTTTTTTTTGATGCCATAATTATTTTTAAGACCGAATTATTTAAGTAGCTTGGCCCAGAAAGCAATAAATACTTTATAAAGGACATCTGGGACTAGCTTGCCATCAGCGCCACCCCACTGGCAGCCATCAGTTGGTGTTTGACCCCGCACACTTTTTCACAGAGCTTACCACCCACCCAAAAGCCAACCCAACACCACCCACACCAACCACCCCCTCCACCCCTGAAAGGGTGTTTACCTTTAACGCGTGGTGTACACGATATGGTTGCCTGGGCAGACCCTTCGCCTCTCCCTCGGAATATATTATATATGCAAAGTATTCGTGAATTGGTTTTTTTCGCTTATCCAACTGCCAATTTTCTGAGCCGCCTGTCGGAGTTATCTTCTGGCAATTTCGCAAAGAGCCACGGCTCACGGCCCATTTTGCACAGAGAGAAAAAAAACTCACACACACACAAGAGAAAAAGGAGGCAGGACCCATCCTCCCCTTGCCTTTGACGTCAATATCGCCTGTTATTTCAAATGGGTTTCGTTGTTGTTATTGTTACGCTTACACTTTGCGAAAAAATAAACGATGGGGTGGCTGCTGCTGCTGCTACTGCTACTGGTGGTTACCTTCCAAATCCACCTTCCTCCGCCCGCTTCGAGAGGCCTTGGTGCGGAAGCCAAAGATAACATTTTTGCACAATTCTCTGGTGTCATTTCCATGCACATGCCAATTGATGTGTTTTTTTACTTTCACCCCGCATATTCTTTTGGCTCTCTCCACACCCCCTCTAGAAAGGTGCCCACACCCCTGGCAGCTTCTGAAAGCGGAAGCTAAAAAAAAACAAAAAAAGCAGCTTAAGATCCTGCCACTAAGTATTTATGAAATAAGGAATAGAAAAGAGAAAATAGGAAATAGGAGAGTTAAGAATGCCCTGCAGGCAGTTTACAATTATGTTTCAAGCACCAACTACAGCGATTATTATAAAGCTGAATTTCTATTTAAATTTCAGTAGAGAAAGCTAAAGATTTGCCTGTTAAAATAATAAGCAATACTTATTATTATGATACTACAGAAGGTCAAATGAATTGTAATTACAAATATTTAAGTACAACAATAATCAATCAAATAAATATACATTAAATTAGAAGCCTAAACAATTTTATTAAATTATTTTAGACACATTCGAAACACCTACAGATTTTTCACGTGGAAAACCAAAATAAAATATATTAGGAATATCATAAACTATCAATAAATCATTACTTAATTAAATTAATAAATCAATCGCTAATTAGTTAAGTACAAAAAATATATGTGCCCTAAATGTTGTATCTAAAAAATTGTTTCCCATATTTAAGACACATTTTAAGTTGTTTTCAAACCCCAATATAAATTTTTATTGTAAAAAAACCTAAATAAAATAATACATATGGGAACGACAGAAAATATCTATAAATCTTAACTGTAACAATATTTGATAAATATAGTAGAAATATATGTTAAGTAAAGAAGAAAAATAAATTAAATTAAATACCATTTTTTACAATAATAAATTAAATTAACTAAATTAATTAAAATAAATAAATAAATACCACTTTTTACAATAATATGGAAACTTTAGACTGCAATCATTTTTTGTTAATTAAAAATCCTAGTCGAGATTTTTGCTGTTATATCAGATATTTTTTTGTAGATTATTTTCAGAAAAAGATACTTAATATTCATCAAAGAGAATTTAAAACAAAATTCCACAATGGATTACTGAGCTTCGATAGGCATTAGAAAAGGTAAACCTATCAAAAGCCAATCGATAGCTTTAGATAGTGGCCCCAAAACCGTCCTTTCTAGTAAATGAAAACTCAATTGATTTATGTTACAGGCATTTTCCAGCAGTTCTCGTACTCGTACTCACTTCATTTCATTTCTATTTGTTTCTTTATTTATTGTTTTTTTTTTGTGGTCCCTCTTTTGGATTTAGATTTATTACCTTTAACATTTCTCAGCGCTAACAAGTTTATGCTCCTCCCCCTCCCCCAGAGAAGGGGTGGTGTGTGGTGTGTGATGTGTGTGTGATGTGTGCATACAAAGCGAGTGCATAAATGCTAACGAACTAACTAACCCACGACGACTCTCCATGACTGACTATCCCAACCAAAGTATCTGAGGGATGCGCGGTGCCTAGGGTGGACTTGGACAAAAGTTTATATTATTTTAATTAGGTATATAAATTTTCTGTGGGGGTTCCTAAATGAAATATCTTAATTTCTAGTATTTCTTTAAAATTTAAAGATTTTTTTTTAATCTCTGCCTTAGGTAATTATTTATTCAAGCATAAAATTACAATTTTTCCACTAGAGCAATCAGCTTTATTATCTTTTCTTCACCAATTTATGCTCTCTCAGCCAGGATTCTTAGCTAACCAAGGAGTATCCCTAAATTGTGGTTAAGGTCCACCCGTCCGACCATGTGTGTGTGTGTGTGTGTTTGGGATACATATAAACGTCGTCCTCAATCACATGTCAGGCAACACGCTTTGCGGTGTTTCATTTTTGTGAGAGGACCTGCGCGGAGGCGGCGGGCGGTGTGGCGGTGGCAGCAAAAGGATACTGTCATGGGGACAGGACATTCGAATACATATGAGATAGAGACGGAGACAGAGACAGAGAGAGCCCCAGAGAGAGAAAGAGAGAGGGAGAGGGAGAGGGAGGGAGTGCCGAAGGGAGTGCGAGCATGTAATGCCAATCCTTATGTGCCGCGGCTTATGTACACACACACACATATCCTGTGTGACTGTGTGTGAATAGTATTGCTCTTTTGTCCTAGTTGGGTCCTTGCTAACCACAGAGCCTCCCCCCACCCCCTCCCCTCTTGGCTCCTTTTTAAGGACAGCGCTGAGCATTCCTGTCGCTTCCACTCATGTGAGCAAAATAAGTGAAGAAGAAAAAACAAAAACAACACAAACAGAATGAGAAAACGACCGAGAAAAAGAAAATGAAAACCAAAGCAAAACAACAAAAAAACTAGGAGAACGTTGAAAAAACGGAGGGAGAAAAGGACCAGACACAGATGCCAGGCACCACCTGGACGAAGGACTAACTGCCATTTCTTGCAAATATCCACGCGGATCCCCCCCACAGCCTCATGTTGGGGAGATTTTTGCACTCGTCAAGGCATACACAGAAAAATTTGCAGCTTTCTTAAGGGAAATAAAATTAATTTCAATACTTAAGTATAGCAAATAATATTAAAAATTATTGCTAGCAAATTACACTGCTTTTTGGTGCCACAAATATTTTATTGATCACTTTTGAAGGGCTTTCCTCGAAAATCCCTTCAAAATATATGTAAAATATATTAATTCTTCGTTTTAATTTACAAAAAAATAATAATAATTCAATTTTAAATGCAAATGATTTTTTTAATATATTATATTAATATTTATTAATAATTAAATATAAAATATAAACCTTATTATTTAAAAAGTTTTACAAGGCTTCAAAACAAACCTTCGCCTCATTTTTAAAAACTTTTTTCCATTTTTTTTGGGAAATATCTTTTTTTTTGGCAGTGTGACGAGTTTCGTGCCCTGGCTATCGAACACGAGAGCTGTCCTCCAACTGTCCCAAAACCCCACCACCCCCAACTCCCAATAACCACCCCTCTCCTCCCCTAAAAAAGGTATATACACATAGGGGCATTATGTACATATATATATACATACATATAATATATATTCGCCAGCATGTGGGGACAACTTTTGAGTGCCAGACAGCAACAATAAGGGGTTGGGGTTGCCGGTGGCTGCTGTATAGTGTGGGTGTGTGTGTGTATAGAGAGAGAGGGTGGGGGGTGAGCAAATTGAGTGGGCGAGGAATTAAAATTTCAACATGACTGCCGCCATGATGCTTCGCTGGCCACACACACACACACACGAGGCTGTGGATTTGGCTTATACTGCCTGCCATGGCAGCATGTGTGTGTGTATGAGGGTGGACAGCTTATGGCTAGGGGGGTGGGTTTTACCAACTGAGTTTTCTGGCATTTGCTGTCATACACACACACACACACTCACTCCAGCATACCCCGCCCCAGCACCCACACCACGCACATAATCCCCACGTATGTGTGTGCGAGCTTCAATGGGTCTACTTTCACAGTAAGTATCCAGTGAAGCGTCAGGACGAGGCAGCCATGATGTCTTTTGTGGCCATCCGGTAGCGACATCCTCAACGGGGATGTTCCCAGCTTCTGTGAAAGTGTATATGTGTGAGTGTGTCCCACTCCCATTTCCCCCAATCCCACCCCCCATTTTTGCCTTTCCTTTGGGAAAGCTGCTACCAATGATGGCCTGGCCCCACCGCGTCAATAGGTGGGTTTTACGTGACAAAATGCACAGCAAAAAAAATAATAATAAAATAAAATAATAAAATAATAATTGAATAATAATTTATAATACTTGAATGCTTTTAAATCATCCCAAAAACTGTCAAATTTTAATTGAATTTAGAAAGAAATTCACACTTTTTACTAATCAAAATAAATTACAAATTTTCTTTAAAAATCTTTCGAAATTTTAAGTCACAAGAAAAACTGTCTTAAAGTATTTAATAATAAGATATTTCATATTTATACCCTCAGATATTAATTTGTAAGACCAATTTTTAATTTTTAAAGATAAGAGATAAGATATTTTCATTAAAAGATATACCATACTTTGAAAGGACAATTTATCACCGGAAAAATATGCTATGAATAATTTTCTTTTTTTATTACTTATAAAATATTAAATAACTTTAAAGAAAAACTGGCATATAAAGTTTCCCAAAAAAATCGCTGAAAACCTGTCTAAAAGTTGGCACAAATAAATATTTCAGAATTAAATAGTTTCTACCACAAAAATCCCTTTTGAAGGCAATGAGTAGGAGGGAACTTTTGCTTAATTTGTACTTGAATCTGCTTTTTCAAAACATTCAAGGTCTTCTCGAGTAGCTTTTTAATTTTTTTTTCAGTGTAAAAATGTATTTTACTTACTCCCCTTGGGCCAATATACACTCGTGTGCGTGTGTGTGTGTAAGCCTCGATATGCCAAAAATTTAACTTTAAATTGATTGCATTTCTTTGTAGCTGCTCCCGAGCCTTCATCAAACTGATGCTGATGCTGATGATGATGATGATGATGATGATGCGTGGCCAAGTTCATTTTATTTATTACCGCCGGGCCCTCAGCGGAGCAAAACATTTTCCAAATGCCTTCCCCAAAAAGGTTATCTATCCGCAGCCTTAGATACTTGTGTATCCTTTTGCTGGAAAACCAAACTATTCGCACGCTTTGTGTTGCATCAAACACATTCCATTGGCACACAGGATGCCATATAAAGGATATACATTTAGGAATTTAAGAGCAAACTATGCTAGGGGGAGCTATTTTTACTTGAAAGTTGAAAAGCTTGTTAAATATACATAATTTATTTAATCTTAATATTAGGGCAAAGATTTATAAAAATAAAATAACCAATTATCTCTCAGAATTAACTTAGATATACAAAAATAAATGTCCTTTTCTCTCTCTCTCTAGAAGGCTATTTTTTTAAGCTCTTTTTTTTAACCCAACTACTCTTTCCCAAAAAAAAAACATAAATTCTCATTAATATCTGTGTGTTTTGAGGGCCACCAGCTGATCCTTGCCAAGGATTCCTCATTCAATGCATCAAGCTGCATCTCCCGCTGCTTTGCTTTCACCACAGATACATACATATATCTGCATATATAGGATGTATCTGCACGTGCAACGGTAGCCAAACCGGCGTGCCATCCAATTAATTATACGTGCGCAAATACCTTAATCCGCAGATTCGCAATCAAAATTCGAGAGCTGCCGGAACAGATACAAAAGCTAACATTAATATGCAAACAATAAACACACGACGGCGGGTTGAGGGGAAGTCTATCGTTTGTGGAAGAGAAGGGTGACATGACTGAGTCAGGGCACAAAGGTCGAGGGTCACACACACACACACACACACACAGAGTGTGTGCCTATCCTATGCCATCCTCTGAGCATCCTCCTAACGAGCGAGATCCTCTTCATTTGCGGTGGATTGAGCCAACCCTTTATTTCGAAGGATCCTCTGTTTTTTGTGCCTGCTAATGATTGATACGCCTGCCTGTCCATGAAAACAGATTTTCGGCATTATATTCCTCCCCCCCTTTAAAATCGAGCACAACATATTTTGAATACGTTTATCGTTTAGATTTTAACGGATTTCAGCTTTCAGGCTTGTAACGTCACAATTTGTATCATTTTCTTGAAATAGCACAAGACTTATCTATTCTCTCATTTTTATTATGATTATTTTTTTTTTTAGGAAAATGCATAAAGAAAACGCATACCAATCTGAAATTCAGGCTTTATTCAAATGGAATATATATATTTTTGAGCTGCTTGAATGGAAATTGCTAGCAAGGCGACAGTGATATATTGGGAGAAGGCAGAGTTGCAGAAACAGATACAAATTCAGCTACAGATACAGATACAGATACGGCTACAGATACAACTACAGCTCGAGCTACATGTGCGAATAACAAAGTGTGTGCAGAGCCAATTTCGATACGCAATCAATAATTCTAATCAAGTGCGATTGCCGCCGATGCGTTGCATAAAAATCGCTGCCGCTGCCTGCCATTGTTGAGGCCGTCGCTGACTTTTGTCTCTCACTGTGTAGGAACCCATAAATATCTATCGCCTCACCTCACCTCTTCTATCTATTTCCATCTCTCAGAAAAGGATGCACTGAAAGAAAGTGCGATTTATTTCGAGTTGTGTGTTTTTGTAGTAGTATTTTTCAAGACTTTTTAGAAAGCTTAAAAAAACACTATTAAATATTTAACAAATAATTAATCAATCAAAATACTATTGGAAGTATTGTAAGCATATTACAAATTTATTTAAAATATTTTTAAAATCATTTTAAAAAAATAATAATCATCTCATAAGAAAATAACAAAATAAAAAAAAATTAATAAAATACTTTCAATTGTTAAACAATAAAAAAGTAAATAAATAAATAATAATTATACATTTTTCAGCATAGTTTTTATTATTTTAGAAATATTTATTGTTATTAAAATGAAAATAAATTTAAAAATGTCTTTTTTCAGGATATTTTTCAAAAAAATTTTTTTTAGGGATATTTTAAGTGATTAAAATTATAAATAAATAAAATATGTTCTTTCTCAGCATATTTTTGTACTGAAATCTTTTTTAAAATTTATTTCAGAAATATTTTTTATTATTAAAATATATAAAATAAATTTAAATAGGTTCTTTTTAAGCATAGCCAAAGATTTTAAATATATATTTAAATTTATTGTATTATTTAATTTAAATAATACTTGTTACATATTTAATCAAGAAAACAATGACATATCTTTTATAACCGATTAGTCTGTAGACCTTCAGCTACTTTTGCCTGAGTGCACCCATCCTCGATCCCCTTTGGCACACGGAGAAAATGGAAAAAGGGTAAGGACAACCGGGGACTGGGACATCAAACTGCCATCGTTTCGGTATGTAAATCAACTTTCATTGTTCGACAGCAGCCGCGACAGAATCACATTTGAATGCTTACAAAATAATAAATTATCAAACAAAAAAAAAATTCGCAGCATAAGGGGCAGTCAGGGAAAAAAAAACAGCGAAATTGCAATTGCAAAAAAAAAAAAAGCAGGACCCAAGGAAACCAAAGGATATTGTATTACCCCGAACCCAGGGCTAAGGGGTAGCTGGGCGAGGGAAATAAAATATGAAAAAGTAAAACACGTAACCCATCGCGACCCAGGACGAGCATCGGGAGCAATCAGCACACGCATCCTGGCTCCTGTGTCCTCCGGATCCTGGCATTTGCATGCTGCGCGGCCAAAGGGGTGGGAAAGCCCCGACTGGAATGGGTTGCCGGGGTGAAGGGCTAATGGAAATTTGACACACAAATCTCATATAAAACAAAAAAAGCGGCGACGCGGTGCCAAAAGCAAATGCAAAATGCGCATTTGTATCTATTGTGTGTGTGTGTGTGTGTGTGTGCGTATCTGCGTATCCCCTGTATCTCTGAATCTGTGAATCCCGAAGGAAGATCCGCCCGTTCAGCGTTACGGGGCGGCGAGCATAAATCGCAGTGTTGCCAAAATGGGATAACAACCTCGGATAAACATGACACCCAACTGTCAATAGATATTTCGCGGTTGTTTCCATTATGCTGCACACAACCCGTTCTTGTTCCCTTCTTTTTTTTATATCCAAATTCAAAATGCGGATGAGCATGCAGCTATTTGATTTATGTCAGAATTCAAACGAGCTGCTTTACTCCCTTTATATATACGTATATATATATATATATCTTTTTTTTCAATTTTTTTTGTCTTCGTCTTTTGCCAGATTCTACAGATTCTTATCATTAATCAAGGGCGGAGTCTTCCTCTCTTTTTCGCTCGTCAATAAATGTCAGCATTGTGAAATTTCAATTTCACACTGAAACAACCTCAACATTGCCAATTGTCACTGTTATCGTTATCGCTTAGCTCCTATCGAAGGATTTACACAGCCACAGTGACATCTTTATTAACTTGATTGGATGTCACAGGCAAAACATTGATTTTTATTTAGTTTACAAATTATTAACTATATATGTTCATGGGTGGAATGGGTTTTATAGTAGTTTTTTGATATTTTTAGTTACTTTTCCCTTTTAAAAATTCATAAACAAAAACAGGTATAAAAATCCTACAAATAATTTCTTAAAATAAAATACAATTTTACGGAAATTTTTGGATTTAGTAGATAAGAAATTGTATGCTTTAAAAAAAGTCTATATAATCCGCTATTTTTTAATACAAATTTCTGTATAAAACTTTATTAAACTTTTTGCATTTCCTGAAGGTATCATAATTAATCCTGGCAAAGCCAGAAAATTAACAGAAGAGAGCCCGCCCAGGGCCACACCCTTCCTGGCCATGCCAGACCACACATGAAGCTGGCATTATTGAACACACACAAGACAAGCCACCCACTGCCCACTTGGTATACCCCTTTTAGGACCCCTTTTAGCTACCCCTTTTGCCCCCCTTTTTAGCCCACTTTGGTAGCCACAATTGCGAAACTGGCAAAGCGGGCGAAGGCGGGCTTGAGGCTTTGCAATTAGGAGGAGCCACGAAGTCCTCGTCGAGCCATCGTCCTCGTCATCGGTCGTCGTCTAAGCAGAGGGAGAGAAGCGAAGAAATACACAGAAAAAAAAAATGGTCAAAATATTTAAGCGAATTTAAGAACGTTTTAAGAAGGTTTTAATTTTGCTTTAAAACGTTTTTAATAAAAACTTCATTTGAAAAAAATTCATTTTATTTAAAATCTATTCATTTTCAAGCTCCTTTAAATCGTTTTTAATAAAATATAAACTAAAAATATATTTAAAAATATAAAATTATATATCCCCGATTTTTTTTGCAATACTTAAAGGACCAGAAGTAGGGTGGGAAACAAAGAACCGAACGGGGACGACTTGAAAATCGGGGGGAATTCTGAACTGTGAGAACTGAGAACTGGTGACTGGGTAATATGGCCATCGCTATATACTCGTACTTAGCCATAAACTTTGGTTGCTTGCAGTTAAATTACCACACATGCCACGCCCACCGATACGTGTGTGCATATATATATATATATATATATAATTTCCTATATGTATATATGTATCTATGTGTGTGGGCCGCCAATTAAAAGCGGCATTAGAGCAGCGAGAAAATGGCCAAGAATATCTGCCGAAAATTTTCAGTGGGAAAGTATAGCTTCGGGGGTGTCGAGGGTATGTGAAAATCTTCCCAGAAAACGGGGTAAATGTGTGTGTGTGTGTTTTAGGGGCATATGCGAAAATCTTCTAGCCATAAATTGCCGAAAACCAAGAACTTGAGAACACAACACGAATAAAGTTCACAAAAAGCCACAGGAACAGGGAGCAGGAAGCAGCCGAAGAGCTGAAGCCAGGAGCAGCCTGCATATTCTCCCTAATGAATGCGTACAGAAATGGAGGTCCTAAACTAGTATTTGAACACCCAACACCCACACAACACAATGCGTCCAATCGAAGGCTTAGAGAGTTCAGAGCTTCACGCCCCCAAAATCTGGAGGCCTTTGGGATTATGTATATGATTATGTATATTTATTATGTAATTAAATAATATATATATATTAAATTTATGAATATTTTTAATTGTTCAATATAAGTAATCCATATATTGTGACAATTAAAAATATTAACGAAAAAAACTAAATAAAAAACAAACAATTAAATACTTCAGGCACCTTTTTTATTATAAATAAATAACTACAATTTTTGTATCGTGTTTTAACCATATTTTTTTAAAATAGAATTAATATAATAACCTAATTTGTAAATTTTTTGTAATTCAAAAAATATTAACCAGTTTCACGCATAAATTTATATAAAAAAAAAATTTTTAAATGCCTCAAGATATTCTTTAAATAAACAAAGTATCTCAAAAATAATATATATAAAATAATAAGAAATAAATTTTTATTTCGTTTTCAGCTTAAAATTAAAAAAAAAATTGTATATTTCATGCTTGAACTAAAAATTTAAGAGTATTAAAAATGGACCTTATATTATTATAATAAATATAATAAGCACCTGCGTCCATTCGTTTTTTGAAAATGAGAGAATAAGGAAGAGAGGACAAACTGACTTGCAAGGTCCGAGAGAGGCGAATAGGAAGATGTGGTCAATATGAATATTGACCACTTTAAATAAACTTCTCTTCCAAAATGACCAATTTTGTATGACACAGCTTTGAGGTGAAAAATAAACAATAAATAAATTTGCAATGCGATCTACCAGAAGAAAACTACTAGAAAACTACCAGAAGGCATACATATTTCCTCTTGCATTTCTTAAGGCAGCTATATGATATAGTCAGCCGATTTGGATAAAACTAAAACTGAAATTGAAAATTTATAATTAAAGAAGGTATATATTCTTGTTGATAGCAAAGTTATAATTTTCTTCTTTTTATATTGCGAAGTTTTTATTTGTGTAAAGATCTTAATAAATGAATTAATATTTTTTTTACATTTAACTTATATTAATATATTAATTAATTATATTAATGTTGCTATTAATATTAATACCATACCGCTAACCATTAATTATTTAAGACACCAAAATGTTAGCTTTCATATTTAATTAAATCAGATTTTTCAAAGATCTCCCAAGTGGGTACAGTAGCTTCACTTAGAGTCATCAATATTCCAGCAAGGATGCTGTGCTTGTGTCTGTGTACATATATATTATATATATATATATATATATTTATATAAGGATGTGTGGAAGGCGAGTGGGAGGGCGTGATTGATATGGCCACTGTCCGATTCGCAGAGGAGAGTCCCGAGACCTGAGTGCTGAGTGGATAAATAAACTGCTGCGGCAGGACCAACCCTAATCCAAGGCATACATAAGGCCAAGCAGGACACCCACTCAATACACGCACACACACACACACGGCACACATATGTGGCACACACACTCCCACAATGCCACTCCCCTTCCCTCACTCAAAAAAAAAAGAGCTGGAAATTGAAAAGATAAACTTTTGCAGGCCAAAAACAACTGACAGAAACCAAAAACCCGGGTAGCTCTCACCTGCCACCTCTCCCATACATACATATGCACATATACACAGACATATATATATATATATATATATATGTATTTATATACATACATATACATATACAGATGCGCAAGGATGTGTGTATTGGCAATCGGTTCGAGCTGCGCGTGTGTTCCACTTGGTTTCGCAAATGCCACTGATAACAATTCACCCACACACGCACACACCCTCCTATGTACAGCACATGATAAATGACAAAGAAGGTGGGGGAGGGGGGGTGGTTTGTGGGTGGCAGGACCAAAGGATATGTCGGCCCCCACTACGAGTTAGCTAAATCAACTGCAAAGCGAAGCGAGGCAAAGGCAAAGGCAAGCAACCCCAGCAGAGCCAAACATTAATAAAACTTTGGCTGTCCATGGCCTCCAACCCCTGCACTGAGAGAAAACATTAACAACATTTCAATTCGATTCAATTAATTAAATTATAAAAAACAAATTTGAAAGAATCAAAATTGAAACCAAAAAAAAAAGTACAAGGAACTTTAGTTTTCATAACTTTAATAAATAAAAAATATGTTTTATAATTTTAATAAATAATAAATTTATGAAATATTCAAACAAACTTTCTCTCAGTGTATCACAGACACTAAACTGATACTCAATTATCCTTGCACACACACACACACTCAGGTCGAGAAAGAGAAAGCGAGCTAACGACATATGCAGTCTCTCTCTCTCTTTTTCTCTCATATGTATGTGTGCGTGCGGGGGTGTAGGTGGATGTGTGCGTATATGTATATATATCCTGGCAGCCATTGCCATTGCCATCGGTTGTCCTTAGGCTTTGGTGGCCGCTCAATGGCCAAAAACGCTGGCGATGTTCGACGTTGATTTTTGAGAGTTGCCCCACTTAAGGGCTCCTGTATGTCCCGTATTCTTGTATCCTTGTATCCCTTCATCCTTGCCGTAAATGCGCATGTTTCCAGGCACGTGACCAATGAAGTAATACCACACACACGAGCCTAGACTTTAGCCAAGGACTTGAACAAATTGATTAAGCAAATAACTTGCAAGGACTCGCTAGATTATCCTTTGGAATATTTGTAAATATACAAGGTAAAGGATTTATTTAAAGCGAGCATAAGGATATATTTTTCAGTTCGTTTTCTAAATTGACAACCTTTTCTAGATATTTTGTTCATTTATAAAAATTACTTCTCTGTCTTGGCTAAT
Source organism: Drosophila birchii (assembly GCA_035046345.1). Lineage (NCBI taxonomy): Eukaryota > Metazoa > Arthropoda > Insecta > Diptera > Drosophilidae > Drosophila > Drosophila birchii. The sequence continues at coordinate 5,148,844 of JAWNOA010000043.1, read as the reverse complement.
TGTTAATAGTTATTAAACTTTATTCTATACCATATTTTCCAGAAAATAAATAAAATTATTAACAAAACGAATTAAATATTTATTTATTTTTTAATTTTATATTAAATTCCTTTAAAAGAAACCTCTTTGGGCAAGTTATGGGTAAAGTCCTTGTTAGAAATATTTTTATTACCATTTCCAAACTGAAAATAAACGTAATAATAATTGAAGTAGTTAAAATTGATATTAAACACTTAAATCAAAATACAAATCAAATTTAAATAAAATATATAAAAATAATTAAATAAATTCCCACTCAATTAGACAATTAGAAACTTGCCACAAAATAAATCAAGCAACAAAGAAAACAATTTTAAAGAAGGTTTCCCTTGGAAGCATTAGCTCATCAATTATTGGACTTTAGGTGGAGGGTCCTCGGTGCTAAGGTCCTAGATCCTGACTCCTGGCTTCTGGCTCCTTCATCCCAAAATCGGAGCAAAAACATCTGCCCCGTTTTTGGTTTTGGTTTCGGTTTCGGTTTCGCTTGGCCTCGGGTCTAAAAAACGCTACTTGCGAATGGGTTTCCTTCGCACTCCTCCCGGCTATATATGCAAATGGGATTGGGCGTGCTTATGTTTATGGAAAAAAAGAGAAATATAAATAAAATATGATGCCTACAATCGGTTCGCTCTGCTTTATACATATATACGCACGCATAAATATATATATATATGTATATATAAGCGCCGTAATTGCGGCCAAAAATTGTATGTAGAGCGGGTTTCGAGCTTAAGGATAAGGAGCAAAGGCAGTGCCAGGACCAAGACCAGAAGCACCACCTAGCCAGGACCTAGTTATGCCGGGCAGATGAGTCAGGAGGTGGCCAGGAGGAGGGCAGGAGGTGGCACATGAGCCGCTTTCGGATCAACTCGAGCTGCGTTACTCTCGCAACACAACGCAAACTGCAAACAATAACAATCATGCATAAAATATAAAATATACAAAAGCTGGAATCTGAAAGCTGGAATCTCAAATCGGAAAACAGCTCAAGGAGCTAAGGAGGCAAGCCGAGGCGAACAGATTGCCATCGCGTATACGCCGCGTTGCCGGCAAATTGAAAAGTGCTCGCAGGATAGACAGGAGATGGGATAGAATATCTCAAACACACACACACACACACATGCACACACCTGATAGCGATGACATATCCTTTTTAATGAATTTTTAACAAGAAAATATGATTTTTTGAAAGGCTTTACGAATGTGTTTTCTTGATTTTTTATTTTAAAGGTTTTATTATTTGAGCTTGGCAGAATTCATTTTTTTTAACCAATTTATTTAGAATTTTATGTAGGACTTTTCTTTAGTAAATAATAAATTTAAGCTTAAGTATACATATATGCATATATCTATTGATCGTAATATTATTTATATCGCTAAATTAATTATATAATTTAAATACCATTTTTCTAATGTTCTTTCTCGATATTTTTAAGCTAAATGTAATATTTTGCGATACTTTAATTTTCGATAGAACAAAGTTTATAAAACTTTTCATACTTTAAAATGAAATAACAAATTTATCAATATTTTAAATTCGATATATCAAAGTCTACGATATTTTCTATACATTTATAATATTTTAATAATAATATTTTACTTTTCCTCTTGATATATATTAATATTTCCAGCACACATCTCTGCCATTACATCTCATACCATTTCCCAATTTGTATACATTGTGAATTTATATATATAATATATATATATTCTATGTGTGTGTGTGTGTATTTTGCATACGCATGCCTTGGCACACAAACAAACACTATTATCTGAGGCCATTATGCCCAGATTGATGTGCGTTCGAAGGCGCTTCCTTTGGCATCGAAGGACTCACCAGATTGGATACCACCCAAAAAATATTCAAAAAAAAATATATATAAACAAAAACAATAAGATAGAAATGGGGTTGTGAGGAGCCCGAAGTCAGGTGTATGCTTGGCTGACCCGATAAAGTGTCCTTACACTGAGAGATATATTGCACTCTAATCACTGAGCCAGGAGTAAAGATTTAATTCCTGCTTAATAGTTTATTTAATTATTTTGTTTAGTTTATTATTATTATTATTATCTCTTATTTCTTATTTCTTTCCTAATTCATATATTTATTTATTATTAATTATAATTTCCCGAAGTGTATATCTAGTGGCTTGTAAAATCCAGCTGGAACAACAAATTACAAATAACAAATTATAAATTATAAACAACAAATCACAAATAACAGGCCGTAATAAATGCACAGCATAATCAGAAATCAATTCCCTTGAAGGCGCCGTCCTGCAAGTCCCTCTGGCCAAATTAATTAACCAAAGAATTGACCTGTGCCGCGCCAGGAGAAGGCCAGGCCAGCCTCCGTTCCAACCACCCCTTTTGCTGGGCGTGACGCGGGAACTGGACTGCAACTGACCGATGGCGAACCCCTCGCATAAAAATATGGAATATAAATCAGGCTGGAAATTGCCGGAGAGCGGCGACGACCCTCTTCAAAATATTTAATACCACAAGTGACCCCTGTGTCCACCATTTCGTCAAAGTCCAGTCCTCCCGGACATCCGACCTCTGGCGGCTGGAGGGATAATTCAAGGAGGACAATCAAAGGACACAGGGGCGGTGCCTGGTAGGGGATTTCATAGGAATTAAATTGAATTTAGTTGGATAATATATAATGTTCCTTAGTTAAAAATAGTGATAAACCAATGAGAACACTTTTTATATGATTAAATTAATAAATATAAAATTAAAGATAAATATCTAATAATAATTATATATCTAAAAATTACACAATGAATAGAATACGTTTTCTAATTTTATTTTATGTAAACATTAGTTTTTCTTAGTAGAAAATGAGACTAAAAAATCAAAATTGAACTTAAAATTCTTTTACAGCCGAATAATACCGTAGGAAATTCATTTAGAATTAAGCAAATAATTAAAAAAAATATAGTTTATTAAATAAGCATTATAAAAAAAATTAAATTAATGTAAAATATTTATGAAATATTTTTTTTTCTTGGTTACATTAATGTTTAAAAAATAATTACAATTTTTATAAATGTTTAAAAAATAGAAAATAATCAAAAACAAATATAAAATAAAATATATATAGAAATTTTATATATATTAAATTCGTTTTTATTTTTCTTTTTTTATTTTTAGTTTAATTCTTCGTAGTATAAACTACAATTTTAATTACAAGCAATTATAAGTAATACAAATACAAATAATAATAATAATAAATAAAATAATAAAAATACAAATAACAATAAAAATATTAGAAATATATTTAATGATAAATAAAATTAAATATTCAAATTCTTTTTTGTTTTTCTTATTAAAAATCCCTATTTAACTTTGGTAAATATTACAAATTACCTCTACTTATCTATAAGTAATAAAATATTACCAGCTTTCCCTGCCTGAAACTTGCTTTAATAAATACTTTTCTTAATAATAAAAAACGAACATATTTTGAAAACATAATAAAAAGGTTATTAATTAAGCCTTCTATTTTATTTTTTAGCTTAATTAGTGTTTTATTAATTTTTCTTTATTTTTCCCAACTTGAGACCTTAAAAAAGCAACCCCTCCTTGTATACTACACCCCTGACTTTGGAATTATCCAGTAAATCGGGTTGACAACTTCCCCAGATGTCCGCGACCAAATTTACATATTGTTTTTCTTCTTTTTTTTTGCGTAGCGGCCAGTCTGGGGATTGAGCCTCGACCTGGGCCAGTTACGGGATGGCAAAGGTTACGCGTGCGCTCCGTTCGTGTCCACTTCCACTTCCTCGTCCTCATCCTCATCCCCATCCTCCGCAGGAGCGGAGTGGTGCGAACCACTCGCCGCGGTCAAAAGCTGTCGGCGCGCCCAAAATTTTCACAATTTAAGCATGATTTATGAACCGGCGAGGGCCGAGTGCTAAATGATTAATTGAAGGTCGCAACTATTGCGGAAAATAACAACAAAAAATAAATATATTTTATGTCTAGAAAATAAAATTAATTGATTTGCTGGCAATTTTTGATTTATTTGCAATTGATAAGCTTTAAAAATATATAATTATTCAATTTACTCTAAATACCTTTGATGAATATTGAGATAAAGCTTGGAAAATATATTGAACAAATCAAAACAAATTAAATACAAAATATTTAAATTTAAATATACAAAAATCGTGTAAAAAAATACAATTAAATCTTAAAGCGATTTTAAATTTGCGCACAAAGGCCATGGAAATGTCTTACACAAGTTGCCTTATTTACGCTTTTCTCCCTTTTCCCTAGCTTTCCCTCGGCTGCATATTAAATGAAAGGCGGGGAAAAATAAATGTGACAAGTGCAAGGTAAAAGTGTAAGCATATATCCTTTATAGTATATATATATGTATGTACATATATAGCGTGTCCTGGTAGCAACGACCTTTACACGGAGCACAGCGAGCGAAAAGCAAATATTTGCTGGATATTATGGGGAATTTGATCCTTTTACAAGGACATCCCCGCATATATTATGATGCGAGATTCCGCGCATTGTTATCTCTGTGATATTGTAAGGAACCGGTGACCGGTTTTCATTAACGAGTTGATTGAAATTTACATTTCCACGTTACCATTTTCATTTTGTAAAATTCTATTTCATTTCAAGTCCACGCCGCCGTTAAACCCGTTTGCCGGGAAAAAAACAGTGGCAGCAAGCAACAGTTAAGCCTTTCCGTTTACATATATATAGTGAAAAAAATCCACGCCTTATATATATATATATATTTTATATAGTGTGTGTGTGTGGCAGGTGCAAATGAGGCAAATTTCAAAGTCAAGTTTACACGCAGCAAATGCTTTTGTGCATCAACGCTCAGCGCTCTACCTCTTCCCCCACTCTCTCTCTGGGCTTTTCTTGGCTTTTTTTCTCTTCTTTTCCCTGTGTTTTCCTGACTTTTTTTAACAGACTTGGTTCTGGTCCTGGCTCCCTATGCCGCTTTTCCTTTGGCTTTTCCCCCTGCAACTGCATAAGAAGGCAGCGCCAGCAAGTCTGGGAACAACTGACGGCATGTCCTTAGAGAAAGGATCTTGGGAATTTGCTTCTCATTTGATCTTATTAAAAATATTTGATTATTATTATCTCTTAACTAAGCCATATCACAAAATAAACTTAGGAGCATTGAGATTGATTTTTGGGCTACTCTTGAAGGAAATTGCTTGTGCATGGCAGGCAAAGCGTGACAGAACGAGTGGTTAACAAACTGAAATAAGTAGTAAAAAGTTTTATTTCCAATTCATTTTAATTTGTGAATTTTATTACATCTTTTTTATGTTTCTTATCAAGTTTCTAATATTTCCTATTTATATATTTGATGAAAATTGCTACTAATAACTTGATCAGCACTGTTTTTTTTTTTGTAGGATGCGCTTTGCACTTTACGTTCTTTTTCGACAGCGACTTTTTACACCTTCACCCCCTTCCCCCATTAAAAAAAAAGAAAGAAAACAAGTGAGAAAATGAACTTTATTTAAGTATGAAAAGGACGTAGGACGAAGAATGAAAGTGGAGGAAGTGCGAAATAAAAATGCAGGGAATTGTTCTAAATCCGTGGCGGAAAAGTGAAAGTGCAGTTGAAGAAGGTTAAAGATATCCTGGGGATTCCCAAGGAAGTCTTTGTCGAGGAGCTCAGAAGAGGCCATCAAAGGATGTGCCATGTGCAGCCCGCTAGCCGCCTGTCCTTTCTATCAACTTTTCTATAAATTGATGACAAAACTTTCCTTTGGCTTTTCGTAATTAGTTCGCTAAACAAAAAACGGCAGCAAAGGATATGTGTATCCTTTGTATGTGGCATGTGTGTGTATGTGTAAACGTCTGCGCGTGTGCGTAAGCGAACACACATGAGAGTCCTGCTGAAAATACATAAACACACACACGAATCCTTGCTTCCTGGCTTTCGTCCCTTTCGCTCTCACACACATATGACTTTCAGCATGTGATATGTGTGTGTGTGTGTGTTTTTTTTTGGGGGGTGAAACGAGCTCACAAATAGGGGCGTGGCCTGCTTGGCCAGTGTGTGTGCGAAGGAGAAAGATAGACAGAGAAACAGAGACAAGAGAGCGAAAAGGATTTCGGGTTTTCGGTTTATTTCCCAATGTTTAGTCAAGCAGGGCCATAAAATATTAATTAAGTTTATTAATTAAGTTCGTAAAATGTTGCAAAATTAATTAAATATTTTAAAGTCTAAAAAAATAACATAAAATGTTCTAACTTTGTATTAAATTGAAATTTCTCTTTGTATTATTATATGATTTACATCAATTTTTAGTTTATTCTTAATTGTATTAAATTATATTTATAAGAAGTCAATAATATTCTTAATTATATTAACAAAAAAAAAAGTTTCAAATTGCGCGCCAATTGAAAAACTCTTCAACATATTGGCAGCACGGAATGTTTGTGCCACAAAATGGGGCAGCATTGTCTGCTCTTTACGTGTGACCAGCTTCGGTGGAGTGAAAAACACTTTTCCGCTGCAGATAACCTTTCGGGATTTTTTGTCTACCAACGGTAGAAGAAAAAAGAAATTAGAAATAAAAACGAAACTTAAACGAAAATTGCTTGAAATTAACTCAAAAATACGATTATTTGGCGAACGGTGCGCCTGTGCGATGTGGAAATGTTTATGTTTTTATGTTTAATTTAAAGTGAAACACCGTCTTGGCGGAAACAAGAACCACGAAAATAACCAGAAAAAGAACAATAACAAGTGAGGGAGAGGGTGCGCAAGCGAGACAGAAGACGGAGGCCAGAGTGAGAGCGAGCGAGAGGGAGAGAGTGTGGAACAGGTTTTTACACCTTTCCAGATTCTAGATTCCTCCGATTCCCGTTTTCCGTCCCAGCCAGGAGAGCTCACTTTGCATATTGGAAGTGAACAGAGGCCGAGCCAAAATGGAGTCCCTCCCCCTTCTGCTCCTACTGCTGCCGCTGTGCAGCGGCAACTCCATCACCAGCTCCAGCTCCAGCTCCAGCTCACCGCCAGTGCCCCAGCCGCCGCCATTCCGTCAGTGCGAGACAATCCGCATCGAGATGTGCCGAACGATCGGCTACAACGAGACCTCCATGCCCAACCTGGTCGGCCACGAGATGCAAGCGGACGTGGAGTACACACTGCAAACGTTTGCGCCACTGATCGAGTACGATTGCAGCTCCCAGCTGAAGCTCTTCCTCTGCGCCGCCTACGTACCCATGTGCACGCCCAAGGCGCCGGTGCATGCGATCGGTCCATGCCACGGCCTGTGTGAATCGGTGCGCATTCGTTGTCATCCGGTGCTGCAAGGATTCGGCTTCCCTTGGCCGCTGGCCCTGGACTGTGAGCGTTTTCCGCGCCACAATAACCACGAGACAATGTGCATGGAGGGTGAGCCGCATCAGCCCCAGCTGGAGCAGGATCTATACGGTGGTGGATCGTCGTCGTCGTCACAGGGAGGAATTGGAGGTGGAAATGTCGCTGGAAAACTGCCGCTTGACTGTTCCGGCCTGGCCAAATCGCATCTGTATGTGAAATTGCCACGCTCCGGACGCTGTGCGCCACTCTGCGAGGCTGACATCCTGTTCACTCCCTCCGAAAAGCATCTGGCCGAAATTTGGGTCTCAACCTGGGCATACGCCGCCCTGGGACTGGCCTTGGTGGCCACCGTTTGCCTGCTGCTGGCCAGCGATGGCAGCCGGCTGGCAAGTGCCGCCAAATGGTCGCGTCTGTTGTCGCCGCTCATTTGGTGCCACAACATGGTAACTCTCGGCTGGACCGTGCGCTTTGTGGTTGGCAGAACGGGCACCGCCTGCGGCACAGATCCCCAGGCACCCAATGAGTCGCTGCTCAGCGTGGATGGGCTCTCGAATGCCTCCTGTGCGAGTGTTTTCCTGATGCGCTACTACTTTGGGATGGCTGCCTGTGCCTGGTGAGAATCTCTTTGTGGCCTCTCTTTGTTGGCGTACTAATATCCGTTTTGTGTGTGTTTACAGGTGGGCTGTGCTTTGCTTGGGCTGGCATCGGGATATTCGACGTCATAGCCCGGATGCCAAGGGCCATGTGGCCATCATTCCAGCCGCCGGCAACTCATCCTCCTCCAACTATGCCAAGCGGCAGGATCTTACGCAGAATAACTTTGTGTGCTTCGTGGCCTGGGGACTGCCCGCGTTCCAAACGGCTGCCGTGATTGTGGCGCGCTATGTAGACGCCGATGAGCTGCTGGGTATGATCTCAGACTCTTTCTCCTCTTTGGTTATCCCTCAAAAAACCCTAAATTATCTCCAACAGGTGCCTGCTTTGTGGGCAATCAGTCGGACAAGGCTCTGCAGGTGCTGGTAGCCACGCCCGTCTTCTGTTATTGGATCTTTGGCTCCATGAACCTGATCTCCGGCTATCTGGTGCACTGCCGCACCAAGGAGATCCTAAGGAATGGCAATGCTCTGACCCTGCAGCAGCAGCTAAGTGCCCATGGTAGCTCGGGAATTGGCATCTTTCTTTTTATGTATGGCTTGGCATGCGCCCTGCTCCTGCTGGCCGTCATCTATGAGTTTGCCAACATCGATGTCTGGCTAGGATCGGGCGAGACCAGCACTCCGTTGTGGCCCTTTTTGATGCGTGCCTTTATGGAACTGATGCTGGGCATCTGCTGCTTCGCCTGGATCCTGGGACCCAGCATATCCATGATGTACAAGCGTCAGGTGGGTGGCAATAGCAAAATGATGATGAAACCGGTGTCGGGAGGCGATGCTCAGAGCAGCTCGCGTGGCTCGCATGCGGCGTGCAACAGCACGGTTGTCTCCTACCATTCGGTGAGGCCCTCTATGGCCAGTGTTCCCTTGGCAACGCAGCTGCAGAGTCCCTACAAGCTGAAAACATCGCCGGGAGCGGGATCAATATCGTTAAATCAAATGTCCAACTACTCGCTGGGCAGGAGCAATCATCAGCACAGGCACCAGCACAGGCACCATCATCAGCATCATCAGCATCACCATCAGCAGCAGCAGGGACACCACTCGTCCTCCTCGCATCGCCTGTATTATCCACCGGGGGGGAGCAGCTATGCCTCACAGAAGCACTACTATCCCCCCCTGCAGCATTATGGCGATGAGACGCTGCTCTAGGAGCAGCTCTCGCCATACAAAATGTTCCTGCTTCCACCCTATATATAATTATATATATATCTATGTACTGTGTATATAACCCCCTCGAGAAGGGAGAGAAAAGGAGCCTCCTCCTTGAGTTCTAGTTGTAATTGGTCCCAAGTTGATGTGACCGGAAACATATCCTATTTTTGTGTGTACTTAATGCCTGCTAAGCTCCTAATTGGTGTAACCAAATCAAACCCATAATCAATGCGCTCTTGCCTTTATATACATTTTAGCCTGAATACAAACAACGCCTTTTGCGTATATAGTATATATATATAGCATTTTTACATATATTAAAGTATTTTTTTTTGTAAACGAGAGAGAGAAAGAGAAACGCACAAGCACAAGTGTAAGATGCGTAACGCATAAGGAATGCTAGAGTGCTGCGACCGCTCTCTATGTCCTGGCGTTACGCATCTTAAAGCTTAAACTGTCTGCATTAAAAACAAAAACGCAGCAAACCAAATACTGTGATACGCAAACTGGAGCCCCCGCTTTGCTGTCCTCTTCTCCCCGACGTGGGTAACAAGTGTACTTAAACTGAAACAGAAACTGAATTAACAACAAATTGCAATCGTAGCCTAGCGTATTCAGTGTGCCATTAGCTTTAAGGATCACAAACAGAGTTAGTCTTAAAAGTTTCCCTTAAATTTAAATATTCCCTTCAATGTTTCGAAACTAATATTTTATACAACAACAACAAAACGAACAGTATATGTATGTGTGTCTTACCATTTTTTTTTTATTATTTGTATTTTAAATGTAACTTATTTGCTAGCGAATAAAGTGTCGAAAAGTTATGAACTCGATTTGATTTTGCTGGTTTAACCAAGTACAGAAGAGAGTGGAGTCTCCCCAGGGGCCATGAGCATGCTAATACCTCGTCTTCAAGACAGCCCTTCCCTCGGTGGCCTTTGTTTATTGCCTAGTGGGTGGCAAGGTCGCCTCACTGCGTGTAAGGACGAGGGTCTCGTTGCGATTATTATTGTTGTTGTTGTTATTAGGGGGTCGTGGTCGCCAATTGTCAAGGTCCTCTTGGTCCTGGTCCTCCTGGGCCCTTCGCTGGTTGTTCTCCAACTCGCTGGCATACTTACTGCTGGTAATTCCCAGCAGGGAGGCCAGTCCGCCGCCCACATAATCGATGCCGGCCAGAAAACGGTTGCCCATGCGGCTGGCCTTGTAACGGAGGCGGGGTCCCAAAGCCATTTCGCGCTATTAATTAAAAAAAAAAGGGAAAGAGATTAGGAGTATATATTAGTCATCGAAAGCAGATTAGAAAAGCTAGGAATGTGTATATAGATGACTTACCTCGTCCAGCTGAACAGCATAGCTTTGATCGGTCACATCCGCCGCCTCTGCCTCGTCCTCGCTGCCCGAGGATAGCTCCTCCATGACGCCGTCGCTGAAGTGCAGCATGCGCCGCCCACTCTGCAGTTCAAGGGCGGTTACATTATCCGTTTCGCTGGCAGCAGCCTCCTCCTCCTCCTCCGCCACCTCCTCCGTTGCTCGCTGGCAACGGCATGCTCTGTTTTAGTTATTTTTTTGTATCCTTTAAGCGTTTAAGTACTGCTCCCAATGATTGAGTTCGCGCGAATGCTTTGTCGTTCGATATTTGAAATCGCAGTCGCCGCCGCCGCCGTTTTGGTAATGAAAATGCGGCGAACAGGTCGCCAAATATGGGGGGCCAATGTCCTTGGGTTGGGGGCCGGCCTTTACGACATCATCGCGTGCCATGGGGCACTCAGCGCAGGCATCAGGTCGGTCGTCGTCTCAGGTGCAATCAATAAACCAAATGCCGCTTCCAAGCACACACACACGCACACAAGCAAACAAGCGACGCCCAAAAGCAAAACAAAGTCGCAGCAGTGTGACCAGCGCTGGGCATTGTTCTCGGAAAATGAGATAAATAGAAATTAGATATATATCTTAATAAAATCTATCAATAATACACATCGATTTTTCACATTTCGTTTATTTATTTAATTTTTTAATTAATTAATATGTATTTCTAGTAAGACATATAATTTAATAATAATTTTTCGGCCAGTAAAGCAAACTTGAAACCTTTTGGGTATTTTCTATACAACTAATGCAGAGATTTCGAAATATATCGTCAATATATTTAGCAGTATAGAAAACAACCCAAAAAATAGTCTGCTATATTTTAAAAACTACAGGACATTCGTCAGACATATATATATGTATATATATATATATATATATATACCTTTGCTATTTAAAATAAATCAAACAAAAAACAAGTAAAATAATGGTAATAAAAAATTATAATATATCTTAGATGATTTAATAGGACATAAGCTGTATTTAGCAGTATAGAAAACAACCCAAAAAATAGTCCGCTATATTTTAAAAAATGCAGGATATTTGTCAAACATGTTTACCTTTGCTATTTAAAATAAATTAAACAAAAATAAAAATTTAATAATAGTAATAAAAAATAATAATATATCTTAGATGGTTTAATAGGACATAATCAAAAGAATGTTCAAGTATCTTAACTTTCATAAATGTTGTATATTATTATATTATAATATACTTTTAATCTTTAATATTGTTTATAAATTGCAATTACAACAATCGCAAGTCTTGCGCTGGCAACACGCTCATCACTCTCGTCGCACGCTCTGGCCACACTATTGCGTCGTCTACAAAACAAATTGTCAAATCCAAAATACTTCCAATCGCGGGACGAGATCGGAGATCGGGCCCCCAATATGGAATCGCCCACCTCGAATTTGGTGGCCAGAGGTGAGTGCCCAAAACTGGATGACGGCTGCTTCTAATCCGTTCCGTATTAGACTTCCAGGTCACAGGCGTCTCGCGCAGCGGACGCGTCCGCAAGAAATCATCGAAACTGTTGGATTTTGAATCGCCGGAGGAGATCGAGAAGCGTACGCGCCGCCAAAGCACCAGCAGGCAGCCGGCCAAGTACACGTCGCGCGGCCGTCCGCCCAACATACTCCGCGATGCTGACCTCGACCAGGAGATGCTACTCTTTGACCAGAACGTCTCGGAGAACGAAACGACGCTCGGTCCGGGACCGGCTCCCGCCGCCGCCGCTGCCGCTGTCATTCTCAACTCGGATGACGAGCTGGACAATCTCGTGCAGGACCTGGTGGACGGTGTCCAAGCGGAGGCCACCAACAATGAGTCGCCCTCCGTTCGCCAGAGCCTGTACATGCGTGAGAAGGCCAACAAACGCAAGGTGGTCACAGCCAAGGTGCAGCGCAAGGATAAGGGCAAGCAGCGCTATACCGCCTACAGTCTGTGGGCCAGGGATGTGCGCAAGCGAGACCTCCAGGATATGGGTATATGGGCACCACCAAAACGCATTTTGAAAGTATTTCTCATTCTTTCTCTATGTTTTTTAGACTTTGCCAGCGCCACCAGACGCCTCAGCGAGCTGTGGGCGAACGTTTCGAACCGGGAGAAGAACGGCTGGCGACGCAAGGCCAAGGTGCAGGCGACCAGAGCCAGGTCGCGGGAGAAAACTGGCACAAATAGTAGCAATACGACGTCCACCCATCAGCAACCGACGAGCAATGGCGGCAGCACGGCCCTAGAGCCGACCCACAACGAGACTATCTTCCAGAATCGGGCCACGACGAGTCGCACCCGAAAATTGGCCGCCGATCGTCAGCAATCCTCGCTGCTGGAATCCGCTGCAGCGGCGGCCGCAACGGCGTCGTCTACGTCGCAGAGGCGTAGCATAAGCACACGAAGTGGCCGTGGAAACGGTTCTGCTCAGGTGGAAGCGGATGTGGCCAGCAGCAGCAGTAAGACTGCAGCGCAGCAGCTGGAGGCCCCACCGCAGCCCACCAGCATCGAGGCAATCGATGCGGCTGCCCACCTGAAGCTGCTCGGCGAGAGTCTCACCGTGATTGGTGAGCGTCTGAAGAAGCACAATGGCCATGTGGCCCTTTCGGGCAGCCTCTCAGTCTTGCTGGACAGCCTGCTCTGCTCGATGGGGCCGCTCCTCTGTATGACCACCCAGATCCCGGGGCTGGAGAACAAGGCGCAGCTATCGCGGAATCTTGCCAACACTCTGGACAACATAGCCTACGTGATGCCGGGACTGTGAGGGGATGAACACAGGCTCTATCTCCAGGCAGCTGTGCTTCCAAAGGGGAAGCAAGTTATAGGTTCAACCCCTCCCGCACCCATCCTCCCCCCCCATAAAGTATCCTTAGTTTCTAAGCTATTCGTATCTCGACCTTGAATAAGTAAACTGATCTGCATAAGAGCTCCGCCGAGTGATTCTCTTCTGTCTAAAGAAAGCTGTTTTCATTTTTCAAGGGGGAATTATAATAAGAGGAATACATATATTTTTAAATATGGAAAATAATTAAACAAAAACCCTTTGGCGGCATTAGTTATAGATAATATAATGTATCAAATTTTTAGTATTTCTTTTTGTTTTGCTAAAAACAAAACTATTAGAAGTCTGAAACCCTATAAACTATGTATATATATATTCTTGATCAGCATTAACAGCATATCTAGACTTGGTTCCTAAAAACACAGATCAAAACAGAATAATGAATAATTTATATTCAAAATACATATGATTTATTAAATAAAAAGAGAGAATGCTAATTTCTCATAATATTATAATGTAGAATACTCGTTTTTAATTAAACAAATAAAATATAAATAAATGATTTTAAAAATTAAACAGATTATTCATTATACCATATTTTTAGATTTTTAAAATATTTGATATATATTTTATTTCCTGGAGATATACAATATATCCAAAGATATGGACTTATAAAAAAAATAATAATAAAATTCTATATACCAAAATAATTGAACAAAATCAATTATATTATTGAAGGATATATACCAAAACTATCTATATTCCTTACAAAAAATTAGTACAAAAATTAATTTAAAAAACAAGACTTTTCCATTATTCTTTTGGATTTTTTTTGTAAAGATAAAACACATACATATAATGTACAATTCTCTCATAGATTTTTATAATACATTACCATATATCTAAACTCAATTTAATAATAAAAACAAAAAATAAACCTCAATAAAGGACTTGCGAATTCTCGAACTATCGCCAACGGCTACGATACCTATCGACCGCGCTGACTTCGAAGCCTCCTGATCAAATGCCATCGCTAGTTTGGGCTCCCACCAAACAACCATTGATTTTTGCACGGAAACCGCCCGAAATTCCGCCTAATCCTGATCCCTGAGAAGTCGCCATCGCCCGGACAAACCATGTTGAGAGCCCAGCCCCCGCTGCCGACGCCACTGGCCACGAATGCAAAGCGGAAAAAGCCCGCGGAACTGCAATTGGTCTGCGGCTGGGATGGTTGCCAGGATATCTGCGAGGGAGAATGGAACCTCAACACACACATTGCCCAGCACCTAGAGGAGTATGCCCGCGAGGTGGCCGAGGCGGAGGCGGAGGAGCACTGCTGCCGTTGGATCGACTGTGATTTCCGCTGCAGCTGCCGGGTGGAATTCGAACGTCACTCGTACTACCATGGCTACTACCTGAACCTGCTGCTCCAGGGCCAGCTGGAGTGTGACCTACATCCGGAGATACCTGCCTGCACGGCGCCCGCCCGCCACAAATTGCCCCATCTCGCCCAGAACTTTAGCTGCGGCTGGACGGACTGCGAGCGTGAGTTTGTCTCGATTGTGGAGTTCCAGGATCACATTGTCAAGCATGCGCTGTTCGAGTACGACATACAGAAGACGCCGGACGATGTGCGGCCCAAGACGCGATGCAACTGGAGTCTGTGCCACAAGCAAATGGACAACAAGTATCGCCTCATCGAGCACATAAGCACGCATTCGAACAAGAAGCAGGTGGCCTGTCACCACTGCGGCGAGCTCTTCCGGACGAAGACCACCCTCTTCGATCACCTGCGCAGGCAGCCAGAGAACAATAGTGAGTGTTCCAGAGAGACAATACCTTTATATGTCCCCCAATTTAATTCATAATTCTTTCGTTTATATAGCCAATAGCTTTCAGTGCGGCCAATGCTTCAAGTTCTTTGCCACCAAGCGGCTGCTGAACAGCCATGTGGGCCGGCATGTTAACTGCTACAAGTGCACCATGTGCGACATGACCTGCAGCTCCTCCAGCTCGCTGACCTCACACATTCGCTACCGTCACCTCAAAGACAAGCCGCTCAAGTGCAGTGAATGCGATACGCGCTGCGTTCGCGAGTCCGACTTGGAGAAGCACATACAGATTGTGCACTCGAAGACGGTTCTCCAGTGCGAGCATCCAGACTGCTATTACTCCGTGCGCACCTACACGCAGATGCGAAGGGTAAGGCGAGGAAGCTTCCTCGATTGAGTTCAGTTTAACTCCTTTGCTCTCCCGTTCCTTAGCACTTCCTGGAGGTCCATGGCAACAATCCCATTCTGTATGCCTGCCACTGCTGCGAGCGCTTCTTCAAGAGCGGCAAATCCCTCTCCGCTCATTTGATCAAAAAGCATGGCTTCCGGCTGCCATCGGGCCACAAGCGCTTCACCTATCGCGTGGACGAGAATGGTTTTTATCGGTTGAAGACGACGCGCATTGAAAGCCTGGAGGTCAGCCAGCAGGTCCTATCGCCGCAGGTTAATCCCGCTCTGGAAATCGACTCGAAGCCCGGCACTGGCTCCTGCTTCGAAATCGTGGATCCAACGAACTCGGAATTCGAGCGGATCATCGTCTCGAATGATGCCGATGGGGCGCAGCTGATGGGCGAGGTGGTCATCTCGCTGCCCAGCCTCACGGAGCCCGAGGAGCTGTGATGGTGGCGAAAACAACACTCCAGATCGATCTCGTGCCCTTCATCTCTGACTGGCAAGGACTTACTTAGGCTTAAGGCGTTAAATCTGTCACTAATGAAGTTGTACCATACATCATATCCCCCTTTTACGTCGCCCTTTGCTCAGGGTAACCCATATCTCTTTTTGCATTTAGTTTGTAAGCAATTATTGACAATTTACAGTAGCAACTTTAGTTTGTAATAAAAAATCAAAGAAAACCAAGCGAAATTCAGCAACAAGTTTGATTTGTAAACTATTTACAGGTTGATATTTGCCTTAAAAACAATTCGAAAGAAAAGAAAAACCTACTCCTATATTTATACGTCAACTTTTATGTCTAAAAATCCTTTAAACTTATTTTTTAATAATCAAAATTATAGTTTTTGCACAAATTGCTAAAGCGTTTAAGCTCAAATGTTATGTTAAATGTTGAAATTTATCGCATTTAAATTTTTAAACCCCAAAAAGGTTAACAAACCAATTTCAAGATCTTTTTCATTGACTTGGTTAATAAAAACGTTTTGAAATTAAAATAAAAATAATTATTTAAGGCAGAGACTAATTTCTAATGAATCTGCAGCATGCAAAACATAACAATTTTGCATCTGTCTCAAATAATTGTCTTTAAAACAACAACAATGCGCTCTTTTGATTGCATTTTTCCCTCGACTAACAATTTGCTTTTACAAAACTAAAGTAAGTTGCCAAAGTTTCCAAATTCGTTGCTGCTTTCTGGCAGAGTATTTCCGCAGTCACTGGTTTTTTGTTGTTTCGCTTTTTGTGGCCATTTGTGAGGTTAGCCTCCTCGACACTTGAAAAAAATATAAACACAAGCGTGATTTTTACGGTTTTTTAAATGTGTTTTTAGATTTTAATTGTGGGATGCTGAGACTCGCTCTCAAGTAACGACGACATAAGTTTATATATGTTCAGTTTCACACCGCAAAAAAAAAGAAAGGAAGTAACACACAGGCGCATTCCGTTGAGTCCCTCCTCCTTCTCCCTGCAGCGACGCTGTCCGCTTACTTGGCGTGGGTCTGAGCCTTCCTCAGCTGGGTGAGGATGTTGGACAGCTCCTCACGCTTCCTCTTGGCACGGATGTGTGTGCCCAGGCGGCGCTTCAGGAACTTCAGAGCGCGCTTGTCCTTGGACACCTTCAGCAACTCCATGGTGCGCTTCTCGTAGGGGGCATGGCCCACCACCTCGCGCACCAGATCCCTCATGAACTTGGTGTGGCGGGTTTGAATCTGCGTTGCGAAGAAAAAAAAAATAACACATGTAAACAAATGTCCGGCGACGGCGTCTCCTGGAGTACTCACGTTCTTCAAACGGGATCCGCGCAGACCCTTCACCTTCTTGTCACCGGTGTACTTGACATTCTTAACCTTGGTGGTCTTGTGGCCCTTGTTCAGACCAATGCACAGCTCGTATCGGACTGCCATTGTTGCTGCGAATACAGAAAAAAAATGCAAAATAAATACACGCACAATTGACACTCTTTCCGCTTGGTTTCGCTACTTTTATTGTGGCCAACGGAAGCACCACCAACCCGGTCGCAAGATAATCAATTCAAATTGAATCAAATACCTCAATTTAGATTGTTGTAGCCAATTTTTCAAGAGATTTCGCCAAGCACATGTAACTCACCGGAAACGTCAAAAGAAAAAGAAGGCCGAAAACATCGATGGCCCGGACATCGATGTTCTTGGCGATGTTTTTCGTGCTTTCGATTATATCGATTATCGTTTAAAATTTGCGACATGTGTGCTTTAAGGTCACTCTATTCCACGCGCGCCACTCGAAATATTCTAAAAATTACGCTTCGGCTTCACTAATGTCAATGCTCTCACAATTACCGGTTGGCAATTCAAACGGCTAAAGATAGCTTAAAAATGTAAATGCCACATAATACAACATTTGAGGAATTATTAAAAAATTTGTTGCTTAAAAATAATGTACAGGTATAGGAGGTATTAGAAATTAGCTGAGTGTCCTTTGATTCGCATTATGCATCCTAACTGTCACTAGAATCCTCCGATATCAGAAATATATAATATAAATAAAATATAATACTTTAATGATATAATATTTTAATTTAACATCGAACATCGATGTTTTTGCCGATGTTTTCCGAGGATTTGATGTTTTTGTTGATATCGATTATTATTTAAGATTTGCTATTTGTGTGCGCCAGTTTTTTTTTTTTGTCCCTCATCTGTTGCGTCCATGTTAGAGTACAGGCAGAGGATCTTAACATTTTGCTATTAGATTCCAAAAGCAAAACGCTGCAATGCTAGATTCCAAAAGCAAAACGATGGTAAGCTCCAGCTTAATGTGGCTGCAGCATGGAGCAGTCAAAAAATATCGATGACGATCAATCGACTACTTTCAGAACGCCACGATAGTTTAAATAGCGATTTGTCAAACTAGCATTATGTATACAGCCAAAGAACAATTTAATATTTTAGATAACTATATATTTGCTTCTGTAGTAGCTATTATTTAACCCAAAGAAGAGTAAACAAAGAATTTACCTGCCGGCGTTGCCAGGCGATAGCCTGACAAACTGGAATTAAATTCATTTCAGCAGACAGCAAGTGGTCGTTAAATAAATTTGCTACTTAAAATTTGAGCTAAATCGTTTTTGTCTTATTTACGTTTCAATCAACAAGGCAATAAAGAAATAAACCAATCAATTAGTTCGTCGCATTCACCAACACTTATTGGCAAAGGCAGCGCCGCGCCACCAGTTGCCATATCAGTGTTGCTTCCGATAACTATCGGCATCGCCACTCTCGAGTCCGACCACAGCAGCCCTGCCCTGACATGTGTTGCCATTCAATTCGATTACCAAACTAAACACACGTTTTTCGGGTTTGTGCAAACAATTCGAGTGCAATATTAAATCGTCGTGTGCATGAAATAAGTGACGCGCGCTGCTGAACGACTTGGAGACCGCGAAACGGAACGTTGCTGACAGGCGGCAGGCATCGCGAGCATCGCGAAGGGATGGCAACACTGCATACGCCGGCCAAGTTATTATGAAAAGGTGGACGTCGACACGTGTTTAATATTCGTGCAGACTCTTGATACGTTGCGGGCGTTGGAAAACCAGTGAAAACCACAAGCAAACACTACCCAAACAACGCAAGTGCGGCGCAAAGCGAAAACAGTCGGCAAAATAAGTTACCCAAGCGGTTTGCAGAGGTAAGAGATTGGAGCACGCGGAACATAACCTAGTACAAAGGCGCACAAAGCGTTTGGCTGTGTGTGTGCGTGTGTGTGTGTGCGTGTGTGTTTGCCAAAACAGAACGAATCGAATCGAAAATGGTGTCATGTGTTCGTTGGTTCGTTCTGCGCTGGGTATTTTCCGGATTCTCACCACTGTTGCTTCCCGTTACTCCGCATTGCGTTTGCATTCCTCTCCTTTCTTCTTATTTTTTTTCTCCTTTTTGTTTGAGTGCATCCTCCGCAACCCGCTGCCATAGTTGTTGTTGTTGTTGTTGTTCCGGCAAAGTGACAGTGGGTGGCAAAGTGGAAAATTTTGAGTTAAAATGAACGATTACACAATGTGCCACTCGCATACATACATACATATGTATCGCAGAGCAAGACAGCGGCCGCTGACGGCGGCGACCAAAGAATTCGTCTATTTTAATTATCTGTTTCACTAATAATAATTTACATATTAATTCGGACGCTTGGGAATCCTATAGAATTGTTAAAAACAAAAACCATTCCTGTAATAATTCTTGCAGTTTTTTTAAAAATAATGTTCACTGTTCACACACAACATGCATAAGCATGCTAGGCCTGTGTCTCTTTCCCTCTCACTCAGTGTTTGTGTATGTGTGTATGCGTGTGACTCACACACACAGGAAAACGAAATGTTATTGCCGCTTTCACCGCTAAACTTTTGGCCTTGTTATCAATCAAAAAGGAGTTAGTTAGGTTGCCCTGCCACTCCCACTGAATATGCTAAAAAGTCTATACATATCCTATATGCTATATCCACCGATTATACAATCCCCGCCCATTTTTGGTGACCATATGATCGGAAACCACGTTGCCAAGATTATAACAATGTGGACTTTTCGGCTAGCTGGCAATGTTGTTGCACCTGGTTATTATTGTTGTTTGAATGCGCGCTCGCATGTGTGTGTGTGTGCGTATTAATAGTAATCTTTTGGCTCTCTTGCTCGTCCTCTCTCCTTCTCTCTCTCTCTCTTTCTAACTTTGGAAGTTTGAAGGGAATTCAAAATTCGAGTTTCGAGGTTTGTTGGGCCCCCAAGCTCCGTGCAAGTTCAAAGTCGGCGGTAAACATGTTTGTTTGCATGCCATACCACCATCCACACGCACACACACGCACACATCCATAAATATGCATATGTAAACAAGCTTACAGCCGAACGAAGAAGTTGGAAATACAAAAATTCCCGTCACCCGGTTTCACGATTAGGAAATGCCGTCTGTCTGGCCGAGTGCCCTTCCAACGGAGCCCTTTATAGGCCACAATCTCTTGCTATTTGTTGTTTGGCGCTTTCGGTTCGTCGTGATTGGTGATTGCTCTTATCAGGTTTGTCCACTGTGCTCGGCTGAGGACCTTTGCGCTGCTAACAAAGTGACGAAATCAAAGAGTGCCTGGGGAGGGGGGGAAACGCCGTCGTGGACAGTGGGCCAAGAAGCTAGTTTTTTAGAAATTTATGAAATTAATTTAAATTTAAATTTTCATTTACAAATTATTTTCAAAATATGTATATATAATGTATTGTATAAATAATGTATTATGTATAAATATGTTTTTAATTTTTATAATTTAGACTTGTAAATATTTTCATTACAAGCCATGCAATGTCCATTAGGCCCACTGTGCGCGAGATGTTGACAAAAATTCAAATGTGCAGCGCAGTTCCAATTTGATTTGGATAGATTTCTTCTTTTGTTCTAATTAGTTCGGATATCTTTCCACTGCGTTCCGCATTTAATGGTGAAAACTATATGTGTGTGTGGGGGTGGGTGTAGATGTGCTAAAAAAAACTTTTGCGACCACGCATCCGTCGACAGCTTCTCTATTGCGCGCAGGAGGGGGAGGGGGAGGCTGGCGATGGAGTGAACGAAATGAGAAGAAGGAGAAGGAGGGAGAGCGTTGAGCGGAGAAAGGAGAAGCGAGAAGCGGGCTGTGAAAAGCCCGAAGAAATGGCAATTAGATGGCGGGCAAAGTAGTTTCCCTTCGTATATCGAGCAGTCGATATCTTTAAATCTCTCGAATAAATTCGCCGGCATTTCAGATAATCAGATGATTCCCAAAACAATATAAAAATACAAAACAAAAAGCGGAGATGACATAGAAAAAAAACTCCAAAGAAGAAAGCCCAACGAAACGACGACAAATATTTAATAAACGAATTATTCATAAAAAACCAACGAACCAGCTTAAACCAGAACAACGCTGTATTAGTGATATTGGATATATAGACCGATTGATCAGAAAGGTGACGAATTTGCTGTGTGGCTGTGCTTAAGGGTTTTCATAACTTTTAGTTTTGTTTTGTAATGATTTCGTAACATTTGCCGTTGCCGTAAACGTAACGGTTTGTTCTTGCACTCTCTCTCGCACCTATGGGGCTATGCTCGCTCTCTTTCCCTTTCTTGCCAGCGTGTTGTTGTTGTTGGTGTTGTTCTTGCGCAGTCGCTCTTGGCGATCGTCTCTCCATCGCTCTCTATCTCTCTCTCTCTTCCTATGCCTTTTTCCCTTCCGCGTGGCATTCAAAATCTGCTTTGCGCTCTGCTTTGCACCTCTCCACATTTTTGTTGTCTATATTTACGTATTGTTTTTTTTTTTTGTTCTTTTTATTTGTTACTATTAATACGCAAAAGTTCGGTTCGAAGAGGGAAAATACAAGAAAAACGACAAACACACACACACACAAATGGACACTGGCACGCGGTGCGTCTCGTGATTCCCAAAAATAAAAACAATTGAAACCTTTTCTAAATATATTTAATTTTTATAGATTTGGATTTGTTTTTTTTTATTGCAAATTCCTATTTAAACTTGAATTATATAAAACAATCATGTTTTTCCTTATCATTTGCCCTGACAAGCTTTTTTTGTTTTTGTTTTTGTTTAATAATAATTGTAAATAATTGCAGTTGCGCTTTGTACAGCGGCTGTAAATTGTTGTCTTGATAAGAACTTTTTAAATATTGGCATTTCATTTGATCATAAATTAAACAAAACAAAATAATAATATTTCAATCATAGAAATCCATTAAAATTCATTGCAAACCTATTTTATACATCTATAAATGGAGAAATAACATTCTAAACTGCATCTTATCCCTGCATCTCATTTCAGATTCTTCAATATTCAGCGAAAATGGTATCCGGTCGTCCTCTACTCTACCTGTCACTGCCCGGTGTAGCATTTATACTCGGCGTCTTTTGGTTTCGGCGTAGAAATAAAAATCGTTTAGACAAACCCGATGACGAGGACAACACGTCAACCGTAAAGGATGCGGCGGCGGCGGCGGCAACGACCACCAACGCAGAGATACGCAAGGCCAACGGTGTCCTGCAGAATGGCAAGCAGCCGCAGCCAGCGGCCAGCAAGTCAATGAACATAAATGGAACCATAGCCAACGGAAACGGAAATGGAACTAGTAATGGCAGTAGCGGCAGCAGTGGCAGCGGCAGCGGCAGCGATAGTCCAAATACGATGCTCTATGGCAAGTCGGCGCCCATCAAGATCCAAAACAATGGACGCAGCAGCTCGACCTCAATCGACTCCGAGATGCTAAAGTCAAAGATTCAGGATGCGGAGCACAAGATCCTCTGCTCCATAGACGAGGCCTTTGAGAATCTGTCGTCGCCGGTGGATTTGCCGGGTTCGGTGAATACCTCACGTTCGTTTTACAATCGCAAGACCAGCCAGAAGACCGTCGAACCGGTGGTTATCAAGGCCACGCGCACACCCAAAATATCGCCGGAGAACTCATTCCTCGACAAGGAATGCGAGCAGAACAACAACTGTGAGCCCAAGGTGGAGGCCAAGGAGGCGGCAGCCAAGGAGCAGGCGGAGCCGAAAGTGGACAGCAATGGCAATCAGAAGCGCAATGTGGATGCGGCCAGTCCATCGCTGAGCATTTGCAGCGTCCAGTCGGGTGACTCGGGCACGGGCTCCAGCCTGCCCCGATCGGAGGCGACGCGAGCCAAGACCACCTACGAGTTCCTCTTCCCCATCAGTCTGATTGGCCAGCTGTACGGACGGAAGCGGGCATTCATTAACCAGATCAAGGCCAAGACTTTGGCCAGTGTGGCGCTCAGCAAGAATCCGTATGTGAGCAAGTTGCGCATCTGCACCATTGAGGGCACGGAGAGCGAGATTGATGCCGCCTTGGCCATGATCCGTCAACGATTGCCGGCCAAGCGGTATCCCAACTTTACCATGCAACGCATCCACTTTGCGCTGCCGCAGACCATAGTTCCTCTTTCCACGGAAAGCCTGTACAACCTCCAACTGAAACTGTTCGAGGGCATCAATAACGATGTGGTGGTGAGTGCCGTGCTCTCGGGCTCGCATATTTTTGTCCAGCATCCACTGCATCCCTCGCATATGTCGCTGCCGATGCTGCAGAAGCAGCTATACGATAGCTACTCGACCATCGATGCGCCGCAGCTGCCCAGCCTCGAGATCAGTGCCGTCTGCGTGATCCCCATCAATGGGGTGTGGTATCGTGTACATATTGTTGACACCGATGCGGAGGATGAGGAACACTGTCTGGTTAGGTTCCTTGACTTTGGTGGCTACATGAACGTTAGCTTCTCATCGCTGCGTCAAATACGCACAGATTTCATGAGTGTGCCCTTCCAGGCCACCGAGTGCATTCTGTCCAATATTGAGCCCATCGGTGAGTGTGATTCAATTTCAATTTAATGCTTTTTCAATTCCGATATTCATGCTGTTTTTTGTGTAGATGCGGCCTGGTCCCAAGAGGCAGCCGAGATCCTCAGCAAACTTACCAAAGGCATTGTCTTGCAAGCACAAGTCGCCGGCTACAATAGTCACAACATACCAGAAATCTATTTATTCGCATCCCTAGGCCCAAATGTGAGTAAACGGCGGCTTAAAGGATCGATATGGCGCTGCTGCTATAAGGATATAAAAATCTATATTTAAATTAATCGACATTCTGTTTGCTATCGGTTTATCGGTTTAAAATATTTGTAAACCGATAAAATAATAATTTGTTAATATTTTAACGTTAATTATCAATGTTTTCGATATGATATTGAGATAGATATTGTTGATATATAATGTTACCTAAGCAGCAGCCGCCACATTGATGCGAGAGAGATGGCGGCATATATATATGGGCGGGAAACGGAGCAGGATAGCAAATGTCGAGAACCAAGTTCTATAAATTACAACAAAGAAAAAGGAAGTTAAAGTTCTTTAAGTTTTGCCCTTGCAGTTTGCTATTTTAAAATCAGCAGCAAGCTTTCCTTGTTGAACTGAACTTGGCTTCCTTTTCTTTTGTTGTTGAAAATCAACCTTAAATAATTGTATTTTCTTGTTTTTCCAGAATGTAATTTTTATCAATAAGGAACTGGTCGCTAGAAATCTCGCGAAATGGGTGGAGATGCGTGACTAACAAATCAAGCAAAGAAACAAAAAAAACTACATTACAACAACAACAACTGAATGCTTCAACAACAACAACAACAACAAGGAGACGACGAAGAAGAAATCATGCTACTTGGAGGATTAAAAAGCTTGAGCAAATAGCATAAAGCTTGCAAGCGGATTCCAATTACCAAATTGTTTCGTTAAGTTGTTTAGAAAGCGACTGAGAGAGCCTAGAGAGAGTGCAGCCCCATCCCCTATATATATATATATAATCATACATAACACCATATAACACACACACGCATATATATGTATAAGACTAGCACACCTAACAAGCCAACAACTAAACCCAAACACACAACACACACACACACAACAGGCAGAGTCAAGTGCGAGGCCCAGGATTGGCAGTGAGCTAGTGGGAATGGGAGTTGGGTTAGGTGAGGCGTCCCTAGGGGATCGGTTCGGTTCGGATCTAGTTCAGCTGTGAGGGGGTAGCTGCCTGCAGGCCTGCAAATTAAGAACCGCTTAAGATATTACCATACTCAGTTTATAAGTACATAGTTTACATACATATAAATACCTCTAGTGTAAGTAGTTTTTATAAATGTAACAAGAAAAACAAACAAAATGCAAAACACGAAATACACACAAAAACAAACTAAACTAAAAGTATATAAAAATATCAAGCAAGGAAGAAAATGTATCAAAAAAACAAAAAAAAAAAAAGAGAACAAAAGTAAATGAGCAAGACAAAGGCATGTATGTATATGTTTTGGCAAAGAAAGCTAAGAAAATGCGAGGAAATCTAAAAAAGCCACAGTTTTTTGTTTTAATTTTAAAGATATTTTGGTTGTAAATATATATATATATATATTATAGGAGGTTTTTTATAGATACATTTTATATATCGGAGCAAATTGATGAGGATAATGTCTATATAACGGATCATTTAATTACCCCTTTGTTTTTAAATTCGTATTCATAGTGAAAGCACTCAAGCCGTGACAAGTACAACAATATAAATGTCCGAATAGAAAGCAGAAGGCCAGAGACGAAAAGGGGAGGCAGCACATTGATAAAACCAAAACACCAGACACATCCAGTACCCAAAAGGGAAGCAAACACTAAGAAGCAGCCGCACTAAGCCACAGAATGCCTAAACTAAACTAACTGAAACAAAAAATACAAAACAAAAGCAAGTTAATATATAATTTGTATATGCGTGTGTGCCATTGTTAGTCAAGAGAGATGGAGAGAGAGAACCTTGGGAATATAACAATTTAAAGAGAATCCATTGTAAATATAAACCAAATCAAGCAAAAGTTATAATCATAGCCCTGTTAAAAGGAGTGAAGAAACCTCTAAATGCCTTGCTTTCCCATGACTCTTTTTAAAAGTCTCTTAAAAACCTTAACTCTAAATCTTAAATCAATGAAGCAATGAGACAAGGAATCAAGTAAACTATTTAATATAAGGCAATGTCTCAATGCCCACAGAGCTACCAATTCTGGGTCTAAAAAATGCACTCTATAATCAGTAACACACTAACCAGCCGCATACCAGAAAAAATCATGTTAAACATATTTATTTTGTTGAAAAAAAAAAGATTATTTGCTACTCCTACCGCTGCCTTCCACACTGTAGTGCAAATTCTTTTAATGTCTTCTTAGTTATTCGCTCCTCTAAGACTTGAATTGAGAGTAACAAAACAAAACAAAACAAAACAAAAATAATAATAATAAAATGAGAATGTTTACCAATTTAGTTTATGGTTATTATTGGTTAATTAATTATGTAAACAAATATTATTCGTATTCTAGGTCAAAGTCAACCTTACATTTAATTTAATTTAATTCTCTCGATTTCATGGTAGCCACTTGTCACTTGTACAATTGTTGATAAACTGATTAGTTGATAATGCTTAACTGACATAGCGATAAATATAAAAAACAAGAAAGCAACAGCAACTGCAAGAGTAGTAAATAATCTTAGTTGATCCCCAGAAAGAGTTGTCCTTCGTCCTTTGTGTGTGTGGTACTTCTTTAAACCCTTTTTTTTTTTCTTTTCTAGTAATGCCGCGAGACAGAGTTACGAATAAGATTTAATTTATAGACGCATTCAAGTGAGAATAATTTACAAATCTAGTTATTAACTAAGTATAATGCAAGTACATTAAAAAATAAAACATTATTGAAAAGTAAATCATTTGTGTGTTTCTCTGCGATATTATCCTTTATCTTTGTTTAGAATGGAAAACAGCATGTCGTTTACAATAACAACATCTAAACAGCAATCAACATAAAAGTAATGAAGAAACTGGCAATTTCTTGTCAGTTTTTTGGGGAATTAAAAATGCAAAATGTTGTTTTAGTTGTGGCTATGGTTTTTGTTGTTGTTGCGCCTTCGTTCTTTGGCATTTTCAGTAGAAATTCGTTAATTTAAAGTTTTCAGATACGAGGCGAACAGAAAGCAGTAGCAAGCGACTGGAAACTGTTATAAAAACGTGGCCAAGTTTCTTTAATTCACTTTTGTGTTTTCCATGGAATAATGGGATCGTAAATAATTCATAACTAAGCCAACAAAAAAATATATAAATATCGCCAGATAGCAAAATTTGAAAATATGAACGAAAGGCGGTTGACTTAACGAAACGTTCAGCAAAGCATCACACTGCTTGTCAAACTACTTGGCACTGCTTGGTAAACTGCTTGGCACTGCATTATTAACCAGCCAAATCGGTTATATCGGATCTAATTGAATGAAATGCACCTTCGCCCGCCAATAATCGAATTGCCAACTGCTCCAACAGGTAGTACTCGCAGTTGGTGCGGATAGCCATGTGGCAGACTCACACTCTGGTAGGGCGAGATCCACAGAGCCATTGCTGAAGTAGCCTGCTGCTGCTGGCGTTGCTGGTGCTTTTGCAGGTGTGCCAGCATCTGGTTGTGGTGTCATTTCCGTTTCCGTTACAGATCAGCCTTGAACTTTCACCAGATAGACAGAGATGGCAATACAGAAATAAGATAGTGAGAAAGAGAGGCAGACAGAGCGAATAATCTCATATTTAGCACACTTTCAAAACCCAAAACACAAAAAAACGAGATTCTGGAATAATGAAAAATAATACATAAATAATATAATTAATTATTATTTTCACTTATCTATACTTTGATGTACTGCCCAAAATAGTATGCTACAAAAATTGGACCCCGACCGGCATGGAAACAAGTATGATGCTATTAAAAAAATAAACAATAATCAAACAAGAAAGAAAGCTACTTTCGGCTCACCGAAGTTTGTATACTCTTGCAGAATTTAAACTAAAAATTAAAACCGAAAATCTGGAATAATATTTAGTTGCCAAATCTCAAATTTGATGAAAATATGGTTTGAAAAAAAAAACAAATGTATTACCAACTCTATATTTATATACACGATATTATAAATTATATAATACTATTATACCTTTGATAAATTACTAAATCAATTTATGAATTTATTTATTTATTTATGCTTAAAAACAAAGTTCAATAAAATGAAGATAAAAACAGGAAAGGAAGCTAATTTCGGCTCACCGAAGTTTGTATACCCTGTAAACAAAAAATTAACAGAGCGTTATAGCTAAATGAGCATCACTGGCAGTAAGTGAAATGTCACTGTCAGTGATGCTTCTTTACCTATAAAGCTCTCTAGGTCAATAATATTATAATACCCAGCAAGAGTCTGAAAAAAGAAGAGAAATAAAACCAGAGCTGCTTTTAGCTGGACAATTTGGGGAGTTTATTTATCAATTTCGTTGATTTTCTCTTGTTTCTGGGAAAGGGAATTTCTTTTTAAAAATAATTGCATAAATAAGATGTAATCGTAAGATGTGTATTTTCGGGTTTCGAAGGATCTAACAACTACAAGAAGTACTACATAAACACACTCGCACCCACTCGCACGCACACACGCACACACACCAAACACACATTGGCAGGCACACTCAATTCAAAATTTTCAAAGGGAGGTTCGATCAAATCAAGGCATCCATCGTTCCACATTCATCACGGCCGCCAGCTCTCTTGGTGCAGATCCTTAGCGTCTTCTCTTGTGATTCCCCCTGGCCTGCTACCGCTTTCTTCTTTTCCCCGCCCTTTCTTTTCCTTTTCGCCTCTTTTATAAATACATTTCCAATGTCCAACAACAACAATCGAATTCTCATATGTGTATAAATATATCTATGCTTAACGCTCTAATTTACAATTGTATTCTCTTGCCTGTCCTCCACTAAAATATCTATCATATATATATAGTATCTGCTGGGGATGTCTAGTTTATCTATTTATTTTGTTTGTTATTTTTTTTTGTTGGTTTTTGTTGGTTTGAGAAGAAAGCTTTTCAATTTGTCGCACTCGCCACAAACGGATTAATAATGATCTCTTAGGGAGCTACGATTTCGAATTCCTTTAGAATGGAACACAGAGGCCACCGGTTGAGAGGCACCGAGAACACCGATCAATTTGATTGTTTCTGTGGTTTAAGGGGTTTGCTTTCACATTCGCATATTTGCATTTATAATTTGTGTTTCTTGTATTTGTTTTTTTTTGTATATAATTTTTGTGTATATTTTTATCTTTTGTTCTGTTTCTCCATGTAAATATGTACAGTTTGAGAGTTAAATGTTAGGTTTCTATATAATAATAATCATCTGTTCGTTCTGTGACGGTGACTGTGTGTGTGTGGTGTGTGTGGGGTGTGTGTTTGTGTATAGATGCTGATGCGAGACATAAATGTTTATAAATTAAGAGTCTACAATATAAACAAATCGTAATCTAGGCGCGGGATTGGATTTCTAGCTGCTAGGTGTGTGTGTGGTCTTATGGGGGGGATCCTTGCTTGCATCTTCGCTCAACTTCGGTTTGGCCACAATTAATTTGTGCTGCTTTTTGTTTTTTAAATTAAAGTGTAAGTGTGGGGGTGTGTGAGTGTGTTGTGTTATGCTGTGGGTTTGTGTCTGTGTCGTTTCTTAAAAACTATAAACCGAATTTAGCTTTAGCAATTTTGGTATCTATAATACACGAATCGCAAGTGAATATGCCCGTAAATCTAATCAAAAAATATATAGTATTACGATCTACAATAATAAGAGTAGAGTATAAGTGTGTATCGCTAACTCTAGCTATCCGTATCTGTATCTGTATCTGTATTCATATCCGTTTCCGCTCGCTCAAAGGATAATCGTATTCGCTGCCCCCTCTCTTTCTCTTTCTCTTCTTTTTATACACAAACAACGTTATGTAATCTAAGAAATTATCTTGATTCTCTCATCTGTCGTGGTTTGGTCTTCGTCTATCACTTAGCCTACTTTCAGCAGCCAACTATGGTCGCCTATGGAGTTTTGAGATATATCATCCATCGCCGCCATCGGTGGGTCACCGCGCGCCGTTTAGCTGCTGGTTGATCCTGCTGCTCCGCCTGGTGCCCACCACCGTTGGCCATTGCTTACGCCGTCATCAGTCCTTGCCGGAAGAGCCACCGCCGCCCATATCACCCATAGATCTGCTACCGCCATTGCCGCCGCCGCCTCCCTGCGGGATTACGGTGAGGCTCTTAGGTATCTTCGACATGGCATTATCGATGAGCTTCTGCGTGTGCTCCTGCAATTGGTTCAGCTTGATTGGATACAGGCCACCGCTGCCGCCCTTGTGCTCGCTGTTGCCCCCACCAGCTGCTGCTGCTGCTGCTCCGCCGCTGCTCGTCGCCGTGGCCGGTTTGGGCATGAGATGTGGCAACTTGCTGGCGGAGTTTCCTGCAGACCCGATGCCGCTGCCGCCGCCGCCGCCGCCATTATCGATGAGCTTATGCTGGTGCTGCTGCTGCTGCTGCTGTTGTTGTTGCAATTGATGCAGCTTAATGGGATACATGCCACCGCTGCCGCCCTTGTGAACGTTGTTGCCCCCACCAGCTACTCCGCCCACACCGCCGCTGCTCGTCGCCGTGGCCGGCTTGGCCGTGAGATGTGGCAACTTGCTGGCAGAGTTCCCGGCAGAGCCGACGACGCCACCGTTGCCATTCAGCAGATACTGATTTGGATCCGGAAAGTTCTTCCACAGCCAGGAGTTGTTGCTGTTGTCCAGCGGCACCTGGCTGCCCATCTGCGGGTTGGTAAGCGGCGGCATCGGTTTGGGCGCCAGTCTGGCCAAACGTACTGCCGATCCGGCAGCTCCTGCCGCTGCCACTCCTCCTGGCTGCAGGGTGGGCATATGTTGTTGCTGCTGATGCTGCTGCTTTAGCTGTTGCTTCTGGTGCTGCTTCTGGTGCTGCCTCTGTTGCAATTGCTGGATCAGGTCACGCGCCGACAATTGCTTGGCCACCTTCACCATTCTGGAGAAGTTCGAATCATTGGGAGGGTGGCCGCCCAATTGCTGCTGCTGATGTTGCTGCTGTTGCTGCTGTTGCTGCTGCATTTGAGCGTGCTGCTGATCGGACGGCTTTTGCTTGGCGTTGGCCTTTAGCATCTGGTCGCGCAGGAGCTTCTCACGGCGCAGAATGCACATGCGGTTGTAATCGAAGATCGATATGAGGTATGGCTTGCCGCCGGACTGCACCTGCACCAGGGCAGGCAATCGCCGGCCGTCGGCCGTCTGGTAAAGTGCATGCGACTTGTTCGGCACCTGATCTTCCAGCGGTATCAGCGTCGGCTTCCAGTTCTTGCTCTCGTGCCGCTCCTGTGGCGTCAGTGTGTCCGGCAGCTTGACCACATTGGGTGGCGGTGCTGCTGCTGCTCCTGCTGCCGCGCCAACTTCTCCCCCGACGCGACCACCGACACCCGCTTCAGCACCGGTCGCAGCCCTTGTCCGCCTCATGATATTCTCCGCCTGTCCCTGCAGGCGTGCCATCTCCATCTGCTTCTTCATCTTTAACGCATCGATGAGAGCAGTTTTCATCCTTTCTTCCTCCTGACAGATTATCGCAAGCTTTCTTCTGTCATCTTCGGTCATGGCAGTGGGGAAGGAAGCGCTCTTGCTATCATGACGCTCCTGCGGCAGCTTAACAGCATTGGGTGGCGGCGCTGCTCCTGCTGCCGGTCCTCCACCGGCCGCAGCACCTGCCGGTAAGCGCGGCAGCTGTAGCCTCTTGCCATGCAGATTGTCCAGCAGGCTGGTCGATGCCGTCGATGATGTTGAGGCTGCTGCTGGAGCAGATCCGCTCGTCCGCCGTCGCTGCAGGCTTATCAGCTCTGGCGGCGAGCTGAGCAGTTGGGCCACATTGGATTCCTTCTGCGAGCCACCAGTGGTAGCATTGCTTCCAGCACCCGGTCCCTGCGAGGAGGAGGCGGTCAGCGGCACGATCTCCACGGCCGCCTTGTTCATGCCCAGGAGATTGGTCTTGAGGATGCTGCGACTGTTGCCACCGACCAGCACCAACGGCGGTGCATCCTTGGACTGGGCAGGCACTGCTGTGCTGACGGCGAAGGCAGACTTGGCGACCACTGCCTCCTCTTGGGAGGATGCGGCGATTAACGAGGAGCTGGAGGTGGAAGCCGGAACCGAAGACGAACCGGCTTTGCTCGAGCCCAGCAGCGACTTATCCTTGGGCCGAGCTATGATCGTGACCGCATTGGAGCTGAGCTGCTTGGTTAGCTTATCGACAGAGACCGTCCTGAGGCGTTCCAATGGCGTCACCGCCTCCGTCTCGCTGTCATCCAGGACCGTTGGTACTGCATTTCCATCCTCGCCGCCAAGGCCGCCGCCGCCGCCGTCATCATCATCATCGTCGTCGTCGTTGAGCTCCACGAGCGGTATGACAGGATTTATGGACGATGGCTGATCCGCTGAACTGGCCGCCGCCGCCGCCGCTGCTGCCGAGGAAGTTGCGTAGGGCGTGGTGAGAGCGGTGGCCAAGACACTGCCGCCAGTCGATTGAGGTATCCCGCTGCGCTTGCTGGAACCAGAGGCAGAGCTAAAGCCACCGCAGTGGCCATGATCGAAGGAGTTGAGACGCTGGCGCACTGTCTCGGTGTAAACGGTGGCATTGGATGATGCATGGGCGGCCAAGACGAGATCCCCGTTGCGATAGTACTTCTCCAGGAGTATCAGGTGACGAAGAAAGGAGCTCTGGTTGCCGTACGGCTTCTGCAGCTCCTCCCAGAGGCGGCGCGTCGGCTCGTCATACTGCAGGAAGGTCTGCACTCGCGTCCAGCCCTCGGGCGTGCGTTGGCTGCTGCTGCAGCCGAACGGCACCTTGAACTGCACGCCCAGCTCCTCCTCGCCGTGGAAGAGTTCGCGCATCGATATGTTCGGATTGCCGCGCAGTACATTTGAAATGTCTGCCCCAGATCCACTGCCGCCTCCTCCTCCTCCTCCGCTGCTAG
The DNA here is from genome assembly GCA_035046345.1 of Drosophila birchii. NCBI lineage: Eukaryota > Metazoa > Arthropoda > Insecta > Diptera > Drosophilidae > Drosophila > Drosophila birchii. Next base: position 5,115,850 of record JAWNOA010000043.1, on the reverse strand, counting down.
CTGCCGCGTCTGTTGTCGCAGAGCCTGTCGTTGCCGCATCCGCTGCTCCCAGATTCTGCTGGAGGATAGCCTGCAGCTTGGACATCTGCTTGCTACTGTCCAGCGGCGTCATCGAGGAGCTGCTCGAGTTGGAGTCGGTGTGTCCGTCATCGTCCACCACCATGGGTAACTCGGCATCCTCGTGACCGCCGGCTGGTCCTCTCTCCGCTTCAGCGGCACTGGGCGCTTCCTCCTCATCTGCCTCGGACACCTCATGGCTGCCATCCTGCAGATTGTGCACCTTGAGGAGCCTAGAAATTACATTTTACGGGCTTATTTCAATTTCAAATCATATTTATTGGGCCCATGCTCACCTCTTTCTGTAGTTCTTGACGAACTCTGCCTTCTGGGACTTGGTGCTGTCTGGCGGCTTCATCAGCAGATTGGCAAAGTAGCGGCACAGCTTGCAGACGGCGGTGCCCATGCCCAGCTGCACCGGAATACCCATCTCGGCCAGCGCCTTCTCCAGCCGATCCGTGTCCTGCTGAGAGAAATATATACAGACTTTTAATATGCTGTAAAAATATGGCACACGGCAAGGAGAGCACATACCGTGGTAATGTTGTACATGTGGTTCTTGCCCAGCCGCCGCTTGCAGAGAACGCAGCCGGAGAACTGGATGACCGTGTTGTAGTGCGCCTCGCATAGCCACACGTTCGAGGTGCCGGCGGGTATCTCTAGACTGAGCTGGAACTTCTTTACGCTCTTTCGTATGCACTTGCGTCGCAGCGAGTGTCCTGCCCCCTCGACGCAATCCTTAACGGCGCAGGCACGATTCGGTCCACTGCTGCCGCTCGTTCCGGCTCCGGTTGCCATTGCATCACCACCCGCTGCCTCTGGAATGACGCCGTGTTCGCCGGCAAAGTGCTTTTCCAATGCGGCAGCCGCCGCGGAATTGCCAACGCCGGTTTCCAGGTGACCTGGAGCCGAGAGACGCTTCTTGTAGGAGGGTGCATTGGCTCGACGATCCACATGCCGGAAGCAGGCGTCGCACAGGCAATTGTCAACAGTCAGCTTCTCTTCATCTGCCAAAAAGAAGGTGGTAATAAATTAAAATTCAATTATGTGGCTTCGAATCAAGCAAAAATACGTACTGGCTAGGATCTTCTGCTGCCTCTCGACGGACTTGATCTGGCCGACATGGCAGGGCGTGTCGTAGAGTCCGAATTTCCCGCTACAATAATAGCACTGATCCTCGCACAGCCTTCCCGGGTGAAACTTGAACGATGAGGCCTTTTCCGGTATCAGAATCTTCTCCTTCTCATCCTTTTTAACCATCTGATAGAAGCCATGTTCCGTCTGTCCCTGGCCCTCCGAATGCGACGAATCTGTAATGGTTTAAAAGGGGTTTTCTGCTATAATCTCTGCTTTTTAAGCAAGTGTTGCTTGCTGGTGTCCGTTGGTGTGTTTTGTCCGCTTGAAAAGGGGATATTGGATGTGGATGTGTGGATGAGGGTGTGGGATGACGATGACGGTGCCATATGTACAGTGCTCGAGAGATTGATGGGGGAGTTTGAATTACAACATCCCGAATGTATGATATGAGAGGGAAATCAAACCAAACGCAAAGAGGGAGAAGTTGTATAATAATTCCTAAACAAGATAAAGCTTCGTTTTCTTCGGTTTGGTTTGAGTTTAATTTCCCACAAGCTCTAATCTTTAGCTAGGGATTGAAGGTTATATAGATATATCGACACTGTATTGATGTTCGACGCAAAAGTCTATATATAAATCGATATTTTAACGTTGCGATCAGTGGATGTGCCATAAATGCATATGCTATTTCGCATGTCGGACAAAAATAACCGAAAAATTAAGAAAATATATCACATTATCAACAATATCAATATTTAAATGTTAAATGCATAAATTTGCAATATTTTTGATCGAATTTCTCTCTCTCTCCTTCCTATAATGCGTATATACATCCCTAGCCCAAAGCTTGAACTTGGAATCTGTGAAGCGAGCGCACAATTCTGAGCGAGATCTGATCTATACGCACTGTACTGGACCGCTGAGTGGCTGTGGTTACCGTGCGCGGAGGAGGCTACCGCCGAGTGGTGGTTGTTAGTTGAACTGAAACGGTTATTGGTCTTGCGGCCGGGATTACCCGTAGTTACACTGGACTTGGTCGCACCTTCGTTCTGCAAATGAAAAAAGGAAAGAAATCTCTTTAGTGGCGGATAGTTGGAAAATTAACTGAAAAAATCAAACCCACCTCGTTCTGTATGGTGTAGTACGAGTCCTCAGCGTGGGCGCCATGATGGTCGGCGGATCGGTCGGCGGCACCATGACCGCGAGCCCGACCTTTTTGGAATGTCATCTTGAGCGATTGGCGGCGTACGCCGGCCACTCCACCAGCACCGGCTCCTGTTCCGGAGCCCAAAACGCCGCTTGATTTACGCGTGGCACTGCCCACCGAGGAGGAGGATGTAGAGGAAGTGGAGGAGGTACCGCCGCTGCCGCCGCCGCCACCATGGATGACCGTCCCTGTGGGCAGGCCACTGCTGCCGCCCACTCCGCCATTACTGCTCCTATTTAGCTTGATTACTGTTTTCAGGGTGCCGCTAGATTCGACTTGGGTGGCACTACTGCCGCCACTGGGTCCACCGCCTCCCCGCGCTCCCTGTCGCTTGTGCTGCTGGTGATGGTGAAGGTGCTGCTGGCCATGCTGATGATATTGTTGCTGCTGTTGCTGCTTCTGGTGTAATTGTGCTTGGCGCGTGTGCGCCTCCTGCAGATCTAGACGCCTCTGTTCGGCGGCCTGATGCGTCAACAGGCCCAGGTTGTGCAGATGGATCTCTTGTTCCCGGCGCAACTGTTGCTGCTGCTCGTCGCCGACGCTGTCGCCGAGTGACTCCTCCTCCTTCTTGCCATTCGCCTTCTCCTCCTTTTCGACCTCCAGCTGCAGCGCCATCTTCAATGGCGGCAGCTCCGGCTTCTGTTCGGCAGCCATCACCGCCAGTGGCTTCTCCTCCTCGTTGTCCTCCTCCTTGAGTGTCAGTGGTATATCAACCGCCACGACGAGACCTTCGGCGGCGCCACCGCTGGCCATATCTGCCGGCGATGTGGACAAATTCTCCTTGTTCTCCTCGGGACAACAGTCGTCCGCTACCGTGGCATCCGCACCGGCAAGGTGCTCGGCCAATAGCTGCTCCGCCTGCTGCTTAATATCGATATAGGATTCATCCACCTCCATGGCCACCATTTCGTCTACGGGTGACGGATCGTCGCCATCACTTTTGGTTTCAGCTAAAATGACATCCGCGGCGGGTAACTGTTGGCTCAGGGCATTGCCACTGGCGTCGAGGACACCCTCCTTGGCCAGTTCCTCCATTATCTCGTGCTCGAAATCATCGTAGTCAACGGGCTTTTGTTGTGCCTCTGGCTCCTCCTGATCATCTAGCTGAACAAGCTCATCGGCGAGTATTTCGTCGCCGTTGACTAAGAGGCTGCCGCTGCCGCTGCCCCCTTCCTCGTCTACCAGAAGCACCTCATCGACGCCGCCGCCATCAGTGCTATCATCCAGACGCAGTTGGCCTGCCTTCAGCGATGTATCCGAATGTGTGGAGATCTCCAGGTCACCACCATCAATCTCTCCTTCCTGCGTATTCTCAGCGGTAGCGCAGTCTGCTGTAGGTTCAGGCCCACCTTTCTCCGCTTTCTGTTCCAGTGTGTCCTCAACCTTGGCCGGTTTCACTTCTGTTTTCAGCTCGAACGATGGGGACTCAGCTGGCGTGTTTATAAGTACGTCCCCGTCCCCGCAAGCAGCCGTCTCAACAACGTCTGCCTCTGCTTCGGCAACATTGCTGGTCCCGCTGACCGTTTGCACAATCTCGCCAAGCTCCGGATCCTTCTCGATGCCCAGGTTGTTCTCGAGAAATTCTGGCTTCTTGTAGAACTTTCGTACGCTGACAGCGCTCACACCCTCGCTAATCATCTCCGGACTGAGCGATGGCGCCTTCCCCACTGCTGTGGCTGGCTTTGATGGGGATTCAACGGATGATGATGATGCTCCTACAGCCGCTGCTGACGTTGGTGACTCCTTGACTTTCGTTGCCGACGCTGATGACGTGGGGTCAGCGGGCGGCTTGTTGATGCTGGTACTGCTGGTGCTCTCCGTGTCCACGGTAAGCGGCTCGATGCAGGAGGAGGAATGACCATTGGCCGAGGAGGAAATTGAGGCAATTGAGGCAGCCGAAGTTGAGGGCAGGCTCTCTGTTAGCAGACTTTCGTCAAAGTCCGGCGTCAGCTTCTCCTGCTTGATGTCAGCGGCAGCCAGCAGCAGATCGTCCATGGACGAGGCCATGCTATCCTTGGAGTCCTCGTCCCCGGCACCGCCCTGCGAGCTGGGTGCCAGCGAACTGGCCGATGTAGTCTTCCGAGTGCTGGAGCCCACGCGTCGTCGCTTTGGTGGCGCCGGTTCCTGCGCCACAATTCCCGGCGAGCCGGCCTTACTCAGTCGCGTGGCTCGCGTCGTGGCCGCCGACGGCGTTGCCGGCGATGTGGAGTTTCTGTTCTGCGGGCGACCCCGCCCCCGCCGGCCAGATGAGGCCGGTGCTGGTGCTGGTGCGGGTGTGGGTGTGACTGCTTGCGATGATTGGGAGCCGACCTCGCTGGCGTCCATAGGCTCCTGCTTGATGGCTCCTGCCAGAGCCGCGGCTGCATCCTCATCGTTCGTTTCTCCTATATCCTCTGTCTTGACCACCACCAGCACCTTGCTGTACTTGGCTGCACTGCTGGCTTCCGGATCAGCGACAGGATCAGCGTCTTCGGATCGCTTTCGCTTTGTTGCTGGCACCACAGCAGCCGCTGGCTTCTTACGCCTTCCGCGGGCAGGCGGCAGCGGTGGTGGCTGCTCTGTCGCGCCTGAGGATGTGCCAGCGGCGGCGGCGGACAAAGAGGCGGCTGAGAAGATGGCCCCAACTGTGGAGGATTGACGACGATTGCGAGTGACGCGGGTGTTGTTTGCCTGCTCCTGTGCATGAGATTTTCGAGTGACACGGTTGCAAGTGGTGGGCGTTACCGGCTCCTTCTCTTTCTCCTTTTCCCTCTCCTTCTCCTTCTCCTTCTCCTTATCCTTGTCTTTTATGTCTTTGTGGTCTTTTTCGTCCGTTGCTGGCTGGGACTCTTGGGATTCGCTGCCCGCTGCGGCGAGTGACTCCTCCTTGAGTGGCAGCTCTGCTGTCGCCTCCTCGGACTTGACTTCTTTGGCTTCTTTCAGATCCTTGATAGACTTGCGTCCGCGTATGACGGGTGCCAGCGAACGATCCATCGAGCTCTTCGGCTGGCCTCCCTGTGTTGTTGTTGCCTCCTCGTCCAGTGCAGCGTCGCTACTGTTAGCCTCACGCCGCGAGGTTGTGGGCGAGCTGAGGAGCAGTAGAGGCGACGAGTGCCTGGTGATGCGCACGCTCTTGATCGCCACACCATCGCTGGTGGGCGTTAGAGTTGGCGTTGGCGTGCGTCTAGTTGTTGTGGCTGTGGCTGTGAGGGTCTTGGGTGCCGGGGAGGATTCCTTGGCATCCTTGGTGTCCTGATCTTTGTCCACTTCAGCATCAGATGTCGCTACAATCTCAGCATGCGTTGGAATTGGCGATGATGCCTTGGCGCTTGGACTAATGGCTAGCTCTTCGCCGACGCCCGTTGAGGACTCTTCGCTGCTGGCCGGATTCTCCACGTCCTCCAGGGTGGCCGTGGCAGTGGCAGCACCACCAGCACCACCACCGCCTGGCTTCCGGCTGGACATCCTCGAGAGGCCCTGGGCAGCTGCTGCCGACGTTGCTGCTCCTATGATGACCGCCGCTGCTGTACCGTTGCCGTCGCCTCCACGTACTGTTCCTGGTGCTGCTGCTGCTGCTGCTGCTCCTCCTCGTCGTCCTCCACCTGCAGTTGCTTCTTCTCCTCCTCCTCTGCGCGAGCCGATGCTGATTGTTGCCAGTTCGTGTCGCAGTGATTTGGTCCCATTGGTTGACTGTGATGTCGAGGATTACCTGGAAAGAGTAAAGCGGACTCACATTACTAATCCGCCGTGTGGTTCTTACAAAGAGAGGGAGAGAGCGAGAGGAAATGAGACATAGAGGAGAGAGCGAGCCAGAGGGAGAGGGAGAAGTAACTCAATCTGGAAGTAGGTCGTCGTCGCAGTTCTCTACTTGCCATGTTTCACATTCTTGGCCTATTTTCATAGCTTAACCCAACTCTAAACACTAAATAAACATTTTAAGAGACCTCCAAGACGCCTCTCTGGCCAAGGTCCAAAGAGCATAATCCTGGCGGCTTACATTTTAACAGAAAACACAGGGGACAAGGCAAGAGAATTAGTTTTTAAATGCATTTTTTTTAGCAAATAAAAGTTATTTTCATTGTTTTAAGTTTACTTTTTCTGTTAAAATTCACTTTAAAATGATAAATAAATAATATACATTATAAACTTAAATGATTCTAAAGAGGTTCCTTCTTTTTTATAAGATAAAAGTTGTCTATAGAGGTCTCGTTCGTTCTCAAGGACCTCAAGGAATATCCAATTAAGAAGACCCATAGTAATCAGGCTTCAGGCTTACGTTTTCCAAAATCCAAAATCCAAAGCCGAACCAAGACCGAAAACTAAAGACCGATCACTTTTATGGCCCTGGCTTTTGGCTTTCACCTGGCTCAAAGGCAAATCCCCGCTCTCGGCCGCACTAATCCCCGGCGATCAGGACTCTCGGCCAAACTGCGACTAGAACATTAAACATGCTTTTGCGGTTTACCAGCCATTCAGTCAGTCGCTGCTCCTCTCTCTCCGCCGGCGCCGCTTCTACCAATTCTAAAAAAACAAGTTTTGGCAGCAGCAGCTGGGAGCTGATGCGAGAATGCGAGGAAAGCGAAACGGAGCAAGCGGTGCGGTGTGGAGTGGAGTGGAGTGGGGCAGGCGAAGAAGCGAAGAGAAGCTAAAGAATTGATGGGCACACGTTGAATTATCCTCAAATTGGTTAAGTATCCTGTTTCGGCTTCTGCTTTGGCTGCTGGCTGCTTCCCAGTGGATTCTGACAGGCGCCATTTTAGTGTGCCCAGCCAGCAGGAGTAGGAAAGAGGCAGCACGCACTTATGGAGGTTGAGGGAGTGAAAGAGAGAGCGACCTTCGGCTGGGATTTGATTTCGCCTTTGGGAATTGCAGTTTGCACCGGCGGAAAACGCAGGCAAAACAATCGCTGCTGCTGCTGCTGCTGCTGCCGCCGTCGCTGCTGCCACCACCCTCCATGGAAAATGCGAAACACCACTGACAGCGAGCGATGGCAACAAAACAGACGAATAAAGGAAGTAAAAGCGAATCGCAAATAACAAAATGAAGACCCGAGAGCAATATCGATGTGTGTATACGGCAGAACCCACACAATTACAAAAACACACGGCACAGTGTGCAAAAACGCTGCGATTGTAAACACTAAAAACCGAGTGAAGCAGCGGCCGAGGAAGCGGACCGCCGCTCTCTGGCTAAAGGAAGTGGGGGCCGCCGTAGCAGAAACGGAAACTGGCCGCACAATTTTCACAAAGCGGAAAAGTGTCAAAGAATTGGCAGAGTTGGCAACATCGCGTCTCGCGGCTCTCTCTTCCCTCTCTTGCACACGGACAGAGGCACACACGCACAAGCACACCAATACACCAAGGTTTCGGTTCGGCAAAAAAGAAAAACCGTGGAAACCGTTCTGTCTTCGGAGGGGCAGTTGCAATCAAACGGGGGGGGCGGGCGGGGGGTGCGGCGGAAAAGCCAGAACAGTGGGGCACACACAAGCACGAACAAATTTTGGGTGGCGTTGAAGTTTTGGGCTTATGAATTTTACGCTTTTCTTTCAGTTTTCTTTCGCATGACGCGCGAAGCGAACGGGCACGAGAAACGAGCACGAAACGAGATACACGAGAGGCACGAGAGAACACGACCGAAGCGAACAGAAACACACACACGAAAGCAACGCGTTACTTACTTAATTCTCTTTCGGCTCAGTTGTCCATTTGCGAATTTTCCGCATTCATTTTTGCATTCTCGCTTTTGTTTGCATTTGCATTTGCATCCTGCGATCCAACTAACTTGGCGGCTCAATCGCAATGCCGCCCACACAACCGATCGAACGAATCAACGAACGAACCAACTGCGCCCAGTCAGGAGCAGGAGGACAAACAAAAAAAAATAATAATAAAATAAAATGCAGAACCGAACGCAGAGTTGTGAACGCGGACGCGGTGCGAAGCGAAATAACGAGCTACAATGGAGAGCAAGAGAGCGACGCTGCCACTTTGCCACTGCTCTGCCGCAGCTACTACTCGTCGGAATACTACACGTCCTACCCTTTGCCAGCCGATATACTCCACTATCGTATGCAGTTGGCAGTGCCTAATATAAATATTAATATTATTAATGGAATAATATTATTAATATGTAAATGGAAAATAATAGTATGTGTAAATAAAATAATTAATACTTGCTTTTTTTAATGGAACAAGGGGGTTATTTTGTATGATTTCTCCACTATCGTTTGCAGTTGGCAGTGTCTAATTTAAATATTAATATTATTAATGGAATAATATATGTAAATGGAAAATAATAGTATGTGTAAATAAAATAATTAATACTTTATTTTAATTTAATACTCGTTTTTTTTTAATAAAACAAGGTTGTTATTTAAGATGATTTCTAAATGCAATATAAATTACGCATACGTAACTCGCCTAAAATCTAATTTTGTTTTTTTGAAAGTATCTGAGCCTCACGCAGTGCAGCACCATTTACTAATTATTCAATTATTAATATTCTTTATAATAAACATTTCAAAATAGTGATATAGAATATAGAAATATTTGATTTTTTTGGTATTTTTGACGTTTGCCAGCCGTTGCAAATTTGGAACATATGTTTTTTGTTGTTAGGGCATTGTAGGTCGGCTTGTGTACTCGCCCGGCCTACGTGTTGTTTTTGGCAAATGTTTGCTGCTCTCGCTCTCTTCCTCTCTCGCTCCGGTTCTCGTCGTATGCTCTCTCTCGCCTGCCATCGGTCTCCCTCTCTTTGCTGCATGTGTGTGTTGATGTTGCCTCTTTGTTGCGTCGGCAAAATAATAAAAAAAAAAAAACAAAAAAAAGCATAAAAGCAAAGCAAAAGGACTCGGCTCGGCAACACGAAGTACGACGGGGGTGGTAAATGGGAACTATGGTAAATGGCAAGCGGCGCAGGCAGCTTCGTTGGCCCTGTTTCTAGGCCAAGCACGTTTCGGTTGTCCTGCGGATTTTTCCCGAGATTTTCCTCAACTTGCGATGCTGTGCCGTAGGTTGATGCTGCTGCTGCTGCTGCTGCTGTTGCTGTCATTATTGTTGTTTCCAAGGACGCAATGAAGGGATGCGAGATGGGAATCCTGCAAGTGTCAGGTGCCGACGCGTCCTTCGTCTCTCTCGCGCTCTCCCTCTCTTTCGTGCCCTATGTCCCTCTGTTCCCTCTTTTGTATTGCCACCCACAAAACAATAATTTTTCCCACCCACCGCTGAAGGACCATTGCGGGTAACTAACTGGGTTAAAGGCAAGCCTTAATTGCCGGGGAATAATGTGTGGGGATATGGTGTGAAACAGCGGCGGAAATAAGAAGAGCCCGCAGCCGGGGGAAAATCAATATCCATAGCTTTTTGCATCGCCTTCGCATTATTATGCAGCTCGCTCTTGACCAAATGGTCTTCGCCATCGCCATCGCCATCGCCCCCTCCTCTTTCGATACTGTTTCTAGGGTGCTAAGCCATGGAAAAGCCATTTTCCATATTGCCCCAACTGGGTCAAGTGTTCGGGCAGGACATACACGCCATTTCCGCCGCAATGACATCATCAATTAACCGCTTCGATCGATTATCCTAGTTATCCCCTCGCCACCCACAAGCTCGGAAAATGCCCCCGGTTTTCATTGTTTTCCTTGAATTAACGCCCACTCGCTTAATTTTAAGCAAAAATCGCTGTTTCTTTTCTCTGCGCTTTGATACAAAATTCACATTTCAAAACACACGTACACACACAGCAACACACACAGCAACACACACAGCAACACACACAGTTGCTTTGTGGCGCAGGCGAGTGTGTGTGTGTGTTGCGAGTGTTTGCACTAAAGGCAATTGGAAAACGTAATGGCCGCCGACAAAATGCCACTGCCACGCAGCAAGGCGAGCGAAAGGCCAGGCTAAAGCAGAAGCAGCGATAGGCGAATGGCGCCGCATAGCACACTCGCCGATATGTGGATAAAAAGAAAACTTCCGGCAGAGTCGAGCGGAACAAAGCTCATCGAAAAATTGACCCTGCAACAACAACAACAAACATACAAAAGAAAGAAAAAACAAATATGGAGGCATATGAAAACCCACGTGAATCAGAGAGCGGCGGCTGTGGCAGCCAACTAGCAATCTCAAAGAACGACCGAGGAAAAGAGATTGAGCGACAGAGAAAGAGGGAGTGGAACGGAATGGAGAGAGAGAGAGAGAGGGAGAGAGAGAGCGAGGCAGAGAGCCCATGATCGCGGCGAGTTCAGAGTTTCCAGAGAGCTCAGTATTGCCCGTCTTGGCACCATTTTCCCCATTTTCCCAGGTGCGTCTGTATGTTTATATGTGTTGATGTGGTTGTGGTTGTGTCTGTGCCCCCCAATTCGCAGACGGCGAGAAAACAGTTAAATTCCACACGCAAACAAGGCTTTTATGGCCACTCAACACAGATACACTCGCACACAAGCACATCTGCGGCGCTCTCCACCTTTCGCCTTTGCCGCGCTCTTTATCGGCTGCTCTTGGTGATTGCAGCGTCATTCGCTATGAATTTTCTTCATTTTCAGGTGCTTTTTTCGGTCATTTCACATGGGTTAGCTTTAAATTTTTCGCTGCCAACGGATCGTACTCGTCGAGTACTAACTGTTTTATGTTTAAAATTGTTCAATTTCGGCCTTTAAGGTGGAGAAATTGGCTTTGGAAAATAGGGTTCATAAACATGGCGGCGCTGCCTGCCCCTTTCTAACCACCCCGCCCCTCTGTCAACATCTGCGCCGCCTTGCTCTTGTGGGTGGCAATGTTTGGCGGCTGGCAGCGAGTATGTAAATTTTAATATAGTTCTTTAGGAATAAGCATTTTCTGGGCCACAAATATGGCTATAAAGGCTAAAAACATCAATAGGGAGTAAATAAATTGAAGAGAAAGCGGTCAGCCAGTCAGTGTTGAAAAGTTTCTACACTTTAACATTTTTTTTCTGTTAACTTTTAACTGTCTGGTAACACTGCGTACGGTACTGTTAAAGCAGATGTTTGCGGCTTTTCAGTGTTTACAATTATTTATCCTCTTTTGTTGTAAAGTTAAAACGAGCAATTTTCACAAAAGATGCTACGTAAATTCCCAATTATCCTGGCCATCGCCATTCAGAGCATCGTCTTGTGCTGCCAGGCAGAGCAGCCGGCGCCGGACACCCGTGTGTTGCCCGAGGGCTTCGTGGACGCCGCCCAACGCTCGACGCACACCAACAATTGGGCGGTGCTGGTGGATGCCTCCCGGTTTTGGTTCAATTACCGGCATGTGGCCAACGTGCTCTCCATTTATCGTTCGGTGAAACGCCTGGGCATTCCCGACTCCCAGATTATCCTGATGATCGCCGACGATATGGCCTGCAATGCCCGCAATCCGCGTCCCGGGCAGGTTTATAATAACGCCAATCAGCACATCAATGTCTATGGCGACGATGTGGAGGTGGACTATCGTGGCTACGAGGTAACCGTGGAGAACTTTGTGCGTCTGCTCACGGGGCGCACACAGAATGGAACGGCGCGCTCCAAGAAGCTGCTTTCGGACGCCGGCAGCAATGTTTTGATCTATCTGACGGGTCATGGTGGTGATGGGTTCCTGAAGTTCCAGGACTCGGAGGAGATAACCAGCCAGGAGCTGGCCGATGGCATTCAGCAGATGTGGGAGAAGAAGCGGTAGGTCTAACCTTGCCATAAATGAGTAAATTTCTAGCTAAAACATAACTCCCACCTTTTGCAGTTACAACGAGCTGTTCTTCATGGTGGACACCTGCCAGGCAGCCTCCCTGTACGAAAAGTTCACCTCGCCGAATGTCCTGGCGGTGGCCAGTAGCCTTGTGGGCGAGGATTCGCTATCGGTAAGCTAAGTAACCCTAGCGATTACCTTTTTAATGACTGAATTACCCTTGTTCGCGCCTCTCAGCATCATGTGGATCCCTCGATTGGCGTGTATATGATCGATCGCTATACTTACTACGCTCTGGAGTTCCTCGAGAAGGTGCAGCCCTTTAGCAAGCGCACAATTGGCGAGTTTGTAAGTGGTTTCAGTGTGGAATATTTGAAGTTTTTCTAAGATTTTTGTTTTTGGGCTTTTCTCCTGCAGCTGCAAGTGTGCCCCAAGCGGGTCTGCATATCGACGGTGGGTGTGCGCAAGGATCTGTATCGCCGCGATCCGCACAAGGTGCCCATAACGGACTTCTTTGGCGCCATCCGACCCACACGCGTCTCCACCGACCGCATCAACGTGACCCTGGCCAACGAGGAGTGAGTGATTTCTGTTGCAAAGTTGTGTTTAGTCGTTTCTAATGTGTTTCGTGTTAACATTTCAGCGATTTTATTGTCAGCCCGCCAGAGACCAAGGAGAAGGAGAAGGAGATGGAGGTGGTCAGAAAGCCCTTCAAGATTGTCATTGAGCCCCAGTTCCCTTCGGAGTTCTTTAAATAAAGAAAGAGAAATAGAAATAGAAATAAAATCAAGTCCCGCGAGGTGTTCATGTGATAATATTAGATTTTATTCGTAAATACATCATTTCATTATATTAATACATGTGTAATTTATTAAATTTATATGCGTGATCTCGAATCGTGCTTTAAAAATTGTCAATTATGGGCTTAGTTCTCGTCGTAGTTTATCCGTTCTTTTTTTTCTTTTCGTTTTTATATATCTATATATTTGCTAACATTTCATTTTATCATCTCTTGTCTTCTTCTTTAAATCAAAGACTACTTTAAACGTTCACTAATCAATCAATCAATCAATCAATCCATCGTCTAACATTCATATCAAATCCAAAAAAAAAAAAGATAAACAAATACTTATAAAAGTCACTATATCGAATTTGAAATGACAAACAGAAATCTTCACCGTATTTCTAGAATTTTTGTTTAATGTTTCTTTTCTTTTCTCTTCTTCTCTCCATTCCTCTTACTTGCTTTATTTGTTATATTTCTTATTTATTTATATGTATGTGTGTGTGTGTGTGTGTGTTTTTAAATCGTTTTTGTTTTGGGTTTCTCAAGGGGCTTCACAATTTCCTAATTTGGGTGGTAAACAAATTCAAAGAGTAATAACAAATGGCCTCCGAAGCGAGATCTTTGCTTATGTTTACCCTTAGTTTTCTTTTTTTTTTTGTATTTGTTTTTAGCATATGGAAGGATCTACTTCGTTTGAATTATTGAATCATTGCTGAATTCATTGTTGAATCATTTTTAATACATATACACTTAGTATACATACATTTAATGGGGTTTTCTAATATCCATTTTCACTTCCATTTCCTTTGCTTATTTCTTTACTTAATTCTTTTGTTTTGTATTTATTTTTTTATCTCTTATTTTCGTTTTTACTTTCCTTTTTTGTTTTTTGTTTTTTTTTTTGTTTTGCATCAGTCCCATAATTTGAGTTGTAGGCTTGGGTTGTTGTCCTCAAGATCAAGATCCAGATTAAGCACCATAAGAAGTTCATATTGCATCCACGCTATACACTATGGGGGGGAGTGGTGGGTTGGGGGATTCTCTGGATTCTGTGGATTCTAGCGGATGCAAGTCGGATCTAACCAAGAGCGGGATCTGGGTCTGGGTCTGGGCCTGGGTCTTATAAGCGGGCATTCGAGTTGAGCATTCGGATTTTGGATTCCAGTGAGTTTTATTTTTGTTCCTGGGACAGGGACTGGGAGAGTGTTCATGTTCGGTCGTTAAAATTAGCTAACTAATGTCTATATCTTGCGATCTCCTCTCTCTCTGATGTATATATTTACAAAGACAAAGATCCGCCATCTGATCAAATCAGATTATTAATCAAGGGGGTGTGGCAGGGAGTGGGATCGATCGGGCCAGGAAAGGGGCTTTGATTGATTTGAATCTCGATTACATTTAAAGTCTAAAGTCTAACACTTATTCGATAACACGCTGTGCAAAAATATTTCTTGTTTTTTTTTTTTAATTACTCCACTCTCCACATTTTTCATTTCTTAATTTCTTCTTTGTTTTTTTAATGCCATATATTTATTCTACAAAAAATGTTAATCCTTCTGCTAGCCCTCGTCCTTAATCTGCTTTAATTTCATATCGTTAATTGATTATTATGCCTTTTTGCTTATATAAACTCACATATATATATATATATATACATACATATATACGCACTGTATGTATTTCTTGCTTGTTTATCATTTTTTTTTTGCAGTTTTATTTTTCTTAAAAAAAACTACAGACAAAAAAAGAAAAGAACTCGAAAATAACATTTTTTGAAGGCAATTTGATGTCAGACTCTTGCTTTTTATTTTCTCGTCTCGTTCGTCTTCTTCTTCGTTTGCAAACATTTTTGGTTTTTAGCATACGTTTCGCTACTTCCGGTTCCGGTGGCGGCTTCGGCTGCGGGAGTGGTAGGTGTCTATTAAGGATCGAGGATCCGCTATCTACACGACTGTTGTTGCCATTGAGAGATTTCTTTAATTTTCTGCTGCTGTTTTTCGCTTATCACACAAAATAAGGGCGAAAATTAAATACAAAATGCATTTCCTGCCTATGTGTGTGTTGGGAGTGTGTGTTTGTGTGTGTGTGTATGTGTGTAGTCAATTTCCGGTGCATACTTTCCAGGGCAGCCGTCAGATGGAGACAGCCTACATATGTAAATTTCATGTGAAAGGAAGCTGTTTCTTTGTTTTAAAATTCAAAATTAAATTAACAGTTACTTGAAAACATTAAATTCGCTGCAAAATAATTAAAGAAAAGGGTAACTCACTTGCTCTACACATACATACATATATATTTATAATATACAAACCAGGGCAACGGGGTTTTTGGGTATAGAAAAATAAATTGAAAAAAAGCAATATTCAAGAATTACATTTATTCAAAAATGTTGTTAAAAAAAATGTATACAGACAGCAAAAAAATCAACAAAATTAATACATTTACAAAATAAAACGTAGTGTTTTTACGACCATATATTATCGATAACAATCCGGGCATCGATACCGCCAATTTGGGGAGGGCGATGGGTGATTGGCGATTTAGGGGAGGGGAGAGGGGTTGCGACGATTACACGATTACGATATACAATTGCGCAATCGGATTTTAGATTTAAAAAAAAAAATAATATAATATTATTTATATATATATATATATTTAATCCTTTCTCTTGCGCTTCTTCTCTGCTTGCTGCTTAGCTTTGTTTTTGTTTTTCATTTTCATTTCTTAAGAAAGTTTATTTTTGTTTTTGTTTTTGTTGTATGTACTATGCGTAATTAATGTGTAGTATGTGATTATGCGTCCTTAACTTAGGTATATAGTGTGTGAACAGTGTGTGTGAGGGTGCTATGTGTGTGTGTGTGTGTGAACGCTACCCCGCCTCGACCCTCCTCACAGATCCTTGCAGATCCTTCCTCGCATTACATATAATTGGGGAGAGGAAAATGCGTGTGTTTCTAAGATGCAGTTGATGTTTGTCGAGTTCTCCTTATGCTTTCCATTTCTATTATGTATAGCTATTCTATGTATATATATGCTAGTGTGTGAGAGTGTATTTATGTATTTAACATGTGTGTGTGTGTGTGTGTGTGAGGGGGATTTTATTAACTAACAGTATCTAAACAGTATAAATCTGCAAGAGTTGCGAGCGAAGTTCGAACCAATGAAGGCTTGATGATGATCTCTGGCAGTCCCCGGTGCTACTTCCGTTTCCGTTTTCGTTTTCCCACAAATTGCTCTACCACTCTACTATCTCTGTCCCTCTCTCTTGCACTCTCTCTCGCTCGTTCTGCCTCCAGAAAACGGTTACTAATTATACTTGGTATGGTCGCATTTCCAGCTCCTCCTTCTCGTCGTCTCTCTCTCCTTCGTTACACATAATATATATACTATATATATATATATATATATAGGCCTATAGTTTACATACATTTAAAGTTAATACAAAAAAAAAAAAAAAAATTAGAATAGAATAGAATAGATAACTGACAATATGCATGCATCCTAAATGCTTGCTATTAGCTGTGTGTGGCATTGTGGTTACATTACATATACTCGCTACACTTTACTCGTTATTTGTTATGCCCTAATCTTTACTCGTTACTCTTTACTCATTACTGGCTACGCAAACTCATTTAAACCATACATACGCCTTACTCATGTTAACACTTCAACTCCTTCCTCAATGATGATAAAAAAAATGACATGATTACATGATCTTTTTTTAAAAAATTGTTTAACTTCGCTCATAGTTCCCTAGCTTCCTAGTTATTGTGAGGGGTGCGTAGGTGTATGTGTGTGTGTGTGTGTTATATTTGGGATATGGTACAGGGTGTTCCAACAATTAGACAAACTAAAATACATCAAATAGATCAATTAGGCTCTACATTATGCATGTAGCAATAGTAATAATCGTAATAATAGTAATAATAGTATTGTAATAGTAATAATAGTAATAATAATCGATAAGACATAACTAATGAATAGTTAATAGGTAATGATATCCATAATTATACCATTTATGCATGTACAAATCGCATCATAATGTATCGCATGTATCATATATGTATATGTGTGTAGTTTATCGTTAATTGTATGTAATCATAAATCGTAAATTGTAAATCGTAATCCGTAAATCGTAAGTGGTAATTCATAATCATAAAACATGCTCTCTAGGTGTACGATTCTAAAATAATTCAGTCATCAGGTAACATTGTTTTGAACACAACTACAGTAACAGAAGCTGAGGTGGCGGCTGAGGGGGGATTGGGGTTTTGATTTGAATTAGAATTAGATATAGGATTAGGATTAGGATTTTGGTTTGGATTGAATGCGGGGGAGGAGGAGCTCGAGTTGGATCTGGCAGTGGCAGTGGCAGTGGCGGCACTAAGATTATTATAATTATTATTGTTGCTGGTATGTTGTTGTTGTTGTTGTGGTGCTGTTGTTGTTGTTTTGAGTTCTCTTGATTCTCATATTGATATTGGTTATTTCTTGTTGCATTGCTGGCTGTGGCAGTGACTGTGACTGTGGCAGTGGTTGTTGTTGTTCTGGTTGTTGTGGTGCTAATGTTGCTTGTGTTTGTGTCGTTCCAGCTCCAGCTGGCTCCTTTGGCGACACGGCAGTCCATTGTTGTTGTTGTTGTTGTTGCATGTGTTTCGAATGAAATGTTGCATGAGCTTAATGTTCTTAGCGATGTTCTTGTTGATGATGATAATGAAGATGCTGATGATGTGGCAGTGTGTGGAGCTAAGGCCATTGGCAACTCCAGCTCATCGGTTTGGGTCTGTATATTGACCATGTTGTTGCTCAGGTTGCTCAGGTTGCTGGTGCTGTTGCTGATCTTGGTGGCGGTGCTTCTGCAACAGTTGCCATTGAGCAGGCGTTGCTTACTACTGCTGCTGCTGCTGCTGCTGCTGCTGTGGCTGTTAATGCTACTGTTGCCGGTTGTCCTTGTTGCTGGCATGGCAAAGGGACAGTGGTTATCGCTAACAACAGGGTTCACAATTCTTTCTGCTTACCATTCGCCACCAGATTCTGGCTCAGATTGATTTGGCGATTTTGACGGCTTTGTTGTGCAGCCGTTGAAGCTGCCATTTGCTTGCTGGCTGCCACCAAGCTCAATCCTGCTCCGAGTCCTGCTCCTCCTGTTGCTGCTCCCACTCCCATACTTTTTGTAGTTGAATTGCTGCCAAAGTTGATTATCCTTCGAGGCAGTTTTTGTTGCTGCTGTTGCATTGCCAGCAATTGCTGCTGCTGCTGCTGCTGACGCGCCGTGGCTATCTCGCTGAGACTGGCCAGAGTCACCGCCGTCTTCAGCACATGCGCCGGCGTCGGCGATGTGGTGATGGCTGCCGTCGTTGTGGATGTTGTCGTGGTTGCAACTGCAGTGGCAGTTACTCCTCCAGCTGCTGCGGACATGGAGCGCTGGGACATTAAGGCCGTGTGTAGAATTGATGTATATTGTTGCGGCTGTTGGTGCTGCTGTTGTGGTTGCTGCTGTTGATGCTCAAGTCTTTTGCTCTCTTCTAAACTGTTGCTGCTGCCGTGGTGGTTCGATGCCTTGCCCGCTGGAGTGTGGCAATTGCTGCTGCCGCTGCTGCTGGAGTAATCCCGGGCAGTGTCAGCGGAGGAGGATCGGGCTATCTGTTCGGCAGCCGCCGTCAAGGTGGCCAAGGTGGCTGCCGCTCCGCTCAGCAGCGACGTCTTTAAAATGGACGTGGATCGTGGCTGCTGCTGCTGCTGCTCCGCCTCCTCCTCCTCCTCCTCCTCCACCTGCTCCTCCTGCTGCTGCTGCTGCTGTTGTTGCTCTTGGTCCTGCTCGTGCTCCTGGGCCCCAATCTCGATCTTGATCTTGGGCAGATCACGCAGCAGTTGATGCTGCTGCTGTCTGCTCCTGCGCCGCTCCAGCTGGCGCTCTTGCTGCTGCTGCTGCTGTTGGTGCCGCTCTGGTATGGCATCGGGTCCAGGCAGCAGTGGTGGTCCTCCTCCTGGCTGATGGTGGTGGGCGGTGGGCAGCAGGCCATGCTCAAGCATCTGCTACCTTATGCTCGCCGAGTTCAGCACGAAGGGCACATAGAACATCTTGCTCTCGAGCAGCAAACTGGCCGCGGCCTGGATCTGCAAGTGATAGGAAGCGAACGCCAAGTGGATGTATCGGAATACAGGGATTAGTCAGGGATTTTGGGATCTACATATATGTATATAAATAAATATATATTATTTATAGTATTTATAATTAATAATTTTTTACATATTGATTTCGGAGCATATTTTCCCTAAAAAATCATTTAAGAGTTTTAAAAAGATATATTTGCCATGGAATATATTTAGAATTTTCTAAAAACTTTTATAATTAACGAAAAGGCAGCATATTTAATTAAAATGTATGGTTCATTATCAATAATATTCATATATTCATAGGCTATGCCTTGCTTTTTGATCTTGTAAATAAACAATTCTTTGTTATTTACTGATATTACCTAAAATTTCTTCTATATGCTTTACTAGTTACTTGTTATACAAATTCATATATATTTATATATAATTTATCAAATCTTCATTCTGGATTTTTAAATTTGAACTTGAATTTTTGAATTTCATTACATTTATCAATTAATTTGTTGAATTTGTCTCTTTAAATATTTAGTTTGTACGATTTATCATATTAAATTCCATATTTCCGTATTGAAAGCATTAAATATATAGATTTAAGGGATTCTACAAGTCTGTTCGCATTCAATATATATCTTTTTTTGATTTAATGATTTAAAATAAATATAAAAACATTTATAAGAATCGTAAATCCTTATACGCACCTCTGGTATGTGGGATAGCAGTTCGCTGAGCCGCGCCTGCGGATTCTGCGGCGACGAGTTCTGCAGGTAGGAGCGTAAAACCTGGACATACCGCTCCTGGATGCTCTCCAGTTCCACTTCTGCTGGATTTACAAACGGAACGAATGGGTATAACATGAGCACTGAGTTATTGGCGGGGGGAAACGGGGGGAAATCGGAGCACGTACCTTTGTTCAGCAATATGTAGACCTTGAGGCAGACATACTCCTCCATCTTGAGCTTGATGCGCCGGAACATGATGGTGATCTGGGTCATTTTGTCCACCATGTGGCCAACATCCAGCTTCAGCTGCTCCATGGCAATCGGTTGGCCCATTAGCGTTGTTAGGCAGGTCTGCAGCGTACTCAGATGCGAGTTCACCTCGCTGACGAACTCCGGATCGTCCTTGTGCAGCGGCTGGGCGGGCGATGGCAGTGGCGTTGTTGTCGGTGTCGTGGCCAGCGGCGTTGATGCCGGCGAGCCGTGCCTGCTGCTGCCCACACCCACTCCGGTGCCCGCACCAGTTATCGCTCCTTGTCCCTGGCCCGAACCCGCATCGCCGCGCCGCTTGCCATGCAGCGCCTGATAGGCGGCGGTTGTTAAAATGAGAATCTCGTGCCACTTGTCCGTCAGCAGCTTGGTGTGAATCTCCACGGGTATCTCCAGATAGAAGGGCAGCTTCTTTGTCCACGAGACCAGCTTGTGCACAATGGAGTCACCGATGTTGCATAGCTTCTCACTGATCTCGGACTTGTCCTCCAAGAACTCACTAAAGTGCGGCAGCGTGGCGATATCCTCCATGGCATCGCAATCGATCAGGGTCTGGATCATCGCCAGGGCGTGCTCATACGAGATCTGTCGATCCTTGGACGAGCTAACCGCCGAGTCCAAGCGATGGCGCAGGTGTACGATCTCGCTGGGATTGGTCAGTGCTGTTTTCAGTATGGTTCCGTTTACCAAATGCGGCGGCAATTGGGCTCCGCCGCCGCCTCCACCACCGGCCACGCCTCCACCAGTGCCAGCTCCACCATTACCGCCACCTCCACCCCCACCGGATTGCTGGTGATGATTCGCATGGTGTTGCTGCTGCTGTTGTTGCTGGTGCGGGGAGCTTAGCTGTAAATGCGGCGACGATTGCTGCTGCTGCTGCTGTTGCGCCGGACTGTGCATGGGTGGCGCCTGCAGGAGCTCTGGCTTGAGCACAGGACCCAGAAACATGGGCTTCATGTCCATCAGCTTGGCCTGCTGTTGTTGCTGTTGCTGCTGCTGCTGCTGTTGTTGCTGCTGCTGCTGTGCTGCCGCTGCCACGGCAGCTGCCAATTGCTGCTGCTGCGGCGAGAGCAAATGATGCGGCGATAGCTGCGGATGATGCTGCTGCTGGGGATGATGGCCCACCTGATGGCCCACAACCTGGTGGCCCTGATGATGCAAATGATGCAGCGGCGAGTGCAGCTGCTGGTGCTGCTGTTGCTGCTGATGTTGCTGCTGAGCCTGTTGCTGCTGCTGCTGGTGTTGCTGTTGGGCCTGCTGTTGCTGCTGCTGCTTCTGGTTGGTCTTCTTGTGCTTCTTGTACTTCACCTTGTATAGATTGTAGACGGCGCCGCTGTTGCGACCGCCAGGCATGCGATCCTCCCGAACAGCTAGAGAAGAGAGAGAGAGAGAGGGGAGAAGGGAATGAGGAGAGGGATTAGAACCAGGAATACCAGGAGGAGCTTGGATTTTTTAGGTCACTCACCTTGCAGCACCATGCCCTGCTCGATGCACTTCTTAAATCGACAATACTGACAACGGTTGCGCTGTGCTTTGGTTATCTCGCAGGTTCCATCCGCCACGCAGGTGTAGACGCGTCGGTTCTGCACCGTTCGCTTGAAGAAGCCCTTGCACCTGGACGGGAGAGAGAGAGACAGATTGGCAGGGAATATAGTCTCGAATATAGAATAGAAATTAGAAATAGGAATAGGAAACAACCACTCACCCTTCGCATGTGATGATCCCATAGTGCAGGCCAGTGGCCTTGTCCTCACAGATCATGCACACCAGCGGCTGCTCATCCTCATCCGTGGGCTCATGCGGCGCTTCTAGGCCACTGCCAACGCCACCGCCGCCGCGTCCACCCAGTGCTCCGGCCAGGGAGCCACCGCCCAGGCCCGTTGAGTTCGAGCTGCCCCATTGCTGCTGCTGGGCACTGAGATTTAGGGCCTGCAGCTGGCCGGGCGGCAGCTGGGAGTAGTCGCCAGCCCACAGACGCTCCATATTGAGGGCATGGGGCGTGCGAAAGGGATGCGGCCGTGCTCGCATATCCTGGATGCGGGTCTGGCCAAGGGATAGCAGCAGCTGGGCGGCCTCCTCGTTGTTCTGCGGCGTTACGGATGAGGGCGTTCCCGCGCCGGATACCGAACCACCGCCTGAAGAGCTGGGCGTTAATGAACCCGCCGAGGGCGAGGAAAGGCAGTGTTGTTGCTGCTGCTGTTGTTGTTGCTGCTGCTGCTGCTGCTGCTGTGACTGTTGCTGCTGTGGATGCTGCTGGTGATGCGGCGACTGCTGTTGCGTATGCTGTCCTGGATGCTGCTGTTGCTGCTGCTGCTGCTGGGCCACCGATGGCGGTGGCGGCTCATAGCCCCAGACCATGGTACGAACGCCACAGCTTTCGCCCATAATTACCGTGGGCGTGCCCCTTGGCGGCGTCTGTGATGGTGTCTGCGGCGACAATTGCGACGAGGACGAGCTGCTGGAGGGATGCGGCGAGGGGCACTGGACAGAGCCACCACCTGGTACACCGCCATTGCCGCCGTTACCGCCATTACCGCCGCTTCCATTGCCTCCGCCAGAGACAGAGACGGGTCGCAGGTTGCCCAACGGTCCGCCAATCACCTCCGGCTTGACCCCATTGATCCGGGCATTGCTGAAGCACACCATCCGCTGGGCAGCCACAGCGGCAGCTGCTGCAGCCGCCGCTCCACCAGCGGATTGCATTAAATGCGGTAATCCGGCAGCCACCTGCTGATGCACCTCGCTCTTCACCCGGAACAGGATGGCCGCGTCCCGGTTGCTATTCCTCAGCGCCAGCGATGCGGGATGCATCAGGGCCAAAGCCTGGGGCTGCTGCTGTTGATGCTGCTGCTGTTGCTGGTGAAGATTGTGCTGCTGCTGCTGATGGAGATTGTGCTGCTGCTGGTGGAGATGTTGCTGCTGTTGTTGCTGCTGCTGCTGTTGCTGCTGCTGGTGATGCGGCGACAAGTGGCGCTGGCCCACCTGATTGGGCTCCTTCTTCACACGCACCAAAGAGTGCGGCGAGTGCTGCTGCTGCTGCTGCTGGGCCTGCTGATGCTGCTGCTGCTGCTGCCCCAGCAAATGATGCAAATGGAGCTGCTGCTGTTGGGTTAGATGCTGCATCGACTGGCTAAGCAGATGCTCTGTGGGCGGGCTGCTCTTGCGCAGCGTCAGCGGCTGGGTGAGCTGCTGATGGAGATGGTGTGTCTGGACAATGGCCGACTGTCCCAGTGAGCCATGGGAGGGCGGACTGGCGGAGACGCGACTCAAATGCTGCTGCGATGAGCTGATCGATTGCTCTCGCTCCCGGTCCCGGTCCCGGTCGCGGTCACGTTCTCGGTCACGATCCCGTTCACGCTCACGTTCCCGCTCCCGTTCCCGCTCCCTTTCTCGATCACGCTCTCGTTCCCTCTGCGTGCTGGATGTGGAGGAGGGCGAGGCTATTGGCGGCGGTGGCTCTGACTTGATTCGCGAGGGCGTCACTAGCACTGTCACATGTCCCGCTGCAGCCGCCGCAGCTGCTGCTGCCGCTGCTGCTGCCGCCGCCGCTTTGGATTCCTGTTCCCGCTGAAAGGCCAGCATCTTGGTGGACACACTAAGCAGGCGCTCCTCCTTCACAGAGCGTATCACACTCATGCCCGCCTCGCTTAGCTTGGCGCTGGTGCTACCGCCCACACTGGACACGGAGGACACAACACCGTTGGTGGGCACCACCGTTGAAGCCGTCGTTGCCGTCGTCGTCGTGGTCGAGGGCTTCTCCTCGAGAGAGTCGGGCGAGGCGCGACTGCTGCCGCCATTGCTGCCGTTGCTGCCATTATTGTTTTGGTGT
Source organism: Drosophila birchii (assembly GCA_035046345.1). Taxonomy (NCBI): domain Eukaryota; kingdom Metazoa; phylum Arthropoda; class Insecta; order Diptera; family Drosophilidae; genus Drosophila; species Drosophila birchii. The sequence continues at coordinate 5,092,131 of JAWNOA010000043.1, read as the reverse complement.
TCCTGGTTGCTGCCAACGGCAGGTGTGACGCCACTGTTACCGGCTCCAGCCGTTGTTGGCTCTGTCTGCTGCTGCTGCTGTTGCAACGGTGGCGGTGACATCACCGTGGATGCCGCTGCCGCTGAGATCGCACTGCTGGAGGAATGGATCTCTGCCTGATGCGGCTCCTGCTTGATGTGGTTCTTGCCACTACTGCTGCTGCTGCTGCTGCTGGCTGGACAGGTGGAGGAGGCTCCAATTCCAGGTCCAGGGCCAGTTGATGCATTTACCGCCCCCGCTCTAGCGTTGGGCGATGTGCTGGATGATGAGGATAACGATGATGATGAGGCGGAGGATGAGGATGACGAGGCGGAGGAGAGCGTTGTGGAGGACGTCGAGGAGGTGGCCATCGCCGCTGTTGTCGACGATGTGGATACCGTTGTATTTGCTCCTCCGCCTCCGCCCCCGCCTCCACCTGCACCTCCTCCTCCCGTTTCCGCCACGGCTGCCACCACCGCTGCCAAGGAAACGGTTACCGCTGTCGAGGATGCACTAAGGGGCAGTGGCAGTTGCAGTGGCAGTGGCAGGGGCAAGGGCAGCGCCATGGGCAGCGGCAGGGAACCCAGTCCGGATCCCACACCAGATCCAGACGTTGCCACCACACCACCGCCGACAGTTGGACCACCGCCCGTGGAGCTGCCGCTGTCGCAGAGCTTGGGCGACATGGGCGCCAGCAGATCCGGCGATGAGGTGGACGTGTCCGCAATGGACTCGCCGTCACTGCTGCATCGCGAATCGATTTTCCGCCGTTTGAGTTTGAGGTCTTGAAAAAGGCTCATTTTATCGAGCTCGCTGTACGGGCCACGGCTCAGTGTCATAATTCCTAAACGGCGAATAAATGGCAATAAAAGATTGGGCTTAGTTATCAAGGATTAAGGATCAAGGATCAAGGATCTGGATCGACTAATTCCCCCCTATATGATCGGTAGATAGTATCAAAAGAGACTTATAAATATAATATAAATATCTTAAAATTAAATGATGAATAAAATGAAATTTAATGATTAAATGATGCAAAAATGTGTTTGGAAAATAAAGCAAACAATAATAAATAAAAATTGATCTGGAATTTAATTAACAAGCAATTTTTCTATATATATATATATATATATATCAGTGCCATAAATCGTAATGCATAAATTGGCAATAAAAAAGTCTAGAGAGTTCTGGCTAAGACTGTTGGGAACTTTAAATGGATTTTTCATATAACATAAATGTTTAACTAACCATTCAGGATATAATTATATTTAATAATAATTTATTTATAAATAAATTGAGAATATAGAATAAAAATTTAAATAGAATAATAATAATAATCTGCATGGGTATACAAATTACTAAATTTGTTATTTAATTTATTATTTAATAAATAAATTCTATGAGATTTCAGATAATAAAATAAAGTAATAATAATAATAATCTGCAAGGTTATAAAAACAATAAAGATGTTTATAGTTTTAAAATAATTTACAATTGGCAAATAAATAATTTTAATAAAATTAACATTATTTTTAAATAGAAACAAAAAAACATACATAAAATTGATTTCTAACTCTCTAAATTGTATTGTTGATATTTTAGTTGGGTCTAAGAGCTCTTGCTGTTATTTTTTATGAATTTTTTTATTGATTTATTTTACTTTACTATTTTATCAATTATTTTATTTATTTAAGTGCAAAATATAATTTTTGATTTATTATTATTAATATTTGTGAATTATTATTGGGGAAATTTTAACCTACTTCTAATTTAAGGCATTTTTGTATTCTTGTAAATTATTCAAAATAAAAAAAAACAAATAAAGAAAAATGAATAAAAACTTTTTTAAATTAAAAATTAGATAAAAACAAATTAAAAATAAGTTTATAAATATAATGTATAAAATATTTATAAATATTAAAAGGCAAATATTGTGTTTAGTAATTTCTTATAAAATTCAAAATATTTAAAAGGCGAACCCTTTTGTTTTTAAAGAGAATAAAATATAAACAAAATAAATATATATATATATATATTGCTGAAATGACTTGTATTTTATTATTATTATATATATTATAATATTATATATATATAAAATATATTCAAATATGATACCAAGTGAACTCCTTTGGCCTGAGAATTTCTTAAACTATGAATCTCAGACGCTGAGTGTTTATACATAAGTTAACATAAATTTGTTGCGGAAGTTTCTGTTGTCTTTTATTTATTTTATTTATTTATTCGGAACTGGGCTTTGTTTTTGCGCTGATGGAATATAAACAAATAGTCAATGAATTTGCATTTACTTCCCCACGGAGCCCCACGGAGAGACAAGCTTAAAAACCAAATAAAACTGGTTTGGGGCAGGCAAAAGAAGTCGAAGATTTGGCCAAAACGAATGAGCCAAGATGCCAAAGACAAGATTCGAGAAATTCGCTTAATTACACGACATCGATCGATCAGCCAGCATTAGGCCAAAATTAATGATAAATGTTTGCTCGGAATTCGAACTCTTCCCTTTGGAAATAGGTCACTTTCCGATACGAAAGTTATAGTCTATATGTGGGGTTCTAGTTTTTGTTTATCAACAATAAATATCAACAATAAATTAATTAATTAACACAATTAAATATTTCAGTTGAAAAGCTCAATGTTAAACTCTGCATAAAAAATGTAAAGTTATATATTTTTTTATAATATTTTTTAAGGAATTAAAACACAATAAAAATTCAATATAATTTATAAAATAATAAAATAATATATAAAAATTTAGAAGAAATACCAAGAAACTAACAAGATCTTTTAAGTCCAACTAAAAAAAATTAACAATACAATTTAAAAAGTTAGAAAACAAATTTGTTTATGTTTTTCTATTTAATATAAATCTTAAATTTCTTCAAATTATTTACTTTCCAATTATAACTCACATTTAATAATATTTTCCTTTTTATATAAATAATGAAGAAAAAAAGGAGTTTATAAAATAATAACAAAAAACTAACAAGAGTCTTTAAATCTTTAATAATTAATTTATTTATTAATTAAGAATATAATTTAAAAAACAGTTACAAATCAAAGTTTTTTTATGTTTTTCTGTGTCAAATCAATGTTAACTCTATTAAAATTAAATCATAAATTTAAGATTGATGCTTTTTTCCTCTTTTGTATAGTATTAAAAAAAAACATATATATAAGACCTCTTTATTAATAATCTAGCAAAAAAAAAGTAAAAATAAAAAACCTGCTAAGTTTATAAAAAATAACAACAAAAACTAATTAGATTCTTTAGTATAGAACTTAGTATTAAATATTAATAATTTTCCAATTGTATTTCAAATTTATTAAATATATATTTAATATTTATTAGATATTTATATTAAGCCTGAGGTACAATTGAAAAATAAATCAAAATAATGTAATACCATTTTCCCCTTTTGTATAATATTTATCATAAGAATAAAAATAATTACTTGGTGATCTAGGGGAATGAATATCTATAAATATTTTTTATATCAACCATATAATATTTTCGGTCCTTCAAAAATGTACTTCTTTTTAAATAATATATGAACTCTTATTTTATTAACATTATTTTCTTGTTTTATATAATTTTTTAAAAGAAATGTCTGCTAATAAAAGAGATTTTCCAAGTTTTATTTTATTTCATAAAAACTTTGCCGGAAAAGATATCTAAAGTTCTTTAAATTAAAAAAATATATACATATATATTATTTATTTTTTTCGCCCCTCAAAAAACATGATTTCTCGCCAGCTTTATGTTTTATAATTTTTTAAAAATTAATTTCTGCTTAACTAATAGCCATAGACTTTCTTTTCTCTGTAGGCTGCAACAAAAGTTGAACTTTCGATCGTTTCAGAAATTCTATACTATATATCTCTCCCTTCCACCAATACCTTTCCCCCCTCCCCACCCCCCAGACGAAGCCGATCCGCCACGATTCGGTCACTTGGTGCGTTGGCCCAGCAACGACTTCTCTATCTCCATTTGGATTCCGATTCCGATTCCCATTTCCAATGCCCCAATGGCCATACCACATGTATATATATATATTCCCTTGCCCCAACCTATACCCGCCCCCCTTTTCTATCTATATCTATCTAATGCCGATCTCTCCACGAACGAGAGATCGTACTCGTGCTCGGCTGCTCGTACGCATTCGGCAGCGGCTGCGACGACAATGTCGTTTGTGTGTGTATTTTTAAAATTTGACCTATTTTCATTATCAAGCGCAAGATTATTCTAAACAATAAAAACCATGCGTATGCGTCTATATCTTTCCTTTTTTTTTGTTTTCTGTTAGAGTCTGTGTGTAGGCGCGTGCACACGCAACTGTATACATACTAGAGAGTTCAGATGGGGAGACATATATGTATATATAGTATGTATGCTACATGGAGATATAGCAGTCACCTGTGCCTGTTACCTGGGCGGACAGACAACAGAAACTGCATTCGAGACAAACGAAAAACAAGCCACAATAAAGTTAGCATCTTATCTTAACTGAAATAATCAGCATTTGGAGAGCGACTAAATCCTGATCATAAAGGGAATGAGAGTTCAATAATAATAATATCAAATTTATTTTGTATTGTGTACCCAAACATATTTAAATATTATTTCCGAAATATTTTCAATTAATTTTTAAGTAATTCTTCCTAGTTATTTATAGGGTTAGTTTACTACTTTGTGAGTGAGTGTGTGGGTGGGAATGGGGTGAGGGTATTTTTCAGGGGAATTGATAATTATCTAGGGTTAGTTTTTGTCTTTATTTTGTTTTATGTTTTGGAAAATATTATTTTGTCGGAAAAATTTACCTATGGATGTCATAATTTTGGTATTTTCTTGTCTTTGCCGATTGCTCAAAATTTTAGATAAAAACAAAAAGTTGTCTTTGCCGATTGTTGTTGTTGTTTTTATTGATTTGCATTTGCTTTTTGCATTTGCATTTGCTTTGTGTGTGCGTGTGTTTTTGTGCTGATTTGTTTTGGCTTTTTGTTTTTATTCTTGTTTTGTGGTTGTTCTGGATTGAAATTTTGATTTGTTGTTGGTATTGTCATTATTGGTATATTGACTCTCGTTCAGGAAGCATCTAGACTTGGCCGGTCTCTGCCCCGCTGCCGCAGAGTCAGAGTCAGAGTCCAAGTGGCATGCATTCCAAATGTTTGTTGGTGTTTTTTATTATTGTTGTTGTCTTTGGTGTCGTTGTTGTTGGAATTATGTTGTTGATTGTTGTTAAGGGAAAGGTTGTGATATTTCTTATTTATTTCAATTTTGGTTTGCCAATTTTTGTTTTTTTTTTTGGGGTGATGCTGAAATTTGGAATTTGAATTGGATTTTTGATTTTTGGGTTTTGTTCTTTGCGAAAATGAGTGGTAGTGCTTTGGGGGGGAGGTGGGGCGGTTTTGGGGGGTTCTTGGATATTATAATGCTTATATATTATATATGTATATATATATATATATATAGTAATGTATATATTTAAATGGGATAATGCAATACTAACGGCAAATGGGCGGCATACGAGACTTTTTCTTATAATAGTTATTGTAATTGTTGTAATGGATATTGTTGTTGTTGTTCGTATTGTTGTTGTTGTTGCTATTATTATTATTATTATTATTATTGCTGTTACTATTATTATTATTATTGTTGTTGTTGTTGTTGTTATTATTAATTGTATTATTATTATTGTTGCAATTGCTATTGTTATTATGGGAATTGCACTTGTTGCACTTGTTGCCTCCGGAATTGTTGCACAACGAAGTGGTTGCTCCTGCTGCTGCTGCTGCTGCTGTTGATGATGCTGATGATCCTGCTGCTTCTGTTTTCAGCTGAATACTGTCATTATCCTGCGGCTGCCCTTTGACCTTGCTTAAATCCGTGCAGCCGGTGCTAGACGAGGAGCCTGTCGGCAGCGGCTGGCCATCTTCAGGGACGACGACATCATCATCATCATCATCTACATCATCATCATCATCATGAACATCATTCGCATCTTGAACGGCCTCAGCATTAGCACTGCAGTTAGCCACCGCCGCCGCCTTTTCTATTGGATTATCCGCAGCACCTGCTTCAGCAGCAGCAGCGGCAGCAGCAGCATCCTCCTCCTCGGCCGCGGTGCTGCTGGTGGCGGCTTCACCATGATGATGATGGTAGTGATGATGGTGATGATGGTAGATGTGATGGTGGCGATCATTCGGAAATGGTTCTTGCTGCTCATTATTATTGCTATTGCTATTTCCGCCTGCCGCCGCTGCTGCTGCTGCTGCTGCCAAACCGGAATCAACATCGTGGCTGCTGGCGCTTGAGTTTAGTTTAATATTATTATTATTGTTGTTGTTCAAACTGTTGATGTGACTGCTGCTGCCATTGGTATTATTGCTACTGCTGCTGCTGCTGTTGTTGTTGTTGTTGTTATTGTTGCACTTCTTCAGCAGCGTCTTATTGAGCGGCGTCTTGATAATTGTCAGCTGATCCTCGCGAGGATCATTGCCACTGTCATGATGGCCGCCATGGCCATTCAACAGCAACCGCTGCTCCTCGTGGCCATTCAGTAATGCTGCCTCGCCAGCACCACAGAGGCAGGAATCCTCGCCAGCTGCTGCTGCTGCTGCTGCTGCCACCGCTTCCTTCGGCTCAAGGATCAGCGGCTGGTTGGCATTCATTTGGGCTCGATCCTAGGTGGGCAGGTACACAAACGAATCCAGGGCCATCATTGGTAGCTTTTTGCCCCTACAAGTCCACATTTTCTAGCATTTTTTTTTCGAACACTTTTTTTGTTGTTTTCTAATTTATTTTTAAAATTTTCACACAACAATTAATTTGTTTTGGTTTTTGTTTTAATAAAAGAATAAGTCTGCGTCCATTGCCAAATTATTGATTGAACTTAAAAAGAAGCACTTGAAAAAAATGCAAAAGATGAACGATTTTGAGATTTGAGTTTCTTTTGAGATTTCCTTTTTTTTGTTTTTTAGTTTTGAGATGAACGAGTGTGGGAGGATGTTGTGTGGTTTTTTTTTATTTATTTTATATTATTCATTTGAATAATAATTAATAAACTTTTGTTTATATATATTTCTCATTCAGTTTTTATTTATTATTTATGATTTTGGGGACTGGGTCAAACTAGGGGGCACATACCACTCTTAATGCTTTCTTTCTTTCTTTTCGATTCTTGGCTATATATCTAATCTTTATTTCGATGTTGTTGTTGTTTTTGTCTTGTAACTTTTTAACACAAACATTAAAAAAATATTCGTTTCAAACCGCACCGAAGAAGCTTCTCTTCCGCGTCCAAAATATAAAACTTTTGAAAAAAAAACCCAACAAAAAAGCGAGGCGGCCGAGGCGAGGCAACAACAACAAAATCGCTGCTGCTACTGCCGGCTTTATTTGTGTATAAATTATATAGTTTATGCTTTTTGTTGTTGTTGTTGTTGTTGCTCGTTTTATTTGGTTCTTTTTGATTTGTTGTCGATGCTACACGTTTGTGGCTCCTCCGCGGTGAACGTGCGTGCATGCGAACGAAATAAAGTGAAATGAAAGGAGTAAGCGAGCGAAAGAAAGCAGCAGCCACCGCCGACACGCTGCCGCTGCTGGCGCCAACGTCGGCGTCGGCGTCGGCATCGGCGTTAGCTTTGGCTTTGGCTTCGTGTGGCAGCGCAGGCGTGGACTCCCTCTCTCTGTCTCTGCCGCCGCCGCCCTCGCTGTCCCTCTGGCGCTCACTTGCTCACACACACTCTCTCTCTCTCTCTCTAGCGCGATCGGGCTGCTTAGAAGCGGCAGCAGCGACGTCGGCAGCGAACGAAAATGAAAACCAATAACATTAACAAAAAGAAAAACAACAAGAAATAGCAACAACAACAACAACTGGAAAAGCGCACTCACGCAACGTCATAGTTATGCTCTGCCTCTATCTGTTGCGCCCGCTCGCCTCCCTCCCACCCTTGGCAGCCGCCAGCAAGTGAAATTCTAATTCTAGCTGCCTCTCTTTTACTCCATTTTCCTCTTCTCCCCACACACACACAGACACACATGCCACGAAATGCAGTTAGAAGTTGCATGTTGCATGTTGGCCTATGGAGCGGGGGTGAAAAGCTTTCATTGGCAAGGAGAAAACAAAATAAGAAATAAAGGCAACTCCCCAACTAGGCACCCCCTTCCGGTTTTCCTTTTCCTTTGCAGTAGCAAAACTGTGCCACAAGCTGCCATTGCACTTTCAACAAATGGTTGCTTGCGGGAAGGGTGCTGGGGGTTGGCAAAATATAGGGGAAACTGGGTGAAAAATGTTTGAAAAAAAAACAAAAAAATGGGGAGTAATGGAAGGGGGTAGTTTTGAGCGAAAGCTCTATGCCGGAGAGAGCGAGAGAGAGAGCTGCAGCACTTGCAGCATAGATTGTTGCTTCCTGCTGCTTGCAGTTTACATCTAGCTCTCTCTCTCTCTCTCTCGCCCCCACTAGCCATCTCTTTCGGCCCCTGGAGTTCAGATCGAAAGTTCTACGATCAGCGGGAGAGTGTGAGTGTGTGTGTGTATCTGTGTGTGCACAAAGGTAAAAGTTAGCTCGAATTAGAGCAACTCACAACAATGGACAATGACAAGCGATTGCGCAACGTCGAGAGCCAAGGAAAAGCAAAAGCAAAGTAAAGGCAACAACAATAAAGCTAAGGAAAACCACAGACAAAAGTAAAGCAAAAGTAAAGTAAAAAAAAAAACAGAAGAAAGAAAATAGTTATGGAGAAATGGTCAAAAAGGCAAGTGGACAAAGGGACAAACAACAGGCAAGACCAGCGGAAAAATCCTTTCAAGAGCGTTTAAAATAAAGTATATTTTTGATAAATGGATATAGAGATTTGAAAGATTCAAGATTAAAGTTAAATTCATAGTTAATTTTCCTTTCTGCCTATTAAACAAAAAAAAAGGAAAAGGACATAACGGACATAACGGACATAACGGACATAACGGACATAACGGACATAACGGACAGCTTAACAAACGGAGAAGCAGTGCCACGGAATTGCAAGCAGTGCCACGGAATTGCAAAAACACATTTGGGCAGTCGCTTACTTTTGTACATAAATATCTAAACAATTTCTTTATTTTTACTTATTTATTTATTTACTTATTTACCTCGAAGCTTACGAATTTTGCATTGCACCCACACACACCACACACCTACGCAGATATATGTATATATATCTTTCTCCTAATGCCTAATGCCCTTTCCGTACGTTCGTTGACCATTGTCTGAAAGCACTTTCGATTTCAACTCGCATTGCTTGCAAATGCTGCCAGCAAAAGCAATAGCAATAGCAATAGCAACAACAATAATTGTTTGGCGCACATTTCATTTCCTTATTGCTCACTGACATTTTGCCTCGCACTCTCGCACACACACACATCAAACGTAAGCGTACGTAATGCCATAGCATATAACGTAAATGGCTTACGACTTTATAATGAGCAGCAACAACAACAATTGCAATCAGGTCTTAACACATTTGTTGTTGCTGCTGCTGCTGCTTATGCTGCTGCTGCTGCAAGTTGCAATGCCAGGAAGCCTTTGGCCAGCTCTCCTCCTCCTCTCCCTCTCCCTCCCCCACACCACCGCACTCTTTGGCTCTCTTTCTCTTCTTTTTGCTCTGCTAAAGTGAAAGTTATTTGTTGTTGCTGTGGGGGGGTTCTTGATTCATGGATCTCGCTGGCGCTAGAGGGAGACAGCATGCGGAAATGTGCAACTTGCAATTGCACGAGACCCGAGAGAGAAAGAGTGGGAGGGTAAGGCAGAGAGCCAGCGATCTCAAGAGAGAGAGAGAGAGAGAGAGCTACCTGCTCTCAATAAGATCTCTGTTTTTTTTTTTTTTTTAATATCTTTACGTATCTTTTTTTTTTTTTGCACACTCACCGGACCACAAAGCCGGGCCAGGCATTGCTGGTTGTTGTTTTTGGCGTGACGTCTTTGGGGCACTCGTTTAGTTGTTGTTTTTGTTGTTGGATTTGTTTTTTGTGTTTTTAGATTTGTTTCTTAGGGATTTTGAGTGTGCTTACCGGGGATCTGCCACCCTCTACCCCGTTTTACTGACACAATTCTAGCCACATCTCTCCACTCACTCCAAAAAAAAATTTAGTTTTTCATATGAATTCCGGAATATTTTTGGTTTTTTTTTCCCTTTATTATTTTCCTATTAATTGATTTATTTGTTTATTACTTTATTTTTTTATTTTCTGGTTAATTTTCTTATTAATTTTCTGGCTAATTTTCTTATTAATTTTCTTTTTAGTTTTCTTATTAATTTTGCTTGAATTTTCTTGGGGTTTTGCGGGTTTTTTGAGGCTGCAGACCACGGGAAATCACGAATCGAACTGAAGTCAAAGCTGCTGGGCCAAAACTGAAGCCAAAACAAAGCCACCGTACTGTCGTGGCTGTGCTGTCGACGTCGCAGTTGCCGTGGGCAGAGCTATGGGCAGCTATGGGCAGCGCTGCACTTGCTTTACTTTTATTTTATTTTATTTTTCTTTTTTTTTTGGATTTATTTTATTTAAGTATTTTTTTTTGGGGGTATTTTCTCAGTTTAAGTTTTAATTTGTTTTTTTGTAATTTTCCTTTTAATTTTTGTTTGGGTAATTTTTGTTGCCAATTTCAATTTGCGATTTCTGGTCAAATATTACACATACGCCCTGTGTGCGACGTGCGTGGCTGCGACTGCTGCCTGTTATTTTTTTATTTTATTTTTCCTTTGTTAATTTTCTCAGTTCAAGTTTGGCTTTAGTTATCAATTTTTTGTTTTAATTTTCCTTATAATTTTTTTTGGGAATTTTTTCGATTTCTGGGCAAATATTACACATACGCCCTGTGTGTGCGCCGTGGCTGCGACTGCTGCCTGGCGGATATAACGGAAATGTGCAACTGGCAGCCACCAAAACAGCCGCGTAGCGAAATTGTCAAGCAGAAAAGCTGAGAGAACCCACCGAGAATCGAGCACCAAGCACCAAGCACACCGAGTGCAACGAGTGCAGCGAACAGCACACTCAGTGTGTGAGTGTGTAAGCACTGAGAACTTGCCACCAAGAGCTTCAGCAGCAAAGAAAAGAGCATAGAAGAGAGAGAGAGAGAGGCCAAAGCCAAAGCCAAAGCCAAATCCAGAGCTGGAGCTGGAGCTGGAGCTGGAGCCGGAGCCAAAGACCGAAGAAAAAACCCCAACTAACACACAAATCGAAGCACACATCGAAAACGAAGCTAGCTGCAACATTGGCAACAGCAGCCAGCAACAACATTGCATAGTTTTGTTATTATGTGGGTTTTCCTTGCCGTGCACTCTCAAAGTTTACTCTTATTATTCTTCATTTTATTTTTGCAGTGTTCTGTCAAGTGTTTATTTCATAAATATTTCCCTTGCCACTGTTTTCGAGCTGTTGTTTACTGTTCACTGTTTGTGTTGGCCAAGTTAGGTTGCAGCCCTGTTGCAGCCGTGTCTCTTGAGTGCATCATCATAGAGGGGTTGTTGCTTTATCCCATATCATTGCGGCTAATGTTTTTCCTCAATTTTATTTTTCATTTAATGTACATCGGTTAAGGGACAACGTACATATAACTATAATGGACAACAGTTGCTGTTTATATCTATGTTGCGCTGTTGCTGTTATTGTTTTATGTTTTCTATTTTCCTCCAGTATTTGAATAATATTTCTTTTCTTTTTACTTAGTGTTTCCTACTTTTGTTTTTGTTATTATATTATTTTTGGTATTAATAATTTAATATTCATTTTGTTTTTAATATAGCAAATCATTTCCTATTTAGCTGCTTATTGTGTTGCTTCTGTCTGTTTTATTTACTTATTAAATGTTGCCTAAATTTGTTACATTTATTATTGTTGCTTAATTACTTAAGTTCTTTTTGGTAATTTTGTCTATTTTTGCTGTATATAATATAACCCTCTGGATAGAAGCTTTATTAATTAATCTCTACATTAATTTATAATTCTTTGTTTCTCTAATGTGGCTCTAAAATGTATTTTTGTATTGCTGTTGTGTTAGTATTATGTTTTAATGTTATGATCTTATGTTATGTTCTAATGTTATGGCTGTTAGCTGCCTGCTTCATAGCCTCTAATGTTGCTGTTATGCTTCTGCAAATGTTGCTGTTATGTGGGGCTCTAATGTTGCAAGTGATTTTGTTGCTGCAGTTTTTTGGCTGTTGCTCTTGGCTTTTGGCAGTGCCAAACATCAAGTGCACATGGCTTTTTTCACTCTCTTGCAAGCTTTGCTACCTCTCTTTCTCTATGTATTTCCCTCTGTTTCCCACACTCGCTGTGCCCCACTGTCTTACTGCTTGCATCATAGAGGCTCTCCCCGACAAAAAAATACAAACTGCACACAATTTTTGCACATTTTGCATGTTTAATCAACAAAAATATGCCACCCATTAACTCTCCGCACCCCCTCTAAGCCCACTAACCCCTCTAAACCCCCTTGAACCTCCTGGTAATCCCCCAGAGGACTCCCTCCTCCCCTGCAACAACACCTCTCACAGCTCTCCTGCAAAATTTTCGGTTGCGCTTTGCAGACGCAGGCAGGCATCGTCAGAGTCAACCAACTTTAGAAGGTCATGTGGACTTAGTGCAGGCGAATATCCTTGGCTGATATTGGAAATGCATATAGCATATATATATAGCGTATAGCATATAATATATATATATACATATAGCTTATATATGTGGTCCGTGCTGTATGTACTTTGTTTATTTGTTTGGCATTCGCGCTATTGCGTGCACTTTCTATGCAATATTATTTACAGGAATCGACTTTGGGCCAGGCCAATTGCAAAACTGAGGCGAAGGGGGGGAGGGGGGAGTGGCCACCATAATGCCACCTTGTTAGCCAAGTTGTCATAGAGATACAAAGCCTGGCAAATAGGTTTTGGTAGGGGTGGAAAAAAAGGAGACAGCAGGAGGAGCATGATGAAAATCGTGTTCTTATGTCTTTATATTCCATCTTCCACCGATTACGCTTCTTGCTTTATCCCTTTCTAAGCAAATTCCTTTTGGCCAATTAGCAAGGAATTTAGCTTAAAAATTATGGCTTTTCACTTATGTATTTTAGTTATTATTTTATAACTTTTCATTAAATCATTTATTGTTGTTCCAGGAATACTTTATGGTATTTTAACATTTTCTAAATAGGTTTTTAGATGTTTTAGATATTTTGGAATAAAGATTTCTTATTTATTTGGGTATATTTTATTATGTTTTTTTATTATTTACTTTATTATTTATTTATAATTAATTTTTTATATATTTCTGGTATAATCTTATTAATATTTTATTTTATTTTTTTATGGAATATGAATATTTTTCGATTTTAAAGTTCCTTATTTATTTGGTAAGAAAATATATATATTTTTTTATATGAGTTTGTTTAGTTGATTTTTTTTATAAAAATTAAATATATAAATTTTGTTTTTTCGTTTATTTATTTGATATGATATTAGTATATGTTATTATATAATTATTAACAATTAAATTAGTGATAGATAAGTGATGATTTATATCTATTTTGAATCTATTTCGTATATATCTTGTATCTTTCTATATCGTCTAACTATTTGATATCTTTCTTAGATATCTTCTTTATAATCAAAGGTCCAAGCGCTTTTGGCGGTCTCTGCTAACGGTATCCACAAGTGTTATAGCTCTAATTGCCAGTCATCAGGTTCAACAACTTTCACACAGAAATCCTTGAACGCCATTTGCATAAAAAAAACCCCAACTGCAATCTGGGCAGCAACAACAAAAACAACAATAAAAACACAAAATACAACAACAAAAAATACAGCAAACAACAACAACAGCAGCAGCAGCGGCGAAGCAAACAACAAGATTACGTATACGCCACCATTGCAACAGACGTTAGAGAGTGAGCAAGGGTGACAGAGAGAGACAGCTAGAGAGACAGAGACAGAGAGAGAGAGAGGGAGAGAGAAAGAGAGAGGGGAAGAGGACTTGTGTGCAGCAAGAAAAGTTGTAGTTATTTGGGCTGTATTTTCCTTGTTTTTTTTTTTTGAGAATTATTGAGGGCAAAGTTAATGGTACTTTGGCACTTTACACACGCCTCTAGAATTTTCCAATATTTTCTCAACTTCATTTAAGCATATTTTCTAGGATTTTCCAATTGATTTTACTCAGATTTTTCACTGATTATTATGATGATTATTATTATTTGTTTGCTTGACTTAATTGGGCAAACATGTATTGTGCCAGCGAATGTCAAGTGAACGAAAAGTTCATGAGAAGCCAAGCTGCGAAGGGTGGAGAAGAGAGGGGATCAGGTGTTGAGGGGGTGGGGGTTGAAAGTGTAAAGTCTGTCTGGAAAAGTGGCAAAGAACAAAAAACAAAAAAACTAATCGAGGGAAAAATGCTGACAATATTCTGCCAGTGGTGCTGCTTCTGTTGTTTGTTTGTTTCTGTTTCGGTTGCTGTTCTACTCGCTTAATGTTTCTGGGTCACAGATATATATTTATATATATATATATATATATATATTATCAGCTCTAGCTCTAGATATATATATATATATACATATATATACATACGATACACCCAGTGCAGGGCGGCATGAGCGATGCACCTGTGGAGCATATTGACGGACAACACCCCGTTTCCACTTGATCCCTTCTATTGGCCATAAATCGAAGCCATCTGGGCACTGGCTCTTTTGCTCATAAATCAGCTAGCAGTGTTAACCCCTTTGTAACCCTTATTTAACCCTTAACATAAAAAAAAGAAGCAGAAAAAGAAGAATGAACTCACCTTATAAAACGAAAGTCCAACGCTGCAAAAGAAATGCCTGCGTCATTCCCTCTAAGAACTGCAAAGATATAGAAGATAGATTGACAAGATCAGTATTTTGGTTGATCAAATCAATTTCGATTTAAGGTAAAAATAATATTATTGGTAATGAATACAAAAATAATTAAATTATAATATATAATCTCCACAAAAACTGTTGCATCAGAAATTAATCAAGAAAAATTTCGTTTTTTATAAAGGATACAAAGAGTTACTAAATAAATGAAAATATAATAAAATATATTAAATATATAGCTAATTACCAAACCTAAATAAATTCAATATATTAGATGCATAAATATTTTTAAGGCTAGAAATTGATGGCTACCATTTTTTGTTTTTTTTTTTAACAAGATAAATAAAAAATAAACTTTTAAATAAATTAATTTAATTTTATTTATTTTTAGTGTTCATAAACCTAATGCCGCATATACCCTATACATTCATATGTGAACATATATATATCTCTAGATTGTTTCCAATAGATTGCTCTAGTTTCGATTTTTTGAGGCTCTTCGGGAGACCGGAGACCCATTGGAGGTTCTTGCATAATCCAGATATTCTATATAGCCGAGAACTGGGTGAGCTGCTTGTTTGTCGGTCAAGTGAAGTGTTTCGTTGTTCAGTTCGTGCTGATATATATACATATATATACCATATATACCCATGGTTATCTCGGATTTCCTCCTCAAAGGGAGCTGTGGCGGGAATATCAAATTACCCCCCCGCGCTTTTCAAATCCCTCCCCATTTCGTTTTAGATTCTTTCGTATTCTTCTTCTTGGGCATTTTATTTATTTATTTACTCGCTTTTTCGTTGGCTTTTTTAGGTCAATTTTGACAGTTGCCGCCGACAGTAAGTGACAGACAGGCAGCAGCAGCAGCAGCAGCAGCGGCAACGACGACGACTGCAGTTGCCGAGGGATCGATTTGAGGCGGCCGCGATTTGAGTCTGAGTCGTCAAAAGCATCGATGATGATTTTCATAATTTTCATGGATTTTCCACGCCCCCTCGTAACCCATCGTGGCCCACAGTTCTGATAGACGACGGGCGCTGGGCCAAGAACTTGAAAATTCGTGTGGGTGGCATGAGAATCTGCTGCTGCTGTTGCTCCACATTTGGCAATTTCTTCGAAGTGAAAATTGAATAGAAAATTTGCCAGGGAAATGCCTTATGGAAATTTTCACAAAAGTAAATTTTTAAAAAGATATTAGAAACAAGTTATTTTTTAACTGATCTTGAATAAGCAATTTTTTTGTTTAATTTTTAAATAAACTTTGAATTAAGCAAGAAAGCGACTTCTGCTAAAAGGTTTTATTTATTTTTTAATGTTGGAAAATGCTTAAGAAAATGTTGCCTAGTAGCCAAAATTAAGAAAGAGAAATATCAAAAGTAAAGCGAATAAATAAAATAAATATAAAAAGTAATAGTATCGAGTATATATCGATTGGCAGGAATATTGAGTACTTAAAATAAGCTATTTATAATTTATTCGTTATCCATTCGACCCGGTAGAAATTCCCCCTTCCCCCCCCCAAAAAAAGATAAAGCCCATCGATCTTCAAGATCTTCTGAGAGATCTTCTAAGTGTGTGTGTGCCTGCGTTCGTCATGCTCTCGGCCAGCTCTATTTATGTTAGCTGGTGACCTATATATCCGCCGCCACCCTCCGCCCCTTTTCGACGTCCCTTAATTGAAATACACTCAAAAAAAAATAAAAAAATTATGCAAGAAAAGATAGGGTTAAAACCCTACTTGAAACCTAGGAAACCCCCTAAAAAAATGTGCAATACTTTCAGAATGAAATGTAGAATAAAAAAATATATACAAATATTATAAAATTTAAATATTCTTTATGAATATTAATAAAAATAATTAAAAATCAAATTTATTCCATAATTATAATTACATTCAAACATTTCTTTCTGTGGACAGGTATTTGGAGGCATTGAAAGATCTTTCTGTATGTTTGCCCTCGCTCAGACCCACCCACCTCCCTCCTCCCTCTCTTCTTCAACACACACACACACCCACACACTATCTCCTCTAGAAGCAACAACGACACCTTCAACACATCCCTGGACGCGTATCAAGTTGAAGGTTTATTTTTGTTTACAATAATTTTTTGTCGGTTTATGTGTGTGTGTGTGTTTTTTTAGTAGTTTTTTTTTCTAACAATGAGAACAACAACAATACAAACAAACGAAAGCAGCACAGTACACACACACATACACACGCACAGAACGCCCGCACATGCAACAAGTAGGTCGCCAGCGTTTCGAAATAGAGGAAAAAAGTTGCCCCCAAACCCAAAGAAAATGTTTCTCTATTTGGTACCTCCCAAGTTCTGTATGTGTCTTTATCTTATCGGCAGTCATCGGTTTTTGAGTTCTATTTCCCACCCCCCGCTCCCCCCAAAAAAACGCACACATAACTCAGTTTAAACAAAAAATTATTTCCTTATTTTTTTTTCTTTTCTCTTTGGGAAAGAAATTTTGTTTGTCTACACAGAAAAAAAAGGAGATGATTATAGGACTACATTGTACATTTTTGAAGAAAGGATAGATGGCTTTATATTGATACGTTTTATAATTATTTTCTTGTAAATTATATATTTTTATGACTGAAAAAATTCTTATATAATTTGTAAAAGAAGCATAGTTAAGTTTAAATTAATTTTAAAACAGCAGAAAAAAAAATTATAAAAAACTTTTGTTTTTAATTCTTCTAATTAGTATATTTATATTCCTATATTCCATTTTTTCCCAGTGTAAAGCATGTGTGTTTGCTCATATTCTTTGCCAGCCGGCATAAAACATCAACAGAGAGAAAAAGAAAGAAAGAAAATAGAAAGGAGAAAGAAGAAGGGAAAAGGAGGGAAGAGAGTGGCTAGTGGAGACAGTAGTTTGTAGAGTCCAGGGGAGTGTAGAGTCCAGGGGAATGTAGAGTCCAGGGGAGTGTAGAGTCCAGGGGAGTGTAGAAATGGGGAAAAGACCCCAAAAGAGACGACGGGAGATTCTCCGCCTGAGTTATGATGATCAAGTGTGGGTCCCACAGCTGATATGGGTTGTTGATGGAGAATGTAGAATGGAGGGCGGAGGAGCGCTGCCGGAAGAGAGTGTAGCGCGGAGAATGGAGAGTGGAGAGTGCGTGCTTGCGTGTGTGCGTATAATAATAGTACATATTTTTTTTCTAGCGATACAGATAGGAAATAATATACTTATAGACAAATAAGTACCAACACAGGCACAGACGCATCGCTCTGGAATCTGGGTCAAACGTTTTTTACGTGTATTTGCCTAGCTATCGGCTAACCCCACACCCGCCCCCTCTCCACGCCACCACGACCATTCTTCGGGTCTTTAGAAGACAGTCCGAAACAATTAATTATAATAAAATAATATAATTCCAGAAAACAAATATAAACCCTTAAAGGAGCTTAATATAATAAGATAATATCTGCAGAAAAATTCAAAGATATAGCAAATATCTGTTTAAATATCATAACGGAGACTTAACTAAAAACTTAACTTTATATTCTTGTTTTATTTATGTATATTTGAGGAGCTTTGGTTAACTTTTTCATTTATTATTAAATATTTAGAGCCTTAGTATAGAAAAGACTAATCTTAAATGTTTTTTTATATTTTAATTTTATTTTCTAAAACATGTATTTTATTGCTATTATTTTATTTTCATTTAAAACCCTACAAGATTTACATTTTCTTCTTCTATTAATTCCCACAGTTTCTTTGGTGTCTTTGAATATATTAATTAAATTTAAGAAAAATGAAACATTTATTATTTATCTTTGATTTAATTTCTCTAATTCTTTAAATTTTTATTAAATTTCCTTAATTGTCGCTAAAAACCCCCCGCCCACGGCTTGTTGACATTCTTGTTGGCCTCCAGAACAGCAGAGTCAATGTTAAGCAAACTCTGCTATATCTGTATATAAATATATATAATTTACTATATATACTATATATAGTATATACACACAGACATCGACGCACTCCGATCTGCGTTGTTATTTATAACCTGAAACTGCGCATAACGGAACTAGGCAGCGACAACAACAAGAACAGGAACCATAACCATATTTTATGATCACTGATCGATAGTTGATACAGAGATATATCCAGATAGTGGTAAGAGGGAATAATTTAGAAGCTATAAGAAAGGGAATTATATATATACATATTTGTAAGAAATCACAAGGAGTGATCAATGGAGAACCTTGAGTTCTCTTATTTAATTATGAGTTCGAGAGTTTTGTTTTCTTCTTTATATTATTAAAAATAATCAAAATGATCGAAGAATATGAATATTTTTTTATTATACTTTACTAATTACCATAATTTAAAAAAATTTAAGAAATTAATTAAAATATTTATAGCTGGAATATACATGGAATAAAATCTTTGAATCATACAAAAACTCCTTATGGCACCTTCTGCTTCGATCTAAGCCTTTTCAGAACGCCCCCTTAAAGCCTCTTCTCTATCATTTCTATATATTTTTGCTTTCCATTTCCAAGTACTATATTTAATAGGTATTTGTTTTTTTATGAGTTGCTAAAATACCTGGAAACTAGCAGCAATTGATCCGAGAGACGGCCAACAGAGCGTATGCGCAATGCAATAATAAAAAAAAACCAAACCGCGACGTCAGCGTTCAAGGATAACTGCTGTCGCCGTTGTCGATGCCGTGACATATGCGCCAAGAATGCGCCATAAAAAGTGCAATCGACGGCTAGATACTATATATATAAATATATATAGAGAGGTCTATGTATATGTGCGATGATCGGGGGAGAGTCTAGCCGTCTATATGTATTTATACGATATGGGGGGACATACTCTGATCGCTTGTGGGAGCCGAGACTGAGACCGAGACCGAGACGGAGGCTAGCCAAGATTCCGTTTGGGCCAGACTAATGCTAATGCAATTAACGGTAGTTTATGTTAATTTCAACATTGAACTTAACATCGAGCTGGCGGAGTGGGAAATTGATATTTACACGGTGGAAGAGAGAGAGAGAGAGTGAGAGGGAGAGAGGTAAGGGGGGCTAAGACACTCGCAGAAACCAAAAACTAAATCCGACAGATTTTTTAATTTATGCTAGAGAATTTTATATTTAAATTTAAAGATTTTAATCCTTAAGAATATATCCATATTTGTACAGAAAAATTAAGCTTTATTAATGTTTTTATAATATAGAATATAAATAATGACTATTGCTATAACTATAAGTGTAAACTTGTTGCGCTAGGATAAGAACTTAATAAAATTAAAAATTAAATTAAAATTTAATCATATTATATATTATATATATTTTTTTAACATATTACTCATGGGGAATATAAGTATTTATTTTTTAACCAGAATCTTGTCTTTTATTCTTAAGAAACTATACTTATAATATTTTTTTTAGGATTTATTTCGAAGGAATACCTAAAAATTAACTCTAACAGAATATTTCATTAGAAAGAATTTGTATAATCCGTTTTATTTAAATATATGTTTTTAGTATAAATAACATCAGTCTTAAACTAAGACTTATAAATGCGTTATAAATACCCCCCAGAATTTTTTTTCTCTGCTCGATCTGCTGCTGCTGCGGCATTTATGGCCATATGGAAACGGTAGTATGATAACTATGGCCTAGACCTAGGCAACTGGCCAGACAGACAGACATAAAGACAGAGAGACATACAGATAGACACAAATCCCCACAAGAATTTCAACTTGATTCGTCTCGAATCTTGATCTTGATCTCGTTCCTATTTATGTTTTCCCTTTTTCCAACTCCCATATGTGTGTGGTTGCTGGCCTTCGACTGGTGAATGGGGTCAGCACATTTGCTGCTACTGGCTGGGTTAAAAGTGGCCATAATTCCAAGTTAAAGGTCAAAGATTGAGGAAGATATCGATATGCTAACTATTAATTATCCTGAATATATAAGATATGTAAATAAATATATAGGAGATTTTCCTAAGAGGTTTTTGGTTTTCAAAATAATCATAATATAAAAAAGATATGATAACAAAAATAAATAACAAAGAATATATATAATAATATAAAATTATACTTGTATAGCTTGTTTGCTGCTTGGGGTTTCCCTTTCTTTCTATTTTATTACTCATACGCAGTGTTGTCTTTATTCCCTTAGTTTTATATCATAAGTTTATATCATAATTGATCAAGATTTAAATTACAATTATTATAAAATATAACTATTATGGGTTTTGTTTTTAAAAGAGCTCACAATTAAGACAATATTAAGCTAGCCCACATGGCGTATGCGTAATTTTCGCTACACAAATTTGGTTCTCTTTCAATTTAAATTGAATTTATTTTTAATTAGCTTAGAGTTTTTTTTAAATAATTTAATATACACACAAACTAATTGATTTATAAAAAGAAAACAAAAAACAAAAACAACTCCTATAAAGAGTCTCCTTTACATATACACTTTCCTGCGTGAACTTTACAATTTGGCAAGGACATCGCGCTTTTGGGGAGGCTGCTGCCGCTGCTGCTGCTGGTACAGAGAGAAGGGGCTGAAGAGGGCGGAGGGGGGGCTTTTGGCGGAACGGACAGAGGCAGCGACAGAGACAGAGAGACACATAGACAGGGGCAGGGGCAGGGTCGGGGCCGAGAACAGAATTCGTTCAAATTTATAGATTGAACTTGCACTTGGGCGCCGGAACAAACACAGCTGCACAGAGATGCAGCAGCAGCAGCAGCCGCAGCCGCAGCAGCAGTCGAAAAATGTCCTGTATGGTCCAAAGCGGGGTAAGGGGGAGTAGGGTGTTGCTTTCTATATAGTTCCAGGCAAGGTGACGCGACTTTGCAGAGCCTGCCTGCCTGCCTCCCTGCAGAGGCAAACCGTACAGAGCCTGGGGTAGGTCAGGTCAGGAGAAAAGCTCTGAAAACTGACCTGCCGCAACGAACAACGACGAGGACTCCTTGGCAATCTTGTGCGCAGGTCCCAAATACGACTCCCCCTTTCCCTCCTTCTGTCTTTGCCTTTGCAGGCCATTCCAAGGCAACACGTAAGCTATGGGTTCAACGCACCGCCGCCAGCGCCAAGGACATTGATACGATATGGATACGATATGAATACGGAATACACGGACTACGACTGCTGCACATGACAGCCCAGCCAAAGAGTCGAGTCCTGGCTACATATATATATATATATATATTGGATATATATGTGGCACATACACAAGCGTGCTCGAATATGAAAGCCACATGTGATGGCGTAAGTGTGTCACTGGCATTGACAGCTTCACAGCTCCATAGCTCATCGCAGCTTTACAAAATAATCAAGTCCCAGCCGATCCTAACTCGGAGGCTTGGAGGCGGTAATGGTGGCTTTGGTAGCATCTTCCAGGTTTTTCCATGTAAAAGGACGTATTGTGTCTGCCTTGGCTTGGAAACCGGTCACAGAGATCGGCTTTGGGAAAATTTAGCCGTGGGCAGTCGAAGGGTAGAAAGGAAATGTACGATTTTATATCGAATATATTGTTAAATATAATTAAACAAATTTTTAAATAACGAACAATGTTGCATTTAAAATAAAAAATATCCTAAAATTCATTCAATTTTAACAGTATCAAGAACCTTTAATATTAAAATGAAATAAACTATAAAAACTGTATGGGAAAATGTTTATAATAATTAAAAATAAATAGGCATAGATTATTTAAAAAAAAGTTGATATTTATTTTAAAATCCAGCCTGAATTAGCTTGCATTTAAATTAATAAAGTTGTGACATAAAATAAATTATAGAAGATTTTTTTTGTAAATGTAGTATTTAAAATATGTAACGTTTAATAAACATGTCTTTAAATATTTAATAATATAATTTAAATATATTTAAAAAATTATTTAATAGATTTAAATATTTAAAATAAAAATGTAAATATTTAAAATAATAATTTAAATGTATATTTAAAATATTTAAATATAAAAAACAAACTAAAATAGATATTTAAAATATTTAGATATAAAATAAAAATTAAAAAAGACATATTTTAAATATTTGAATATATTTCAAATCTATTAAAATACTTTTTAAATATATTTTTACACTCTATATCTTTAAAAAAAATTAAAATCTAAATATCTTTCCATATATTTCTTTTTCTCTTTATTTATCTTAAATATTATTTATGGAAGAATGTATCTTATCTAGTTATCTATCCATGTCTCTATCTAATTCTCTATTTGTCTATTTATCTGTTTCTTTCTCTCTGTATCTCCCTGTTTCTTTATTTCTCTATTCCTTTATCACCCAACTTTCTATACATTTATTTTATTTATCTACATATTCATCCCTCTATCATATCTATCAATCTTTTAAAATAATCTAAATAAATATATATTTTATGTTTATATATTTTTATATATTCCCTGATTTCAAGTTGAAACTCTTGGGCAAATTATTATCTTTACTATTTTCAATACCTTTTTGATTTCAAATTCATTTTTGAATCATTGCAATGATGTTTTCCTTTTTTTTTAAGCTTTTTGCATGAGCGAATTGCGATGTCTTTCCTATTTCTAATTTCTTGTTACCTATTTTTTTGTTGTTATTTTGTTTCTACTTAGTTTTTTTTGTATATTTTTTTGTTCGTACCTTTTTGCTATATTTTTTCTCTGTACTATTTTTGCTGTACTTTTTTTTGCTATTTTTTTGACGCTTCTTTCTCCGCTTTGCCCGTGGATGCGGGGGAGGGAGCAAAGGCAATAGCAACACCCACACACCCACACACCCACTCACCCACACACACACACATAGCAGCTGCAGGTACAATGGGCTTTGATCGTCGTTTGTCGTTTTGAATTTGTCGTGCGTTGAATTCAAGCGCCAAGTGAAAGTTGCTCAAATGTTTATTATGATGATATATATGTACATATATATATATATATATCTGTATATATCTATTTGTTGTTGCCATTGTGGGGCTGTACTTGCTATTACACATTTGCTAATGAAGATAATGATGATCTTATAGTGAAACATAATTTATGGCAAGGAATCCAATTCCTAAATAAATAAATAAATAAGTTAAAGAAACCAACCCTTAGCCAGGGCCATGGTCAGTTTATGTATAACTTTTATTTTTTATTAGCAGAGTTTGTATTTTCTGCGTCTTTTTCGTTGTACTTTTTTTCCGAAGCTTGTTTTATTTTGCTTTAGTTTTTTTTCCTGCTGTCTGTCTCGCATTTTAAAAAATGTAATTGTTAAAATGCAAAGAGCAAAAAATGAAATAAAACTTAAGCCCAATGCGGCTTGCCTTCGTTTTTTTTTTTGCACTTTTTTTCTCACTTTCTCCTTTTGTGCACGCTTTTGACATTTTAATTGCTTTTTTGCCCATTATCCGGTCCGAGCGAGGAACGCGAGCGGGACCCTCGAACAAAGGCCCCACAAACCCCAAACCCAACCTCAAAAAAATAAAAATAAAACCATTTGCAAAAAAAAACTAAAAAAAAGAGAAGTAAAATAGATGAAAAACTCCCCCTCAAAACAGAAAAAAAAAAAAAAACCTGTAAACTATAAACTATAAAGCCTAACCTCTCAAAATCGAATTGAATATCAAAACAATTTCTGACTCGTTTCACCTCTATGCAAAGTTCATTGACTTCCAGGGTGAAATAAAGAGCTAAAAACTTGCAACAACAACAACAACAACAAATCATATAAAATAACAAAAGATGGGGCGGGGGAGGGGGCGGTTGCTGGCCTGGGCCCGGCTTTTGCCTTATGTAACATTTACCCAGTAACGCCAAAAGCAGCAGGAAACCTAGAAAAACGAAGCCGCAAACGAAAAACGAAATGAAACCGAAATGAAAATGGGAAAACATCACGAAGTTAATGCTGCTGCTGCTGCTACATCGATGAAAGGAAAAACTTGTGCACAGAAAGGCCGAATGGCACGAGAAAAAAATTATATAAAATATTTAATAATAAAAATAATAATATCTTTGAAATATATAATTTATAAAATAATATAAACCAATTAATTAAATCCATGATATTTATATTCATTTCATATTATTAAAATATATGTATATATAGCTTCATAAATTGCTTTAAAATCAAGTTATTTATTATTTGTATTTATGTTATATAAATAACTAAGTCATCAATTTTACTAAATAAATAATTTGTTAGTGCTTATTAAGTTTAAAATTTAAGCAAAATTAAATTGTTAATAATTAATTAAATGTGTTAATAATTTATAAAACCTTATATAACTCTCTATAAAACCTTCTATAAACTTCTAATAAAATCTATTTTAAAACTCTCTATAAAACCCCCTATAGGATCTTTTATAAAACACCCCATAAAACTCCGTATTAAATTCCGTATAAAACTCCGTATAAAACACCCTATAAAACCCCTTATAAACCCCCCCTTTAAACCACCCCTTTAAAACCCCTAGAAAACTCCCTAGAAAACTTTCTATAAAATCCCCTATAAAACCTCATTTAAAACCCCTATTAAAAACCTCCTATAAAAACCCCTATTAAAACACCTATAAAACCCCCTATAAAACCCCCTATAAAACCCCCTATAAAACCCCCTATAAAACCCCCTATAAAACCCCCTATAAAACCCCCTATAAAACCCCCTATAAAACCCCCTATAAAACCCCTTATAAAACATTCCATAAAACCCTTTATACAATTTGTTTATAAACTGTTTAAAATATTTGGAATAAAAATGGGAAAAATTCAAAATTAGCAATGGCCTAGAGGACATCTCGTTTCAACATTATAATAATAATAATAATAATAATAATAATATAAATAATAATAATAATAATAATAAATAGTATATATATACTATATTTGATCATTATATTTGATTTTTATATTTTTATAAATACATACATAATTATTATTTAATTATATATTAATCAATAAACGTTAATATACATATATACTTTATGATTAACACCTGCTAAAAGTCCCCCTATGCATTATGTTTTTTTATTTTCTGTGTAACGTCTTCCCCCAAGTTGAGATCACAAGTTTTAGCCCCCTCAAAAAATCCCTGGTCCCAGGCACCAAAGTCTCCCAAGTTCCAAGCTCCAGCTGCTCTCCATGGCGATTTCCCAATGTCCAACTAGTCGCTAGTCACTAGTCACCTAGCCTAGCCGCCAGCCCGCCTGCCTGCCTGTGTCCCACCCCCTTCGCTAGCCCCCCATTGTTGGCCATCATTCGCTTCCTTGTATGACATAACAATCGCCTCAATCCAACGCAGAGCTAGCAAGCGAGCTGCAACCCACTCTGGGGGAGATCGGGGATCTGGGAAGGAGCCGGAGTCGAAATCGAAACAGTGGGGGAGGGGGGTGAGGGGTGTTACGGGGGCGATCTTTACCTCCGCGAACAGAGAGCGAGGTGTAACCACACACACACACACATACCTCTCTACCCCTCTGGTTGAAGCCAAAACAGTGTTTGTGCCACATTCCAGTTTTGTTTTTCCTTTTTCTTATTTTTTTATTTATTTATTTGTTTTTTTTTTTTTGCTGGAAAATCCCGTTTTTCCCATTCACTGATTCGATCAGGCGGCGTAATGAAAATGGAAAAAGAAAAAGAAAAAGAAAAAAAGAGGGGGGAGAAGGAGGGCTCCAGGAGGAGACAAGAATGAATGGTAAACCGAAGTTTAAGTTACTCTCAAATTAATTTAATAAATTACACAGCATATGTCAAGGAAAATGAATTTTTAAGTCAAGAAAGAACTCCTAGGTTTTGTTAGTTTTATTTGAAATCGATCAAAATATAAATTTAAAATTGCTCTACAGAAATCATTTCCCAAAAATATATAATATTTACGTGTAAAGAGAATAATTTATTATATTTCGAAAATATTTGCTATATACATCCATGAATAATTCAGCACTAAATATAAAATATATGCAATACAACAGCTATAAATTATATATATTTATTTACCATGAACCTTAGCGGATGACATAGCCACAGACATAGGCACTGGCGAAAACTATTTCCGAGCCATGACCAAGTCAACAATTGATCGAGTGGGCCACGTTTTGCGTTCGTTGCGGCTGCTTTTGCCAAAGAGTATAATGTGAAAATGGAAACTAACAATGCCAACTGCAGTTGCAACAGCGAAATAGCAAAATAGAGAAAAAAAAAATAGCAAACAAAAACAACAAAAAAAATAGCAAATGCATTGCGACGACGCGACGTTGCACCAAAGTCATCGTCGTCATCGCAATTTGCGAGTTTTACTTTCGTTTTTCCTCACGTAACAAAAGCGGCAAAAGGAAAATGGTGTTAGCAGGCAATGTTACCGTTACCGCGACGAGAGCTGGTGGAAAAGTGGAAAAGCAGGAGTTGCAACTGTTGCATGTGCGATCAAATTCGAATGGTTGCAACTTCGAAGCCAATGCGAAGCAGGAAGCGAACCACGATCACTTTTCTCCTAGCGGAAAGCATTGCGGGGGGGAGAGGAAAGACAGATACACTGGCAAAGATATAGATACATTTACAGATACATTTGCAAGAGTGGGATCCGTAAATTGATGCCATGAATCGAAGATAGCCACGGCTGCAAATCTCATTTTCGCATTTCCTCAATCGTGTTGCGCCAATTAAATTAATATTACCAACAACCTATATGTATATATATAGCAGACTGAATTCCTCTTTTAATTATTGATTTTATTTTATTGCCAATTTTTAGAATTTTGTGTTAAAACATAAGCCAGTTTTTGGGGAAATCTTAAAAGATTATTAATTAAGTTAATTTTAACAAAACAAAATAACCGAAAATGTACTTAAACATTATTTTACTGTTTTTTTTAAGCCATTAATTTATGTAATTATTTTGACTAGAACTGCATTTTCATAAAGTTTAAATCGAAAATTGTTATCAATAATTAACAAAATATGTCCCTTTTTAATGTTAATGTTTTTATTACTAAATTAATTTTAAGGTTTAGTATTAAATTATTAAAATTAATATATGTTTTCTATGCATAAAGCAGAAATTACTATATATAATATTTGTTGAGATAATTTTATTATCAAAAGGAAAATAATTCTAAAGTAGTCGTAATTAATATCGTTTTTGAATTGTTTTAGTTTAAGGATTTGTGATTATTTGATATTTATCTGGAAATAAATAAAAATGACTAGAAATTGTATGATTTCGGCTTAATTTTACTTGTATTCACTAATAGAAATAAATATCTCCACGATGTCAATATTAATACATTTATATAATTTTTTTTAATAATATGTGTCAATAATTGATAACAACTCTATATTAATGTTCATATTTTCCCTTCAATATTATCAATTTTTTTCGATTGTTTAAGTTATCGATTTATTATCGATGCAACTATGTAGTTTTCATGTTCAATTAAAAATGCAAAATATTAAACCTAAAAAACATTTAGAAATACAAAAATTACACCTAAATATATTTTAAAAACATATCTAAAAAATATTATAAATGAATATTTTAAATTAAAAATAAATATTTGAAAATATTTTAAATATAGAAAATTAAGACTCTTATTTAATAACAACCAAATCCTGACACCAAATCTATCTAACCCCAACAGCTGCCAGAGGTCTAGGGCCCGTCGAGGGGGTGGCTCCATCTCCTCCCAACTAACCAAAAAAACAAAAAAAAAATATATATATATATGCATATATCTTTGCTATATACACCAATCACGTAATCACCTTGTAAGCCTTGTCTTGGCCAAGAGTCCCACCACCAGAGCCGGACCAGACTCTCGACGAGATCTCGGCAACAGCATCCATTGCCACTTTTGGCATTCGGCTGGAAAATGGGAAACCCGTTTTCCCCTCGCAAAAAAAAAAAGCCGAAAATTAAGTCACCGGCAAATAAGCAAAGCAAAGAAAACAAAAACAAAAAAAAAAACATGGATAAAGAGTGGAGAAAAGAAGTGCAGCGACGGCAGCGGAAAACTGCAATGCGATTACTTCATCGCGCCAGAGAGAGAAAGTGTCAGGAAAAACGTGGCGAAAAACTGGAAAACTGGTTAACTGCACAAAACTGGCGGCGACGATCGGCTAAGATGGCGTGTCATGGTTGCAACCTACCCCTTCCCCTACCCTTCCCCTCCTTGTCCCAACAACAATTTCCCCATTTCCCATTGCGGCCAGCGCTTGTTGCAACTTCAGCCATGATTATGTGGCATTAACTTTTGGGTTACGCAACCATAGTGCAGCCCATGCAGCAATGCAATGGAAATTGCAAATCATATGGATGCAGCCAGCACAGCGCACAGCCCTCGCCCCTTTCCCCCGTTGAAGTCCCACCGCAAAATGTTTGTTGCGCAAATGGAGTCAGGCAAGAAAACGAGCTGGAAAAACAAGGAAAAACAACACTGGACAAGTTGTGGCAAGGAGAGAGAGAGAGAGAGAGAGAGGGCATTAGGTGACGGCGATCGTCGTCGTTGAACGTGAAAAGCGGAAAAGTTTTTAGCAGCAGCAGCTTTTTGTGGCACATAAAGCATTCGTCGCGAAAGGAAAATGATATGCCAAATGTCGGGGGAAGGGGAAAACACAGCAGACAAGAAGGAAAAACTCTGCAGACATTGGAGGAGGTTACTCAAAGGAAAACGATATATCTGCAGAATCCCATTCCAGTTTCCGGGTTTTTTTTTGGTAATCGATTAATGATTTCTTTGAAGCTTTGAAATTAATTTATTTATTGGCCAAAATGGTCAGCAGGGTAATATTTTCAAAAGAAGAGGTCCAAATTATTACATAAGGCCAGGGAAAATCATCAAGGAGCCAAATAAGCTGAGATTTCCCCCATGGTTAAGGTAACCAATATTACGCATACGCAGCGTGGCCTAGGGTTATATATGATTTGATTATTTAGTTATTTTAATGTTAAATTCAAAATTTAAATGGTTTCTTAATTCCATTTCAAACTCACTAGAAGCATCTGTAAAAAATTGTTTATGCTTTCGACGGTCCCACGTGACGTATGAGTAATTTTTTGCTTCTAGAGTTTTCTGGTTTTATGGAAATATTAAAGAAAACTAATTTGGGGTTTCCAGTTAATATTTAATAAATAATGAATAATAACAATAACCAATAAGCATCTCTAGAAAATTTGTTATGCTTTCGACGAGTCCACGTGACGTATGAGTAACTTTTTGTTGCTGACCTTTTCTGGTTTTTGTGGAAATATTAAAATACTAAGAAAACTAATCAGGGATTTCTATTTAATATTAAATAAATATATAATAATTAGTAATTAAAAATTAAATAATTCATTTAAAGTGAACTATTTATTAGCAGGGAAATATTTTGTAATGCAAAAACTGTGTAATTTTTTCAAATATTTCGAATATGAGTTTTTTTAATTATAAACCTAATATTGCAAGTGAAAAACATTAAAATAAAAACTCTGAAATATTTAATAATTAATAGTATTACAAGAAAAATGTTGCCACCTAAAAATGTGGCATAATCGCCGATGAAAAACCGCAGAAAATCCTTGGGAAAAACTCACCTGTATAGTGTGATCCTGCTGAACTTTGTCCTTCCTCCGCCTGGCATGTCTGCAATGAGAATAAAAGAGACAAAAGTCTATATTGAAATGCATGTTTACGTGCCATATGCGGTTATATCCCCAGCCTCTGTCCCCCCCCCCTGTTTGCCTACTTTTTCGAATTGCATTTCACTCTTGATTTCGTTTTTGGACTTCGGCTTTCAGGCTTCGGGTGTGCGCTGCTGTTTCGGCATTCGTGCTTTGTACAGGAAGAAGAAGCAGCTGCAGCAGCAACAGCAGCAGCAGCAGCAGCAGGCTGCAGGCAGCAGCGAC
Source organism: Drosophila birchii (assembly GCA_035046345.1). Classification (NCBI taxonomy): domain Eukaryota; kingdom Metazoa; phylum Arthropoda; class Insecta; order Diptera; family Drosophilidae; genus Drosophila; species Drosophila birchii. Next base: position 5,061,380 of record JAWNOA010000043.1, on the reverse strand, counting down.
GACGACAGCCCCCAACAGCTGGCCTGCATTTAGAGAAGGAGCAGCGAACAGGCCAGAGAAAGAGAGAGGCCGAAAAGAGAACTTTACTTGCCACAAAATAAATAAAATGAAAAGCTCGCTCTGCATATGGTCTCTCACTGCAAATGCAGCAGCGCTGCGCTGACGTCGCTTCGGGTTATTCAATAGAGCTGTGCGTGTGTGTGTGTGTGTGTGTGTGCTATCTGCCACCGCTTTTGCCATGGTATTGTACGTTGCCTATTGCCACTGCAATGGCTGAAACGACCTCCCTACAGGTCTTTGACCCACTGCTAGCTCTCCTTCTCTCTCTCTCTCTATCTTTCTATCTCTCTCCCTGGCTGTTATTGTTGTTTCTCTTGCTAACCACCCTGCCCCCCAAAGCCTCCCGCCTTTTCTATTGCCTGCCTGCACACATTTAAGTTTGTTTTTCTTTCTTCTCTCCCCTCAGACCCCTCAGACCCTCCCCCCGCTCCACCACCCACTGTATTTCTCCTGCCTCTTCATCTCCTCCCTTCCCTTGGCTTTGTTCACCTACAGCCACTTGCATTTTCTATTGATGTGGACTTCTCCTGCTTCTTCGGTTTTTATTATTTTTCAGTTTTCCATGTTGTTTCTTTTTTTTTCCCCAAATTCCTTGGGTTTTCCATGTGTGGAAAATGGCCTTTCGGGATCGCTAGTTTGGGTGGTCTTCTTCTGGCCATCTGTTTGATCGTATGGGTTTTTTAGGTGGGTGGCTTCCGGCTTTTTTTCCTTCCTTTTCTTCTATTTTACTAATAAACTGCTTTTCTATGCTTTTTTGTTCTATTTTAATTGTTCTCTTATTTGTTTTTATTATTATTTTGTTTATTCTATTATTATATTCTGTTTTAATTTAATTTTAAATTCCATTTAGAAGGTGGTAGAAACTTCTCTGAAAATTGTTTATGCTTCCGGTGGGTCCACGTGACGTATGAGTAACATTTTTTCTTCTGGCATTTTCGGGTTTTGTGAAAATATGTAAAAAAAAAACTTATATTCTTCTGTTCTTCTATTTTTCTGTTCATTATTCTGCTGTTCTTCTATTGTTCTATTTCTTTTGTTCTTCAATTGTTTATGCTTTCGGCGGGTTCACGTGACGTATGAGTAACATTTTTTCTTCTGACATTTTCGGGTTTTGTGGAATTATGTAGCATTAAAAAAAACTTATATTCTACTGTTCCTCTATTTTTCTATTCTTTTGTTCTTCTATTATTCTGTTATTGTATTCTTCTATTCTTCTGTTCTTCTAATCTTCTGTTTTTCTATTCTTCTGTTTTTCTATTCTTCTGTTTTTCTATTCTTCTGTTTTTCTATTCTTCTGTTTTTCTATTCTTCTGTCCTTCCATTCTTCCTATCTATTAATATGATCTTCCTTTTATCTATCCTTCTGTTCGTTCTTTTTATAATTGTTCTGTTCTTCCTATCAATTATTATGCTATTTTATTCCTCTATTCTTTCTTTTTTCCATTATTCTGTTAATTGAATTCGTCTTTTCTCAAAAAAATTCAATCTTTATTTCTGTTTAATTTTTTCTATTATTCTTCTCTTCCTTTATCTTCCTTTTCTCTTCCTTTTATCTTTCTTTATCCTATTCATCTGCATTTCTTTTCTTATATCATTACGTAGAGCTGCCTTTTCCTACCTACTTTTAATCTCTTTTCTTTTTTCGAAGTATTTCCCCTTTTTGTTTCCTTATTTTGTTGCATTTTTTCGTAGCTCTTGCCACTTGCCTCCTCTTGCTCCTTTCTTTCCATTTTCCTCATCTGGAAGTTGTGGCAGGTTCACAGGATCTGGGTTAGTTTACCTTCCCGACTTTGGTTCCTTCTTCCGTCTTCTGGCGGCTTCTTTGTTCTTGGCTACCCTTTCCTCCGTGCACTTTTGCCGTTCCTGAATTAACCCGTGAATGGCCTCTTAACCCTTTGGTGTGCAGTGGAGATTTATTCTTCCTGTTTGCTTTGCTTTGCCTTTGCCTTTTTGCTTCTCTTTACTTTTTGCTTGTTTGTTTTTAAGTGAATTGAGTAAATGACCAGGTTTCTTGTTAGTTTTTTTTTTCTGTTGCTGGGAGGGGGTGGGTGTTGGGGGGGGGGGTGGTTTGTTTGTTAGGAGTTTTCTGCCTGTCGTGGGTGTCAGGTGGCGTGTACATGTGAAGCACGTTGACTTGTCTCGGCCATTAGAAACTGGCGCAGCCTTCGACCATGTAACCACTTCAGTTGCTGATATGACATGCACACACACATATGCACAGGAAAAGTGAGACAGAGACAGAGACAGAGAGAGAGAGAGAGAGAGAGCGGGATAGAAAGAGAGGAGCGATAGAGAGACAAATCACCGCATTGCTCTATAAACTTTTAACCCAATTCTTGTGCCTTATTTACACAGACGACGACGACGACGACGATGGGCGATGACTTTATTTCTTTCTTTCTTGTGGCTACTTCAATGGCTTTCCCATATTTCTTAAAATCTGCCTCCTTCCCCCTTACTTTATCTGGTTTTCTGTTTTTGTTCTATGCTTTTCTTTTCGCTTTTCCGTATGTTTGAAAATAGTTTTTGGCGCTTGTTATTTATGTGGCTCGATGCAGTTCGAAGTGGTTTTTCCTATAGTCTTCTTTCTCCATTAATTTTGTATTTTTAACTGCAGCTACCCCCAAGCCCCCCAAAGGTAAAGCCCAAGGGAAGTTGAAAAACAATAAGTAAAAACAGAAGTCAAAGATTTGAAAGAATCCACAATTTATGAAGTTGTGAAATTGGGAAAATAATAAATAAATAAACCTTTGGCAAGTGTAAGCTTCTCAAACATCGTTAGTTATATGAGACAAAAATAAAATATATATAGATATATAGGACAATTTGATCCTGTAAAAGACTCAATACATAACTTGGCCATAAAAGCTTTTCATATAAATTCCTCAGGGAAAAGGAAAACAATAAGAACAAATTAAAACAGAATTTAATTTTCACTTTACAATTGACTTTACTTTCTTGATTGATTCAAGGATATTTATATATATAATATATATATATATATATATATATATCTTTAAGATAAACCAGAACTGGTATTCAAAATGAATGCATTAATGCCATTGCACTTCAACTTGTATCTATCAATTCTTTTTCTACTTCTTTATCTTTTTCTTCGTTTTTCTTCATTCCTTTTCTTTCTTTCTCTCCTTTCTTCATTCTCTGTTGTTTCCTTGCCTGTCGTTCCTATTCTCTTTTCTCTGCCTATTCTTCGTTATCACCTTTCTTATCGCTCGTTCAATGTTAAAAGGAAAATAATGCAACCAAAATGTTAATAATTTTAAACCCATTATAATACCCTGGAAAATTTCAATGTATTCTAAATGTATTTAAAATAATAATTATAATTATGAACATTCATTCATTCATTTTACATACAGTTGAGGATCAAATCATAGCAAAATTATTATTTGATTCTTATATATTGTATTATTATACATATATATATATTGTATTATATATTGTATTAATAGAAAGATTTTATTGATTGTAAGTGTAAGTATAAATCTTTATTTGACTTAAATTTATAGCTTAAAAATATTTCATCTATTTTAAATTAACAAGAAAATAAATTTTTTTCTACATTTTCTAAACATCCTTTCTTGGTTGTTTTATTTTCTAAAATATATTTCACATGGAAAATGTTAAAATCAATTTATATTTCTCAATTTTTAGAATATATTGTACATATATTTTTCACACCCACTATAAGATGGCGTAGCACTTTCCATGGCAGTTACAAAGGGTATCATTAAGTGCGGCACATGACATGATTATTAAAGGTGGGGGGCGGACTCTGACTGTGACTGTGACTGTGTTTGTGCTTCTGTGTTTGTGCATTTTGTATTTATTTTGTGTGCTTGCGCTGTGTGTGTGTTAGTGTGCATCTGGGGGGCCTGAGTTGCATTGCAGCGGCGACGGTGGGTGACGGCGGCAACTGCAACTGTCGAGTGCCGACTACTGCCCTACATTCAAGGCAACGACTCTGAGATAAGCACACACGCAGACACACACACACACTCAAACACATACATACTGGCTGGGTCTGGTGGGTGGTGTTAGGAGGTAGGGTCGACTAGGGGGTGGTTGCAAGTGCAACTGCAACTGCAACTGCAACGCAACTGGCACTGCCATTCAACCGGCAGCAGACACTTCTGTGGGCCATCCAAAAGTTGTTGTTGTTGTTGTTGGGGGGGCGCCACAGCAAGGCGGCAGCACACACAGACAAAAACACATACTACACATATACATACATACATACTCTGTAGGCTTGTGTATTTATATACGCAAATAAACAAGAGGCGGACCATGGCAACGACTCTTTGATACCCTAAATACCAATGAATATTAATATATTTTGAGAGAAAATGTTGGTTTTCAAATAGATACATAAAAACAAGCTTAAAAAATCGCAGATTTGAACAATCCTCAAAAGAAGATAGCAAAAAAGTATGCTATAAAAATCATTGGGGATATTTTTGAGCACTTTTTTTTACCTATATCATATTTTTATTAAATATTAATTCCTTATGAAAATTCTTCTACAAAAGAGATTCTTCTGTTTATTGAACCAAACAAACTTCATATACAACATACCCCTCTTGGGCCTCACCGTTTAACGGGTTTATAAAAATAGAAAAAAATTGCTTTCAAGTTCCAGACTCTGGTTCCTGCACACACACACACCCACACACACATGTCACACACACACGCACACACAATCATATGCACATACATATGAATGTCTGTGTGGACGCAACTGTATTTGTGTAGACATTCTAAGCGGTCATAGTCCCAGTAAACTTTCGCTGGTCGTATATGCAAAAGGGGGGATGGAAATAGGTGGGGGGGGGTTTGAAAGTGGGTGGTGTAGGAGGTGGAGAAGGAGCACCACCGGGAGAGCCGGGAGCCATGATGAACTGAAGCAGTGCGGCCGCAATGAGCCAAACAGAAACCGAAACAAATTGCTACAAATGTGAAATATGTAGACACCACATGTGGTGGCGGTGGTAACTCTATAAAGCACTCCTCGGCCTAAATGCTTACCATATGTGTGGGTGGCAACCCCCTCTGGATCATAGTATTCAGTGGGTCAAAAAAAGTAAACGGTTGGGGTTATTTTTTTCCATAAGCAAATCAAAAATTTAACCAAATCACAATTTCTTATATTCCGTTTTGTTTAGCATTTTTATTTTCAAAGTTTAATTGCTTCAAAGTTTAATAAATGATTGAAATTTAGGTAAATTCGTAATCCTTATAATTTTTGATAGGTAATTTCTGGATGATTCTCTATTTATAGGAAGATTAAACAAAATATTAGAAGCATCTTTAGCCTTTCTTCTGCCCCCACTCTTTCTCTTTCTAAATTTTACCACTTTTCTCCTCCTCCTCTCTCTTTCTCTTTCCTCCGCCTTTTTGGTGACGCATTAAATTTCACCTAAACTTGAATTGAAAATTTTCATGATCAACGGCCATGATGAGACCCCCGAAAAATCAGCAGCCAAAAAAATAAGAGAAGAAACCAAAAAGCTGGAAAAAAAACAAAAGGGAGACTCCTCCGTTTAGTAATCAAGCTGAAGCATCTGCGGGAGAGGGTGGGCGAGGGGCATAGGTTTTTAAGAGGGGGTTCGAGGCGGGGGCTGCCATTTAACTGTGATGGGAAACAAAAACACACACACGCACACACACTTGAGTGAACAATTTTGGAGTAAAAGTGAACGGGGCAAGTTCAAGTTTATTTTCTGGAGATACAACAACGCACAAAAATTAAGCTAAAAACACAAAAACAACCAAAACTGAAGAAAGAAAGAAAGAAAGAAAGAAAAAATAAATAAATATAAAAGGGCGTCAGAATGATGCGTGTGGCAGAAGCAAAGGGGAAAAAAAAGATGGCGAAGAGGGGCGACCAGAAAGAGAAAGGGAGAAAGCGCAAGAGGGTGACGGCGATAAGGATAACTATAAAAAGGCGTAGGGCTGATATCCGGGGGATATCTTAAAGATACTTTATTAATTTAAAGTCAAATCCTTTATAATATAAATGATTTTAGAAACATTAAATTATAAAATGAACTTTTTTAAGTTAAAATTTAAAAATCAATTTATTTTAAACAAACCCCTTTTACCCCCCCATCTGCCTCTGCACACTAGCAGCCTCAAGGTGTGGCACGTCATGTTCACACACATACAACACACACATAGGGGGGCTTGGGCTTGACCCCCGAAAAACCAGAGACGATGCCAAAGATGTTTGGTCTGTAACTGTAACCGGTTTTTTGTTTTTACCTTTTTTTCGTTTTTTTTTTTTTTTTTTTTTTGGGAGTGAACCGCCGCCATCATTTACAAGTCTTCGTGAGGGGGGGGACCAGAAAGTAACGCTGAGGAAAGCTATCATAAAACGCGCGAGACGACAATCCACGAAAGTTCCAGGCAACTTAATCCCCTGAATACTCTATTTAATAATTATTTAAGGTAGATTTTATATTTTATTCTGTTTTTTTTCGTATTAAATAAATATTGTTCTTTATTATTACTTTCATCAATAAAGATTCCGTTCGTTAGGAACTGAAGGTATTATGAAATATATTGGAAAAATGGGAAATTTCATTAAAATTAAATTATTTGAAATTTTATTCGAGTTTAATAAATGTTTATTAATTGAAATATGTTTTAATCGTTATATTTAATTTGTATTTTACAGAGTATGCAAAGATTGACTTAATCCGCCTCCACCTTTCACTATCCCTGCCTCTTTCCCTTTTGTCTTTCTCTCGTTTCCTCTTTTCCCTTGACATTTCGGTTGTCTTTCAGTTTATTTTTTTATTTTTATTTTTTAAGCTCGTTATTGTTAGTGTTGTTGCAAAAAAAGGGTGACGAGCTGCTGTTGTTGTATTTGTTGTTGGGTCATTAAACGGTTGTTGACTTCAACGTTGGCCAAAAAGCGTTTCCAAATGGGGAAATGGAAGTGAAGTGGCAGAGATCTTTCCAACAGTTTTATTATTTATTTGAATTTTTTGTTGCAGTACAGAAAGAAATCAATTGAATCACACTTATTTTTTATATTTTTTATATTTATTTTTATATATATATTTAATTTGTAGTATTATTGAGTGAAATAAAATATTTAAGCCGTCGGAGCCTCAACGTAATTGATGTGAAAGTGAAATTTTTTCTGGTTTGTATTATTATTATTTATTTGTTTTCTTCTTTTTGTTTCGTTTTTGCTTTATTTTCACTCTTGTTTCCCATTTCTGTTTCTGTTTCTGTTTCGTTTTGGGACAAGGGTCAAAAAAATCTGACGGTCATTACGCGGTGACCATAACCTTAAGAAAGAGACAGGGTTAGGAGAGGGGAGACAGGAGGGGATCATATGCTGTTGTTTTCTTTCCCTTTTCTTTTTTTTGGGAGGCGCTGCTGATCTCCGAAAAAGGTTTAACGGTGGTTTTTTGGTTAGCAAGAAGAGATAGATACGTGCTGGAAAAGATACAAAAAAAAAACCAGAAGATACGTAGAAAGAGCGGGGCAAGAAGAGCGAACAAAAAAAAAAGCTAAAGCGCCAAGAGAACTACACTGTCAGCGGACGTTGGCAGAGGCAGCGAGACGGCAACGATGGCGTCGACGTCGACGCAACGGGTTCAATGGCTGACCCAATTTCGGGCACACACGGGCGCCAAAGGGGGGGGGGGGGAGTGGTGGGATGGGGCAGCAAGCATGAGAGAGAGAGAGAGCGAAAAGTGGAGTCATTAAAGCGAACGGGAATCGTATTGTGAAAGCCAATGAACGAACGAGATGCAGATACATTTGATGAGAGAGCAGCTAAGCAGAACGCAGCATAATGCAAGTTCACTGAGTGATCACTCTTTCTCTCTCGCTTTCATTGCTTCTAACTGTTGTTGCTTTTGTTGATTGGCATTCCATGTTGCCTCTACCGTTGTTGCTGTTGTTGCTGTGTCGGGATTTGTTCATGCGCAAACAGTTCGTTGTTACTTTTATGTAATTTATTTTCATTTCATTTAATTTCATTTTTTTTCCCCTCCTTGCCCCTTTTTTTCACCCTCTGCCTCGGTTGTTCAGTGGCAGTACTTGCCCTTTTCCACCATTCACTTTCTTTGCCAGCGAACACAGGAAAGAAAGAGCAATAGAAGAGGGCGGAAAAAACAGAGTTATAGCAAAATTGCATAGAAAATATCAATATAGATATTTACTAGATTAGCAAAAATTGTAATATTTTTTATTAGGGGATATTTTTTTTATATTTAATATGATATATTAAAAGAAGAACTATTATTTATTTGAAAACCTAAATTTGGGAATTTTTTTTGATCAGATTTAAGCAATATATTTTTGATATTAATAATAATTTTCCTATAATTCGTAAAAACAACAACGAGGAAGATCACCTTTATGTACTACCTGCAAAAGCTTTTAAAATCTTTAGCACATTTCACTAGTATCTTTTTTTGTTGCAACGCTCGGGTATTACGTGAAAGTTTATTGAACTTTCGATTTCGCTCACAGAATGCACCAGTGTATGTGTGTGTGCGTGGCTAGCTCACTAAGTCGCTCGGTCAACGAGTCAATGGCGCCCGCCGAATCGCAACCCGCAACCGAAGCGATGAAAAAAATACAAATAAATAAAATGAGATATAACGATCCGGCAGCAGCCGACGAGAGCCCCAAAACCGAAACACTTCGCATCGCATCACGAATGCAGTTTTTATGAGAAAATCAAATCGTGCAACAGAAATAGATGCCAACAAATACAGAAAAAAAATTAGCAACTATGTGGAAATTGGCGGGATAAAGTATAGCAAACCTCTTCTTCTTTTTTGAGTTAATCGATAACATTATCTTATACAAAAAAGTTAGAAAAGGATATAGAAACAGATGTAAATATTTGCAAAATATAGATTATACGAGATTATTCTTCGGCCTTAAAACTCCAGTAATTATTTTGACACAAAGCAAGTTATCGGACTGGAATCGATAACTACTGCAAGATATATGTATATATTTAACAAAAAAAAAATTAAATGCGCCTTGAATAAATGGACTTTTTGAAATTAATTCTTCGTTTTCAATTCTAATTGGAGGGATAAAGTATAGCTAACCTCTTTTTTTTTGAGTTAATCGATAACAGTTCCTTATACAAAAAAGTTAGATAAGGATATAGAAACAGATATAAATATTTGATAGATTATAGATTATATAGATTATAGATATACGAGATTCTAAAACTCCAGTAATTATTTTGACACAAAGCAAGTTATCGGACTGGAATCGATAACTACTGAAACATATATTAATTTTTAACAAAAAAAAATTAAATGCACTTTGAATAAATGGACTTTTTGAAATTAATTCTTCGTTTTCAATTCTATTTTCCCTATTTCCATATCTACCATTATCTTAGTAGCAAAAACTACAAAACAACAAAAAAATCCTTGAACCCACTTGAAAACCCGATAAGTGCCTTTGCTAAGTGTTCTATAATATTCAACGCCAAACTTCCTGAGAACCGGAACTGAAACCTAAAACCGAAAACCGAACAACAACCAAAAAAAATCAATTCATATAGCCCGTTTCTTAGCCATATGCCCGAGGTTACTGCCAATGGCTCTCTTGTAAGACCCCGTTTTTTTTTCTTTGTGCTTCTTTTTTTTTGTTTAGTTGTTTTTGTTAAGTTTGGCAAGACTTCACATTGATTTTGGTGCCTGCTAGGCTCTGGCACTTTCCATTGCATAAGTCAGAGTTGGCGGGTCGGGTTGCTGCACATGTAAGTCGGTCTGTCAAACACTCGAAATGCACTTCTACTTCCCAGCGGACACCGCTCCACACGGGACCCGGGCCAACCTCACCTCGTTTTTCTTTTTTTTTTTGCTTTTTTCGTTGTGTTTTCCTAAGCAAAGCGTGAAATTTTTGCACTTCCTTGTTTGCATGCAACATACTCGTACTCAAATAGCGAGGCAACAACACAAAAGTGCCCCCGCAAACCCCCCACTGCTGCTCTGCCCTGCCTACTGCCCTCCTCGTCCAAGACCTCGACTCGGCCCGGCCTTCCTGGTATGCTCCACAACACTGGGTGGGTAGGAGCCAAGGAGGATCAGGCAGCGGCGGCAGAGGAGGAGGAGAAGGTAACCACCGACTCGACTCAACTTGGCTCTGGCTGCGCTCCGCCTCCTCCATTCGACGCTGCTCGCCTAGTCGCCGATTACAGGCAGAAACAGAAAAATATATATCTCCTATGCTGGATATCGATTTTGAAAGGAAAAATCAAATTTAATTCATCGATAAAAACATTATACTAAATATCACTAATTATCGTAGGTTGATAAATCGAAATACTAAATTAAACAAAAAAAAAATCATATTTCACTGAATATAAATGAAAAATATTTAAAATGTGTATAAAAGATGGATAAAATATATATAAAATATATATAAAAACTTTATTAAATATGTATAAAATATAAAGAAAACTTGAATATATCATTTAAACTATAATTTTATATATTTTTCCAATATTTATATTTTCTCCAATATTTACTTTAATTGCTCTTTAATTTTTTCGTTTGTTAAAAATTTTGTATAATTTGTATTTTAAATATTTTCGAATATATATATTTTTCCAATATTTATATTTTTTCCAATATTTACTTTAATTGCTCTTTAATTTTTTTGTTTGTTAAAAATTTTGTATAATTTGTATTTTAAATATATTTTATTATATTTCTTTCGCAATGCTATTATTGCCACCGCTTTTGTTACTTTAGCTAGTGTCATTCGCGTCATTGCATATTCACCAACGCATTGCCATCGTCTCGGCCGACGTTGCCGTTGCAGTCGACAATCCAACCACTCCCCCCCCCCCTCCACCGCCGCCTCTGCAGCCGCCACCCCTTTTTGGAGCGACAACTACTACTGTGCCACTGGCTCTTTCATCATGCCAATTGGCGTCACTGCCTCACTGACTGCGCTGTCGACGCTGACGCTGACGCGGACAGCGACTGCAGCCGGCTGCAGTTTGCATCATCACCTTGTGCCGTTGTCAGGGCATTGGCACAGTTTCACACACACACACACACACACACAGACAGCAGTGCATTTGTTGTTTTCCTTTTTTTTTCCTCTTCTCGCTTTTCGCTTTTTCCTTTTTTTATGCTTCTATATTTTGCCTTTGGATTTTTTTCGTTGGCATTTCTGTTGCTGCGGCTGCTGCTCTTGCACTTTATCGATAACTGGGCAATCGGAGACGGTGTCGACAAAACAGGATTTCGATTGATCAAATTTCAGGATATACAGGATGGCGCAGGTGGCATGATGAGACTGTACTAAGCGCAACATGGCGTATACGTAATGTGAAAGTATGGGAGGGGATATTACGTATACGCCATGTTGGCTCAACGATTTATGGTAGTTTTTCGAAATTAAAAGAGTTTTTAATCTAAAATAAATTTAGATTTTAAATGGGATTAAGCTAAAAATAAATTTGTTTGTTTTTTTAGATTTAAAGAGCCTTTTTTTCGGGAAATCTCCAAGTCGTTTTAAATACATTCTTAACAAATTCCTTAGTAAAAATTTGGAGAATTTTTAGAATAACTTTCCAGCGTTTTGAATTTTTTCCCTGAGCCTAAAAGAGAAAAGTAACTCCCCTCTTGGCACCTTAAAAATTACAAAAAATCCTTTGCTCTGATTACAAAATAACGATTTATTTTATCGATTTACCATTACCAAACACTTAGTCAATCAAAAAGAAAACTGACAGAATTTGCAAGTAATTGAGCCTATCAAGCGGCCAAATTGAACTAATAACTGACCTTTGCCATGTGAATTATAAATGTATAATGATTACAGGTTATTTTCGTTTACCGATTACTCTATCAAGCAAAAGGTTTTCTTCTGCATAAAATATACCGAACCCTTCAAGACTTAACGATTTGCCAGTTACGATATATATATATATAGATTATTTATGGAGGATCCTTTACACTTACCGCTTTAACCAAGGCGGCGGAGGATGGGGGTGCGGCGACGACGATGATTTTTGGCGTTTCACTCAAATGGCTGTAAAAATAGAGAGAAAAAGAGTAATTAATAAAAAATAAAATCCAGGAAAAAGAGAAAACAATTGTTTATCAGAAAGGCACTTTAGGAATATTTATGAAACTCTTTTCCATGCAATATTTGTATATAATTTTCGAAGCAAATGTTAATTAATTTGAGATAAAATAATTTAGAAAACCTAATTAAATAGAATGATTACAAAAAAAAAAAGTATTACTAAAAAAAATATTATAAATAAAGGTTTGATTTTAATAATACAATAAAAATATTGCCTTATTTAAAAAAAAACTGAATAAATAAAGTAATTTAACGGATTTTTAAGGTTTTATAAATATGAATTAAGCATAAATATTTCCATTTTTAAACATATTTAAATGTAACATTTAAACAGATTTTTTTTATGTACAAAAATAATCTTGTAAGCCATAAAAATTTGTTAATTTTTTTTGGGTTACCACAAAGGCAGCGCCAATTAAAAACCAAGCTGTAGGGATTCGTTGTCACCCCCGCAGCAGCCTTGGCAGGCAGCTTTGCGATCCAGGAAAAGCTGCTGCAGCATTGTGTCAGCATAAGCAGCAACAACACAACAACCCCCCCCCCACTTAACCACCCACTACCCCACCCTCTCTCTCTCCACCCCCCTGCTATTTGCGAATCAATGTCTCTGTCTGTCTGCGCCAAAAGAAGAAGCTTTTGAGGGTCGCGGTGAGGGACACACACAGCATTAGAGACGAAAGAAATTCTTCAACGCTCGCCAGCCACACTCTCTCTCTCTGTGTTGTTTTTTTTTCTGTGCATAAAAGCTCATGAGAGCTCTCTTTTTGCGCTCTCTGCAAAATGCACAAACAGCAACAAAAACAGAAAAAGAATGCAAAACAAGGAGAACTTGGAGCGCATCTGTGTGTGCGATTTCAACCTCAAGTGAACCGAAACGAGGCGAACTGAACTCAGCTGAACCGAGCCGAGAGCTGGACCTGCCCCACGTCGCTCCTCCATTGGGATAGGTCGGAATCGGCAACGGGCATCAGGCATCGGGGAAATCGTCATCGTTATAGGAATCGGAATCGGAATCGGGGAATCCAAGTCCGGGGCACTTGGCTGTGTGCGTGTGTGCGAAGTGCTCGACTGGGACAGCTAAAAATAGTTAAATGCAGTGGCTCGGTCGGTCTGTCGGTCACACACACTCAGCGCCTTCCATTGCCTCAAACACAAGCCCTGCACCTACCTTGGCAAACCACCCTTTGTCCTTCTCCCAATAGGAAAAAAAAAATAGCAATGAACAAAACACAAAGAAAATCAAAACAAAAACAAATGTATTAACTTCGTGACTTTTTTGCTAAACGCAAATCTTAACTAACACCAAAAAGAGAGTTTTTTTGGTTCCTTTGTTTCCTTTTATTCAAAATTTGATTTATAAACAATATAGAAATTTAAAATAATATCCCTAAAACACAAACTTTTTATATTTTAAGTTATTAAATATAAATTAATAATTATCTAATAATTAGTTATCTATATCTATAATTAATAATTATCTTAATAATTATCAAATACCATAATAAATATGTGTTATTTTTACAAAAATAAAATCACCGATAAATCCAATAATAACTTCCAATACTTAATTATATAAAATATAAAAATAAATGGAAAATTAACTATAGTAAATTCATTTTAAATTAATTAAAATAAAATGTAATCAAACAAAGTATAAATAATATATTTATTTAATCAAATAATATTTAAATCTGGAAGAAATTTAAAAAAGTAAGAGAAACTATTGTTTCAAAATGATCACAATTCAAAAAAAAAAGAAAATTAAATTGAACGTAAAAATAAATGAAAAATGAATTATAGTAAATTCATTTTAAATTAATTAAAATAAAATGTAATCAAACAAAGTATAAATCATATTTTTATTTAATCAAATAATATTTAAATCTGGGAGAAATTTAAAAAAAGTAAGAGAAAATATTTTTACAAAATGATCACAATTCAGAAAAAATAAAAAAATTAAATTTAACATAAAAATTATTATAACAAATTCATAATAATTCGTTTAAGAGATTTTTTTAGTATTTTTAAAAATATTAAATAATATAATTTTCTAAACAAACACAAAAATATATTTTAATAAAATTAACAATTTAACCATTTCAATAAAGCTTTTTAATCCGTCTTTTTTTTGTGCAATATGGATTTATTTATTTTTTTCATTCCTTGCTTACTTTTTTCAGTGTACCTTCTGTGACTCTTTCTCTTTCACTTTTGTTTTACATTTTATTGCCTTGCTGGCAGTTTTTTCTTCTTTCAGCTTGTTTCTTTCGTTTTTTTCCCCCCCTTGTATTTTAGCTAGAACTGCAGCACACTGCCCGCCGCCCCCAGGCAAAGCTCCCAGCACTAGCACCTCCCCCCACCACCCCTTTGAACATTTTTGTTTTCATGCAAAAAGGTTGAAGACCTTTCACCTACTTATTGCGCGCGTGTGTGTGTGTGTGTGAACTGCTTCTTCTTCTGCTTCTGCTGCTGCTGCTGCTTCTGCTCTACGCTTATAGTTTTACTTTGTTGTTGTTGTTTCGTTTTTGATTTGCCTTCTGGGTAAGAAAAAGGGTGGGCGGGGGAAAGTGCAGCAAAGGGGGGCGAAAAGTTTGCATTTTAAATATTTCAGCAAGAGAGAGACAGAAAAAGCTAGAGTGTGAGAGAGAGAGAAAGGGAGATGGAGCAATGCAGAAATGTAGATGTCTAGCGGAAGAAGAAACAGAGAAAGAAATAGATAGAGAAAAGGATTGAAGGAGGGGGCTCTCATGTTACGTATGTGAGTGCAACATTTGATTCATTCTGCTTGTGTGTGTGTGTGTGTGTGTGAGTACTTCTCATATATTTAGCACACTTTTTTGCCGCCGACTCGATTTCAGTTTGCTAATGTTGTTTTTATTATTGTTTTTGTTCTTGTTGCCCTTGTGGAAAGCATAGGTTGGCGATCACGTGAAGGTCCTTTTAATAATTTTCGTATTAAAATAGTAGATTTTGACAGCTTATCGTTTGAAATTGCTTTTTTTCAATTAAAAATTTGAATTTGTAATGAAATTTATCGATAATTCAAACATTTTTACCGATCTAAATGATCGATTAAGATCGAAAAGCTGATAATTTTGATAGGCAAAATATTACGTCTACGTATACATACGTAATATTTTGCTTATCAAAATTATCAGCTTTTCGATATTAATCGATCATTTAGATCGATAATTTTAATCGATTTTAATCGATCATCGATCAATAATTTCTTTTGGGTTAAAATATTTTTAGAAATTCCACTCTATTGTTATTAATCTTTTCTGTCAAACATTTTTTCTAAGGCAATAAAATCCTTAATTGAAAATAGTACATTTTTATGATAGTTGTCAGAAAAACAATATAATTCTAATGATAATTTAAGGATTTTAAGTACTGTTTGTTTGAAAAAGTGTTAAACCAAAGAGCTTTTCTGACGGATGTAAAATAATTCAATTTTAATTGCTCATTTTCATGAGCAAGCATTAATTAGCTTAAAAATTTCGTACACCCCCCCTTAGAGTTTCGGGGGGAATCTCCCCTGGTGCCGGAGCAGTCTAGACTTGATTACCTCTACCCCCACCTAGGGGGTGGTGTACGAAGTACCTCCCAAAAGCCACCCTCTTTAGGGTGGAGTCGTGTGCTTGCGCGACCTCTTCCTCTTTCTCCTTCTCTCTTCCTCTCTCTTTGCCCAAAACTCGCTTTGCATGTTTCGCTGCTGCTTTCTTCTTTTGTTATTGTTTTATTTCGTTGTTTGTTTGTTTTTTTTTTGGCAATGCCAATCGCAAAACTGTATTTGGGTCAATTATAAATATTAAACGCAATTAGCAATGAAATTTTCAATTTCATTATCACGCTGTCGGCAACAGCAAAAAAAAAATAATAAAAGAAAAAATCTACAAAAAATCGTTGATAAGAGCGGTTTTATATATATTTATGTATGTGGGTTTCTTTCAACCAGATGTCTTCGTCATCAGTGGGTTTGTTCTGCAATGTCAAGACTGCTGTGACCTTATTTTTTTTTTTAAACAAATACATATGCAGACACACAGAGACAGACGGACATATGTACAAATAAAGCACACACATTGGTAGATCGGAAATTGGCACTTGCCAGAATTTTGGGATTTAAGCGAAATAATAGTAAAAAATAAGAAAAACAAAAAAAAGGAATATGTAAATCATAAAACAGTATAAATTTCTATATTTCAATTTCATCAAAAAGTCCAAGATATATATTATGGTTTGTACTTTTTAAAATCGTTTACTTTTTGAAATGTTTTTATATAAACTATAAATTGCGGCTTTGGGATTTGGTTTGTTAAATTTTCAGGTCTTACAGGATGGCCCAGGTGATATGAAGAAACTATACGAAGAGCACACATGTCGTATACGTAACGTCGAAGTTGAGGGTTATTACGTATACGCCATGTTGGTACTCAGATTTATGATTGTTTTTCCAAGATGGACGCGTTTTCAATTAATTAAAATTTAGTTTATAAACGGAATTAAGCTTTAGTTGAGATTTATTGTATTTGATTTAATATTTTTGGAAAACAAAGTTAAAATTATTAATATAATTATCTTTCTATTCTTTTTAAGATAAACATCAGGGTGTTTGGACTTGTTAGTTTCGAGGCCAAACCCAACAACACTTCCTTATTGCGTTTTGAAGGAAGAAGGACATTCGGAATTGCAAGCGAGAAAGGAAATGGAAGGAAAGGGAAGGGAGCAAGAGCAAGTCTCCTTGTTCGTTCGATGCCGTGCTCTCTAGCTGTAATTGTGTTACACTCGCAAAGTCCTTGACAAATGCCAAAGGATGACCAGGGATTGCAGCCGCAAGTCCCAGCAGAACCGCCCACAGAACGAACTGCAATGAACCTCTCCCCGTCTCTCTTACTCTCTATATCGCTCTCTCTCTCTCTCTTTTTATATTTCCGCCTCTCTTTCGCTGGTCTCTTTCTAGCGCCGATGCTTGTCTTTGACTCGAAATGACCTTAAACTGGGTTAAAGCTCGCCAAAGTTACCTCAAATACAACGATGGTGGGGGGGTGGGAGGGTTGCTGGTGGTGTAGTGTTGTAAATTGAACTTTCTGTGCAACAGAGCATAGCGGGTGAGAGAGAGAGAGAGAGAGAGAGCGACAGTTTGTTTGCCTAAATGCAACTCATGAATCATTCACACGCAACTATGAATATGCAAAAGCGAGTCGCTTTGAATGCACAACATGCACCACAACAACAACAACCGCAAGAGTGGAAAAAAAACATTCGGAAACCCAAAAAAAAATAAAGCAATATATTCGAAATATTTACCATATAAAAAAGTTTAGCAACACTACTCGTACGCAGTGTTAATAGTGTTAATTTTAAAAGAAATATATAAAAAAAAAATTTAAAACTATACAAAATATGGGAAATCCCATAAAATCGTACAAAAACAGAAAAGAAAATTATTAAAATGAAAATTTTTTGAATTTTTCTTGCTTGCAAACATAAGTCAACACTGCGTATGAGTTTTGCATTTTTTTTAGCCCTCGAAAAATCAAAACACTAAAAAAAACTAAATAGTTTTAGTTTCTGAATAAGTTATATTTAAAAATAGCAGGCAACACTGCGTATGAGTAATGTAATTTTGAAAATTTCCAAAAAACTCTATAAAAACGGTTTAAAAACACTTCAAAAACCTTTCTTTATGAAATTTACATACAAACATACAGTTGATGTAGGAAATACAGTTAGCAGCGCAGCTGTCGGCTCTTCTAATTGCCTTTCATGTAATTCATTTTCTATTTGCCAAGAGAAAGTAAAAACAAAAAAACAAAAAACCAAAAGAAAAAAAATGCACACACGCACACACATCAATACATTTTATTGCTCATCAAAAAAGTTTGACGGCTACGCTTCGTTTTCTATTGTTGCTACGGTTTTGTTTTTGTTTTTGTTTTCATTTTTGTGTAGGCGTTAAGTCGGCGGCGCAGCGAGATTAGGAGGAAGATAGAAAGAGAGGGAAAGAGAGAGCTGATTTAAGGCTAAGCTTAGAAAAACGAAACAAAAGGCAGAGCCGCAGAGCAGAACTTTTGAGCGAGAGAGCGGGAGAGCAGCAGCGGCCGAAAGGTGAATGACTTCAAGTTGCGCAGTCAGCTAGCTGCTCTAGCTTGCTCCCGCCTTTCCACAGCCCCAACAGCTTCACCACCCATCGCTCGCTCTCAATCTCTCTCTCTCAGACTATTTTAGCTGTGGCATTAGATCTTTTTTTTATGTACAGTGCAAGCCCGCTGCAGGTAACCCATAGAAGGCATACATACATACACTCAATTTTACATTATTTTTACAAAAGAAATAAATAGATAAATATGAGTATTTAACCAATAATTTACAATATAGGAATATTTAGTTATTTAACAACTAATAGCATAACCATGAACAAAGTTTTTTTGTTTCGAGTGCTCACTGCATTTTATTCTCCTGTCCCCGCTGAACAGAACAAATGAAAGCTTTTGGCTCTCGTCGTGCTGTGAAAGCTCCAACACTTGGCGCTCTCATCGCTGGGGCTCCCTGTTACCATGTTTATGCCATAAAATGTATGAATTTCTCAATACGTCAAAACAAAATACCCTGTTTTTATGCCAAACATATAAATTTATGCATTTCATATAAAAAAAAGAGCTATCTGGACAATTAGTGTAGTCAGGCTGTTTACTGGTAATCGCTATAAAAGTATAGTTTATAATTTATACACTAAATACATGAATATGTGCAGCGCATAAACATCTCTTGGCTTATGCGCCTGGCTTCGGCAAACGGCAATGACAGTGTAGCTTTACATTCTGCCTTTTAGTAGGTCAACAAAATTCCGGACAATGGCCTTTCGCTTTCGTCTGCGCGCGTCTGCTGCGCTGCCCCGGCGTTGCCGTCGGCATCGGCATCGCAGCTGGCGTCGCTGCAGTTGGGGAGCTTCGAAATGTAAATAGAAGCCGAAAGGCAAAGCAAAAAAAAAAACACCCAACCAGCACCAGCACCACCACCACCCCCCACCCATTAGTCGATATGGCGACGCGACGATGAACATGAAGATATTTCAGTCGCCGCCGTCGCCGTCGCTGCTGTTGCAGTTTGTTGTTGTTATTATTATTGCACTTTTAGTGTTGTTGTTGTTGTTGTTTCGATGGCGTAATAGGCGCATGCAGTTGTATGTGTTTGCGTTAATGCGAATACAGCTGAATTTCTCCAATTGGAACTTGAGGAACTTCCCCAATGGGGAATAAGTTAAGCGCCGTCAAAAAAAAATAAATATGAAAATAACTAAAATGTTTTGCAAATATCCAGAAATTGATTCCTTGAATTATGTTTATAAAATGTTTTTCTTATGGTGGATGGTACAAAGTATTAATGGGCATCGGTAAGGATGGGTAAAAATACCAAAATTTATGGTTTTTTAACATTAACTGTTGTTATAAAAAAGTAAAGTTTAAGTACTAGCTTTTTTTATTTAATTTTGTAGTATTTTTTAAATATTTCAAGCGATAAACTCTATGGAAAATATTAATAATGGAATAAAAATGTAACAAAAATATTTAAAAAATGTAAGAAAAATAAAAATTGTGTAAATTTTAACACAAATAATTTATGATTATGATTTTGCAATATTTTTTTAAATATTTTAAGCAATAAACTCTACGGAAAATATTAATAAATTAATAAAAATGTAACAAAAATGTGACAAAAATTTAACAAAAATATAAATTGTGTAAATTTTTACACAAATAAATTATGATTATGATTTTTCAATATTTTTTTAAATATTTTAAGCAATTAACTTTTGGGAATATGATTTTTCAATATTTTTTTAAATATTTTAAGCAATAAACTTTTGGAAAATATATATAAAAATCAATTCAAAATTCAATTCAAAATTAAAAAATTATAAAAAGTAATACTTAAAATCTTGAATAATAATTTATATTTTAAATATTTAAATATATATTTTTTTTTTGGAAAGTTAAGAAATTAATCAAAAATTGTAACAGAAAATTAATATTTTACAAATATAAATACTACAACTGTTTATTAATGTAATATAAAAATATTCAATTTGAACTTAAGTCATGGGTTGGCAGTTTTTTTTTTATTTTTGTTAAGTTTCCCCATCAAGTTGGCCCTGGTCTCAGCCATCAGTGTCAGTTCAGTGGCCGAAATTCGAATTCATTTGCCAGCCGGAACAT
The DNA here is from genome assembly GCA_035046345.1 of Drosophila birchii. Taxonomy (NCBI): domain Eukaryota; kingdom Metazoa; phylum Arthropoda; class Insecta; order Diptera; family Drosophilidae; genus Drosophila; species Drosophila birchii. The sequence goes on along the minus strand of JAWNOA010000043.1, from coordinate 5,040,984 downwards.
CATTGTTAATTGTCCGGGAACCAACCTAGCTGAGCTCCCAGTTTCCCATTTCCCCCAGCTACCAGTTTGCCGATTTTCCCCGCTTTTCCTACCCACCAAAAGGCCAAGCGGAAACCCCTTAGGTATGTATGTATGTACTTTACATATCTGTGTGTGTGTGTGGATATTTGTTTGTGTTGGTTTTATGTAGGTTAAAGGGCAGCGTTCGTTGCACTCGCAGACTGAAGGACAGCAGCCCCAAAATGGGCGGAGGGTGGTAGGAGGTGGCCTTATACAAAACGGGAAAGAAGAGAGAGAGAGTGGGGTTAGCATGCAGGCAGGCAGAATGCGAAATGACGTAGCCAGCGAAGTCACGGACTTTGGAGTGTGTGCTCCACCACCCAACCACCCAACCACCCAGCCACCCTTCTACCCTTCCATAGAAGGGTAGGGGGGTGCCGCCTCTTCTTCAGAGTGGTGCAAGCACCGCCGAGCCACAACTATTCCCATTTCCCAGTCTCGCCTCCTGGCATTGCATATTTATGAGGGCTTCGCCAAAAAGTCCTTTTCCTTCCATCCCCCTCTTGTCTGCCATTAACTTTTGGCATCCTTTTCTTTTAGTTTTGCACTATTTAGGCCATAATTGGTGCAATTATATTAAGAAGTTCGATTTTCAATTTAAAAAATTAAGAAATTGTTCATAGAAAAATTTCAATAAATCAAATTAAATTCCTTTCCTACTAGCTAAAACTTGATTGAAATTAAATTAAATTAAATCTACTAGCTAAAACTTTGAAATTTCCTTCCAAGCTACAGCAAAAATTATTAAACATTTATTATATATATTATTAAATATTTATTAGATATATATTTAGTATTTATATTAAAAATTCCTTAACATTTGTACTAAAAATTATATAAGAAAGAACTTAAAACTTTATTATTTCAACCCTTCGAAAGGTGTAAGTAAATTTCAAATTAATTTCAATTTAAATATTATGTTCTTAAATAAATAGAAATTATTCAATTTATTTAAATAATTTTTAGAGCTGTGTCCCTTAAAAAACCCACTAATAACTATTAAAGATTCATCAATTTGAAAACATAAAGTTGCTGCCTTAAAATTAAGGTGACAATCCTAAAAAGCATCGATAATTTGTAATTGCAAAGAATCGAAACTTTTTCAAAATGTCTTTCCTGTCATTTTTTTGTGTCAAGAAAATTTTGTCATTCTAATTCTCTTCTCGTCCCTCGTTTGTGTGTGTGCATTTTTTATTTTTCTTTAATATTTTGCCAAGAAAAATTAACTCGTTTTTTGTTTGCAGTGGAAGGTCCTTGCCGCTTCTACATTCGGGAATTCAGAATAGTATCCTTGCAAGATGGGAAATAAGAGACCACGCGAGGAGGACTCTAGCAGCGAGGATGCCATGGACGATCCTGTGATATTTTCCAAGTGCGAACGCTCCTCCTGCCGCCGCAGCCCCATGCAGGAGTACCGAGAATACCGCCGCCGACATCGGCTTGTGGTGCGCCGTATTAAGAGACGCCGCCACAGCAGCGGCAACTGCAGCAGCAGCAGCAGCAGCAGTAGCAGTACAGCAGCCCTCCACCACCACCAAAAGCACCTTCCCGGATGGCAACATATTCGAGAAATCCGCTGACCGTCGACTCTTTCGTCGCTACAAGCATGTGGCTATGACTTCCCCCCGGGTTATGCCCCGGCTTACGTCCCGGGTTATGCCCAAAGTTATGACTTCGCCTGGCAGCAAGGACAAGAAACCTTGGTATCGAATTGCTTGGCGGGAAATAATCCTTGCCGCCCTATCGGTGGTAATACTGATTATGTTTTTGGAGACGCACATTGAAACTTTTATCACGGGACGACCGCCATACCGCTTTAGCTGCTATCTATGCGGCCTGATTTTGTGCTGCGCTGTGTGGTGCCTTTTGGTGATGCAAAGCGACTACGATGGCGATTTGGGCGAAGGAAATTAACTGCGCGCAGAGACCCTAAGACTACCAGAAGTGGAGACATCGATGTTTTGGTCAAAACACATTTTTTACACCACATTTTTTTTTTTATATAGAGAAACAAACATCGATGGATTTCCACCTCTTCAGATACACCACATTCAACAATTTACCAATTCACCATTCACCAATTCACCACAACATTCCAACAACTCTACAATTTCAAAACTTTAATTAAAAACTTGAATTTTAAAACTCCCATTAGACACACCAATTCAAAACTCCTCAACAATTCCACACTTTTAGAATTTTCCACAATAAATTGTTAATATCTTTAAAAAAAAATTGAGTTCTTGTTTTTAAACCAAAACTACAATTCAACTCTCCAAAATTCCAACACTCGCAATTCCAACAATTCCATTCAACTCTCCAAAATTCCAACACTCGCAATTCCAACAATTTCACACTTTATAACAATTATATACAAAATATCATGTAAATAAATTGATTCTTTAATTTGAAATAAATTTATATAAAATGGAATATTTTAAAGATATTTAATTCCATAAAAAAAAATGTCAGATTATTTTTTCCATTAAAAACTTACCCTTTGTTTCTCCCGCTGCTGTTGTTGTTATAGTTGTTAAAGTTGTTGCTTTTCCGATTATAGTTGTTGTTGCCGCTTATCTTGAATCTATCTTTAGTTCGAACTTTAATGTTTTGGCTTGTGGTTGGATTTAAATCAAATCGATCAATAAAGTTTATATCAAAGCCGTCAATAATTTTATTGGCCCGTTGTTGGGGGTTTAAATGCACAAATAGTTGGTGGCTGCAAAGAAGAGCAAAAAATAATGCATACAGTTAGTTAGGTTTATAAAGTTTTACTTAATAATTGGATAACATCAATAAAAACCTATAAAAAAGCTGTTAAATTTCAAATATAAACGAGTCTTTCATTTTTACATACAATACATACAGTGTCGACACCTGGCGGCTAGTTTACCAAGCACTTTCTTGCTTGCAATTCAAACAAACGAAAAATATATAAAATAAATACAGCAATAACTCCCTTAGTGTTTTAATATATATACTTTATTATATGTATACATATTCTAGAATTTATATTTATTACATAATGAATGTGTTTTAATTTCACACTTCCTTGATAAGCATTTCTTGGAAAATTAATTTCAATTTTAACAGATTGTACGATTTAGCCGATACCAGAACCACCATCTGCCAGCTCCATCTATGTTGATGGGCTCCACGGTTGGGATTGTGTTGCCAGATGCTAAACTATCGCAAAATAATTTATATCGATAAATAACTTGAAAAAAATATTCAAAATGTCAAGATATTTTCAGTTTTTTTTTTCAAAAATTTAATAAGTTATATCAAAATTTTACTTAGTGTTTTCTTAAAAAAAAAAAGTAAATAAACATGAAAAATTCAAATAACAAAAAGAACCGCCAAACTATATTATTCGTGCCTTCAGAGGGAGAAAGAGGGATGGGAAGCTCTCTCTTTGGCTAGGACTCTCTTTCGTTTGGGGGCCCGTTTCTCTTTTCTCTCTCTCTCTCTTTCGAGGGTTCGCTCTCTTTTCTTGCGCCTGCACTTTTGTGTGTCAATCGGTTTCATTAACCCCGACGAACGAATGTGCAACAGCGAAGACGAAGAAGAAGAGGCAGCAGCCGCAGAAGAGGAAGAAGCAGCGACTGAGCCGTTGGCAGCGCAGCAAGCAGCGAAAGGTCAACAAAGTACGTTTCATGGACACACATGCATTTGCTCCTCATCTTCTTCTGCTTCTTCCTCTTCACCTTTCCCCCTTCTTCGGCTGCTGCTCCTTGCAACTTGGTTTTGATTGTTCTGCTGGTTTGTTATTGTTTTTTGTTTTGTTTTTGTTGATGTTAGTTTTGAATTTGCTTGTCTCTAGCTGAGGAATGTCACTCATTTGTTGTTGCAAATGCACCGCCGACTTAAGCATCATAATTATATGTATTATAATTAATTTTGTTATTATTTTGATTTAAATTTAAACTTCTTCTGGCAGCCAGAAGAGGGCGGCTTCTGTTTTATGATTCCCCCCACAAACACGGGTCATTGCTTTGGATTCTATCCTTCTCGCTCTATTCCTCCCTATCCCCATCTATCCCTCTCTTTCACTCCCGGTGGCAAGAGGAAAAATGCAGAAGAATATGTAACATACTGCTGAGTAAGAGAAAAAGAAGAGGCAACATAGAAGCAGCAAAAAAAAAAACAAATAAAACAAAACAAAAACAAAATGAACTGCATAGTCTGGCGATCGCAGACAGCAAAAAAAAAAAGAAAATTAAATGGAAACCGGCAACAAGACTTCCAGCTAAAACTTAGGTTAGCCTAACTTCAGTGGAAAATATTAAAAGGCCTTCTTTATCAAGCAAATTATTTAAGAGATCTACTTAACAGTTAGTTCAGGATATCATTTTGATAAACTAAAATTATTATAATATTTAAATAATACTATAAAACCGTTAAAATAATAACCCAATACCTCTGTGAGCTGATAAACTGCCTCCCCCCTAGAGAAGCCCAATTAATCGAACTCCAACTCCCACCCCTAAATGTGGGTGCGGCAAGAAGAAGAAGAACCACAACACCAACAACAACCAGCTGGCCCAAAGGCAGGTTCATATCCTGAAGCCGAACCTCGGAACCCACTCCAAAACACAGCGCCAAAACACACCAACACCAAAGGCGGCCGACCGGGCAAAGGCATGCAAATAAAAATAGATTTTTCTCGGTATATAGGATAACGACACCAACGACCCCAAAGTTGGGGCGCTGACGTCGCCGCCGCCGTCGCAGTCGGCGTTGTCGGGCAACGACCGGCAAAAACAAACGCATCCAAATCCAAAAGTTTGCCTACCCCAGGCATCCATCGGTTCATCCCTCTCGCTCTGAGGCAAGCGCTGCCATCGCTTCCCTATAGCCCTCTCGCTCTCTGTGTTCAGGCTAATGTTAATTAGGGTGGACCTCAGCCAAATAATAAACACAGAAAATTTGAAGCTTTTTTATTTTGACTTTAATAAATATGTGAAGAAGCTGTTGAAGAATTTTTGCAAGAACTTAATACAACAAAAATGATGACCATACAAAAACGTATTAGTTCTGGAATATAAACAAATTCCTATACTAAAAGAGGACCACCCTAATCGGTTCCCTTTCCTTCCGTGTGTTTGTCAAAGAGAAAGAAGTCCAGATAGAGAGCAAACGAGAGTGCACTAAAACACACACACACACACACACACACATAAGCACGTACGCGTAGGGGTTGCTGACCTCGCTTCTCAGGGTCACCAAAGGTTGTTGAACTCGCTACCACGCTGTCTCCCTCTCACTTGCTCCCATTAGGGCTGGCCCTTGTCTGTTGACGAGGGTCGCACGCCCCCCTTCCCTATCGTTCATGCTGCCTCCTTGTCGGTCCTTTTCCCTATTCTTCTCCATCTCCTCCTTTCTTGCAACTCGAAATGTGTGCTGGTCGTTGGCCCCTATGTCCTCTCTCTCTCTCTCTCTCTCTCTCTCTGTTCTGTCTTTTCGGCTCGTTCCCTCGTGACGTAATGTCTCTCTCCCTCTTCTTCCTCCTGCTCTTCATGAACAACTCGACAACTTCCCTTGTTGTTGTTCCTGCCTTTTGTATTCCCATTTTTGCTGTTTTTTTTTTTTTGTATTTTGCGCTGCCTTTTTTTAGGGGAAGCAAAATGTAGGGCTGCCGTCGATGCACCCCGTCTGTGTGCGAATGTGTGTGTGTGTGTGTGTTTGTTGGTGCATAGTTCAACATTGTCTGAGGTTAGGGTTGAATGCTCGACGGTCTGCTCCGTTTTTCCGCTTTCCACCGCCCTTTTCTTGTCCCCGGCCAATGCAATCTGCAATATGCCGAGCGTTTGTGGATTAAAATAATTCCAGACACCAGGATTTAAACAGTTTATCTGGACCTTTTCATTAATTACACATACATATTAAAGGCAATTTTGACTAGTTTATTTTTACTAGTTAATTTTTACTAGTTTATTTTTACTAGTTAATTTTTACTAGTTAATTTTTACTAGCTAATTTTTACTAGTTCATTTTTACTAGTTAATTTTTACTAGTTTATTTTTTAGTTAATTAATTTAAATCCAAAGTTTCTTTCTAATCTACAACTTTCGACACTTGGTAACAACAATTTGGTAACTGATGTTTCTAGGCCTTTTTTCTTCATTTCGCTCTTTGATTTCTCCTTCTCCACCCCCTTCTGCTCCCCCTCCTGTTCCCTATGTTCTTTGGTTTTTGCTGCCGCCTGGTTTATCAGTTCGGCGCGTGGTTGGCTTTTATCGGTCATTCGCCTTCTTCGTCCCCACACAACGCGAGCGAGGGAGATAGAAGGTCGCTGATAGCGCAGTGGGAGAAAGAGCGAATCTATTAGACAGAGAGAGATAGAGAGTGCGTGTATTGGTCAGCAATGCGTCACGTTGCCATCAATCACATGCAGAGCGAAGGAGAGCGAGAGAAAGCGGCGGGAGAAAGAGCGTGGGGAGTGGCAAAGAAGGTGGCAATGGGGGGGGGGAGGCCAGAGAATAAGAAGGAAAAGCCGTGACCGTGAAGTTTAACGCCCTCCGGGCAATGTTAACGTCGACGCCGCAGCCAGCAGCGCTGCCGCTGTCACTGCCCACAATCTGCGAGATACAATCCACAACACGGCACCTTTCACGTTCCACTAACGCAACTTACACACACGGTGCGAAAAAAAATTGTATTTAAATTTTAAACATAAAAAAAAACTAGTTTTAATTATATTAATCATTAATTGTAAATTACATTAATGATTAAATGTGATTTACTATTTATTTATTTATTTTGGGCCGTAATTATAAATATTTACGAAATAGGCCATCCTCTTTTTTTCGCCGTGTCTGTTCTTCTGTGATGCGTGTGTAGACGGAAGGGCAAATTTACCGCTATTCCTTGACGTGCCATCTACCCCCAATCCCACCCTTTCCTCCCCCCACATCTGTATCTTTGGCAACTGCGTCGACGTTGGCAGAGGCAGCGACAGAGGCAGAGGCGGCAGCGTTGTCGTTTTTGTGGTTTGACATTGAACTCGAAATTGATGCGCGCCGCTGAGCAAATGCGTTCCACCACCCCCGCTCACTCCCTCTCCCTCTCTTGCTCCCACGCTCTAGCCCCCCCCGCTCTAGCCGGCTTCGTCTTATTAGCAATTTCGCTTCGCCACCTTTTTTTTAGTGTCTGTTTTTGTTGTATTTTGTGTTTTTTTTTTTTTTTGGCTTTTGATTTTGGAGGGCAAGTTCAGTGAACTTTTCGCATAGAAAGCGCCACGGCAGAAATATCTTTTATTTCGGGCTTTGACTTTCGAGCTAGCCGAAGGTGTGCGAGTGTACTTGGCAATTAGCAAGTGAAAAGGAGGCCAGAGAACGATCACTGACTTCTTGGAAAAACAATACAAATATACATAAAAACTTCATCCTAACTTCAAAAATTTAAATATAACTTCGTATTAATAGTCTGAAGTCTTTAATTTAATAATATAATTATTTTATGAGCAGGAAACATGACCCAAAAAGAAAATTTAAAAAAATCGACTAAAATTGCCAAAAGATAAGGTCCAAAACCAAGTCCCCTGCTTTTAAGTCGTTAAGACGGTGCGTATATATTTATGTATAAGTATATACATACATATGTAGGTATATATTTTTTTATTTCAATTTTTTTGTATAGTTTTTAGTTCTACGTGCTTTAAATACATCCATATGTACACATGTTTATACTCAAAGAGTCGAATTAAGTTCATAAACGACTAAGAAGACGACCAGCTAAAAGAACAATAACAATGGTTGAGCTCAAGAGCTACAGCAACAAAAATAAAAAGAAGACAACGACAACAACAACAGCAACGACCAATTTTATGAAAGTCACAGTCAAGGTCAGCATGCGTGCAAAGCGCGGCGAACGCGTTAGAGCGAGCGAGAGGGCAAGAGTGAAAGAATCGCAGATCTGTTTTTGTTGTTCCGCGTATTTATTGGGGTGGACCCTTTCTCTTCAAATGCAAAACATAATCGGAACCTTAAATAGTCATGCAGCTTTGGCAAATTGATTTAAAGCCCCCACCTGTTTGTTTGTATATGCTGCGCCAAAGGCTATTTCTTTAAAGGCTGTCAACAAATAAAATAAAACGAAAAAAAACATAAGAATATTTGTTTTGCCAACTGGTCCACCCTAAGGAACATGTGTATGTATTTATTTCGCTTAGCTTACCCCAAGCTTTCTATCTCTGTCTATGATAAGCCCGCAAAGAATTTCTTATTCGCACCAATGCAAAGCAGAGGAGCAAGCGAGAAGGAAGCAGTGCGTATGCATATGCGAATGTGTGGGTGCGGCAGTGGAAAGCGATCAACAAGGAAGTGCACGAAAATCGAAATACGCTGATGCAGAAGAAGAAGAAGCAGAAGCGGCAGAAGCACCAGGTTAAAAGCATGGCTAAAAGAAGGCAAACAAATGAAATCAAATCAAAAGTAATTTCATGCGGCCGTAAAAAAATGACTCACTTGATCCCAACTGCACACTAACACAAGCACCACCAGCGCACACACAGATACTCGGCGGCGGCGGCTCTCTCGCACAAAAGGAAAACAAATGGCTAGGTCGGTCGTTCACCTGCAGTGTTGGCCACCAGTATAGCTAAACTCTTTGCAAAAATAAGCTAAATCTAAAATAATTGCCAAATCGCTGCTAAGACAGAAGCTTACGTTAACCCCCATTAAATGTTGTACTTGTAGTAATTTTTACGCGAGATCTAATGGGAAAATAGTATTTATAATATTATTATTATCACGTCGGCAAATATAGATTATATTGTAAAAAATAGATCTAGCTTGAAATAAGCCAAACAGGCGACACATTCACCTGCCTATACTTCGACAGAAGAGAGCAAGAGATAGGAAGAGCAAGCACCGTTGAATTGGAAGAGAGTCGTGTATGCGAAATGCCGGTTAGTGCCCCCCATTTCCCCCCCATTCCCCACCAACATCTACACCACTCGCTCGCTCTTGCGCTCGCGTTGGTATTTCATAACGCTTCTGGTTTCAGTTGTTGCTGTTGCTGTTGCTGTTGTATTCGTGTCAATGTTCTATCGCCGTCAACAGCGCGGTCGGCGTCGCTGCCGCTATTGTGTTGTTGCTTTCGCTCTTGTTTAGGGTTTAATGACCGGTTGCCGGTTCTTCTTCGTTGTTTTTTCTTTTCTTTACTTCTCCCTCAGCTTTTCTCCTTCTCTTTCTTATTATTATTTTATTTTTATTTTTATTCGCTGCTGATGGTGTTGTTTTTGTTGTTTATTTATTCTTGCAACAACAACAACAACAAAAATAATAACAAAACCAATCTCTACTTTTGACGACTGTACAGTGAATACAAATGTATAAATAACAGGCGGCAAAAATAAGCTCGCATATGCGGTGCAGGCGACAAAAGTGTTTGCATTACATTTTTTTACCTGTTGTTTTCTAATTGGAAATTAAAATGTAAAACTTTTACATCTATTTCTTGGATTAATGGTTATAATTATTATATTAATAGAGTAATTAAACCAGGGAAAATACCTCAAGGGTAATTTTTATTTGCTTTAATTAACAAATGGCATGCATTCTTTCATTGCTTACTCCCTTTTTTATGAGCACGACACGTTTTATTGATTGGCAAATTGAATATCGCCGCTGACTCACGTAATCGTGAACGTAATCGACACACGTGTTGGGTGTGCAGCGGCAGCAGCAGCAGCAACAACAAATACTGCAACTTTCTGCTGTGCTGTATTTTTACTTTCCAGTTGTTTTTGTTGTTTTGCTGGCTGCCCCCGACGACGACGCTGTGCTTCCTCTGCCGCCGCCGGCCGCGCTGTCCGCTGCCTCTGCCGCCGTTTTGAGGTTTTATATCTTTCGTTTTGGTTTTTTGCTTTTTGCTTTTGTTTTAGCGCGCTTACAAATGTGTGTTAGTTGGCGGTCATTCACACCGAACGTGCCCTTTTGGAGAGGAGAGCGAAGTGAGCGCTCTCCCTCTCTCTCTGTGTCTCCTCTCTCTGTGGCTCTGTGCGCCAAGCGCGAGTGTGTGTGTGTGTGCAGGCGAGTATCTGTATGTGGAGCCAACTTCAACTTCAACTTGACGATTAACATTTTTAAGTCTTTGGTTGGGATTTTTTATAAAAAAAAAACATATTTAATTGTTTTATTCTATTTGAAATATTGTTTTAATTCTTTTTTAAATATTTTTATTTTGCAATTTTGTCTTTAAATTTTTGGTTTCTATTTTATTTGATCTTTTTTTTTTGTTTTTTAGTTAATATTATTTTTTTATGTTTTAAATTAAAATGTAAAATAGTTTTTTATAATTACTTTATATACTTGTTTGTTAATGAAAAATAAGTAAACATAAACATTTGATAATTTTTTGTTAATTATTATTTTATTTTATTTTATATGTTTTGAAATATTTTTGTAGTACCTTTATTTATATATTATATTTCCAAAATATAAACCATTCTATGATATTTTTAATTCGTAAATAAATCTTGGTATTCAAATAATTAATTTAAATTTATTTAACTTTCCTTTATTTCCTAGTTTGTAGTTTCTAAATATTTTCGGAGACCTTGGTGTTATTTTTTTCCTGTATTTAAGTGCATTCTTTGCAATTTGCATTCGATTTGCTGGGACTTTGACAGGAATTGACGTCATTATTGGAACGGATTACGCAATTCCGGCAGACATCATCGCAAAACTGAACTGACTAATTTAACCGTACACGCTGGGTATCTCCGTTCGCCAAAAGAGACGGAGAAATGGTTAGAAATGGGGAGCAATGGGGACGCAAAAGGGGCGAAAGCACCGAGGGGGCGGCATGGTAATGGGAATAGTGTAAAAGTAAAAGGTCATTGAACGAACATTGTACCTATTTCGTGGCATGTGTGTGTGTGTGTGTGTGTGGGCGAATTGTTATTACTATTCGCCGGTTACACAAAAATAACAAACCAACCAAAAATTTAGATATACAAAGAGAAGCCCTAACTTCTCCGATAACAAATACTCTATACAAATATGGTTTATAGGCTTAAAAGTGAGTTCTTAAACAACATTGGATATCACGGTATCAGATCATGGCGAAATATCTAATTATTTATGGGGTCTACTATAACTTGATTTTTTTACAGCAAAATATTTATTAATACTGGAAATATTATATAGAAAATGATCTCAAAACTAGTTTTCAGCAAATATCATATAGAAATCAATTTTCAAATTGTTTAACTTGTAGGGAACTTCAATTTATACCTCAAATTATATATAGTCAATAAAATTTGTCAAGTTTAAGTTTAAAAATCTAATAAAAAATTAAGTTTTAATTTTTATTAAATCTTTTTTTTGTAATAAATTTTTCAGAATTTTAGAAGAACATTTAAATCTAGAGAAAAATTAAAATAAATTGGAAAGTGTTCAAAAAATCTATCACATATTAAGTTGTGATTGTGTTCAGATCATTTTTTTAAATAAATTTTTCAGAATTTAATTTTCGTATACAAATTTTTAAAGAACTTTTAAATTCAAAGACAAACAAACAAAAAAGCTCTTTTATATATTAAAACCTCTTAAGAAATTCAATTTTTTACATTTTTTACAGAAAATGTATTTAAAAAATGAAATTTCAAAACGCACCAACTTTTGAAAGCCCCTTTAAAGCCATAGTTGTCTCTTGGCCCACCAGAAAAAAAACCCTCTGGCTGGAAAAGAGCAAAGCTGAGTAATGGCTTTTTGTATTCCGCACTCGGAAAAGAGTCAACAACCCGGAGGAGAGTTGGTGAAATTTCGGGGCCAAATGAAGTGGAAGTGAAATGGTGAAACTCTGGCCAGGAAGGGGCAAGAGATCGCCTTGGATCAACCATAATTCTCTAGATTCTCAGATTATAAGTTTATCAATTCATCAGATCCTCACATCTCTTAGCCACAAGTCCAAAGGTCGCAACGTGATCACTTCATTTGGCAAAGAAAGCGGCCGAGAAATTGCTCAACTTGCGAAAAAAAAGACGCAAATAAAAGTGCCAACCTGGCCAAAAACAAAAAAGAAAACTATATATAAAAGTCCAGCAAATATCGGTTGAAATGAAAGGTGTCCAATTGTGACCCGAGGCAGGATGATGATTCATCCGGGTTTGGTAAAGTGCAATCCACGCGGAAGTCGGATTCAAAATTCCAACCAAGCTCCCAAGCTCTCGACGAGTTTTGCAACTGCCAAATGGCGCCGGTTTTTTGTTTCGTTTTTCTTTTTTTTTTTTTTAATTAAATTAAATTCTTGGTAAGCTTAAGTTAAGGTAAAGCTATGCCAGGTTTAAACTTCTCTTAAATACTCCTTGATTGAGTGGTAATAATGGGTCAGATCAAGGGAATTTTATATCCAAAATATGGAACAATGGAAACGAAACGGAAACAGGAAATAAATCCTTTTTTTTTTGTTAAGTAAAGTGGAAGCTGTGGAGAAATGGACAGGCCATCAATCCCACCAGCATATAATTAGTAATCATGACTCAGGGGAATAGAGGTAAAGCTTGTCACGCGCTTTTCCTGGGTGGCGGGTGAAAGAGGGAGTAAGTGGAAAATATATATATATTATAGCAAGAGGGAGCCACCAGCGAGAAAAAGAACTTTATCGAGGCACTGACCCTATGTCGGTTTATATTATATGTACATATATTACGTATGTATGCGGCCAGCCCCCACCCTCCGCCTTTCTCCCCCTTATCAAATAGCTTAAAGAAAAAGTCTATAGCCACAAACTGAAGATAAGGAGAATTCCTTTCCTTTCCCCCCCCCTGGAACGAAGGCAACTGATAAGCCAGAGTTGTGTTTTCTCAGTGCTCAGTACCCCTCCTCAGGTGCTTCACCCACCTGAGCGGCCCAGGGAGGAGTTATTGTATACGCGCTAAATAAACCTCAAGTTCATTGGCATTGATTGAAATGCAAGGAAAAAATAAGAAACAAAAGGAAATACACAATGAAATGAATCGGTTGTAAGCTAAATTAAATGAAAATGAAACAAAACAGTAATAAAAAAAAAACAGAAGTAATAATAATAGCTTTGGGTCTAAACTTTAGTTTGAGGAAAAGCAACAAAACTATGGAAATTTAATGAGCAGCATCATCATCATCGCTTAGTCATCGCAGCACACAGAGTCTGAGAATGTTTGGCAACAGATTTCGACTTCCTTAAAATGTGAAAATTTGGGAATATTCTAAATTATATATAGCCAAATGGATTCTTAAGAAATTTTATAATTAAAGTACAAAATTATATTGAAGGGAAAATTCCTATATGACAAAAATATTGCCAACTACAGAAATTAACTTGAAAATATTGAAAATGTGATAAATATCCTATGGAAAATCTATATGAAAAGTATATAATTATATCATTATATGGAAAATCTATGTGAAAAGTATATAATTATATCATTATATGGAAAATATATATGATAAAGTATATAATTATAATATTCTGCAACATTCTGCGATATTTAATATGTTGAAAAAATGTCATATGGAAAATATATATGAAAAGTATATAATTATAGCATTATATACTTTTTATATATATTTTCCACAGGATATTTTTATATACTTTTCATATATATTTTCCATAGGATATTTTTTCAACATATTAAATATCGCAGAATGTTGCATTTAAAGTTAAAATATTCATATTATGTTTTATATTAATAAATTAAATATGATGATTGGTTTTTAAAATATTGAAATATTTTGAAAATGTTTTATAACTTTAAAATATCGATATTATGTAAATTAAAATCTTCAAAAATAAACAATAAAATGTTAAAATATTTTAAAAATAGATTTATATAATTTATTTATACCTTATATTGTGTTAAAAATACTTTTAAAAAATATATCGATTTATAAAATATTAAAAAATAATAAATACTGATTTATTAGCCTTATATTTAAACTTTTTTGGACTAGATTTTTGCATCTCAAAATATATATGTACTTCGAAGCCCAAAAGGTGTCCAGCTAGAAATTATAATTATTTTTTTTTTTATAAATATGACAGCTGTTGTTACTAGGATTTTGGAAGAATCTTTTTTTGGTGCATGGGTATTTCTATCTTTTTTTTTCATTTGTTTTTCTCGAGTGTTGCCTTGAATTGGGCGCCCAGTTTCCACCCTTGGCTTGCACGTGTGTTGTGTGTGTGTGTGTTGTGTGTGTTTGCCATGTAAAACAGGGGTTACATGACATTGAAACCGAATTTGAAGGTTTCCCAAAACGCTTTGTATCTGTGTATCTGTATCTGTATCTGTATGTCTGTGTCTGTGCGCTTGTACCTTTTCTGGACTGGGCAAGGTGGTGGCTTGGCTGCCATTACCACTTCCATTTCTACCAAAAACAAAAAAAAAAAAAAAGAAGAGATACAACAACATTAAAAACCGACACAAAACCAGAATAAAACGTTGCCCCTTTATTTTTTGTTGGATTTTCGGGTTTGCTTGAGTTTCCTCCTTGATTCGTCTCTTGTAAAGGCGAAAAATATACGCCGAAAATTTGTTGGAATCTCTCTGACGCCCTTGTCACTACATTTTTGGTCATTGGCCTCTCACGTACGCTCGCACACAGCTGCAAGGCGGCACACACACATACAGACAGAGCCGTATAGAGCCATTTGGGACTTGGTAACAAGCGGCGGCGGCGTCAGCGGCAGCGGCAGTCGTAAAGCAAGGAACGCAACGGAACCAAGCAAAAGCAAAACAATGCCCAGACCTTAACCTCCCTTTGCCACACACACACACACCCCCTCTGGGAGCACCCCAAGTTTCCCCAGGTTCCCCTTGGGCTCTTCACCGAGTCTCCTGGTTAGCACCTCCTCCCCCCCGAATCCCCCAGAGCAGCGCCAAGTTCCAGGCGATTGTCGTTATCGTGCGTTTGGTTCCACCAACAACAAAAAGCCACCCGCTACTCACACACACACCTCAGCAGAGCGAACACCCAGAACAACCAGGAAGAAGAAACCAAGCCAATAATCCAGATTCCAAGACGAACTCTGAATGCCCTTCTTCAAATATATAAACTATCATAGATATATTTTAACCTTATATACAGATACTTTTATTCAGAGAAAAACATTAGAAACTCATTGACTAATTTTATATTATAAATAAAAAGATACTTGGACCATACATATAAACTATAGTCTAGTAACTTTCCTTATTTTCATTTCCATTTCCATTTCCATTTCATGGTTATTATTGCCTCTAAAACATTTCAATGACAAGATATAGAGAGGGTATAGAGAGTATCTAAAGATATAGGTTATATATTTAGCTATACTATATAGTATATGTGGCTTTTTCAACTCCTTCAAATTATTAACAAATGAATGAAAATATCATAATTTGTATTACAAAATTAATCCATTATTTATTTTTATACAAAATATGAAAAAAATATTTTCTCTTATTCAAAATATTGATTAAACAATCCAATATTTTGATACTTGTTATAATTATTCAACTTATAAATCATATAACAGCTGGTGCCGATCTCTAAACTATATTTACAACCTTATCTATAGTTGTAAATTTATTGTGCAGAGTCAGGATATTTAATTATTTTTGATTACTTTAATATGTAATTATTATTATTATTATTTGCTAACACAAAAAGTCCAAGTAATTGTCTTTGATAATGATTATTTTGTAATTCATTAATATTTGTATTATTAAATTAAATTATTATTATCATTATTATCATTTATTGTTATTATTTGTACTATTAATTTATTTCTTTATTCTATTTATTTATATTATTATTATTTTGTATTATTTATTTATTAGTAAATTGTTATTTTATTATTTATATTTTATTTTATATATTTTGTATATTTTTTATTATTATTTTATTATTATTATTTATTTTACATATTTTTTATTATTTTTTTGTTAGGATTTTTATATGAGTTAACTACGTAATATTTTTTTATTTCCATATAATTTAATGTTTATTTAAACCAAATAATATCTAAAGGCTTATTTATATAATTATAATTATATATATAATTTTATAATTATAATTTAATGTTTATTTAGAACAAATAATATCTAGAAGCTTATTTATTTTAATACAAACAACTAAAATGCCATTGACAGATCGAATATCTATATACCAAGTGAAGAAATGTGAAGAAAAAAAAACTCAGGGAGAAAGCCGGAAGGGTATACCAAAGCAAAGTGCTTCATACATGCATATGTATATATGTATTTTTTTTTGTGGCATCGAAATCATAGTCATTTCATCGACATTTCAGCATCAGCGATTGTTTATCAATGTGTAAATAAGCGCTGCGTGCGTGTGTGTGTGAGTGTGTGCGCCTGTGTGCGTTCCCAAAAATTTCAATAGCAAAGGTCAATGAACTCGCTTGCGTGCGGGAGAAAGGGAGAGAAAGAGGGAAGGCAAGAGAAGAGAGAGCGTACGTTTTGTTTTTTCTTCTTTCTTTTTCGTTGACTCTCTTAGCTGCGGCGCTGCCTCGCTCTCGACTCTCGCTCTTTCTCTCTTCCTCTTGTTGTTGTTGTTGTTTTTGGCTGAATTTTTGCGCGCTTCCTCGTTGCGTTTCATTCATAAACAGAGAGCGGCGAACTCGGAACTCGAACTCCACTCCACTGGAGTTACATATCTCGGCCAGGCCAACGAACTGGGCTTTGTTCTTGCCACCCAAAAAAAGAAAAGAAAAAAAAGCAGCAAAAGGCAAATGGCAAACGACAAGCGCCACCCACCAAACACCCTTAAACTTAACCCAGTCTATCAGGCAACCTCCAAACACACACACAGGCCCCATCATTGGCCAATTATAATGTCATCATTTGAGGCCGGAAAGTGTTGAGCGATTTTTGCAAAAATTCCTGCAGCCATTTATGCTCTTAAATAATTAAATAAACTTTGACTAGCTGAGCTATAACTTGGGCTTAGTGTCATACAATTAATATTAAATAAAATAAATAACTTTAACAAAGATTAAAGAATGGCCATTTCCATATAATGTTATATTCAGACTTTTATTTAAATTAATTAATTTACTCAGAAATTAAAAAATTATCCGTTGCGTCCAAGAATAACCCCCCTTCTTGTGAGATAAAAGTTGAAAAGTAAGGAAATTATCGAAATTTTGATGAATTAATCGATCCTTTCGATAATAAATCTTTTCCCTTGTTCAAAAAATATATATTTCTATTGTTAATGATCGATTATTTCGATATAAAATATATATAAATTCGATATAAATTCATAAGAGGATCAGTGGCTATATCCTTGCCAAGAGAGGGTAATGGGCTTTTGGGTACTCACTTCAATTGGTCCCGTTGCAGCGGTGGCATCTTTGTGGCATTCGGCTGGCGCTCATTTAGTGCGGCCAGCGATTGCGATTACCGATGAGAGCGATCGATAGCCGATAATCAATATCGATACCGATGACAATGAAAATGGGGCTGGGGCGATATCCATGCTCTGCCAGCAAATGCACTGCCTTTCCTTTTGTTTTTTTGCAAGAAATTCCTTTGGAAGTTTATTTGTTTTGTTTTGTTTGTTTTGTGTTTGTTTCAAATTCACTTTCTCATATCTTTTGGATCTTTTATTTCTGATTTTGTGGCTTTTTATTATTTTATTGTAAAACACTCACACAAATGCACAAGCTCTGCTTATTCGTAATATTTAATTTTGTATATTTTGCGGACCTTTTTTTTGGGGGGAGGCTTTGAAAAGCCTTTTCTTGAGCACGGTTTCTTTTTGTTCACTTTAATGTAAAAAATTGCCGGTTTTGCTGTTGTTGTTGTTGATGATTCAAGACTTGGCAGCTGTTGGTTAGCTTTTCCTTATTTTCCGGCTTTTAAGTTAGATTTTTCCTTATATTGGGGATAAGGTCAGCTGCAAAACACACAAATGCACGTAAAAAATAGTATTAAAAAAACAAACCGCAGTGAGAGGCCAAAATGTCAAGTGCTATTGCAAAATTTTGATAAATAATTGTAAATGTTGTATTTGATTTCTTTCATTTCAAAACCACTAACACGCACAGTCACACGCACACAGGCACACAAAACAAAAACAAATCGCACAGAGAGAATTGTATTTCAAACTCCAAATCTCTGGTTAATAACAATTAATTAGCTATTTAAGCTTAATTTTTCTTATCTCTTCCTATTGCACTTGTCATTTTGGCACACACACACACACGCAGCCGTGATGCACTTGAGCGAGGGGGAGAGAGCGAGACGGCGGGGGCGATGGTTTTTCTTTTCCCTCTTGCACTGAATTTCCACTTTATTTATCCAATCTTTGTGGGAAGAATATACACACACGCACACAACTCTTTGCTGGCCGCCAAAGAATAGTAAACGTAAAAAAAATAGTTTGGTTTTTTAAATAATTTCCTTGTTTTTAATTGAATTTTCTGAGCAAGTTTTGATTTGTCCGAATTTTGAACTCACAACGGAAGAATCGCTTGATATATTCACGCGCGCGACAATTTCAGAAAAAAAATGTCCGCTCGCACTTGTATTTATAGGTTTCGGCCGGCGGCTCTCTTAAACTGTGTTGTTGATATCGAAACACCAATCGAAGTTTTCATATTTCCACAGCAATATATCGAATATCGATAACAAAATCAAAAACGGTGCAGCTTTGCCAGACTTTCGCAGAGACGTGAGCAACAATGCTGACCATAAATAAATTTTATCGATAATTTTAAAAATATTTTCTTCCTAAGTTTGACCAGTCTACAGCAACGTTTAAAATCCGCCCTTTTTTGTACCACTTTTTGGCATTTCAAACGGAAAATCCGGACAACACACTCAGGCGATATAGTTTTTATTTATATATCCGATTTTCCTGGGAAATCCCGCTCTACTCTCCGCTCTCACCCTCCCCGCCGGCATGACCGTCTCCAATGCTGTGGACCAATTCACCATGCTGACCGGCGACCGCTCAAAGATCAAGGACCTGCTGTGCAGCCGGCTAACGGAGTGCGGCTGGCGGGACGAGGTGCGTCTGCTGTGCCGCACGATTCTGGTGGAGAAGGGATCCAACAATAGCTTCACCGTCGAACAGCTTGTATCGGAGGTGACGCCCAAGGCACGCACCCTCGTCCCCGATGCGGTTAAGAAGGAGCTACTGATGAAGATTCGCACCATTCTCACCGAGAACGAGAACGAGGACGATGATGACGACGACGACGACGATGATGATGATGAGGTCGAGGAGCCAGAGGATGAGCCCTAAACTAGCCATGTTTTCTTTACAATTCATTCTACAGTGTAATTACTCAAGTTTATTTGTACGATTTTATACATAAATCCCGGCCAGGGAATGGATACACACACACACTCGCTCTCTCAAACACACTCGGGCTCTCTCACGCATCATGTTCCATATATTCAGTCGGGTGTGGGGCATACGGAGCTGTTGCTGGCAAAGTCAAAGCCCTCCGGATCGGGTATCTCGATGAGGGTCTTGGGTACAATGGTCAGTGGTGCACCCATACCGGGCAGCAGGTGACCACTCCCCGTTGCCGTCGTCGTGGCCTGTGGGGCTGACAACGGAGGAGGTTGCTGCTGTTGCTGTTGCTGCTGCTGCTGCTGCTGAATTTGTGTAGGAGGCAGATTGGCCAGGGCTGAGGATGTGGTGGTGGTGATAGTGGTGGTATTGATGCTGCTGTTGGCCAGGCTGCTGCTGGGCTGCGAATACTTGCGCACCCACTCATTCGGATGCATCTTCTTCTTGTGGTTATGCATGTTGGCGTGTGACTTAAAGGTGCGCGTACAGAACTGGCACTGATACAGATCGATGCCCGTGTGGGTGGCCATATGCTCCTGCAGAAGAGATACAGTGATTAAAGTGGAACCTTAAGACTCACTCCCCTCTAATACTCACGGCCAGGGCTCGCGGGAGCTTAAACTCCTTGTCGCAGAGGCTGCACTTATGCCGCTTGGCGGAGTGATGGTACCGCATGTGGCTGCTGAGTGCGGCACGGGATGACTTCTCTGCATTGCAGAGCAGGCATCGGTACTTAGTGTCGCCGTCGCGATCATCGTGGCGTGCAAGATGCTTGCGCAGGCTCCGCTCGTCCCGCAGCCAGCGGCCGCACAGGGTACACTGCACCTCCGCCACGGGCCCGTCCGGATGCAGAGCCTTCTTGTGTATAAGGAAATTGGCCTTGGAACGGAAATGCGTTCCACAAATGTCGCAGATGATGGGCGTAAAATCGGCGGCATGCATACGCTTAACATGGGCGCTCAGCTCGAATTTGGTGCGGAATCTATATAGAGGGGCAGAGAGAAAAAAAACGTTTGGGATTAGCCATGGGGAATGGTCATACAGCAGCACTCACGTCTTGCCGCAATCCTCGCACACTTCGGGCCGCTCGGTGCCCTTGTGGCCCTTGAGATGCATCGTCAGCAGGAATTTCTTGGCGAAACGCGCCTCGCAAATGGCGCACTGATGGACCAGCTCCTGCTGCTGCGAATGGAAGCGCAGCATATGCATCACCTGGCTATTTCGATTCAGGAAATTCTTGCGGCAGCTCTGGCAGCTAAAGTATTGCGGATCCTTGTGGCAGTGCAGGTGATCCACATACAAAGTTCGTTTCTTGTAGCGATTATTGCAGCACTTGACAAAGCCGGTGCAGTCGTGCTCCACGCGAAAGTGGCGCTTGAGATCGTTAAAGTCCTCCAGCGGTGCGGCGCATAGGGCACAGTCCAGCTTCACATTGGCGGCTATATAGTCGTCCATCTCCTTAATGCTGCTGCGCTTGACGGGAGCGTCTGTGGGATCTGTTTCATCGTCGCCCGGTTCCTTTTTGATCTTCGGTCTGCCACGCTTGCCGCCGCCGCCGCCGCCACTGGGCTTGGCCTTCGCATCACGATCCGCCGGCATAATCTCCTTCTCCTCATCCTCATCCTCCTCATCGTCGTCTTCACCGTCCTCGGTATCGTTGGCACCAATGCTGGTGCGCTTTAGTTCCCTCAAGCGTGCCCGCGACTCGCGCAATGACAGCTCGTTGGCCATCTTCGGCTTGGGCTGCTGCTTGCGCTTCTCGTACTTCCGCTTGATGATCTGTTGTGTCTGCTGCAGCGGCGTTTTGCGTGGCCTTCCCCTGCGCCGTGGCGTGACCGGGTCCGGCTTCGGTTCTAGCTCGCCCTCCTCCGACTGATACCCCGAGGGCTCAAAGTCCGGCTCAAAGGTGTCGCCATAATCGCTGTCCTTGTCATCGCCGGCGGACATGGCATCAATGACCGGTTCGCACAGTATATGATCCTTAATGTCGTCGCCATCGAAACCGAGCTTCGGCTCCATAGGTGTTTCCGTATTCCAAACGACCATGGCCGGCTCCGGCTCCGGATCGGCCAGCTCCGGCAGCTCGGGCATCTCCGTCTTCAGCTGCAGGGAGCGGAGCAGGGAGCGCTGCTTCTCCGCCACCATGGCGCAAAAGTGGTCAATGTCGCCCAACTGTTGCCAGCATCGGTTGCACAGGCTGGTGGACACCGCATCGTTGGCCGCCAGCTAAGGGTGGAGGGGGGGAAAACAGGAATGAAAAGGGTTTCCTTTCTTTTCTTTTGCCCCTTTGGAGGGGGCAACACCAATAAAAACTCACCACCAGCTGCAGGTGCCGCTCGATCAACAGAGCCGGTTGCACGGCCGCCGCCTCCTGCCCGAAAATGGGCACCCCGTGCTCAGCATCCTCCAGACAGAGTCGGCATATCATCTCATAAAATAAAGACACAAATCGCGTTAAATGCAAACAGCGCAGCTGTTTTTGATTCGTTTGCTGAGTTGTTGGCGCTGGCGTTACCGGACCGCCACCGCGATGAAAATCAGAGATGCTCAATTAAACTAGCTGGAAAAAGACCAAATTGCTCGGAAGACTATTATTTTTATTTGAAACTAGCAATCGTATTGACGGGGTGCTTTAAAAAAGTGAATAAACATTTAGAATTTGGATATAAAGCCTTAGTTAGCTATCTGGTTCACTACATTACTTGAAACTACATCTATATATATATCTGCATCTGGTGGCTGAAATCCTACAATTACTTGAAACTACTACTTCTCCTTTTCAGGTGCCTTGATTATGGCCACAATTTGATTTGGATGAAGCACAGTCTTTGAATCCAGAGTCTCCTCGTTGACAGTGGCATGCTGGCCTCTTTTTGGTTTCGGCATAACTTTGGGCTTCGTAAAGCAGTCCGTGAAGACCAGTTCCTCGGACTCGGATTTGTCCAGCACAGCTAAATTGTTCAGCGGTAAGTTGTCATCATCTTTTCCCATCTCCTCGCCCATAACCCTCTCGATGGTATTGGCCAGGTCTTCTGCATCCTTTTGTGTCCTTTCCATTTGAAGTTTGGCGAAATATTCGTTAATGCTGGGCTGTATCGGGACTGCAGGAGCTTGGGGCAAGCCCCTTGTTAGCAGGTAATCATCAACAATGCGCATTATACGGCTCAAACAAGTGCGCAGTATACGGTCTAGTAAGTTAAGAACCGCTTGCGAAGCATGGATAAGGGCATGCTCGATGGTGACCTCGTTATTGCTGAGGAAGGACTGCAGAATCTCGTCATAGATCACCTGACTACCGGCACCAATCGAGGGCAGGAGCCAGCAGGTGAAGATCAGCTTCCCCTCGTTCAGGAACGGAATACAAGTCCCAAGGCTCATGGTGAGAAACTCAAACAGAGACCAGACACCGTAGACGATCCAATAGGTCAGCCAGATACCCATCTTAATATTGATCTCATTATCCTCAGCGCTCTGCTGCTGGGCTTTGAGGAGCTTGTGTGAAACGAAAGCCGGGTAGAAGCATCCTGCCGTCACGGAGACCAATCGCAAAGTGTATTCATAGATAATACTGAACATGGTATTTGAAAGTTTTCTTTTTTGTGTTGTTTTTTTTTTTGGGGGGGGCAATTTTGAAAAATATACTTTTGAAAATATTATTGTAGAGAGATCTGCCTACGTTAACGGCGTACAAAGTTGTGGGAAGCTCGTCCTGAAAGTAACTTGACAAATAGTGTTGTATTCGTTCTGAGATACTGACATATGGGTCATGGATGCCTTGTTCCATTTTTGTCAGACGAAAAAATTTTTTAATTCAACGGAGTATAAAATAAAGCTAAAATTGTGGCCCGAAAATAGCTAGATCTGGTCACCATTAGGAGGTGCTAAAAACTATCGATAAATTGATAGCATCCCTATTTTTTAACCAAGACGCGGCGACATTTTACCACCAAAAACATTAAAAATGAGAAGAGTAAGCTCCGCCGCCTTTTTAGCCAACGGCCCCGCTGAGGCCAACAAATCATGTGAAGATATATCAGATATCGATCTGAATGATGTCCCCGCCCAGCTGGAAGCCACCATGAACCACCGCACGCATCAAAGTAGCCATGTCAGCCTGTTCAATATGGATTTGGCCGATCGTAAGTGCTTGCCGATGCTGTTTGATCAGGTTAACGGGTTTATAATTTTCAACTTTCCAGTCATGATGGACTCCACGACGGTGGACACGGTGCAGCAACACCAGGAGTGCGCCAAGGAGGCGGAGAAGAACTGGTACACGCTGGTCTCCAAGGCTGTGAAATCCTCAAAGGAGTCCGCTACACAACAGCATAGCTTTGAGCCCCGGGAGGAACAGCAGCGCTATCTCAGGGAGTGTCCCAATATGCAGAATTTCGTTCGCGGCTCCGTGGAGTTTATGAACAAAGCCAAAGCATTTCTGGCGGAGCATCAAGAGTTGGTGGATATGCAGGATCAGCTTGCGGAACATGTCCAATTCCAGTTGAACAACGAGGTCAACAATGCCATACACGAGAATCTAGCCGGGAAGCGGTGAAACTGGCATATCGCTGAAAGAAACTTCATCGTTTTAAAACTTATAAAACCATTGGATACTTTGATATTCTTTTTAGCTCTAAGCTCATTCCATGCATTTGTTAATTCATTTATTCATCATTAATCTATTATTGAAATGAACTGAAGTGTAAATATATTATATATTGTTTGTACTACTACTTTCTTTTTCGATCAAGCAAAGGCTTGGCTTTCCATCTCACTCTAACTTGTGTAACTCTTGCTCTCTCTCTCCTCTTCCCTTTCAAGTCGGAAACCAACCCTGCAGTACCACTTGTCATCAATAGGCCTTTGTAATCAACAATTCATCAACTTTTCATCAATATGTCATCAACTTTTCATCAATATGTCATCAACTTTTCATCAACAATTCATCGATTAATTGTTGATGACAGCCTAGGACATGCCCATGTTAAATTCATCAACAATTTGTATGGCAATTCATCGATGATTCATCAACAACACCCCTTCGGCTGTTGATGAATTGTTGATTAAACGTTGATGACTGGTACTGCAGGGAACCAAAGAAACATACACACAGATTTGTAAAGAAAACTGCAAGTGTATATATGTATGTATGAACTGCAAAATAACAAGGTGTTTGGTTTACATTCTAGTCTACTTAGGCATTAGGTTTATATTAAACTGCGTGTTGTATGAACTGAGGTGGAGCTGCTGCTGATCGGCCTACTCTTTGTTCCAGGCGGCCAGGTACTTCATGAGGTCGGTGAGGCTCTCGAAGTCGGTGCGACTGGTAGGCGGTTCATCCTTGCTGATACGCGGCAGTGCATTGCCCATTTTCAGGCGAAACTCCTGGAACTGTACAAAAAAAACAGAAAAGTGAGAAGAGGAAAATTCCAATATTGTGTTATCTCTCACGTCCTTGGCCCCGCTCAGCTTCCAGAAGCCGTAGCAGAAGGCACCAGTTCCCAGTACAGCATAGAGTGTGCCCCAGCCCAGGGCGCGCATGGCCAGGGTAGCGCCCTCGTCCATCAGAATGATGCCTTGCCGGGTGCCAGCCTGCTGCAGCACCTTGCTGTCCGCCTTCTTGGCAGTGGCCAATGTGCGCGAGAATCCAAAAAGTGCAGATACACCGCCCACAAGACCCAGGAAAGCGGCGGCTGCAAAGAGGAGGCAGAATGTGACCGCTGTAGAGGTCTTATTTTTGAGTCTGGGGACCACTTACCCTGTATGCGAAACTTGCGCTGCTTCTCGGCCGCCAGTGCATCCGCGTTGGTGCCGGCCTCGCTCATCCTTCCTTCAGTTCCTGCTGTTTTGCCTTATTTTTATTGTCGTAATTCCCCAACACACACAGCTGATCGCCAGCGGAATTACACCGGCAGGGGCTATCGATAGACATAATCAATCGATATTGTACCATCGGTAGCATATTCTTATATTCGAACTAATTTGCAATTGTATTTAAAATTTATTTAAAATATTAAATTAATTGCAAAATACCCTTGGGACATAGAAATCTTTAAAAAAAATTGTAACATATATATATTTGAAGCAATCAATATCGATGGTCGAAACGAATCGACGCAATGCGATAGGGACCGTGGTCCGTAGTGATGCATCACTTAACATCGGTATAAAGAAAAACATCGATCGGTATAAAGAAACATGTATCGATGTTCGATACATCGATGTTTTCAGCATCACTAATCTCTCAGAAAACATTAAATTAAAATAACGGTCATTTGAGTACCTCGGGACACTTATCCGTTCCCTTTCTACTGCACACTCCAATCGGTAATTGAGACTGGGCATGAATTCCTAATCGGCAATTGAGAGAGCATTTACTTGTGTTTGACGAAACTCCTAGTGATGCTAAAAACATCGATGCATCGAACATCAATATCAACGAAAACATCGAAAAACATTGGTAAAAAACATCGATGTTTCCAGCATCACTAGTGGTCCGCGTTTTCACGAAAAACGCGAATACTGTACACAACGTTTTTGCGCGAATCCGTTAAAGAATGCACATCCAGCGCGGCGAAAACAAACACTGATTGTTTACCCAACCGGCCCACGCTCTTTACTGTTGTTTTCCGTTGCGCCCCGTGGTCGCCCCCAACGTTTTTCCGCCCGCTGCAAAGTAGGTGAAAAGTGTGACGACGCAGCAGCAGCAGCAGAGGCAGCAGCCCAGCCAGCGAAACATTAAGCGGAGAGTTAGCCAGCGAATCGGCGCGTTCGCTGCCGCTTAGTGGGGTCCAGCAGCCAGGATGAGCACCACAACGGACTCGAAGGCGCCGCTGCGCCAGGTGAAGCGCGTACAGTTTGGCATTTTGTCACCTGATGAAATTGTGAGTGCAGCGGCAACAGTTCCCCCCATTCCCATGCCCTTCCGTCTGCGACGCCATATTGAAAAAAAAATATATAAAAGAAAATAGTATTGAGAATCCATGAAATTCGCAAAGCAAAATAAACAAAGAATAATAAACAATTTAAAATGGAGTTTTAGGTTGCATTTAATGCAGTGTGCTCCTTATTTTCCTGTATATAGCATACAGGAACCCTAACTCGAAGGACTGAGATCTAAAGGATCTTGATAAATGCGGATCTAGGAAATTATATTTATATATAGATGCTATTTTACCTTAAAAACTACCCTCAAACATATAAAATAACTTAAATAATATGCTTATATGGTTAAATTGATATATCAATGTTTAATCCTGTATAAATCTAATGATATACAACGATCCTGTTGATACCCTTTTAAATTATATCTTAAAATTAATTATATAATATTTATTAACTTTATTTTTTGTATAATCAACCTATTTTGTCTGCGTCTTGGATGATTCATAAGGCTAGAAAGGAATATGTTTAGATCTTGGCTTGTTTATTACAAATTTTCTGCACCTGAGAGGAGGTATCAATAGACAAGGCCGTTTAAGGTTCTTTTATTACCGAGAAAATATATATATACACGAAGAAGGAAATTATTCCTTTATAAAGCAAATAAAACAGGACAATATCTTTAAAAAATGTCCCAAAATCCCATAAATTCCCATACACAACTCACCTTTGACTCCCCTCACTTCAAACTCTTAACTAACGCTGAATCCACTCCCTTTGCAGCGCCGCATGTCCGTCACCGAAGGCGGCGTCCAGTTCGCCGAGACCATGGAGGGCGGACGGCCCAAGCTGGGCGGCCTCATGGATCCGCGCCAGGGTGTCATCGACAGGACGTCGCGTTGTCAGACCTGTGCCGGCAATATGACCGAATGTCCGGGCCATTTCGGTCACATAGATCTGGCCAAGCCGGTTTTCCACATTGGTTTCGTCACGAAGACCATCAAGATACTGCGTTGCGTCTGCTTTTACTGCTCCAAGATGCTCGTTTCACCGCAAAATCCCAAAATAAAGGAGATCATGCTCAAGTCGAAGGGACAGCCCCGCAAACGTTTGGCCTACGTCTATGATTTGTGCAAGGGCAAGACGATTTGCGAGGGCGGTGAGGACATGGACCTGACCAAGGACAACCAGCCACCGGATCCGAACAAAAAGCCCGGTCACGGCGGCTGCGGTCACTATCAGCCTTCGATTCGAAGAACTGGGCTGGATCTGACCGCCGAGTGGAAGCATGCGAATGAGGATTCGCAAGAGAAAAAGATTGTGGTGTCGGCGGAGCGCGTATGGGAGATCCTAAAGCATATCACCGACGAAGAGTGCATTCTGCTGGGCATGGATCCCAAATTCGCTCGTCCCGATTGGATGATTGTCACCGTGCTGCCTGTACCGCCGCTAGCTGTGCGTCCAGCCGTTGTGATGTTTGGTGCGGCCAAAAATCAGGACGATTTGACCCACAAGCTATCCGATATTATCAAGGCGAACAACGAGCTGCGCAAGAACGAGGCCAGTGGAGCGGCAGCGCATGTTATTCAGGAGAACATTAAAATGCTGCAATTCCATGTGGCCACCCTGGTGGACAACGATATGCCCGGTATGCCCAGGGCCATGCAAAAGTCTGGCAAACCCCTGAAGGCCATCAAGGCGCGTCTCAAGGGTAAGGAGGGCAGAATTCGTGGCAATTTGATGGGCAAACGTGTCGATTTCTCGGCACGTACTGTCATCACACCGGATCCCAATTTGCGTATCGACCAGGTCGGTGTACCGCGCTCCATTGCCCAGAATCTGACCTTCCCCGAGCTGGTCACGCCCTTCAACATCGATCGGATGCAGGAGCTGGTGCGTCGCGGTAACTCACAATATCCCGGCGCCAAATATATTGTCCGAGACAATGGCGAGCGTATCGATCTGCGTTTCCATCCGAAATCCTCGGATCTGCATCTGCAGTGCGGTTACAAGGTGGAGCGGCATTTGCGCGACGACGATCTGGTGATCTTCAATCGTCAGCCGACGCTCCACAAGATGAGTATGATGGGGCACAGGGTGAAGGTGCTGCCCTGGTCGACCTTTCGCATGAACCTCTCGTGTACATCGCCCTACAATGCCGATTTCGATGGCGACGAGATGAATCTTCACGTTCCCCAGTCCATGGAGACGCGTGCCGAGGTGGAGAACATTCACATAACGCCCAGACAGATCATTACGCCGCAGGCGAACAAGCCCGTCATGGGCATTGTGCAGGACACACTGACAGCGGTCCGTAAGATGACCAAACGCGATGTCTTCATCACCCGCGAACAGATGATGAATTTACTGATGTTCCTGCCCACATGGGATGGCAAAATGCCGCAGCCATGCATCCTGAAGCCACGGCCCCTGTGGACCGGCAAGCAGATCTTCTCACTGATCATACCCGGCAACGTGAACATGATCCGAACGCACTCCACGCATCCCGACGAAGAGGACGATGGCCCGTACAAATGGATATCGCCCGGCGACACCAAGGTAATGGTGGAGCACGGTGAACTTATCATGGGTATTCTGTGCAAAAAGACGCTTGGCACATCGGCCGGTTCGTTGCTGCATATCTGTTTCCTGGAGCTGGGACATGAGATTGCCGGCCGCTTCTATGGCAACATTCAGACGGTGATCAATAATTGGCTACTCCTTGAGGGCCATAGTATCGGTATTGGTGACACAATTGCCGATCCGCAGACCTACAACGAGATCCAGATGGCCATTAAGAAGGCCAAAGATGACGTGATAAACGTTATCCAGAAGGCGCATAACATGGAACTGGAGCCGACACCGGGCAATACGCTGCGTCAGACATTCGAGAATAAGGTGAATCGCATTCTGAACGATGCTCGTGACAAGACCGGTGGCTCGGCCAAAAAATCCCTCACCGAATACAACAATCTAAAGGCCATGGTGGTGTCCGGTTCGAAGGGTTCCAATATCAATATCTCACAGGTTATCGCTTGTGTGGGCCAGCAGAACGTTGAGGGTAAGCGAATTCCATACGGTTTCCGTAAGCGCACCCTGCCGCATTTCATCAAAGACGATTATGGTCCCGAGTCGCGTGGCTTTGTGGAGAATTCATATCTAGCCGGTTTGACACCATCCGAGTTCTATTTCCACGCCATGGGCGGTCGTGAGGGTCTCATTGATACCGCCGTAAAGACCGCGGAAACTGGTTACATTCAGCGACGTCTGATCAAGGCTATGGAGTCGGTGATGGTCAACTATGATGGCACCGTTCGTAACTCTGTCGGCCAGCTCATTCAGCTGCGTTACGGCGAAGATGGTCTCTGCGGTGAATTGGTGGAGTTCCAGAATTTGCCAACGGTTAAGCTATCCAATAAGGCGTTCGAGAAGCGCTTCAAGTTCGACTGGAGCAACGAGCGCTACATGCGAAAGGTGTTCAATGACGATGTCATCAAGGAGGTCACCGACAGCAGCGAGGCCATCCAGGAACTGGAGGCTGAGTGGGATCATTTGGTCTCCGATCGCGACAGTTTGCGACAGATCTTCCCCAATGGCGATTCCAAGGTGGTGCTGCCATGCAATCTCCAGCGAATGATTTGGAATGTGCAGAAAATCTTTCATATCAACAAACGCCTGCCCACTGACCTGTCGCCCATGCGGGTGATCAATGGCGTCAAGGGTTTGCTGGAGAGATGCGTCATTGTGACGGGCAATGATCGGATATCGAAGCAGGCCAATGAGAACGCCACTCTCCTCTTCCAGTGCCTCATCCGGTCCACCCTCTGCACCAAATACGTATCGGAGGAGTTCCGTCTCTCGGCCGAGGCATTCGAGTGGCTGATTGGTGAAATCGAGACAAGATTCCAGCAGGCTCAAGCTAATCCCGGCGAAATGGTTGGCGCCTTGGCTGCTCAGAGTTTGGGCGAGCCTGCCACACAGATGACACTGAACACTTTCCATTTCGCTGGTGTGTCCTCCAAGAACGTAACACTGGGTGTGCCGCGCCTTAAGGAGATCATCAACATCTCCAAGAAGCCCAAGGCTCCCTCACTAACCGTCTTCCTTACGGGCGGCGCTGCCCGTGATGCGGAGAAGGCCAAAAAT
This sequence comes from Drosophila birchii, assembly GCA_035046345.1. Classification (NCBI taxonomy): domain Eukaryota; kingdom Metazoa; phylum Arthropoda; class Insecta; order Diptera; family Drosophilidae; genus Drosophila; species Drosophila birchii. The sequence goes on along the minus strand of JAWNOA010000043.1, from coordinate 5,010,604 downwards.
GTGCTGTGCCGGCTGGAGCATACGACGCTGCGCAAGGTGACGGCCAATACGGCAATTTACTACGATCCGGATCCACAGCGAACGGTAATATCTGAGGATCAGGAGTTCGTCAATGTTTATTACGAAATGCCCGACTTTGATCCCACACGCATCTCGCCCTGGCTACTCCGCATCGAGCTGGATCGCAAACGGATGACGGACAAGAAGCTGACCATGGAACAGATCGCCGAGAAGATCAATGTGGGCTTCGGTGAGGATCTCAATTGCATCTTCAACGACGACAATGCCGACAAACTGGTGCTGCGCATCAGGATTATGAACAACGAGGAGAACAAGTTCCAGGACGAGGACGAGGCCGTCGATAAAATGGAGGATGACATGTTCCTTCGGTGCATTGAGGCCAATATGCTGTCGGATATGACGCTTCAGGGCATCGAAGCCATTGGCAAGGTGTATATGCATCTGCCGCAGACGGACAGCAAGAAGCGCATCGTTATTACGGAGACGGGCGAATTTAAGGCCATCGGCGAGTGGCTGCTTGAGACGGACGGCACATCGATGATGAAGGTGCTATCCGAGCGCGACGTCGACCCCATACGTACATCCTCCAACGATATCTGCGAGATCTTCCAGGTGCTGGGCATCGAGGCGGTGCGAAAGTCCGTCGAAAAGGAAATGAACGCCGTCTTGCAGTTCTATGGCCTTTACGTGAATTATCGCCACTTGGCCTTGTTGTGCGATGTGATGACCGCCAAGGGTCATCTGATGGCCATCACACGTCACGGCATCAACAGGCAGGACACAGGCGCCCTTATGCGTTGCTCCTTCGAGGAAACGGTGGACGTGCTTATGGATGCCGCCGCCCATGCCGAAACCGATCCGATGAGGGGCGTGTCCGAGAACATTATTATGGGGCAGCTGCCCAAAATGGGCACCGGCTGCTTTGACCTGCTGCTGGACGCCGAAAAGTGCCGCTTCGGCATCGAGATTCCCAATACGTTGGGCAGCAGTATGCTGGGCGGTGCTGCCATGTTTATTGGCGGCGGGTCAACGCCGAGCATGACGCCGCCAATGACGCCGTGGGTCAACTGTAACACGCCGCGGTACTTCTCGCCGCCAGGCCATGGTGAGTGCCCTTAAGAAAACTTGCGAAAACTTTATATATTTAACCCTTTCCTTTTCTTTTCTTTCTCTGTTTTATTTAGTGAGTGCCATGACCCCTGGTGGACCCAGTTTTTCGCCCTCAGCGGCCTCGGATGCATCCGGTATGTCACCCAGTTGGTCGCCAGCGCATCCAAGCTCCTCGCCCAACTCACCGGGCCCCTCGATGTCACCGTACTTCCCGGCCTCGCCCAGTGTGTCGCCCTCGTATTCACCGACAAGTCCCAACTACACGGCCTCGTCGCCAGGCGGTGCCTCTCCGAATTACTCGCCCTCCAGTCCCAATTATTCGCCGACATCGCCGCTATATGCATCAGCAAGTCCACGTTACGCCTCAACGACACCGAATTTCAATCCGCAATCGACGGGATACTCGCCATCGTCATCTGGATATTCACCGACATCGCCGGTATACTCGCCCACATCGAATTTCCAGTCGAGTCCGTCGTTTGCCGGTAGCGGTAGCAACATGTACTCGCCGGGCAACGCCTATTCGCCCAGCTCGTCAAACTATTCACCCAATTCGCCATCCTATTCGCCAACATCGCCATCCTATTCGCCCTCGAGTCCATCGTACTCCCCGACGTCACCGTGCTATTCGCCTACATCGCCATCGTACTCACCGACGAGCCCGAATTATACGCCCGTAACACCATCGTATTCGCCGACGAGTCCAAACTATTCGGCATCGCCACACTATTCACCAGCCTCGCCGGCCTACTCGCAAACTGGAGTGAAGTATTCGCCAACCTCACCGACATACTCGCCGCCATCACCCTCGTACGATGGCTCGCCAGGATCACCGCAATATACGCCCGGATCACCGCAGTACTCGCCGGCATCGCCAAAATATTCGCCCACGTCACCACTCTACTCGCCCAGTTCGCCACAGCATTCACCATCGAACCAATATAGTCCCACTGGATCCACATATTCGGCGACAAGTCCACGGTACTCGCCCAACATGTCCATCTATTCGCCCAGCAGCACCAAGTACTCGCCGACATCGCCGACGTACACGCCAACGGCCCGTAACTATTCGCCCGCATCGCCGATGTACTCGCCGACGGCGCCATCGCACTACAGTCCCACAAGTCCGGCGTACTCGCCCAGTAGTCCCACATTCGAGGAGAGCGACGATTAAAAGGGAGGAGAATTAATATACTGAAGTATATAGTAGTTGAATAATCCCCAATTGTGGGTGAATTGTAATTAAGGTCCCAAAAAATTGAGGGCAAAAACGGTTTAATTTTACAACTTTAAAGTAACACCACTGACGATTACGGTTTAGATTTCACTGATTTAACATTCTCCACACTTGCAACTTGAAACAATATTCTGAAAACAAAACAAAACAAAAAAAATAACAGATGATTGAAGAAGTTTTGAAAAGTTAAAAACGCGCTCACAGCTTCAATTTAATGTTTTCATTAAAATTTTAAAACGAAATTCGTGAACTATGATTAGTGACCATAGCTGATAAGTTTAAAGCGGGAAGAGAGCGTAATGAATAAACCGTGGGATTGTTCCAATAACCAATATTATAGGAAGAGTCTTCTAAAAAAAACACATCTATTTTTTGAAAAAAATTAGTCCTGCAAGCCTCCTCCCCTTCAGACAGAAAGTTTCGTTGCCTGCTGCATGCCTACTATGCTGTATATAGGCAAGTACAAGTATATATCTAAACCAATATATATCTTTATATATATACACACACAGTATAATATATATATATGTTTTTATGACCAAAAGCGAAATCGTTTTTTTTTGTAAATTAAGAACAAGCAACCCATAGTAAAATATTAAATAAAAACAAAATCATAAACAAAAATATACATTTATTTATATGTATTTTGGATATTTGTCATGCAAGGCTTGGTTTCTCTAGTTTATCAGTTTTTTGTGCATTTTTTTAGTACATTTATCTTGTAGATTTATCTTCAATTTGCAGGAATGGATGCAACCTCGTCTTGGGTTGAAGCGTGCATCTTGCAGCTGTCCTTAGTCTTGGTAGTCAATGAAATCTCCACGCTCGATTCCATCCATATTACGATCTTCGTCAGCACTCTCTTCTTCGTCCAGATCTTCGTATTTCATCTCCTTGAGTGCCATTCGCTTGGCATATTCAGTAAACTTCTCCACTTGCTCCTCTTGGCACTTATCCAGCTGGCCATATTTCTCGTGATTGGGCTTCAGGAAACGATGGTAGGCATGGAAGTTCAAGGGATCCGGCATGGCCACTAATTTCTTCACGCTCAGGTAGACGGTGCGACCGCGCATATAGGCAATCAGTTTGCCATATGGCACACCCATGGACAATTGGAATTGATAGCGGATCATCGACGATGGGTGATTGGCATGGAAGAGGACAAGATTGTTATCGAGCAAAGCGGTGTACTTATAGCCATCATCGGGCAGCAACACCTGCAGCTCCAATGTGGTTAAAGTCTGATAGTAGGTTGTCGGCGGACGCGCCACATTGGCAGGCAATTGGAGTTGCATCTTCGGGTTACATTGTGGGATAGCCTTAAAATCAGCGGAATCTTTTTTGGTATCCTTCTTCTTATGGGTCTTTTTTGGTTTGCCATTCACAGATGTCTGGTTCCCATTGTCCATGTGGTCAAGGAATTTGCTTGCAGCTAAGAGCATGTGACTTTGGTCCTCCTCCGGCGTTGCCTTGGTGTCTTCTAATTGCAGCGCGGCTATGTTATTGATGCACTGCAACAGCTGGCTGATGCCTTCATTATTCTGTGTCTGCTTCAGCTGCTGCTCAGCTGTCTCCTTGTCCTCCTTCTGCTCCAGTGGCTTGGGCATGTCAGCTAACTCTTTGGCCTCCTGCTCCTCCTCCTCCAGTAGCTTCAGCTCTCTGGCCAGCCTGTTACGCCAGACACATTTGAAACCCATTTGGTTTGGCGGATTATTCTCTTTGGTTTCCTCCTTCAGCTGCACCTTCTCCTCTACCTCCACCTTCGGCTCGCTCTGCTTGGCATTCTTCAGCTTAACTGGGTCCAAAACAGTGGTGGTCTCATCTTCGAAGATGGCCAGTATCTTGTTCTTCGCTTGCTGACAGCTCTTGGCCAACTGGGTCTCGGTCAGGTGCCGGCCAAGATTGAACTGTTGTACATGGATCTTTAAGGACTTGGCATACGATATGGCCATTAGATTGCGGACAAAAATGGTGTGTGCGGTGGCGAACTGGATGTTGGCCTGCAGGAAACACTCCTTGGGCAGGTTCCTCAGCTTCAACTCTATGGCTCGACGATCCTCCTCGGACCAGTCACGTTCTCCGGAGTGGGGGACCATGCCAAATAGCCGCAAATCGATTGCCATTGGCGATTCCGCCTGCAATTCCTCCGGGCACTTGTACAGTTGTCCGCTTCTCACGCTAAAGATTCGCGTGTCCTCGTCCAAGGCTTGGACCAAGACTTTCAGATTGATATTCGATAGGTTTACATTCTTAATGGGCTCCACCTTAAGCACCCGGACACGAATCTTGTGGACCGCAGTGCGACACAGGCAGACGGCACCAGCAATCGGGGGCCAGTAGCGTTCCTTGCTGCTGCTGTCTCCCTGCATTAGCTGGAGGCGCATTTGTTGCACGGGTGGAGAGGGAAAGCTCTTCCAGGATTGGCCCGGCGGCAGGTGCTCCAAAAGATGCACACAGAAGTGCGTTGGCGAGTAGACACGTACTAGGAGCACCTTGATGTCTCCCGAGGCCGGCACTAAGGCAGTCGGTCGATCCAAATGGTCGGCATGGTGACGCTCCTCACAAAGGCTATTGATGCAATCGCCCAGCAACATAACCTGGCGACACAATACGTTCTGGTTGCAGTGAAGCTTGGTCAACTGCTGACGTATCCGCCTGGCCACGGCCACGATGGCGTCATCCACGGGCTGGTACTTCTTGGCAAAGTCCACAAGACGTGGCAGCTCCTTCTGATTGGTATCGTCCAGCAGGACCAAGGAATACAGCGGCAAACCCTTCGTCTTCTCCCTACGGCTGGAGGAGTCTCTATCCAGTCTGTTGGTCAGATTTTCGGCTATGGCCAGGTGACGCATCTTGAATTTACTCCAGCTGTCGCTCATGCTGTAGTGGATTAGCGTGTGAGCGTGCCGGATGCTCAGCTCCGGGCAATTGTCGGTGGCCAACAGAATGATGCCGCGTGTCTCCTTCAGCCAGCTATGCACCTGCTCGCCCACCTCGAGATTCGCATCCTGGTAGTAGGGCAGGCAGCTGTAGTAGTGCTCCTCCTCCTCCTCCTCCTCGAGAAGCCGTACCAGGCGACGCATATTTGCGTCGTCACTGCATAAGATCACCGTGCGGTAATCTTTGGGCGGACGCAGCTGCAGCAACTTGAGCACCTCGTTGATCTTAGCCTGCTCCGGGCAGAGAGCGATCCGTAAGCGCATTTCCCCATACATAGCTGCCTCCAGCATGTCACCAAATATCAGTGCCGGATTGCTATTCAGCAGCTTCAGCTTGGCCATCTGACCGGGATCATACGACTGCGAGACCATCACCAGCTGCGGATGGCCGCGATCCATGGGCATGAGCAACTTTAGCACCTCCTCCGCCTTCGTCAGCATCTCGGGAACCATTAGATCAATATCGTCATAGACTATGACCTTAAGGTGTTTGAACTGCATCAGATCTGTCCTATCCTTCATTATCCAGACCAGCTGGGCGGGCGTGGCCACCAGGCAGCCAACGCCATTGAACAAGCGATGGAAGAACTCTGGATTCTCGTTCGAGGGAATGCCCAGGACGGGCGTAAATGTCTTTGAGTGGCAAATTTTTCGCACAAATGCATTACATAGAGCGCCCACATGGCGCACCCGCTCCAAATCCGGTACCAGAATCACAGCCAACGCTCCCAGCAGTGGCGACTCAGAGAGATGGTCCAATTTCACTTTCTTGGCGTCCAGAATGGCGCGGCACACCACATCGCAGACGGGCGGTATATAGCTCAGAGTGCGACCACTGTGCGGAGCAGCCACAACCATGGCGCCGTGACCGCGGTCGACGACCAAGTGGGGCCATGTGTGGCTCTGAATGCGCAGCAGTCGATTCAGGCCCAGCTTGTGCATCACCTCCAGGATATGCGGCAGCAGGAAGACCTCGGAGATCTGACGGATCGGACGTAGGGCGGCATTTGAATGGGCAACCACATAATCGGTGCAATTGGCGGCCACCAGAGGACGGATTGCCATTTTGTTGACAAAGGCGTCCTCACCATAATCCAGTTTAGGTTCGTTGTTCTTCAAAAAAGCCATATTTTTTTCTTTTTTGGCAATTTTATTTGTTTATTCGTTGTCGCTTTTTTGAGGTTTTCAAGTTGAAAGGACAGAAAGTGCAGTTGATAACTGTGGAATTGCAGCTGGACTATCGATAATCGAAGTTTAAATACAGCTTCCATTGCACACATACATACACACATAAAAAATATACATATATTTAAAAATATTTCTTTATTTAGGGATTTGAGAGCCAATGCGGCCACTCCTGGATCTCATTGTACAGCGTCAGTCCGGGACTCTGGGTACTAATCACCTGCGAGGCGGCAATTAGGGCATAATCCTCGCTCAGCTCTTCCTGTCGCACGCCGCAGCGCAGAAGACTTTTGGCTGCCTGGAGCGCAGCTGCCGTTGGAAGTTTGTCTATCGGGAATTATGGAAAGATGTGTGTGTGTGTGTGTAAGTATATATGTATGTCAATAAATAGAAATAAATTTGTTTAAATTTTAGACTAAAACTCACCCACATAGTTGCCAATAAAGGCTATGCCCGTTCCATTAGCATTGTAGCCATAGGTGTGGGCTCCACGCAATCCCCAGCCAGTGCCCTCGTAAACTATGCCATCGCTGCCAATTAGAAAGCTGCGGAGAAGGCCAAAAAAAGGTGTAAGTGCTTCCTCTAAGCAGCCGCAGCCTTACTTGTAACTAATATCATCGTAATCCAGCTCCGTTTGATGGTAATTTTGCATATTCTGCAGGATCTCGGCGCACTGGAGAAGCCCGCTGCACTCGCCCGTCACCGTGTGATGGATGACCACATAGCGAATGGGACGGATCTGGTAGTGCAGTCCCTGTGAAGGCTTACCGCCCCACTGACGCTTCAGCTTGATCGCCGGACAGTCATCCGTCGATGTGGTTCGGTGGCGCGATGGCTTACCGGCGGCCGCAGTGACCGCTATAACCACCACGAGGAGGCAGACCGCAGCCAGTAGCTGGGCAGGCCAGCGAGAAGCGGGAAACATGATGTGCAGAGATCTGATGCCAGCAGGGAACTGCTCATCCCATGGCTTATCAGGCGCGGATTTATTATTGCCCAGCATGTGTGCCAAGCTTTTGCGTCAATTTACTTTCGGAGCTTGCGATCCGTCGCCAGAGGGAAGTCCCGGGGACTCCAGGCCAGAGGAGTGGCGATCTTCTGATCCGAACTGTGCTCTTTGTGCGGTTTTTTTTGCTTTTAATTGCCAAGCAAAGCAAAGCAGCCCAAACAATAGAAAACAGGTTGAAGACCGAAGATCTGAGTCGGCATTTCCGATTTCAAGCTGTGCGACTAATTAGTGACGAATGCGAGTCTTTCTGCGAACAGATAAAGGCTATGGCGATGTTCCCATGTAGATCACATTGAATATGTAATATATATATTAATATATATGTAAAGAAAAGCTGCCTGATAAGCGTTTACAGTGAAAACTGCTTAAGAATATAATGATTTTATGTTATTATATATTCAATTGTGACTTTAAATATAATTTATTAATTTGAGTGTTCAAAAAATGTATTTTAATAATTTTCTTGTATAATACAAAAAGGTTTTGCACTGAAAGAAGCTGAAATTGAACCCTTAACCCCCATAAAAAATGTAGTTGTTGTTTAATTTAATTTAATTTAATTCAAAAATTGTATTTTAATCATTTTCTTGTGTAAGAAAAAGGTTTTTCACTGAAAGAAGCTGAAATTGAACCCTTAACCCCCATAAAAAATGTAGTTGTTGTTTAATTTAAAGTCATGAGTGGTTACAATTTATTAAAGATCGAATTGTTTTGTGCCTAACCTTAAAGCTAATTTCTTGTCTCGTTAAATCTAAATTACAGAGTGCATTTTCGGTTACATAATTAGAAATTAGAATATTTTTTTTTTCAGACTTTTTTTGAGGTTGTGTCGCAGACACTCACCGTGTAGCACTAATACATACACCGAGATGGAGGTTAGGTTTTTCTGTCTCAAACATAAAACATACAACACTGAATAAAATCGCAAAGCATTAAAGCACCAGCCTCAACTCTCCTTACTTGACCAGCTTGGCCATCATGGCGGTCAGCTTGTCCTCGTCGGCACCGCTGAAGGACGCCACTCGACGGTTGTTCTTCAGGAAGACAAAAGTCGGCATGCTGCGGACCTTGTAGCGCTCCGTCAACTCGTCGTACTTGTCCACGTCCACCTTGAGGACCACCGCCTTGGCGGCGTACTTCCTAGCCAATGCCTTGACAGTGGGATCCATGCCCTTGCAGGGACCGCACCAGTTGGCGTAGAAGTCCAGCACGATCAGTTTGTTATCGGCGGCCTCCACGCGCTTCCAGTAGTCGTTCATGCTGCGTATGCTGGACATGGTTACGGGTTTAATTTGACTTGAACTTTACGACGAAACGGAAACAACGGATTTGAATTTTAATTTCTGGGAGTTGCGGAGTTACTTCTGCTTCTGCACGGGGAACTGGCGGTGTTGGGGGGCTTATATACCCCCGTTGGTGGATCCTGGAATTCCCGCCAAATTCCAGCTTTTCCCGCCTTTCTCTCTCTCTCTCTCTTCTTCTCTGGCTCCTCTTTGGGCAAAATGGCCGCCAAAATGGACAAAATGTCCGCCGCAGCAGTGTGGCCAGAAAATGGATGGTGGCACAACTATGGGTCACACTGCTGCTGCCCGGAAAAGTTTAAGCAAACGGAGTGTACTATGCGAACCCCTTTTTAGGATCAAGTTAGCCTTTTTTGCCTATTGTCAGATTCGTTTTGGTCTAAATCCCCTTTCAGACTTTCTTTCCAACCGGTCGATACAGCTTTTTCTTGGAAATTTTCCGTACTTTCGCAAAAATATTGCGATTTCCTTCCCTCGAGTACGCGTAACAATTCTGGTGGCCTGCCCGACCATAGTTTTCTCAGTGTTTTCCCCCATCACGGTGTAAGGCCAGCTTTTGCTACGAAAGAATATGTGAAAAACTAAAAATTAATTAATTTCTTAAGGTAAGAAGATAAAAAATGGTGTCCCTGGTCAAAGACAAGGCCGAGCTGGATATGCGCATTTCCAGTGCCTTGAAGAAAATCGTCATCTTGGACTTCTTTGCCAACTGGTGTGGACCGTGCAAGGTATGCGCTCCCAAGCTGAATGTCCTGGCGGATCAATATTCCGAGCACGTAATGATCCTTAAAGTGAATGTCGATGAGAATGAAGATATTGCCGAGGACTTTAACATAACCAGCATGCCAACTTTCATATTGATCAAGGAGGGTGCCGTTCTGGATACCATCATTGGGGCCAACATGGACAAGCTAAAGAAGTCCATGGATAAGCATATCGCCGAAAATGATGTGGATGTGGCCGCTGCCTCTGCCGCTGCCGATGAGGAACTCTCAATCGAAGAGGACCAACAGCAGCAGAACTCGCACATTTTATATGGTGGCCAAGGGGAGATACAGAGCCAGGAGCAGGAGCAAAAGAACTAAGAGTAGAGCCACCGATGCCGTACAACGCTGGGCACAGGATATCCCTATATATATATAAATATATATACAGGACACGTAACACATACAGCTTTATACATTGAAATATATAAGAGAAATCCTGTGGCCCATTTCAGAACATTATTTATCTCATTATAAATACAGAATGCCTGTTAATCCATTAAAAGATTTTCCCTCGTTTCTAAATTGCTTCTGTGACAAGGGAATCGCCTTTGTCGAATATAAAGTTTAGTTATATATCGATTTATTCTATAGATTAAACTTAGGAGCGTTTAAAAAAAAGGACTAGCTCGCCTGCCAAAAGCCTGGGAAAGCAGCAAATTGAGTTTTTTGTGTTGCTTCAACGGCGAACGAGCAAGCCGATCCGATCCTTACACACTTCGCCTGTGTATGTCCGGGAGCTTACTTTTTGGCAAAGGTGATCTTCATGGCGTGCGTTGGCGTTATCTTGAAGCCCTGCAGCGCCTCCTTGGCGGCATTACTCTGCAGCTCGGTGGTGAACTCCACAAAGGCGATATCATGGCGATTCGGCACCAAGCGCACCTCCTTGAAGCCTGGGAACTGATTGAACAGCATGGAGAGCATCATCTCGTTGGTCTCCTCGGGCAGATTGGTAAGGAAGAGAATTTGGTTGGGCGGCTGTTCGGTCTGTGTATTCGGATTCGAGTTCTCAGTGCTGGTCGGCTTCTTTTTCTTGTCCCTGTGCGAGAAAAAATGATGTTAGGTTCGGTTTTTCATAGATGCTTCTGTCGTTCATGAACACTCACTTCTTATCCTCGGCGCCCACCGTTGGCTTCGGTGGCTTAATCTTCTTGGGACGCTCCTTGAACGTACCCTTCAGCTTGGCCACCAGATCCGAATCGGACTTGGAGTAGGCAATGCGCATCGGTTTGTCATAGAAGGGAAAGCCCTGCATTGTGCGCAGTGCATTCGAGGCGCTGCCGATCTCCTTGAAGATGACGAACGCCTGGCCGCGCATCTTCAGCGTTTTCAGTGCCACAATGTCGAGGATTTGGCCGAATTGTGAGAAAATCGCATATAGCGACTTCTTCAGCTCCTCCTTCTTGATCTTCTCGTTCAGGTTATTGATGTAGATGGTCTGGTTAGGGCGCACGTCCATTTTGCCGGCGTTTATTTTAATTAAATCGTGAAAAACAAGATTTCTTTAGCCGGATGAAAAAATAAGCAAAAAAAAAACTCGATATCAAGACGCGTGAATTTTTCGATGAACCGAATGTATAGAATCGATTCGTGTAATCGAATATTCGAATTTCAACAAATTGAAATGGTATCTTAAAATATTGATATTTATTTTAAATCGCATTCCAAGTAAATAAAATAAACGATTTTAATTTATATCTATATGCTATCTCAGAAGGGTAATAAAAATATATAAAAATTACTATTTATATATATCAATTTGATAAAATCATAAAATCGATATATCGATAATCAGACATACATTTTCTGCTCATCTCTATTGCCGCGCCGGCTTTCTTGAGTTAATTTGTTCATTTATGAGGCTGTGCGATGCTACCCAACAACGCCACCGACAAGAAGGATCGCTATGCCAAGCTGTCCTTCCTCGGCGAGGGTCAGGTGAGTCTGGCAGCTTTCGATATGGCCAATTTGATGGTAGCCCATCCTAATGGCGGTTGGTTTGTTTGTTTGTTGCCTGCAGTTTGCCATCGTCTACAAAGCGCGCGACACGGTGACCAGCCAGATTGTGGCCGTTAAGAAGATAAAGAAGGGATCGCGCGAGGATGCCCGGGACGGGATTAATCGGACGGCACTGCGCGAGATCAAGATCCTGCAGGAGCTGCAGCACGAGAACATTATTGGTCTGGTGGACGTCTTTGGTCAGATGTCGAATGTCTCGCTGGTGTTTGATTTCATGGACACCGACTTGGAAGTAATTATCAAGGACACTAAGATCATATTGACGCCGGGCAACATCAAGGCGTATGCCATAATGACGCTGCGCGGCCTGGAGTATCTGCATCAGAACTGGATCCTGCATCGCGATCTCAAGCCCAACAACTTGCTGGTGAACAGCGACGGCATCCTAAAGATCGGTGATTTCGGTTTGGCCAAGACCTTTGGCTCACCGAATCGCATCTACACGCATCATGTGGTCACGCGCTGGTACCGCTCACCAGAGCTTTTGTTCGGCGCCCGGCAATACGGCACCGGTGTGGATATGTGGGCCGTTGGCTGCATCCTGGCAGAGCTTATGCTGCGCGTACCCTTCATGCCGGGCGATTCCGATTTGGATCAATTGTCGCGCATTTTTGCCACTCTCGGCTCCCCGCCAGAATCGGAATGGCCGCATGCTGCCAAGCTGCACGACTATCTGGTATTTCGTAACTTTCCCGGTACGCCGCTGGAGAATATCTTCACCGCTGCCGGCAATGATTTGATTTATTTAATGCGTCGCCTGTTTAGCATGAATCCGCTAAAGCGTGTCTCCTGTCGCGAGGCCCTGAATCTACCATATTTCCACAACAAGCCAGCGCCCACAGTGGGTCCAAAGCTGCCCATGCCCTTGGCCATTCTGGCTGCCAAGGAGACCGCGGCGGCGGCGAATGATGACAAGCCGCAGCTGAAGCGAAAGCTGGTGGAGACCACAGTCCGAGGCAATGGTCTGGCCCAGAAAAAGCGTTTGCAGTTTTAAGTTATAGTCAGAGAGAGAGAGAGAGCAGAAGAGTCAGCAGGTTTTGTTTCGTCTCCCAACGGCATTCAATTTAGGAATAAAGGAATTTGCAAATGCAAATTGCTAGCAAGAGATTACCTTAATTAATATCAGCTTCTTACCGAAATTGCTTGCATTTGAGAATCCTTTTTAGCGATTCTCTGATGTTCGCAATCGTTATGGATAACTCGTTACCCTTACCTTGTTTTGTTGCAAAAGAAGATCAAGAGAGAGTTAGAGACAGAAGAGAGGGAAATAGAAAATAGGCTAAGTTTTAGGCTTAAGAAATGTGGATGGTTTATTAAAGATGCCAAACAAAATGGATGCAAATACATTTTTCATTTTTGTTAACCTTAAGTTTTTCTTACCCTTAAAAAGAAAAAGAAAATCCACACAAAATGAAAAGAAAACCTTAGACTTGAACCTTTCCGATTCTCAATGTAATTGTCAAAGTATTCGGTGGGAATTCATTCAGTTGTCGGTGCTTCTCCGTTAGGGAGATGCTAGTCTATCGCTACCGGCACAGCGTCCAACATTGGTTTTCGAAAACCTTCAAAAAATTTAAATATATCCGAAAATCTAAATTTCCAGCGCACATTCGGCAAATATTTTCTTTTACATTATTCATTACACTTTTTTTTTTTTTTTTAAGTGCTTCCCTTAAGATATCCCCAAAATCAGCAGAGGTCATCATGATGAAGAGCAGCAGCTCCTTGAAGCCGGAGGGCGAGGACACGCGTCGCCAGCGCGCTGAGCTCCGTCGCACCTATGGGAATCTGGTGTCTAATAACAATTTAAACGTAATGCGTCAGAAGCAAAAAGCATTGGCAGATCAAACGGAGACCGCCGGCAGTCAACCGGCTGCTCCTGGTGCTGCTGCAGCTGCTCCTGGTGGTGGTGCTGCTGCTACTGCGGCTGCTGCAGCTGCTACTGCTCTTGCTGCTGCGGAGCCGCACGAGGAATATTCATTGCGTCGCATTGCCTCGAGCTTTGCCCATGTCTGTGACCTGCAAGGTGGCTGCTGTGATGCCTTACCGCTGGAAGACAGCGAGCAAGATGCCAAAGAGGAGCGCGCCGAGGTTCTTATTCGCAGCCAAACGATGCCATTGCCAATGGAGGCCGTAAATGAAATGCTTTCAAAGGTACCCGTCAAGCCATTGGAATTGCCGCTGGCCAGCAAAGAGGAGGCCAAAAACAATTCGGAAACCAGATTGGCGAAAATATTGCCATATACAATGCAGCTTGAATCGAGGGCCACCGAGCGCTGGATGCGTCTGGGCAGCACAGTATCCGCTTTGTTTCGTGCTCGACGCACCATAGACGTTGAGGAATCACCCATGGCCCAGACCCGGCGGCTGCGAGAGCATCGCGAGCTGCTCGAGGCCTTCACCCGACCGTTCCTGTACGAGCCATCCAGTCGTGATTATCCAGGGATGGGGGCACAGGGCACGGCCAAGGATCCATCATCCTAAGAACCAACCAGCTTCATAGCTTTCCTCCCATTGAAATTCGCCAGAAAATTGTGAATCAAATTTAATTCATTGGACCTTGCTTCGTAGATGGCATACATCATTCGTTGTTCTCGTTATCCTTCAGTGGGGGTGGTGGTGGTGGTGGTGGTGGGGCAATGGATGGGCAGCACAGCTGTGTGGTCCGCAATCCGCGCGATCCGGACTAGTAGCAGCGGCACCTGTCGCGTGGACACTCCGACTCATAGTTGAGGCACTGATCCATGCAGTAGGTATCGGCACCCTCCTGTCCCGCCAACTCGCCAATGGCCACGCACTCTTGCCTGGTTTGAAAGAACGATTTTGATATTCATTCAGGGTTTTGCTTTTTGTCCAGCAGGATCTCAATCTACTTACGGGCAGTGGCAGGCCTCCTCTGGGCAATTGGGCGGATAGCGCAGACAGTTGATTTCGCACCAATTGTCGATGCCGGGCAATGAACGAAAGGCCGGAGCTCCGATGCATTTTTGGTCCCTAAAAAAAAACCAAAAAGAAAAACACAAATATGGAAGAGTCAGGATGGGCGAAGATCTGGCTGCTGTTGAACGCTCCATCTAACTCTTTGGTAAATTAAGCTTAAGATATGATTTAAATCGTAAATTAAGAGATATTTTGATATTTTTTGTTTAAATTCCATTCACAAATTCCAACCTAGGACAGAATTTTCCTTCAACTGAAATAATTTTCAAACTGCAGACTCCTGAAAACTCACATCATTTGTGTGCTTTGGTGTAACCTGTCACAGTTTTCCCCCCCCCCCCTCTTACAAATTTTCCCATTCTTTCACTTTTTGATTCCGAAATTTTGCGCATCCATTTTCTATTTGGAAAAACAGAAAAAGAAAGGAGAACGCCAGTTTAGCAGGATGCAGGCATTTGGAGAGGATCTTCGCCGGGCCGAGCATCGTCGGTACTTGGCGGAACGCCGGATTAGCTACGGCAATGCCGTTTCCAACTGCAATATGCGCAGCCAGCAGTCGGTTGTCGAAGATCATGGTTTCCCGCTGCGGCCTCGCCTCTCGTCTCAGATCTCCCAGCAAAGCTGCCCGTCTGCCCGGGCTAATATATCCCTGAGCAGTCCCTACAGCTGGCAGCTGGGCAGATCCCTTCATGCTATTAAAATGCCAGTGCCCCGGAGCCTTTCCCCAATACCGGAAGAGATGCCATGGCCCCCGACCATTTCATCCGAGCCGCAGGTGAGGTGGTGCACCGAACCCGAATATGAGAAGCTGCAGAAAGAGGCTTTGGACAATGCAAAGATGGCATCCCGTCCCGTGGACGAAGATAAATCAAATCTATAGTGGTTTTATTAAAGGATTTTGGTTAACCTGTTATATCAATATGGGTTTTATTTTTTATTTTAGTTGAGTGGCGAAAGGATTTTTTGATAGTATAGGTTGAGGTCCTGTTTCTATATAGGATTTTGTCTTTGAAGTGGGCAGAGTCGAGGGCAACAAGTAGTAATTATATCCAGTTTTAAACTGATGTAAAACTAAGGATTCGATTGGGGAAACCTGTCTTTTATTTTTAATTTCAGTCAGAAGTTTGCAACGCAGTGAAATTTAATTTGTTTAAATAATTTCAGTTATGAATTTTTTTTTTTTTGCCATCGCAGTAACCTCTTCCTTTTTAGCTTAGATTCCATTTCATTCAGTACATTATTTGAGCTAAATACCTCATTCATTTTAATCAGACAGATACAGTAACTCAATTTATTCGCCCCTCACCCCAACTCCCTTTCACTCACATTATTTAACAACATTTTGGTTCTGGCCGTGTACGAACCGTGATATTAAGAGATAATAAAAATTGAACACATTTCGATACGGGCCAAACGATTGTCACAGATGTGGCAAAAGATTGGATTATGAATCAGAAACGCTTTAATCAAATGCGTTCCATACACCGCGGCCAGGAGCAGCAGGGCCTGCAGCAAATATTGCAGCCATCGGCGGCGGGCCAGTTGCCACCGGGCCAAGGTGGCAATCAGGGACAACAGACTTTGCGCCGAAAGATGACCTATACCCGTACAGAGCTGTTATGTCGTGGACTGCCCACAAGTGAGTGTTGAATTCTAGTAAATTTGTTTGCAGTTTGTAAAAGATTCTTAAAGATCCTGCAAGCATCTCCTTTAAATTTCTTTTGTATTCTCCTTTTTTTTTTTTTGGATTTTTTGCAGCTCAAAATCCCCGTCGTTCGCCGCGCAATCGGGTTAACACTGTCCAGCAGCCACCGGCTACACCACAGACACCACTATCAGCTGGCCAATCCACTGCCACTGGCACCAGGCAACGCAGCTATGTGCCACGCGTGCCCCGGTTACAATCGCCGAACAGGAACCTCACTCGAATGCGTACGGAAATTGATTTGAAGCCGGAGTCGCTTCAAGTTAAGAAGACACCCCGTTTGCCAAACACACCACATGTCAGCCACTGCAGCATACCGTTGCCTGGTCCCGGCGTGGGACATCGCCCTATCCGACCCGAAGGCAGCGGTATACCTGTATTGGATAGATCCCGGAATCGAGATGGAGGTGTACCCCCCAAGCAGCGCGATAATAATAAGGAACGCATCGAAATTGTTGGAATCACCGATACGAGCAGTCGAAGTAGCAGCCCCGTGGAACGTACAAAGTTGGGTAAACCCATACCGCTGCCGGAGGATCCAAAAAACACAAGCTTTGTCTATCTGTGCAAGCCGGTGAAGAAGGTCAAGGAGCTGCTTACCGCACGCCAGTTGCGACACAGTTGCGAGAATTTGGAGCTGGCTGGCATTGGTAATGGAAAGTTATCGAAACTGCAAAAGACCAATTCGGAGGAGATGCTGCATAGCAAGGCGATGGAGCAGGGACTGGAATTATCATCGATAACCGAGATGAGCATCACACCGACCAGTTCGACGGTCAGCCAGCTGCATCATCATCATCATCACCATCATCAGCTCCATCAGCTCCATCAGCTGAAACAGAAGCAGCAGCAGGAGGATAGCAATCAGGAGCGTTTGCTGTCCCAGCTAAACGAGCTGCGACAGCGTCAACAGTATCTGTCCCAGAAGGAGCAGCGGCAAAAGGAAATGGATATGGTTTGCCAGAATTTGCCAACATTGCAGCATGAGATCCGGCTGCTGCAGGAGCTCAACGTGAAGCTGGAGACCACATTGCGTGGCTCCAATGCGGCCAATCAGAGATGCAGCCTCATTTCGCATGACATGGAACGTTCATCCTCCACAGCCTTCTATACGCCCCGGTGCGGTCCCATGCTGTTCATGGAGATGCCCCTCATGCAGATTGGCTTTCAGCGTGTGGAGCAACGAGCCAGGATCACTCACAGGCTGCACGTTGTGGCAATTGCACATAGTTTGGCTGTAGTTCGAGAGTTTCGCATCGAGACCAAGACCCTCAACGAGCTGAAGGCCAGCGATGAAACGCAATGCTTCTATTTGCCACAACCGAAAATGGAGCAGAAGGCAAGCCTGGTGAATATTAATTCGCCGGAGAGTAATCCACCGCCGCTGCAGTGCACCAATTTACGGATGCTGCGCGAGAATCCCGATGTGCTGATCCAGCAATTACGTCGCGGTGGTGGTGGTGGTGGTGCCGGTGGCGGTAGTGGTTCCTACAGTCTCCTCGATCATGACATGTTCATGTTCATTAATAGTCTGTCCAAGAAATCGGAAGAGGGCTTTCTCTATTCCACCCTGGCAGTTGGAATTCCATCCAAGGATAACCTATTATCAGCAGCAGAGTTTTATCAGCAGCATAATCAACATCATCAGCATCATCAGCGTCAGCTGCCAGCCCTACAATCGCCGGAGTTCAAGCAGGTAAACAGCACCACACAAACAGAGCTGGAGGAGGATGCGGACAAAGCGCAAGTGGAGGTGGTCCAGGATGCTCCACAAGCACTCAAGAAGAAGATGAAAAAATTAAAGCAAAAGGCGAGAATTATCAAAAGATCGCCCATTCAGAGCAATGTGGAGCCCAAGGTACGATTGAAGCTGTTCAAGACCGTCCTGGTGGGCTTCGTCCAAGTGGCTGTCTTTCTAGTTCTGATCATGGCCTTCATGTATCCGGATGCGAGCTGTTGATTTTTTCTTTTGCCACAGAAAACCCATAAACTCGAAAAAGGGAGAAAAAATACCAAAGAGGCGACCAAAAATCAAAAAATTTTGCTCAAAATTGCAAGGATTGTTGGCCGGGGATCGGTGAAGCATCTGTCGCCGTGGTGCAATCTGTAATCTTCAGTTCACTATTTCCAATTTCCTATCTATAACCAATTGCAAGTCCGATCCCGATGCCCATTCCTTCCAGAAAAAAAAGAATATATATATATAAATAGCACCGCCAATTTGGCTCGAGTTTACACTTGGGTTTTTCAAGCATTTGTTTTCATTTTTTGTCGTTCACTTCAAATAAAATTTCATGTGTGAAGCATTTTTTGTGTTTTTTTTGTTTGTTTTTAAATGGGTTTAAAATTTATTTAAGCTTTAATTCTTTATATACAGCAGAATGTGTGCGGATGTGTGTTGTGTGTTTCCATAACCGTTAAAAGCTGTGTTGCCATCCAAAATTTAGGCTTAAAAGAGCAACTTTATTAAAAATTATTAATTTATTTAGAAAAACCATGTTTTTTTAATTTAAATTAATATTTTGTTTAATAATTTGTTAACTTAAAATCTAAATTCAAAATCAAGAATTTATTTAAACAATTTTTTGTATAGTTTTGGCACGAAAAAGTTAAATGTTTCAATGAATCTTTTACTTTAGACACTATTAAATGTATATAATAAAAATATATATATAATTTGGCAACACTTTTTTTTTTTAATTTTAATGACTTAAATGTACACAGAATTTTTTACCTTTACCCATTTATTTTTTGTTACGAACTCTGAACTCCAGCGAGATGATTTATGTTTGTCTGATTGGTCGGTCTAAAAAGCGTTTGCGAAGCTATATATATACCGGGGTAAGCAAAGATATATACATATATAGATAATACCTATATATATATAGCAGGTAAGCGGATTTAGCGTGTTTAAGCAGTTTTAAGCCCCTTGCCTCGTTTGCGCGCATGCCGCGTGGCATTGCTAGAAACCAAAGCAAGATGATATTACTTCTCCAGTGGGCAAAAAATATATAATATATATTTCTATAAGGGCATGAATCAGTGAATATATAGGAGAGCATAGATATAGAGAGCAAAGGCAGAGAAATTATATAGAAAACTAAAAATCAAATAATTGAGTGGAAAGGATACCAACTAATGATAACATAGCAAGAAAAGAGTAGAAAAAGTATGAAAATGATGGAAAATTGTAGAAAACCCATTTAAAAAATGTGAAAAATTCTAAATACACATCATGAAAATGTATAAAATTGTTAAAAGAAATAGGGGAAGCACTAGTTGTAGTAATTGCAAGTTTAATTTAAAGAGAAATAGTTTGGAGCTTGCAAAAATATATATAAAAAAAAGGGTAAAACACTTTAAGAAATATAAAAAAATATTTTTTGAAACTGCTAGTAGGAAACAAGTGCAAAATAATAAGCAAGATAAGCCAAATAACATAATATAAAACCTAAGTTTAACTATTAAATAATAAATAAAAAGTACCAACTGAATAAATAATATCATAAAATGTAGATAAATAGATAATAGTATTAATTAGTAATTACTTAAATAAATACATATGTATGATTTAATGAAAATAAAATAATGATGATTGAAATAAAAAAAAAAATATAAATTTTTTTTTAAATAATAATTAAATAACAAACAATTATTATAATGGTTAACAAGGAGAAAGCTTTATCCCGATTTGGATATATGCAGATATATATTCAAGAGTCCCGTACTCACCGCACAATAAGGGGAAAGATATTATTGTCCTCCGGCGCCCGATAATCCCGATAGTACAGAAGATATGGCGACTTGTTGTTGATGAAAATCGGCGGAACACCGCCGCCAGTATTCGAGATAATGGCTACATCGGCACAATTACGGAAGGTTTCTACAACAAAAATTAATTAAGACTTAAAATTTATTCATACATAAATTATTGATGTATTAATTTTTATTTGTTTATTATCATATTTTTATTTAAAATGTTATAATTATAAAATGTCAACAATATTTTTCGAAACTTACAAATTTTCATTAATACGCTAATTTAATATTTACAATTTTTAATAAATATGTTGAACATATATTTTGAACTTTTAAAATGTTTATAAATATGTATTTTTGTAATTTAAAAATTTGTATAAATGTTTGAACTATTTTTTTTTAATACTTTAAATGTTAATAAATATGTTAAGCAAATTTTTTGAATATCTGAAATTTCGATAAGCATTTTAACAATAAATTTCCATTTAAAATTTTTAATAAATATGTTAACCATATATTTTTAGCTTTTAAAATGTTGATAAATATGTATTTTTGTAATTTAAAAATTTGTATAAATATTTTAAATATATTTTTTTGATACTTAAAATGTTAATAAATATGTAAAGCAAATTTTTTGAATATCTGAAATTTCGATAAGCATTTCAACAACATATTTCCATATTTCTTATTTCGATCAAACTATTATTAATTTGATTTTCTTTCCCCCTACCCATCTCTCACCTGCCTTGCCGCATCCAACGGCCTCGGTGCCATTGGCACAGGTGCCCCACATATTCGCCGTGTAGTATGTCCATTGGAGGACACATTGCGTGCAGGTGACATAGGGCGGCAGTCGGACCCTGTACCGGAAGATATCCTTCTTCTTGGCATCTCGCGGTATGAGATATCGATGCTCCCGACTGCCGGATATGGGCAGGGGATATCGATCGAAGCACTCCTGGGTGGCCTCGTGACGAGGATTATTATTTGGGCACAGAAACATCTCAAAGCGGCCGTAATGATTGGCCGTTAGCTCCACCTCTACTTCGATTTCCTGGCCAGCGGTATAGTATCGGGAGATAATGCCCTTGGCATACTCTCCGCCCGCCTCGTGGGGACGCGGCGACTTGACATGGTAGGCATCGCCACAGACACCGCAACGTCCGCTGTTCTTCTCCCATTGAACCGCATAGCCGCCGCAGAAGAGCTCATTGTCGTTGTAGTTGACGGGATTGGGGTAACCGAAGCGCCACATGGCATTCCTGGCTGGAGGATCCATCAGCCGTCCATGGCCCAGGACTAAGGCAACCTGGATATGGAGCAGCACGGCTACAAACTAGAGGAAAATGTCTTGAATAGAGGAAAGGAAGCTAAAAGCTAAATCTCAGTTGCTTACCAGCACACCCACAGGTAGGGCGCCCGTCGTCTTGGCCATGGTCATCTGTCGCATCCTCGTCCACATGCACCTCCAGATGCCTAGAATGCAAACCCACGAGGAATATGATACAGAGTCTGAACATACATAGAGGTGGGCTTTAAATTGAAACGTGTTTTGGCCTTAACAGTGGTGGTAGGATAGGTAATTAAGAATTATAAATAAATTATAGATCTCATTTAAAATTTCCTAACATGGCTAGATCGATTCTTCTGTTTATGGTGATCAAGAATATATTAGGTTTATGGGGCCGAAAATGATTCATTTACTGGTAAAACATATTTAGGAATATATTTTGAAAGGGTCGTAAGTACCAAAGCGCCATCAAGCGGACGCAGTTTGAACTACAGCTTGTGGGCGAGGGGAAAGAGAGGGAAAGAGTTTAGAACGATCAAATCCATTGCGCTCTTTCCCTCTCCTTCCTCTCGCCCACAAGCTGTAGTTCAAACTGTGGCTGCTTGATGGCGTTTGTTATTCGTTATGCAGGCAAGTTCGTTTGGACTTAAATTTTATTATTTTTATTTTGTTTTAAGAGGTGAGAAAATGTTAAAATGTTGTTGTTTTATTCGAAAGAGTAATATTTTCTTTAATTTCTAATTATATTTCTTCAAAACATATCATTTCTATATTCCTTAATTCCTTTACTTAATTAATTTATAATTTACGCCACTTGAATCCTATTTAACCTTTTGAATAGAGGCTAACATTTAAAAATGTCTTTAAAATTTGATTTTAATTATTTTTTTTAAGGAAAAGAACCACTGTATCTGGCCCTCACGCTGCATTAATCGCAGCTTGCAAGGACGTCCACCTGATCCGCTTTTCGACTTTATGGCCCTTGGTGGTGCCCGTGCCCTTTATAAATAAATTCATGCCCACACACAGGCACACACGCACAGTACAAAAAAAGGGGAAAAAAATCTCAGACAGTACATTTGCCACTTTTTGTTTAAATTACTTTTTTTTGCCCTGCTCTGGTTCCCTTTTCGAGGCTTATCTTTTATGTTAAACATGTTTGTTCGCCTGTCAAGGCGTACAAAAAATTGTCAATGGCTTGGTGCCTTCTTTTTACAAATATATATATATCTATATATTTTTTACATTTTTTTTCTGTGGGCTTTTCAATTTCGAACATTATTTTTAATGGCATCATCTAGTTTACGCACATTCCCGGGGCCAGGGACCTGAGGAATGGGCTGCATAAACGGGTTTACTTGAACCCGGACCGGGTCCGGCCCCCAACGAAATACAAAAACAAAATTCAAAAGTTTTGGGCGTGAGCCAGGCGAAGACTTCTGGGCTAAAAATATATATGCAGATGCTCGAGTTCGATTCTCATTAAAAGACGCCAGTTTCACTGGACAAAATAAGCAATGAAATCAGGTAAAAACATTATTTTCATAAATATTTGTATGACATATTTGTTTATGTAAAATATTTTTAATTATTTCCTGGGATTAAAATGTTTCATCTGAGTTTATAGTAAGTTTAAGGACCTTTCTTTAATTTTTTTGTAGTATTTTCTTAACAAGTTTAGCTTTTGTATTCGTATTATTAAATCATATTTTACATTAAAAAAATATGTAATTAAGAATTCCTATCTGAGTTTTTGGTAAATTTTAGAAGCTTTATTTTAATTTTAAAAATATTTTGAAAGTAAAAAGTTGTTGAATTATTGATATTTCAGTTTCATAGTTAAGCAATTGAAGCTTTATTATAATTATTTTTAAGGCATATTTGCTTATGAAAAAATATTTAAAAAATATATGTGGTGTTTATGAAGTCACTACTGAGATTGTAGTAATTTTTAAAAGCTCTGTTTTAATTGCTTGCATTTTTATATTTTTATATAGAAGGTTAAATAAATAAAATTCTTTATAAAATAACTCAACTTTTTAAGTTCTTAAATTAATAAAGATTATCCCCCATTACTTCTTTCCTTTTCTCCGAGTGTACATGTATTTATTCGCATTTTGATTACAGCCGCATTCTAGCCACAAGTCTCCCTATTTCAACCATCTTTCGATATGGCTTAAACGCAAATTGATTTGTCCATCGGCCAAAGACCAAAACAAGACCAAAAAAGCAGAGTCCAACGAATGTATATATACTATACATACATACATATATACATTTGTTTGGCATTCCAATAAAATCAGAAATGTTTTAGTAAATATTTTCTTTTTGTTGTTGTTTTTAGCCTTTGGCCACTGACACTGCCACTGGCAATAAATTTTGTTATTTAACGAGCGCAGCAATTATAATTTTTACAGGGTGTTTTTTTTTGTTTTTGGCATAAGGAAATTGCTCGTAAATGTGATTTTATAACTCATAAATGTATTATTAATAATGTACATCATTTGCATTTGTCAACAAAATGAAAAAAATTACCAAAAATAAATGCCAAAAATCAACAGAACTTCAAATTTATTTCAGGGAGAGGACAGGTGTATGAGTATAAGTTTTTTGTAGGTCTTTAAATTTATTATTTAATATTATTACATTTTTTATTTGGCATTTCTTTGTTGAGATATATATTTTTGTTGCATTCATTAATTAAATTTTAGATTAAATGAATTTTCGTATTAAAGTTTGCATAAGTTTTATGATCTCAAAATTATTTCCAAAGATTTTGAAAGGAATCATTGTGTAAAAGTTGTTATAAAAAACTATACAAATATATTTGAATATAAAATATAATATAAAATATATATATATTTTTTAATATTTACATTATCTTTAAGTGTCTAATTTTTTTTTAATATAAAATACTTGGAATTAAAACACTCTAATAAAAATCAAACATAACTTACTAACTTTTACATATAGAGTAAAAAGCCAGCCTTAAATTTTCTTCATAATTTCGTAAATCAAGGGTTAAGGTTTAATTACCACCTTTTGGCTTTTTCGCCGCCGATGTAATTAGGTAAAAAGTGCTTGATTTTTAATTGGAGCGATGAAATCAATAAGTCTGCCAGGTGGAAAATGCTTGGCGTTAAATGAGCGTGCTGACACAAAAAAAAAGAAAGAAAAACCAAAGAAAAAAGAGGATTAATCGTCTGCCAAATATGTATATATGCAGAGGATGTAAGTAAAAAGCCGTCCTTGCCAATAAACGTTTATCATAATTGTCAGGTCCGAACGCTGATGGCCAAATTAAAACGTACAAAATGTACGATTCAGGAGGACCAGGTCTGGGGCGACAATAAATTGAAAACCATGGCAGAAATTAAGTTGTAAATTAAGCAAATTGCATGGCACAAAATAAAAAATACAAGAAATATATTAAAAAAGGGGGACCACCTCTGGCTTATTTACATTGCGCAATCGAATGCAGCGCAGGTACCAGAAAAAATACAGGAATGAAGTGCAAATACAATGGAATGAAGTTAATATATATATATATATATATAATATAACAATAACATATATCTTCTTATGCAAGCAAAAGTTGTACCTTTTTTCGAGGGGCCTGACAGGGGCTTGTGTCAAAAGTCAGCTAAGGAAAGGGAACTTGTCTGGAAAACTGATTAAAATAAAGGGTCATCTCAGGTTAATCTTGGTTAAATCTTTATATATAGATCTTATTTGCTTTAAGTTCAAGTTGTAATCAAGTTGTCAGTTGGCCAGCAACTTCATTAATCTTTTACATGTGTCAAGAGGCAGTGAAAGGGTTTTATTTATATCCTGAGATTTAATTAAGTTAAGTTTAAGTTAAGTTACTTTAAGGCCCGTCAACTATATAAATAAAAATATATTTAAATTTTAAAAGACTCTTTCAAAATTAAAATAACATTAAATAAACATTAATAATTGAAACTGATTAACTCAAAATAATTTAAAATAGTGACTTAAATGTAGTTAATCAATAATTTTACTAATCATAAAAAAGACAAAAAAATATAAAAGCATAGCCTAGAATCTATCAAATTTAAAAATATCAAATAAACATTTATAATTGAAATTCAACAACATAAAATAAACATTAATAATTCGCTCACATAATCAGCCAACACAATGATATTTAATTATTTCTTCCGTGATGAATACTTTGATTTTAAAAAGGTGCCAACACTTATATGGCGCCAGACAAAAAAAGATACAAAAAATGAGTAATCAATTTGTTAAAAAAAACCCACACACACACACGCAAATACTCCGAAAAGAAGAGCTCTCGACGAATGGGCGACATATATAAATCAGAAATAATGATATTGATACGCATAATAATAATCGCCATCATCATCGGCAGCGACATTAATATTGAATTTTTGTACAAGTCACGATTCTGTAAGCACGGCATGACAAATCGATCTTTATTTACCTTTATATTGTTTTTGTTGTTGTGGTTTGTTCTTTGTCTTATTTATTTATTTATTATTTAAAGCCCCTTTTGGAGGTCGCCACGAAAATATTCAACTGATTTGCAAATTGGCACTGTCGAATGTAAATCGGTTTATATTTCTATTTCGATTTCGATTCTGACTCCTCCATTTCTCCATCTTAATTGCTTTCGAAAAAAATCACTAATTGGTTTGTTGGGGGAGCGGTTGGGGGAGCTTTGGAATTGGCACAAAGAAATAAATCTCATTTGTATACGAAATTTGTTTACATCGACGGTTTTGTTCTGCTAATGGCCAATGGTCGATAGCCTGATAGCTCCACATTGCAAGTTTACCAATAAATTAAACATAAATTAGTTCGTTTGGACACACTTGTAAGTGTCTGTCAACTGGGAGGGCGAAGCAAGCCTAAACAGTGAAAGAAATTCGGGGGTATTTCTTTGAAGTTTGAATAAAAAATGTATAAATTATATAATTATATTCCTCTTTATGGTAACTGATTGCGGAAAGCAATATAAAATCATGAAATGCTTTAAATAATCTTTGCAATATTCTCAAAATGATTGCTAGGAACATGTTTATAAACATTTATTGGTGGCAGAACTCACTAGCAACATGTTCTGGAGCATTGCCTCAAGTTAGATTGAAGTTTGTTGCTAACAACATGTTGAGGCAACCCTAGCAACCTATGATAACAATTTGTTGCTTAGAATATGTTGAGAAACACCAAAAATGATTGCTAGGAACATGTTTATAAACATTCATTGGTGGCAGATCTCACTAGCAACATGTTCTGGAGCATTGCCTTAAATTAGATTTAGGTGTGTTGCTAAAAACATGTTGAGCAGTCCTAGAAACCTATGATAACAATTTGTTGCTTTGAATATGTTGAGAAACACATAAGTAAATGTTGCTAAGGCTTAAGCAAGCTTAAAATTTCGAAGGTGCAAGTTATTTTCGTTTCTACCTTGAACTAATTCAACCTAAATTACTAATTTTGTTTAATTCCTCCAAGAATTCCCTTGATTTCCGCCTTTATTTCCTAAAATCTTGCTATTACTCATATGAAACCCCTTCAATTTCATTAAGCTCTTAGTTATTTTTTGTGTATAACTTTTCATTGGATTTATTGGGTGTCCAATTCAATGGCCCCTGGCCTGGACTCTTCACGAATTCCAATCACGTTGCCAAACACGCAGAGCATCAAACATGCGTAAATTTTATAATCAAGAGAAGGCTTCGATTGATCGCCAATCGGATCGGATCGGATCGGATCGGATCGAATCAATGCTATATGTGCCACACAATTTCAAGGCAAGAAAAATGTGTCATTGTGTCAATTGTAAGCCGCAAAATGAATCAAGGCAAAAATATAAAACAACCGAAAAAAAAAAACAATTGGTCTAATTAATCGCCTTGAAATTGAGGTTTCTCAATAGAAAGAATAATGCTAAAAATATCCAGTTTGATTTCCGTTCCCGAAATTCTTAATTCTTTTGTTTAAACCGAGAATTTATGGGTCGAACGGCGTTGAAGTGACAAGCGTGAGAATCGGAACCCGTTAACTGCAAGGATGCAGCCACTTTTGGTATTTAAAAATATACAAAAAAAAGGTAAGGTAAGTGTTAATCGAAAGCGAAACTGAAAGAGAAACTGAAACTGATGTTGGGGGTCAGTAAACGAATTAATATCGCCCCAGCGAAGGTCAGTTTTTTGGCTAGAAGAAGGGCTCTACGGATCAGCTGATGGCTAGCGACATCAGTTTCCAAAAGCACTGAGAGAAATTCGATTAAATAGAAGACAACAATGGGACTTATTTATTATTTTGAATATATTTTGTATCTGATTTTCTTGTTTTATAATAAATATATAATTAAATAGTTTTTTTTAAGAGAATTTGCTGCAGATTTAGCTTTAAACCGAAAAGTAATATTCATAATTTTGTAATATTTAATTAACCTTAAAATACCTACCACAAATTTAATTATAGAATTCATAAACTATACATAATGCAATAACCTTCACTTTACAATTTTTTCTTCGTAGAAAGTTACCTTACGCAATCCTATAAAATAAATAAATAAAGAAATAATGTGTAAACTTTTGCTTTCCACAACATTCCAGGTGCCCAAAAATGGAGAACCCTCAACGTGATGTAAATATTATCTATGACACTTCTTTTTTTCGAAGGGTTTAATTTCTGTGTAAGTGAGTAATTGAATTTTTTTTAACTCTTTTGTTCGGTTTTCTTTTGATTTTGAACTTTTGATTTTTGTTTTGGTTTTTTTTTTTGGCTTACTCAGCTCATTGAAATGCACAAATGCCTGTTGCATGGGGCACATAAAAAAGCTACCCCACCTTTCCCCTTTTTTTTCATAGCGGGTTCTATTAACTGCACATCGTCGACACCCCCTCCCTGCCCCTTTGGTATTCAGTTAGTGTTAGCCCCCTCCCCCTCTTTGTCACTCTGATTTTTTTGTTCAGGTATTCCGATCAGGTATTTCATCCAATTTCTCGAAAGGAGGGTTCGGGTGGGGGTCCTCCTCCTCTCCTGAGAGAGATTCGGGGATTCGGGGCTAATTCGATTATTCGAATGAGTGAAAAAGTGACAAAAGGCGAGTTCTCGTTGAGAAATACATTCCAGGTGGGAACAGGTGCAATTTCTGGACAAGTGTCGCTGAACTGCTAATATCTCTTTAAATATGTTTACAGATTATTTTTAATATTATTTGGTAGTAGTATTTTTTAAGAGGGTTTTTTAATGAATTTTTTATTTATTTTAAATGTTTTTGTTTATGCATTTTTGAAATATGTTTTTTGAACTGAACTTAAGACCATTATTTACGTTTTTTATAAATTTCAATTGGCTTAAAAACTGAAAAACATTTTAAAAGGTTTCCTTTTATAGATAATTTGTTCATTTTTATTAAAACAAATTAATTAAAAATTGTTTTTGGAAAGCTATTTAATTTGAATTTAATGAAAATTCCTTTTAATTTTTTAAAAATTTCTCAAATTGTTCTTCAATTTTTGCTACTTCCCCTTTATTTTTTTCAAACTTTCTTTTGTTTTATTTTGTTTAATTCCTTTTCGATTTCCATTACATTTTTCTGTGGCTAATTTGTGAACAATTAACATAGCAACGAATCATCGAAGAAACTGGCACTTAAAAAATAGTTTTCATTTAATTTTTTGTGACCATAAACTTGAACTCTCGAGTGAATTAACCTGAATTACCTGAATATTTCTGTGTAATTTACGCTTGTTTAGGGTCCACCAGAAAATAGTTGACACTTAAAATTGTTGAACACACGCAGGGATTGGTAAATGATGTTTTTTTTTTTTAAATTTATTTACTCTTTATTTTTAATAACCGGATTCACAAAACAAAATACGGAAAAAAATAGGTTTTTGATCTTGAAATTGAAATGGGAAAAATGTTGCAAGTTCAGTACGAATTCCTGCAAGCCGGCTTGCAAGGGCGGGCGGCGTTGTGTGTGGCGCGTGCGTTGCGTCTGCGCAGCGGCAACGTTCTGAGTTCGTTTGCCGCTGGCCGCTCGAATTTCAACGACTTTTGTATGGAAAGGTAAGCAGCGACGCGACTGAGGCGGCGACTGCGGCAGCGAAAAATATCCAAAATATATATATATGGTAAACACACGCACCTCTATACATATAGCCGCATATATAAACATATATACGCTTCCGAGTCCCGTCTTTATTTTTATTTTAATATTGGCCACGCAGCCGCTGCGCTGCCAGCGTCGCGCATGCGCAATGCGTTGGGGCACAGTGGGCCAAACGGGGAAGTTAGCCATCAAAATGATTGAAATAATGGTATTAAAAATTAAGTAAAAAGAAAAGGTAATATAAATTAATTTATTAAATAAATATTTATTAAGGATACTTCTCATATGTATATATTTTCTAAAATATTTAATGATCAGCTTTTAATATACAATTTTAGGTATTTCAATATAATGTCGAGTTTAAGTTAAATCAATTTAAAATTTTTTAAGGTATGTATATTTAGTAAGTATTCTTTATACTTAAACCTTTTTTATATTAAATTATATTATTTTTGTTTTATTATTAGTATTATAGAAATTTAATATAAGAAATGGTATTTAATATTCGTATAAGAAGTAATTAATAAAAAGAATATTATACACTTGTTAATATTATTTGTAATAATTAATTACATATTAAATGCGAAAATTCTATATGAATAGACTTCCAATTTAATATCATTTATTCTGGGGCATTAACACAAACATTTTGTTGAATTAAGTTTATATTTTTCCTATTAGAAATATATTTTATAATTATGTTTTATTGTATGTTTTTTTTTGTCAAATAATGTAAACATTTAGTTTATAGTTTAAATATAGCTTCCACTGTGTGGGGTTCTTGATTCTAGTTCTAGTTTCTGGTTGCGAGTCTTGTCTTTGCTGCACCAAACTAAGGACTAAAGCTGACAATGTTGCTTGTGGTGAGGTTTGCAACTAGCACTCACTGTGGCAAGCCAAGGAAGCTGTAAAAAAAACCACATGAAACCTTAAGTAATTATTTAAATTAATTTCTGCTTAAACCAACTAAAAGATATGGTAGTTATTGATTCCATAGGTAGTCTAAAAATGATTTAAATCGTTTCAAATTATTGAAAGCCACAAATTTAAGCAGAAATATTTCTGAGAATAAAAAAAATATATTCAAGTGCGTGCGTAGTTTGCTCTACATACTTGAGATATAATTACCTGAAGAAAACAGGCCCAAACAGCTGATTAATTGGCTTGGTCTGGAGTGTCCAAAAAGCAGAGCTATTTCCGTAAGCCAACTCAGCGATGCCCCCAAGCAAAAAGCGTTAAGAAAATCAGAGGCGTTCTCTGCGTGAAGAAAGAGGGGTTTCGGCGATTATTTTTAATAACAAATAAATATTATAAGGAATTTGAAAATCAGAAGAAATATAAATTATTGTAAGGCATTAATAAATCAATGATCCAAAGAAGTTCACCCACCACACCCCCTTTCAGCCTCAGCACCTGATTGCATCTCATTTATGTCACCATTTCTGTTCTCAACCAGATTTTGATTTATGTCGTCCACTCTGAGTGCTGAATATGAAATCAATAGATCGATTTCGGGCTCTTTTCGCTTGCAAATTGAAATCGTGACTTGAAGCTATAGATAAGCCAGGGCCCAAATGTAATTGGTAGAAGCGGAAAGCAAGAACCTAAAAACAGAACAAAAACACACACATAGTTTCAAAAAAAAAAACAAACATTTAAAGACCGAAAAAAGAACAACTTTTTCTTTGCTCTTCAAGTTCAATGAACTCAATTTTAAGTTTCTATATTTTTTATATTGAATAGAACAGATTGAACTGAAATAGGGATAAATAAACCTATTTGGAAATAAATATTTTCTAATATTTATTTAGTAAGTAAGTAATAAGTTTAATAAGGAAATTAAAGGGTAAATATATTTATTTCAAAATAATTTGCAAATTAATAGGAACTATAAATTATTTCGATACAAAATATATTTATATATAATATAACAAATATTATAAAACATCCTTGTTGTTATATTTAAACTGCCCGCTTTAAGTTCGTATAACAGTTGGGGAAATTCCTGGCAGGCTAAAACAGCTGATGAGGATTTTTTTGTGTTGGAATATTCCCGGCAGAGAGTTTTTCACTGCGCAGGTCATGGAGAAAGAAAAAAAGAAAGACGTGAGAGAGAGTGGAGAGAAAGTAAAGAGAGAAATTATAGAGAGAAAGTAAGGAAGGGAGAGAGCAGAGAGAGAAAGTTGTAAAACAGAAAGAGAGAGCTCCTGAGAGTCCTAATAAAGCCGGGAGAAAAACCCAAAGATGATGAGTGAATTTCCCTCTCGCGAAACTTCTCGCAGCTGGTTGAGAATTTTGCGTCCTGGCTGTGATTCCGGTTTCGTCCTTGTCTGCGGCATGACTTCTCCGACTTCCCCGAACTCTCCCTCCTCACCTCCTTCAGCTCACCGTGTTCAGCCTTTTGGGGGACCTTATATTTCCCCGAAATTACACCCCCCTCCCCCCTCCTTGTCGCCTTTTGCTGAATGATTAGGTAAACAACATCTTGATCCGGAATAGAGGAATTCTCACATTTTCAACGAAAGACTTTAATAAATTTCTTGGATTTTTAAACCAAACATGCATCATTCTTACCGCCTAATGTTTCCCCTCATTTTTTTGCTTTATTTTCCAGCTAATATATATATTTTTTTAATATTTTAATATATATGTATGTACAAGAGTGTGTGAGTTGCCTTAGCATTAGCATACTTAGCCGGGGCCCAAGCACATTACACATACGCACCGTTGGCTCCGCACTTTCACCTCTGCTCTGCACTGGGGACTGGACTGGAAAATCCCCCCACCCCCCAAATAAAAGGGGGTGGGTTTGTTGGGGGTTGGGGGTTAGTCCATGGCCGCCTCCATTCACTGGCAATTTACATGCTTTATTCGAGTAATTTAATTGCAAATGTCCCATTAGTGGCAAAGTGAAGAGCCAGAGGGGGTGGGTTTTTGTGTTTGGGGGGAAACTACAGGATGGTGGGAGGTGGGTAGATGAGTCCTTAAGCCTGGCTGTGGGTTAGATTGTAGCCGCGTTTTAGCTGCCCAAATGTTTTAAGTACAGTGCTTGAAAATTAACCGAAGACGAAGCACTTTTTGCCCACAATTTTTTATTCTTCCATTTTGGTTTTATAAGCGTACATATTATATATATATATATTTTTATATGTTTACTAACACGAAAACTTTTTATACTTATTATTTTTTTATATCTTTTAAATTACAGTGCTTAAAATTAATTAATCATAATTTTTATAAAAGCCCCACTGTTCTAGCTGAGATCTCAGAAAAAGTTTAATTTAGAATTAAAGCTTAAAAACTTTACAAGGCCTAAGACTAACAAACTCTTTGTTTTTAATACTATTTTTAGCCTGATATTTAATTATAATTTAAATTCATTAACACATGGATTCCACTTATTTTTCGCATATTTTTTTAACACCTTCCACACACTGTTTTTACGTTTTGTAAATGTGGAAATGAAACGGCAACAAAAAGGCTCCGAAAAGAGGCTCTACAAAGTGTTTAGGATAAGCCTTGTGTATGGGTGTGTGTGAAAGAGGTGTTAGTTGTGGGATTTTCAAGATGCACATTTCCCCCTCCTTGACCTCCCCCTCGTTGTTGCGTGACATTTCTTGTGCTCTGGCTGCTGTTGTTGGTTCTGTAAGTGTCATTAACATAGCCAAGCAACCGCAAAAAAGCGCAAAATGCATCTCTCTAAATAAGAAGAGGAAGCAACAGCAGCAGCAACACAGACAGAGCAAAAAAATATAGAAAATGGGAGAAATAGAAAACTGAAAGAGCAGTGAAAATATACCAGTAGCAGCAGCAACTACAATAACAACGAATAAATAGAAAACCAGCAAACCAAAAATGAAAATAAAAAGGGGCAAAACGAACAGACATATGCAAAGGCTCTTTACGGTCTTCTAAATACACTGAGACGAAATTGTGTGTCACTTAAAGATGGTGAGTTTATTTTTTATTGAATTTTAGTTTAAATAAGTGAAGTAAAAATAAAGGTGAACTTTTGCTTTAATAA
Source organism: Drosophila birchii (assembly GCA_035046345.1). NCBI lineage: Eukaryota > Metazoa > Arthropoda > Insecta > Diptera > Drosophilidae > Drosophila > Drosophila birchii. Next base: position 4,977,184 of record JAWNOA010000043.1, on the reverse strand, counting down.
ATGAATATTATTTTAAATTAAAAATTAAAATAAATCAAAATTAAAAGAGAAAGATAGTTCTTTTAAACCAAGAATTTATTTAAAATATTTAAATATTTTATTATTTATTATATTTGATTAAAGTATTGTTCCCGGTGCATATGTGCCTATCTATGTGTGCGTGTGCCTGTGACCGGCTAAAACTAACAACACAAGCGTACAAAATGGCAAAGAAAAAAATAAAAACGAAAAGAAAGCAGAACCCAGAAACAAATGCTGGACAGAAACAAAAATAAACGAGAAGCAACACAAAAAAAAAAAATAAAAAACAAAACTACAAAAAAATAATAAATAAAACTGTCACATAAAATAAGGCAAAAGATAAGGAGGGGCGGCGAGGGGCTAGAGATGGGCGCGGGTGGGTGTGGGATGTTTGCAAGGCATTTAGCTATGCAAAAGTGCTCATCCTCATCTTCAGCCTCAGCCTCAGCCACTCAGCCTCTCATGTACCCATCGCTTTACTAGCAAAATTGTTACTTAAATAGGCCAAACACAAGTACATGTGTAAAAAAAACACACACAGATACGAATTACATTTGCACATACACTTACAGATACAAATACTATTAAAGATACATTTTCAGATACAGATACGGATAGTAAAAGTGTCGACATTTATGACTGTTGCCCAGATAAAACATTTTTTATTGCCAATTTAATCAAAGTGCAAGGAAAAAATGACATGTCAACTTTATGATTTATTTTCTTATTTAGAGAAAAACGTATTTAAGCTGAGATTTTAGAATTTACATTTAAATTTTACCTTAAAATGTCATCTAAAGGTTGGAATTAAGTCTAAATAAATACATTTCTTTGTTGCTTAGGCGGCTGCCATTAAAATATGTTTTTCTTCTTCAAAATCTAACATTCTTCCCCTTCCAAAAAAAAGGGTCAATGCACTCTCTCATCCCTCTTGGTTCGAACCTCACCTACGCTCATAAAAATCGTTGCAGGGGGTGCCAAAAAAAAAACAACTAAAGAATTCGATTTAGAATCAGATCAACTAAAATGCAAATCAAATTATTCCAAAATGTGCAAATTTATTTATGTAGACGCCATTAAAATATAGAAATATAGGCATATATAGCCGCTATGTTCTGATCTATCGAATCTAGTTCGCAGCTTGGCGTTGATTGCCGATCGTTAAGGGCAATTTTCGTAAATGTTTCGGAGTGAATCGTAAAACAAAACGCCAAACGATCCACAAAACTGTCATAATCTCGTTGTTTTCCATATCAAACAATAGCCACCACACCAAACTGGATTGGCTTATGCTATAATAAAAGCCAAAACGATGAATAATTAAGATTCAGGCCTATTGATATAGGAAAAGGCGTTTTAAAACTAGTATTTATTTGTGTGGAGGGGCCATTATAGTTGCGATTATTTAACTTTAATGAAATTGTGAATTGTATTAAAGGTTTTTTTTAAATAAAATGAACTGGAGAAGGATTTTGGATCTTTGTCAATTTTACAACTAATTTGTGCTGCAAACATAATTTCAAATTTGCAACTTTATTAAAAGTTCTAAATTGAACTAGAAATAATTACCTAAAATTCTTGGAGCTTTATTAACCCGTTTTGATTGTTAGAATAATTATTATTACATCTCTATCTTTCTACTTATGATTTCCGATTGCCAAATCATCAATGCTATTGATTCCACAATATATGGCTTGGGGTCACAAATAATGGAGCTTTCTTGACGCCTACGCTGTGCACCTGACACAGCTAATTGGGTTTCCAGTTTCCAGCTTCCAGCTTTTAGCCCATAAATTATTGTTATTGTTGTTTGTGTGGCATCCGTGACCGATAATTGTTCATGTGTCAAATTTCAACTAATCGATTAATCGTCAATTGTGTCCTTTGTCTGTAATTGTTGTCTGTCCGCTTGTGTTTTGCCGTGCGGACATGGGCAGTCTGTCAATCGGCCATCCATTCAATCGGTCACCCGTTGAAGGCTCTCCTGGCTACCGACCGGCCCTGCCAAAAATATCCCCCATCCGCATCCATATCCATAACCATATCGCTGCCGGCCGCCGCATGCCGCCCCATTCCCGATGTCATTCGCAAATTTAGAGCTTATATATCGATGGCGGCATGTGCGCACTTTTTGCTTCAAGCCATAGCCTTTTGATGTTCCTTTTTTTTGGATACCCTTTCCGGAGGGAAAACAAATGTTTAGGTAAAAACAACAAAAAGAAATATACTTTTAAACATTTTTAAAAAATTTAAATTTAACTGCATTTGTCAAATTAAAAATTAAAATTGAAAAATATATTCTTTATTTTACAGAAAAGTGTATCCGGAAATTGTGTTTTTTTTTTGTTCGGCAAGACCTTTCTTACTCGCATTTTTTTGGTGAGTAAACTCTTTATATTTTTTGTGCCGCTGGTCTCGCCGGGCTTTTGTTGTTGCTCTTTTGAAACGAGAATTTCTTTTTTTTGCGGGTCTCTAATATTGTTTTGCAGCTTTGTTTACTTTGGTGGATTGGCTTTGATTAGCCTGTCAAAGGTGAGGGCCTTTTGGGAGGGTACAGGGGGTACTAAGGGTACTGAGGAGGTGCTGAGGTGGTCAGTGGTGATGCCAGTGCATTCAACCCACTTTGCTGAGGTTACGGATGTCAATTGCAATCGTGGTTGGATTCCCTCAAATGAGAGATTGACGTTAATTGAATATATGTGTGATACCAATTTTAATTCAAATGTATGAGAAATTGCTTTCAAAATTTTGAAGTAAACTTAATTAAAGTGATATTCGTTCTTAAGGAATTTTCTAAATTTTTTTAAAGTGGGGGAAAATGGAGGTAATTGTAATGTTAATTTATTATATAATTTCATTTTAAGTATATATTGGATGTCTTTAAAAAATGTAGTATATTTTTTAAAGGGCAGAAAACTAGGTAATTCCAAAGTTGATTTATTTTTATAGTTTCATTTTAAGTATAAAAGTTTATTATATTTTTTTAAAAAGAGAAAACAAAACAAATTATAAACCAAAATATCGCCTTACTCATCCCAAAAGTATTTAAATCGAATCAATCATATCACCTCAGCTGCAGCAATCTATCATAAATCTCGAGTGGTATAAATTTTGGTATTACTGCTGCCTTAAGCGACAATTAATTGCTAATAAAATCATTAAAAATCAATGACTGCGTTAATTAAATAACAAGCAGTAGCCAAAGCCATCAAGGACTCGGATTTCGACTTGAAATTGGGATTTGGCTGCAATTAAGGTGAGTGGTGAATGAACCTGGCAAAGTGTGGAATATGGAATATATATATACACAGCTATATATTCACATATATTGAGCCTTTGGCTTTGGCTTTTGGGGCCATTAATAAACGTGTGTCAGCTTTGGGTCATTGTTATTCTAATAAACAATAATCGGCGGTCGTCGGTCGTCGGTCGTTGCTTGTTTGTTTTTACTGACCACCAGAAAAAGGGGGCGGGCGGTATGTCAAGCTGCCACGCCCACTGGCACTTGTTCACACCGTTTGCAACAACAACAAGAGCAGGGAACAACAACAGCAAATAAATAAACAGATCACAAATTCAAAGGGGATTAATGACAGCTTTATATGCAGACTCTGGTCTAGCATATAGACTAGTTATTATTATGGCAGGATATTGGCCTTTTTATTGTGTATTTTATATAAATATTCATATGATCATTGCAAGATACAAATAATAATAAAGAGGTATGTTACTTAAGGAAAGACAAGTCATATTTTACTCATAAAAAAGTTTATAAACAGCCTTAGCATTTTGTTATTATGATTATAATAAATATTTTTTAAAATTACCTAGGTGTACATGTTTTAAAAAAAAGTTTTTAGTATGTTATGTTATTATTAATACTTTTGTATCGAATTAAATATATAAACTTTTTTTAAATAAATACTTTGAGTCAAGTTCATTGTTTAAGTCTTTTTTATATTAGTTTTACTTTACATATATTTTATTAAATTAACAAAGAATAATTACATTGGTTCTATATACATAATTATGGTTTATTCATATAAAAAATATATTTAATATTTATATAATATATAATCTTTTATTTAATTACCTCCGAAAAATAGTAGTAAGTTCATATTGAAATTAAATTAAAATTAAATTAAATTTCTTTTTATTATTACTTTTTAATATTATTTTAGTGAATTAATATTAGTTTTTACTGTTAAAATGTGGTTTAATATGTAAAATCTAAAATTTCCTTACATATCTTAGTAAATTTGGTCAAAGTGTCTGCCTTTCTGGAGTTGCTATAAAATTGTTGGCGCCCTCTGGAGTGAGTATTTTACCCTCTTAGATGGCGTTGTACTCTTGTTCCTTCCTTTAAATGCAAAATTTTCAAAAAGGCTTTAATAATGTAACTAAAATTGCACTTTGTTCGGCATTTGTTTGGTTTATTTGTGGGCCTGCCGCAGACGTTGCCAAAAAAAAAGAGAATAAGGAAAACTGGCCACAGCAATTGAATTATGCGCTCAACAAACAAGCAAAGCGCCTGATTTTGGCCCTCCTCTTCTTTTTAGTTCACTGATTTTAGCTCCTTGAATTTTCTTTAATTTTTGCCCAGTTGCCCACTTCCCCTTGGCCAGTTTTTCTTGGACAGCAGCAAATAAGTTTTCTTGCTTTTTGTTCGTATAATTTTTTGTTACCAAAACAACTGAGAGAAAACTGTGGTTGAATATTTTCAATAAATATATACAATTATTGAAATTTTGTAATATAATTAATTTGTTTTTAAATTTAATTTCAAGCTTAATAATATTCTTTTTTATCAAAGTTTTGTTTAAATTTGGTATTGGCTGTGTAATTTTGTTTCATCTGTCTCCGTTTTTTTCCTGACCAACTAGTTATTCGTCTTTTGGCTCGATGGCGTCGTCGTCGTCGGCACATTTATTTAAACTTTGATTTACATAAATTGGCATAGATTTACCATTTCCCCCCTCGCCAGCTCCCGCCGCTAGACTAATTCGTAGATAAGCTCTGGCTAGCTAGCTTGTCATAAAAACGTTGCTGCTGCTTTTGCTGTGGTGGGTGGTGAGGGGAAGGTGGAGAAAGTGTGGGTGTCGTGGGTTAATTCGCCGCAAACTGTGTGTCCGTGCCTGTGCCTTCAAATTTGCCAGCAGCACTCAATTTTGGAAAAGAATCGACGATGAAGAACATGGACCAAGTGGAAGAAATAAAAGCAACAAATGTGAGGCACTGTGAAAAATGTGGGCGATTTTATAATGTTTACACTTATTAATTTTTTTTAGGTTTTTATTTATTTTTTATTACTTTATTTATAGCTAAACTAAAAGCTATCGATAAAAGAATATTTATAAACATTTCCATTTTTATTACACTGACATTTTCATTTATTAATATTAATAATATACATAAAATGGCAACAAATATTAATAGAAAATTAGGATTAAGGAATAAATGAAATAAAATAATACAAAATAATTAAATCCCTTTTTCTATTTAAGGTTAAGAATTTAGGTTAAAAATCTTTATATTAACCTCCAGTAGACACAATCGATATTTTTCTAAGAAATTGTTTAAGTTTTATTTTTTTCTTTATCATAGATTTTAATTAAAGTAAAAACACAATTTTTAATGGGATTGAAAAACCCCAATATTTGATTTTTGTTTTTAAAATTGTTGAAATATTAAATATGTATATATTTTTTTTGAAGAAGCAATTAAAATTTTTTTCTTGATGCAAACGAGACTGACTGATGGCCGGCGGTGGGCGTGGCCGGGTGTGTGGGAAATATGGAAAGCGAATACATTTTCAAGGGACGTACGCACACACGCATAAATGTCGCAACAAAGTGTGTGTGTGTGTGCGTGTGTGTGTGTTGCCAAAGGGGGTGAAGAGGACCTGGGAACCCCCTTAGTTCATTCGCTGTGCGTGCGAAGTGCATACCCTTAATATGGCCGTAAGGATACTTGCGACTGTCTTTAAATTCCTACTTTTTTTTACTCTGAGATCCTGGAAACTTATTGCTGTTAATTTGTATTCATTTAATTCTGTCAATTATTTGTACACATTTAATTAATGCAATATTTACAGCCTTGAAATAAAATATTCTTTGTATAATTTGTTTGCTGTTTTATCAACTTTTTCAATATGTTTAATAGGGAAATGTCATAATTAATAACTTTATTTAACACGCTTTAATATGTCATTTACTTGTATTTAATATTAATATAAAATTTTCGTTATAAATGTGAGAAAAATGTCGAGTAATCAAGGGATATTCTTGGGGCGAATGCTTTGGCTTTAGCTTTCAAACTATTGCCTAGCTCCTTGTTGGTTGGTTGGCCGGCCGGTCGCTTGGCTCTGGCACCTGACCGTTGTTAGATACACCTGAATATACCTGACTTTTAGGCCGTGGCATAATTGGTTGCCACATGATGCAAACTTTAAAGGCTGGCTTAGTCCGGGTGCAGCTGCATTTTCGCACACACATTGTCTGCTTTTAGGCTTTGCTGCTAACGTGGGTGGTCAGTTGAAATTTCATTAGGAAATAAGAGGATAATGGCTAATGCACAAATTCTGTGTTCCAGTAGCCACGACAAATGGTCTTTAAAGTGAGGGGAATTTTTTATTAATTCAATTTATTTGTTATACATTATTAGTTACCATTTCTCTAACATACTTTTGCTCTCCCCTAGATTAATTTTTGGTCCAAATATAAGCCAGCTTAATTTTCTCACCTCTGTTTTACCTTTGCCCACCTGCCTGACTCACTTTGCTCAAGCAATTACTTTATTTTGATTGGCCATTTAAGTTTGCCTAATTAAATTGTAAATTGTTTTGGGGGAGAGTATATGGTATGGCCGATTTTTCGCATATTGAGATGGAGCATTTAAATAAGTTACGATGGCGGCCTTCATTTTGCTCTCAAGTTTCCCTTGTTTTTTCCCCCCATTTCCTTTTTTTTCGACATCTGATTGTTGTTCTCTTTAATTGTTGTTGGTGTACAGCGTTGTTGTTGGTGTACAGCGTTGTTGTTGGTGTACAGCGTTGTTGTTGGTGTACAGCGTTGTTGTTGGTGTACAGCGTTGTTTTTGTTGGTGATGCTGATGGCTGGCTTTGTTCAACGTTGTTGTTTTTTTTTTTTTTTGGATGTGTAGATTTTAACGATACAGAAAAAAATGCTAATGACGAATTTTAAAAATATTGTAAGCGACTTAGAGATATTATTTTATTTTAAATCTATACAAAACAAACTATCAAAATAAATGAAAAATATTAATTAATTTCATAATTGATATCGAAATTAAAACTAAACAAATCTTTATTATTTACAGAAATAATACAGAAAATTGAAAAATCTGCAATATTTTATATATTTTATAAATATGTTAAATTTGCTAAATCAAATTAAATATAAAATATATATATATATATCGAATTGTTTAATTAATATTAACATATCGATATTATTTATTTGGCTTGGAACCCATCACAAATTACTGCCGAATATCCCTGCTGCTGGTATTTATTTATTTTTGTTGTTGTTGTTGTGCTTTTAACTGCTTAAATTGATACAATTAAGTGCCTTTCGGGATTGTTTATTTGTATTTATTCCTCCTTGCATTCTTTATTATTTCTCGCCTTTACTCCGTGCCTTCGCCTCCCCTGTGGCACTTTATTTATGTGCCGGGATAACAATAAGTGAAGTGTTTGCCCTTTGGGCAATGGTCTGTACTGATTTTCGCCGCTTTATTTTCGCAGCTTTTTTTTTTCTGTTCTCCTCCTGCTCCTGATATTTTTTTCGGTTATTCTCCTCCTCTCGATATTTTTTTCCTTCATTTTTTTTTGTTTGGCTGTGTCCAGCCTTAATGCTAATTGATTTATGCCGCCTCCAGGCTGGGGCGTGGTCCGGAAAGTATTGCTGCCGGGAGGGGAATTTGTCGCATGGCATCCTCCAACAATGGCAGCGAAATAAATCGAATCGAGTGTCCATATTCACACTACGAAATCAAAATCGAAACTGATAGACTCATCGAAAATTGAAAATAGAAAACAGGCAGAGAAATATGGGGTTAGTTGAGGGGATATTTACTTTTTTTTTGGGATTTTAAAAACAATTATTTTGGGCTGGAAATATTAATTGTATAAAGAAGACTTTTGTGAAATTAAAAAAATTAAGAAATGATTTATTTTAAGGCTTAAAAGGTTTCTGTAGATCATATCTAAAACATCTTAAATTACAGAAATACATTTCTGTATATTACATTTAATTTAAATTAAATAAAATGGCACAACGAATATTTGATCGTTGCTTTATTTTCTTAACAACATTTTTAAGAAAATAGACCCTAATTATATAGAAAATTTTAAAATAATAACAATTTATTATCACAGAAAACCCTAGGAAATTTTAGTATTTGTGGAAGCCAATTTTAAAATTGTTTGGAAACAACATAAAATTTTCCACTAAATAAAGGAGTTATTTTTATATATTTTTATGTTATTTATTTATTTAATAAAGTTATTTTTTTGAAGTACAATAATTATTTCCCTAGTCTCCATGGGTTTCAAAAATAATAATAATTGATTGATGCCATCGTACGAATTGAAGCCTGGAATCGTTTACAAATTTGGTTAACAATTTGAACGAGCTGTCGCTCTGCCACACACCACCACCACCACCACCTCCTCCTGCTTCTCCCCCCACCCCCCAGTTTTCCGCATTTCCATTTGGAAATTCTGTTACCGTGGGAATTGTCATTTTGGGGGTTAACCCAATGGGGTTGGTTGGCTGTCGCTCAAAGCCACGGCCCATTATTACTTGACCACAGTGGGTTAAGGGTAAAACTTAATTAATTATTAAACAAGAGCTTTTTTTTTTGTAATGAGAAAATAATAAACATGGAATCGATTTCAGGCCTTTTATGAAATAATTTTTCAAAAAGAAAATGTGGAAATTCAAAACACTTTCCCCCTTGCAGTACTATTCTTCTTACGAGCTATTCTACGAACAATTCGTGTCCCACAGTGCGTATGCATAATGCCCTCGTGCCTTCAAATCCTTGGTCGTGTTCTCAATTCCTAATGGCCATCGCCGGCGCCTAATTCTCTGCTCCTGCCAGCAGCTTCGCGCGCTGAAAATGCCGCTCTTTGGACGCTCCCGCTCTTTTGTTACATTTAACTAATGCATTGTGCCCACGCATAATGCCCGCATCCATATACAGCCCATACATATATAGCCATATAGCCGGACATAAGGGACATAAGGACACCACCAGCGGGCACAAGGATATACAGGACACAAACACAGACACACACATACACATAGATAAATGGAAGACTGCCGGACGACGGATGGACAGAGAGATATAGCAACACGATGGGAGGTCGTTGTAAGCGCGCAGTTAACGTTTCAGTTGGTCTTTTGTGACGGTGGATTTAGTTTTATTTAAAGGAAATAATTCAATAAATAATAAAATAATATAAAAATTAATTTAAATAAGAAATTAACAGCAAATCGAAAAGGGAGAGTAGGTTTTAGGAATAAATTGATTAAATAATAAATGATTCTGGGTAATTAAAATAAAAAGGCGATATGTTATTTAATAATATTGAACATATATTTATTTATATATATAGTTAAATCATTTAATATATAAATCAGGTTTCAACTATATGCCAAATCAAACACATTTTGTTGTTAGACGAAAGCAAAAAATTTTGTTCTCAGTCTCCAAAAATCAGGTTTAAATAATATAATATATAAAGTATAAATAAAATTAAGTTTATTGTCTTTAAATATTTTTGTAACTTTATATGTTTTCCTATATATATTTTTTTTAATTATTTCTGTATAATATTAGTTACACAGTTTATTTCAGGGGCTTAGAACCCTGAAAATAAGTCTTCAACTTAAGTATAAATCAAATAGAGTTACCTTTAATTATTTATATACATATTTTTATTATTTTTTAATATTTAATAATTATTTTCTATATAATATTTTACATGCTTTTATCACTGTAGCATCTCATCTCATTCCGCGTAGGTCTAGTTCTGCTTAAATTTCCTTTCAGCTTTTGCTCTCTCTCTCTTTCTCTCTCTTATGGTTTTTCCTGCGATTTTCCGTGGCTTGTTTTCCCCCCTACACCAGTTTCCTGGCCCTTAACGGTAAACAAGGCTATATGGTTTACAAAATTCTGGCCCAACGCCACTGTCTGTCGGCGTTACTGTTGCTATTTCCCTTTGTGTTTGCTGCTGGCTATCATTCGCATTCGCACTCGCATTCCAAACTCCATCCCCGATTGCCCACTCTCCAAGCCCCATCTTCAGTTTGGGCTCCATTCCCATCACCATTCTCCACCCCAGCCCCATTTCCCATTCCATTCCTACCTCGCTTCTCCCCCTTTCCCAACCCATTTTCCTAACCATTCCCACTCTCCCCTTAACCATGCCCCTTAACCAGCATTTGCTTTCATTCATTTCAATTTTAATTTACAATTATTGGTGCCGGGCATTTGCTATTTGGAAAACAGGAAAAGGATCGGGACCAGGACTGGGACCACGACCGCTTCCAGGACCAGAACCACGACAAGGAGCTGAGCCCAAAGGATTCGTGGCGAAAAAACTTTTCTCACAGCACAATTTCTCTTCGTTTGTTGGTTATAAAAGGGGCCAAGTACATGACCTACAAAAAAAAGAAACCAAAACCAAAAGCAAAGCAATCCAAAAAGGAAGTAACAGACGGGGAATGCCCCCGAAAAATGTTCTCCAACTGACGGCAGCGGCTGGTTGGAAGGTCCTTGTTGTCCTTGTCGTGTTTTTTAACAAACATATCATTGATATTTGCGCCGGGCATTGTCATTGCTTTTGGTGTAACGCTTGTAAATGAAACTTTTTTTTTGTTTTTTGGTTTTTTTTTGTTCGTTTGTGCCCGAAACGACATTGAAAGTTACGTGGGGAGGGGGAGGGAGGGAGGCTCCAATTCCCTGTTTATACATCCCTTTACCCCTAGTCCTGCCCTTAATTTCCTGGGGCAAACAACGAGGAGCATTGTCTTAATATTAAATAAATCAATAAATAAATTCAATTAAATATTAATTAAATATAGAAGCATATTTAGTTACTTTCTAATATTTCCTAATATTTTTTTAAAGCAATTTGTTTTGGTTTATACTTATAAGTAATTTATTAAAATAATTCTAAGTTAATTTAAATCATTTTTTATAGGTTAATACTCGTAAGAATTTTATTAATATAATTTAAAGTATTTTTGTTAAGATTATTCATAAACTTGAATTGTTAGTGTTATTAGTTTAATATATTTTATAGATACTTTTCACACTTTTATAATTCTCAACAATAATCTGAGCTTGCAATAATAATTATAAATATTTTCTGATGAATTTAATTAATTTTCTTAATATTCCAGAATTAATTTCCTTTAAAATTTAGCAAAATAAACTAAAGTCTTGACCTTAACTGTGCACCAAAAATTCAAAGGCTCAGTCACAGGTGCCGGTTAAATCTTTCACTTTTGGAAGGGACAGAGACTGAAATTGGTACTGGGATTTGGTGGGGGATATTAAGAGGGTGGTAACCGTGGTGGGTGGCCCAGAAAGGGGTCAAGGAAAGACTGGGAAGGGGTTTGGGGGGATTGTTATGGAGAGAAATGTTGAACAAGTTGAAATGGATATTTCAATTGTTAAAACGATTCGGCAAAGAGTAAACAAATTAAGTAATTCATGATAAATTTGTAACTTTTGCCATGATTATTACAGACCCGCAAAAGAGGGTAAAATAACGATGACCTAAGGGGGTGAGAGGGGGGCTGTCAAGTAAATACCAAGATTAGGCCTCGAAATTAAAATAAAAGCAGAAAAACAAACAAGAATCTGTTTGCGGAGACTCAAAAGATGAATACAAGTTAAAGTTGTAGGGAATAAATAATTAAAGAGTGCAGTAAAATACCAATACCGATATTATTATTATATATTTAAATAACTAAACATATATTCTTATTAAAAATATAATAGTAATAAATATATTATTATTTAATAATTTATTTTTTAATATATTATTTGTTAACATCAATTTTTATGGCTAGAATCTTTGCCTTCCTATATTTATAATAAAAATTTGAAAATGCAGAAGTTTCTAGCAAAGAAATATTTAAATAGAAATTTTTTTTAATCATACTAACAATCATTTTTTTTTATTTTGTAGGAACAAAGAATTAAACAAAATATTTATTATATTTTTAGAGTGTTTGGCTAAGAAACAATACATTTTTATGGCTCTATATTTACATTACATAAATTATATAGTTCAAATAATAATATAAAAACCATATCACGCCACATATTAACCCATTATCCCATTAAAGAAATAGCTTAAGCTCTTGTTTCTTAAAAAATGAAACTTTGTTAAGGGGAAACAGTCAAAGGAACTACTATGTAAATTTACCTGTGCCATTAATGTTTTCTTTGTGGATCCCTTGCAGTTTCTTGGTTTCCTTGCGCTGGCAAAGTGGAAATTGATGAAGCCACTGAGTGCGGGGGGTTTTTTTCCCCATGCCTCCCCCCTCACTCCCCTCGGCAGTGTGGAATTTTCCCTTAGTTTCCTTGGGCTTGCAGTTTGCCTTCTCATTATTAACAGGGCACCGAAAAGCGCCTGGGCATGACCCAAAGGTCTGGCGCCTCCCCGATGCGTCCTTATTACACACACATTTCTCTGCTCAGTCACTTTCACAGACCGCATACAGGCACCACCGAGCCACCCACCCACCGCCAGCATCTGCCACCCTGAATTCTCAGCCCATCCTTGGCCCCAGGACCGCCTTTAGTCCAGTTTTTTTTGTTTGGGGTCTTCCACAGTTTTCCGTTCTCTACTCTTTCTTTTTCTCTTTTTTTTTTTGTTTTTTTTCATTTCAACTTTTTGGGTTCGCTCCCTTGGCCTCGCATGGGGGCACCGAGAGAAAATAGTGGGGTGAAAAGTGTAATAACTATAATACATAATAAATATAAGAGGTTAATATAATTAAACAAATAGTGTATATTAAATATTAAATATTAGCAAAATAAATGTTATATAATATAATATATTTTCACTCAATCTAACTCTGCACTTGGGAATTAAATTTAGAAATTTGGAAATATTAATTAAATTAATTAATATTAACTATATACCATAATAACCTTATATAAATGAACCAAATCAAGACTTTATATTCAAATATTTCTATGTCATTAATATTATATATATATAATATTTTATATACATTTTTCTGAGTGCCAAAGTCTTTGTGTGTATTGCTTATTAAGCACCCAGTGCGTGAGTGTGTGTGGGAGTTTAAGGCCTGGCTTGTTCAAGGAGGGGGATTTGGGGCTGGCTGCTCATACATTTAAGCGTCTGCCTGCCATAAAAACAAATTTAATTTACGTAATTTTCAGTGAATGTCTACATCAGTTTCAGTTTCAGTTTCAGTTTGTTGTTGTTTGAAGTGCGGTAGCTTTGGGTCAGCATTTGCGGACGGGTTTCGTTCGTTCGTGGATTCGGTTTGGGCCTCGGCCTGGGCCTGGGCCTGAGCCAGGGCCGTTCGAGGGCAGCTGAGTAACTACCCATTAACCTCACTCTGTAAATAAATGTAAATTGTTGATTAATTTTTAATAATGCTCATAAAAGTTGAACAATGTTGTTAAGTTGTTTGCCTCGTTTTCGCCCTGTGCAGTATGTGCACATCATCATGGTCCTGCCACAGGACTAAGCAACCCTTGACCCGCTTTGAGCCCCTTTTTTGGGGAAAGGGCTTCTTAATTGCGTTAATAGCCGGTGAATGGCGACATTTTGATTTGCTCCGGTTTGAGGGGCATCTCAAGCATAAAGAAAGAAGCGTCTTTGTGTCGACGGGGGTTTTTTTTTTGGTGACTAATTTAGAAATATATTGTAAGTTGTTGGAATGTTCTTTCTTGTGGCTAAACGAAGTAACTTTTAACCTTTATATAAAATCCATTATAAATAGAAACTTGAAAACTAGCTTCGGTTAACCCAAGTTATTTTGATTTGAGGTTTAAAGTTAATTATTTGTTTTGTGGTGCAGTTGGTGAAAGTTAAAAGGGGTTTTGCAATGATAATTTTTGCTTACTATTTATCAATTCTTTTGGTTTATAAGGTTTTGGGTTCAATTACAAGTTTTGTTAATTTTTTATATTTTTAGATGCCATTTTGTTGCTTAAATTATTCTTTTTTTTAAATATTTTTAAGCCTTTGCGAATGGGATTTAACTAACCAATTTTTTTGTAGTTGAAAAAAAATGTAAATGCTAGTTATGTACCCCATTTGCATGTCCAATCCGTTTCACTTAAATTAGCTTTCTTTTTGCTTTTTTCCCTTTGCTAATTTGAATGCAAGATTTCCTCTTTGCTAAGTGTGTGTGTTTGCCGCCATTTTATTTTTATTTTCTTTTTTTGCTGGCCAACTTAACTTCAGCTGAGCCCTGTCTTCTGGGTCTCTACGCTCAATTCTCCCGCTACAATCTCGGCTTTAATCGTCTTCCCCTCCTGGTTTCTTCGGCTACCCGCTATCGTTAGGCTGGTTAGGTATTTTATGTAAAATAAAGGGTATATTAGTTTAAGATACAATTATTATAAAGTATATTAAATATTTAATAACATGAAAAAGAAACTAATTTGCTAAATTTCTGATTATATTTCAAATAAATTCAAGTCATCTTTGTTTAAATATAAACTGTAGCTTGGAATCATTATTTACAGTCTCAAAATTGTAGTAAAAAAGAAATAATAAAATAATTTTACTATTTTTACTAGGAGTACTGAGTATCTTATAAGCAAAACTCTTAACTATTTTGCTTTATTTTACATTTAGCCAGGGTTTCTTCTGCTTCTTGGAAAAGTCCTTCCTGTTCTAGCTTCTTTTTTATAGTTTTTTTTTACGCTTCTGGTGCTGGCGGCTTTGTCCGCAAACTGCGTGCAACTTCAACTTAATAATAAAAAAAATCTGCACTCTTATTATGCCATCAACAATAAAAACAAGTAGCAACAACAAAAACAAAAACAAGCAAAAAATACAACAAAAAAACAAAAAAGAAATACAAAAAAATGAAACACAACAAAAAACAACGATGTCGGCGACGTTGAGGAGGCGGCAACAATAACAAAACAAAGTTTGTCGCTCTGCAAAAAAATAACAACAACAATAAAAAACAACAAAAATAAAAGCAAAGGGGGGAAAGGCGGAGGAACAATGAAATAAAACAAGAACTAAATTGCAGACGCAACTTTTAAAAATTTGTTGCTGCTGCTGCTGCTGCCTCTCGCTGGCCGCGACAGGATAACTTGATGTCCTTGTCTGCTCCTGACGGCACAAGGGGTTGCCTGCAACAACAACAGTGAGTGTAAAAAGTAGAACAACACACGCCGCCAGTTTGGAGTTCGTCTGAGGAGCTTAAACTGAATCATTGCGATCTCGACGGGACTAGGAAACTATATATAAATATATAGTTTGGCAACTTTTGAAGGGGGGAACCTAAGCCGGGTTAAAGGATGTACAATTTAATTGAATTTAATTAGTAAACTATCTATCTAACCGATTTCAATTGAATTATTAATAGCATGTGCCATATAGTTACCTACAATTGACAATTAATTAAATCGCAACTGAGGGACAATTTCATTTTAATCTCTGCATGATAAATGTACACAAATATGGCAAATGCAAACACTTTTTAATTTGATGACATGATGATATGTTGTGGTGTGGTTAAACGCATATATATATATATATAATATTTTATTACGGTGATGTTTATGATCTATAGCAGATTTCAATTTAAACAGCTTTTAATTTATTATCGTTTAATATATAAATTATGTATATTTTGTGGCCATTTGTTTCTAAATTGATTTAAAATTTCTATAATTACTTATTTTCTTATTAATTATGCATAGTACATATATTCTCTATCTCTATTCATACACGATTAATAATTGAATAATTGAATTGAATTGAAAAATGATAAAAATTAATGAAAATTTAAGGCTAAGCAAAGTATTTGAAATCAGCTTTTATTTGTTATGAATAAATTTAGGTTAAATTGTTTATTATATTATATATAGAATATTAATATAAAATTGTATAATTCTGTTCTATAAATTTTGTTAATTTTTATCATCTTGCAACACTTCTAAAAATTGTACTAAAAATTCTTTAGCTGTGAAAAATAATTTAATAAAATATCGCAATGTATTCTTGTTTTTATTTTTTAATAAAAGCTCACTATTAAATTTATTAATTATTATTTTCACATTTTAAAACATTATAAGATTAAGTTTAATTTTTCTTAATCGTTCTTAATATAATTCTTAATAGTTTTGTAATATTTAAAATTGTTTCTGCATATTTTTTTTTACTTATAATTAAAGGTTTTAAAATATTTTTTTCCGAATATTTTAAATAAAAATATATTTACTATAAAACAAATTGATTTAAACAGTAAAACATAACAAAGAAAACATAGTAAATATATAATTTTCAATATAAATGATTTATTTTATAACAAAACGTTTTCTTTTGTCAAATTTCCTAGTTTACTTTTCATAGCCTACTTTTTTGGGTTTTAAAATCCCCTAAAAAATGCAATTTTCTCCATTTTCGTTTGCCTGCTTTGTTTTTCTTTGATGGCGTCACGCCTGCGCTTGTCAGTCCCTAAATGAAGAAAGGTTGTGTGGCATCTTGGGGAGTCCGCGAGTAACAATGACGTCAGCGCGGCAGGACTTGCCTCAATCTTCATCGTTGCAATCCTTGCTGCGTGTTGACTGTTTTTTGTTGATTGCCGCCGTTGCCGCTGTTGGCCCACTGACCCACTTGCATGTTAGCCGCTCTACGTGTATTTCCCCGCCATTTCCCCGGGAAATGCATCATCAGCTGCAGCAAAACAAAAAAAAAATGAGGAAAAAAAAGGGAAAAACGCAACAAAAGACGAAGGAGCCGCCGCCATTAAAATGGAAAACAGCTTGACTTGTCTTGGTTTCGTGGCGTTTTCGGTTTTCATGTGTGCGTGTGTGTGTGTTTTCGGTTTTTGGGTTTTGGGTTTTTAGGTTTTGGCTCCTTCTAGTCCTTAAGAGAGTTGCGAAAGAGAGTCCTGGCATTGGTGAGCGCCTGCGCCTTGAAGCCGGCGTGGTGAAAAGCTCTTTCAAAAACAAGAAGCTTTTGCGGAGACGGCTTCAAGGGATTTACGATTTATTTTGTAATTAAATAAAAATTTCGTTTGAATTTTAAAACCACAAGAGAAATTTCAGTGATTTTTTATTTTTTTTTTAATACATTTTTATTCGAATTTTAAAGTTTTCCGGGACAGACACAAATTTTTGTAAAAGAGAGCTGCCTTAAGTTGGTTTTTAATAGCTCTCTTTAAATTTAATAAATGAATTAAGAGTATGATCAACCGTAAATAGTTGCAAATCACAAGTTTTAGAGCCTTAAGTATCATAAATAAAATTATGTAATCAATTTAAGAGCTAAAATTAATTAGGTAAAGCCTTGTAGATGAACTATATTAACTTTGTATAAACCCTTGAAGCCACACGCTGACCTATATTTATTCTATATAAAATCATTATATGCTAAACATCTCTTAAATTATATCACAAAACAATTTTATGTAACTTAAAAAATATGTATTTCCCTTATTTTCGAAGTAAAATAAGAGATCTTAAGCAATTAATGATTTTATATAGAATTAATATAGGTCAGTGTGTTACTTTAAGGGTTTACATGTACAACATAATAATTATTAGAAAACAAAAACCATTTAAGTTAAAAAACAGCTGCCAATTAAGTTGAATATTGAACCCTGGACTGGTTTATCAATATAAGCCGACATTTCTCTTGACGAGGGAATCCTTTTATGGCGTATTCTTCTGAGGCCACTTTAAAGTTTCACAAAAAAAAAAATTAAAAAGTTGCCTGGCAAGAGCCAAACTGAAGACGGAACAAGTGGAATCATTTTTCCTGTTTACCCCTTAAAAACTTTCGCTTTGCTGCTTGTCGTCCAGCTCGAGTGTTTACTGTACTGGCGCTCAACATGGCTCAAGTTATTATTATTTTTTCCTAAGCGAATTTTTACTAAAATCTATGCTGCATGAGTCTTGGGAGGAAACTGAGGAAACGTGCATATGGAAAACAAATAAATGGATAGGTTTGGGCACATAAAACATAATTCAATTTTATTTAAAATACAGTGTTTATTAAAAAATATTCTTCTTCACATTCACAGTTTATTAAGCTATTAATAAATAACTTCAAAATGTTTTTCAAATTAATTTTTGAAAAAAAAAAAATTAAGCAAAAGAAAATCCTTCTCGAAAAAGTTTTATTTTATAATTATTAAAATTAAACAAAGTACTTAATGTATTTTATTACGAAATGGACTTGGCGATGCTTAAAATTTAATTAGCTCTTTTCAAAAGTAGATTCTAAATTCCACTATTGAAAATTATATATTTTTCCTTATCCTTAAAATAAACTTTTTAAATTTGTACAATTAAAAATGTTTAAAATTAAATTTGACCATATATTTCTCTCAGTATATGCTATTAATTGCAATGCTTAACGCCTGAGATTACGATGGCGACTTCTCTCCATCGCCATCCTGCCTCCTTTGCCCAAACAAAACGTAGCTTGTTCATTATGTTTGACGATGTCCGTGTTGCTTCTGCTGCTGCTGTTGCAGCTGCTGCTGCTGCTGCTGCTGCTGCTCAAAGTTGTTTGCTTTTGGCAAGCTGTTTGTTTATTTAAAGCAATTGAAAATTAATTAATTTACTTACGTAACCGAAACTGACACAGAGCAAATAAATGTGCAACACACACACACACGAGCACGAAGTGCGAATAGTTGCTGATGTTGCTCGCTGCCCGTTGCCCGTTGCACGTTGCTCGTTGCTCGTTGCTCGTTGCTCGTGTTGCTGTTGTCAGTTAGCTAGACACTGGCACACTCGCAAATAGCAACTGTGACATACAACACACACACCCACAGAGAGAGAGAGATAGAGAGGAGATATCCACTGAAACAGAGACAGAGGAAAATCTGTGGAAAATCTCTGGCAGTGACAATGGCAGCGAGGCGTTCAACTTGAAGTTCTGCAGCCGAGCTGCCAAGCTAAATAAACACACTCACACACACAGAGAGAGAGGCAGGGTGGAAAAGCGGTTAGTTCTTGAAATTATAATGAAAATGCCAGTGCATTAGGTGCAAATGAAAGCAAGTTTCGCCCAAAGAGCAGTGAGTTTGCTTTTTCCTCCACCAAAACAAAAGTCCTAAAAAATTATTGTGACAATAAAGAAATACCAAGCGAAAGCCACAAGGACACAAATGATAAATTAATTATATAGTTAGGTGTGGCAAAATTCTAAATAATAAAAACATTTTAAATATATCATATTTTTAAACTTTCTATACTATACTAGATAATACAAATATATAAGAAAAGAATTTATAATTTCGAATATAAATACTGCGGACGATTCCATTAAGAAACTTAAGGATTAGATCCTAACTGGGGCATTGGTTTGCCGATTTTTTTTAACTTCTAGATTCTTAGTGTTACAAAATTTCATTTATAATGGATCGAAAATCGCATTTTAATCCTTAATAAAGGAGACTGGCAATTAAGCTACCAATAGAAGGAAAAAGTCCGTGAAAAATGGCGCAAAGCCTTGGCTGTTTTTTAGCTTTATGTCTTATAATGTCTTTTAGCCAAATTTGGCAATAAAAAAAATGGTAAGAGTAGTCAAAATCTTTCAAAACAATAACTTCAAGTGTCAGGACAAGTTATGAAAGCCAAATATAAAAATATTATTTATTTAAAATTTTTCACACTTTTGAAAAAATTTCGCAAAATTATTTTTGTGCAGAACTTGGTTAATAAAACACAAACAAATACAGCAATGCTTTTCAATTTGAAATTGAAATATTTTTGGTTAAAGATATTATTTTTCGTTTTTGTAATTTGCCATTTAAAAAATCAGACCATGGCTTTTGCCATTAAAATTAAAATTAATTAATAGAAAATAAAATATTTAAATAAATGAGACGATGGGCCAGGAGAAGGTGAAGAAGTAGGAGAAGAAGGAGAATATGAACGAGTAGAATCAGCAGTAAACAACAAAACGGCAGCAACAGCAAACACATGAAGCCACTCGATGTCAGTTGTCAGTGTCAGCAGCAAAGACGCGCCAAAGTAACAACTTGAATGGCGCTCTCTCCCCCAATCCCCACCAGCATCCGTCTAGCATGCTGTGACAACAATAATAGCAATAATAGCAACAGCAACAATATCCTTTGAGAGCCAAGGAGTCATGTCTGCAGCAGTGTTGCCAACAATTCTCTCCTTTCAAAAATAGAATGAAATAGATGGCCAGAAACCCAGAAGGAGACAATAGAGGTGAACAAATTGAAGTAATGGTTGATTTTTCAGGATATTTCCCTTAACTTAAAGTTGAATTGAATTAATAAATCTGGTTACTGGATTTTCAATTTTAAGAATTTATTTTGAATATGAATGCAAACTTTATATTTTTTGAAATGTAATTTTCTGTTTTAAAATTCAATATTAATTTTAACTTAACTAATTTTGTTTCTAAAAACCTTAAATTAATAAAATTGTGCCTGAAAACAATTTCAATTGGCCAGCACTGGTCCTGCAGTACTTTTCATGCAAATCATGTGAAGCGTGGAAGCGTTTGCTCCTTCTGCTGCTACTCCTTTTCCTTTTTCTTCTGCTTCTGTTGCTGCTGCTGCAGGAAGTCAAAGTAAAGTAACGGAAAAACAGCCACGCAGGACAACACACACACACACACACACTTAGAGACACATACAGACTTGGCTAAAGTTTTGGCCCAAGGCGGCCAACAAATTTGGCAACACCGATCTGTCGTCGGAAAATGCGGGTTGTGAGGAAACAAAAAATAACAGAAAAGAAAAACTGTTTTTCATAGGCTTTGCAGTGTACTTTTTTTTGTATAATTATTTTTGTAGTTGAAGCAATTTGTATCCTATTTTTATGTTAATAATTATTATGACGATACAAAGTATGCAACGAAAAACAAGGGCTCGAGTGTTTATTATATTTATTTAGTTTATTTTTTATTTACTCTTGGAATATATTTGTTTTCTTTTTATAAATATAGTGCCTTTAAAAGTATTATTTGAAAAAATATTTTGAATTTAATTTTAGATTAGCAACGATTTCTCAAAAAACCGAATGGCTGAAAGGCTTTTATACTAATTTGCTTAAAGTTGTTCAAGTATAGAAAATTCAAGGTATGTATTTATTTATTTATTATATTATTATTTTTATTTATAAATATTCAAGAGCAATGAAAAGCTATTTCATTATAAAAAAATAGACTTCATCTTCAAAGTTCTTTATGTATTTTGGGTATTCATTTAAAGGCTTAGGACTAGAGCCTTGACTGAGGGCTGGCTTTAGTCACTGCTCTTAATTTACTTTTGCTGCCGGCTGACTTTTAGTTGGAGTAGTCAGTCCGTCACTCCGTCAGTTAGTCAGTCATTCAGTCAGTTAGTCAGTCATTCAGTCAAGGTTCAAATGAGTTGAACTCGGAGTCGAACTCCAAGGAGAAGTCGTGCCACTGACAGGCGAGTACGTGACGCTTGAGTTGCCATGTCCTGACGTTTGATTATGCTGATGTCTTCATCGTGCAGACACTCTGCCCTTTTCCGGTTTTTTCTCCAGCCACCCCCCTCCCCCCTGCCCATTTTCCTATCCCTTGTCTTTTCTTCTAGGATGCGTCCTCCCACCATACCCATCGTACGCTCAATTGTCTCATTTCATTGTGTTGGCTGTGCGTGAGTGTGTGTATGGAGTAAAGGCATAAAGAAAAACTATGGAAAAGCGCAGCCGCTTTTCTACCGCAGGCACGCACACTTAGACAATGGAAATGAAGGGGCAGCAGGGAGGCTGGACAAAGGCAAGTCAATTTAATTTATTTTGTCACTTTTGTTGTTTGACAACGAATTGTTGTTGCTGCTGCTGCTTTCGCTGGGGTGACATGTCAGTGGCAGTTTTCCACCCACCCTCCCCCCTCGATTTTCTCCACTCCCTATTTACCCCTTTTTTGCCAGTCATTTGCTGACGCATTTAAATTTCTGTTTGCACTGACATCGACAGCGATTGACTGACAGTCGGCCGGCTGAGGATGCGACTGCCACAGGATCTCCTGTTCACAAACGGACTCAATTACCCAAGCGAGACGCCAGGAAAATGGTGGGACTTGCTCTGTCTCTTAAGTAATGGATAGGCCAAGGTCGAGGCAAAGTTAATTGGGCGGTTGACGAGTAGGAAGTATTTTTTTAAAAGAGTCTCTGAAAACTCATTGAAGTTCAGTCGAAACGGAAAGTCAAGAATTGGTTATTACAAATACATTGTTCTCTTTCAAGAAAATATTATAAATGTATTTATTGAGACGTTGTAAACAAATATGTATATTGTTATTTTATTAATTAAGTAGGAACCATGAAAAAAATATCATTGAAAAGCCCTTAAAGCTCTTAGCCTTTTTTTTATGCTTCGATTCCAAATGTAAAGTTGCAAATTGTTTGCCATTCTGCATATTTTATGAGCTAATTAACTGACACACGGCTACTAGGTGTTAAGGAAAATGGTGAAAATCCTTTCCCCTTATGGCTCCCGTTCTTCTCTGCCAGCTGATTTAGATTCGGTTAAATAATCGTCATAAAGATGTGTATTTTGTTACTGTTCGAACTGTTTCTTATAAGGTGTTTGATATTGGATTTCTACAAATAATTTCCAGTGGAATGAAGCAGTTTCTTTGGTGTGTATAAAGAATATCCCTGCTCGAGCTGTCTATATATATAGACGGACCAGCTCCTCCTTGGATATTCCACACTTGCAAATGGGACACTCGGTAACTGGCTCAATGCACTTTCCGCAAAAGACATGACCGCATTCGGTGGCCATGGGTTTGCAATGGATCACAATTTCTCCGCATATTGGACAATTGTAGTGATCATCGTCCTCCACATCTACGGCTTCCTTTACAATGCCATTCACCAAGCGACCAAAGATGGGATCGTCATAGTCCTCCACCGGCTTAGCTCTTCGGCTACTTCGCCGCGTGGCTCTATTCCGGCTTTCGGGACGAGGGTTCAAGCTGAAGCAAAATAATGGCAGGATTATAAGAAAATAAAAAGAAATGGTAACTCCTTCTTACAGGCATACGCGAAATGTAGGCTCATCAAAAGCCTGATTACACACCGGGCATCTTTGGCAGAAGTTTTCAAGGGCGCACTCGATGCAGTGGCTACAGAAAAGGTGTCCGCACTTGGTGGCCACCGGAAGACGCCAACGTAAATTCTCCAGGCACACGGGGCAAATATATTGATCCTGGGAATTCTCCTGCTCCGGCAGTCCAGACGCCATTTGAGCTAACGGCCAAAATAAACAATAAATAAATATAGAAAATATAAATTTAAATATAAAGTATATAATAATATATACATAAATGTATAATTAATTCACTGCGAGTTTAAGAAAATAAAACAGACAGTAAACAGGAAAAATATAAAAGCTTTGGCCGATTTTTACAGAACTCAAGTGAACTGAATATTTATTAAACAATTATTAATTAAAAATGTTGAACAGAATGTTGCGATTATAAAATTGCATTCATAAATATTAAGAAATAAACACAAAATTTCTACATTAAATTAAATAATTTACAACAAATGCATACACTTCGCTTGTGCTGTTGCGATTTCTTTGACAGCTTAGTGGAAGAAATAAATAAATAAATGCAAATTAGCATATAAATGCTGTTTCCCTCTCTATATCTATCCGTAATGCCATTAAATTTAATTTGGCCGTGCGCCTGACTGCACGCGAGACTGCCAAAAAATTTTAATGCACAAATTCAAATGGAAATTGATTTGATTTTCATATTCAGCTAACAAATACAGCCAAAAAATAAGTCCAAAATGAAATATTTACAATTTAATTAAAGTGCAAAGCTGCCGAAAAAACATGATGGACATGAATATGTCCCTTGCTGCGGCGTACGCTGCGTATGAGCGATGTGATGCCTCTGCCTCTCCCTGGATTAAAAATATATAAATGCCATGGAGTTGTCACTGGGCACACACTGGGCATTTGCCATTTGACATTTCCCAGCTGCCAGGTCATAGGTCACCTCGACCTTTCCGGCTTATGACCTATGCAGGGGCCCATAAAACCCGAAAAACTTCGCCAAACTCGTGTCCGCCACTTTAATAGAGCTGCACTTGGCTGCAACTGTGACTCGAAAGTTCTCCCCAAGGCCAAGAGTGTTGGCCAAGAAGGGGAGGGGGCTTTTGGCCAGTCTTTATGACGCACAGCATTGAAAACATTGCCCTGGAGGCTTCAATTTTATTAAATTAAATTTATTTAAATTATTTTTCAGCTCTGAAAACTTGAAAAAAATGTTGCCTACAGCTTCAATTTTATTAAACTCAATTTATTTATATTATTTTATATTATATATATATAAGGTAGCTTAATCAAGTTTCCGATTAAACTATTATATTCTAAAAGTATCTCAAAAAAGGCTTCAAGGCTTAAATTTAATTTAGTAAAATTAAATTATTTTTCAGCTCTATAAAACTGGAATATAAAAATACAGATACAGTACTTAGGGCTTTCATTTTGATAAATTAAATTCATATTTACCGGTTCAAAATACTAGATTTATGCATTTTTATAATTCCATTTTTATTAATTTCTTTTCCATTTATAAATTTGAATTCCCACTTATAAATTTCTCTTTTTTGAGATATTATAAAAAGCATTTTGCTGCATTTTCTCATGATCTGTCCCAGAAACTTTTAATTTATTTTTCTGATTACCCAAATTTTCTTTATTTTCCCAGCTTTTCTCTGACTGCTTCCGGCATTTCCTTGGCCCAGCCCAATTGGTCAGTCACGTTTGCAAATTAAAATTTCAAAACATTCGCAACCCGAATTCCTTAGCCACTAATGCAGGTCTTTCTACTTTTTAGCTTTTCCTTAGGGTTTCCTTTTGGGTTTCATTTTCGTTGAAATAAGTCAGGAGGAAAGGTTAAAAAGTCAAGCCGCCTGATGAGGGATTTATGTGGAGTGGAGTTTTCATCATTTTGGTGTCTCATAAAGCATTAACACGTTCCTTTGGCTGCGCGTTTTTCCTGCCTCGTCCTGTGTTTTCCGCTTTTCCGTTCTAATTCGCTAGGAAGTTGGTGCGTTTCGCGCCCCGCAGCGCATAAATTAATAAAGTGTGTAATTACAAAGTTCATAAACTTTACAAACGCTCATCTGCCATACATGACCACCAGCAACAGAAGCGAGCAAGCGAGTGGCTCGTTTCGTTGTCCTTTGTTTGCCTGGGTCCTTGCCAAGGAGTTTAGACATTATGGCGACAATAACTTAGATTGTTAGGGGAAAGTAAATATATATATACATATATTATTATCTGCAATGTTGTATATATGTATATATATTTAGAGTAGTATTTAATGTATGTTTTTTTGTTTAAAAAACAAGAAGTAATAGATTTTAAAAGGTTTTAAAAAATATGTAAAACAAAAATAAGATGTATAATAAAACATAAAATTCTGGACTTAAAAAAAAAGGTTTTGTATATAAAATATTTAACATATAATAATATATATTTTATTTACTAATCTGTTGTATTTCCTTAAAAAAATAACAATAAATATAATTGCTAATCCAAAGGAAAATATATAATCTATATTATATTATATATTATACATATTAATCTAAAGTTTAAATTAGGGCATCTTTCGGGTCGCTGATTTTCTGTTTCCCCGCCAAAATGTTTAACCGAAAATTTCCTTTTGTGTCTGCTTTGGCACTCAATTATTTCATTTGGTTACACCCATTTACACCTAGCACCTCTCAACCCTCAACCCCCATTACCCTTAACCCCTCTTCGTCCTCCTACTCCCCTTCCCCCCTTGGACCCGAATGCCTTTCAACCTCTCAGCCTTTTTGAAGCTCCTCTTCGGGTCTAAAGGTGCGAATTGTTCGCCATTCTGCATATTTTATGAGCTAATTAACTGACACACGGCTACTAGGTGGTGGTCCATTGGGGAAAATGGTGGAAATCCTTTTCCTCCTTGTATCTGTTTTTGTTCTTTCCCGCCAGCTGGTTTAGATTCGTGTAAATAATAGTCATAAAGTTGTGTATTTTGTTATTGTTCCTGTGGTTTCTGTGGTGTTGGCCTAAAAGCATTTCTACAAAAATATTTCAGGTACAGTGGGGATGAAACAGTTTCTTTGGTTTCATATATACATATATAATATCACTTAAAAATTCATTTATATACCTCTTAGTGATGTAGAAGGACGAGAGTATCCTTTGTAACTGATTAAAACTCAGGACTTTTTCCAATGCACACTTCCTTCCTACAGGTTTATGGAAACATGTCATAAAATAATATAAAATATTGCTGCAAATTTAAATTAAGTTTTATGAGACGCAGACCATTTTTTTTTTAAATATCGAAAAATTTCCAGCAACACTTCGCTGCGATGTGGAAAGAGAGAGAGTAGAACACAACGAGGAAAAAGAAAAGATTTCTTTTTCAACCTTGAACCATAATGCAGGCAGACTTTTCTATATCTTAAGCGGATGAAGCAATCATTTAACCATTTGTCATAATCTTTAGTTAATATCCTTCAACATTATTAGTTAAAATCTTAGTTTTTAGGATCATTTTCATGCTGCGCAGGCGTGCCTCCTTCTTGTTAATTCCTCACATACGCACATGGCAATTGTCTCCACTTATTTTGCAACCTTTTTTTTAATTATTTACCTTTTATTAAAGATTCCTTGACGGTATCACTAGTTTTCGCTTCCTTTGCTGATGGGGTTTATGTCGCAAATAACTTTAACCAGAAAGAGTTATTGCCGAAATTAATAAAAAACTTTGAGGTTGTTGCAATTTTTACAAACGTTGTCAGCTGATTTTTTTCTTCAACAGTGCTGAAAAATGTTTGACGAAAGAGAAGTGTTAGCAATTTTTGTTAAACAAAATAAAAATATTTCATTAAAATATTTCACGAAAATAATTAAATAAAAAAAAACAACTAATAGCCAGATTTTTATAATTGTTTTTGGAAAGCAATAAAAAAAATGCAATAAAATAGCCATAAGCAATTTTAGAAACATTAAAGAAGGTATCTTTTAAGTTTCGTTAATGATCGATAATTGTAGGTATTTTTGTAATTGTTCATTGATGATTTATTTTTTGTTTTTTATATATAAATATATGAAACATAGACGAGAATGTGCCTACTGCTTAGAAAACGGGCACCCACGCCTTTACGGCAACTAATAGGTGCTTAAACGATGTTTTCCATAGCATACTTTTGCGGTGCCTTCGTGAATATTTCACGGATATTTTCACCAAGAGTGTGGGGCATAAAGGATATATATGTATGTAGGGGAGAAGCAAGCGAAGAAAGTCGGAACAGAACCAAGTGACATGACTTTGCTGCTGGAGCCAGTTCATCTCTCTTCATTTTTCCCCTCAACAGCTGACTCGTCTTTTTGCTCTCGCACCCACCTCGCCCCTTTTTAGCCCACTTTCTCCGCGTTTTCATATCACCCCCTAATACCCCCCTTGGGGAGTGCTCGTTATGCGCGTGCATGTAAAACATTTCCGTGTTTCCGCTACAAAAAACTTTTTTTGGCTTTTGCTTTTGTTCGGAAAAAAAACAAAAACAAAACAGAACACCCCCTCCCCCCCCCACATTCACCCACTTACCCTATATTTTTATTGAGGTATTTCAGCTGTTGAGCTCCACAGGTAACAGGTGATAAAACGATGGTTTAGTGAGGGTTTTTTTTAATTTAAAACTATTAATTCTGATTTAACTAAATAGGATTTTGATTTATTTTTAAATAAAATTCAATTCATTTAATTTATGCTAATTAGTATAACAGTTTTTATAAGTGTATATAATCTCGTGTGTACTTGATATATTGATTGTTGCGATATGTCAAGATATATTTGTTGTTAAAGCGCAGCCAACTTCATTCGATTAAGAAGAAGAAAAGAAAACAGACGCTTTAAGTTACAAAAATTATAAAGTTTTTAAGATAAAGATAATCACTGAAGGAAATCTAATTAAAATTCAAAATATCAAGTGTTAAATGTATAAAGAAGATGACTTCCTTGACATTTGATTGGATACTTAGACAATTTATAAGTTGTCAGAGTAGCAATAAATTCGGACACAGAAAAATGGTATTCAGCTGTTTATGAATAAACAAATAAAATGAACAAAATTAAAGTAAGTAACTAATTGGATTTAAATTCTGCAGTGACTTGAATTTGATACCAAAAAAATCGTTTTATTATATAATTTATTTTCGAGTGAATTTAGTTTTTGCTACTTTGTTTATTTGTTTACATTTTGCCTTCTGGCGTTGCCATTTAATTTGAAAATATTAAAGCTGGTGTGGCATCTTATTATTTAAATAGTTTAAATTTAAAAGAATTTGTTAAGATAAATAAAAAAATAATATAAATATACATTAATTAATGAAATTATTATATTATTTTGATTGATTATTATATTATACTTATTAGTATATATTTTATATATTAATTTCTATATATTATATTTAAAAATATACATTTCCGCATTTTCTTGTTTCTGAAAAAGTTTCTATTATTTCTCAAGTCAAATATTTTACGCAAATTGAATTTTCCGGCTTTCCACCTCTTCTTTCCCCTCTCCTTATGGCACTTCTCTGGGTGTACTGCATTCAGTTTTCGTTTTCGACTTGAAGAAAATTATTAAAAAATTTTTTTGTTTGCCTCTACTGCGCTACTTTGTTATTTTTTTTGTTTTTGTTTATTTGAATTTGTGTAGCGTTTGTGCGTGGCACAAATGGTACTTGTTGTTGCTGTTGTTATTGTTATTATGGCTTTTGGCACAGCATCTGATAAACAGGGAGAAGTGTAGAGGAGGGGAGAAATGGGGAGAGAAGAGCAGAGGAGGGTGGTAGGGAGGTGAAGTAAACGCGTAGGAGTCAGAGCGAGAGCTAAGCAAAACATCGTAAATTTGTGTATAATTTGAGGTTTTTTCTTTGCCAAACAACAGCAGCAGCAGCGGCAGCGGCAACAACAATAACAAGGCACCTAGAAAACACACCCTCCACAAACCCCCTTTACCCCCCCTTCACCCCTCAGGCATTGTTTTGTGGGCAAATATGTAATTTAAATTAATTTTTGTTTTTTAAGCTTTTCATAGACGATGTCTGCTGTTAATAAAATGTTTCCAACCCTCTAGCACCCGCTGCACCTGCTATCTCCCCCCCCCATTTTCACCCATTTTTCCACGCTTTCCCCCCATTTTCCGCCCCTGTCTTTCCCCCCGCCTCTTCCCCTTTTCCGCCCCATCACCCAGCTTGACTCAAACTTTCTTCATATAAAGTTTTTGGCAAAGTAAGCAGAAGATGCCAGCTTCTTCTGCTTTTACTCAGCTCCTTCTCTCATCCTTTTGATGAAATTTTTGTAAGTTAAGCATCCTTTTTCCTTGATGCGTGTGTGTGTGAGTGAGTGTGCAATGTGGGCGTGGCCAGTCTGGCAATTGTATAATTTTCATAAATTACGCTCCATTAATTTCTGACGCACCACGCCCCCTTCTGGGGGTCTCTATATCTCTCTCTTTGCAGCTAATGCAAACACTTGAAGGGTTTGGCAGCGGAAGGACTCGCAGGACTCTACAAAATGCTAACCAATCTGCATAAATATTCTTGGCAAATACGAGAAATCGAATGGAAAATTGTTAAGTCGCAAGTTTTTTTGGTAAGTATTTACTTTTGCTAATTTTATGGGATTAAAGCTATGGATAATTTTTTGTGTTAATTTGTAGATTAAAGTTTGATAGTTTTGGTATATTAGAAAAGAATAGAGATTGGAGAAAAGATGGCTAAAGTCAGTTCTTAATTTATAAAATACCGAATTGAGAAAGAAAAAAATGATGAGGAAAATAAGGATTATTCTTTACTGAAATTTAGATAGGTTAAAGGTTCAAGGAATTTAAATTTATCGATTAAAAAATAGTGTATTTCATTGTAATTTATTAAGGAAAGTATTTATAAAGCCTAAGCGACAGTTCAGTTTTTTAATTCATCTAAAAAATACTTATTTTTTGTATAGATTCATATTTTTCTATAGAAGTTTAGGAATTATTTTTGGGTAAAACTACAAATTTGTATAACTGACTTGTTTTTTTTATCTATTTCATTATTTATAAATTTTTAACTGGCTAATTTTTAATGGAGGAAAATATCTATTAACCCTCAGAAAAAGTTTATTTAAAAATACTTGTTTCTTTAATAAAATTATAATGCTTTGAGTTCTGGTATTAAGTAATTTTTCTTGACTTTAGAAAAGATAAGCAAGGTGACTTTATAGTGAATTAATTATATTAATTCATTATATCAAAATAATACAAAAACGAAAAAAATATCAATGGAAGGACTAAAATTGAGCTCAGTTGTATTCATTTAATAATGTTTGAAATTAATATAAAAATCCTTAGGAGTACTAGGCTTATGAGTCCTGATTTACTTTGATATTATTGTGTAAACATATTAATACATATTATATGATTTTTAAATATTATCTCTCAGCCACTGTGGCTGGGCTCCGGGTGACTGTGGCTGCAGTCAGTCCCCCCCGGACACCGCATTTAAAGCATTAATAAGGGCGCGCACATTTTTCTCTGCGGATTAAGTGCGCAGTCGACAGAGACGCTGACTTCGATGTCAACGCTGGCAGCGCAATCAAAATTATAAATTACATATTAAGCTCCCCCAGCTTGTCCTTCTCCAGCATCGTCATCATCATCGTAATCATCATTATCATCATCATCCCCTGTTGGCCCCATTATCAGCGTCATTTGGAACACTTAAACTCTTGCATTAATATCGGTTGGCAGGGTGGGAGGGAGGTTGGACTTGCAGTGACCAGTTAATTTGGCTCATTTATTTCACTTGCCTTTTGGGGGGTGGAAAGGGGGTGTTTGAGGGTAGTACTATATACTATATAGAGTCGGGGGAGAAAGTTGTTTAAATGTGATAGTATTTACTTGAACTAGAAATGTTTCATAAAACAAATTAAGGTTAATAAAATTATTTTCATTAAGTTCTTTATTAAAAAATCATATAATGTAAACTCTAAGTAAAAAATTAGATGATTTATAGTGAAATAAAATAGCAGCTCTTTTACAAATGAGCCACAAAAAAAGGAGACTAACTAAAAATTACAAATTTAACTCTTTTAAAATATTTAAAATAGAATAACCTGTGAGATATTAAGCATTGAGTGCAGTAAAAATTATTTAAAGGTTCGGGATATTTTTTTCCTATATTTTATGTATTTAAACCTTTAAAAAATCAATTTCTTAAACAAATTCAATTCAAAGCCTTTGGTGAACCGACTTAGGTCCTTGCAAAAGCCAGAGCCAGCAATGGCAATGTAAAAAATAAATAAATCGATAAAGTGACAGGGTAAATCGAATTAAAATTAACATTTTCGTTGGAAAAATCCGCATGTAAAGTGGAAATGGAGTGGTGTGGAAATCGCCTCTCAATAAACTTCATTAAAACCGATTTCGGGTTTTGGTTACAATTCGAAAATGGCGATTTTTGGTGGGGGCCCAAAATGGGGTTAACCAGCATTTAAATATATGTACAGTCTCGAATTGAAAATAGAATTTGTGTGTGTGTGCTTAGTCTAATTGAAACAGACAACCGCAGCAGGATCAGAGCAGAAGGAGAGCGATGGCTGGCGTTGGGCCATTTGATTTCATGTATTAATAATGCCAACCACAATTCCATGTTTTCACGTTTCATTCCATGCCATTTCATTTCAATCCATTCCATTCCTTTCTGTCCATTCCGTCTCATTTCATTTGATACCCCCCAACTCGCAGCTAGTATATCCTTTATCCTTTGTGTCCTTGTCATGTCGCTGGGCATTATTATTACGGATTTAACTGTAGAGCAAAATCGCTGAACAATGCTTGCCACTAAATATTAAATATTTATTGCCCCCCACCATGATCCGTCGTTGTCAGGCCGCATTATATATGTATATTTATTTTTATATATATGTAGAGTATAATATTTTATTTTTGCAATTGCATTTCTGGTCCGGTGCAGGCGAAATGTCAATTTTTATTAATTAAAAGTGCCGCAAACGGAAACTGACAACTGAAAGGCGGTTGGAAAAATGTTTCCTCCACATTAAACCGCCGCCCTTGGACCCTTGGTTCCTTCATCGTCTTTTTTCGTCCTCGTTTATGTGTGTGTGTGTGTGTGTTAAGCTGTACAATTTAATATGCATCAAATGAATAAAATCAAAATCGAATTGCATTTGCGTCACATGCGGCAATTTCTCTGCCTGTCCTTGGCTGGTTGTCCCGGGCTCCATAAACAGCCCGAGAGTTAAGGCTAATTATGGCACATCAACTGGCAAATTCCGACGTGCCCTATCGCATATGCACTTACAGCGGATATATATACATACATATATCATATGTGCACACATTATATACCATATATATATATATATATATATATACATATATATCAATCAATTACGTCTGGCTGTGTGTGTATGTGAAAAAAAAGGAGCGGAAGACGAGTGCAGGTCCTGGACCCAATCTGCGGCAAGCTGGCAATCATAAAAGCCACTCGATCGTGCAATGAATAATTTCCGCTTTAATAAATTTTACAGCGCAAGATGCGATTTGCAATGTGATTTCACTGTGAGGAAAAAATATATATATATACATATATATCTTGAAATATATATACATATCCTTGCATATCTAAGGCTGATTGGAGTTACTTCTTGCTGCTTGAGTGGCCTTAATTCTCATTTATTTGATTTATAACTTAAATATATAGCTACATAGGAATATGATTCTTTTTATTTTGAAATATTATACTATTAAATATTTTATATAATAAATATTTTATATTTTATATATTAAATTTTTTTTAAACTCGTTAACAACCCTTAAACTCAGTAAAAAATTTGTTTTAAAACACGTATACGTTTTACATACATATTTATGTACGTATACGTTATGTGCCGCTTTTAAAATTTTTAAAAATATTTTAATATATATAAACTATAATTTCTTAATACTAATTAATTATGTATTAATAATCCATCCATACTAATGGCTTGAAATAGTTTTATAACGTTTAGAAGTTGTTTTCTTTGGGATTTAGTTATTTGTTACGTATACGCCACGTGAAACTTATTAAATATCAAAAAATTATTTTTATATTTATGTATTTCTATCTCCAGTTTATTATAAACAAGAAATAATCATTTTTTAAATATAACCAAACATGTTTTTATAACTCGTTGACCAATTTTAAACTCAGTAAAAAATGTGTTACCTTGGGAATTTGTAATTTGTTACGTATACGCCAAGTAGAGCTTATAAAATATAACAAAAATATTACTTTAGTATATATTTTAATAATTGAATAATAAATTAATGCCACATTTACTTTAATCTGCAAATAAATATATCCTAAATATTTTTAAAGACTTTAAATAAATTGTTAAACTCAGTATAAAATCAAAACCCCTTTCTAACGACATCAACCTAGATTTCGTCTATGTTTATTTATGTAAAGTTTTCTTGTATGTATGTATGTTTCTTGTATATGTATCCTAGAAGGGGGCAGGACCATTGCAAGTCCTTCAATATTTATGGCAAGCACTTGGGCCATTTTCATAGCACGATTTTCCGCTTTTCCCCAACACCAGTTGACAATTGTCGGATGATTGGGCAAAGTGAGAAAAGATGGGAGATTTTTTGGCCTCCTTGAAATTAAATTTAATTTAAGGTTAAAGTAAATACAGAACTTACCAAAACTGTCAATAATTTCAATAATTCATTGGAAATTTAAACCTCTAGTTTCCGTTCCCCCTGTACTTTTATTTACATTATTTTACGTTACTATTGACTGACAGTCTCAGCCACTGATGATGGGAAATGCCAACAGCTGCAATTTGCACGGCGGCTGTGTGCGCTGAGAGAAATAAATTCCACATAAAATATAATAAATTTAAAAAGGGGAAAATAAATGTAAAAAACACTTTTTATTTAAATGAGTATGTTATAAAAACCTTACATTTTCGATTTGAATATTCTGTTAATAAGAAAATGATTGGAAAATATTTGTAAGATTTACTTGAATTATTATCACCATAATTTATGAAGTACTTTTCTCAAGTTCTGTGCTATATGAAAACCCAAATTCGCTCAGTGTATGTGTGTGTACGACTCAAATGACAAGGCAGGAGTTGGGGAAGGCGGTAGTAGTAGGACAACTGATGGCGCGAGGGGGCAATCCCAGAGTTGGCACTGGAATTTTTGGTAACTACATGCTCGAAACCAATCAAAGCGGCGAAATGGAACCCCTTACACTGGCATTTCAATGAAGACCGAAAGCGAAAACGCAAAAAAAAAGGAAAAATGAAAAAGAAAAGTGGAAGGAAATCTGGAAATGAATAACGCAAGACGACGACGATGGGGACAACGCATGACTGAAACCGAATATGTAATAAAATGCGCCAAAAAGAGAGCAGCCCCAAATTGTGGGATAAGAAAATAAATACGGGCGGGCCAAGGATACGGGTGCACTGGGAATAATAAGGCGTAATAAAGTTTACATAGAGAAATCAAATTAAAAAGAAATGAATAAAGAAATTAATAAAATACTCCACTAGAGAAATACAAAATAAAGAAATTAAGAAGGGAATAAAATTTAAAGAAGTATATAAGTATAACGAAATGAATACAAATATTAAGATATTCGCAAACAAAAGAAATAATAGAATAAAGAAATACGGAAATATAAAAATAAAGCAGATTTTAAACTAGTAAATAATATAATTAATAAAGATATAAATGAAAAATAAATAAAGAGGTAAATAAACAATCAAAGGAATAATGAAATAATTAAGTAAAGGAATAAAGAATTTGGGAAATCCAGAAATTAAAAATGTTGAAACTTTTAAAGATATAAATATTTTAATAAATACAAAAATAAAGAATCAAAAAACATAATGAAATAAATAACTAAACTAACAAGGTAATAAATAATGGGAATAAAACAAGAATCAACGAAATTATAAAGGTAAATGATAATGAAAGGAGAATAACTTTTTGCATAAAGTATTATAAGCTAGCGAATATATTAAATTATATGTAGAATTCATTTTCTTAGTCTCTTCTAATTCTAATCTAAATATACGATTAATACATTAAGTATACCGACTTTAAGTTTGGTAATTACAAATATTTATAAATTTCAAGATAATTCTAATTTTTCCTCTTATCTATACTAATACGATAATACTTATGGTATATATATTGTACCCGACTTTTTGCTCTTATAAAACTGATATTCCTTTATTAGCTTATTAATTTAATATTTAAGCTTTGTCAGAATCAATTGCATACTTCTTGTTGGCCTTGTTTTTAGGCCTTCTTTTCCTGGCCAAAACTATGATGATGATGATGATATGACAAATCCCAACCCAGCCCAGTTTAGTATCTAAAAAACAAAAAAAAAAATCCTGTATCTTGGGGCCAAGTGTTGCCATCCAATTTGAAGCACATGCCCGAAAGGACCCAAAGGGGTTAAGGCCAAAGAGAAACTTCAGCTGGAAATGGAGACGAAGACAGAGACTGAGATGTAGATGTAGATGGAGTTGTGCAGTGAAACGCTGAAGTTTAGGGGCCAAGGAGCCGAGCTGAGCTGCGTCGAGTCGAGGACCGTCGCCCACTTGTGTAAATTGTAGCCAATCATGATTTAATAGATAAAAAACTGAAAGAGTTCAAGTGGATAAAGCATAAAGCGTCATGCACACAAACGGGTAAGGACGAAGGAATATATACATACATACGTACGTCCTTATATCCTGGATCCTGGGATTGGGGCGCCGCTGGGCTGTGTCCCCCGGCTGGGTGGCCCGGTTACATGCAAACCATTTTAAGGAGTCCCCTAGGATCGATCTTAGCTAAAGCTTGGGCTAATAGTGGCCACCGCAAAGCGGGGCAAAGAGAAAATGCCAATGGGGAGAAATGGCAGAGGCAACTTTCTGTCCTAAAATATATTGAAACAAGACGGGTAGAGGCATAAAAAATATATATATATATATATATAAAGGAAGCAGGGAAAATAAAGCAGGGGGAGAGAGAGGGAGGGGGAGAAGGAACGGGGCTGGGACTCAAGTGGAGTCTTCGAGTTTCTAGTTGGCTCTGACTCCTTGAATCGCTGCTGTCGATGACGGAAATTGATAAACGCGCAAGAGGGGAAATGTTGTTGCTCCAATGGCGCAATCAGAAATCTGCCCAGGGAACGCTGTCGCTATCCCCCACGGAATCCGGTGGCCAAACTCCACCCCCAAAAATCAAAATCGAAATCAAAAATTGAGCAGCTTTTGATGACAGCTCAAGTGGCAGAGCGTCGGGCGAGGCTTTTAGCTATCGATTACATAGGAGTCCAAAAAGGGGACTGAGTCTCTCTTGAATCTGAAAGGGGGTTCCCATACCTTACTTATCACTTCTGGAAAAGGTATTAACCAATTTAAACCCTTAATTACCCGAAGTACATGATTAATTAGTTAATACAAAAAATATATTAGATCTTTCTTGAACATAATGGAGTAATTTATTTAAAAATACGATTTAGGAAGAACGATTTCTAAAAGAAAATATATAAAATATCTTATTAATATCTTTGTATAACCCTCTTTAGCTTAAAACCCTTAATTATTTAAAATTAAGTAATTTAAGAGCCCCTGCCTAATGGGTTAATGCTATGACACCAGGCGTAGGCATCAAGGAAGCATGAATTAATCAAATTGCAAAGTGCGGCCGGCCGGCAAGTAACGAAAAAAAAGAGAAAGGAGCTCACAAACGATTAGCAGGAAGCTGTTTAAGGAGCGGGGAACCCCCCACCCCCTTCTTGGAGCCTGGGAAAATGAGAGAAGAAAAGCCAGGCAGAGCATCAGCTATGCGCTAATGAGCGACAGACACAACAGCAACAACCAGGCATTCAAACTGAGGAAACTTAATCCACAAATAGTGAGGGAAATAGAGGGAAGACAAGAGCAAGACAGGCAGGCAGGCAGGCCGGGGAACATGCAAAAGAGAAGCCAAGGAAAACAGAGCCAGAGCAAACTCAACAAGGAGTTTATTAAACAAAAAGGTTATTAAGATAAATACAATATTTAATTGGTCTAGATGAGTTCAAGGAGGCAGGAGCCGGGGACTCCTTTAATAAACTGCGCAACTTTTATGTAAAAAGCAGATGCCAAGGAAGCTAAAGATTTAGCGTCTGGACACAGATGGACTTCCGTTTGGCCGGGACCCCTAGGACAGTGCCAGACATGCCAGAAGTGCCCCCAAGTCAGGCTCCCAGGCGAAACTTCAACATCAACTTCAACTTCAGTTTCAGTTTCGGCTTTGGCTTTGGTTTTGGCTAAAACTTCAGTCTGCATACATATTTCTGTACTCTGCCACTTTCCTGTTTTCCCCTTTTTCTTCTCTCTCTTAACCATTTATTTTTTTGGTTTTCCATTTTACAAAAAATTGAAACATTTGCATGCCAGCTTGTTTTTCTTTTATACCCTTTAATTGGGGTATCGTGCAATTGGCTCCGGGGGAAAGCAATCTTGTTCCCAGGTTAGCCAGTTTAATTGCCGCTTTGTCTATGACACTACACTAACCGCAGGATAATGGTCCATTAAATAGTTTAACACACAGCACACACATTAGCCAAAGGTGTAGAGGTAAGAAGTGTAAAGGGTTCTTCGGGATTTCTATTAAAAATATTGCCTATAAATAATGTTCTGTAACCTATTTATTTTATATATTTTCTGCAATAATTGGGAAGAAGGAAATATACTTAGATTACAGAATATAATTTTGAATAAAATATAGAATAGAATAGAAGACTTTCAAGTCTTTAATAACAATTATTTTCAATTCTTATTCCTCATTTTTAACTATAATATTTTTATAAATTAGAGTAAAATTTCACAAATTGAACAAAACTTATTTGCCATAAAGATTAAATGTTTAATCAATTACAATAGGTTCCTTAGGAGGTTACTTACTATTTAATTATTTATTCAAAAAATATGATTGCATAAATAAATTAATATTTAATTAAAATACTATAAATTGGTTATTATATTTTTGTATATTTATTATTTTAAGAGAAGAATGAAAGCAAAAAGTTTATAAATATTTAAAAATTTATAAATATAAATACATATAATTATTATGTTCATCTACATTTTATTATTTATATACATAGATTATTTATATGCATATATTTATATATATATATAAAGAAAATCTCCAAGATTTATAATTTTTCATACAGATTGCCTTAAGTTCCACAAGTGTATTCCTCAAGGGTATTAAGTGCCTCGGCTATGTAAATTTGTAGCTAACATTTTGCTTTGTATTTTTGCTCTTGTAGTTTTTGTGATTTGTGTGGCTTTCAAATTGCAAAATTCGCCGAGGCTGACATTTTGTTGAACAACAACAGCAGCAGCAGCAGGACTAGGAGCCGTGGCAGGAGTAGGAATAGCACCACTAACAGCAGGACTAGGATCAGGAGCATGAGCAGAAGTAGTACTAGGACCAGCAGCAGGATAGTACAAAGCGCGCTGGCTGCAACAGCAACAGGGAGTCGCCATAGAAAAACATAGTAAAAAAAATATGCTCGGCTCACGCGGGGTTATGGAAATGGATCCCATAGCTGGGGGAGAGGAGTCCTTCTTCTGGTCCTGGACCAGGGTCTATTGTAGGGACGTGGCCTACATCAACAGCTCCATAGCTCAATTCACATTCAAGCACAGCCCAGCGCTAGCAAGGGAAAGGAAAATAATAGAGAGCACTGTCTAGGGACCATAAAAATCTGGGAATTCCTAGAAACTTTATTGAAATTCTAATAAAAATATTTCAATTTTGTATAGAAATTATTTAAAATATTTGAATATTTTAAAAGAATTATTTACTTTAGAAGGGATGGGAGAGTGCTTACACTTAACAATTTATAATATATATTATAAAGAGACTCCTTCTAAGCAGGTCTGCCCTGCAGAATCAACCAAAGTCCGCCCTTAGGATAATCTATATTCTCCAGCACATGTCCCCTTCACCGTTCGCTTCAATTTCTCTCAGTGCACAGGGACCTGTCATCCTGGCAACCAGTTGCTAAACCCACTGCCGCTGCCGCTGCCGACTGCTGCTGCCGGGTTTGTTATTGTTACTTCCCTCCCAGCCACCCCCCCCCTCGAACCCCTTGCCCAATGGGCATTGACACCTACAATCCGCTTCAATGCTGGGTCCTGTCCCTCTCCACCTCCTGCCTCTGGCACCCCCCAAATGCAATGGCAATTGCACTTGCTTGTTGCTACTGATGGTCGGGGGGTAGAGGGGGGATATGTTGTCTCTATTGGTGCTAGTGCCGTTGTCGCATAATTTAAGCCCGTCGTGGAGCAGGTGTCATCCCAGGATCCTAGGATCCCTATCCCGGCATCCGGATGCCACAGTTGCCTAGGTGATTGCCATAAAGCAACTGCCATGCCGTTCTCCGATTGTGTCTGGAAATAGATGCAAGAAATGCTTTGTTAGCCAACAAGAAATACAAAAAAAATCGGAAAAAATGAGAAGCAAATAGTATGTAGTACAAGAAAATGTTAAACATGCTTTAAACTTTGATTTGATATCGAATAATTTAAGAAAAACTACAAGGAAATGCTTGAAAAGTGAATATAAAATTCCAGCTCTCTCATATCCTTGTTACCATTCCTTCCTTTCGAAACGTATTGGAAATGCAAATGAAATTCAAATTAAATAAATATATGTGTCTGTATATATACCATACTATATTATACTATACCTTTGAATTTGTATATATATATACGTTCCCTCGTTAGTTCTGCTTTTCTTCGGCATCTTTCCCTCCTTTTTTTTGGCTTTGGCAAATCCAATTTGCTGGCATTTTTCACAATTGCACCGCAGAATTCTTTCCGTCGCACAAATAGAGCAGCGAAAATCCCACATAAAAAAAAAAACAGAGAGAGAGAGGGGAAAATCGGAAAAACCAAAACCAGATCGTTACCCCCGCCGCGAAAGAGAACCCCCAAAAAACCCCTCGCCAAAATGCCAGGCAAATTGGCCACAGGCAGCGAGGCAAATATTGATATGCATATAACCTGAACACAGGTATATATAATATATATACATATATGTATTAATATATAGTATTTGTGGGCTCACACACATATTTCATATACATATATATGTATATATATCAAGGCTATATAAAACAGGCTGCTGAAGGGTACAGCATGGGAGCCAGGAATCTATATTTCAAGGATAAAAGTGCAATACGATAATATAATATAATATCATAAATAAAGGTTTCAATGCATCAAAATTATCTCAAAATTGAATATTAAGAAATTTAAAATATAAATAAATAACTAAAGTTTTTCACATATTGTATCTTTATATTTATTTTCCATTTTT
This sequence comes from Drosophila birchii, assembly GCA_035046345.1. Lineage (NCBI taxonomy): Eukaryota > Metazoa > Arthropoda > Insecta > Diptera > Drosophilidae > Drosophila > Drosophila birchii. Next base: position 4,936,466 of record JAWNOA010000043.1, on the reverse strand, counting down.
TCATTTAAACTCTGCCTAGGAATTATGTTCAATATATATAAAACAAAATATTGATTTATTGCAAATAAATTCTATTTGTATATTGCATTTTATTATTTTCTTTTTCTTATTTATTATTTTATAATTTCCAGGCCTTTCAGTTCAAATTATCATCTTTTAAATACAATCAAATCTTTGTTAATTAAATTTTAATTTTGTTTAATTAGTATTTCATTTTTAATATTCCATTCAATGAAGGAACTTAACTAAATGAATCTTGCTGTGCCATGTGGCTGCATATAGAATTGATTAAACAAATATTTGCATTCGCCTGTGGTGGTCCTTCAGCCCCTCAACCCTTCCTCCGCCCTCCGCGTTGATCCTTTCATTTTTTTTTCCGAGTCTTTTTTTCCCCCCATGTCCATGAAGTCCATGTTTTGAGTTGTTGTTGTATTGTCGTGTGACAAATCCTTGCAATTACCGTAATGCCAGCGGCCTTGAATTGAAGGACCTTCGTGTATGGATGCATATGTATGTCGGTATTTACATGACGGACATATGTCCTGCACTGTGTGCCTGGGACTTTGGTCATTTTGTTGGCAATTGTCCTCGTGTTTGGTCATTTTATTTATGGAAATATTTGCTGGGCTTAAGCCTTGGGCAGCAACTCATCTCCAGTGTGGGAGATATCCTTTAATTTTAACTCTGAATTTATTTAGTTGAGTTTTTATATTATATAAAAGTAGGATCCTTACTCCATGCCAGATTGAGTGTACATAATATAAGAGAAATAATTTTATAAACTTCATGTTATTAATAATTATCAGCCTTCTTTCCCACCCAAAAGAAAAAAAATAACCATAAATAAGGAGAAAAGGCTGTCCTGTCCCGGCTGTGCATTGTTCATTTGTTGCTTCTCGCAAAAGATTAATTGCATTCGCAGGCTGCTGTTTCCTGGAGGAGAATAAGGAGGACAGGACCCCGGGATGCCGATGATCCAGCTCCCCGGGCAACTAAAGTTGGAAATGGCCCTGACGATGACAGCTACAAGGTCCACCCTGGACAGGGGGCTAATTGGGAATGGGCCCCGGCCATTGGGAGCTCTGGGATTTGGTCACTGGGCAGTGGAAACTACATAGTGGGCAAAGGCAGATGTTTCTCCTTCGTGTCGGCAGCTGTCAGTTGGCCCAGCATTTTGGCCATAAGTTTTTGGCCATATCGCATGCTGCTGCTGCTTTGCTGCTGCCCCTCCCGGGAATAATATCTGAGGGATGCAAATGTATCTGAAGCTTGGTGTCCAGGTGGCGTCTACCCCAAAAACTCGGACAGCTTGATTGATTTGTTGACTCCGTCGGTGGCCATTTTTGGTCCTGCATCTGCGGGGCATGTAAAATAATTCTAAATTTTGTCCTCCACATGCTGCTGCCGGTGGCCAAAACGATGATGAATGGTGGTCTTGGGTCGTGATAACCGAATGGCTATATTCCAACTAAATGATGTTATTCTACAACAGGAAAAATAGAGAAAATATGAGGAAATTACTTATAAATCTAGAACATTTAAGAATATTAATAAAGGCTATAAAAACTTCACCTGGAATATGGCTTAGATTTTATGTAAACTGTAAAACTACTTTAAAAATTGTTCTAAAATAATTTAAGAGCACATTTTATTAGAATATATATATATAACCTTTTTGTTAATTTTCCATTGACTTTTTGGTTTTATTTCTTTATATTTTTTATTAGATTTGCTGAGCAACTGTTTGCCCTTTGACTATTGGCCTTTTTTTTAGTTTATGTTTCTTTTTGGGATAATGACCATGCAACAGCAGCTTTTTCTGAGGAGCAACTCCAACTGGTCAATGGCAAATGAAAAATGGCCCCTCCAACTGCAACTTCCAGCTCTCAACCTCAACGCAGCTCATCTCCCGGCTGACTTTCACATTTCGCTTTCATTGCCACAGCGACATAAACAACACGGGAGCAACATCCTTCAGCAGGAGCATGAGAAGGAGCAGGAGAAGGAGCAGGACAAGCAGCAGCAAGAGGAACAGGAGCAAGAGCAAGAGAAAGAACAGGCACCGGACTAGGAGCAGCACAGGCACCAGGACTAGAAGCAGGAGCATCAGAAGCTGGATCCTCGTTTGCCCTAGCCAAATTGGAAAATATGTGAGTGCTTTTTGATTTTGTTTTCCCCTTCTTGTCGCTGTTTTGCAATTTTCCTGCCATATTTCTTCGTGTTGCATCCACTCCGTCAGCTCACCGTCTTGGTTGCTTCGCCTTTTAATACCCAGCACTCTTTGAGGTTTGAGGGAATATAGATACCCATTAAATATGATTTAATGAATATAATTCCTGTATTCCCATAAAATTGCGTAAAAAATAAAACAAATTTATTTTGAATAATTAAAACTTGATTAATTTATTAACGAAAAATTATATTTTATAAAAATATATTGCATTTGAGTTCGTACAAATATTAATGCATATTTTAAGCCATTATTTTAAGGATTAAAAAAGTCTACTGTACCTTGGAGTAATAAATATTAATTACATAATAAATCATAATTAATCATTTATCAATTTAATCTTAATTAACAAAATTAATTGAGCATTAATAATAAACACAGTTTTAATCTAATTAGTTTGCCACTTATAATGACAACTTGTTGACTATATCTAGATCAGGTTTGCCACAGTAAATGCTAGACTCCTAAAATCAATTCAAAATAAATAAAAATAAATTAAAAATATGTGAAAAAATCTATTCAATTTAAATATAGCAAAAATCCAAAGTCTTTTCATATTTTTCAGCACACTTGACGGGTATTTTATAGTCTTTACACTGGAAACTACATTTTTTGCCTCCTCTTACTTTTGGTTTTTGTTTTTCTGTGCTTTCCCCTCGACAGCCTCAAGTCAAGTTAGTCGAGTTAGAAATTGGAAAATTGCACGGCAACCTGGACAGGTTTTTTCGGCCAAAGGAGGAGGAGGAGGAGCAGGAGCAGAAGCAGGAGCAACGAGGAGTACCAGCAGACGTGCCAAAGATGCAGCGCAATCTTTCATGGCACTCACGCCGAGCGTTGACAATGACAGGAACGATACAACGTACACCCACTTATACACACACTTAGACCCCCCTCTTCATACACACAACACCCAGCAGCAACGCCAATAAAACTGGCTGACATTTTGATAACGAGCAGCCGCCCAAATGGCCAATGGCCATTGGCCAATGATGATGCGAATTTTCAAGTTGAGAATTGAAAATAGTGCTTGCCAATAAATGGCAGGACCCTGCAAAGGCCAGATTTAAAACCGTGCTCGGAGTGGTTCTTCCATGACTGCCGCATAATATGTATCATCCCATAAATTCACAGCCCCTTAGAGGAGCTTATCGAACGTAATTCAATAAGGAATATAATTAAGAAGAACAAATATTAAGGTGATGTATCTGTATTCACAAAAATCATATAATTTTGGTATAGAAAATTTGTAAATAAATCGAAATATATTGCTTTAACATTTTAATATCGATATTAAGAGAAAAATATAAAATAATTTATTACATTTCATATTATTGTTCATTCCAAATTTAACATATATAATATAACAGGTAAATTAAATGAAACAAAATTTAATTAAATGAAATGTAGTATTGCCTCTTTAGGAAAATGTTCTAAAATATATACGAACAAAATATAAAATTATGGCTAATACATAGAAATGATAAAATATAAAGCTTTTTCTAGAATATCTTTTTTTATTTATATATTTATCCTAATTTTATTACCTAAAAGTTGTTTGAATCACTGAAATATATTAGCTCCCTTAAACCTCCTTCCTTATCATCTTTTCATCTTAAAATATCAACTAAATACAGATTTTATTAATCTTAAACTCACCTTAAAGCTACCTTAACTCGTTAATTAAATAAGTTAATGAGGTTTGGCATCTGCCACCTGGCATTTCCCTAATTTTTCCTCCATCAAAAGATTCATTGCAATTGTCAACATCTATTTCAGACGATATTCGCTGCACTCAAACACCTGACGTTAAATCAATATCAATTGAATCCGTGGAATTTCGCGCTTTACGACTGATGCTCCTTCGGCTTTTCCAGGTACTCCACCCATTTTCCTCCCCCCATTTTCCCCTTAATGCCAGCATTTTGTTCTCTAATTTGGCAGCCATCGACGTGCTTAGCAGTAAAAATATGCAACTGCGGGATTAGGAATGACTTTTCCGCCCAGATTGGTGGGTTAAAATCGACGTGGGGAAAAATCAAGGAAAATCGGATGAAGCCAAGCTAGAAAGGGGACTCCCCAGAGAGAGAGAGGGGAGAGAGCAATGGAGGAGGGGACAGACTCTGGAGACAGCCATGGCCGGAGTGCCATTGAGAAGTTTCAAGTGCCGAACCGAGCGCCGTGCAAAAAGTTGGCTGCAGTTGCAGTTGCACTTCGGACCAAGTGGCGGGCGTGGCCATAAAACAAATGCCAACACAGTGGCAGGATCCAGGGAGAGGGGATACACAAGAGGGGGTGGGATGTACACTAAAAAAATATATATAACAAGTATTTAATATAAAGAAATATCCAGGCATTAAATCAAAATTTCATTTTGAAATAACCAGCAAGACGATGATTATGCCAATAAATATTTTAAAGGGCACAATTTTCATAGAATACTTGTCTTTAAATCTTTAATCTTAAATCTTAAATCTTTTTACCAAGTAAATTTCTTAAAGAAAATTAATTTTTCGTGAGATTTTTATTCCCAAAAAGAAGCAGCAAAAAATTATTAGCAATAAAACTTAAACTCTCTTTTAAAAATATAAATAATTCATAATTCATGTTTATAATATTGTTTAAATGTACAATTTTATTGAATAACATTTTAAAATGTTTAATTTTCATTTCACTAAACAAATTTCCTAAAGAAAATTAATTTTTTTGTAACATTTATATACACAAATATTTGAAATAAACTTTCCTGAATTTTAATTAAATTTCTGAAGCAAATGTAATATAAAAAATATATATTTTAAAGGTAAATATAGTTTTAAGAGCTTCTCTTCTTGTTTATTAACCTAATTTCTCCTTGTGCACATATATCTCTATATAGATATACACCTGGAATCTTAGCTAGACATCGTCGTTGTCATTGTCGTTAGCAAATATATGGCCAAAGAGGATCAAAGAGCGCTGCACGTTCCCTTTTGGCGCAGGATAAAAAAAAAGAAGGAGAAGGGGCGGAAAAAAAATAATTGCAGTCTACAGGGAACACAGGAGGGGTGGAGTGGCTGGGTGCCAGCCAAAGGACGAAAGGACGAGGTCGCCGGATGCAAAAGTGTGTGTTGCAAAAGAAGAGGAAGGGAGGCGGGGAGGAGAAGCTGCTCTCCCCCCTTGGCTTGGGGTGTTGCATTCGTTTTGAAAGTCAAATTCCCTTCTTACCACACCCTCCCCCTGAAAACATGAAGGGGCGTGGCAGTTGATAGAAGGCGCGGAGGGAAGAAAACGCAGGCGCTAAGCCTCCTTAATGTCATTTGTCATCTTTTGGCCAAGTACCAGCAGCAGCAGCAGCAGCAATAGCAGAGGGAGAGGGAGAGCTGCAGTCGGTTCTGTTTGCCATTATGCAAATATTATTTCGTGCCAAAAGCGGCTGTCCCTCCACCCGGTTCCTGCCGGGACCAAAACCGGAAATGGGAAATAGGGTGCACTTCCGCTCTGCTCCGCACTTTAGTTGCCATTTATAATGAAGCAGCAGGAAATGTTGCCATCAAAGGGAATGTTTGACCTCAAAAAAATCAAGATAAATAAAGTTACAATAAGGAAAGCTTTCGAAAGCTTTCAGAAATATTTCTACTGGAAAGACTAACCTGATCTTCGGACATAAATTTAATGGCAATTCTTCTGGCTTCTGACCAAGTCTGGCATTACTTTTCAAGTATCGATTGTCTTCGTATTTTTGTCATTCTCAGTGATTGCAATTTCAATTTGAAAGACATTCTCCAGAAGACTTGAGACTATCGCATAACCCCACATTTCACAATGTAACCCGACAAACACCACACCCAACTTCACTCAGAACACTCAATATATTCTCCAGGTAAAAACTAAAGTGAAAAACCGCATAAAATATAAACAAATATATAAATATAAATATATATATAAATATAAATAAAGTTTTTTTTTTAGGAACAAGTGACTAGCAGACGCCGATGGACCCCACCGTCACACACTGTCGCCCTCGAACCGCTTCAAGTCGAATCCTCTTTACCAACCGGCTGGGCAACTGGTTCCGCCGCCTGCTTGCCTACCTGATGACATCGATCCTCGAGTACTTCTCTCCGGGTCTTACGGGATACCGCGAGGTGCCTTTGTCACCGATCTCCGCTGCCAGGCTGTCGGCTGTGGGCCGTAAGACCCTAGTATTGGATCTCGATGAGACTTTGGTCCACTCCTGTCTGGCCGATTTGAGTGCCACGAGGACGGGTTGCCCCTGCCAGGTGTCGGAGCACGTGGTGCCCGATTTTCTGGTCAACGTCGACTACATCGGTGGCGAAATGATACCCATTCGGGTCTTCAAGCGACCCCATATCGATAGGTTTTTGCGCCTGGTGTCCAAGTGGTATGACCTGGTCATCTTTACGGCCAGCATAGAGGCATATGCCAACCAGGTGCTGGATCAGCTGGATGGCGGGCGTGGAATGTTCACACGCAGATTCTATCGCCAGCATTGTCGGGCGGACAGGTTGCTGACCAAGGACTTAACCTTAATAGGGACGGACATGCGTGGCATCTTTATCATAGACAACCTACCGAGGGCATATATGGATTTTCCCCATAATGCTCTGCCCATCAAGAGCTATCTCTACGATCCGGAGGACACCGAGCTGCTGAAGCTTCTGCCATTCCTCGATGCTCTGCGCTTCACCAAGGATGTGCGCTCGGTTCTGGGACGGCGGGTACATCGCTAGTTACGCACATTCACACGGCGAGGGATAAATTTCTTTATATATAGTATATGTATATATTTATTTTGGCTTTCTTTTGTAATTGCAGTTATAAACACAGATAAGTTCTTAGAGTAGAAGAAAATATTACAGACATATATGTTGACAAATAGTAAAGCTATAATATTTTAATCGATGCCATAATAATAATTAATTTATATTTATAAATCTTGTAACAATTAGAAGGCTATATAAATTATTATTCATCACCAACAACAGTTTATTTTGCAGAGAAAAATAATTGCAGCTGCAAGAAAATGTATACTGCCATCAAGGAAAAGCTGACAACTTATAGAAGACATTTAATTTCTGTTTTCATCGACATTGCAACAGCCTGTCATGGCCACTGGTCGACTTCCAAGGAGGCATTAGACCCTGGACTATCTACCATGGCCTTCTTACCACTCCCTTAACCCCCTCTTTGCCTGCCTTAGCCCCAAAGCCACCCACTTCTGGCCGTACACTTCCTGTTTGTGATGCTGTTGACTCTTTGCGTTTGTCGAAGGAAAATGTCAGAAAATTATATACAGAAATATATAAAAGATTGACTTTAAATACATTCAACACTCAAGTTTATTTTACTCTCTTTAAAAATCCTGGTAAAAATCAACTATTTCCATTTGATTTTGATTTTTGCTCTCTGCTTTTTATTGATGGAGTAGAAAACGTGTGGAAAATGTAATCTAAATGTTTTCCTATATTTAAAAAGTAAAAATATAAAATTTTGTATATGTTTGTTAAAGATTTAAGAAATTGCACAATAAATATGATTGGAATTTTTTTTTAAATCAAACTCCAGGCCATTGCAAGTATTAAAACTTTGAAATCATAAAAGTATACGGATTTGTCTGACTTTTAATTTTAATTATTATTCCTTAATATCTGCAATTATTATTTATTGTTCTTCGGAACTGATTGTTTTTAAATTACTCCTTTGTTAGTGAGTTAAAACTTTCCAAAAAATAGTTAGAGCTATCAGCAATTAGTACTGGCAGCTATTCCCCTTTTTCATTTCAATTTTTCTGACGATGGCAGTGCGGTTGCGGAGTTATCAGTATGGCAAGGACCAAGGACTAAGGACTGAGGATCCAAAAGGAGAGAGGACGGCAGCAGGAAGAGATGGGAAATTGATTCGAACTCCGTTGGCAATGTCAGAATGAATTGAAATGAAATGGAACGTGACCAAATTTGGCCACATGTCAATATGCTAATGATGATGTGATGCTGCCAGCTGCCTTACAGCACACAGCCACGCCCACCATTTCCCACATTTTGTATCCCCTTTTCCATCCTTTTTCCTTTTGTCTGTCGCCATACAAAGTATTGGGATATTTGGGGTCCTGGGTCCCGTTTTGCCCATGCAGTTTTCACTATTGTTTCAGGCTTTCAACGGTGAGAGTATTGTTAGAGGTGATGCAAAATATACCAGAAGTTGCTGGGGAAATAAAAAATTGCGAGGAAGTTTTTAATTAATATGGATATACGTTACGAGTTCTTTAAATATAGAGTAATATTTTAAAGAAATGTTAAGAAATTGGGATTCATTTTGATTGGTTTTCATTGGGGCTTCGCCTTATGATTTATGATTGTAACTATGAAGTCTGAATCCTGTTCGTAAAACAGGCAATTAATAAGCACATGAAACTTAAGTAGGAGTTAGAATAGAAGTACGAGTTGGAGTTAGAATAGAAGTACGAGTAGGAGCAGCATCAGGAATACAAGTAACACATTGGCTGCCATCGCCTGCGTGAAGGGGCTTTAAGCAAATGGCCAGAGAAATGGGACACATATGTATGTATGGGAGAAAGCCAGGAGAAAGGCAGGAGTAAGCCAGTAGAAAACCAGGAGAAAGCCCAAAAAGGAGAAAGGGTACAAATAGCAGCAGCAGGCGTCGCTGGCATTCCATTCCATTCCCCATTGCCAGGGCCATGTTGTGTAATTGGCGGCCCGAAACGAATTGAAATGGGAAATGGCAAATAAATTGAATGAAACGTGTTCCGCACCACATTGAGAGTTGGTCGGCAGGGACGACAGAGGCCAGGGACCAGGAACCAAGAGGGACAACATCGTGGACGATGGCAGGTGGGCCAGCGAGCGGGCGTGGCCTGTTGTTGACCGCAAAGTGGCGTTTCCCTTTCCACATCCGCTCTCAGTGCCACTGCCCCATGCCCCACTTCCGCTTCCGGCCAGCGCCATTAAATATTTACCAACAGCACACGAAGATCGCATTGACCGAAGCCTCCTGCACACTCTACACTTTATCAAGTTTCCCCCATACCGGGCAACCGGCAAGTGCAGCTTTAAAAACACAAATTAGCGGCCGAGGATCGGGCTTTAAGATTTGGAAATGGACTTGTCAGCCGGGCATTGACAGCAACTGTCATTGCCAGTGCCTGCAAAATTTCCATTCCTCTTTTCTGGGAGCCTAACTAAGCAGGCAACTTAATTGCAAAGCGCTAGAATCCAGTCACAAGAAACTAGTGAACTATATGAACTGAGATACCGGGGATATATTTTAAGGATTGCTCATATCCAGACTTATGTTTGGTGGCTGCCTGTGTGTAACAAATAACTTTCTTCGCTCGCTTTGTCGCCCATTGTTTTCCGTGGCCAAAAGGAGAGGAACTGAGTGAGAAAGAGGTGCGGAGGAAGCGCGAGAAGCTGGGGAAAATGGCAGGATGCCAGCTCAAAGGCAACAAAGAGCGGCGGGCAGATAAAGAATTAATTTAGCACAAATACGTTTACATGCTGCGTAATAGTCGGGCGGCAGTTTGCACTTTTCGCTCGATCCTTGCAAACTCCTCTATATGCATATATCCTATGTGTGTGTGCTTGTGTGTGGAAGGATGAGGAGAATGGGGAAATTTGTCTGGTTTGTGCATTAAGCGTAAGCTGCAACAAATGACGGCGGGAAAATGGAAAATGGGAAATGGAGAGCGAGGCGACCGAACAATGGCAAACTGAGCCGGAGTCCCCGCAGGACAATGACAATTTGCGGGCGTTGACAGTTGCGTTGCCCAAAAAAAGAAAGAAGGATATAGTAGGATATAGGAGAATAAAAAAGAATATGCAAGGGAATAGTGCCTCATTCTGCATACGACAAAATCTATTTGAATGTTTAGAAACTTTTAGGAAATAAAGAAAGCTTTCTATTTTGTTAAATCAATATTTTTTTTTATTAAATCAATATTTAATGATTAGTATTATAATATTATTATTATTTATTAGTCTAAGGAGAAGCAATATACAAATTAGGTTTAATTTATAGAATAATAATTTGATTTTTAAGCTATATTCGATAATAATTAAATTTATTCTATTGTACATAATGATTATATTGTATAGTTAACAAGTATTAGAGAGTTTTAGAGTTTTAGGAAAGTTACAGAAATCTTTTTATTTTGTTAGAATAATTATTTACATTTTTCTATATTATTTTATCTATCAAAATAAAGTTTATTTTAAAGAGAACTAAAATTAAAGTGGAAGTTTTATTTATAGAAGAGGCATTTACTTTTCAGTATCCTTTATTTGGCGTAATTAATTTCTAATTTCCTCTTTTTCCTTGCTAATTTGTCTGCAATTAATATTTTTCTCAGTTTATTATTTACTCCAGCGCTTAAGTGTGTGCTAATATGTCCTCTATATTCCATGGAGATGCTGTGTGGTGTCTCTCCTTCTCTGACTCTCTCCGGTGGCTAACCCAATTTACCTTAATTAACCTGTTAAATATTTCATTAATCAAACATTTCTGCACACACAATGAGTGAGGCACAAACATATATACATACATATGTCGCTTTCAATTAGGTTGCTCCTGACATTTTTACACCCTGTTAGCAAGCACATAAAAATGCACCTTTCCCTCGTTTCCACCTCCTCTTTTTTTCTGTAGTTTTTCCCACCGCCCTATTTCAATATCTTGCATTTGCTATTCCCTCGCTTGTTTTTGTTGTTTGCCAATGGCTTCTAATTACTCACCGCAAGCCCCTCAACTGGTTGACTGACTTAATTACAAATTGCATTATTTATCGGGCGGCAAAGTTCGTCAAACTGCAGCAACGCCATGAAGCTGCAGGAGGAGGAGGAGGAGTAGGGTGATGGATGTGGATGAGGATGAGGTCGAGGACGTTTAAGAGAAGGCAACGAGAGGGTTTTTGGCAGCTGAGGCGATAAGCGACTTTGGAATGTGTATGGTTGGGTGCTGCTCAACTAGGAAAAACCCATCCACACCCTTTCTCTCTACCGCAAGCCATAGCCATTTTCCGCAGACCTTTCTGTAGCTTGGACTTTCCTTTTCTTTACGTTTGTGTTTAGCACTGAAATAAATCGACAAATTTGAATTGAAATTCATTAAAAACAGATGAATATTATAAGTTATTTTCTTTTGTTTTTGTAAAAAGCATATTTGTTTTGTCTGCACTAACTTAAACATGATGTAAATCAAGCCCCACACACACGCCCAGTGAGTTTCTTTATGGCCAGGTAACTCTGGTAACTAGTAACTGGTATTTTTCGGTGGCCACTCGTAGGAAATCGTTTTGAATTTATGTCACCTGGTCTCTATGCTGTTCTCTCTCTCTATGATACCTTTTCCTCAAACCCACCGCCCTCACCCCACCCTCTCCCCGCTTTTGCCCCCTCACCTGGTGTCCCTTTGAGGCAACGCACCTTTGTGCTGCTGTGGCTGGCCCTGCAGGGCGGGCGCTGAAAAGTATGCTACGCTCTGCGGACATGGCACATAATTGAGTGACAACGTGGTCTGAAACATTTGCCATGCGGATGCGGACACCGTGAAGTGCTGCTGCTGCTGCTGCTGCTGGCCACGTCGGCAAAAGGGGTGAAATGAGGGGTGCGATTGGGGTCTGGGTTTGGGGGTTGGTGGTTGGGTGTTTGGACTTCGTCCTGCCAACACAGCTGATGCAGGGCATTTGAATTTGTAATGAGATTACACACAGAGAGCGGTGGCAGGCAGGGAGATGAGATGGCACACCTGCCGGCCAAATGAAATGTGTCCTCTTCTGGTCCTGTCTGTCTCTCTCTCTCTCTCTGTCTGTCTCTTTGCGGCAGCAACTGTTAATTGTGGCCATAATTAAGGTGACCCCGAACCGGTCGGCCATACGCAAAACGTGACGAGCTCATTAATTTTATATGCTTTATTTGGCCTCAACTGGAGTCTGCCATCTCGCTTTGGCTATTTGTAGTTCCCTCACCATCTAAGCCTAGTTTTTATTAAAGAAATATAATAATAAGATGGATAATGATAATAAATAAAAGAAGATATTTATTTACAAAAACTCTAGATACAAATAATATCCTTCCATAATAATATATTTCTTTAACAATAACTTCTAATAAAATAAATACTCTTCCTGTTAGTACTACATATTAATTTTAGCTTAAATTTCTAATTTCAGTGTAATTCCACCTGCAGCCAGGACTCTATCTCCGTATCCATCTCCATCCGCATCTCTGGCCAAATTCAGTTTGCTTTTTCTCCATCTTTTTGTGTTGATTTAAGCCCAGAGATGCACAGAGAATGACTACGACTACGACGACGACGAGGAGGATGATGATGATGGTGATGGCTACGATGGCGTTGACTCCAGGACGTTGTTAGCGCTGTTGCTGCCACTTGGCTGCTTTATGTCATTGCTGGTTAAGCGATGCGTCTAATTTGCAGCTGCTGCCAAGCTGGACGGCCGCCCATCATTCCACCAATCCTCCTCATCCACGTTATCTCTGTCCCGGGGTACAAGTGAAAATTTGCATTTTGTGAGGCGGACCTAAGCTGAAAAAGAAAGCATAGAAAGCGGGACTAGAAAAAATGTAGAGATAAATCCATAAAAAACTAACGGAAAAGTACGCTTAAATTATTTTATATTAATACAAATATAAGAGATAATTTCTTTAAATAAATAAATAAAATATATATATATAAATAAATATTATAAATCAAATCAAATCAAAAGTTTTTATTTCTTGGTGGTATTTGATTTCATTAAAAAGAATATATCTTGAAGATATATGCCCTTGCCCTGCGCGTATTTAAAAATCCATTTACACCTTGTCTAGGGTATGACAAAAAATACACTCACCCATATACCATATACCATACACCCACAATCCGCCACACCTCCGGCAGTGGGTGAAAAGTTGTTTGCATTTACTTTGGCTGTCGCCTGGTCCTGTTGCTGCTGGTCCTGCCTCCTGCCGCCTGCAAAGAGAAAAAGCGAAGGCTGCCTGCCGTGCCATGCCACCTGGCTGCTCCTCCTGCTCCAGCTTCTTCTCCTTCTTCTCCTCCTGCCCTCCGTCAAAGTCCACCCTAGCTAACCGCGTTGCTCGTTAATTTTGCAGCATTTCCGCCAGCAATTTTCAGGCAACTCCCGTTGCTACTTCGCTGTTGCTGTTGCTCTTGTTGTTTTTGTCGCCTGCAACCGGAAATGCAGGAAACGGATATTACACGCTCCAGAAAACAGAAAACAGAAGGGTGGAGAGGGGAGAGGGAAAAAAGGGATCGGTGGCACTGGCACTGGAATAATATGAAAGAGATATGACTTTTGATGACAACGCCGCTCCCTTCGTTGCTTGCAATTTGATGCATTTTTGGTGTTTAGACACCCGCCTGGTGTGGTGTCCTTAGGGTTCTGTACTCACCTTTTCCCCGAGCTTTCTCTGCTTTTCCTTGCTTTTCCCAGCTTTTCCTATCTCCTGCAAAGCCTTTTGCATTTGCAACTGGAAACGCAATTGGAGCGTGCAGAAAAAGAGGAGCCAAGGAACGCGAACGAGGCGCTTTAATTGCTTAGCCCATGGAATTGTTGTTGTTTCTCTGCTGGCTATGCTCCTCACCTCTCCACCTCCACCTCTACCTTAACCATTTTCCTCAACTATCTTTTCTTTTTTTGAGTGTGCATTGCAGCGGCGAGGGATTTCCATTTTGCCTGTTCAATTGTTGGGAAAATGAAATTATTGCAAGCCAGCAGAAAAGCCGCCTTCTCCTACTCATGGCTTTTCTTTTCGCTTTCGTTTATAGTTTCCTTTTTTTTTTATTCAGAACCAAAATCAGGTCACGGCTGAAAGAGGATTTAGTCAAGATGAATTGATTTCAAGGAACCGCCACCCAAAAATAATAACAAAACTCGATTTTTTTTTGTAAGATTTCATTGTTTTTGTTTGGTTTTATTTTGTATTTGTTACTCCTTTGTTTTTTTGTTTGTTTTGCCTTTTTGTTTTTCTTTATTGAACATAATAATTTGTTGTTGTTTGTTAAGTTTGTTTTTTGTTTTTGTTGTTACTTTTAATGCTCGCTCACTTTCGCTTGTTAAATTTGTAGCTTAAATTTAATTTCAAAATGTCTCCTTCATGCAAGTTTAATTATTTTTATTATTATTATTATTTTCTTTTCTTCCTTCTTTTTATTTGGAGGGGAGGGGTGTGTGTGTGGCTGTGTGTAAACTTATTTTGTTAGAATTGTAGCGTATTTTAAATTTAATTTTAATATGCATAAATTGTTTGCCCTTTCGACCCCGCGCTAGCTAACCTTTTCTTTCAAACCATTAAACATTTTATCTGTCGCCTCTTTTGTTAATTATTGAATCTGTTCAATTTTCTGCCTTTGCAATGCAAAAAAAAAACAATAGTTTCGTATATTTATTTATATATATATATATATATATAAATTGTGTTTTCGTTTAGCCATATTAATGAACATTTATCTCGTAGCTTTTATCTCTTTATGTATTTTGTTTTATGTTTATGTTTTTTTTGTTTCTTTTTTTATTTTTGTGGATTTTTGCATGTATTTATGTGTGTTGCATTTCGTAATTTGTTGCCCTTTTGCCTTGGCCTTTGTTGCTATTTTAGAATAGATTAAATTGTTGTCTTTAATGCCCGCACAGATTTTGGCTCTCGCTTTGTTTGCTTTGTTAGTTTTGCTATTTAACAATGTTGACAAAATATGTATATATACATATGTATATCTATATATGTATATATATAGATATTACCTTTGTCAGTGTGTGTGGAGTGTGTGCTTTAGCTTTAACTTTGCTTCTAAGTTTCATCTGCAATTTTAAGGTTTTATTTACTAGTTTTTTTTCTCGTTTTTTTGTTTTTTTTTTGCGTTTTTCTTTAAAATGCCTTCTCCTCTCGCTGGTGTAAATAATTATATGAAATAATTCTTGCACGTGCATAAGTAAATTCTTAAATATTTTCTTACTTTTTGTTATGCTTTACCTTTCACTTTACTTTTATCTTTTTGAAGTTTTCTCTTTGTGTATAAATTTAAAATTGTCAGCCATTTGTTGTTGTTGTTGTTTGTTTTTCGTTAATAAAAACATTATGTAATTTATTTATATTTATATATTTATATTTTAGGTTCAATACGTTACGGCTCTACCTCATCTTCATTCCGACTTTTCGTTATTTTTCTCTCTTTTTCACCCTCTCTGCGAATTTCTATAAAAAGTGCATAATTAAAAATTGTTGGCGCCCGCAATTGTTTAATCATCGTCTGTTAATAGCTAAACTTTATCGTATCCTTATTCAGATACGTGTGTCTGTATATATGTACTATATACACACAGCAGTGTGTGGTTCCAAAAAAAAAAAAACAATTATAGAGAGTGTGTGTGTGGGATGTGAGTTGTTGCTGCTCAGCGCTTTTTAGTTAGCTTTTCTTTTGGTTTTCTTTTTAAATTTAATTTGATTTGAATTACTTTTCCACTTTTCCGCAATTTCCTTTTCTCTTTTTCCGGTTTACCGTTTACTATTAACTATTTTCGCTTTAAAAATACTTTACTTTTTAGGATAGTTCTCCCTCATATATAGATTTATGTACAACATTTAAATTACTAAGAGTTGTAATTTATTTCTCATTGATTTATTTTGTATTTAATTAACAAACGTAAAAAAAAGATAAGAGAGAACAAAGCTGGCATTATTATTATTATCAAGTGTTTATTTGAGGCTAAAAATTCAAAAATCGGGGGACTTAAGCGTGTTAGCAGGGAAAAATCAAGCCTAAATTTAAGTCACACATAGCTCAAACACACACACGCACACATACACTCGTTAGATACACATACAAAGACCACAAAATAGTTAAGAAAATTAAATTCAAAATCGGACTAGACACAACATATATATGTATATATGTGTATGTATATATTTTTCAATATGATATCTATCTGCAGGTTCCAAATATATTTGGGGGGAGGGCTTTTTCCGCTGGACTTTCAATTTGAATTTGAATTTCTTTCGTTACAACCGAATGTCTTGTTTACGTTTCATTTAAGCCATAGTCGTAAATAACACTATATACTTGAAGTATTGGTAATAGTAATTGCTTTAGCTCTCGCATCTCGCATCTGTGTATATGCTATATACAAATCTAATCGGATGGATTGTTGTTGTTGCTTGAGACAAAGGAAAAACCAAACTTAAAGTGAAACAGAGAAGTCTTCCAGACAACCAGACAATGAATTTAGACTATGCTCAGTATCTATATATATATATTAAAAAAAAGAAGATACAACACTTCATCCTGGACGTTTCAAGGAAGCCAATTTGCTTTTATTTCTATATTTTTCTTCTCAAGGGAAATGGGGAAATGCATTTGGTAGTAGGCTAATTTTGGACGCAATCGAACAATTTTTCTCACTTCACTAACAAATATATGGTTACAAAACAGAAAAAATTAAAACATACACAAAACAAGTGAACTGGATGCAAAGACCAATAACAAAAAATAAACACACAAAAAATATATGTAGAACACATGAATTGTGCTATATATATATGTATAGATTTTTGTATTTTTTTCTTTTAGGTTTTTTTTTTTTGTTTTTAGCTTTCCTCTCGCTTTTGTTTGCTATCGCTTTTGTTTTTATTTTGTCGCTCGTTTGAAATTAGCGGGGCGGTGCAGCATGGCGTATGCGTGATATTTGCGGAACGAGCAAGAGAAACGAGAAACGAAATCGCTGCCTTTTCGGTTGGATAACTTTTGCATATTTTGCATCCGTTTGCAATGCAGATATATATATATATATATATATATATACTTTATATATAATATATATATTTATATTTAGTTATTTATTTATTTATTTTATTGGGTAATTTTTTTATATCATATTTACTTATTTATTTGTTATTTATTATTATGTGGCTCTTAGCATTGTTGATAATTTCGTGGTTTCGTTTAGTTTTCATTTTTTAGTTAAGTTTTGAGTTTCACTTTTTAGCTACAAATACATATGCATGTGTATGTGTGTATTAAAATACCCCTTATCGCTTCACTTTCGCTTCCTGTTCCATTGCCGCTTCCGTTTCCGGTTTCCGATTTCCGGTTCCGATTCCCTCTGCTCTACTCTCTCTACCTCTGTTAGTTTTATTGCCTTGGCATTGTCTTTGCTTTGTTACCATGGTTAAGAGTATGTGTATGTGTGTGTTGGGGTGTGTGGCTTGTGTGTATTTTTGTCACAAAGATCTAACGCTATATAATTAAAAATTGGCTTCTGCTTTTCTACTCTCATTATTATTTGTTTTGTTTTTGGCCGCTTTAGTTTCATTATTTTCATTGTTTAAGGTTTTAGTTTAATTGTAATTTTAGTTGTAGTTTATTTTTTGTGTGTGTCTGTGTTTTTTTTTTTATATTTTTTAAGAGAACTTTTGCTACGTTGGTATTATAATGCATGTGGAATTTGTTAGCTTTAATTATTTACTGCTTATTGCGTTTTATAAACACTAACTTCATTTGTCTTATTTCAACTACTTACTTAAGCCGCCGATTCGCTGCTCCACTTTCCTGCTCCTTTCTCATAATTTCTCCACCACATTTCTGCTTCTGCCTTGCTCCTTGCTTTTGTTATCCTTTATCTTCCTTCCTTTCCTCCTTCGCTTCCTCCATTTGCCATAACTTAACATACATTGTCGTAATACTAGTAAAAAAAAATGTGTCTCTTCCGTTCTGTTTTTCAGTTTTTCCTTTTTTTACTTATTTTTTTGCTGACTTTTTTTATTTTGTTGTTTTTTTTCTTTGTTATTTTGTTGTTGTTTGCGACTGGCTTTTCCGGCCAAAACACACACACTAATGCACAATTATTACTAGACAAAAAAAACATAGGTTCGCTTACTAGCCTAAAGTTGTAAAGGTCTATAGAAAAAAACCGATCCATTTTGATCCTTCGTCATCGCTTTGTTAAGTACATCGTAGTGGTTGCATTTTGCATTTTCATTTCCGTTTCCGGTATCCCCTGGCCTTTGTTAACTGGCGAGCTGTTGTCTGGGTTTTATCTTTTCTTTTTTTTTGTATATTTCTGGGAATGTTGGGCACTGCGACTTAGTAGCGCTGCTGGTACTCATGGTGCCAGCGGTTAAAGTCGATGTGGAACACGATGATCGAACCCGTCGAGAGACCGGCCAACAGATATCTGTCAAGTGTAAAGCATATTAAGGAATTAGAAAAGGGCTAAAACCTATACTAAAATCTTAGAAACTAATGCAGAAATTATGAATTTAATTAAGCTGATATTTAGGGGTTAGAAAAGGGCTAAATCCTATACTAAAACCTTGTAAGCTTATGCAGAAAATAAGAAAATAATAAAGCCCCCGTTCAATAAATGCATTTCCACTTACTTTTGATCGTGGGTGAGGGCCAAGGATCGGATGCCCGCATTGCAGGCGGGGAAGGCATAAAGTGGTGCTAGGTTGAAGGTGCGCCACACCTCCACAATGCCGCGATCGCCGGCAGTCATCAGGTATTCGCCATCGCGCGACAGCAGCATGCACTGTAAAAATATTCAAAAAAAAAAACAAATAAGTATAAGTAATACACATATTTAGACGGGAAATAACTTCAAATTAATAAAACAAAATATTAATTCAATTACAATTATGAAATATTCATTATTAATACATATAAAACACACCTGTAGATTGTCGTTGTGCGTCTCGTGGCGCAGCTTCTTGCCATTAATGGTATAGGCCGCCACATTGCCCTTGTCATAGTTGATGACAATGAAGCCCTCGCGGGACATGGTGATCAGTTCGGGGGAATGGAATTCCGCCGGAGGGTCCAGTGAGCGCAGCAGGTCCCCGAAAGTGGTGTGAATCAGCACAGGTCCATCTGAAGAAGAGTTAAAAACAAAACAAAACAAGAGAATAAGGAATCTTAGTAATTGCTGCTCCGTCTCCTCCTAGTTTCTACTTACTCGATGAGCCCGAAACAACCAGACCAAGCTCGGCACTGATCACCACCGAGGTCACCGCCTGTTCGTGACCCGTCAAGGTGGCTCGAGGAGTGGGCACATCACCCTCACCCACAATGCTCTGAGTGCGGGCATTCCAATGCCACAAGAGCACCGTACAGTCCGCTGAACCAGAGGCTATATAGCAGTCCGAGGTGATATTGCACTCGGAACGGGCCATGCAGGTCACCACGCCAAAGTGACCAAACACAATTTGCACGATTTTTGCTATTCAAATAAAAAATGTTTATGTTTATGTTTTTATGTTTCCATGTTTAATAGATTCCACGCCCCAACTCACCCGTTTCGGTGGCAAAAACCCGGAAACTGTTGTCCCAAAATCCGCAGGCAATGAGGAATCTGCTATCCACCGTGGTGACAAAGCAATTCGATCGAATCTTGAGCATCTGGCTAAAGTTATCGCCCAGGTGGCGGCGACTCACAGCACTGCTGTTATTATTGGTGCCATGGACAGCTGCGAGAGATAAAAAATAAATCAAATTAATAGAAATAAAAATAATAATATAAATAAAAACAAAAGTACTCACCTAGCACTGGATCTATGGTCAGCGGCTGATTGGAGCCCGGCGATTGTGGCGATTCTGCATAGCTCGGACTCTGGACGGAGGCGGTGTAGTTGCAGTTCCAGCGATTTACCGCAAATTGATGACCCGCCGTCACGGTGACCACCGAGGGCAGGGACAGTTGCGGATACGTATTGGCCGAAATGTGAATGACCGGCGAGTTCTGATAGAACTTGAGCATCTGGCACAGATCCTCTGGCATGGCGCTGAACATCATCGGCGACAAATGCATCGCTGAGCTGCGCGGCGGATGCGGTTCCATTAGCAGCTGGCTGGGCGTTTGGCCAAAGTTACGAATCTGATTCTCGACAGCCTCCCGCATTACGGGATCGAGGACTCCGTCGAGATCCACGCTGCCCTCGTAGGTGAGGTAATAGAACACATTGGTGGCCCTGATGGCCTCGGGGCCGCGTTGCTTGTAGCCAAAGATCAGATCGATCCACTGATGCAGCTGGCAGGACACAAATTCCGACTCAAGGGCCATCCTATTGATGCGGACAAACTCCTCGGGACTCTTGGCCCACGGCGGCAGTTCAATGTCATCGACCAGAGCGCCATCCTCCCTGTGGCCCAGCCTATAGTTGGAGGCATTGTAGAACATTTCGGGCAGGAAATACCATTCGGGTATCAGTTCCTTCACATCGGACGTGTCCCGCTGGCAATTCTTCCACGACAATGACACCGAGCTGAAGAGCCTGTCCGGATAATCGAATTTGCCGCCCTGGAGGGCCAGGAACATGGTGGTGAAGGGCTCCACGCGCACCAGCCAGTTGAGGGTGAAGGCCGCCGTCGAATAGTGGGTGCCATAGTGGAAAGGCGGTATGGTATCGCTGTCCCAGCTCTCGTAACGCTCCTCAAAGTAGGCCCGCCTCGAAGGATTCAATGCCCCAATCGGTTTCGATAGATCCCTATAGTTGGAGGGCAGACTGAGATCCAAATCCTTGGACTCGTAGTTGGTCAGCACCCAGGGGAAAATGGGATACTGGTTGAGGTCGTTATACGTCCTGCCCGCAATCGTATTGAGGAACATCAGATACTCAAAGTTGCTGATCTCACGCCGCTGCCATTTCTGGGTCATGTTCGAGTTGCGCATCAGTTGGCGCGGTGACATCATCGAGGCGCGCCGGGTCTGCGGAATTCCATATTTAATGCCCACACCGACGCGAGGCAGGGCCTTAATCACCTTCTTCACCGTGTGCTGGTCGGGAAAGGCAAACAGTATCGAGGTCCGGCTGGCCAGGAAGATCTCCAGGGCCACATTCTGCAGGAGATAGCGCCGCGAGAAGATGGCACGCACCTCCGAGAAGTACCACTTGCCATGCAGATGGTCGCAGTACTTCAGAACCTCACCATCGATTTTCTGGAACTCCGGATGCTCTTCATCCACCTCGAAGAACATCTCGGTGCTGGTAATGGACACAGTGCCGGGTGCCACTAGCCCAGGGGCTATTAATCGAGCCTTGGTGCTAATGTTCACGGGCCCTGTTAGATCCAAATCCAGCTCTCTATCCTCAATCAGAAGCTCAGCATCATCCAGCAGCTCGCCATTGTGCTGGCCAGAGGAGGGATGTGACCGGGATACAGCAATTTGGGTATGGAATTCATCGCGCGTTTGGAGAATGGCATCCTCGGGACCGCCATTCTCTAGGGCCGCCTTTAGCGTGGCCTGCGGATGGGAAGAGCCCCTGGGATTCTGCACCATACGCTTGCGCCGCCGGGCATCATCCTCCCAGGCATCCAGCTTCCAGTAGGGACTCTTTTGCACAGCACCCACAATGACACCGCCGCTGGCACTCGTGGTGGAGCTGGAGCTGGAATCACCCCAGGCGCCGTGTCGATTGCACATAATGTTCCGCACCTTTTCCAGCAGCCGGCTGGCAATGACATTGTCCCTTCGCCGGGCTGCAGTGATTAGATGATCGCACATCCGCTCCTCCTCTCTCCGCTCGAGCAACGTCTGAGCACACTGCGACTCAAAATCGGCGTGCTTAAGGACATCATCGGCTCGCATACGGTTCAGGATGAACTCCGCCTCGTTGGCCACACGGACAATGTGATCCTTCATGGCGTGCGAGAGTAGGCGTCCCTCGTTGATTAGCTCGATGAAGGCCAGGCCGGCATGCTTCTGCAGGCTGTTTTGCCACTCCTGCGAGCAGAGCAGCATCACCAGCTCCACAACGGAATGGGAGTTCTTGAATGTGGTCAGGCCCTTGCCCTCCATCAGCAGCTCCTGGCCATGCGAACCGACCAGAGTCTTGGAGAGGAATGGTGCAAAGTCTACCATTATTTCGCGTAGCAGGGGACACACCGGGCCCAGGGCCACCTCCAATTTCTGGGTAAGACTTGCCTCCCGCGACGGCGTTGTCAGCGGCAGTTGGGCCACCAAGGCGGGCGCCTTCATGGGCAGCTCCTCGGGACGGGGTCGCTGATTGGCGACCACACCCTGAGGCTGGCCAGAGGCGTTGACGCCACCAGAGCTGGCCACATAACCATCGGGTACTCGGACAACGGAGATCTCCGAATCTGGCTTGTCGCCGCGCTCCGAGTGCACCGAGTGCTGCTGCTGTTGCTGCTGCTGGTTAATCCCCGCCTGCTGCTGCTGCTGCTGTTGCTGGCTGAGATGGGGATCATGCTTATCGGCATTGCCATCCACCAGACCCACCACCATGCCGGCGCTGGCTGCCTGGACAGCGGCATCCTCGTTGAGGTTCACATCCGTCCAGCTTTCGTCGTTGGAATGGCTGGGCTTGTGGTCGTCGATTAGGATTTCGCTGGAGGACTCCACTTCAGGCACCTCGTTCTCCGTGGAGTTCATGTTCAGGGAGCCCACGTCCGAGTCCACGCTCTGCGGGATTCGTGATTGCAGAAGGGGTGGGGGGGAAGGGTGGTAGGAAAATATAAGGAAAATAGATGAAAATAAGCAGGCAATCAAAATATGCATGGATTTCGGACAGAAGAGCAATCAAATGAGTCGTCGCCCACTTTCGTGTGGCGTTTGTCCTCACTCGTACACTGAGCGAAAAGTGTTTTTTAATTTCATAATAGAGGCATGCGGATTACTAAATACTTTGAATGTGCATAAATAATTGAATTTTAATTAAGGTTTATTTAAAGTTCTTAAAGAGTTTGAATAACTTTTAAAGCGGTTCGTATGGCGATGAATTGATTAATTCATTTTTAGCTGAAGAAGTTAATATAAACAAAAATATAGGAAAAACAATGCATAAGTATATATATAAAAATATAAATAAATAAATAGCGACAAACCGCTTTAAAAATCAATGTTTTCAATATTAAATATTGCTTTCGAATAAAAATGACATACAAACAAATCAAATATTGAAATAAAAATACAAGATATATCTATAAATCTCTTGTTTGGAGTTCATAATAATTTTATATTGATCTTTTCTATATCGATTTTACTTTTTAAACGAATTAATTTGCCCTACAAATATCGTTAAAGATCGATATGGTATACAAATAACACAAAAACAAATTAAATATCAAAATTTTGATATTTTCGATATAAATTCAAACTATTTATGAATGAGAAAATTCCAAAGTTCTTTTGAAATTAAATATTGGTCCTAATTTTCTGCCAGTGCATCCACTCTTTTCCTTATTGGTGTGCGTGGGCGTGCGTACAAGCGTGTGTGTGTGTGCGTGTGTGGACTTTGATGTATGCCTATCATTTGCACATTAATTATGCACATTGGACTATAAATCAAAATTCCCAAGTCCTGGCCTCCGTCCGTTTTGTCAACACATGCATTTGTCATCAACTCGACCCAGGATCTGACCTCCCTCCGAACTTCCTACCCCTCTCCCTGTTTATACAACAACTGTCACTCATCGGTAGCGGCGTCGGCGGCGTGATGGCGGCGGCGGTGACAGTTTGTCAAGTGATTTGCATAAAAGTAGTCCAGATTCCCCCTCCCAACTCTCTCTCTCTCTTGGAGATGTGTCCTAACCCAAATCCAGAGCCAATATTTTGGCCACAATTTTGGGGGGCATTAGGCAAACGCAAATGGAACGCAGTGAAATGGAATGGAGTGGGCAATATGAGGAACGGGGAACGTGAAATGGAACAGGAGTGACAAAATTTGTTAAGCGTTTGACAAATGTCAGCTGTCAGACAGAAACACTCCGGCAGGATAACGCGCACGCACAAGGCTGTCCGTTGAACTGTCCGCACAAGGAAGATATGTCCGGTTACAGAGAAGAAATGTATCGCATTTGGATTGGGTTTTCTTGAATTTACAAAAAAAAATAGAATATAAATATGTAACCGGATGGATATTTCATTTGAAACATATTCAAAAGCTATTTAAAATCCCTTGCGGAATTATGTATGTTTTTTTTTCGCTCAGTGTTTTGGTTAAAACCCAAAAGCCTGAGGACAGCTGTTGCGTGTGGCATCAACACGAAATCAATCGCCTTTTGTTTGCCCTCGATTGCCGAAGTGTTGTCCCGTGTCCTGTCCTGGGACAGCATCCTGCAGATCCTCATGCCCTCGTCACCCTTTTGAAATTCAAATTCCAGACCTCAACCCAAAAACCCATTCCTCATACCATTCGAGAGGGGTTACCCAATCTTGTCAACTGTGATATATGCACGCATTCATTAAAAGCAGAGTGTGTGTGTGTGAAGGAGGGGAAGCAGTGCACTTAGCAGCTAATCACTATGCTTGTATATATATATCTCTGTGTCTGTGTGTGTGTGTGTTAGGGGGAGGCATAAATAATGCCTGTGTATTAGTTCATTAGGGGTGCCATCAAACCCCCCCTCAACCTCTAACCAAAAAAGGCGATAAAAGCCAAGAAAAGTGCTCTAGTGTGCGTGTGTGCTTTACAGCTATGTATCACTAATTGCACAAGACAGGTACACATTAACATATACCACACAGACATAGGCACAAGAGCAGGGGATAAATCACAGGAGCACACACACACACACACACATCAATACAATTTAAGGACACACACACAAACACTCATGAAGCCGGAGCATTGCATACTTTCGAGCGCCACAAGGTGGCTTCAGTGGCATTTCGCAGGGGGAATGGCATTCGGCATCATCATTTGGGGATTGGAAATGGTGAACGGGAATGGCTCATGGTTTATGTGCTCCCGTTCCCTGGATGCGACTCATTAAGTGCTTTGATTTGTCGGTGCAGATTACAAAATGAAACATGGATCCAACTAAATTGCAGGCTCAGGCTTTTTGAGCCCAGAAATCAATATTAAAAGGGGGAAAAGCCAACGGGCAAAAGAAGTGGCAAAGTAGCAATTCATATTAAATTTAATAAATTAAATAATTAATAATGAATATAAATAACATAGGTCTAAAAAAAAATAATACAAAAATAATTGAAAAGTATCAAATTGTGTAACATTTTTGGAAACCTTCTTTTAAAGGACCAAACAAAGAAAACATTTACTCCATCTACTTTTACAATTTTCTATTCTCTTGAAATACAATTTCTCCTTGTGTAATCAATTTTACAATTTAAAACATAAGTCTTTGATTCCCAATTAAATTTTTTTGTAAATTCCAAATACAAACAAAATTCAAATGCTTTT
Source organism: Drosophila birchii (assembly GCA_035046345.1). NCBI lineage: Eukaryota > Metazoa > Arthropoda > Insecta > Diptera > Drosophilidae > Drosophila > Drosophila birchii. The sequence goes on along the minus strand of JAWNOA010000043.1, from coordinate 4,911,053 downwards.
AAAATTTAAATCGTTGTAAGCTGAGCAAATAACAAATATGCATTTAGTATAAAAAATATATATTTTAAATATATACAAAAGGAAAGCAGACACACAAAGATAGCAAACAAAAGCAGAAAAATTAAAAAAAATATACGCAAAGGCAAATATAGAGCTGGGGACAGCAATTAAGGCTCAACGAAAAACACACACACAAAATCAAATGTAATGAGAGGCCAAAAAATAATAAAAAATAAAACCGAAATGCGAATGAGTTTCATACATATTTTCTGCATCTGTATGGTGTATGGTGTGTGTGTGTGGTGTGGGTGTGGCGTTTTCAGTGCGTCAAAAAAGTATATTTTAGCAGTACGAGTGCAGTTTTTATTTATTTATCTTTTCTTTTTTTTGTGGGTTTTTGTGCTGTTTTTACGGACTGTCAAAAGCTGTTGATGTTGTTGCTGTTTTGTTGCAGTGGCTGCTGCAATTGTTGCTTGTTTTTTTGTTTAGCATTTTTTGGAAACTGTTTTTCTTGATTTTCTGTATTGTTTTTTTCTTTTTTTGTTTACCTTTGGCAATTTTTGAGGCACCAACGGCTTGGGTGGTGACAATGGTTGTTGTTGAATTTTAATTGTTGCAGTTGTTGTTGTTGTTGAAGATTTTGCTGTAGTTGTTGTAGTCTTAGTGGTGTTGTTATGGTTGTAATGGGTTGTTGTTGTTGTTGTTGTAGTAGTTGCTGTTGTTGTTGTTGTCTGGTTGGCCTGTGACATTGTTTTGATTTTGATTGTTGTTGTGATTGATAATTATGCATACAAAATTTTTAGTTTTTTTGTTTTTATTGCACATGCAAATGTAGTTTAGTTTGCTTTTCTTTTCTTTTGATTTTTTTTATAAATTATATATATTAAAAACGTTCTTTATGAGGCAGCGCACACACACACTCAATCACTCATAAAAAACACATGCAACACACTCACTCTCATTACATTCCATTTATTTCAAATATTTTGTAATTATTGAAATAATAATAATAAAAACAAAACAACACTCACCTTGATTGAGGGCGGTCCACTGGAGTGTGAATCGTTGTCCGCCAACACTGAGGGATTATTCTCATCCACCACAATTATTTCATAGTCACTATCCTGGATTTGGCGTCCACCTGGTAAAGATAGAAAAGAAGGCACAAAGAAAGTAGAGAAACAGGTAATTAATACGGGCATTCTTTGGTTGGATTTTTAATGTATAATGTATATTTTCATATATATTTTAATATATATTTTCATATATATTTCAAAATTGTTTATGGTTGCTGTTGCAGTTACAATTACAGAACTAGAGTAGAAATCTGTAGAATTTACTGTTACGAAGCTGCAGACAAAATAAACTCAAGGAATTTTCAACCAAAAATTTAACTCAAAATAAAACACAGAAGAACAAATATTAAAAAAAAAAACATAAAAAGAAATAAAGGCAAAACACAAAGGTGTCATTGGAGGGGGAGGCGGTTTTAGCAAGCTCATAATTTGTAAGACTTTCGTCCTGGCACTCTCCCCCTTAAGCGCTGGCTCTGACTCTGGCTTTTATCTACAAATTAACCTTGTTTAACAGTTGGCCATGTCCTGATCTGGCTTAATTGAAATTTATGATTGTCCCCGACACGTGCACTCTGTCCCTCTCGCCTCTCGCCACCCGCCTGTAGCTGCTCCTGCTACCCTTGCCCACTATCTTTGGGCCCCGTTAAGTGTGCTACACTTTTGTGCACATCCCTTGGACCACTCCCTCTGCGCTCCTCTCCTTTTTCGTTTAATTTTGCAATTATTTCCATGCACTGCCACGCCCTCAGTCTCGCACACTGGGATTTACACAGGTCGGAAAAGGGGGCGGCGGGGGCAACAGAGAGAGCTGGCCACAAATTACTTTTGTACAGAATTCGGAACGTGTTATCGGTTCCAACAGTTGTACAAACTGTTTTTCCAGCTTTTTTATTCGCTTTACGCTCTACGCTTTTCTGTTTTCATCTTTTTTTTTTCCATCTCTCTCCCAGCTTTCATAAATTATCCCAAAGTTTTTCCCACTCTGTTATGGCTCTCCTGTTTTTCCTTTTTTTTATTTTTTGTTGTATTTTTTTCGGCGCTACTAATTTACATTTTTGTCGCTGCCATTAATTTCGTAATGGAAATGTGTGCTTGTTGTACGAGAGGCGACTCTGTGTAAAAGGATCTCTGACCATCGCAGAGTCCCTTGGATCTGGTCAACATATCAGAAAAAATCGGAGAACTATAAATTATCTGATATCTGATATATAAAGGCAAACTTGCTATACAACTGATAAAAAATCGTACAAAATGTATTAACAAATATCAACCTTGCTAAAATATTGATATCAAATTAGTAGGAAGGTTAAAAATTAATATTTTTGGGTTATATATTATTTATCCTTGAGATAACTTTCTCTAAATTTACATACATTTTCAGAAAATTACTAAACGTCCTATTTTCAACAATTTCATGTTAAATTATTCATATGAATTGTTATAAAAAAATATAACCTTGCTATAAAATCAATATAAGATCCATTTAAATAGTAAAATTAATACTTTTCTTCCAATTAGCAAAAACTAGCAATAACTTTCTTATCTATAATTAAAAAAAATATACATTCCTTTCACAAAAAATCTTTTAAAATTATAAATGAATTTAGGATTATTACAGAATCTCTAAAGAATCTGTATAAGGTCCTATCGAATGACATATATTTATCTATACTTTTCTGATTTATTTAGAATTTTTTGAATCAATAAAGATACTTTTCCCAGCCATAATAATTGTTGAATGAATTTATCCCTAGATCCCGAAATTACTTATTTTTCGCTATAAATATTTTCTTTAAAAGGGTATTTCCGGTTTCTGCGTTGTGTTTAAAAATTGGAAAACCGAATTTTTCGGGCTCTCCTTGCTTTTTCTTTCCCTTGGCCTTCTGTTTTATTTTTTTTCTGCTCCTCTGACCGACCGTGTGTCCAAATGGCAATTTTTAAAATGCAGGCGTGCCGAATGTCGTTTTATGGCCTGTCTGCGAAATGTTTTATGCGCACTCACAGACTCTCCCACACACACACACATACACACACACACAGCACTCACCCACACACACACCCAGAGAAACGAGAGCCATGTATGAATGGCAAATTGTATAATTTTCGTGTAATTCATTTTCATAAAATGTAAAATTAACGAATTATGTTTCATTGCCAGTGAAGGAAGCTGGGTTTTTTTCAGAAGGGGGAAGTGCGAAACATTTTCCAGATTTTCCAGCTTTTCGTTCTGCCTACGTGTGTGTGTGTGTGTAAGAGTGTATTGCAAATGAAGATAAATGAAATGAATTTTTGCTGACAGCACAAAAATGACGAGCAAGTTGGGAGCAAAAAAAAAAAAAATAGGAGAGAAACAGGAAAAAGTGGAAGGAAATTTCTAGACCCTGAAGTGTCAAAAAATTTCTAGCTGTCACTGTTCTAGCACACACAGTGTGTGTGTGCGTGTGTGTGTTTATACAAAGATAGATTGCAGTTTTTAAAAGCATATTTGGATAACGTGTTGGCCATTACATCATCATCATCATCATGCTCCTGCTGCCTTTAATTTTTTCTACATTTTCCTCTAACATTTTGAAAGAATTTTAGTTTGGCTAAAAAAAATATAAATTGCGAAACATAAACCCAAATCGAAAGCTGTTTTAGAATTAAATTCAAAATAGCTTGTTCAATTTACAACTTAAAACTGAGAGAGTGCAATGTGCAGAGTAATAATAAATAAAAATAGTTTGAAATAAAAATAAAAACCATAGCTTAAACTGGGCTTACACTGGATACAAATGGAAGCAGATTTAAAGCATTTTGACTGAAAGGCAATCAAGTGATTTCCCAAAAAAAAATACAAAAGGACGCTTAAATGCGCTTACAAAATGTTACAAATTCGATTGAGAGTTCTCTTTAATCTCTCAAATTTTCGGCTACATTTTTCACAAAACTATCAAATATTTTGAGCAAAAAATAACCAATGAAAAGCCAAACTAAATTTAAAATCTTTTGCCTCCGAGTAGCACTTATACACATCCACACACACACACACACTCATACAGCATACATACATACAGAGAACAGGTGAAAATAATATACACAAACAATTCAAGTAGAAAAAGTAGTTCTTTTTTTTGTTTTTGCTAAGAATATTTACATAAAACCAAGAGTTTTCTATTCTTTTTCGTGAGTGTTAGGTGAGAAGTGTGTTATGCTTAACAAAAATAAAATCCGAAGAAGAAGATAAGCTTAGCTATACAATATACAATATATAATGTAATATATATACATATATATACACAAACTACGAGTACGCAGAGCCAGGGAAATGAAAGGCAAGTGAAGAAGGACTAAATCAAAATCAGCAGAGAAATAGAAATGGAAATTGAAATATAAATCGAAATCGAAATCGAAATAGAAATATATATGGTAAATAAATCAAACCGAATTGAATCGAATCGAATCGAAAGGAAAGTGAGCAACAGTCTAGCAGCTAAAGATATATGTATCTCTATATGTAGGGAAAGGGGTGCCAAGGTGGTTTTATATTATTTTTTTGCTTAAGATAAATGACTGAAAAGATGTCTTAAAAGTTCTGAAAAAAGAAATCAATTTACTTATAGAAAATGTTTAATACTTCGATTTAATAATGATTTTTAATAATCTGATAATTAAAAGGGATTTGATTTTAATTTAAATTTAAAAAGAATAGCTTTTTTTGGGCCAGTAAATGAAATTGCTTTAAAAGGGCTGACTTTTATATAGATACTCAAAACAAATCTCTTTAAATTGTATTTTTAGATACCTTTTAAAATGTTTTAATATTTAATAATTTAATAAACATATTTTCTATTGATTTGTTTAATCAATTTCCAGAAAAATATTTTTTATATATTTTTTTATACGATTTAAATATTTTAAAAATATTTCTAGCTATGATGTTTGATGTTTGAAATTATTTTTTAAAAATCGGTTAAAAATTTTGGGCAACTTTTATAAGAGATTTCTCCTTGCCGTGGCATTCCTTTTACAGATACAGATACAGATAACGAACAGAGATACATAGATACATACATAGTATACAGATATACAGATACACAGATAGACTCTAGTTTCTATTTTTTTTTTGTAGGGATATAGGATAGATGGCTTGGAGAGATGCCAGTTTTAAACTCTAAACTCTACAACATGTCGAACGAGCGATACCTGTTCCAGCGGATGCGTTGCGTCCATTGTAGCGATAATTATTATTTATGGCGCTCGTCTTGTAGCCCACGCCTCCGTCCATGCCGCCACCTGCCACGCCCATATTCATATTGCCGGGCATTACATTACCCATGGACATGCCCATGCCGCCAGTTACTCCCATTCCTGCCACTGCATTCGCAGCTCCTCCTACTCCTGGAGCTCCTCCCACTCCCCCAGTTCCCGCTGCTAATACTCCTCCACCTCCTCCTCCTCCATTGCCATTCCTTAGGTTGCGCATGTTATTCATCAGACTCGAATTATTATTGCCCGAGCCTGGGACAGAGCCTGCGCCAGAGCCATGACCATTGACCAGACCCACCGTCTGGTACTCCGCATACCCATTCTGGGACGGCGTCTCGCCATTTCTCATATACGCATGCGGATGCGGATGCTGATGCTGGTGGGGATGGGAGTGCGGATGGGGATGGTAGCCACCATTCTCGGCATAATGCTTTCCATTCAGCTGCTGTTGCTGCTGCTGCTGCTGGTGGCCATTGATGATGCCATAGTGCGACTGCTGCTGCTGCTGGTGAGGATGGTAGTGCTGCTGCTGCTGCTGCTTGTGCAGCTGGCGATGCGTCTGCTGCTGGCTCTGGGAGGCCAGACTGGACAGGCTGGAGCTTGAGGCTGGCTGGGATGTGGCCGTTGAGCTGGCCGAGGAGCTGGTGGAATGTGTGGCCAAGGGAGTGGGTGAGATATTGCCACCAAGTTGCTGCTGCTGTTGCTGCTGTGTTGCTACTGCTACTGCTGATGTTGCATGTTGCTGCTGCTGTTGTTGATAGTAATGGTGATGGCTGTGATTATGAGCAACAACCTGCTGTTGTTGCTGTTGTTGTTGGTAGTAATGTTGCTGCTGGTGCTGGTGCTGCTGCTGTTGCTGTTGCTGCTGCTGCTGTTGTGGCATGTTGCCGGCAGTGACTGCCACATGATTCTGATGCGATTCGGGCAGGAATTGCGGATAGACATGATGCGACCATTGGGGGAACAAGGGACGCGCACTGGCGGCTTCTAATGTTTGGTTTTTGATTAAATATATATTTGTTTTGATTTATTTTATATTGAGTTTATCATTGGGTTTTTTTATATTAATTTATAGTTTTTCAATATTGTTATTATTGTTGTAAATGTTAAGGTTTCAAGGTGGGCACGGTGGCAAGGCATTATTGTTTATATTTTTTAATGTTTATCCGGATTTTGATGATTTCAAAGGTGGCGTGGCAAGGCGAGGCACATATTCAGGTTTATTTTGTTCCGTTTTTGTGTTCAGTTTTTTAATATTTTGTTTTGTTTTCATTTTTGTTTGTACAATAAATCCGAAAAAGCAGCGTGAAATGAAATTATTGGTAAACGGAACAAAGAAAGGGAAACATAAAACCGAATAGTATCTCCAACAATGGACAGACATGAGTTATATATCTGGTAGTGTTCTTAATAGCTAGTGATTATATATATATATATTTATGTAGTAATTAAAGGGGTTGAGTTGGTGGGCTGTGGATGGGAGTGGAGTGGGTGGTGGACAGGTTGTGAGTGGAACAATGAGGTGGGAGAGAAATAGAGAGAGATAGTCAAGAGTTACACACACACGCACATGGGAGGGGGGGCGGGGGGCTGCTAGGGGGGAGCGGGTATCATTGGGTGCGCAGTGCGTTGATTGGTTTTGGGTGTTTCATTATTATAAATAATATTTTTATATTTTGTCACTGATCGAGCGGCATATCTACCATATATAATATATATATATGTATATAAATATTGTATATATATATATATAAAAACGAGAACAAGTCTGGGCTTCTCAGCTGTTTGAAAAACACAGAAACACAAAACCAAAAAAGCCAAACAAGCTGAAAACAATGAGTAAGGGAACGAATATATAGTAGAAACTTCTCTATTTATATATATATGATATATATATATATATTTAGAGGCAATTATAAATCAAGTTGGTTAAGACTAGCGGCCGAATCGCAAATTAGAGTCAAAAAACAGAGAGAGAGAGAGGAAACCATAAGCGAGCGTGAAGTTTTTGGTGCAGCAAGAAAAACATAAAAACAAAAACGGAAACGGAAACGAAACAAAGGGCAACTGAGAAACCTAAAATGAATCCAACGAAATAAACTAAAACAAAAACCTAAACATAAGGAGAATGAAATGGATAGACTGCCAGACTGGCAGAAATACCATTTCCCCGTTTCCCATCAATCATCGTCATCAACATCTCTAGTATCGGTTCCCATATATTAATATTAATATTAATAATAATAATAAATTAATTATTGATCACTTACCGCCGCCTGCCGTGCGCTGCAGCACTGGCGATTGTCGCTGGATTTGCGGCTCTGCCGGCGGCTCCAGGATATCACGGTATTTGGACACCATCAGCACCGATATAAAGTAGACAATGGCCAGTGACAGGAACTGAGCCTGCTTGGTCTCCTCCTGAAATAAGAAAAAACATACAATTTTAATTTATTTTATTTTATGGGGTTTTGTTTTATGCACTCTAAGCAACGAAAATATGTATATGTTTTGTAAATTTAAACACTCACCACATCGCGATAGATGACGGCGCGCAGGCGATTTACATCCATGTCTTGAAGCAGCTTCTCCGGATCCTTGACGGGCGATAATTGACCGGTGATTGACTCGACAATATTCTGTTGAAATTGAACGTGACAAGGATAACGTGAGAAAAATAATAATCATTTTCAATGGCTGCAATCTCTACCTTGGGCGAGGCCTGAGCTCCACGAATGAGTGCCTGCAAATGGGCTGCGCCGGGCACATCTCTGGCCAGGGCACCCACATTGTAACGTGTTCGCTCCTTGCACTCCAGGCAGTTACGCACCGCACAGGTGCACACCAGCCGGAGGCATTGCCGTAGAATGCCGCCACTGGACATATTCTTCTCCGCCTCCAGTTCGCCAAAGTTCAGCGAGGTGGCAAAGATCAGCACATCGGCCATGTTGACCAGGCGCTGCAGAAAGGATACGGCCACCTCAAGGGGCATGCCCTGTGTGGGCTCCAAAACATCCAATTCAGACTAAAATTATAAAAATAATTAATAAAATTATACAAATTGTAGAAAAGAAATATATAAACAAAAAAATGTAGAACTTAAAACTCACATTAGGCGATGTGGCGCTGGCCAAAAGTGGTAGTAATCCACCGCAGGCTATAATCAGATTATCCGCCAGCTGGGATATCAGGTGCACTGTGTTCACCACAAATATGGCATTCTCGCTGGAGTTGACAAAGTCCAGGACGCTCTTTGTCGAGTGGCTGCGCCACACCTGAATGTCCGTCTCCAGGGAGAAGAGCACATCGCTGAGCAGGCGCTGATGGATATAGGACCACTTGAATTCCGGTATCCGGAAGGGCGGACGCGTTGGTCCTGGACTGAACATGGGTCGGGTGGAGCCCGATTTGGAGCGTTGCTGTTGCTGCTTTTGCTCCTGGCCAGATGCGCCACCGGGACCTGAAATTTCAATAAATTCATTTCATTTTAAATAGTTGAAACACTTTGAAAATATTTAAACAATTAATTCTTTTGCCAATCAGATGTTAAATTATGAAATATTATTTTTCTTGTATTATATATTTTAACATAAAAAGGTATTTCTTTATGCAATTTCCACTCACCGTAATGACTGGCCTCCATTTGACTGGCTCCCTCCACACCGGCCACAGCCTGCTGGGCGGCATACTCCTCGTCCTCGACTGTGCCACCGGTTTGGGCATCCTCATCCTGCAGTTGCAGTTGCTGCTGCTGATGCGCCTGCTCCGGTTCCTGCTCTTCGACCAACAGACTGCTGGCGTTGCCCAGTTGACCCGCCTCGTTTTTGGGCGTAGTCTGCGTGGTGGAGTCCACCTCGGTGGGCTTTATGCGCACCGGCGTTGTGGCCGTCGTTGCTGTTGTGACTTCCTTGCACTGAACTCGGGGCGACTGCTGTTCGGGAGCGGGCGAGGTCTGTGTTGTTTGCTCGGAGGCCACAGCCTTGACGGTCTCATCGACGAGTGAGTCCAGGACATCGTTGACAATGGCTACCACATGCTCCTTGGCATCGGTTGGCTCTGCTGGTATGACAAGTGACTCTACAACAGGATCTAGGGATTCCTTGCTGGTGTTTTCTTCCAATTCCTTGCTAGACTTAAGATCATCTTCGTTCTTTGCCTCTGGACTCTGGATTTCCTCTGGTTTCGCCTCGATAACTTCTGGTTTTTCCTTGGCTGGTTCTTGTCTCTCTTCGGTCTCTAGGGGATGCTCATCTTCGACAGAGATCAGAGCCGCTTCTACCACTTCCTGGACGATTTCCTCGGCGGCAGCAGCAGCAGCCAAGCTTTCCGCCTCCTCGGGCGCGGCAGCAGATTCCTGGACAACAGGAGAGTCCTTTACCTCCTCCTTCTCTTCCTCTTTTGGCAGCTCATTGTTGTTCGTCTCCGTTTTGGTTGTTGCCGCTGAAGAGGCTTCCGCTTCCGCTTCGGTGGCATCGATCACTTTGTCGATGAGCTGCTCGACAATGTCCCTAACGGCCAGGGCCACCGGATCGGCTTCGGGTTCAGCTGCTTCCGGCACTGCCGTTGTTTCCTGTTCCTTCTGTCTCTCCTTCTCCTCCTCTGGCTTGAGTTCAGTATCGGACAGCTGGAGGAGATCCGCTTCCGTTGCCTTCGGTGCGTTGATCTCCGCCTGCTTCTCGTTGTTGTTCAGCTTGTTGGCTGCTTCTTCAGTCTTTTGATTGGTTGCTTCTGGGCTGGAACTGGGACACGGACTGGAGATGGCAACGGCACCGGGGACCGCATCTGGCTTGGCCAGAGCAGTCTCCGTTGTGGGTTCCGTTTCCGTTTTAGCCGTCACTTGTTCCGTTTTTGTGATTGTGGTTGTTGTAGTTGTTGGCTTGGGCACGATCTCATTGGCATTGACCTCCTTTTCCGGATGCGCATCCTCGGATGTTTCAACTCCCGTTGTGGGCGTGAGACTTGGACTGTTGTTGTTGTTATTGTTATTGTTGTTGAGCAGATTCTTGCTATTCAGCAGGGTCACATTCACAGCATCGGGATGATCCTTGTCGGTCAGCGACGATTTCTTCTCGTTGTTAAGTACACCCTGAACGACCTCGTTGACGGCCAGCTCGATCTCCTCGTCCTTGAGAACGGATGAGGCCTCCTGCAATACATCATCGACGGCCATTTTGCAATCATTTAGAGCCGCCTCCGAGGACTGCAAGATACGGGCCACATGCTGCTCAGCATTAAGGGCATCCTTGGCGGTGGCCAATTCCAGTTCCTCCACATACACGTCGTCGCCCAGCTGCAGGGTTTCGTGCAGCGATTTCAGCATATATGAGACCTCTTCGGGTTGGTCGGTCACTGGTGCCAGCTCCACCTCCTTCTCCTGCTCCTGTTGCTGTTGCTGCTGCTGCTCCTGTTCGGTTGGTTGCTGCTCCTGCTCTGGCTTCTCCAGGTTGCCATTGCAGGTGGTGGCATCGGTTTTCAGCTGCTCGTTGTACACATCCGAAATGTTGGCTATCACGGATTTTGGCTCGGTCGCCGTCGCCGCTACTTCATCCGCTTGATATATCGGACCCTCCTGTACTACCTCGATCTCCTCCAGTTCGAGCTCTTCAACTTCCTCCTCCACGACGGGCGGCACATCCTCCAGCGAGGCAATGGAAACGGCAGCCTTAACAGCAGCAGCAGGTCCTCCTTGACTTGGAGCTCCCGAGGGCGGTGCTGCTGTTACGGCTGCTGTTGGACCCACAGCTCCGTTTTGCTGCTGATGCAGCTCCTCACGCTCCCAGCCACTGATGGTGCTAATGGGTCGGGCCTGACGCAGGGCAGGATCCGTGATGTTGTCCGTCCGCTGGCGCTCGTAGTGCTCGTACATTTGGGCAAACTGCAGCTTGAACTCCTCGTAGGACACCTTCGAGTGAACAATGGCCAGGGTGTCGACCCACACTCGCCAGCCGCCATACTCATGCTTGATGGCATGGTGGAGCAGCATGCGGAACAGGGAATAGACCATGTCACTTATTTTCTGCTCCTCGCTGCTCTTTGGATGGATGTAGGCCATCGCAATGAGCCACTCCTGCCACACGGACATCTGGAGCACAGTTCGCCGATTCTCACGGTTACTATTACACAGCAGAGTCATGTCCTGCAGGAATAGCTTCTTCACATCGATCAGGGACTCCGTTTGCTTGGATTGCCGGATCAGAGTGGCCACCACCTTGAGGATCACTGTGCAGGGGAATAGAGGAAAATATATAAAGGAAATCATGAAGAAAATAATTTAAATACAAATGATTTTAATTTATATATAAATTATTGGAACAATCATAAATAATTCCAAGCTCAATTCTTGCTTAAATTGCAGATAAACTCTTGATTAAAATACATTTAAGAATCTAGTAAAATCAAGTAAAAAATTATGTATTTATAATTATATTTTTAACACTCACTTGGATTCTCCAGGCGATAGTGACTCTCTGGCTCCGGGTGACGTGTGTATAGAATCTGCTGTGAGATGTGCTCTGTCATGATCTCGTAGAGGACATTGTATGTGGGCAGGGAGAGGGACTCCTCATAGAGAAGCAATCGCTCGGCCAGCAGAGTGTACAGATTGTGCGGCGACATAACGTCATATTTGCGTCTAAGGAAAATACAAAAGAAAATTGGGGAAAAATGAGATGCATCATTAAATATAAAATATATATATATATATATATATTTTTTTTTAGTATATATAATTATAAATTATTGATTATTATTTCTTAAACACTCACTTGTGTGTGCTGCGAGAGAGGAAGAACCCAAGCAGCTTGAGGGCCTGCAGCCGGATGAGCTGGCTCTCGGCTGCCAGCAGCTTGAAGATGCTGCGCACACCGTGCTTCACATCGAAGGCAGGTACCATGGAGCTGGGATGCTCCGACATTAGCGAGATGAGCATCTGCAGGACATCGTGCAGGTTCTCGTCCTGGAATTAAAAAGTATAGCGTATAGGTTTAATAAGATATTCTCTTTTGGCAATTATTTGTAATCATTAACCCACCTCATGCATGGTGGTCAGATAATTGAGTATGCTCTGCAGCTCATCCTCCTTGACCCCGTTGCCGATCATAATAAGCTGCTTGAGGAACAGCAGGATGTAGGCACGGATAGCCAGGATGTCCTTCTGCGCAGGACGGGGTCCATCTAATTAGAGAGATAACAAGTTGTTGAGGGAATTTGTAGAAATTAAAAGAATTATTTAAAAGTGCAAATAATTTTTTTATTTAAGTTCTTGTTCAAGGAGGCTCTCGCCCAACACTAACCCAATCCCTTAGGTATTATACCACTCTTGGCCCTTGGATTGACCACCCAGTAGTAATACTTAAGCGTATGCACCGTCTGGAGCACAGTGCTCACTCGCCGCACATTGCTGTAGATCTGCGTGTCCGAAAGGAATTCGGTGGCCAGGTAGGAGTACAGCCGCGCCTGGACATTCGCCGGCGTATAGATCCACAGGGCTGGATTGAAGAGGACATGGTCCAGCAGCTGCCACGTGAGAAACGAGAAACAGAACAACTGCGGGGAATTAGTCAAGTAACTTATGCTGTCCTCGCACAACTCGATAGAAAGGGTGTACACTTGTGTCGTTGTGAGTGTGGGTTTCGCTCGGAAAGGAAGGGTGTGTGTATATAGTGTATAGAGATAGTATATTATATATTTTGTAAAAGATTCAAATAGTTAGATAGATAAAGTCAAAGGGCGGGGGTTTAAGCGTGTGAATATTTCATAGGAGATATATATATTTATATATTTCAAGTGCATTATTTAAATAATGAGTTCGATTTTGGGGTATACATACGTTTAAACATGATTTTTTTGTTATTTATTTGTTGTAGTCAGGATTGTTGTTGTTGTTGTTGGAGTTGGAGTTGATGTTGATATATTTTATTGGATTGGTAGTTGGTAGTTATTGGGCGGGGAAACACCCAACATAAACACATGCAGCAAACAGCAAAACGGCATTCAACGAGAAACATAAAATCAAATTCGAACAAAACGAAATGAAACGAAACAATTGCATTCCGGTATTCAATGAGGGTTAGCTTCAAAAGTTAAGGGGGAATTTGAACACTTAACTAAACTAAATTTAACTAAAACTAGGCTAGGCTAGGCTAAAGTTTTATTTTCTTTTCTTTTTATTTTTAGTAAATATAAAGTTATGACTAAGTTAGGACTAAATTTGGTTGAGTAAATAACGTACAGTAAATAGTTTTATGCATATAAAATGGCTTATGAAATGATGTGGTTGGTTTTTAATGATTAATATAGAGTTATATGTAGATAGGTCAAGGAGCGGTGGACTCAGGCAGAGATCTTTCAATATTTATTCTCAAAAAATTCTCATCATTCTAGCCCGATTTATGAGACTTATAATAAAACTTCTGAATTTGAATTTAAGCGCTCAATTAGCCCTCATCTGTTAATTGAAACTTCCAGCTGGCTTAATATCGACTTCAGCAGTCACTCAATCTGAGGCATTAAAGTGCACTGAACGTAATCCAGTTAAGAGCAACTTCTGGCTAGTGAAGGGAATTGCAATCCGCTTTAATTTCATTCATCTGCCTTTTGGCCGGGGCCCAGAAAACAAAACTTGTTAAGCCCTTGCCTCAACTTGTTGGATTGTCAAAACCAATGTTCGCCAATGTTGTTTCCATGGCGTTCTGGCAACAATGCAACAAGGATTTTCCCCAACCCTCTACGAAAAACCCCCAACCCACCCTCACAAAGAATCCTCACACAGAGCAAGAGCCATAGCTGGAGCCAGAGAAGTTTCCCAATTAAAAAGCTGCTGTGCAACGGATGTAAAAACAAAACAATAAAAAAAAAATAAAAATGCAGCACCTTTCGGTGCCACGAAAATTTTCTGTGCTCTGCTTTTCAACTATTTTTTATTGCACTCCAGTTGAAATTTATTCATTTTGCAAGGGACACAAGGGCGAATGGATATGGATATATATATATATATATATGTATATATGTTTCATAGGGGCAAGGGGAGACTGGAGATATGCGAGGTGAGCAATTAGGAAGGTGCGATGCGGTGCTGTGAACACAACTTTGGCTTCAATTATCCAAATGACACATTGAACAAATTGAGTGAGGTGAACAGCAGGAGGTGGGAAATGGGAAGTAAAGTGGTAACGAAATAGGAAAAGCCAAGGCAAAGGCTGAGATTGACAGTGGGGTTTTTTCGGTTTGGTGGGAGAGTTCTTTGAGGTTTCACTTAAGGTCCCCTTCAGAGTTAATAAGATTATGCGGTTTATCGTTGCGGTTTCAGGGACAAATAAAGCGGAGTGAAGCTATATGGAATGAAGAGCGGTATGAGGTATGAGAATACTGTATATAAATATTTTATTTTTATTTATTTATATACTATATAAATCGATGAAGAACGTTATGAGAGATATTGCTCTGATGACGAGATGAAGATTTATGTACACAATACGTATAACTCGTAACGAGTTACGTTCAACATAATTACGCTAAACACAAACACACAAAATGAAACGAAACGGTATGGAACAGTGGAACGTAAACGGAAACGGAAACGTATATACTGTTATGTTACATTGATTATAGTACGAGTATTTGGAATATATGCAAGTACAGAGGAGTACAGAGAGAATTCGAGAATTGAGCTTCACCTGGTAGAACTGTTGTTGTTCATGTTGAGAGATGTTGTTTTTTTTTATATTTTGATTTTTATAAAATCGGTTGTTGTTGTAGTTATTGTTGTTAAGATTGTTAATATATATATTGTAGTTGTTGTTGTTGTTATTATTATCGTTTCATGTTTGGTGTTTTGACGAGTGTGTGTGTCAAGATGGGGCGCATTGATTAGTTATTAATAAAGGATCACAATTAGCAAGAAGCAAGGATGTTTTGTTTTTTTTTTGTTTTTGAATTTGGAATGGAGAAGCGCGATCATGAGTGTGGAACGTGTGGTAAAGGAGTGGTTGAAGTGAAAGAGATAGGGAGAAATAGAGCGCAGGGGAGATATATATATATATATATATATTATATATATATATTATATAGAGAGTGAGATAAAGAGTGAAAGAGAGAGCAGACAAAAGTAGAAGAAGATAGTTAAGTTTTAGTTAATATTTCTTCTTTTTGGCATTTTCACATTTTTTGTCTTGCTGATTCTGGCTAGGGAAATTATTAATTTTGATTAATCGCATTTAATTTTCAATAGAGCAGGAAACGAAGCATAGCGAAGCAGTGCGGTGCGGTGTGTCCTGGCAGGGTGCAAAGTGCAAGCGAAACGAAACGGTATGGAACGCATATGGAATGGCAGAACGAAACGCAAGGAATGGAACAATTTGCTTTCAGCCAATTTTTAAGCTTCAAGGACATGCAGGATAACGGACATGCAAAGCACTCGGGGCAGAGGCAAAGGGGAATATGTGTAAAATATTAAAATATAAAAATTTTGATATATTTTAAGAAAATTTGTAATAAATATTAATTTAATATATTTTAAAAATATTTTCCAGATGTTTTGTTTAATCAAAAAATCAAGAAACTTTATAAATTATAAAAAAATTGTTATAGTTTGCCATTGTATCCGTTTTAAAAACTGTTTTAATATATATTTGTAATTCAAAGAAATAACAAAATAAATCATTAAACTCAAGTAGTACTGAGATAAGAAAACCAATTTTCCTGCTTCTATATTTCTGCCCAGCTTATGTAGTAGAACAAAGGCACTCTGTTCCACCTTTAAACTAAGCGGTTTATAGAATTCAATGTGCAGCCCAATGGGATTTTCATGGCGGAGATATGCCGGCTGGCAAAAGGCGCAAAACAAACAAAATCACAAACATACATATATGTATATATTGTATAAAAGGAGTGAATACATATATGTATATATAGATATTTATGCGAGTGAGTATATGAGTACGAGTACGAGTACGAGTATATTTGCTTAAGAGATTCTCAAGTGCAGTTACTTATAACAAGAAATGTGAGCAGTTGTTTACGGTTGTGTTTACTTTTTTGAAAGGATTACGCAGGCCTGTGTTCAACTGTGCGCCATCATCACCATCATTATCATCATCATCATCATCATTTTAACCATTGTAATCATCATCAACAAAAGGCAAAACACAGTGGGTGCGATAAAAAGTAGAGATAGGATGTGTGTTGGTAGAGAGAAATAGAGACAGAGAAAGCAACAAACGAGACGAATATTCGCATATCATTTTTGGGATTTCTTCTGCATTTTTTGTTGTTGTTGTTGTTGTTGTATCTGTGTGTTTGTTTTTTCGCAGAGTTGGGTTAACATGCCACCCGGTTAGCAATCGATGGGGATTATTATCATATCATAAACGTATATATATTCTATATATTTTTTGTTTTTCCTTTTTTCGGGTGTGAACAAGAACGCGTAACAAAGTTGTAAATCAAATGGGGATTATTTTGCCATAATTTTTGTGGGATGGTTTGCATGCTAACCACCAACCCCCCCAAAAAAACCAACTTAAATCGAACTTAGTTAATCGCAAATAACATATAATACATACATAGTTTATAGTTCATAATTCATCACATCACATCACAAAAAAAAAAATTGTATAGCATAAAACACGGCATGCCTTCGACATAGCGCATACGCAGCGTGGTCCGCGAATTGAATTGTCTTAACGTAAATTACACATAACATATTCTAACATAGGCGCAGGCATAGGTTTTATATAATTATATATATTTTATATTATATATGATATGTAGATATAGTAAGCCAAGACGACTCACCTGCTTGAGCAGCAAATCACTGTTGGCCGACAGGCAGGTGACCAGATATTTGGTGAGGTTAAGGAAAGAGCCCAGGACCTCCAGTGTAAGATGTTCGCGGGAGGAGCGCTGCAGCATGAATGAGATGACCAGGAAGCCCCGGTTCTGAATCATGTGCTGCTGCACCGTCTGCGAGGTCTCCACCAGTTCGCAAATGAAGCCAAGCAGTTTGGAGCTATAAGCCACATAAAATCCAACAAAATTTTGTTAGTTATATGTATAGCCGAGAGGTAAACTAGGTAAATCCAAAACTTACCACAATGTGGGATCCCTCTTGATATCTCCTAGGCCCTCGTGGGCCATATCCAGCTGAGAGAACAGTGGAAAGAGCACCTGTATGCCACCAATCGAGTTCAAGGTGCAGTGTATCGAGTGCGTGACCACGGCCTTCACATCCTGCAAGACCAAAATTTCAATTTAATCATGGCCAAGTCGAGAGTCTGGTTTGGTTTCTGGGTCTGGGTTTGGGTCTGGGTCTGGGTTTCAGGGTCCATTAATCGCCCAAGCTGTCATCAGCCACGGGACACGTTCCAACTTCTCCCCTCGCCGGCTCTCTTATGATTTGTGTGTTGTTTGCACAAGAAATTACTACAAAATTTATTGAATAATTTTCCTGGACCTCGGCTCCATCCGGAGCCAGCCTGCCAGCCTGCCAGCCTGTCTTCCGGAGGAAACGGGGCCTTGGACCTTGGCTAATAAGAAATGCCAAGGCATGCGCCGGTGTCGTAAAATTTCTGCATGGAATTTATGCTCGCCGGGAAGGCGGCTCCTTGGGCTTACTTTTCTTACTTACTATTTCTTTTTTCTTTTCTTTTTTTTTTGGTTTTCTCTTAGCGGTTTTTCACAGAACTTTCCACTGAACTTACCTGCAACATGAGGGCATGCGGTGTGTGCACGAAATAGGAAACGTTTCCCTTGGGCGATGACTGCAGACACAGTTGACCATCGGTGGCCACCGGATTGTACATGAACACAATGGCATTCGATAGCTTGCCATCGTACAGCACCTGTTGGGATGAAGCCGGATAGGTGTCTTAGATATACAGATATATATATATATAGGTTATTAGATATGTATGTATGATATATATATAGGCTAACAGAGCACCAGAGAGCTGGCAGGGATTAGGCCGGGCTTTCGGCGAGTCATCGATTGTGGCATCCGGCATTCAGGGATTCTTTGCTGGACCTGGCTTTATCTCTGGCTTTGTCTTTAGCTTTGGCTCACAATAACAAAAAAACTATATAGAGACAAGAAACAGCACACACACACAACAAAGTGACCAGGGGAAAAGGCCAAGTTCGGAAATCCGAAATCTTTAAAACCCAGCAGAGTTGCAAGTTTATTTATTTCTTTTAAATAATAAATATTAAAAGCAAGGAAACTACTAGGTCTTGAGATGCAAAATAAATTATAAAATGTACCATAATCTTCACTGAACCGAGATAAAGTTAACTCCGAATTGGACTTGTCGTAAATTTACTTTTATGAAGTGCCTACTGTCCTTTTGTGTCCTGAGCTAAATTTTATAATAAACTCTCTGCCAGGTCATAACAATTTCCACACACACACACACACATCAACTTTATGGATATATTTGTATATATTTAAATGTACCAGAATATATATATTTATACAATATATACAGAACACGCATCGTTGCATTTCTGCTACTTGTTCGAGGCAGAATTTCCTCGATTTTCCTCGAGCTTTGAGTTTTCTTCTCCTTCGGTGCATTTTGGCCGTCATAAAAGGCTGTGTGTTGTGTGTATGTGTGTGTGTGTGTGTGTGCCATACATGTAAGCTGGTGCTTGTGTGTTGGTGGGTTTATAATAATTATTGCTGATTTTATATTTGTTTCTTGTTTCTTTTTTAACTCTTTTAGGTTTTGTTTTCTTTTTTTTTTTTTTTTTGTTGTTGTGGCGGCTGGCTGCATTAATTTTGCGGCTAAAAATCCTTCTTTGCGATATTTAAGACAACAAAAAATATATATAATACATAAAAATAACTAAATATATGATAAGAAAAAAGAACAGGCATTATATTAGCAGTGAACAAAAAATAAATACGGTTCAATCACAGAAATAAGACTTGATTATATTATTTTCAAATTCAAATATATTTAAAATTGAAATTTTCCTCGAATTTTCAACAATTACTTAAAATTTAACTTTCTCCCAAAAAAGATCTGAACGGATCTCATTTCTTTCAAAAGACAAACTATCTGTCACCTCATGATAACAGCAGAAAAACTTTCTCACTTTCTACTAAAAGAGAACTGAAAATTTTCCTATTTTTTCCTAAAGCTTAACGCTTTTTCTTATAAATTTAAAAAAGCAAAACAATTCTAAAATATAGAAAATTGCTAGGAATTAATTCTCCAGTTATTTAAAAAAAAAACTCATATATAATCTAAAAACCTATTAAATTCCAACCCCCGCGAAAGGTATCCTAAATTTTTGGGTGTATCTAATATTCTGTGGCTAGGTCTGACTAGTTGAATGGCCTTTGTTTGCCGCAAAACATTTTATTTCGCTGGCACACATTTTCCCACCATTTTCTTGCCGGGGATCAGACTTGTGCTCGTAACTTTGCCCCCGCCTTCCTCTTAAAAGCGCAATGTTTGTTGTGGAAATGTGGAAATACGAATGCGAATGTGAGAGGGAGTGTGTGTGTGTGTGCGGCAATGTTTTCCCATCCCATTAACTCAACTCCCGATTTGGCACATAAAAACAACATTCAAAATAACTAAAGCACTCACTTTGCCTCACTACCTGGGCGGCGAGGGCACAGGTGAGGGGGAGTGGAGGGAGTCACTGAAAAGTGGGCGGGCTTTCTACATAATGGCTGTTTCGGGTGTCCTGGAAATGTGGAGCACAAGCAACGGGCACATAGAAAATCTCTCAAGCTCCAGCTAAAGGAATATGGAACATGCGCGCGCCCAAAGATCCCCAACAATCTACGTCTCCTACTTGGGTGGGTGGGCTGCCTTTGTCTAGTCCCGCCAGGAGGTGGTGGTGGTGGCTGAACACCTGAACACCAGGTGAGTAAGTGTACACCGTGCACGCTACATTTACTTTCCCCCATAAACTTCCGCGGCCCTCGACTTTAAGAAGTATCCCGAAAATGTGCTCAAAAAACTGATTCTATCGATTTAATTGCCGTTGGTAACTTCTTAATAGCTTTTTCAATAACCTCCTGGGGGGCTTTGATTTCAACGCAGAAATAAATGAATACAAAATATTCATGCCCATAACGGGTAGTAATGAAATTTTAACAAAATAAACTTTCGGCTAACTTCTTAATTGCTTACACAAAAATTTGATGATCTAAAAAGTTTGAAGCTCGCAACTATTTAATTGCTTCTCCGAAAATTAAGTGTCTTGATTTTAAACTAGAAAATGGAAAATATTAAAAAACTAAAGAAAGGGTTGCAGAGTTTAGTAAATATTGAACATTGATTTTAATAGAGAATTAAGAAATTAAATTACAAGACAAATGTCAAGTAATATAAAAGGTATTATTAAAAAAGCTTTTTGCAATAGATTATAAATTAATCATTTTGAATTAATTTTCCCTCTGGCAGTCTTTTCTTTAAATACAATTTGAAATATAATAAATATATTAAAAATAATAAATATTAGGCCTTTAAATCATACTATTTTGGTGATTTTCAAGAGTCAACTTCGAAATATAAAAACTTCAAAATAAATTAATATAGACAAATGTAATTTCGTTGTTTTTTAAGGCAATTATATAGAAATAAAAATTTATAAAATAAACAGGTAACTTTGTACTAGTAAAATATTAATAATATATATATATATTTTTTCAAAGCCTGCAAAAAAATGCCTGATTTAAACTAGCAAAGCATGAACAATAATTTGAAGGCTGTTTAAAATAAAATAAAATGTCCAAAAATAAATAACCCTTATTTAAAATTAGCAAAACTTAAGGCATAATAAAGAAACTAAATAATAGTACAAAATTAAACATTTGCTTACAGCTTTCAGCTGGTTGACCTCCTCAGTGTCGGCGGTTGCCATCAGGGAGCTCAGGTTGCTGGCGCTGGACATGCGGCGCAGTTGGTCTGCTTTGCACATAAATAAATAATAAAAATTTAATAAATATTTCAAAAACAAAACATAAACAAAGTAATTAAATAATAATAAAAACAAATTATAAATACCGAAAGAAGCATTTCCGGTGGGCAAATGGCCGAGTGGATCGCTGGTGTCGCCCTGTGTGGCATGTTGCTGCTGTTGGGTGTCCTCCGTCGAAGGTGTGTGTCCTGAGGGTGAGCCTACGGCGGCGGAGGATGTTCCTCCGGTTGCCGATGCTGCTGCTGCTGCGGCGGCGGCCGCTGCTGCTGCTGCTGCCGAGGCGGTGTTACTACTACTACTAATATTGCTCGCCAAGGTCACCGCATTGCGGGCGGTAAGTACCGCTCGTATTTTCACAAAGGCCGCATTCAAGTCAAGCCTCTCATCGGACCAATCGATGGCACGAGCCTCCTGCTCGGCGGCCAAAATCTGGAATTGCAGCTGCAACTGTTGCTGACCCGCGGCGGCAGCTGCTGCTGCTGCTGCATCGGTCCCAGAGCCGGTGCCAGTGCCACTGCCACTCCCAGTGCCGCCGCCCACGACTGGCAAAGTCGTTGCAGCCCCCAAGGCCGTTGCTGGCAAGAGTTGAAAGTGACTCACCCGCTTGTGATTGTCCGGCAGATTCAGATAGCACTCGTTGTCGAATCGAAACTGCGACTGTTTTTTTTTCGTATAATTTTGGCGATGGTTTTGTGTTTTTTTGGTGTTGGATTTATTTAGGTGCAAATTGTAGTTGTCATATATTTTTTTTTTGTTTTTAGCGGTGCAGCGGACAGAGAGAGAAAAAAGAGCAAAAAGAAAAGAGAAACGGCAATATATATATAGAACAAATCACATTATTTCTGTACAGACAAGGACAAGGTTTGTTTTAGCGGCTGCTGCTTCTGCTGCGGCGTTCGGCTGTGCAGAGTGGTGCGTTTTGGTGGTGCAAGGATGTGATCAATCCCTAATTGAACATCCCAAAACAACATCATAACCATTATGGCCATGAAGCGGAAGGACTCACCTTATAGCCGGGTCCCAGGCGATGCATCGCGCAGATCTGCTGCGTTGTCAGCGCCTCGCTGAACAGGTAGATTGCCGACATTTGGCCGCAGAACACGCGCTCCTCATCCAACTCGGGAGTGGCTCCGATGTAGCACTTGTCAAAGGGCTGAAAAAGAAGAGGGAAAAATTAATTAATCATTATTTTAGAATACAATTTATTTCTTAGCTTTTAAATTAAATTTATTAATAATCTTAACGCTTTTCTTGACAGCTTAGCTACGATTTATGTCAGTTTAGATATAGAATAAGGCATTAACTGGACTATGTCCTTTCTATATTCATTGCTATTGAATGCAAATATGAATTATTGAGCTTTATACTCACATCGTTTGTGGAAACAAACCAGGCCATCTCCGTGGAGGAGGCCAGTTGTCCATTAACGAGGCACTTGATTTCGCTTTTCGTCCAACGATTGTATATATACACTATGGCAATCATATACCACTGAAAGGGATAAAGAAAGATATATATATATATATTAATATACTTGTTGATTTATTAATAGAGACATGTCTTACCTTTCGTGGCTGGAATTCGTATTTGACACAATGCTGAAAGCCCTTGCCCTTGACCTTCATGGAGGTGAGAACGAGGCAGTTGCCCACAAAGTGCGCCGTATAGCCCACGCCCTTCGATGTCTTAAAGCTGTTTAGGGTAAATAATAAGTAATAAATAAATAATTAGAGGTTGAAATCCATTTTCAAATTAGAATTAGACACTCACCAGTAGAGGTAGGGCTTCTCCCGTTCAATATTCACTGAGTTGATGGGATCCAGGCGGAACCAGGTGGTAAAGGTGAACCCATTCTCATAGGGCCACTTTGCCAAAGGCGGCAGGACCATGGCCTAAAGGTGGAAATCCAGCCAAAAAAAAAATCAATTAGTTTCATTTGAAGTTGGATTTATATACATATCAATTATGAAATCATTTCGAGGGCAATTAACAGGAATAAACCATCCTATTTGACTTTCTCCAGAGTTGTAAAGAGACTCTAAAGGAAAACCGCAGCTTCCTACTCCAAAAGAGACTCTCACAGGAAATACTTTTGAATGAGCTTTCAGCTGGGCCAGAGAAAGGGGGAAAATCTGTGGGAAAACTACACACGAATGTATTTCCTGTGGCGAAACCTCAAAGCCATTCCAGAAATTCAAAAAGGAAGCCCAATGAAAATGCGCACAGAAGAAGCCGCAACAGGAATGGACAGAGAATTAAAAGGAAATGAGAGCATTTGATTTATCATCAGAAGGATATATACAAATATATATATATTCATACATTTTTGGTGCCAAAGGAGTTCTCTAAGCCAACTAATGGTATTTGCAGGCTGCCAGTTCATAAATTTAATGCCAGCTGCTGGGAAAATGTGTGACAATGCTGTTGTTGTACTGCATATTATTTCTGTGGAAATCCATTGGACATTATCCGCTTAAGGCATCTCAGGTAAATCATCTTCAATCAGACAACAAGAACTATTTATGCTTTTGATGGCCCAGACAAAGAGCAGCGGCATTTATCTCCATCGGAGATGCATTTTAAGTCAACATTTTGGTATTTTGTTGTCACAATGTCATTTATAATTTGGCTTTGTAATTATTTTATTGGCTTTAATTAACTGCGAGTGCCTTCATGTTAAATTCAAGGCCTATTAATTGCAATTTATTTGGTTTTGGTGTACATTTCGGACATTTTATTAGGCTGATGAGATACAGATACAAACCAGCTCTCTCTTTTGAGTTATTGCATTTCATTAATAAACCAATTATTAATTCATGCTTTATTTCGTTGATTAATGACCATAATTTGGGCAGGACTATGATTTATTTATATTTATTTATTTGCTTGGTTATTTAATCATCTATTTACTCTTGAACTTTGGCCCCACCACGCTCTCTTTCTCAAAGATCAAATTTCATTTACTTTGCACTTATCCTGCGGTCTGCCATCCTTGACGGGGTGTGGGACTACTTTGGAGGAGCACCCGAGAAACCCGAGAAAAACCGGCTAAATGGGTTAAGGCCAGGCGGACGTGACAAAGACTGACACTGTTAGAGAGTTTTGCTGTGGTTGCAGCAACTTTGCACCACTGCCACAGCCCGCAGCCACTGTTCCAGCCATGTCACGCCTCCATTTTTGCCCATTTTTCCACAGTTTTCCAATTTCAACACACCGAGAAAAACATGCCAGTATTCAAGAAGATGCACAAATAAACATAAATAAATAATTAAACAAGAATTAAGCATTTCAATTCGGTCTTTTAGCAACTTGTTAAAATTTTATTAATTACTCCAATAAATAATAAATTACTGTCTTTACTTAATTAAGGGATTTTCTTTTGTAATATATTCGAAAAAAATTTTATAAAAATTAAAGTCTCCCTCAGAAAATTCTGCTTTCTTTCTGTGCTTTTCCCTTGCCCCACGCCCCACTCTGGTGGCAGCAATCCGGCGAGAAATTGGGGGGAAAAAGGAGAAAACTGAAATGGTGCCCTGGTGATTTTGGGTTTTGGCTTTCCGAAAATCTCATTATTCGAATCGAATCCCGTCCTGTTGCAATCAGCACCAATCAATGACATTAGGCGTGCTTGTGGATCGCTGATCGGCGGTTAAATGGGCGGTGGGTTGGTAGATTTTTCCTCAGTATTTCACACACCAAACAAAAAAAAAAGAGAGAAGAGAAATAGTGTTGCCTAAAAGCTGGCTAAACGAAAATTAAAAAGGCACACGACAAAAGAGGGAATGCGACAACCATGATGATGATGATGATGGCAAGCGTTAGATGCTAGGAAGTGGGTACGCGGAGGATATATAGGAGGATGCTCTGTGTTTTTCTTTTTTTTTTTGAGGGAGAGGGAAGTTCACTTTGTGGGGGTTGATAGCGCGCCTCTTTATTGGACCATGTTCGCATTTGACTTCCAATTCACTTTATGGCATTTTTTATGCGTTTATGGGGCAATGGACACATCGATAGAGGGGGGGAGGGACTGGTCAAGCACCCCACACCCACATTTCGAATTCGTTTTAAGTGCGATGCAATAAAATAAAAGCCGCCGGAAATGTCCATGGGTACACCCCTGGAGACCTCATTCTAGCCATAGTATGGGCCTTTGTTCCTGCCAGTTGCATGCAATAAAAAAAAAACCAAAACAAAAAAATGCAAGAGACACCAAAAGATATTGCCTGGCCTAAACTAGAATTCAATTCAGAAAAAAATAGCAGCTGGCTATATTTAGTATTTAGTTTGGACAGGAAAAAGGGTTTTCATAAAAGCTATTGACCGATAAGAGAATGAAAAGGGAACAAAATATAGAAATTACATATTTCAAATGGTAACTTTTGAAATTATTACAATATAATCCAAAAGATAATCAATTTTAGTCAATAATTTATGGTTTGTTGAATGTCTTTTTCAGTCTACCATTTAATCAAGGTTAGTTGCCACTTACCGATCCCTTGCGTCCCGGAAAGCTGAAGAAGACATCCGGCCCGTTGCGGTGCGGCATCTGCCGCAGGACATTCAGGAGCTTGGCCGAATGCCTTGGCCACTTGCCATTGGTGGCCTTCATTGTGCCAAAGAGCAGCTTCAGCTCCTTCACTGTTATACTGTAGCTGGCCAGCACACCCAGCATCTCGATGAGCAGATCTGTGAATTAAATTTAAAAAAAAATGTATATATATAATATATTTCAATTAAATTCCATTTAAATTGCGTTCAAAAACATTCCTTAATTAACTCTAAAACAGGTTCTTAAATTTATTTCTAGTTTCGGTATGCAAGTCTAAGGCCAAACATAAGCTGCATGTCCAACCCATTAAGTGCGGAATGGCCGGAAATGTGCGTGTAGAGGGGGCCTAAAGGATATGCGCTTATGCTGCTGACAGCCTCCGTGTTTGTGGCAACAATCAAGTTCCCGTTTTAGCTCAGGTGGCGGCAAGCGTGGCCAAAACCCAAATGCAAATCCTAAATGCTAAATGCAAATGCAGCTGATGCAGATGCGAATGCAAAGTCCTTGCGCTCAGCCAAGTGGCAAGGACACGCGCTCTCACAGAGCCGAGGGGCGTAACGCTAAGAGGGGGCGACGGGCGGTTACGGGTCGCTTGAGTGGGCGTGGTCCCGGCAAGGCCATATGCTATATTGCATTTGATCTAGCACTGTCATTGCCAGACGCGAATGGAATTCCAATTTAAAAAGGGAACATCAAGAAGCACAATAATGGGCTTTGGAGAAGTGTACAAAATTTCTAGATGAACTTTGAAGAATTATAGGGATCACCAGATGAGCTTTAAAAAATTGTTAGGGTTTTTTGATGAACTTTGAAAAAGGATAATGGTTGCCACAAATGATTTGAAGAATAGTAGAAGGCTATAAGGTTATTTTTAGATTATTCAATTATACCTAAAGCATGTTATTTAAATGTTAAATGTTAATTAAATTTAAAAAATAACTAGCAAGTGAATTCCTTTCTATTTTAAATTAGTTTCCAACTCAGGCTTAATATAAATTCAATTAAAATTTCTACTAAAACAACTTATATTTAGTATTTAATCAAATTGTTAACAAATGGCCTATGAATATTATTTATTAGCAAGTTATTAGCGATAATATTTCGTCTTTGAAACTTTCAAGTCAAGCCATCAAGAGAAAACGCAGCAAACATAAAATTTATGAAATTTTAATAGCCACAAAATGAAAGTTTTTGGCCAAGAGCCCACATATATACTATATATATATTAATATATATATAAATAAATATTTTGCCATCTCCATCTCCTTCTTTAATATCCTCCCAGTCAAGATGATGACTCTTTGCTAAGTTTTAACCCCTCCTCCCTGCTGAAGTCCCTGCATTTTCAATCAAGTTTAGCCAAAAGCTTGGCCAAATAGTTATTAATTCCGGAGTTCAAACTGATTGCCTCCGTTGCCCTTCCTCTCTCACTCTCCTTCTCCTTGTCCTTCTCCATCTCTTTCTCACTCTTACTCTGCCTGTGCTGCTTGAGCCCCCCTTGGGTGCCATGGGCGGCGTGGTCCTCCTCGTCGTCGTCGTCGTCTGCTTGCGCTATTCCCAAACTTCATTTGTAATGCACACTAATTGAAATGGGACGCTCGGGCCGTTTTAATGCCTGGCCTGTTGGTTCACCTTCCCGTTTCCCATTAGCCCACCAACTTCCATTCACCCCTTTTCACCTTTCCCCCCCTAGCCCCCTTCTCTGATGCAAACATACAGTGTTCCACACGGAAAATATATAGTTTAAGGAGCTTAATTAAAAAGTTATGTCTTTAAAAAAAATGTGAATAAATGGTTTTCTAATTTTGTATTTTAATCTCTTCAGTTTTTAATATTTATTTGAATTTTAAAATTTAAATTGAAAACTAAGATTGTGTTCAAGCTACATTTTTAAGAGCGCCTTTAGATCTCCGTTTTTTTTTTGTTAATTATTAATATTATCTTACTAATTTTTAATATTTTTATTAGGCTTTAAGAAATATTTCTCGATCTTTGAGCTGCAGACTTATAGCTGCTTATAGCATTAAATTCCTTTTAAAAATTTTCAAACATAAATAAATTAATCTTTAAAAATCGGTTTGCAACAATTATTTTAATGACTATATACCTTTTTTCTGACAGTGCACACACACCATCAACACGTTTCGGGTTGCGTGAATTAAGAAATTGAGTAACTGGCAGCACAGCTCCCAAACCTTTGGGCCACTAGTTGACCCAAGTTTTGGCAGCCACCCCGAAAACGTCCCAATGCCCTGGCATTCCCGGTGGCATTCCCAAGACGACAATGTCGCCCAGTTTGCTCAGTTCAGCCTCCCCAGTTGCTGTTCAGTGACGCTTTTGCCGGCTTTTCTCTTCACTTTTCCGCACGCTTTTCCCACTCGCCACAGCAGAGCAGCCAGCAGCAGCATCATCAGCATTTAATTACATTTTCCTTGGCATGCCAAAGTTTTTACTGCCCCAACTCATCATCATCAGCAGGGGCAGTATATATATACACATATATCTGATATATATATATAAATATATATAGAGGAAGAGAAAGAAGTGAGAGCGTTTAGCGCAACAATTTCTCTTATCAAATTTTTGCGATTGCATTGCGGACATTTTAAGCACTTTAAGCTGCTGCCCAGAAAAGTAGGCAATATTTCTCACACACAGGAAAGAGAGAGGGACAGAAGGAGGAGAGAAAGGGAGGGAAATATGCGAGACAGAGTAAGGGAATCCTAGAAGTTGCCACTCTAAGCTCAACTTTGGCCAAGACAACGAACTTTTAACTTATCTAATTTCTTGGCAAGTGTCACGTTTCGGCATTTGTCAGGTGGCACAGACACACACGACACGAGAAAATAAGCGGAAAGTGTATGTTACCGACAGACAACTTCTAATTTACAGAGAAAGAAACAAAAAAAATACATTAATTTGATGAGAAGAAATTTAACAAAGAAAGGCAATGAAATTTATTATTTAAAAAGGATAGCAGAAAAGAAGAATCTAATTATAAACCCTGGAGAAGGGGTACAAGGACTATTATCGGGTCCAATTTCAGCATTAGAAAAAGTAGTCCTGATGAGGCCTCATCTTGGCCTTATAACCTAAAACAAACTTACAAATTTTTATTGCATTTCTTTTGAAGGTATTCAAAACTCTCCTAGTTCTACCATTAAGAATCTTTAAGTATTTTTGCTTTAGTGTAAGTAACAAATTATGTCATTGTTTGTGGTTTTTTTTTTGTATTTTCTTTTTCTGCCTCACCATCCCCCCTCCACCCCTCTTTCCCAAACCCCCTGGCCAAGTTACACGCACACTCGCAAAGCTCAAAAGTCAGCGACTGCAAATTGACAGCAGTTACAGTTCGTTAAATGCGGAATGAAGAAGAAGCAGCAAAAGGAGCTGGCAGAGATATGTGCAAAGGGGTGGTGGTGGGGTGGTGCTGGGTGGTTTAAGGAGCTGGGGTTGGGGCTCTTGTGGGTTGTGGGCTATGGAGCTGGGGTTTGGCGGTGGAGACCACAGATGTGTCATTGACTTAATAAAATCAAAATCAAAGCCAAAGGCACGCACATGCTTAAGGCATCGTGGTTCAGTTTGCGTTGTCCTCGGGGCGGAAAGCAGGGGGGATGGAAAAACAGTTTGGGTGGAAATTATAGAATCTCAAAAGCTAGTTTTATATATATATTTTTAAAGATATATAAAATCCTTGAAAGGGCTTAAAGAAATTGTTTTAAAAAAATTTATTTAAAAATTTACACTGCATTTTATAACTAAAATAATATTACATATGTTAAGTCTCATAATTTAGGCATTTAAAAAATACTTAAAGACTTCTGGATCACCCTTAATTCAGAAATTTACTTTTAAAACTTTATATTTCTTAAATAAAACTCAAGAATAATACTGAGCTTTAAGTGTTCCATAAAATTTTATAAGTTTTCCTAACTAGAGTTATTTTTGTGACCTCATCTGTAAGGTATGGGCGGTGGCAGGTCCGCTAATGAAGAGCAAATTTGCTGCCTTTGCTGCCTCTTTTCCACACTCTTCGAATTTTCCTGGATTTTCCGCACACGAACACACACACACATACACACGAATATAGCGTAGCCTTTGGGGGTGGCAACTCGGTCTCGGTGGTTTCTCAGTTTTTCCCCAAACTGGGCGTGTCAGTGTTGCTGACAAGCGTGAAATTAATCGAGAGGCAATTCGGCGGACCAGCCAGACGCCGCCAAAAACCAAAGAAGGAGGCATTCTCCTACTACCAACTACCCACCGAAACCGAGAACTCGGCATCCATTCAGGCCCAAAAACTCAAACAATAGAAGAGGCGGAATATTTTCGGTTACTGGGCAAGGCAAAACTCAATTGTTCTGGAGAATAACTCCATAAAGCCTCACCTGAATTATGATTAAAGCCGAAACGATGCCCCCGACTTTTCATGATTTTCTAAAATATATTTCCCTGAAAAGATTTTTATCTCACACAACAATTGTTGAGAGCAATCAAGCGAAAATATATGTATTCTCTTTCTCTCTGGTATTTCATTTTTTGTGTTTTTGAGTTTAATTTCTGTATATATTTTATGTATATATGCTTGACGTGTTAACTTGCACAGTTTTGAGATGAAAAATATGTTGGAAATGTGCTGAACAATCAGCAGCACAAAGCCATTTTCTCCCCTTTGACTTTAATTGGCTTTAAATTAGAAAATAACTTTAAAGATTGAAGAGCTGCAAAGGCACTTCTTTGTGAGGTTTATAAATATTTCAAGTAAATAATTGCTTGCCTAAAGTCCTTGAAAATATAAATACAAATTATAACATGAAAAAAAATGAATTTTGAATTTTTTTAATATATATTTAATTAAAAATATAGTTGAATTAATTAACATACCTGCCACAACCGTTTCGGACCGCTGCAGGCGGACAAGGACATGCTCAATGAGGCCGACATCTGTGCAGGCCTGTAGATTGCGGACACTTTTGCGCAGAATGGCAATGAAGACGCTCCAAATCTCCGCCTGCAAATAAAGAAATTTTTGTAGAATTATTTGTTTAATATAAGGATATCAAAATCTGTGTATATGTTTATGCATCTTTGGGGAAAACTTGAGAAGAAATGTGTGTGTGGCGAAATCAAAGCATCAAGTGCTGTGATCCTGCTTGCCTTTTGGCCCCAGCTCAATAAGCAAAAGTGAAGTGGCTACGAGTTGCACTGAGAAAAATATCATTTAAAAATATATAGATTTGAGAAACATTCATGATCTTAACAAATATATATTTAATTTTAAGCAAATTTCTTTAAAAAAAATATCAAAACTTAATGTTAAAATACATCTAACCTCCAGACTTGCTTGCCTTAATAATAAACACTAAAAATATAAAGGTTTATATTTAATATTTAGTTAATTTAAAATAAAAAATAATTATTTAATATTTTCCTGAATTTTTCTCTGTGCTTGCACACAAACAATCGCAGGAAGTAAAAGCAAAGGACGAAAATAAGCAGCTCACGCGCCCCGAAGTATGCAGGCACTTATCTCCTGCTTCTCTCTCAAGTGTGTGTGTGTGTGTGTGCGTGTGTATTTGTGTGTGTGCCTAATGTAAACAGTCATTGAAATAAAGTAAAATAATGGAAAGTAATGGCAAAATAATCGCAAGCCAAGACAGAGTTTTCTCCGCCGTCTTTTCCGTTTTTCCTTTTTCACCATTATTGCCTCAATTCTCGAGAACAAAAACAAAGCGTTTGACGGTTTTTTATGATTATTGCCTTTGGTACACACACACACACACACAGACACACATTTGCAGAGAAACTGAGAAGATTGCACATTGATTGGCAATTGCAGAAAAAGCAAAGCGAATATCGTGTTGAATATATATTTCTGTATTTCAGTGACTGTGTCTCTTTGTTATTATTCCCTTTTTTCTTTCGTTTATTTCCACAATTTCGATAATGAGAAAAACAAAATTGAACGCATTTTTCATGGAAACAAAACGAAAACATAAAAAAGAGGAATATGAGAAGATTGCGGATTAAGAAAAGGTTTTATTTTCAACTGATTTCATTTGCTTTAAGATTTAATTAAGCAAATAATTAGTGAAAAATTATATTTATAAAGGATTTAAAATATTTCAATATTGTATTTACAACTGCATATTCATTATAAACATTTAAATATTTTGTTATTGATACAAATATTTAAATATTTAATTTGTATCATTCATCATCATATAAAAGATTTTAATGAAAATGCTAATGAAAATACTTTTCAATATTTAATTAGTGATAAACATGCTTAAATATTTCATTTTTAAAATTCTATATTAACTTTAGAAATCAAATTTTTGAAAAATTTAATATCATTTCAAATACTTCCTTTTCAGCTTTCAGCAGGATAAAAATTTCTAGACTTTGGATAAATTTAATTTTTAAGCTAAATTTAAGGTTTATTTAATTTTCTACCATTCTCTGTCCCGATTATCCCTGTGTCTATGCTTTTGTTATCAGTTGTTCTGCTCGTTTTACGCTTCATTTACCCCTGTTTCCTATTTTTTCTTTTTTTTTTTGTAGCCTCCAGTTATTTTATATTTTTCGCTAGGCTTTCTGGCTGTTTTTGTTGTTTCTAATGTACTGCACGCATAATTTAATTCGTCGAATCATAAATTTCCAACAAAAGTTCATGGCACAATTTTTCCCCCACATTTTCCACCATGATTTTCCTCAGAGGATTCTGTTGATTCACACCTGGGGCTCTGGGTTGTGAGCTAAAAATCGGCTTTTGGGTATACAAAATGTACTTAAATTACAGGAAAAAAAAACACTTCGATATATATACTGGTAATGTATATTTAAATATATGTATATATATATACATATTTATGACTGTTTGTGGCTTTTGTTTTGTTGTTGCTTAAATTGTTTTTTTTTGCAGAAATTGAAGATTTACAAAGCTGCACCACAGGGCACTTATTACCCTTGGTTTTTTGCTGTCGGTTTTCTTTGCATTCCTTTGCTGCCTTTCCCCGGCTTTCCTGCCTTTACTTATTTATTTCCCTTTTTTGGTTTTATCTCTAGGAATTTATCTCTCTGGAATTTTCCTGCTCTGTGCTTTGGTCAAAGAACGGCAGTAGTTTGTTGATCCGAAAAACTTATTTATTAGTGTTTTTTTAACATTCGAATTGAAGTTTTTACGCTAGAGGAGAGTTGTAATAAGTTTTTGAAAGTTTTCCTAGCGATTTTAAATTGTTTAAATATATATCACTCAATGAATTGAATTTAAAATTAGTTTTAGAAATATTTTAAATTGTGTAAATATATTAAGTGTTCATCATACTATGCTTAATTATGTATTAGAGTTGTATTTTGTCTTAACTTTGCCTTTTTATGGTCCGAAATTGTTTAAGTTTTGTTTATTTGTTTTCTTATGTATTATTTGATATCATTTAATTTTGGGAAGATGAGAAAAAGTAAACAAACAAACTTGATTTGACAGTTTAGCGTTTTGTTTTTACAGCTTTATTTCTTAATAAGCGCCAAGCGGGATTTTTCCAGCAGGCAGGCGGCAACACTCCCCCTTTAGATTTTTCTTTTTCCTTCTAGAAAATCCCCTCAAACAGAGAGAGACAGAGAGAGAGAGAGCGAGCTAGCACCAGATGAAGATAAAGAAAAAATTAAATAATAAGAGTAGAAACTTCAGTCAGATTTTATTACGTAATTGGGTAGCAATTTCTTCATGGCACAACGGGCCCAAAGTTGCCACAGCCACTGAGCACAAATTAAATTTGGCCTTTTCTACACGCCCCCCGCTCTCCCGTCCCTTCCCCCCTCTCGTTCTGCAGGATTTTGCCTCTTTTTTATATCTGTTTCGCCGCCCTTAAGTATGCTACAGAAATGCGGCAGCTTCTTTGAGCCGAGATTTCCCCGACTTTTCTTCTTATTTTTTTTTTTTACTGCGGAACGCACTGGAGCATTTTCTAGCTTGTTGTTTTTGCTGTTTGCTGCCGCTTGTTGCTCTTGTTTTTTTTTTATTTTGTATTTTGTTTACCTCCCCCCCCCTCCCTTTCCACTCAAATTTTGTTGTTGTTGTAAGAAACAAGGAGCTTCACGTTGGCCAGGTTAAATTGAGCATCGCTTGTCCAGCAGCAGCCGACGGTCAAAGGCCAAATGAAAGAAAATTAAAAATTAAGTGCAAAGTTTGCCAAGATTTTTGTGTCAGTCGAGGGCGGTAGTAAGAGAGGGGGAGTGGGTGGTGTGGAAAATGGAAGGTAAATACCTATAAAGCCGGCCGCCAGAAAAAGATAAAATTTATGCAATGGCAAAAGTTTAATTGCCCAAACGGTGGCTACTTATTTATAGGCACACAATAAATAAAACTTGCTTTTAAAATTTGATTTGAGAACAATTAATAATTATAAATCATAATCATAATAAATATAATATAGAAAAAAATTATGAATAAGAAAATAACTTTAATTTCTCATAATATTAAAACTATATATGAGCCGAGATAACACAGCAACCACTAGAATTTTTACTACCCCTTTAAAGGAGTCCAAAATTCAAGTACATTATATTATAAAAAATTATAATTTTATACTGAATTTGGTACCTAAAGAATATGTAATTTCATACTTTTATTTATTTAAGAAATTATATATTTATATATTTTTTTATTTATATATATATTTATACATATATATTCCATCAAAGTTTTCTCTCTCTGCACTAGGAAACTCAGTGTGTGTGATATCATGCAATTTATTTGCAATTTACGACCCCCTCTTCCACATGGAGACAATTTTCTTTTCCCTCCCCCATTCTTTTCTTTTCTTTGCCTTCTTTTTGTTTTGCACTCATTTTCCACTTTATCAGCGATTTGTGTGTGCCTTCTTCAGTCTCTTTCCCTCATTTCCCCTGTCCCTGTCTCTGTCCCTGTCTCTGTCCTTGGGTGCAGTCAAATCGCTTCGTTTCAATAGAATTTCAATAAATTTATCAACGTGTCGCCCGCTGAGTTGTCCCTGCCCTCGTCCAGACCGGCTGCTGCCTTCGTTGCCTTCTGGTTGCCATTTTCATCTGCATCTGCATCTGCATCTCCATCATGGTGCCATGGATCTCACTTCTTCCGCCCGTTTTTCTCCCTCTCTCTCTCTTAGCATTTTCCATTTACCATTTGCATCCGCCGTCTGCTCGAACGTCTGCGATTTTTCCTTTTGGCCCGTCGAGCAGAAACGGGCAATCGGTCGTATACTTTATCTGGCGACAGCGCATCGTTTGCATGCCTGCAGTGCGAGCTTTTCCTTCCCTTACTGGCTTTCTTCTTTATTTGGTGGGGATCAAGGGAAAACTCAGACATACACTTGGCAAAAAGTTGGCAAGAAATTGGGGGAAATTCTTAATTCTTAAATTTGTAATAAAAAATGGATCAAGAACGGCTTGCTTCAAGGCGTGATAAATTGCTTGTAATAAAATATATATATTAAATTATCTAATAAAATATGTTTTAAAATATCTATTAAAATTTATATTATTTCAATTAAAAAATTAAGAAGATTAGTGCGGTAAAACTTAAGTTTTTTTTCTTCAACATCTCCTTATTTCCGATTGTTTCTTTTTCACTCTGAAAGTGTATTTTCTTGTGTCACCTTCTTCGATTTCTCATTCTCTTACTTTTCTTTTTGTGTGTGTGTGTGTGTGTGTGTGTACTTTTCCCCACCCGATTTTCCTCCGTTTTTCCCGTTTTCCCCATGAAACTGACGCTTCGTTACCCCTATTCAATTTCAACACCCGCCCGGCTCTATCTTTATGTCATCTTTTTAGTGCCGAGCTGCAATCTCCTTCCGCCGCCTTCCAATCTCCTCCAGCTCCTCCTCCTCCATCCCCCTCCTTCTTGGGCAATGCGCTTATGTGCTTCCTTCCTTTTCCACCACCCCATTTGATTTCCTACACCCCTTGAACCCCTTTGCCTTTAGCCATCGAACGTGCCGCCAGGAGAGCCAACTGGTTTTCCCTTTTGCAAATCTGCTGCGGCTCTAACGGAAATTTATTATTGACAGCATCTGCCGCTGCAATGCAAACAACTGTGCAAGGAGTTTGCCAAGGAAAATGGCCAAGGGAAAATCGGGTATGAGTAAGCAGGCAGGAAAAGCAGGCAGTAAGCAGCAGAGGAGGCATGGAAAATGCCAGAGTCGGCAATTTTGCGGGCTAAGTAGCGAGCGTGTGTGTTAGAGTGTGTTGCGGGAGAACCCAACTGGCTCAATGGCTGAATGGCAAAGACACTGACTGCCATTGACGTTGCCATCGCATCTGATGTGCATAACATTGACACAAAGTGCAGGGAAACTCTGGGAAAATCATCCAGGGGCAGTGGGAGAGGCGTCGCTTCTTACTGATTGCTGACTCCTCGTTCCTGAGACAGGTGAATAAAGTGGCATCTTTAGAATGGCCAGGAAATATATTGGGTGTAATAAATAAAACGTAGAAGCTATTTGTAATACCCATTAAATGCTGATAAAGATGAGCTAAAAAAAAACCGTCTGATATATTAGGCAAAATATTTAAGTTACATTTTATTTATATAAAGGAAAAACCAAGTTTAGAGTTTATGAAAAATATATAAATTTAACTTTTCTTTATATTTTAAAATAGAATTCATAAGCAACAAAATAACTACAAAACAGAAAATGTAAATTTAACTGCTTGTAAACTGTGAATGGAGAAAATATATCGAAACAAAGTGCCTGACAGAAATCACACTGCAAACTCATGAATTATTTAATGTCCCTGAAAATGTGAAACCAAATCGTTTGCGACAGGTCTTGTGGGGTTGATAAACGAGGATGCTGTTCGCAGATAGATTGCTATATCTTTAATGGACGACCTCTCTTCGGTTCTGTCAAGCTGTCGTTTTGTTGTTGCCAACTTTGAATATTACACTTTGAAAATCATTTTTAATATTATTTTTAGTGAAGGTTTCAAGAAGGTTTATTGTTATTATTTATAAAAAAGAATCTGTCAGAGAAATTAATAGGAGTTTTTACTTAACAATATTTTTAAATAAAAAAGAACAAAACAAGTACATATAAAACAATGTTCTTTATCACATTTTTAAATATACTAATCAATTTGGCAATTTATAAATTTTATAAATAATTTATAAATAACTAATTTATGAATTTATATTTTCCTCTGTAAACTTGGCTTGCATTTTAGCCTGTGTGAGCTCTGAGACGTTTTGCCACTCAAGTGCTAAGTGACAAAGGGCAATCACTTGTGACCGATGCGATGCCAGGACCTGACCTCTGACACCCCCCTCACTCTAGCTCACTCCAGCTCACTTCACCTCACTCTTCCCCAACATAGTAGTGCCTCCAGTGCCACCACATTTCCGCTTCCGGTTTTGCCGCCAGCCTTTGGCTTCCCCTTCAAGTTAATTACGCCAAAGTATTTCACATTTCGTTCGTGTTCTTTTTTCGGCGTCTGGCCCATTCTAATTTATTTAATTAATTTAAGTCAAGCTCTAAGAGGGATTTTTTTTTTATAACGACAAGTAAAATAAATTTGGCTGATGTCTGTTTGCTTGTCTCTCCACCAAAAAAAAAAAATAAATGTGTCCCCTGACCAAGTTTAATTATTTATTCTCAGTCTTTGCCGTCCTCTGACTTTTGTGGTCATTTTCTAATGATTTTTGTGCTTTCTCCTTCCTTTTTTTTAAAGGGGGTTTAGTGTTTGCCATCAAAAATTATCTTTCCCTTTTATTTATTTATTTTTGGCAAATTCCGCAAATTAAAAGTTTCCACTTGGGGGGAGCAAAGACATGAAAAAAGGCAAAAGTTCGATGAGGCATTCAACCCTTTTTTTTGTTTTTTTTTCTCTTTTTTTGTGGGGCAACAACACTTCACTAACAAGTTAATTGAGAGCAATTTTCAGTTCTCTCATCGTTGAATTAAATTTCCACACCGAACCCCGGGAAAATGGGGTTAAGCCCAGAGTCGAGTTGTAATTAAGGATTGGCCGAAAACAGAAACCGAAACCGAGACAAAAAAAAGCAAAAAAAAGGAAACAGAAAACCCAGTTCCCAAAACCCAGGGCACGTTTGGCCATTAAGGTGTCGCAAATTGAAACCGAGCTGAGAGATTCACCCACGCGTTTAAAGTCACCCACAATCACTGACGCCTGACGGCGTCAACGACTAGGAATAAAAGCAGGCAAAACAAAAAAAAATATATAAAAAAAAACAATTTAAATATATATACAAAAAACCAGTGAATTAAAATACAAATTTCCAAAGGGGTAAAAAAAGAGAGAAGACTCCAAAAAAAAAAACGATTTATGTCAACCTTTTGATGCTGTCAAGTGGCGCAAATTGAATTATGCACAAAGAAAAGGTGTTGCCAAAGTCAGCTGAGTCTGCTTTTTAACACTCTGCCACCTTTGCCACCCCTTTTCATGATATTTCGTCAACTTTGAACTCATTTCTTGCACCCTTTTCCATCCTAAGAGAGCCTCAGACTTCTAACAAATTAAAGCCACATTAGGGAAATGCCTTTTTGGATTGGGACTAACTTTGGAATATTTGCTTTTAAAATAATAATAATTTAGGAGCTAAAAACATATACAAAATGATACTAAAATAAGAAAAGTCTTGAAAAATATTAAAATGGTAACATAATAACATTAGTTATATTTCAAAATTATTAGTTTGTTATTTGATATTCTAGAAAAATATTCATTCTGATTTTAAAAATTCGAACTATGTATATTCGAACGTATAATTTCAATTGATTTATTTGTTATTTAATCTATTATTTATGTTTAATTTATTTTATCTTTAATTTTATTTATCTAAAACCTCTATAATTTTCTTTTATACTTTTAGACACATTTTTAGAAGGGTTTGAAAATCTCTGGTAATTTCTGGAAAACCTTAAACTGTCATTTTTAATTTTTTTTTTCTTTGGCCTATAATTAAAGGGTTATTAAGGCTTACAATTAAATTGTAGCAACAAATACATTTTTCTAAAAATCATAGACAGTCTTTAGGGGCTTTTTTTTTTTTAATTTTTATAAAAATATATAATCAACAATGTTCAGCCTTAAATCCTATCAAAAATACTGCCAGGACCTTGTTGAAACCCCACAAATATTAGCATATAAATTTATATAAAAGCTCACCAAAAAAATAAAGATAATACAGATTCAGCGCTTGGCCCTTGGCCATAATTAATTCCCATGCAAATATCCAGCTAACACACACAAACACACGCATTGGTTTTTTGGTCAAAATGTAGTCATTGTCTGGCTAAATCTGATCTGGATGCTGGGATGCTAATATCCTGATGCGAATCCAAAAACCAAATTCTGCCAGGCGCGCGAAGCCAATGGAAATCGCATTAAAATTTCCCGCATAAATCGGGAAAAAGTGGCGAAAGTTTTGCGAAAAACAAAAGGAAACTTTTGCGCCTAGTCTGGGAGAGGGGTGGGGAGGGGTTAGGTACAAAAGGGGGGAGGGGGCAGCGGTGGTCAGGTGGGTGTGGCAATGGCAGTCATGTCAAACATGAAATTCAATTGTGCTGGAATTCGAGACGAGTAAAAAAAAGAAGTGGCCGCATATGCAGTAGAGGGTTAAGCGGAAGTCTCGCATTTGTGCAAAAGTTTCACGTTGACATTTCCATAATAATTTTCTTTTCATTCTCTCTCTTGGAAGGTTTTCCCTTTTCCTATTTTTTTTCCCTATATTTGTGATTTTTTTTGCCACTCTCTGTGATTTTCTTTTATTTTTTTTTGGGTTTTTTCCTTCGGCCGCAGAAAGTTTGCATTGCTTTTGACGCACGACTGAGTAACGGAAGTGGGCGGTGATGGTGGGCGGAAAGGGGGCGTGGAAAAGCCATACCCCCTAGCCGGTGCGAACCCCTTTGCTTTTGGCACCGACTGACCCCTTTTCCCACACACACACACACACACACAAAGAGCTTCAGCTTTCGGCTGTTGCTGCCTTTTTGCATATTGATGAGGCAGGCACTGGGAAATCTGTGCTGGATCTCCCATTTTTCCTCTCTTTCCCTCTCTCTTGTTCTCTGGAAAATGGAAAATCTGAAATCTAAAATCTAAGTTGCCCGCGGGTTAGCCTGGCAAAAAGGAGAAGGCGGCAAACGCGTGTCAAAATTGAATGACAAAACTCATGTGTGCGGCATTAGAGGCCGTTCGTGGGAGACACATGTGCTGTGCGTCGTGGCTAAGCCCACAAGCCAAAAATGCAAAGCAGCTCAAAAAGTATTTTGAAACTGTGTTTTCCTTTTTTTTTTTTTTTTTGTTTTTCCGGTACACAAAAATCCTCTCCAACCACGCCCACAGGCTACCATGTTTTCTTCCGAAGCAGCAGCAGAAACTTTATACATTTTTCATGGCCTGGCATAACAACACCAAGGGAGAAATCAAAAAAACAAAAGTTCACAATAAAGGGAAAGCGGAAAAAATAAA
Source organism: Drosophila birchii (assembly GCA_035046345.1). Taxonomy (NCBI): domain Eukaryota; kingdom Metazoa; phylum Arthropoda; class Insecta; order Diptera; family Drosophilidae; genus Drosophila; species Drosophila birchii. Next base: position 4,870,778 of record JAWNOA010000043.1, on the reverse strand, counting down.
AAATACAGAGAAATAGATATAAAATAATTTATCAGGGGTTCTACAGAAATCTCAAATATTTAAAATTTTGTAGAAATATTTTTGTGCTAAGACAAAATTCATTTAATTAAAATTTGGTATCTTAAAACAATTACTTAGCATTTTGGAACTTACTATTTTTTTAATAAAAAAGCGAAAATAATGTCAGCTAATTAAGCAATTTAAATAAAACCTTTTTATCGAAAATAAAACCAATAAAAGGACATTAAGACTCCTACTACCAATAAAGAAAGCCACCTCTCCAATCCTATTGTCATTTCCTTTTCCCCTTGGCATTCCTCCCTGTTTAAGCACCAATAATGTGCTTTTAATTTCAATTGAAATTAACTTCCAAGTTCGGTTTGATTGGCTATATAAAACGACTATATTGCCTATATGCTTTGTGCATCCAAAAAAAATAAGAGAAAAAAATATAGAGAAAAGGTAGGGGAAGTACCCCACATCCCTCAGCATCGTACTTAAAATGCTATTAACTCAAGCGAAGAGTAAAGAGAAGCAACAACAAAAAAAAAAGAAAATATTGAAACTTGTGCGGCTTTTGGGCTTTTCGGCTACGCTATTTCGGCCCATTTCACTCCAGAAACCACTCCCTCATTTTCCCGATTTCCCCACAATTCCCATTTTGGGTAATTCTATTTTTCCTGCGGAGGAGGCGGCAGCGGCGGCGTCTACTTAAAAATACATTTACACTTTAATGACGCCCGCGTCGGTCTCAAAAGCGCAAAAAGCCCAGAGAGAGCCAAAGCAAAAACAAATCAAAAAGAAATTAAATGACCTTTTCACATGCCAGACAATTCTTTAAACTCAACGGGTGGCCCCAGGGTCAGGCCCAGGTCCGGGTCCAAGTTTCCATGGGTTTTTCCTTTTGCCTAGGTTTGGGGGGGCTCTCTGCCAGGGGGTCGGGGTCAGGTTCGGGTCATTCAATGTGTTTGACTGTCGTCGTCCTGGTCGTCGTTGCCATCGCCGTTGTCCCCTACGTGACGAGTGCTGCCAATAACAAAAAAATATATAAAAGAAGAAAAGCAGCCACCCAGTGAGGAAAAGAAATCGGAAAAACCAAGGAATTCTGGCACAAGTCGAAGGCTCAGCACCCTGGCAGAGTTTTGGAAAAGTATTTAAAAGGGATTTCAATTAAATCATTTGGGAATGAAGGCTATAGAGAAAATAAAGGAGGTTTGATGGGTGCTAGGAATATTATAAAAATATTTTCTAATATTTAAATTAAATTATACAAATTATATAAAATATATTTAGGTATTTAAATATTTTTTTAAAAATAAATTTCTAACCAATTTGAATTAAGTTTCAAAACTTAATACCATCATTCAATTTCACAAATCAAAGCCCGATTGCCAAGCTCCATGATTTAATCAAAGGAAATATGCTTTAAATTGTTAGGGATTCGGTCAAAGTTTAAAATACCTCAGAAAAAGGGTATAAATACACAGAGAGAAAGGCAAGGGAGTAGTGAGAGAGAGGCAAGGCAGCATATCGCCGGCGACACAAATGTAATAAAAGGCGGCATCAAAAGGCCAAAAACACACAAAAGGCAATGCTGCCAATACAAATGCCAGGTCCCGTGTCCCGGCTAATGTTGAACCCATTTCAAAGTGTGTCCTTCCTGCCCAGCCCAGGTCCTTTTCCCGATCTGCCTTCCTGCCTTTGCCAGAGCCAGAGCAATCCTTGCTCCCATGTCGTCCGTCGTTGTGTTCGTAAAACTTTTGTTATTCTTGTGTGCATTTCAATTCGATTCTGTCTCTATCTCTCTTATGATTCTTTCTGTTTTTTTTCTGTATTTTTTGTTGTATATTTTATTGTTGTTTTTGTATCTCCTCCATCTTCTATCAAGGCAATCACAATTCATATTTAATGGCGAGTTCGATTCCAGCTGCCCTGCAGTGGCTTTGGCATTCAGCACGGGCCTTGACTTGCCCTGACTTTGGCTGGCTACTTGCATTTCAATTCATTCAATCTCTGTTGTCAGAGTGTGGCCAGGTCAAAGTAAAAGGATCGGTGATTTAAATAAACAGGGTTAATAAAGTGATAAATATCTGTATTTTGCATTTATAAAGAAGTTTGAACACTGGATTCACTTGCAAATCAATTTATTTAATTTATTGCAATTCATTAAATTTATAAATATAGTATAAAACTCCACTGTTCAGATATTTAAAAAAACCAAAACCCGTGCATCGACCCTTAACTTCGCTTTAAAATGGCTTACCGTGATGGAAAAATAATAACCCCAGCAGAAAACTACAAACAGAAAGTTTGCCCCAACACCAAAATAAATAAGCAAATATAAATCCCACAAGAACGCGGCCAAAAACATAATCTTCTTATGCTCATTGCTCAGCATTACACAAAATACAGTCACACTGGTAAATGGAAAAAGGCGGAAATAATACACAGAGAGATGGAGGTGGAAATGGAAATGGCGGCAATAGGAGCAGGAGCAGGACTAGCCATGCCGCCACCTCGGGGGGTGGAGAGGGGAATAGAAATGGAAAACTTATAAAATATCTGCGAGGAATACAAATTCAATTCATGAATAAATTTCATGTATAGCCCTTGGCTGCTTTCTATTTTATGTATTTTATGGCACATGCCGTTTCGTTGTTGGTGTTGAGGTTTGTTGCCGGAATGGAGGGGAGTAGAGCATCTCTTTCTGCATATCTGCCTGGCTTTAGGGAAAAGGACAGAAGGACAGTAGGATAGCAGGAGTAACAGCATCCAGTTGATGATTTACCAACCAACCAACCAACCAACACACACACACTCCAGATAATTACGCCGCGGTCTAGACTTTAAACCCAGGGTTAGATTCGGTTCGGTTCGGTTTGGTTTGGTTTTCCCTTAGCCAGGAAAAGTTGCCAACTGGCAACGGAAAATCGTTGCCTGCCAACATAATCACAAGTTAATCCTCCGTGTAACTTTACCACCAGCAGTGGGCAGTGGCAACTGGGAAAGCGGTGGCTCTGTTCGAATGTAGATAAGCGGCCCTAAGCCAAAGATACAACTTTCAGATACTTGCCAAACTGAAATGTTGCGATGGCTTTGCACTCCTCACAAAAACAGAAGCAGCAGCAGCAGCGAAACAGCTTAAAAATGTTTCATTTTTATCGCAGCCAGTCAGCGCAGAGAGAGAGAGTTGGAGGTGGAAATTCCTCCGAAATAATGCCAAAAGGAAGTCTCTGGCGTTAGGGTTTCACTTCTCGCCAGCCAGGATATCTTCATCCAACTTTGATGTTTGACTTAACACACACACACACACACATGGCTCAAGGACTGAAGCAGCCAACTTAAAACTTTGTATTTATGTTCGAAGAATCCAGGAATTATGCAGCAATGGGAGTTTCCAGCAAAATTTATGCGCTAAGCTTGCAACTCCTTAGTTTTCTGGGTAATTTGAATTTAGTTATATGATTTTTTTTAATAAAAATAATTTAGAGATGCCAGAAATTGCTTGAATTAATTTTAAATTAGATTTGTTTTAGATTTAAGTTTAAGGTTAGCTTTTAAGCAAATTTATTTAAATAATTTTAAGTGCTTAAAACCTTAAAAATAATTTTAAGCTGCCCATCGAGTTCTTCTTTCATAAATAAACCTTAAAATAAAATCCAAATAAATGTATAAACATTTTTTTTTAATATTTTCAAGCCTCTAATTATTAACTTTTCAAAAAAAAACCCATTTGATTGACTTTTTTTCTTTTGTGACAAAAACTGAACACTTTTCGCCGTGGGCTGTGGTACATTTAAAAGGACACCCTGCCTTGGTCAACAGCAGGACATTGTTTGCGGCCTTTAACAAAGTTATTTACAGCTACCGGCTCCCAGTTGGAAGTAAAAGTACACACACATACACCAAGAAAAAAAAAAGAAAGGACGAACGAATGCAAAGGAAAAACAAAGAGCGGAAACCAATTCGACGAAAGGTGAAAGGTGTTCGTCTGTTGATTCCCACCTGCCATTCCTTTTTGAGGGGGGTCGTCCTGGACCATTTCTCTCCCTTCAGTGCTTGGATCCTTTCAGCGCCTTTTAGCTCCTTTTTGACTGTGGCAAGAGTTACGCAAATTGCTGAGCTGGCAAAGGCTGTAAAATTTTATTGAGCATACAGAGGCGACGAGCCACGACAAATATGCGGTCGACGCGGGGTAGCAGCAGCAGCAGCAGTAGCAGCCGCCCTTCGACTGGCAGGCCGCATTACGGCCTTAATTTCCAAAAAGAAGCTTTGATTTAAAGGGACGAACGAACACGACACGACACGGCCGAAAGGGCGATGAATTTATTGTCAAGTATAAAATGTTATGGCCATCAAGGTAAGGGCAGGATGATGGCGAGGCACCTGTCACGGTTACAAGGACTAAAACAGTTATTTGCACTTGCCTCAGTTACGTGCCGAATCAATCGGGCGACGGCTGCTGTCGACGATTGTCAAAGGGGTGGGTAAATATTATAGTGAAAAGGGGGGGCGATTGTAACACGAGGGGGGTCTTCTGTGAAACATAGCTGGCAAAGGGACATAAATCATTTAAGACGCCCCCAGTATGTACAACACAGCCAGGACCTTTCTATACAAGGTAAAAGTAAAAAACGGGTATTTGAATTCGTAAATATATAAACTATAAAATATATTAAATAATATATAACTTTACTATAAATTCTATAAATGCTACATCAGCATAAAAACTAGAATATTGATGGGAAATAAATGTTTTTACTAAAAAGCTTATTGTTCCATGTAAAGGTTATATTAATACAAGTTCGATTAATATATTAAAGACATAAATATAATTTCTTATTAAATAGGAAATATACAAAAAACGTTGAATATTTTCTTTTAGCGATAAAATTAAGATAATATAAAGTAAGCTCAGAAAAAAGGGCCTTAAAAATGTATACAGGTAATCCGCTTCTTTTTTAGGCCTTGGGGCCAACTTATAATATCCCCAAAGGGGGGGGGTGACTTTCCCCAGTGCCCATAAAATGCTCGTAAATTCTGTGGGCGGTTTTGCTGGGGGACTCACACCTGCCTCGCATGCCAAATGAAGTAAGAGATCCTGGCACCACCACACCGATGATGCATATTTGATGCTTGTTTTACATATGCCAACAATCCAGGGACGACGACACATGCTCCACAACACAACACCACGCACGCACACACACACTGCCAAAATTTGTCACTGACAATTTTCATTAATTTAAAAAGCCAAATAAATTGTGAGGCTTCAACCGCAACAAGAGCAAACATCTAGGCCAACAAAGCGGAAACAAGCAACTGACGCATATCATTAAAGAGTAGTTACCGGGGCTGATTTTTGGGATGGGGAGTGTAGGGTGTGCGTAGGGTGTGTAGGGTGTGTGTGGTTGGTGTCTGCATGTGTGCCTTATGTAAGACGCTCTTAAATGGATCGCTTGTTTGCCAGGCACAAACACACTCAAATATACACCCAACCACGATTTCAGGTAAGACGACATACACAACCCACACAAAATCAGGAACAACAAGGAGTTTAAAGCCATCTTCATGAGGTAAATGCCAAAAAAGAAGGCTCTTAGACTTGAAAGAAAGTAATTTATACATTTTCAACGCCAGAAACTACAAGAAACTTTATAGGAAACCTTAAGAAATTTAGAAAAATCATGTAACAACATTTTTGAAATAACTATAGCTTTATACATTGCCAACTAATGAATTATTAAAACCTCCTAACAAAGTAATAAACGTTTTAACTCTATGAAAATTTCCAAAAATTAAAGCCATAATTCTATTGAATTAAATCAGATAAACCTCAAACAACAAAGCACACAAAAAGGGTGTTATGCGCAATTATTAACCGAATAACCGAAATATTTTGCAAAATGCCATTTGATATGCTTCAGCGCGTTTTCTGTGTGAACCAAAAATGTTGTTATTCCTGGAATTTATTTCTTTTTTTTTTTTGTTATTTTCTGAATGATATTTCGCAGTGAGTTTTTCCAGTGGTTAACGGTTGAATTTTCTGAAGGGAGGGTGGGTCAACGAACCAATGCAATGGAAACTCATAAAGCGGCAACTTTGTTGCGATTTTCCATCGGGTTGGATGGATGGATATATATGATGCTACCGTAGCTACCAGCTTCCGATGTCTGCGCCTTCGCACTTTGGATGACACCGGCAACAACCAGAAAACCAGCACCCACTCAGGCTGCCAGGAGAAAACACTTCCTGTCAACACACACACACACACACGCTAGAGTCGGGATAAAAAATGGAGAAATAAAAAGAGGAATACACCCACCTATGTACACCTACACTGGATCCTTTCGCCGGCAGTCATGCTAATAATTTGATGGCACAAGCGAGCGAACAGCGACAACGTCAGGTGTAAAATATTGTTAAGCGCAAACACACACGGCCACTGGCACACACCTACACGGCTCATGACGAAGCCACCCACTGACACCCACAAATGCACGGATAAAAAATAATTCCGTAATATTTTTAAACAAATTTGAGTACTAACAAAAAAAGCTATATTTATGGGAAACCATTGAGTTTGAAGAATGCAAATTCGTATATTTCATTAAAAGTATTGTAAAAATATAACTAAAAATATATGAAATCCTTTTTTTATAGTAAAATATGCAGTATAAATCTGTGTTTTTACGATATAAAATTTTATAGCACCGTTTTGGGCACTGCTTAAGGGGATTTTAAAATTCGAGTGATTGCTGAACCTCCTGTGATTATATTAAATAATAATATAAATTAAAATCTAAACAATTAATATGTATTTTGTGTATAAAGAATGTGTGATTCAATATTAAAAACACTAATACATAAAGATCATTATTGATTAAAAACTACTTAAGGTACAGCAGTATTCATTGTTGTTCTTAAATACCTTTTAAAATGTGTCTTAAAGTATAGCAATGTAATTTTTATTTACGTTTTTTATATATGTATATATATTTATTGTGTGGAAAACTATACTTAAAATAAATTTTAATAATTGACCTTTTTACTTGTTTAAAAAAAAACTCAACAATTTCTTTCTATAAATTCTGCATATGTTCCTCTAAATTCTCTATAAATTTTCTAATAGCACACATTTTCTCTCGATATATACACACAAATTCATATGCAAATCGGAGAAGAGGCAAAAAAAAAATAAGAAAAACCAGAAGCTCTGCTCAGAGTGGGGTAAAAAAAGGGGCAAAACACAAGCTGGCTGTGCGAGTTGAAAGGCATTTCATGTTGATGTTGCGTTTTCATTACGCGCAATTTCGACAGCCACGCCCCTTCGTTGTTAATTTCCTTTGATGCCGCAGCGCGAATTGAATTAAATTCTATTAAAAAGTCACCAAAAACATACATGTATGTATATACATATATAAAAGAAATATATACAATACAAATATGTGCGTTGTTTGTAGATTTTTGGGCTGTTACCTTGACAATTGTTTGTTTTCTGTTAAAAATATAAAATACAAAAAAAAAAGGAATTGAAAAACTCACCTGCAAATTGGGCGGACAATGATCCAGCAGCTCCAGCATATGTTTGATATTCTGCGCATCCTGTATCACAAAATTCAATTCCATATCGAATTCACCACCGACCAGCTGAAAAAGGCGAAATAAATAAGATTTATATATAGAAATATGCATGAATGAATGAATGAATTAAATGTGCAGGCTGCAGGATTTTTGTGTAAACAATAAGGGAGAGCGCGTTCAGAGCTGTTGAAAAATGTTCACAATTAGTGGAAATCATTTCTGTCTTTATTTTTTTATAAATACCCAGATATATATGCATATATATATGCGGCATTTTTGGGGTTAAATTTGTATGTGGATAATCTGTGGGGAAAATATGCAAAAAGTTGACGGCGAACATTTTGCACAGCAGCAGATTTGTAATTGCTAAAGTTTGAATTGGAAATAATGGATGAGTATATGCGAGTGTGTGCGATATATATAGTATATCCTTTTTTTCAGTGGGTACACGGCAGGAAAATGAGAAATGGGAAATGACTGACAAAAGTTTGAGTGGAAAACCATGAGAGAGAGAGACACACACAGAGACGGCTTAAATCCATGGATTGGGATAAAGTCAATGTTTAAATGGAATCTAGACCACAAAAAGTTACAAAACTTTATCGGCTTGTTTTGATTGATCAACTGCAGCTGTGTTTCAACTTTTTAATAGAAACTTTTCCCTAAAAAAAATTCTAAAAAAATGTGCATTACCAAAGTTGAGTTGAAACTGTAAAGTCAATTGTAATGTAATTACAATGGGGTTCAGGGGAACTCAATAAATGAATACATTGGGTTTTGAAATATTTACAGGCTCATTCATTAAAGATATAACTTTTTGGCTTCAGAATATTTAGAAAAATAATTTTAAAATATTTCAGTGGGTGATTTAGAGAATTAAATCAGGTTTAAAAGTCTTAAGAATATTTTTAATGACAGTTCCAAGTTCCGGTTATTAAATTAATTACAATATTTACATATTTTCAATAAAGGCAAAAGAAAAGCCATCCATCTATAACACATTTTCATCATTTCAGGAAAAGTTTAATTTAAACTAGAAAATAGACCTCTCACAGATTTTTTCTGGTAACTAATTCTATTTGATGGATGATGATCTGTCTTTAAATGCTATACCCTCGTCCCCGTATCTATTCCGCATTTTCCTATCTTCCAAGGAGAGTTTCCTTTGGCAAAAGGAATTATCATTTAGCAAACCATTTGCTGCTGTTTTTTTCATCAGAGAATCCCCTGTCTCCTTGGTAATCCCAATCGCCACCCCATTTCTATATATTTATATATATATATATATATTTTTAGGTCGCCTTTAGTTTCCGTGGGCTTAGGGCTAAGTACAGTCGAGTGTGTTAACTGCTTGAGCGTGTCCTAGACACATCCTTTTGCCATCGAGGAGCAATCAGAGCGTCCTTTCAGCAGTAGCTTCACCACCAACAACAACAACAATAACAATCGCTGCTGGGTTGGGGAAGATGTGAAAAACTGGTTGTTTTCCAAGGGGAAAAACCCTCCAGTCACGTCACAAAGCGGCGGCGTTGTCGGCGGCGGTGGCAAAAAAGGTTCTAACTTAATTATGCCAGGCGCCAAACGAAATCCACTTGCTCCAACCAGTGACAATTTGAGGACCACGCCCACTTCCTTTGCGCCTTTTTCGAAGCTGTCAATAAATGTTTATGGTATATATAGATATATATATATATATATATAAATCTTTTTGTTGTCCAAAAATGGTTTTTCTTAGGGTAAGCTTAAATAATGAAAGTGTATCATGAACCCAGAATCTATTTAATTATTTAACAATTTTACTTTTACAAGAAAACAATATTTTATTTATATACAAATAATATATTAACAATTTTTTTCTACATAACTGAAGAGATTTTATTAAATTCCATAAGAAACTAATAGATATTAACGAGTAAATACTCACGAAAATAAGATTTGATAAGTACCATAAATTCTAGAATTTGTTTATTGATTTACTTAATTTCCTAAATTTAATAAATATTTTTTTGTTTCACCACAAACAAACCCAAACAATTCCTCTAATTTCTAAGAAAGCCTTTTTATGTATGCTACATTTTTTTTAAACCTAAGCTTGGGGTATCCAAAATTCGTGTTATTTTCTTGCCTATTATTATCAGTGCTTCTTGCGCGCTTTAATAAAATCAGAAAAAAATAAATTCAATAAATTGATTAGAGCCAAAAGGAGGCAGGATAAGAGGAGAGTTGAGCTGAGAAAGAGAGGCGATTTCCCGCTATCTTACAAGTGTTACAAGTGTCCTTTGCGCTTACACATACACACACACAGAAACACAGAGAAAGCGATATAAATCCCCAACTGTATTTATGTCTGTTTTTGTTTGTTTTCCTCGCCTTTTTCCCCCCAGATTTTCTCTCGTTTCTGGTTTTTGTTGTATTTTTTTTTGTGGGAGTTTGGCGGCCGCCAAACTGGCGCCTGACCATCAATGGACCAACCACACCCACCATTTTCGCATTTTTTTATATATATAAATAAATTTTCCTTTTTTCCTACTACTTTTGTGGCAAGTGCACTCGAAAAGCCGCTTTATAATTATGCGAAAAACGCGATTTTAGAGCCGGTCTGGTCTGTGAGAGGAAGGCCTTAGTCTTGATCCTTTTCTGCGGCGAGTTCACAGTTCCCTGGGCGAATGCGATTTGCCTTATCACCTGGCAACAACAAAGGCAAACCGAAGGGAGAAAATCAGGCAACAATATGGGCAGCAGCAAGCAAATCTGTTGTGATGCCGAACATAAAGCGAAATCAAAGCCGGAGACTTCTCACCCTTGGATTTATGCTTCAGACCTTCCATCCTTCCATCCGGCAGCCTCCATCCGCCATTCTCGTGGCAATGAAAACAAACACAGTGGAGGAGCAGCAGCCTTAAGCCCGTTGGATTAGGTAGCAATTTATAATGCCCCTTTAAGTCGGCCAGCAGTTTCCCAAGAAGAAGAAGTAACTTTGGAAAAACAAGGCAAGCCAAGTCTTACAATTATCTTCTTGGAAGGATTTTCCTCATTTCAGGGAATAAATATATATACAAGAGTGGGTTTTTGGACTTGAACTTGATTTTCATTTAAATACATTTTTATCATGAGGCTTAATTTTCTTAATTTAATCAATTTTGTACTGTAAAAAAAATAAAAAACAATCAGTTATAAATTTATTTTAATTATTTAACAAAACCGAAGTCCTCATGATTCAGAGCTAAATAATGTTGCGATCATTAGTTTGCCTTGGCAATAATTTAAAACCTTTTTAGACGATTTAAAAATATATAAATAACTGATATATCATTTAGATATTTAATATATTTAGAAAAAACTTTAGCATTTTTAAAACAAATGAATTTAAAGCCAAAACACACAACCATTAATTTTATTAAGTATTTATTCAACTATAATTGAAACCGCTGGCGCTCGACAAGCTCGAGTGGAGAAGAAAGTCCATCTATTTTTAAGAAGAAAATGAAAAGGACGTTAAGAACAGGAGCAGACGGAGGGGGAGGGGTGTGGGTGGTGGTTGGAAAAACGCTCATTCATATTTAAATTAAACTTTGCGGAAAGTTTTTCGAGTTTCGCCGCCTCCTTCTCATCTTCAACGTACCCACCGACCCCCACAATTAACGCGCAGCCTCCCCACACAATTTTCAGCCTGTTCCGCCGCCGCGTGTCTTAGTACAAGCATTTTAAACGCCGCTTAATTATATTCGTCGCTTGTTCTTTGCATCCCTTAATTTTCAACAGCACCCCGTCACCGCCACTCCCTTGATATTCCTTGGCATTTTCCCGGCATCTCCCCAAGGAGCTTCGCACTTTTTTCTAGCACATTTAGTCAATTTTAAGTTCATTTAGTAAGAAAAAACAAAAAAAAAAAACAGAAAAGTTTTTCTTTTCTTTCGTTTTTCTTTCATTTTTTTCTTTTTTTCTACATTTCATTTGTGCGGCGGAAAAGCTGTGGAAACTCTGGCATTGACGTGTCGCTCGCTTGTCACCTTGTTATCCCCACCCACACCTTTGCACACCTTGTCGCTTATTTAAAGTAAATTGAATTTCTATTTTATTTAAAATGCGCATTGAGACGCACTAAAAGTTCCTCAAGTGGCAGCGGCATTTCCCAGGAGCAAGGAAAATTGAGTGGGAGAGTGAGAGGCAGTGGGAGTGGAAGTGGAAAATGGGGAAAAACAAAAATGGTAGGTGGGAGGGGGCTTGGTGTAAAGGTGTAAAAATTACAATTTTACACTGGCAATGAGACCGAAATTCTTTCTTTCTTTTACTTTTAGCGAGTTTGCTTTATCACTTTTGTAATTCAATTTGATTTTGACAGCGACAGGGCCAAGCAAGAGAGATATATACATATATATAGTTAAACTGTAATTGAGGAAGAATTAACTTTTTGAATAAATAAAAAAAAGAGAGAGATAGATTAAGAGGGAACTTTAGAATTTGAAATTGTATATCTCCTTAAATCAATTTAAATTAAATTAAAACTAAGATTATCTACAAAATAAAATATATAAAAATATTAAATACACTAATCCTAATTTTGTAATATCAAAATAAACCTCAATTTATTTTTCGCTTATGTCTTGAATTAATTCCAGCTCTATAGTCCTTTTTTTTCGACCACATTTTCCGCCTTTTCTGCCATTGGCAATCCCCCAAGAATCCCGATTACGCCTATGCAGATATTCACAGCAATTGAGTCTCAGGTCTCTGGGAAAATCGGCCTTTTCCCATACACATTTTCCTGTTCCTGCTAGGGAAATGCGTTCCTTTTTTGTTCTCTGTTCGGTTTTGACTATTCTCGCCAGACTTCCCCACACTCCCCTCCTTATTTCAGAGACAAGGCCTTCATCACCATTTGGGGAGTACGCAGCAGAAAAAAAAAATGAAAGAAAGCAAGATGAAAACACGGAAAAGCAAAGAAAGGCAAAAACCTTTCACACAATGCCCCCCTCAGCTTTGTGTGCCAAATTTTTCGACTTCTCCCCGCCTCCTTCGTTTTTTTTCCTTGCGCTTCGTGTGTCATTAGGGAATATTCGCAGTTTTCTCGTGGTTAAGCTTTTAAAACAGTTTTGAAAAGTACACAGGCTCTCACTGGGGTTTTCCCCTGCCCCAACCTTTCATATTTGTACGTAAAAATTGTTGCCACAGTTTCGGCTTTTTTTTTCGAAACGTTACTTTTAAGTTTCGGTTTTGGTTTTGGGTTTCCTTTCGCCTCTTTTGTGTTCCTTACTCAATTTCTGTTTTACTTTTGGCCCAACGAAGGAGCGAAAAAAAATCAAACAAAAAAATTGCTCGTTGGGGAAATTTTCCTGCTCAAGTTTTTATTGTTTTCTCGGGTTTTTTTTTTTTTTTGGGTATGGTTATATTTCCTTTGGCTTTCCGTGGCACCTCCTTGAGGGTTTTCCCAAAAGCAACTTGGTAGATTACTTTTGATTGTTCTATTTGAATATTTTACAGCTGGCATTGCGGCAACTCCGCTCCGGCTGATGGCCTCATTAGTTGTGACTCCATTGGGGTCTGGATATACCCTGTTTTTATATATATTTGTATATATATATATCATTTTTTCTTGTAGCCCACTGGAAGGTGGGGGAATTATTGATGGTTGGGATGGAACTCCTGGCCCAAATCCAAAACTCCCACATCATTTATCATCACGAACAATTGCCCTTGGCTTAAACATTCCTCCCATAATTATTACTTTTCCACCTCCTATTTCCCATGCATTGATAAAGGTTTTTCATACACACACACACACATCCGCCTAACTGACATACATCAATCAGATTCCCGGAAAAGGCCGAATTGAGGAAATGGCAGGGAAAAACAATAAACAAAGATATATAAGCAGATATATCCCAGAGGGAAGAGAGAGAGAGAGAGAGAGAGAGATTGGGATCATATTTATGCAAAAATAAAGTTTTCAGGAATTTATGAAAAAAATTCTTAGTGAAATTATTAAAAACTTTAATTTCTCTGGTGAATGCTGCATTTAATTTAAAAATGCTCATTCCTAAAAATTTTAATTTTTGTTTAATTTGTTTATTTATTTATTGTTAAAATCATTGATAAATTTTATAAGTTTTTATGGAATTTATTTAAAAAGTTTATTGGTGACTGCAGTAATATTTTTATATTTCTGTCAACATAAGCAGTTCATTGATGGATTTTAGACAATTTTTTAGTGAATTTATAAAGAAGTTCCATTGGTGACGTGAATGTATACTTGTTGAATTTGATTTTGCTAAATTAAATAATTTAAAATTGTATTGCAAAAATAATAAGTTAGTTGGTGAGTTTCTTATTAAGTTGATTCTTAAATTTATTTTTTTTTTTTATTATTGGTAAAAACATTAATATAAGCTAAACATTTATATAAGCTATAATTGATAACAACAAATATATTGCTGAAATAATTCAAAAATTAATTAGGGAGTTTATTAAAAAATATCATCTGTGAATTTAGTTTTATTTTTCAACTTTATTTAATATTATAATCCAGAATTAATCAGAAATGTGTGCTCAATTAAAAATATCTGTCCAGCCTAGGCATTATTTTTTCCCCCTGTAAAACCGCTTCCGACGTTCCCTTTTTTTTTGGCATTCAACATTTTGGTTTTCTTTTTTTTTTTTTGTTCTCTCGTTGGCTTTAATCTGTTTTATCTGGTACAGCTTCTCTTCTCGACTTCGCCTTATCAATATGCAAAAGTTCGTTTCGGCAAGAGGCAAAGGAAGAAATGAGGGGGAGGTGGGCATGGGCGTGGCATGTTCCAAACTTTTGGCTAGGCAGCAGCTGATTGAGTGTATAGTCCAGTGGACAGGAGGGCAGAGCAGGAGGCAGATCCTGCACTGGAAATTGTTAAGCATAGACATTAAAATAAATTTATGCTATAAAAATACACACACACCAGGGGGGTGTTTGTTGGTGGATTTCGGGAGCTTGACTGAGCAGGGAAAGCGCTGAAAATTGTTTATCGCCATGAAAAGTTTTCAGTTTTGGCCCTGTTGGTTGTTCTTGTTGTTTGTTTGTTTGTTTGTTTGCTATTTTCCATTGCATACTTGGGCGCGCACGTGTGTTGTATCTGTGTGAGTTTTCAGTTAATCGAAAAAGTTAATCATCGAAGTTTTGCGCCACCAGAGAGAAGCTGCTTGATCATTGCAAAATTTATTTCTCAAATCCAAATCCAAAGCACTGAATTTAATTCAAAAAATATAGGTTTTTATCATTTGTATGGAAATTTATGCTGATAGCCAAGTGACAACAAGCTGGTGAAGAGGGTTGCATTTAAAAATCAAATTTTTTTTTGTTTTTGATGAATTAATTACTTTTAGTAATATTATGGGTGTATTTGTTAGTGAAATTGATTGTAAATTTATGGGTCAATTTGATTGCAGACTTTAAAGGTGAATTAATTATTAAATTTATGGTGTAATTTTTCGTTTAATTCTTAAATGAATTTATAGTTGAAATTATGGTAGAGTTTATGGTTGAATTTATGGTTGAATTTATGGTTAAATTTATGGTTGAATTTTTGATAGAATTTATGGTTTAATTTGGGATTATTGTTATAATTATAATTGTAATATTTTTGTTGAACTTGCAGTTGAATTAATGAGAGGCTAAGTTGAAGTTGGAAATTTGGCTTATTTTCCTAATTATTCTTAAATTTATATTATTAAAGAGAATAGCAGTTTTATACTCTTTGAAAGTGTCTTTGTGGTATTTGAATTGTTTCTTTTTATTTTGTAAATCTTTGATTTGATTTTATTTTCCCATCGAAGCAAACTCTCCTTTACTGTCTTGCGCCATTCATTCCTATCCTCAGACATTCACATTCTAGTCAGGCGCTCCCTTAACATATATCATTCCACAACATTTTCGCTCCGACAGTCTACGAACTTAAAATTTAACAAACAAATAAAATAATAATACACTTAATATAGCAACAAATATGGCTACAGATCGCGATCGCCTTAACCAGATGCGGTCCATAAATCGCGACCAAGAGCAGGGACTACAGCAAATTCTAGAGCCTTCAATATCGGATCAGCTGCCACCAGACCAAGGTGGCAACCAGGCACATCAGAAGATCCGCCGAAAGACGATCTATACCCGAACAGACCTAGTAGGTCGAAGCATGCCCGAATGTGAGTTATCCTCGTCCTGATTTCGGAAAATCTTATTTTTAATTCCTTCTTTTCTCCAGCTGAAGACAAAACTGTTCCTTTGGAGGCACTACAATCACCTTTGAAAAATGAAGCCACAATGCCGCCTCGAATGAATATTAACCTCAAGGTGAAACCGCTTAGGATCAAGAAGACGCAAAGTCTCCCGAACACGGTACATGCCGATAGTCTCTTATCCAGGGAGATACCTGAACTGGATTTGAAAAAAGGGCGGGAACTATTCCCCAAACTGCAGAATCGCATAGATGTCAAACTCCCTGGTTCTGGCGGCCGAAGCAGCAGCTCCGAGGTGGAGCCCATCTGGCAGCCCACAGGGTCGCTGGCTTCAAGCAATCCGGAGAAGGAGGTCAAGGTGCTGGTCTCCGCCCGTCGGCTGCGTTACAGTTCCGAGAATTTGACACTAAATGGATTCGGAGAAGGTGACGGCGTCGGCTTTGGCAAGGAGGGAGTGGATCTTATGTCAATTTCCGAAATGGAACTCAACCCGATCCAGCAGGATCAGAAGGACCTGAAGGAATGCAGCCAGGAGGGATTGCAGTCTCAGAAAAGCGATAAGTAGCAGAGCTGAAGGAGCAGCGTCATAGGAAATAGAAGACGAAGTGATTTTATTGGTTAAAATATTATTAAAATTTTTGGTAACAATTTATTAAAATAAATTCAACAAGATTTAATGTATTTACTTATAATATTTTATTTTTTACTTTTAATTTAAAGGTAGCTCTTTAATGCCAATGATTATTGACTCTAATTATACAAGCTTTTTTTGTATTTGCAAAAAAGTAATCAGCAAAAAATCGACAATTCCAAAAACGTTTTTCTTTTGCTTCAACAAAAAAAAGAAATAAATAAATAAAAAAAAGAAATAAAATTAGACATCAAATGAAAGGCAAACGTATATCTTCCAAATGAGATACTGGGACTCTTCTCCCTGGCCTGGCAATTCCTGTGTACACTTCCTTTTCATCATCTGAATATCCTTTTGGCCTTCCTTTGCCAGCCCGAGACTTTGATTTGCCTTTGCGTTCGAGACTTAAAATTATTACCTTCTCACTTGATTGGCCCCCCCTCAGTCCCTCAGATCCTGGCCGGAATCTAAGCCGCAAGGAGAGCCCAGCACAGGAAGCCACCACCACCCCCCAAACCTCCTTAGCATTGGCCACAATGAGCTTCCTTTTAGCGGAAGTTTTGGCTGGCAAACATTTTGTAGAGACGAGAAATTGCATTGCATATTATTTGCTGATTGATTGAGTGATTGATTACTGGAGAGGCACCTTCCATCCAGAATTCCTTCTGTATGAAAAACCACCCCCAGTGGAAGGAAGATATTGCCTTTGCTGGTGGCATAGTCATCACGTAGATATATTTTATAGGCTGCTTCCATTGAAAGCTTTACAAATTGTCATTTGAGCTGGGGAAAAGCGAGCATCGAGCAACGTTGAGATATTAAGTGCCAAATGACAGTCCTCTCCTTGTCCTTTGACATTGACTTGACTGCCATCCCCAGTCGAAGGAGCCACCACCACCACCACCACCACCGAGGCGGCCATTAGTTTGTCATTGTCTGCGACATCCTCGACTTTGAACGTCAATAATTGAGCGTAAAATATGATTTAAAAAAATATAAAAAAAATGGCAGCTAAAATTGGAAAGCTTTGAGGGGGAAGGCAGGGTGCCAGCCATGCTTTTTCCGCTAGAATTGTGTGTGCCATGAGCACCTGCACTTGTCTTGATTGCTGTCTAGTCTGACTTCTGGATAATAACGAAAAATTCCACTTATATATATATCTTCTTTCTTTTTACTTTGCTCATTTCTTGCTTCAATTTTTTCGGAGGAAAAGTGCGGTGGATAAGTACTGCTTGACTGCGCTTTTCAATCTGCACAAAGAGCCCAGAGAGGGCGGGAAAACCCCCCCCACACACACACACATCGCATAGGAAAAAGACAACAAAATGAAAAATTAAGAAATCTCTTTTCCTAGCAGAGCGAAAAATAATAAAAGTAATGGAGAAGAGGGAAGGATTTTCACTCACATCTTTTCCTTATTTTTCTCAGCAAGAATGCATTTGTTGTTGCCAACGTTTTCAACCGCAATTCATCAAGAACTTTGGCCAAGACAGCCGGAATTGGAATCGAAATCGAAATAGGAATCGAAATCTGGCTTGGAAAAGGGACTTGAATAAGAACAAATTAGATGACAGGATATTTATCTGGCAAGCGGCCATAGAGGTTTTTATTGATGGGCGTTTCTTGACGTAGTTTTCGGGGGATTTTGTTGCAATCAAGACAAAGTTGGCTTCTGCAGTTCAATTTGGGCAAGAAAGGGGTTTTCTTTTTCCAAGTTTTTAAATTGGAAATAAAAAAATTTTAAATATGCGTTAATAAAAAGAATAAATACGATTTTTTTAAAGCAATTTAAAAATTTTAAGCCTGTCATAATATAAATAACTATATAAGAAATAAATAAATTATAGGTAATTCTTCATACTTGATATTTAAGGGATTAAGAACAACTGTTTTTGAAGTATTCCTAAATAATAAATAAAAACCAATTCAAAAACTACAAAATATAATAGGTAAATAACTCATAAAATACCTTACAGGGCTTTTGAATATTTTTTAATATAATTTTTTAAACAACTCCTTGGCTCTCCTCAAAAAAATACCTTAAAATATTGCTTTTGAGGGACAAAAAAAAAACTGATTTCTTAAGTATTCTTGAATAGTTCATAATAAATTAATAAGGAATATATAAAATACAATAAGTAAACAAAATAAAAATGCCAAACTGTAACTCAAAACATTTTTTATATATTTTTGAAAACAACTCCTTGGCTCTTTGACAAAAATACCTTTAAATTTTTAAGCCTAAGTGGGACAATAAATATCTTTGTTTTTAAGTGCTACCATTCCTGTCATTTTCCAAAAAATAAGAAAACTCCTTGCCCATTTTCACGCCCACCTTTTTCTGCCTTTTATTTTTCCCCCAGAATGCACTCACATTTTGCAGTGTTACCCAAAAAAAAAGAACACACAAACAAGGGAAAACGGCAGGCAGAAGGAAGCACTTTGCAACTTCCTTGCTGCAAGTGGAGTGGCGAGGCTGCCACAAACACTCACACACACAGGTAAAAGACAAAAGAAATGGCATGTTTACAAAAATAATACAACAAAATCATAAAAAAACGGAGAGAAACAGAAAATGCAGGCTGCCTGCCTTAAAGTCATATCTCCAATGCTGGAAAAGGCAATGGCCTCCGCCCTTTTTGCGAAATTAGACAAAATTAGCAGGGAAAATTCAAAAGGGGGAAAGGGAGCAGAGGATGAAGCTGAAAAGCGGAAGCTTAGCCAAAAAGAAAACAAGAGGGGGGAAGGAAGGGAAGAAGGGAAAAAGGCAGTGGGAAAGACGAGACAAACTCTTGAAAGCCAAAAAGCCGCAGCAGGAAAGTGTGTGTGTTGGGAAAATGGTGGCCACTTTGCTTAATTAAACGCGCCAGTTTCGTTGTGACTAGAGATTGAAAACTGTGCCAAGTGGCTCCAGCCGACACTTCAACTCACCACCATCATGATGCACACACACACACTCGCTCCTAGAAATTTTTAATTTAAATAATTAAAGGAAAGGTGCCAAGAAATGGGAGCTGCAACTTGAGTTTATCAGCCAAAAGGAAACACGGAAGCTGGAGTATAGAAAAAAAAAATATATATATAAATAGGAAGGCAGCATAACAACAAAAAAAAAAGTTCAGAAAATGCCACCCCTCAGTGCCATTAGCATTTGGCATCAGTACTTTTCATTTTAGCACCTTTCAGCAATAAAATTTTCTGCACAACTCGACAATTTTATGCTCACAGACAAAAGGTAACAAAAGAAGGCCAAGAGGAGTCTAGAAAGATACCAAAAACTTACGCAGAGAATATAGATTAGATATGTATTCCTAAGAGAAACTATAGATTTTCAATGCCATTTATTAAAAATAAAAGAATTAATGAGACTTAAGATTATTAGAACCGACTTCAAGGACCAAACTCCTTTAATGGGGAGTTTCCCAATAGACCTGATATTTCTCTATCTATTTTCTCTATTTCCGATTTATAAAACACCAAATTTTCTCAGTGCACAGTAGGTAAAATCTACACCCTTACTTAGAGCCAGCGACTATTCGTAGTTAAAAGATCTACACGGTCCGATAGGCGCAGACTTTTTAATGAAAAGGCAAAGGAAAATATCCTTAGCTCACCTCCGACCCAAAAAAAAAAAAAAAACAAAAAAGTAAGAAAACGCACATAGAAAGCTGGAGAAGACTTGAACAAAAGTTGCAAGTGAACGAGACTGCGATGTGTTGCCTCAGATAAGGACACATCCCTTTAGACCCACACACACTGGCACACTGAAGCTAGGCGGATGAGATGGTGTTGCCCTGATAAGGTCCGATTTTTCCATTGGTCTGAGAAAAAGGGGGAAATTTCTACTCTTACTCCATAGGAGGCTCAGGCTTATTACCACTTTATTCTTTTTGTTTGTCAGGTCGCTGACAATTATCTACTAAAGTCATCGAGAAGGATTTTCAATAAAAACAAAAGTGAGGAAAAAATATATTTTAAAAGAATTTTCATAAAATTTTAGACGAGTTTCTGGGGTATTTCTTAGCTGATAAATAAATAAAATTCCAGTTTTTATAGGAAGAAAAAATAAGGAAAAATAGGTTTTCTGATACCATTTATAAGTTATATAATGAAATGATTATAAAATAAAGCTAACATTAAAAAATTCTCATGAAAAGTATTTAAAGCCAAGAACATCAATAGTTTCTTTGAATAACTCTCATATTTAAAAACCAATTGTACTCAAATTTATGCCATCACGTACGCATATATATATTTTATATATAACTAAAACTGAGCTGGATCATCTTCCGAAAGGGGATCAGAAAAATTGCCTTAATTGAAGTGAATGAATTGAAGGCGAAGCCAAAGACTGAATTTAAGACAAATCCAATGAGATTTCTGCGCCTTGCTCAGTTGCTTGGACAAGTCAACTAATTAGGTGCCAAATGAGAAAAGAAAGGAGGCAAAATAATACTAAATGCGAATAAGAGAAAGGGAGAAAGGGAATGAAGAAATAGGGGAGAAGACGAAAGAGAAAAGACAGAGATGGCGATGGACAAAGTCAACGATTAGCTAATAAGACGATTGGCAGTGGCAAACTTTTGCCATTGGCCACTTTGTGAAATTGTTTGCCATATTTGCAGCTGCTGAAACTTTATCAGCCTGGCAAAACACACACACACACGCACACACCACACACTCATGCAATATACTCTCCACACACACACACAGACACACACGAACTAATCAAATAAACTGAACCAACTTGAGGCGATGAACAGCAGAGCCTGCCGCCACACATGTCCTGCGTCCTGCATTCCAAGCTCTGGATAAGGCCACGCGCATTGAATATAGAATATAGAACATACAAACATATATATACGGTATGCCAAGCCAAAGCAAAAGCAACAATAAGGACGCAGGACTCATGTCCAGTGCGGCAATATGAAGAGCCTTTATTAAGTAGAAGGTCATATCGAGTTACACACTTCGTGGCAAAATGTACACAACCAAGGAGCCAGCAGTAGCACATGTACACTGACCAAACAAAAAAGCAAAAAAAATATATAGAACTTAATAATAGTTATTAAATAATTCAGTATTAAAAGATCATAAAATGATGCTTTAAAAATATATTTTATATATAAAAAATTATAAAAAAGTTCTTTTTATAGAATTTATTAAATAAGATGTTGTACTGTTCAAAGACAAAGAAATATGGTTTAAGATATATGTTAGATCTTTTTAGCTGGTTGATTTTTTCCTAGAATAACTTCATTTTAAATAATTACAAATTTTTCTACAATTGTATTAAGTTCTTATAAGTAAATATATATTTTTGTTTATCCTAGTCTAATATCTATACTTTTCTCCCATGTTTACAAAGCAACACAAAAAGCAGAGAGTGGGGCAAAAATTCCCATAGACCTGGTGGGTTAAAGTTTGTCAAGCTGTCGCTGCTTTTTCGTGGCAAGTGGCAGACTAATTAATGAATTGGCATAAGTTTCTGCTACCTCCTACCACCCTGCCCTGCCCCCTTATAACCACAACAATAACAACAACAATTCCACACTCCACCGTACACAACATAAATGTCAGAAGTGATGGTGTGGGACGGGGAAGGGAAAAGTGACAAAAACTATGTGTTATAATTTACTTTTTTTGTTTAAGTTTATTTATAAACTTTTAGCTTAATTTGCTAAACTGTAATGGGAAAAATATAGAGAAATAAAGTAAAAACATAGCTAAAATATATATATTTATTAAATAAAAATATTTATGATTTATAAATTAGGGCAAAACTTTCAAAAACCATTTTGAAAATCCCTCAAAAATTTTTAATATTTTTCTTTAGCCGCAATTTCTTGGCCTGCAAGTTTATTGCTAATTGCTAAAAACCGAAATTCCAACAGCGGAGCAACGCCACCACCACTGGCTCAGCCACTGAGCTGATGGGTGGGAGAGGATTTCACTAACCACCACCACTCCCTTCACCACCCGAAAATCTAGAAAGCCACCGAACATGGAAGCCGGGAAATTGCTGCCAATTAGCGAGTCTTGTGCGAGCAGGCAATTATTATGCGCTAGATGTTGCTGCGGCTGATGCTGGGCCAAATTAGCGACAGCCACGAAATAAGTTTCCCTGTTTGACTAGTAGTCTCTTGGCCTTATCAGGCAGCAAAATTATAGCAAATGCTTTAGTTATTGAAAATAACTAACTAATTTCTTACTACAATTTTTTGTTTTTTTTTTTTATGGTTTTTTATTTTCAAAAGTATAATTCTACTCTGAAAATGTACTAATTTTTACAAATTTTTAATTATTTATCAAATTTAAGGGTTTCCTCTTCAAAATCTAATTAAATTTGTCTTGAAAAAAATCATAGAATTATTAATATAATTTATTATATTTTTCTCTCTGCATGGCCTTCTGCCATTCAAGTGGCTGAGCAAAAATTGTAGCACACTTTTAAGCGTTGGCCATTTCTGCTCCTGCCTTTTCCTTTGCCTTTATTTTTTTTTTATTCTCCTTCCTTTTTTTTGGTCAGAGTTCTTAGGACCCGTGTGCCATAAAATCCACAACAAAGAATTGCATAAAAAAATATATATATGTGAACACGCCTTGCCCCCTGTAAATTGTAAATCTAAACCCACAGAAAAAAAGTAAGAAAATAAAATAAAAAAATTCACAAAAAAAAACCAAAAAGCAAGAAGGGAAAAAAAGGGACATTAGCCGCATTTTGTCTTGGCAACCACACACACACACACACTTGTACACCACTCACCAACACACGTGTTCATTTTGTGCATGCGAATCACGTAGGTGAAAAGGGGCGGCGGCGCCGGCAAAAATTTTTGTTAGGTGTTGCTGGTGTTTTTGTAGCTAGTTTAAATGCTCAACGCCATGCCATGCTCATTTTTTAGTGAAGTTTTATCCAAAAGACAAAGTCTACGACATGTACGTGCAACAATACAAGGCGACAGGACGCGAAGGACGAGTGACGAGAGAGCAGATGAGACGAGAGATTGGAAAGACGAGTGGCCTTTGAGTTGAGAGCTGCGAGTAGAGAGATGCCCTAACTTAGATAACTAGAGCCTGCGATATCCATTTAGATAGATGATGGGGCATATGCACCTGATCTCCTTTTCTCATTTTCTCCTTTTCTCATCTTTTTCTCTAAATATTTATTAGGATCTCCTTTTCCTTTCTTGTTACTCTTTCAACTAGCAAAATTACCTGATTCCAGACAACATTTTCGCACACAGACAATGAATTTTAAGTGCCAAAATAAAGGAGAGAGTAAGAAAATATATAGACATTTCAATTGATAAAATAAAATCCATTTTATTATATGAAATTCTTTTATTTTTTTTCATATTTTATATTACCTTTTTTAAAAATTTCTTATACGCTCCAGTTTCTTTAGTGAAAACTTCACCAAGATTGCCACATTTTTCCATTTTGCATTTTAATTACAATTGGCTTCACTTAACTTGTCATTAAACGATGGCAACTTTTTCATTTTGTGGTTTTCCCTTTTGCGCAAAAATTCAAATTGAATTTTGAAAGAAATTGAAGAAGGGTTAACAATGCAAATGAAAACTGAGCTAGCCACAAAGTGACAATAAAACGAATCACCAGCACACATAAGGCCAGGCAGCAACACCATTTATGTTACAAAGCTAATCTAACACACAATATAAAGGGAAATATAAGGAATAAAATAGGAAAATAGCGAAAGAACACACAAAGAAATTATGGTAAAATAAGCAAATTTGTAATAAGAAAATGGGGGAAAAATGGAAATTAAATAGAAATGGAAAATGGAAACAAAATCAAAAAATATTTAGGCATTTACGCAATTAAAAATAAATATATTCAGATTAGTTGATATCCCAAATAAATTCTAATAAATCATAATTTAATATTTTTCAAATACACACATTTTTTTCAGTGCATATATGCGTGTGTTTATTTGCTTTTTGGTTTTCAGTTTGTGCTTAATAAACTGTTTAAGTTTTGAAATGCAGACGGCTGAGTGGCAGACAGAATGCTTTACAGTCGGCCCAACTTATTGTTCAAATTGTGCCGCAGGCAAAAAACCCGCACAAACAGACACACACACACACACTATACTACACTCCCGCACACACACACACAACATATACACACACATGTGACTGCATAATAAGCAAGTGCTTGAAAGGCCTCAAAAGCAAACAACAAAAGCAACAGCAACACGAGTGGAACAAGCCACCTCAACGATTCTGTTTGGGTTGCTGATGATGCACAACACTGGCTGAAGCAACGGAAACAAGAAGGGGTTTTCCACAGGGAGATTTTCCAGGGGGTGGGTGGTGTGTTTAAAGGGTTTATCCGAGAGGGGCAGAGGCTTAGAAGGGGTCCTGGGTTTGTGCATGTTTGCCGCACTCGAAGGAGTGCATGCAAATTTGCATAGATTCCCAGCATCACGTTCGCGTCTCACCTGTTTCACAAGAGAAAAACCTTTTGGGAGACTCCAGAAAAAAAGACCAGGAAGAGTGCTAAGAAAAGCCCACAGAATAAATTTAATTAATGAAAAGTCTTGAACCCTTAAATAAATCTTCCTAGAAAACATATTTAAAAACTGAATTTTTTTTGGAAAATTTGGAAAAATAAATATAAAACAAAACTTTTTATGAAATTCTATAGAAAAAATATTTTTAACTTTTAAAAAATTATTTCCGAAAAACTAAAATAAATTGTTTTTTATATACATATATTTTCCATTATTTTCGACTTTTGATCTTTGACCTTTTGTAGAGCACAAAAGTTGCCCTCCCTCGCTTGAAGGTAAAACTTTTCGGTCATTGAGTTCAGTTTTTTTTTGGGGGGTATCGAAGTCTGAATCTGCGTAGAGTGTTCTGCGTTGTGTGCGTCATAATTATAGGGACACTTGAGATGGGAATTAATTACACAATTTGTGAGCGAACCGGGGCGGTGGCGAAAGCGAAGACAAGGCCCGCCACATTAATTAGCGTTCATCAATCATGTTTGACCGCAGCAACAGCAGCAGTCGTGAAGGAGGACACTTGAGAGCCATCACCACCCACTGAGTCCTTAAGGATATCATCAGAACGGTCTCCTTCTCTCTCTCTCTCTCTCTCTCTCGTCCTGCTCTGCCTGTCTCTGGCAGTCTGGCGCAAATATTGCGCAATTTGTCGTCATTATCCAGGATATTGAACCTCATAATGTGCGTCGACATCATCAATTCCAAAAATGTTGACGTGGGCTCGAGAAATTGAGGGGGTGAACGGATGAAGGGGTGAGCTGGGGGGTGTGGTGGAAGGTGCTGTGCCTTCCTGCCATCCTTAAAAGATGATGTCAATAAAATCCCTGGGTGTAATCGATTTAAGCCAACACTTAAGTTAAGGCTCACTTACGATTTATTATGAGAGTTTACAAGAAATAAGTTTTGAAGTTCAAAGAATATTTTTAGAGAGCCTTCAAGATTTTCAAAACATTTATATTTTAGACATTAAATTATTTAAGAACTCTTATCAGTCTCTAAATTTAAAGCCTTATTTTACTTCTTTTTAGTTTTCTTTAAAATATATTTTCCATTTTAAAGAAAATCGCCATAGCCAAACCCCTGCCGATTTCCTTATTTATGCCTTGGCGTTAAAACTTCAATCAGGAAATATTATCGCCCCTATTTATCCCAACGCCGGCAAGGATAATTGAACGAAGGGAATAACAAAAACAAAAAGAAAAACAACAAGAATATAAGAGAGAAAATGAGAAAAAGAAACAACCAGGGTTTTGGAAAAAACGAAATCAATCGAAACGATTTAAAGCCGCAATTTTCAACGGTCTGCTGTGCGGAGTGCGGAGTTGGCGGTTAGTGCGGTTTCTTTCCGTTTCCGTTTCCGCTTTCCTACCCTGTGTTCCCCCCGCTTTCGAAGCGTTCCCCTTCCGTTAACGTTAACGTTACCGTTACCGTTCCATTTGCCGTTCGTCCTTCTCCCCTACCCACCCAAAATGGCAGACAGAATTGACAATCATTTTACACTTGGCAGGATATTATGTAAATTGCTTTTCATATTTGTGCAACATTTAAATTTGCAAACACTCGCCAAACACAGGGAAAAAGGCGAGAAAAACCGTAAGAGAAAAGCGGATGACAGCTGGCGGGAAATGGGTGGAAAATGGCGGGTGTGGAAAGTAAGTAAATCACGACTCTTTCTGTGTGTACGTGTGTTAAGGCAAGGATAAAACCCGGCAACATCATTATAACGATAGGCGGCAGAGGCTGATTGAATGCGCGACTGACTGGCTGACAGGTTGAATGAATGAATGAATGACTGACTGACTGACTGAGTATGTGAGTGAATGAATGAATGACTGAATGAATGAATGAACAACTGACGGCAGATGGCAGATGGCAAAGTGGAAATAGAGACGGCACTTGTGTCGCGGCCTCGGGAAAAAATTAACGATGCGTGAAAAGTCTCTCGCTGATTTCGAATTGCGACTGGTCGCACTGAGCAAAATCTTTACTGTATTAAAATTATATATTTTATTATAATTCAAAAAATCCTCTAAATTTAAAAGGTAAATCTCTGGTCGAGTTACTTGTCTTGTGTGTTTTAACCAAACCAAATGTCTGTATCTTCATCTCCGCCCCTGGGCGTGTCTGTGTTTTTTACATTTCTCTCGGTTTTTTTTTTCACAGCCTTGGCAGCACCAAAAAAAAAAGAAAAAAAAAATACACAGAAAGGGGAAAATAGGGAGAAGCCATCGCAATGTGTCAGTTTTAATGGGCCTGCAATTGCCGCAGGCGCTTGATGTCGGTCTCCGTCTCTGTCTCTTTTTGCTGTGCCTCCACGTTTCCCTTCGCCTTGCTCCAATTCTGGCGAGGATTCGTTGGAACACCGATTGGGTGCTAAGTGCATTTCCCCTTATACATAGCAATATAGTATCTGTGTATATATAGGCGCCTGCAATTAAGCCCCAGGGCACAGGGCATTGGACAGACATAAAAATGCAGGCTGATTTAGGAGGAATGCCAAATTACAAGGACATTCAATCCATATTTATGGCTTCGAGCATTATGGGGTAAAGCTATTCCAGTAAAGGATTATAGGGATATACTAATTTATATAGCAATAAAGACAAGCTATATTAATTTTTAATTGGGGAAAATAAAAACATATGGCATGTAGGTTGTAATTTGATATATTTCCCAATAAAATAAATTATGAAAGAAGAAGAAAAAAAATATATTCTTGAACGAAAAATAAAAAAATACAAAAATAAAAAATAAAAATTAAATACTTTTTGGAATAAATTAGAAATGAAAAAATTAATAAAACAACGACTTTAGCTAAAAGAATATTTATTCAAAATAAACAACAAAAAAATCAATTATATTAATTTTTCATTAAAAGAAATATTAAAACGTCTTGTAAGAAAAGTATTACTTATTTAAATATATAAATGTAAAGCAGTTTTTTATGGAATAGACTTTAAACCCAGCCTTGAAATAAACGAAATGGATTATTTTGAAATGAAAAAAATAATTAAAAGCAATATAGGTCATAAAAACGGGTTGAATATAAATTTTAAATAATTTTTAATTTTAAATAAATAAATAAATAATAAACGTCTAAATATCTCAGTTCTAAAAATAAATTTAAACCCATAGCGCCAAGTTAATTAACAAAGAAATTGACTAAAACCCATCTAGACGCGACCACTAAGCCCACAAGGACTCCCTAGAGGACTCTGCCAAAATGAATATCAAATATCCTTTTTCCATTACAAAGTAATTGAAACTCATCAGGACAAACAAAAAAATACAAATAAAATGAGACGCCCGCACACACACCCACACCCACACCCACAACACATTAATTCCTTTTGACCCTGTGGACCCTCTGTACTAATTGGTTTAATATTACGCATACGCACTGTTGCCGCCCATTATGTTGCCCATAAATGAAACCAACTTGGCAAACATATTAAATTAAAAAACAAAATAATTATTAAGTGAAGTGAGTGAGTTGTGTACACACAAAAATATTGATTGCAATTCAATGTTAATTATGTTAATTGAAAATTACAATCCCAGCCAGAGACTGGAGAGTTCATTAAATGTCAGAAAACTAATTCAATTAATGTCACTCACATGTGTTTCTTTATATATAAAATGTACATTTCCCCCCATTTCACACAATCAAAAATCCTTATCCCCAAGACAAGTCAAGAAAACTGTCCAGATACCTGGTTACTTTTGAATTCATAAATCTGTTGGGTATTTGCTCTTCATTATCTTCAGGGGGGTTAGAAAACTCACCTGAAAGTAAACGGAAACAGAAGGGAAAAAATTGTTGGTTAGAGAAAATGTGGAAAATATTTTACACAAAGTGTGTGTGTGTGTGAGTGGGGGGCAAAATATGTGTAGACAAGCTGAAAATCTTTATTATACAGCAAAAGCCCAAGCGGGGAGGGGAATGGCTTATGGTACTCTCCATCAGTTTTTGGTTTCGGTTTCGCATAGAAAAAAACCAAAGCAAAAAATAAAAAGAAACGTAACAGAAAAAAAAGGGCCATAAACTAGGTCAAAGGTTCCGCCCCCAAGGCATCTAAAAATTTAGTTATAAAATCCGAAAATCAGCTTGCCACAGGCAGCAAATGTATTTGCCTATTTACAGCCTATTGCACACTTTTCCACCAACGGAAAAACAGGCTAAAAACAAAAAAAAAACCAAACAGAAACGAAAAAACCAAAAAGGGAACAAAATAACACAACAACAACGAAAAAAAACTTGGTAAAAACTTAGTCGAGCGCAAACCGAAAACTAAATTGAATTGTGCGCCATGGGGATGAGAGCATGTGTGTGTGGGATGGCTGGGATATAGGAGGGATATACGTATATACATATATATATATATATATATACAGTAGGCTCCCTTGATCTCTCCCCTCACCCCCCCGTGGGATGAATTTTTCAGAATCTTCTCTTCTTCCACTTACCGAGAATGCTTTGAGAAATACCAAACACTGTATGATGCCCTCCATGGTGTCGCCGGTGAGGCAGAAAGTGCCTGTCAGGTGGCGTCCCTTACGGCCGACAGTGGCCGCTGCCAGGGAGGCATGAACGAGGGCCCTTTGTTG
Organism: Drosophila birchii; assembly: GCA_035046345.1. Lineage (NCBI taxonomy): Eukaryota > Metazoa > Arthropoda > Insecta > Diptera > Drosophilidae > Drosophila > Drosophila birchii. Next base: position 4,841,217 of record JAWNOA010000043.1, on the reverse strand, counting down.
TCCACCTGTACCGACGGCACCAATGGCACCACCAACACCCACTGCACTGACACCACCACCGCCACCGGTGCCCACACTGACAATGCCCTTGCCAGCGGCAGCAGCGGCAGCGGCTGTGGCCACCACGCCGCTGGTCAGCATACGTGGCAGTGGGGCAGCTCGCATCAGACGCTCCAGCGAGTCCATCGGTACTATCGCTGGTTATATCGTTGGAGTTATTGTTGATTTTTCTTTTTTTTGTTTTGTTTATTTCCGATTATTTGAAACGGTTTCTTATTTTTGCACTTTGATCGATTTGAATGTCGTTTAATCGCGTTTTGTTTTATTTATTGTTTTTCTTAGTCTCTTAGCGCACATTTTATTCAACTGCAAGGATTTTCGATTAATTTGTTTTTTTTTTTATTAATTATTTTCTTATTTTTTTGTTGTTGTTGTCGAAAAAACCCACATAAACCAAAAACCAATCACAAATATTAGTACTTTGCTTTAGGATTTGCAAAAAAAAAAGCACAACAAAATAAAAAGAAAAAATTAAAAGGAAAAATAGGAAAATATAAAAAAAAAAAATATAGAAAACTTGGAGAGAGGCGGAGCTATATACTTGGTTATCGGTCAACGGCAGGCGGACAACTGAAGCTGCAGCAAACTGTTACTGTTACAGCTCCTGCTCCTGCTCCTACTGCTGCTCCTGTTACTGCTCCTCTATTCCTGTTAGTTACATATAGCCAAAACAGTGACCCAACTTCAAGACACTATTCACTATTCCATATATGTAATTTATGTCCCTCAGAGAGACAGAGAAAGACAGAATACAAACAAAGCAAACATCGGTGGGGTGTTTGTGACTATCAATAACCGGAGGAAAGTAGGCAACCGAAAAAAAAAAATTGCCATAAAAAGAAAAGCACACACACATACAGAAGGCAAACCGACAGTAGGAACCCAAGGAGGAGCTGAGAAAATGAACTGCGAAATGCAAAATGTCATTGTGATGACTTTGTGGGCAGGCATTTGGCACTTTGTATACCAAAATATACGAGCATATTCCAAGAAGGCAACATGACAGCCACACGACGACGACGACTGAGTGGGGCGGAGAGAGCATCAGTCACAGAGCTGCTCCTTCTTTTGGAAACTCCTCACCCCTCCGAACTGCTGACCGCTGACTGGGGACTAATAAAATTCAAGTTAAATGGTTGTTAAAAATTTATAGCAGACGCCTCAGCTTCCGTATGCCATTTGAAGACATCGAGGCAGAGCAACAGCAGGAGCAGCCGAAGCATCACCAGCAACACAAGAAACTGCGCCAGGAGCATAGTCTAAAAAAAAGCTGACAGGATGTCTCGGGGTCCTTGGGTTGAGGTCTTATGGCACCACACCCGCCATCATCATGTCACAAAAATGTCACAGGTCCTAAAAAAAAAAGTAGCTGGCCATAAAATACTATACTTAGTTGGTTGCTAAAGAATATTGAATATTTAATCGCTGCGTAAGAGTTGTGGCTAAGAATATTGAATATTCAATCACCAGTTAAAAATTTTAAACATATTTGAGGACTTTAAATTGATTTTGGCATACGTTTAGCTTTCAGTTTCATTTTACAATCGGATAAAAAATGAATTATTAAATGTTTGTGAGCCTTAACGAGAAGCTTAAAATTGTAGTTCACAAAATAGATAAAACAGTATATCTAAAAGCAGCTAAAAATATAGAAAATTAAGGTTTCAATCACAAATTTTTATCTAAAAAAAAAAAAACTGCAAACTAATTAAAACTTGTTGTTTTTCTATGCTTTTTAAATTGGCAAAACTCGTTTGAAAAATGTTCAGATTCATTTTCTTTTAGTCATCGAAGCAAACAAATTCTAGTGGAAACTTTTGCCGCCTGTCTGACAAAGATCTTTGCATGAGTGTGTGCCTTTTCCCCTAGCCCCGCTTTTTTTTCCGGATTTTCCCCACCGGCAGCAGTTACAGTTACAGTTGAAGAAAAATAAGCATACAGCTGCTTGACAGTCAGACAGAGGCGAGCCAGTTCTTGGGTCCTTGGCTCTCGTCTCCTCTGGCTTTGGGTCCGCATTTGGCTTTGGCTTTGGCCAGAGCCGTCATCCGTTGGCTCTTCCGCTTCCATTGGCCCTGGTGCTTCAAGCGTAATTTATCTGCTGGCCCAAAGGAGGTAGAGGTTTTGGTAGCCTGGAAAGCTGGGAAGCAGGGTAACTATGGGGGCACAGGCACAGGCACAGGAGAGCCTGTCAACACAGACGAAGGAGGAGGAGTAGGAGGACTCCTCTTGTGGCATGGGTAAAATTTATGCAAGCCGACGTATGGCCAAGCAGGATGAGAGACAGAAATATGTGTTGGCAGCACAGGAAAAGCCAACGAGCGAAAAGCGGCTGTGGAAAAACAGAAGGACCAAAAGGACCAAAAGGAGCACTAGGAGAGAGAAAGAGGGAGTGTGGGGGGAAAAGCCACTGTATTAACTGCAGCTAAATCAAACTTTTGAGCCAAGTTATGAATTATTTGCCATTGTGCAGCAGGCGAAACATTCCTTTGTCGCTTTACTGTCCCTTTTTCTTGTTTGTATATATATATATTTTTTTTTTTGTTCTACCAGGAAGCTCCTTTTCTTTGTCTCTCACTCTCTCTCTATCCAGGACTAAGGTGGATTGGTCTGTAATCTGCCGGGTCATCTGAGCTCCGAAGCTCGAACCGAAGTCAATTTGAACAACATTTTGCCGCAGCTTGCTGCCGGTCCTGGTTATACAAACAAGATTCCACATTCCGTTTCTTGGCGTCGTCTTCTTGGAAAGGACCATTGGTCCCTTTTGCTTTTGTTTTGTTTTTCAGTCTAGCTGTGATGATTTGCCATTTGGCAGAGGCACGTAAATTGAACGGGACAGAGCCAAAAGTTCAGGGGTAAACAACAACAACAACAACAGCAACAACAAAAAAACAAACAAACAAAAAAAGCATCGGGAAAACTCTAGCAAAAATTAAGTGAAAATAATAAACCCAACGCACACACGCACACAAACACTTCTAGGGCAAAGTTGGAGTGGTGGGAAATGGCCAAGGCAAAGGTAAAAAGGGCATTACACACACGTTGACCAATGCGTGTCCAGCTGCCTGATGGCATTACAGTTAATTAAAGGTAAACCCATAGTCCCGGTCTTCACGTTACCACCTTGCACAGTGGTTGAAAAATAAATAGGAAATATGATAATGATTTTTTTGTCTGGAAGTCTTGTTTAAATTATATAATTTGTTTATATTTTAATTATATTTTTTTTTCATTTTATATTTTATATCATTTTAATTATTTTTTTGTCATAAACTTAAGTTGGACTATATTGATAATAACATAAATGCAGAATAAAAGAAAAATAATTGAAAAGTAAACTGGATGTGAGCAAATTTTTTTGTTTAATGTTTGTCTTAATTTTTTTTCTTTTTTAAGTAAACATTTTTGTAAACATTTTTGATACATTTTTAAACAAAAATTAAAGCAAAAAATATAGATAAAAACAAATTGAAGGATATCAAAATTACAAAAATATAAAATAATCAAAATAAATGTAAATTCGTATTTAATTACGAGTAAATAGAAAAAACAAAATAAAACTGATACATTTTCAAGATCAAAATAAAGAATAACGATTACTTAAAGAAAAAAACAACAAATGATTCGATTTATTTATCAAATTCATTTTCCAAAGTTTTATTATTTATAAATTTTACGCCCATTTTAAATGCTTTCCTAAAAGATCCTTTTTTTTAGGTATACCCTAGCTAAAAATATGCGTGTGTAGGTAGACCCCTTTTGCGTGTGTGTTTGTGCTCACAAAACTGGAAACTTTGCAAATGAATGGCAAGGCATTGGAAATAATGAGCCGTATTTACATTTCAAAGCGATGCTACTGCTGCTGCTCTAGCCGGGGCCAGGCTAAAAAAAAACTTTTTAGATCCTCACAAACGGGGTCCAAGCAAATCAGTTACGGAACTCAGGACCCAGGACTCTCGGCTGGACTAAAGCAGAAGGATTGCGAGACTTGGGTAAGAGGGTTTCTGCTGCTTGAAAGGAGTAGGAGTAAATTGCGAGAGCTTTCGGTGGCAGGATTGCATACAATTTGTTTTATGGCCATGGCGTGCACATTAAACGCGCACTTAATCACACGCACGGGGCGCGGCCCAAGCAGAGTTAACCGCCCAGAAGCAGAGGAAAACTCCGAGCCAAGCCAAGCCAAGCCACCCAAACACCCATCAGCGTCGTCTGTGGCGACAAATCAAATTGATTTCGTTCTGGGTTTTCTCTCTATATATACACATATATATATATATATATATATATATATATTTGTATAGATTTGTATGTATATCTTTAGTATTGCCCCTTTGTTGTGCTGTTTTGCGCCTTATTAAATCACTTTTATTGCCATTGAAATGTGCAAAAGTTTTCTCTTCAAGCTGGGCCAAGGGGGCGTATACGTAATATGATTTTTAGTTGCCCACAAAAAAAAAAAATAAAAATAAAAAGAAAATATTAAAATTCATATTTATGGCCAACAGTCATCGAACAGAAACATCGTTGAATGCTCATTATGATGATGCCTGGCACAGTAAATGATATTTTTGTGGCAAAATGTATGTTTGTATGCATACAGGACTAGGGAATAGGACTAGGACTAGCTTTCTGCTTGTTTTTCTTGTTTATCTGCTCCTGTGTGTAGTATTTGTGTAGAGGCTGGGGGAAAACCATGACCAGTTTGCCCCACGGCCACCGTCAATGTCCTTTGTGCGCCTGACAACCGCCGCAAATAGACAAGACAAACAACGCACGCACACTGGAGGCGTATTATTATGGCCCCAAGATGATTTGTCCATCGACTGGGTTTCATGTTCAACACAGGACATGACAGAATAGGACAGGTGATTCTGTATAACAAATAATAATAACCCAATGAATTAAAGGCAGTATCTGAGATATTTCTATTAAGTTTTTTAGCTTGAAATAATATTTAAATAATTTTCACGAAGAGAAATTATATTTCTTTTTCACTTTTCCGCCCTACCCATAATAATTTTGCTTAAAAAAAAATGTTTGAATCTTTTTTTTTTGTACCCCTATTATCCTTTTTTTTTGCTAGCCTAATCTGCAAGTAAAAAAAACAAACCCCTAGAACCAGAGCCGCAGCGTTTCACCGAGGCGTGTAATTAAATTTGCATGCCACCTGCCGTTCTGTGGAGGGCTGAGCTTTTCCGGGGGATCAAAAAGAGAAGAAATAGAAAATGGGGAAAAGGGTGGAAAATTGTGAGTGGGAGTGGGGTGGGAGTGGCATACAAAGAATGCAAATTGCCGGGGCTATTCCAAAATGCAAGCATCAACGCCTTCGAATGCAGCGAAAGCAGGCGGAAGTAAATGCAGCAGCAGCAGCAGCATCTCTCCCCTCTTTTTCCATATGTTTCCTCCATTTTTTTTGCACTATTTTTCTCACCTGCCTGGCACTTGACAAACGACACTCGAGTGGTCAGGTGTTAACAGGTAGGAAACACCATACTTGAAAGCCTAGCTTGCCTGCCATAAGATCTATTCCCGTCTCTTAGACTTGGTTTTGAGTATTTATTCAAGTGTTTAAGTTGGACTAATTAAGAAAAGGTTTTCACTTAAAACTTTTAAGGGAAGAATACAAAATTTAAGGAAAATATAATAAAGATATAGAAAATATAATATTTTATGTATAAAATTGATTTTTACTTAGTTATATATATATTCTATAAAATACCCTTAACCCATGTTGGCAATAGTTTTTTTTTTGTATGCTTTTGCGGTGGCAAACTTTTGACTATGTTTTCTGCTCGCTTGGGTTTAGTGTCGATTCAACAAGTTAAAACACCAGACCGCAGACATACAACCCTCTCTTTCTATATCTCTCTCTCTATATATATAAACATAGTTAGAGAGACTCATTAAGCCGCAGCAGATAAAGCAAACCAAGTTGCGGGCAAAATACTATTTTTTGTATTTTTCCATTAATTAAATTCACACATAGGAATCAGTGCAGTAGAAAGCGACATTTACAGCTGCGAAAATGATAATAATTAGCTGTGGGAAAATACTTAAAACAAATGGCAAGCCAAAGGGAGAAGAAGGTTTAAAATTTATGAGCAGCTTTTAAAAGAGGTAAACAGAATGCTTAATATATTCCCTTAAATCTGTTTATAGTTTAAACAAAAATCCCATTAATTAGGATATGAAATATATATATAAACTAAACTAAACACGTAGCATCTATTGAAAATATAAATCACAAAATGAGGGAGGGCCACACACGCACAAACCCCTCTCCTTGCTCACATGAAGCTATCAATTCTGTAAAGTCACAGAACAGACGCCGAGATTAATTGACTTGGATAAATTCCGCTGGGCTAATACATCTTTGGGAATTAACCCACGATAGATGAGTGGAAGAACACACACCCACACCCTCGGCTTAGGGTAAATTAAGTTGAGTATAAGTAGAGAGCATTTGTTTCACTTAAATTTCCTTAAAGCCAAATTAATATCAGTTACCCGACTTATACTTATATATTGATTTGATTTTCCTTTCTCTTCTCTCTTTTTTTTTTTGTTCTTATTTTCTGCATTCATCTAACCGGCACGAATGGGTTAAGCTGACCGTGACTGCATGGTTGTGGGTCATTTCTCATGACAGCACAGAGTGTGGCCGGCTGCTGGGTTAATGATGCAGAAGAATATTGCCCTTGACGCGGCACAACTTTTGCAGCAAAATCAGAGATGGAGGTAGGGGGGAGACCAGAGGGTTAAGGCCACTGAGATGGATGGGTTCTTGGTTTTTTGGCCAAAGTCAAGAAAGGGAAGAGGGGTTGGTTAAATACTCGCCATGATGCTGCATTTATGGACCATCTTGTGTCTCTATCTATGCCATATAATTGCCAGTTCCTGACTGCTTAACATAAAAACAAAAATCGCAGCACACTTTTTGGGGCTGCCATGGAAAAACAACCAAGAGAAAGTTGCCCTTAAATATATGATACAGTCGAAGGCAGGAGATTGAAATTAGAAACTTTTGAAAAAGAATATTAAAATTGATTACTTAAAAAGTAATTACTTAAAGTAAGTGTAAAGGTTTTTCTATGTGTTTTAAAAACATTTTAAAATTTACAAGGTTCAAAGTACAATTAATTATTAATTCCGTAAAATTATTTGCATTTTTAATATAATTAAATTTATATAATATTTATTAATATTGAAATGTACTTAAAAAAAATTTTTTGAAAATCATTAAACTTTGAAAACTACAAAAATTTGTAAACCTTTTTTAAAGGGTCTTTTAAATAATTGTTCTTTATTTTACCAAATTGATTTATTTAATTATTAAATAAAAAAATAATCAAGGCTGCTATTATTTTGTACTCGACTGTGGGCATAATACATATTATATGCTACACACACGCATTTGGCATGAGGGATAGAGATGTGTGTGTGTGTGTGTGTGCTTGGTAAAAACAAACAATAGTAAAACTGATTAAGTCGGGGGAAAACCACATCAAGCTAAACGATGATGAAGAAAAGACCAAAAGATTACGAACGTTGAACGTTGAACGCCGAGCACAAAAGGGAGAGAGACCAATGGTGAAAAAGGGGGAAATCGGGGGAAAATCTGAACGTGAAGAAGGGGGGGGGGGGCTTAGGAGGGGGAATGCTAACTTGATGCGGGCCAAGGATACACAAACACACATGGTCACTGGAGATGAAAACGAGGGCCAAGGAATAAAAGAATACAACCCACACACACACACAAATACATATATATATATTTTATATATATATATATAGTCCGAAAGCATATCGAATAATTGAAAGGATATATACGAGTATATACATATATATATAGAGAGAGAGAGAGGAAGGGAGACTGGGGGACAATTTGTAAGATATGATAGTAATGCTCTACACAGCTCTTTTCTGCCTCTACTCCCTCCCCCTCCCCACACACCGGCTTTACTTTTCGTTTTATTTCATTTTTCCTCCTTTTTGTGTTACGCCACCAACAATGACAGCAAAATTAGTCATTGTCCTGGGCTTCTGAGCTTCCCCAGCTCCCTGTCATTTGCATATATGTGAGAGGGAAGAGGGCCTTCCTAGTCCTGACAATTATGTACAATTTACTTTGCATAACACTCAAAAGCAGAGATTTAAAAGATGCCTTCTCTGCCCCCTCTGCCATTCAAATAGAGAGAGAGGGACAAGGACCTGGCCAAAGCCAACTAGTTAGCATATTTGTTCATCCCCTAACCCAGGGAATTTTCACAGGACAAAAACGAAAACAAAAAAAAAATAGGGGAAAATAGAAAACAAAAATGGAAACACCAAAACAAAGAGGGTGAACCAAAAAAAAAAACAAGAAAGGTAACTCAAAAATCAACAAACACAAGTAAAAAGTTTCGAGTACCACATGAAGGCAGAAATTTTTGGATACGCATAAATCTCAGTCAAAAAAACAACAAAATTTTCACATTTTCCACAACTCAAGATATATAAAATATTCAGAAGCGAATTCTCTCTGTTAGATAGTTCGTTGTGACCTTACTAGTACTCTTTGGACACCACACCATCACGTGTACGATTGTGTTGTTCAGTGGTTTTAGAGCTGCAAAAAGTTAGCTGGGAATTATTATTAGCAGAGCTAAACAGAGAGGGAGAGAGATAGTAGATTATATGTCTGACAGAGCGAGAGGGAAAGAGAGATCAAAAGAGGTGGGTGGGTTTGGTGGGTGGGTTTGGTGGGTGGTTGGTTGGTTGGTTGTGGAATGTGAGTAAAAGATCAAAAGTGGAGAGGTGCCTTTTTCTTAGGAATTAAAAAACGAAAATACAAGTGCAGGATGGTGGAAAATGTATTTAAAAAGAGGGATTTTCTTCCCAATTCTTCGCTATAATTAGGTTTATCTGTTTTAGCTGACTTAAGGTGACTTATGTGTGCCTTTTAAATAAGACTAGAAAGTGGCTTAAGGTGACATTTGAGGAACTTTTGGTTTAAGGTGACATAGACTGATTTTGTGTGACTTTTGATACCTTTCGATCGACTTTAGGTGACTTAAGATGACTTTAGGTGACCTTACTTAATTTTAGGTGACTTTAAGTGGTCATTAAGTGAATTTATGGTGATTATAAGGCAAGTTCATGTGCCTAACAGTGGGCTTAATGTGATTTTCAGTGGGCTTTTGGTGACTTTTAGGCGACTTTAAGGAATAATGGATAAAGAAAAGAAGTGACAGGCACATAAATTAAAATAATCAAAACAAAAGCTGAAAATTTTGTAAAAATGTCAAAAATGCTGTGCAAATTCTTTTCTGGGCAATGTTTTTGAGTATTTCTTATTAATTTCTAAAATTATCTTTCTTTTTTCCTTTGTGTCGGTTTTTGCTTATTGTTGGTTCAATTTTGATTTTCTTAGTTTTCTTTTTTCTTTTGTTTAATTTTATTTTACAGTTTGTTGGCTTATGGTTTTTCTTTTTTTTTTTTTTTTGCTAACCTTGTGTGAGGTGTTTCGCATTGGGCAATAATTTTGTGATTTTGGTTGCATTTGATTCGATTTCGATTTTCTATTTTTGCTGAAGAGAATTTAAAAACAGATTTTTTGTTTTCTTTTTTTTTTTTTTGTTTTGTGGATTCTTTGATTGATTCTGGCCTCGATTTAGTTCAACTTTTGATTGGCTTTGATTCCGATTTAGTCGATTTTTGATTTTAATTCGTTTCTGTTTCTGTTTTAGAGTCTTTTGTATATATATATTGTATTTTTTTCGATTGAAGTGCAATGGTGAGGGCTGGTTTTTGTACAGGTATGATGATCTGATATCGAATTGAGTATGGCGGCTGATCTGATAGCGGTGATCTGATCTGATCTGATCTGATTTAGAACTTCTCGGATATGCTATAGATGCGCTTAACGCTCACGCACTTGCGTCGCAGACGTTCGCACTCGATTTCCCTGAAGTCGGCGTGCGAATTGTGACCCGATATTCCGTTGTAATCCTGTCCAGCAATATCGTCAATTGCAATGTGATGAATGCGCGGCAATTGCCTTGCAGCGGCACAAATATCTGGCTCACTGGTGGCTCCACCCACGTACGAAACGTGCTGATCTTCCACTAGTTTCGGATGATCCTGATCCTGATCCTCCTCCTCGTCCTCCTCCTCGTCGTCGTCGTTGTCCTGCTCTTCCTCGTCCTGATCTTGGCTATCAACTAGATCCTCTAGGGTCTCGGCCAAATACTGAATATGCTCTTCTTCGCACTGCGGACACTGATCCTCCTCGGTGTCGTCCTCCTCCGGAAACCGAGAGATCTGACTGTGACTGGTGTGTTGGCTGCTATTACTCTGACTGATGATGGCCCGCTTGAGTTCGATGAAGAGCGGTGATGAGGATTGTAGCTGCTGCTGCTGCAGATGATGATGATGATGCTGATGAGCCGACGTTGAAGTTACACCCGCTGCCACCTGACCCTGACCGGGATCGAACAAACTTGGTGGTATTTCACCAGCTGGCAAGGGTTGACTGGTAATCACCGCCGCTGTGCCCAGGACACTGTGACCGGCTCCGGCTCCTGCCTCGGGATGGATACGATTGTCCGAGTTGGTTGACGAGAATTTGGAGAGTAGGGAACGCGAGCTGACCTTATTCTTCAATTGCTGCTGCTGCAGATAATAATAGTCACGGGGCAGAGATGAGGTGGCATGCAACGGATCCTCCGGATCGTAGTAGCCAAGGGCGGCGGGACGAAAGAGTCCCGGAGTGCTGAGTGAGTGGAGGGCTTGCTGATTCGATTGGGATTGCGATTGGGATTGGGTTTGAGACTGGGATTCCTGATCATACGAATCACTAATCACACTCGCCGTGGAGGCTGTGGGCGTGGTGGTGCTGCCCAGCGTCGATTGTGAACCACCGGCAGACGAGGCAGCAGCTGCGGCGGCTGCGGCGGCGGCGGCGGCAAACTGAGCACCCAAAAGTGGGGTCAGGCCGGCAAGGAACTGTTCCTGCTGCTGCTGCTGACGCTGTTCGTCCAACTCGCGGCGATAGGCTTCGATTTGGTCACTTGGCGATGGTGTGTTACTGTGGATGCAGCCCTGAAAGAAATCCAATGCCTCGTACAGGATGAAACACAGGCCCAGGACGAGGAATGTCTCCATCATAAGCAGCTGCTAGCCATTTGAATTTGTGCCGAGCGAAACGGTAACGTAGAACGGAAACGGAAACGGAAACTAAACGCAGGCGGAACGGAAATGGCGCGCGCTTTTAGATGAAACGAAACGGAATGAAACGCAACGATTTGAAATTTTCTCCTTTCTTGTTTTCTTCTCTTTTCTTTTCTTTTCTTTTCTTTTCTTTTCTTTTCTTTTCTATTATATAAATTTCAATTTCGTCTCTTGGTTTTGGCTTTATTTTCAACACTTTGGCACTTCATTTTCCTTCATTTGTGTGGCTTTTCTTTTGGGTTTTTCTTTTAGGTTTTGTTTTTAGGTTGTTTTTGGTTTTCTTTTTGGTTTTCCGGTTTATCCTTGGCTGAAATTGAAATTGAAACTGAAGCGTTTTCCCTTTTGTTATTCAATGCAAATTAATTTTGAATTTGTTTGTTGTTTTATCTTTATCTTTAGCTTGCCTTCGTCTTTTACACTTCTTTTTCTTTTTTGTTTTGTTTTTTATTTTGCCTTTTTGTGTGCGCACTTTTCATTTGCATAAATTAAGTGTGAACGCTACAGATACATATATATATTCGCTATATATTCTCGCAGGAAGCTTTGTGCGTAACAAAACGGAACACATACATATACATACATGGACACATACACATACCATTATATACATATATATACATATATACATATATATACAAATATATATATATATAAAGATATAGAATTATTTATTTACATTTGAGATCTGGCGAGCAGAGCAAAGCAGAGAGATTAGTACACAAAAGTTCGAGCTTTCTTTTGTTTAATGTTTATTGTGCTGCGTGTGTGTGAATGTTTTTGGAAAAAGTTTGCAATGGCATTTTTTCAAAAAAAAAAGTTTCCTAAAATAAGAAACATAAAACCCAGTGTCAAGGGAGTGGCTTCAAGCCACAGAAACAGCTCGTAAAGCTCGATAAGCGAGTCAGTTAATAATCCTGTTTAAAGAAATCCTTTTAAAATTTAATTTAAAAGGTCAAAAGGATTTAAAAAAATTTATTTGCTAAATTTATGAAGTATATAACTATTAATTTAATTTATATTTACTCAAAATTAGTAAACAAACCTTTAAATAAAATTCTAGAAAATATTTTATGAACTTCGAAGGAATATGCTACATTTATATTAATTTCTTAAGCCGAAAATTTGTTCTCTAAATAAACCCTTTTCTTTGCTTTAGATTGCCACTAAAATATCTCTTTAAACTCCTTAAGAAATTATTTATCTTAAAAAAAAAACACCTGCATATTTCAAATATCGAAAGGTTAAGAAACCCAAATCATTTGACTTGCGCCTAGTCCATATTCTGAATTATTGAGGATTACCCAGGCTCTCAATTGAATCGATAAGTTACCCATGAGAGCCTATTCAAAATGTCTGTCTGCTTCATAAATGTGAATTATTTCGCAGAGCACATAAACAGAGTACAGAGACAAAGAGATACTTAACTCAAGTCATGCCTTATTCATGGCCAAATTGGAGTTTGGAGTAAGAATGAAATATCCTTGTTTATGCATTGAACATTCCACTCTCTCTCCTCCCACCAGTCCAAGCCTAATCCTCCTTCACCTCCTCCTTCTCCTGCTGTTAGCATTTGAGATTGTGTTGCACTTCACTACACTACTAGGATAAAGACAATTGGGATCAATAATGGTTTAATAAAAAAAAGATCGATGGTTGTTAAGGCTTAGAATCCTTTCGGGCCTCCAGTGTTCTTTATTTTTGAAAATTTTCGACTTTTTAAATATTGATAAATCGATGCTTAAAATATTTCATCAATGAGCTTGAACACTTTTATATTTTTTTGGTATAACATATCACATAAATCCTCCCTAGCTCACATCTCTTAGTGACCATCTTCCGTTCTTTCCCCTCTCTATATATCTGCAATTGAAATATTTCAAAATATTTCTCATATTTTTTAAGCTGACAGCCATGAAAATTGAATGAACCCTTTAACTGCAATGCAAACAACTTCATTGTTGCCACAGCAAAATCAAATAAAACAATGTTCTTTCTGTTTCTTTTGTTTTTTGTTTTTTTTTTTTTGTTCGCTTAAAGTTTCAATTGAACAGAGATTTAACATGCCTTCGATGAATATTTACCATCATTTAACTGACTTCAAAGTCATCATAATCATAAAAATCATCGAGAGGAGAGGAGGAAAAAAAAAGGAGTAATAATCATAAAAGCATTTTCGTGTGATTCCAACCCCTTCTCCTACATCTTTAGTTGGTTTTTCAGTGCAGAGCAATGACGCGGAAAAGGGCCAAAACTGGAGTCAGGGTCGAGACCTGTTTTTTTCTGGGTATTTTTTGGGGTATTTTGGTTTTTTTTTTTTAGCCCCATCTCGATATCCGTGGCCAATCCCCAAGTTCCTGGTTTTTCTGGCGGCTATTCTCCCATCAAAATGCACAACGTGTCGTTATTTATGCCCAACCCCTATCGCCATTCGGAAATCCCCTTTCTAACCACTTCGGCTTAACCCTTGGCATGACAAAGCGGCATCCATGGGATCCCAAAAGGACCCCAAAATGCGAAAGAGGACAAAACACAGGAGAATGCATAAGCCGCGAAACGAATTGAGGAGGCCACTGGATGGGAAACCCCCAAAAAAAGGAGTTTATTTGGAAAAAACAGAAAGAAACAAGAAGGAAAAGAAAATCCTAAATGGGCTTATATTAGCAAGCTTAAATTCTTATTTTTTGAGCGGGTTTATTTTTGAAGAATTACTTTTAAAAATTATTTTTAAGCCATATGCCATAAAATATATTAGTTTCTCTTATATAGAAGCTCAACAAATCTTAAGAAATTGATAATAATGATATTTACAAGCTATGAATTAATATAATTGAATTTTTAAATATATATTTTTGAGCGGATTTACCTTAAAATAATTTTTATAACAAATATGTACAAATGCAACGCTTTAAATAATATTTTTTCGCATTTATAAAAGAAAAATTTCTCAAAAACTTTCTTTGGAATTATAGAAACAATTTTTGAAAGAAAAATATTTTATATTATTGAGTTTTAAAATAGTATACTATTCTTTTAAGCGCGGGTATATTTTTGAAAAAATTTTTTTAGAAAATATATGTACAACTATTTAAGTATTATTAGAACATTTCTGTTGTTATTAATTTTTGTAATCGAAGACTTAATATAATCCTAAACCATATTTTAAACTATATTTATAGAACACAAATCAAATATAAGATCTATAATTTCCCAATGAATTTCCTTCAAATACTTGGGCTTCATTTGTTATCCTTTGCAATTATTATTCCCTCGCCCCAAAAAATCACTCAAGTAAGCAAGCGTATCCTCAAAAGTTTTCCCCGTACACCACGTTGACAAATTAAAAGCTCATCTTTTATCATTAAATCAAGGCTAATGAATATACACACACACCCAATAAATAAGGCAAAGCTTATGCAGCACTCAAACTGAAATTAATTCGAAATTTGTTGCCTCCGCTTGAGACTCAATTTGCTGCTGGGAAAGTTCCCACTTTTTGGACCGATTTGTTTTGATTTCTGATCTGTCGTGGCAGAGCCAGGGTCAGGACCAGAGGCTGCGAGGCTGTGGGGCTGAGGCACTCTCTAATTAAATTTTTAATGTGTGCGTGTGGAAAACGAGTGAGTGCACGGGGGGGGGGGGGGTGGAAAAACTTTTCCGGCTGCCTCGGCTGCTTCTGAAAACTTCAAACAAATTCCAAGTAATTGCACATTGAAATTGACAGAGACAGGGACAGGGACAGGCAAAGTGACAGAGACGGGGAGAAGAGCAGAGAAAGAGATGGGAATAAAAGCAGAGAGAAAAAGAGTAAGACAGGGCCAACCAACTGCAGTCTGTGTGGGCCAAGTTAAGGGCACATTGTTATGCCCACGTTCAACTTTACATGGCCCATAGTCTGTATAAAGTTGGTAACAAACAACAACAAGA
Source organism: Drosophila birchii (assembly GCA_035046345.1). Lineage (NCBI taxonomy): Eukaryota > Metazoa > Arthropoda > Insecta > Diptera > Drosophilidae > Drosophila > Drosophila birchii. Next base: position 4,826,025 of record JAWNOA010000043.1, on the reverse strand, counting down.
TGCTAACGAGGGAGACACACAAACACTGATCAAAAAACTATTTTAAAAGATTTTTAAAATAAAATATTAAAATCTAGAAATATATGTGGGAATTGACAAACAAATTTATTTAATTGAAAATGATCAAAACAAATTGAAATATGAAATGAAAATGAAATGTCATTTCTCATTAATTTTATAAAACCTTTTATAAAACATTTATATGTATTAAGTACAAAGAATATTTATTATAAATATTTTAAAATATTTCTTTATACTATTTGCACTAATATTTATTAATGATATTATTTACAATTAAGCATTTGTATTTGTAAATCAATTTTTTTAATTACAAAATAACAAACTTAATAAAATAAAATCAAATATTTTAAATATTTTTCATATTTCTGAAGCACTTCCTTAAGAAAATTAACAATAAACTAAAATTTAAAGTGTAAAAAGGTTGTCAGAGCGGAATAGAAAGATGCTAGGCGAAAGAGAGAGATAGCAGGAGAAAGAAAGTGATGCCTGAACGAGTGCAGCTTAAAATTGTTATCAACAATTTAATCATTGAAAACCATTAAAAAGCAAACAACAAGAAATTTCTCTACATCTTTCTCGTTTACTCTTTTCCTTACACTCTCTGGCTCTCAGTGATTTCCCCCCTCTTAGTTTTTCCGCCTGTTTTTCTCCATTTTCTTTTTTTTTTTTTTTGCTGCTATTGCTGCTGGCTTAATTGCTATACACAATGCAGCTGTGATTATGGTCACCAGAAGTGAAGAATGAGTGAGTGAGTTGCCGCGGGCAAACGTTAATTTCATTTCGCTAAATATATATGTATAAAAAATATATATGTATATATACTTTTAGATATATATTGTACATATATAATGAAATTCCTTAGTTGCAACTCCCCTTTTCCACTGACTTTAATTATAAAAAAAGCAAAAAAAAAAAAGGTGTAAACGGTGGATCTTTGCCACAACATCTGCGTCAGTCATTTGTTTTCATTACCCTTGGAAATGGTCACACATATCGCTTTTATATGTAAAGGATATATGTAAAGGATGCTCGGGAAAAACAATAACAAGCAAGCCAAAGTGGAAATGCGAAAAATACTCGCAGCACACACACATACACAAGGAAAGTCGCCAAGAGACAAATGATTTGGAAAACTACAAATACCAATTGTGACTTGTTTAATCAACTTGAGTGGAATTATATTTAAGGAAAAGCTAAGAATAATATAAAGTAATAATTTTTGTTCATTTTTTTGTAAGAAACTATGACTTGAAATCATTATTTCAATTAATAAACAAATATAATAATATTTTATGTAATCTTTTTATTATTTATGATATTTTTCTAGTCATTAATAAAAATATTCTGAATATATCTTTGATTTGAATACGATTATCTTTAGCTTTGAGCTTTATTTTTACAAATAAAATGTTTATTTTAATTATAAAAAATATGTGTTTTCAAGACTTTTAATTAATTATTCCTGCCTGCTAAGTCTATTTTCAATAAAATGAGATTTTATTACTTGCTACCCTTAAATATTTTATTTCTTGAAAAAATTTCAATTAATTAAAGACGCCAAGTGGAATTTTTCCTGCTCTAAAGGTTATACATATGTACTATATACCTTTTATATACATATATACATATAACAGCAGTGTAACACTTGCTGGAATTTAGCTGCAGCAGTTTTCTTGGCTACTGCTGACGTTGTTGACTATTCGAGTCCTGTGATGGGGGGAGAGAGGGGGAAAAGCTGTGGAAAAAAGGAGGGGTGGGGTATAGGGTATAGCAGGGCTTGGCAGCAAAAGTAAACCAACATAAGTGTTGCGTCGTTCGTTCGTTTTTATTGTTGTGGCAGCAGGCAAACCCCGGATGCTGGATGCAGGATGCATGGACATGGACAAATGGACATATGGACATACACTGCTCGGAGGAAGCTCGCCAGGCACGGCAGCTCGGACCTCAGCAGGTCATGTTAACTAACCTCTTTTTGGGACCAACTCTGCACAGCCATCCCTTAACCCAGAAAGAGCCCCATTTGTCCTTGCCTGCAGCATAAAATTTTTAAAACGCTTGGCACTGCGGCTTGTCAACTGCAGCAACCTTGCCCTTGTTGCATGCCACGCCCTCCCCCAAAATAAAAGGGGGGGACCCCTCCATCCGCCATGACAATTTGAAAACAATTACAGCAAAACCCAATGAGCAATGAGCCGCAGCGTACAAATGGGGTTAAAATAATAGCCTTTAAATTGGATATTTATTAGGCGAAATTATTTTAAGACTAAAACACATACATTTATTGAACATATTTTATTTCTAGTGAAAAATAATAGAAAGAGAAATGGAAATATAAGAGGAATAACGTTTATAATTAGTTAATATTGATTAAGAACCAACACTTTCTTTCTAGAATTCATATATTGAATGACATTCAACCTAGCTAGAATTACGATTTGTGTGATATTTTGCAGTACTCAAATTTGCATTGCTTTTAAATGATTGACCTCAGGTGTAAATTGACCAATGAAGAAGCACACTAGTTATCTGTGGCCCCAACGAGAGTTAACAATTTGTGCAATTCGCATTCACGAGTTGACCGCAAAAACCAACGGAAACATGAGATCATTATGCCACGCACTCTGCGGTTCACATCATGAATCTATACATATATACACACATATATGTATGATATATATCAGTCGGATATCAGATAAATGTGCTTTATTGGAATACTTGCATTGAGTGTCAATTAATTCAATCGAAATGCACAAATCAAAGCAAAGGAGCTCGGTCAGGCGGCAAGCTAATTAACAGGGAATCGAGTTGTAAGAATTCATTTGAATTAATGCCCTAATTAACTTGATTATATAATTATATGGTACCTTAAATAGGTAAATATTTTTGGGTTATTTGTAAAATGTAGCATATTTTTTTGGGCCTTTTAAAAAGATTCCAATACCCTTTGGACAGGTTCCTTTCAAATTGTTGTACTTTTTGTTAAATTCTTGGAGTTAATATATGCTGTTGAATAAATTTAAGTACCCCCTCCCCAAGATGATATCGAAAACCGACAAAAGAGCTGGAAGCCCCAACTTAACTCCTTTTGCCATCTGCACATGCATATCCTTGATGCAAAACTTTTGAAGTTTGTTTTCGTTCAATTTGCTGAGCAAACAACTGAACCATTAAGAACATCTTCAGCGGCAGACGAGTGACTGAGTTGAAGTAAGTTCATCTTGAAATGAGCCCGAGGCTGGCGGCGGTGAAATAATTAAGCAAAAATTTAAGCTTAAAAATACTTAACATGCAAACTCTTTTGTCATCTCTTCGCATTCAAATTCTTCTTCTTTTTAATATATATATATATATAAATTTTTTTTTTATTTTTGTTGTACTCTGCTATTTTTTAATATGCAAAGTATGCATATATGGATTTAATTTTATTTTCCATCGACATCATCGACAACGCCATCATGATGTTTGCTTTCAGTTTCGCATCGAAGAATGCCTTTTGTGAGGAGGAGGCTTTGCCTTCAGCCTTTTCCCCTCCGATGGTCATTAAAAATATGAAATTTCATGTGCCCACCCACACACACACACACACACACACACACACACACACATACATCGCACACACCACTCAATGGAACACTTAAATGAATTACAGTTCTGAGTAGAGTTTTTCATATTTCCCTCATATTTTTTGTCGGTTCTTTTCCATCGAAATCTGTTTGAATTGAATGGGAATATGGCTAGCCGGGAAAAAGGCAGAGAATCGGAATATGTTTTCGCCAGATTCATGGTTTTCCATAATCCCAATGAGAGGGAGTGGGTGGTCAGAAAGAAGTAAATGGAGAGGAGGCGGCACTGGACCTTGCGACTCTTTTGCATTCTCCTTTTCAGGAAAATCTGAAAGTCTGGGCTTTTTAACTGAAAACTTTTCGTTCCCTTTTGTTAACCATCAGATGGATTTAATTTTTATTTTCAATTGGTTATTGAATTTCAAGAGATATAGAAATGGATTGAATATAAGAAATTTAACATATATTAAAAAATACTTGAAAAATTGTATTTTTGAAAAGAAGCTTTAAAGAATCGATTACATTTGCAATCAAATTACAATAGCCTATCGATAATATCACCATAGACTAAAGTGTGCTCCATTAAATAGATTGATTATACCGATAAATGTTTGCTAATAAAACCAAATTTATCGATGACATTTTATCGGCCAAATACTAGATGTGCCAAGCAATCCAATTACCAATTTTTCTACCTCATTCCACCTTCTCCTCCTCCTCATTGTCGGCACACAAACCTATCGATAATAAGCACCGGGAAATCCCATTGGGGAAGCACTGAACACAAAACGACAATAATGGAATGAATTTGAACCACGACGCACATCCCCCCAGAACCTACGCATATAGCATCTATATATATATAGTATATATGGCGGAGGAGAGAAACACCTTTCAATGTCAGATGGCTGCATTATTTGACGGCCATTGAAAAAGTTTGCCACAAATGAAATGGCCCAAAGGAGCTGTCAAATCTGCTGCGTTATAACATTTACAACGAGACTGAGTGCGATGTCGGGGGGGGGCTAGGGGATGGGAGGTCACAAGGGTTAAGGGTAGACGGGCAACAAAGCGATGAGCAAAAGTTGCACAAAAATTGACAAAACATAAATAAAATATGGCGCAAACAATGAAGAAGATTCTCGCTCGATTCGATGCTGGCTCGATTTTTTTTTCTCTCCTTTTTATTTTATTTATTTATTTTTTTTTTTTTTTGGGAAAGGACATGTGACACAAACAGATGTCAGGTGAATATAAAAGGGGGGCGGTGGCGGTGGCGGCGGGTGGAAATTGGGCTGTGTTGGACCCTGTCACAGTGACGTTAATATCGCCTGATAAGTATTGACACAAGTGGTGGAGTGGAAGAGGCGACAAACAAACAAACAAACCGATGAAAGGCGACGGATTTGCACACACACACACTGACATGGAGGAGAAGATGGAAGCCAACTCAGCCAGAGTTGCCATCGTTATATATCCAATTGCCATTTTACAATGATGACGTAATTGATTTTTAAGCAAATACAAATACACTTTGTCAGACAGACTCACGTAAAAATAAGAAGCAAACAAAAAAAAAAAGAGAAAAAAGAAAAGGAGACTCGGAATAAGAAAAGATTTCCAAATAAATAAAGCGAAACGTGCAAACATCGATGACGACGAGTGCTTGTTGAAAACCTTAGCCTAGAGAACCCATAAAAAAGAATATATATACATATATATGGTATATTCAAAAAAAAAAAAAAAAACCAAAGTCCTTGTGGAGTATATCAAGTAAAGAGCAAGAAAGAGCAAGGAACAGCAGAAGAGCAGAGCTGGAGAAAGCTACACACACGTTTCCAAGAAACGTGCCAGGAGTGCAGGTGAGTCGGTGCTTTCTTTCTTTCTTTCTCTTTCTATTTTAATTCTTTTTTCTTTCTTTTTCTTTTTTTTTTTGTTATGGTGTGTGCATGTGTGTGTGTGTGTGTGTGTGTGTGTGTGTGCAGCCACTTTTGAGTGCTTGCACAACGGGCACGACTTTTCTTTATTTACACTTGCTTCTTACATCAACACACACCACACACACACTCGACAACGAGAGAAAACCCAAAAAGGAGAACATTTTTGGCATTAAAAGAAAAGCGAAATAAATGCTAAATTGGTTTAAATTTATTTAAAAAAAAATCCAATTTTTCATTAATGTTTCATAATTTTCCTAGCAAAAAAGCAGCAGATTTTTGTTTAAAATTTAAATCTAGTGCCTTAGAGTATGATTTATACAATATTTATTTTTTATTTTAATATTTTTTATATTAAATTATATATAATGTATTATATTTAATTTTCTTGTTATTTAATTTATTTTATGATTTATTATTTTCCTCTAAAAATACTTCATTTTTTCCAGTGACCCCATCGTAGATCCTTGAGAGTGCTGCCTTTACCGTGATTGCACCTCTTCCCCTATTTCCCCCTAAACTATAATTCAAACACACTTTTCCAACGAAAATTCGACAAGAATAAGAAATAAATTATCTAAAACTCTTCAAGGGTCAAGCTAAAAAAAGGGAGTATATTATGAACTTTAAACTTGAGCTGGGTCAGTTAGAGCTAATTTAAGCCTGAGTCCTGTGATAAAAGGCTTAAGCTCAACAGGACAAGACAGGGGCCATTAAAAATATATTTAAGACCAAAGAAAATTCTTGGAAAGTTGTACTGTTTTTATAATTTATAATTGGAGAATAAATTTGAAGTTTGGAAATTTTTTAATTCAAGTATTTTATTTTGCAGGGCTCAAAATAATTTATTTGAATTACTTTTTGCTTATAAATATTTTATTATTTTGTAAAGCCTCAACTAAAGGCATTTTAAAGGCCTTTAAAATTCGTTTTAAATAATTTGTAAGACCTTAGAAGATTCTTAGAAGTTTCTATAAGATCAAATCCTTAAATAAGGACCTTAAAGTCATATCCTTTTTATTCAAATACAAACAGAGAGCACAAGTCAATGAATGAGCTATTCGAAATGCATTATTATTAAATCGCTTTCAAGTCAAAGAAAATTAAGCAGCGTCCATGAGTTTTGGGTTAATTGCATGAATTATTCAACTTAATGTCCTGCCATTGCCAAACTGTGTGTGTATGATATGTGTGTGTGTGTGTGTGTGTGTGTGTTTTAGTGTGATTGTGTACAGGTGTAATTGAATATTGAACATTTAAAGCCAAAAAGCTTAAGCCAACAACTTCTGCCTCGAAGCTGTCCGTCGTGCACTGCATGCTCTCTATAATTATATATATGCTTCATTTATTTATTTATTTATTTAATTCATATATATATATTTATATATATATAATATATTTAATAGTGTGTGTATGTGATATATATGTGTGTATGTGTGTGTGTGTGTGTAGGTATGTGCAAGTGCTAGTGCAAAAGCTTAGCTTATTGCAACACCATGGGTCCTTCATCCTTAGCAGTAGCAGTAGCAGCAGCAGCAGCAGTGGTAACATAACAATTCATAAACAATTAGTCGAAGACAAAAGGTCCTGGATTGAGCATATTGAATGAGATGAATGAGCATACACATCGCACCTTGTGTGAGGCCTGAATCAAAATTGATGCCGGGACTTGATGCCTGATTCCTGCTGCCTGATTCCCGTCGCTTGATTTCTAATTCCGAATGCCCGACTAAATGGCGAATGCCACATCGACACCCTGATTTAATTATCTCTCCGTTGAGCCTGTGTTAGCCATTCGAAGGCTCTTTAGTTAAATTATAATCGAGATTGAGGCTGACCTCCCTCTCTCAGACTTCACAAATGCAAATACATTTGCAATTGCATTGCAGCCTCGAAATCGGATAATTTTCGAAGCTTACAATGTGGGCCAATTGTTGGAGATTGGAAATTAAATGTAAATTGGTTGTATTTCATTTTGAAATATAGAAGAATGCAGAATAAAGAAGAATTTTACCAATTATAGTTAAGATTTAAATGTGAATTTTGTATTTTTTATTAAAAGCAGAGTTGGAAAAAAAAAATAGAATACGATGAGGAATTTATTTATATGAAAGGAGCTCAGAATTTAATTAAATTTTCATAGCTTTAACATTACGTTTTCAAACCAAAATCTAAATAATTTATTATTTATTATTTAATTTCTGTTACCTTTAAGCTTTTAAGAAAAACAAAAAACACAAACAAAAGCTGCTTTTAATAATTATTATATATATTTTTTCTTTTTGTTGCTGCCCAACTAAATAAACAAAATAATTGAGTTTGACAATTATTAAAGCCACAAAATAAATACAAAATCCTATCTGTTATTTTTCTGGTAAATATTAAATATTAAACAAAAATAAATTACAAAAAAATCACACAAACGTATATATAAATAAATATATATCAAAGGTCTCTGTTTCGATACAATCATCGATAACGATGAGGCACACACACACACACAGGCTCTGTTTATGTGCTTGTTTTTATTGCAATTGTTATCGCTGCTGCTGCTGCTTATACTTATACTTCCTATACATATACATATATATATATATATATTGTATATATATAATCCCCAATTCCCATTTTCTTTGTTTTGTTTCTTTTTATATTTCTCGTTTCTCTCCAAAGTCTCTCACAGTTTCTGTATTTTCTTGTTTTGTGTAATATATTTTATTGTTGTTTTTATGCTCCAGCACACACACACACACACACACAAACACACGCACGCACACAAACAAACATACACTGAAGCGTCACACACACTCGAACTTCTTGATATTTTGTTTTTATTTATTTTTGCCAGCTTACAAATATTTTATACTCTTGATTTGAGTTTTATTTGTTTGTTTTTTTATATATATTTTTTTTACATTTTGTTGTTGTTGTTATGTTTTTTATTTCACAGCAAAAGACAACAATAAAAAAAGGTAACAAAAAAAAATGACGAAAACCCCAAGGTTTAAACTTCTTGTAGCACACTTTTTTGGGCGCGCGTTAACGAAGTCGTCGGCGTTTGCTTGTTTGTTTTATATTTCCAAGTTTAAGTTTTATATTTATAGTTTTTAATTTTATATATTTTTGTATGCATATAAATTTATAAATATTTATATTTTTGTTGGTAGTTCTACCTCAACTTCTTGGTAGATTTTATTGTTCTTTCTTAGATTTGCCGCTTTTGTTGTTGGTTTTATTTCTCCTACATTTTTACGCCTTGATTTTATGTTTTATATTTTTCTCTTAATTTTTGTATACTGTTTCTTTTTTTGCTAGTTAAATTTTTTTATTTTATCATCTTCGGTTTGTATATTTTTAATATATATTAATATATATATATATTTCTATAGAGATTCAACCGTGCTCGACGACCGCTTGACGCCCGTATAGAAAACAGACTGCTGCGGAGCCCAACAGCAGCGAGATTTATCCCAAGAAGATAAGTGCTGCAGACGAGCCTTGCCTGCGTTCGTTTTAGCCGAGCGCGGCGACACGAACCGCATGTCCTTACACACGCACACTCGCACACGCAAAGAGAGAGAGGGAGAGTGTGCCAGGATGGCGGGCAACTTTGTCTGCCTTCTGTTCCATTTTCTTTTTGCAAACAGTCAGCATCCGCTACGCCTCTGTGTGCGTGCCTGAAGCAGCCGATTGCCACACGAATGGCATTCGGCTTTCTCTTCCTTCGGCATTTTCACGCATTTTCACTCTTTAGCCGCTTTGGAAATCAAGACCTCCTCTCTTGGGCTATGGTGAAAATGCAAAAAGGAAAAGCTCAGCTCAGGTGGAAATGCGATTTTTGGTGAGCGGGGATGGGGGGCGAGGGGGGACACTGCGATATATTGGGACTAACGATCAGGCTTTAAGCCGGCATAAGGAGCATTTTATGATCATTCCTTTAGTAAACGGTTATCAATGGGTTTTACTTTATAAGTAATTAAAAAACATAATTGGGTTGTTTTAAATTTAATATGAAAAAAATAATATTTTTGATATGATTTAGAATATATTTATAAATATTTATAAATAAATATAAATATAACATATTAATTGTGTTTGCATAGTAGTAAAAAGGAGTAGTTCAATATTTTGCAAAATCTAAAAAATGTTAAATAGCAAAGTTAACGATACTTTCGATATGATATTAAAAGCAATATTTTTATCATAACATCACATTGGGACTTTCCTTGCAATAAACTTCCCTACCATAAATATCGGTTAATATAAATATTTATTGTTAAATTGGAAATGAAATTTTGCTATAAACATATACAAAAATATCATTAAAAATATTAATTAAATACCGATTTTCTATAAATCTTTATAATATATTTAATGCGCTTTATATTCACTTTAAATAACAATTAAAACAATGTTAATCGTTTCTTGCTGCTTGGCAGCTTCTTTTTATTCCCCAAAGCGCACTTCGAAACCATTTAAAACAATCAAGTAAGCCGAAAGCAAAACAAACCCCTCGCCTAGCCTTTTTTTTTGCTCTCCTTCTAAAAAGAATACACTTTCTCTTAGGTTATGGTCCTGGCCGTGTGGTGAAAATAGTGAAAGAGAGAGCCAGCCAGAGCCAGAGAAAGAGTGGAAAAGCTTTACTTAAAGCTACATTTGTGTTTGTTTTTTTTCGCATTCAGCATTTACCATTTCCCACGGATTTTTGGTCCTGGATGGACGAGGACGACGACTGCAACAGTTACGCGTTTGAACGCAAATCGAGAAAAAGAGATTCACTTAATGATGCCGGGCAGGGCAGAGTGAGATGGGTTTGTTTGGGGGAATTCGGGGTGGTTTAATGGGTGGAAGGAAGGCGGCTGCTTTCGAGTGGCAGTCATTAAGCACAAATAAGATCAGGACACACAACGTTCATGATGACGATGATGATGATGTTTGTGATGGTGGTGGAACCACAGCTAATTCGAACGAAATTAGGCAAACATTTAATGAAGCAATTAGCAAATTTTGGCCAATGCTACTTGCCTTAGTTCAGCGGTTTGCCGCTTGATATCCTGTACATAAAATACTATATATTACCCCATTTCGATATATAATATTACTCAACAAAAAATAAAATCAAGCTTACACACATATTCATAGCAGAAACCGCAATGGATAACATCAAAGGGGATTTCACTTTTACACATCAATGTGTTCCATCTTGCCAGCTTTTCTCTGGCCAAAGGAAAATTGCGTTTACTCACCTGAAAAGAAACAGAGAGAGAGGGAAACGAGAGACGTTAGTCGGTTGAGTCAAAAATGTTTTTTCTTATATATAGTATATAGTATAGTATATATATTTTATTTATATTTTTATTTATTTTTTCCGGCAGACAAGACCTTTGCCCACTTAAAATTCCTAAAGGTGAAAGGGGCTGGAGGCGCAACTTTGTGGACATGAGTAAAGTGCAAAATTCTGTTGCATACTTTTTTCGGCCTGGCAGTGCGTTGGGAATTTAGTGCAGCAAATTGTTTTTCGGTTGGAAAATGTAAGTGAATTTCCAACAATTTCACCAACTAAAAACATAATCCTCGAGGTTAAGCGCTCAGCTTAAAAAAAATACATATAGCTAGATATTTAAAAGAATCAAGAGCTAAAGTCTCGTTTAAATGCGGCCTCGAATCACAAGCCATGAAATTTGTAGCAGATTATGGTCAAAACCAAATGGAAAATGGCAAAGGTAAAAGGCAAAAAGTTAACCCTTTTCTTTTTGGTGAATTTAACAAAATCCCAAAGATCAAAAATTTGTGAGAGATATGCTGGAAAAATGTGGGTTTAGTTCAGGGTAAATACGTTAATCAAGGGAAATATATACAAGAAACTGATAAAGATTATTATTTTCAATGTTTATAAACTCATTAAATCACATTAAATGTAATTTATTATTTTTGTATGCTCCTTGAAATATATTAAATATATTTTATTATGTTTATATACTAATTAAAATATAATGAATATAATTTATAATGTTAATAGCTTCATTATAAATATTGTAAATATAATTTATAATATTTATATTCTCCTTAAATTATATTAAATATATTTTATAAATATTTAATATTTATTTGTTATATATTTATAATGTTAAAATCTTCATTCAAATTGATTAAATATAATTTCAATATTTATATTCTCCTTAAAACATATTTTAAAAATAAAAGTAACATCTTTATATCTAGTTTCTTTTATAAATTTACTAAAGGCAAAGTCATCCTTTCTTTCCTTTCCAGAAATAGCTACAAAGGAAGTGACATTTATAGATTTAATGATGGCAAAAGCCCTTCGTTAAATTGTTGCAAGTAAAAATATATAAAAATAAAATTCAGAAAAACCTATAGAAAATATATATAGAAAAAAGAAGAATCAAGAAAAGCCAGCAACAATTGTAAACTATAGAAGCCACGGTTGTTGGTTGTAAATTGAAGCCAAATCAAAACCGATTGGCTGAAAATTCCACGGATTCTGTTTTCCTTGGCATTTGCCATTGTGTTATGCTGGAGCAATTGGGTTTTCCTCTTCTCTCTTGCTCTTTCTCTCTCTTCCTTTCTTTCTCTCTCTCTTTTTTTGCCAACAGAATTGGCCATTTTATGGGTAGCTTTTGTTTGGCCAAATGCACACGATGCTCAGTGCTCAGGCATAGGCCCTGGAACCTCTGTAAAATTATTGCGGGGCGCCGGTGAAATCGCTGCGGAAGTGGACTAAACTTAGATTGATGATGTCTCAATAAACCCCATTAGGGGATTGCCATCGAGACCAGTGACTGCAATATAATATCGCAAATGAATTGCCATCGACGATGAGAAGGGAGGGAGCGAGGGCGCATGTATTGGGTGGTATTTTGATGATTGTGCACCTGCTGCTGCTGGTGGTGCTCCCTGCTAAAGGTGTGTTGTTGGCACAATTCAGTGCTCTAATTGGTAGCAAAGTGGAATAAACTATTGCCACGGCCAATGCGAAACTTTTCTCGTTTCTCGATGGGCCTCCTTTTGAAGTCTTTCGAGGGGTGGGTGGGTGTACAGGGGGATGGAGGCGATGATGGCCTTCAAGAAAACGAATTACGAGCCAACTAACTGTAAAAATTCATTATGTTACCGGGGGGCGAACAAGAGAAAATTCTGCACAGTAAACAAAATTTCTATTATAAAAAATATGCTTAAAATAAAATAAATATATGGAAAATGCATTAAAATAAATTAATTTTGAGAAGAGAACATTAGAGCTAAATTTCTTAAATATATTTCCTAAGAAAAAAATTAAATATTCAATGGAAAAAAATCATTGTTCAGTGTTAAAAAGTCTACAGAAAAATCTAGCATGTAAAAAATATATATGTACATCTTCTTATATATACATATATATATATCTTTCAGTGTACTAGCTTCTGAGTAAAAATTTGCCATGTTTTTTTGGGACGACTAAAAAGTTTCTGTAATTTGAATTGAAATTCCTTTTCGGCAATTGCCAGAGACAACACACAGCAAAGGAATCCCTTTTTCTGGCCCCAGCAGCAACCTGAAACGAAATACGAGTTGTAATGCTGGCAAAGAAAGTCCATCCAGCAGGGGATATTTTCACCATCATCATCATCTTAAGCATCATCTTTATCATCAAACAGTGTCTGCGCGTTGCCAGTCAAGTGTTAAAATCGATTAAATAAAAGTTTATTGCTAAATTTGCTAACTGGCTAAGTTCTCAATTTTCCTTCTAACTTTGCTGCCTTTTTTCAGGTTAGTTGCATATACATATATAAATATATATAAATATATATATATTGTGGCTTAATTTCACCCTCTGGGGATGAGGTAAGGGTTCGGGGTAAGAGAAACTTAAAAAACAATTAGAAACTTTTGGCAACTACTACATCTGAGAAGGGGTATCAGTCCACAAGGTTCATAATATCAAGTCAGCTTAGTTGAAAGTTGAAAACAAATGCTGTTCGTGATTTGGGGAAATATATATTTTTATATAATTGGAAATAGGGCAACAGGAATAATTATAATAATTACTTTGGGGTTAGAAAAATGAGCCTTATCAACTAATTTTTCTAAAATATATTAAGGGGGAGTTGTTTTGCATTTGCATACAAATTAAAATATGTTATATACTTTCAGAAGTTTCTTAAATGTTAAAAAAGTTTAATTACTCTTCAATATATATATATATATTTTTGTTTTTTAATTAAACCACCTGTTTTGCTGTCATTTTCCATCTTCTACCTTATTTTTTATCACCTACCTGGCCCTCTTACCCTTCTCACTTTTCTCCTTTTCCCCTCCCCTCTTAGGCACGTGCTGCCTCGCCCAGTTTGACCCTTAAGAAGAGATGGTAAGGGGGATTTAACAGGAAGATGAATTTCAAATTAATATTGCACAAGATTATTTTAACAAAAAAAAAAAAAAAAAAAAAAGTTCGTTTCTGTTGTTTCTTTTTTTCGTGTTTAAGTCGGAAGCTTGAAGCGCACTTGAAATTAATGAAAAGCATTTTCGATTGTAATTATGTATTCGTGACTGGAGGGGCCAAGAGCCATTTCCGTTGGTCCTGCACCCTGTGCCCCGGCCCCTCTGCCCCTGCTTCTCATCGTTTGGCACTTATTTCCCCCGGTGGGTATAGCCAGATTTTCCCTCGAGTTTTCTTGTTGCTTCAGATTTTGGCTCAGCTCATTAGGCATAATTCGAGCTCACCCTCTCTCTCTCTCTTTCCCTTTTTTGGATTCAGATGAGTTGTGTTTTTTGTGGGGTTTATATGGGTGTATATACGGGGGGTCCTTTACATTTAATTGACTGTAAATTTGCTGCTCTTCAAAAGCTTCAACTACTCATTAAAATAAAATACAAAGAAATACAAAGGAGAGGGGTAAGAGATGCAGAAAAAAATTATAACAATGTAAAAAACAAATATATTTTGTAGGAAATTTATAAAATAATAATAAAAGTTAATAAAATCTTCCAATTTAAACTTAGAAATAAAGATATATTGTAGTTGGATTCTTAATAAATAAATTCGGTTAATAAACCTCTTGTTTAGACCTAGTTTTTAGATTATAAAAATGTTTGAAAACAAATATACATTGTGAAAAAATTTCAGGTGAACTACATTCGCATATTTTGTAGTCAAATTTTAGATAATAAATAAAAAATAAAATAAATAATTTTCTAGGCATTAAATTATATTTGTAACAAGTCTAATAAATTTAAGTTTATATTAAACTATATTATAAAAATAAACTCCTTGTAAAAACAAAAAAATATAAATGAATATAAATAACTTCGATTTTCTGTGCACTTAAAAGGAAAAACTTAAACAGAAAGCCGTTAGCCGAAGATTACGCATACGCCCCGTATGGCTTTGCTATTGGGTCTGTTGTTTTGTTAATTGCATGACGGTATATGTATGTGTGTATCTGTGTGGTGTGTATATGTGTGTGTGGTATGTGTTTGTGGTGTGGTGTGGTATCTCTCCATTTTTTGAGGGAATGGCTTAAAAACTGCACCCACATGAGCTGCTGCTGGGCCCCGGCCCCCATTATCTGCATTTTTACGGTCCAAATCCATTTCCACAGTACAAACACACACACACTTTAGGGTGGTTGCCTTGGCTTTAGTTTTTTTTTTTTTTCTCCTTTTTGAAAGAAGAGAAATGGCAGGCAGCTGTAATAACATAATGGCCAACAAAATGTCTGAGGCTTAAAAGCAAAGGTAAGCTTAGCTTTGAATTCGCTGGCTCTCTTTTAATGCAGAGAAAAAAATTAGAGTTAAGCACTAAATTAAGCTTGAGGATATATTAAAATTAGACTTGAATATTCAATTTTTTGGCTACAATGCTTTGGATGTAGAAACATAATTAAATGTAATATAAAATATATATATATTAATTCTATCATGGTTTTCCTAACAGTGCACACATGTGGGTATATGTAATTTCTAACAAAAGTAAAAGCTAGCAAAGAAAATAAACTACCAAAAGAACAAGACAACGATGTGGAAAGCAACAAATAAAAAAAAAGAAAAAACCAAAAGAAAAACGCAAAGGCAAAACAAAGGACCTCCAATAAAAGAAAGAGGTAGGCGGGGAAAGCCAGAGCCGGAGAAAGGGCAACAGAGAAAGCAACAGAGAATGTGAGACAGCGACAGTTGGCCAAACAAAAGTAGCCTGGCAGTGTAGCATAAATAAATAGAGATAATTAGACCATAACGACAACAAACACACGACAAAAGAGACCCAAGCAAAACTAAATGGAAATAAAATAAAATAACACACAAAGCAAAGAAAGAACAAAAAATTAGGCAAAAATAAAATGAAATAAAAAAGAATAAAATATAATAGAAAACAGAATAAAAGGAGACCTTCATTTGCGTCCTGCTGCCATCTAGTAATTTTTTGTTCTTTGCGGTTTTAATTGGAGCTGCTGCACATTTTTTTTTTTTTTTTGTGGGAAACCACAGGAAAAGTTGACCAGCACACACACACACTGGCTGGCAGGTGGGGTAACAACACTAAGTTGACCATAATCTAGTTTTCATGGAGCGGAGGGCCCCAGCCAAATTAGGTGAAGGATGCCAGGGCAAGGATATGACTATGACTCGACGAGAGAACACACCGAATTTTTTGTTGACTGACTGTCCGGGATTTTTGTGGCCAACGTGTGCGTGTGTGTGTGTGGCGGGAAAAAAGCAGTGTGCACAAAATATGTAAATAAATTGCGGCCACAAAATTCTGGCTGACAAAAAAAAAAAAATAGAAAACAAAAAAAGAGCAAACAACAAAGGAGAAAATGAGTAGCGAGAGTTTATACCAAAAAACGGAATATTTAATGGCAGGGATAAAATTTAGTCTCTTTTTGCTCTTTGATCTTGAATTACTGAGACTTGGAAGTAGCTTAGTTTTGTGGTTTAGTTTTTAGCTTAGTTCAAATATTAGCTCTTTAGCCATTTAATCATTATGCAAAAATAAATACATATAATTTCAGCTTGGGTAAAAGTTTCTTATCCCTTTGATATTGTTTAACTTTATTTAATATTTAATTATTATTAATAATGATAATATTTAACTTTATTTATTTATTAATTAATAAAAAAACTACATACAAGTATATTTTATAATAATAATAAGCTAAAATCTTTGCTCAAATAAATATTTAATTAAATATTTTAATTATGTATATCAAAGTTATATTAAAAATAAAGAGAATTTAAATTATTAGCTTATATTTTCATACTCAATAATTAAATAAATATTAACTTTTTATTTAAATACATATTTTAATATACCAAACTATTTACCTTTAAAGCAGAGCCTTTAAATATTAAATGTTTCAGTTTATCAAAGCCTCTTTAAAAAAAAAAACAAGAAAATATTTCTTATTTTTCCCTTATTTCTCTGTTGTCTGCTTTTAATTTATTTTCCTTAATTATCCCAGGGTGACCACACCAGAAAGAGAGAGAAAGAGAGATTGCCATTTCGTCTGATTCATTACCTGAGGCTTTTCACGTATTTTTCTTGCAAAACTTTTCTTTTCTGTGGCCTCAAAATTGAAACTGAAACCGAGGAGAGAGAAAGCAGAGAAAAGAAAAAAACCCAGAAACCAAATTAGAAACAAAAGGTAAAAAAAAGAAAGGCTTTCCCTTAACCCCTGGCCACCTAGATTTTGTTTTTTTCTCTCTGCTAAAATCTCAGTTGCAAAAATTAGTGAATAGAAAAGTTAGAGTGAAGGACACAGCAGCAGCTGAAACTGAATGTTCTCCATATCTCTGAGGCATCTATCTAGCCTTCTCCCTTTCTCGTTCTCGTTCTCGTTCTCTTTCTCTTTCTCTATCTATCTCTAT
The DNA here is from genome assembly GCA_035046345.1 of Drosophila birchii. NCBI lineage: Eukaryota > Metazoa > Arthropoda > Insecta > Diptera > Drosophilidae > Drosophila > Drosophila birchii. The sequence goes on along the minus strand of JAWNOA010000043.1, from coordinate 4,808,639 downwards.
CACCGCTCTATCACTTAGTTAGTGTCTCAGTGTCGATTTGAATTTGAATTGGAATGCGGCATTGGAATGAAAATCTGTTTATTTGCAGCGACACGTGACCGCTGCCTGCCACTCAATCAAGTTGAACTTTGAAGCGTTTTCGTCCCTACAAAATTGCTGTGATATTCCTGAACATGTTGTTGTTTAGCACACCGTAAAAAAATATATACAAATATTGAAATAGGAATTTAGAAAATATATTTTAAAGTTTATTAAGAAAAAAATGAGGGTTCATTTGCTATTTATATATCCTTAAATAAATAAATTAATTTACCTAATATTTAGACTTTTTGATTCTTTTAATTTACTCATTATTTTCATACTTCTATCTATATTCTATCTATTTTTCTTAGTGTAAATCTATTGTACGCATTTCGCCATCAATCAATGGGTTGAAGTTTTTGGCTTTGGCTTTTCGCATTCGGTTTTGGGCCAAAGGTCCTCCTATCAGCCAGGGCCACCCTTCAATCAATTACCTAATCTCATTACAAGTTAATAGAGCGTGACTAAAACACACACAAACTCAGAGAGAGAGAGGAACACACATTTTGTGTACTTGCAGATTGCACACACAGAAATTGCAACATTGCTGCGGCACTCAAGTGATTCCTTTTGCAAATTGAAACTAAATAAGTTGACAGTTGTAACTTAAAACTACATAGTTGTCAAGGTGGCACAGAATTTGAAGTTGAATACAAATAGAATACAAAATATGAAATTAAAGGAAAGGAAAGAATAAATATCTAAACAAGAATAAAGAAAGATACAAAGATACTTTTAGTAGCATTCCAACTAAGCAAGTTAACGCTTCTTAAAGTGCTACAACTCTTTATTATTATTTCTGTTTATATATTCCCCTTTTTGTTTATTAACAAAATGTGAGCTTGTGCCAACTATAGCTCATCGCTAATTAGCCTTACTTAATCTGAACATACAGCCCTCACAGGATGTCCCCTTTTTGAAATCCAAATGTCGAATACAAAATGCAAATAATCCAACCCAATTGATTTTGGCATCGATGTTGCCATATATAGTATATATACACTGCATTCATGTTTGGCATAATTTTTCGTGTTATTCGTGTTGTTATTCATGTTTTGCCGTATTTCCCGCAACTTCATTAACGTCGACTGCGATTTTGTAGTTAATTAATTGATTACGCTCAATAATGCTCAACGCTCGAATGCATCGAACATTGGAAATCGGTTATAGAATTTGCTACAATTGCCAATTATGGCCAACAACATAAACCAACCTACTTGTTCACCATCCGCCTGCGTTGTATAGTTTTTGCAGAGGAAAAGCTCTTGAATTAAAGGTGGGAGGGCAGGCAAAATTATGGAAAGCGCAAATTTTACGTTTGATTTTTTTTTACATTTTACGCTGGATATATATATATCTATATATATATATATATATATATATATATATATATATATATGTATATATATATATATCAATGAATAAAAGTTGATGAATTAATTAGAACGGCAACAAATTGAGAGTTTCAAACCGAAGAGGTTGGGCCAAGTGAACCGTAATTGTAAGATTATAATGACAACGGTGGAAAATGTTAATTGAAAGTCGTTCGAAATTATAATTCAATGTTCAATTTTTGTAAAATAATTACTTTAAAATTAGTATATCCTCTACAAAGCCTTAAACTGACTTAAAGCTAAAAACAAAGCAGATTTTTAATACAAGTGCGCAATACACTTTACAAACTAACATAATAAATCTTTTAATTAATTCTCATCAGTTTATAATATAAAACAATTATTTATATTTATTTTCTACTACTGTAAATAACTAATAGAGATTATTAGAAGTAATTTATGCGACTGAAAAAATACAACAATTGTTTATGTGATTTATTTATAGGTTATGCCATGAATTAGGCAATAAATACACTTATAGTAACTTTACGATGCTGAAAATATATATAACAATTAAATTAATTAATATTTATTTTATGAAACTGTCAGTGCTTGTTGTTGTTTAATAAAATTAAATAAAATTAATTTATCAAATGAACTAGGCTATTAATAAAATTATAATTAATTTATGATACTGTAAATACAGATATACAAAAATTAGGCAATAAAAAACATATCATAAGATATATATATAATGTTTAATTGATTATACGATCTACATAAAAAAGCAAATAAAAAAAAGAAACACATCAAATTCACCCACAGCTGCTTTATACCAAAAACTGTATCGTTTTCCTTATTTCTTTTTTTAAATTTATAAACAACTTTTAACCATTTTTCTTTTGTGACACAAAACGCCGCTTAAACCAAGTTTTAGCCACCCGCCCCCCCAATATTTTATGACTTTATAATCCCACTGTTGGCCATAACTTAATAAATATGGCCCACGAGGATAACCAAGGCAACGCAAGCGAAAGAGCAGACAGAGGTGGACATTGAGCCGAGGAAATTTACAGACCAGTTAACTTATTGGAAGACCAAGCACTTGACTCCGAGAAGAGAGCCAAGAGAAGGAAAAGCAATGGAAACTCTGATAGACAATATGATGGGTCCAAGACCTGCCCCACCACCCCACTGCCAGCAGCTTGGCTTTTCCGTCGACCCCCTGCGGTTATAACTGTTAACTGTTAAGCGGCTGCAAAAAAGTTCTTCCTTGTAGTTTTCAGTAATTTTTATAGCCTCAGTACGTCCGTCCTTGGTCCTTCTCCTGGGCTTCAAGTTTTTTATCTACGAATTTTTGGAAAATTCCAGCAGCTACATTTTGCTTTCAACTTTCTGCCGTTCGAGTGGAAATCCCCCTGCAGACAAGCTGCAATTGGTCAGACTTTGGGCGACAATTGTCAGTGAGACACGGCAACAAAATATCAGAAACAATCTGGCACTCGATTGCAAAGTTTTGCCAGACTTGCCTCAAATTGTTTTTGGCACATTTTTTTTTCTTTTTGTTTGTTATTTGAAAATAAATTTTGGGTAAATTCGTAGATCCTGCATATTGGTTAACAAGAATATCTAAAAAACAATTCATGGGCATTATTATAAGTGAGAGTGAGAGTGTTTTAGGGATGTTTCAGGATATAGCGTAAACCATCTGGCTAAAAACAAACAAATCGCTAAAAATAAAATGAAAATGCGCAACAAAACCAACCAAAACCAGAATGTGCCACGCATTTTGTTCATCTCGTTTCATTGTTATTTATATTTGAGCGTATATAAATTATATGGCAAAAGGCATAAAAGAGCAGCAGCAGCAGCAAGCGGGTTTTGTTTTAGTGAGCTCTGCTTGGTTGTTGTTAACAAAACAACAACAAAATAATAAATAAAAATAAAATAAAAAAAAGGGAAGGGGAGAGCGACACAAAGACTGAAGGCAGAAGGACAACGTCTTATAATTCCATCCCAGCCAAGTCCCTATCCCATTCCGCGGCAACCTCAAGCTTCAACCATATTTCATGTGGCATGGTTAAGAATTTTTGTGCCTCGCGGTGCTTGTAAACTACATTCAACAGAGACAGAGAGAGAAAGTGCACAGGGAGAAAAAATAAATTGTAATTAAAAATATATCTTCAACATTTTTAGGAGGTTGTATCAAGCGTTTACCGGACATGCTCATAATTTCTTGTTATTTAAAGATAGCTTAAATATTAAAAATTTATCTTTTAAAATAATTAAATTTGTATTTAAAGACACTTAGATATTTATAAACAAATTTCATGTAATTTTAATAACGCGTTAAAGATTCCTCTTAAAATTCCTCCACACAAAAATGTTACTTAAGAACTTCAAGCTTATTTTTCTTCATTATTATATTAAATATTTTAAAAATTAAAGCTTCTATAGTTATTTGGTTTTAAAGTTCAACTTTTTCCCCCTGTGTCCTGCTGCTTTCTGTTTCCTTTTTCTGTGTCGTCATTGTAGTTGATGTTAGTTGTTGTTGCTGTTGCTGCTGCTGCTGGTTTGTTCGGGGTAAAAACAATTGTCACACAGCACGAAATGTCGTGGCTGGAACAATCAGCATCAGAAACCCGCAGCAAAAGAAGAAAGATGAAACAAAGAGCACCAAGGATCTCTCTCTCTCTTTCTGCCAGGACAAATAATAAAACAAAATGGCTACCTCGAGGTCGAAGATGAATGGGGCCTGGCTCAGCTCAGCATCAGTGGAAAATACCTGTCGTAAACTACATGTGCCCTTCCTTTTGCTTTATTTATACGGGAATATAAATGTGAGCTTGTGTCTGTGTGGATGACCAGGCAAAAGGACAATGTAAACAAGATGTGAAAACTAGCCTGAATTTCAAAGTAAAATTACAAACAAGTTTAGCTTTAAAAAAATTAAAGGGTTTCAGAGTTTTAATATAAATAGATTAAATAAATTGTATGAAGTTCAAGGTATTTTAGGTGGGAAAAAATATATATCTTGGAAATTGCTTTATTAAATTTAAAAAAATTGAAATAACTTAATGTTATTCTTCTTTTTCTCAACCAAATAATTTTCTGACTTCCTAATCTGTTTTTTTTTTGTCAATATATTTAAAGTCCTATTCTGTTCAATTTTATTATCATAAAATAAGGAAATTATTAAATTTCAATTTACCATTTTTCGGAATTGCAAGAATTTTATTAAATCACTTTATGCCATTTGATTAACAACAGATTTTCGAATATTCCACAACTTAATTAAATTTTGTGTCAAAGTTTGTTGCACATGTTGCAAAGCTCTTTTTCTTGTGTTGGCATTTTTATTCTTTATTGTCATTTATTAATGAAACAATATTTTTCCCATTTGGATTTCCATTTTGAGCAATGGAAATTTGATTATCAACTCTTATGGGAAATTTAATTGAATTTATTGCTGACATTTGTTGGCCTTTTTACTCTGTACAAATCTATATATACATTTATATATATATATACATATATAAAGTATTGCGAATATTTCAAATTTCCTTACGCCTGACTTCAGATGCAATTAAGCAAACGATTATCGGAATTGTGTTTATATATTGAAATTATTATGGAAACATTGTCATCATCATCGTCTTGTTTTATTTATTTTATCCCCTGCAAATTGCTCTCCTCTCTCTCTTTATATATATATGTATAAATTTTTGGTTTATGGTAATTCTTTTTATTGGCTTAATATTTTTTTCTCCATATTTTGTGCTGTTGATTCGGCTTCAATTAAATGTTAACACATGAAAACACAGGCAAACGCTTACCAAAAAGAGTGAGATAGTGTAGTTGTGTACGTGTTTGGTTTGTCCATTTATTGTTTTGACCCTTTACCCCTCCAAAAAGCCAGAAAACGCTGAATTATCAACGCTTAATAGATTTTCAAGCACGTCCAATGAAAATTTGTTTTCCACATTGCATGTGTGTGCGTTCGTTCGTTCGTTGTATGTGTGTGATCCCAAATGGCCCGAAAGCCAAGTGAACCGTATAAACAATTTATAGCGCCACTCGCAAGTCCAGCCAACAGCAGTAACAAGAACAACTTGCACGGCAGCAACATCAACATACATACTAGCAACAACAACACGACATTGGCAATGCTCGTAAAAATGCAAAATGAAGCAGCACAACAACAGCAACAACAACAGCAACAACATCAACCAGAAAAAGCAAAAGTAACATCGGCCCAAAAGCACCAGAGCTATATCTGGGCAAAACACACACAAAAAAAGGATATATATAAATACAAAAACGGATTCGACAACAAAAAGCTGTATTAAAAAATGTTATCGATAAAAAACGATATATACAATATTTCGTATCGTTTTTTATTGCTTTTTTTAAGATAATATTTATCTAACTTTTTATACTATAGAATATAGTTTTAAATTTAAATACTAAATTATATACTTGCTTCAAAATAAGTGAATGGCAGTAAATTTGATAAATCTATATATAAATATATAAAACAAAGGCTTAGCTATAAAAAATTATACAAAAAATAAAAGTTTATAATATAGAAAATGATTGTTAAATAAATATATAATGAATAAAAATATTTAAATCGATAACTACAATTTTATTTCGATATTTCCCATTGAATATTTCCCTTTAGAATTGCATCCCTAGCAAAAGTTAAGGATATAAAAGGGTTAAAAACAGTGAAGAAGAAAAGAGCAAAAAAAAATACAGAAAAATGGGAAGAGGAGGCTTCATCATAAACCACTTATTTGCGCTCTAAATGCAACAACAATTTGATAAATGTATATGCATAAATTTTTTTTTTTTTTTGTACCCAACGCATTTTGCAGGCAACTCTACGAACTTTCCTCCACCTTTTCAACCTCCCACACACACACATAATGCTTTTCCGCCCGCATTTTACACATTTTCCACACCAAGCCACGACGAGTTGCAATTTTTGTGTTGTTTTGACGCTGCAGCAACAATGGGTTTTTAAATGCTGCTGTTGCTGCTGCTGCCCGTTTGTTGTGGCCAAAAATGCGATTAAAGTTGCAATGGCCCAAAAATCTATGAAAAATTGCCAACATAATTGGCCAGACAAGGATCCTGGATCCTGGATCCTGAATCGAAGCCAAAATCAAAGAAAGGAACTGTTAAACTTGAAGGTAGAAGAGGGGGAGTAGGAGAAGGAGGAGATGGAGTGCCGACCAAAAAGCCAAAATATCAACAACAGGCCCTCGACTTTTGCAAAAACCTCGACAGAACATTACCGCAGTGACCCAAATTTTGCAGCAATGCAGCAGCAGTAGTACTACATAGGAGTAGTTGCTGCAAAAACACAACAGCAGCAGCAGCAGCAGCAGCAACAGTCGCCGCAGTGTTGCATTTTTTATGTCAGTTGTCTCGGCAGCAACATAAAACTGACAACAACAGAACTGCAATAGCAGCAGCAGCAGCAGCTGGGCAACAAATTAAAAACAAAACACAAAAACGCAAAGCGAAGCCAAGCTTTTTATTTATGCCTTGTCAGCGGCAGCAATAAAAACAAGACCCGAGTCAAAACAATATAAATAGTTGCAGTTTGCAGGGAATACGAGTGCGAGTAATTCAACATGAGGGAAAATTCTAGCGGCCAACTAGAAAATTTATTAGCCAAAGTTAAAGTTTTTGGAAAAGTTTCGCTCTGCGACTCTCCCTCTGTATCTTCCTTTCATCGTCCTGGTGGCGCCTAAAGTCCGTTAGACAGCCGCAGGCTTCGAAATTGAATCATGTCTCATGTTTCAATTAAAATTCAGTTTGCGTTCTCCTGCCTGCAAGTCATTCATTTAGATCATTTCTGCTTGCCTTAACTTAGTCTGTTCTGTCAGCGTTCTCCCTCTCTCTATATCTCTTCAAAATATCCTTCTACGTCCTGATGGGCAAATATTTTCCAAAATCTTCCGCTAGGTTTGCACTATGCCATAAAAAACCCCCAAAGCTGAAAATTTATAGCAAAATCAAGAAAGGTTTGAGAGCGTGACATTTGTCACAGCTTGGGGGAAACTTAAGTTGGCTTTAAATTGTCATCTTAAAAATATTTATTAAATCATTATTATTTAAATTTTACTTGAGTTATTGCTATGTTTAGTTTCAGGATTTACTAAGAGCTTAGCCTTTATATCCTTTCAACTAACGCCCTCTGGTGCTATAAATGTTTTCCTATAAATTGTAAAACTTACATATCCTTTGGGATATTTATTTTTTCTTCATGTAAAATATACTTTGTAAAATGTATAAATTTTTGAAAATATAACTCAAATATTCATTTTTAATTAATTTGAATTTTGCATATATTTAATATATTAATTTTTAATCTTTAATGTATATGAATGTAGCTACAAATTTTTTTTAATATAAATCCTATAAAAAACTATCTTTTGAAACAAGAAATAATGTAGCACCGATCCTAGTTTCAATTTAAGTATATATTTATAATAATAAAATAATTAAACTAATTGTATGCAAGAAAAATAAATAATAAATAAATGAAAAATTAAAATAATACATAAATAGTCGAAATAATTAATTTAAGATTAAACTAATGTACTTATAATCAATGCGTCAACTTAAGCTAAACCCCAAAGTCTGCACGGAAAATTTAATCAACATTTGAAATTTAAAATAAATATGGTAACCAAAAATGTTCACAACAAAATTAATTTTAAAGGACAACTACACCTAGAAATAGATTATATGTGAAATATATCTTATATTCATAACAGGGGGACTTAATACTTTCCCCACCCCATATTGATTTTAAGCTCCAAAGTAATATTTATAAATGGCCTGCGATCAGCGCGTATAAATCATGCAGACTTCCGCCAGTCGCGTTAATTGTTAATATTAACAAAAATACAGATATATATATATGTAGTATATATATAGTTTATAGTGCACAGAGATTTTGGGGGGCCGGAAAAGCCGCAACAGCAACAGCGGCAAGTTGCAGCCATATCCTTTTGTACTTTTGGCCCCCGAACGGAAGGACATTGTTTGCTCAGCGCCCCAAAGCATTGTCAATAAATTGTATGCAAGATTTATTGTCCCATCCTCGTCGTCGTCGCTGGTGGAGGACAGCCCCCATGGTCCTCCCTGTGGAAATGGCCGCCACTGTAAGCGGAATGGGTATCCGGTTTTTTTTTTAAATGTTTTTCCTGCCGCTGCCGCTGCTGCTGTTGCATTTTATGTGTTTAATCTAAGCTAATTGGATTTGCAAATGGCCGGCGAAACAAGCCAGATATTCTCGTGTATATATATATGCAGACGAGCCTATAAATAATACATGTCTATATACAGTTTGTTCAACATGTATAACTGTCTGTTGGGCCTTAAAAAAAAATTTAAATATTTATTTAAACATATAAATTTTTATAAAAATCTACAGAGCTCGTAAAATATTTATGACACAAAATGGAAATCGATGGGTTAAGGAGTGGGGAAAAGTTCATAAACTAAATAATGTAAAAACTTTAGCCTCAAGCTCGCCCCCTGAAAATCCTTCAAAAACTTCATCAAAGATGTATGCAATGTCGCATAAATTAAGTCAAGTCAAAACGGCAACCAAAAACTTTATCCCCGATATATATACATATATCATACTTAAATATATATATTTTCCCAGCACTCGTTCACCATCTGTCATCGGCTAATTTTAATCACTGGAAATTGAATATTTCCCCATTTGATTTTGCTCTCGAGCATATTTCTTTTTTTTCATTGCATACGTTTCCATTTCCATTTCGATTTTCCATTTCCATTTCGATTTCCATTACCTTTTTATTCATTACCATATTTGGTTAGTAATATTCAATGAATTATGCCCCCGATAACAGTTGAATGCTAATTGCCAAATTCAATTACGATAAATTCAATGGGAAAGCCCCACCTGTGGACACCATTTTTGTTTAATTGGGTTTTTTGATGACCAAAATGCTGGCAGATGGCAGAAAAGGTCACCCACCTATCGATAAAGGATAATGGTTGGAGGGGAGAGATACATAGGTATAAGAAAAATTATTATTAAACTTGAAAAAAAAGAGATGGAATACTTTAGAATTTTATAAAAGAATATAAATAAATAATAAGTTAAATTCATGTTAAACTTGCGTATAAAATTAATTGTAAAAGGATATATAATTATATATATATAATAAATACATATATTTAAAGCCAAAACATTATTTTCCAACATCTAAAAACATTTCAAAAATATCATTTAAAATAAACTATTGATTTTTGTAGTTACAAAATTCAGTGTTAATTTGCTGTTGGTTGTTGTTGTTTTAAACATCCTCAAAAAGGGTTTTAAAACCCCAAAATAATTGTAACAGCAAAACATAATTAAATCATTTAAAAAATTGCTTACAAACTGTACAAATAATTAATTATAAGGCAATTAATAAGCAACGTAATATATTAATTTAACACAGGCTCCTTTATATTAATAAATATATTATAAAGGCAATTGTTCTAGTTTATTAAAGAGATAAACACACATCGAAATATATATATGTACATACATATAGAATTCAAAGGACTCGAGAGTAAAAGTTGGGAGTAAAAGCAAAAGTTAAACATTTCTGTTGTTGCCTCCTCCTATGCTTCCTGTCTGTGTTTGAGTTATGGGTTTTGTCATTTATGCTTTATGCACTTGATAACCGGAAGTTATACAAAATGTAAATGTTGCCCCAAACACACAGCACACCAATTATATATGTATACATATTTCTATATATATTTTATTTATATATATTTGCTTGTAGAGGCAAGCGATTGCTCATTAACTTTGGACCCAGTTTATATGAAGTGTGGCAATTGTTTTGTCACGAGCTTTGCTCTCTTCAAATTACGCCTGAGAGTTGAAATCCGAGTTTTCCTTTGGCTTTTCCATCTCGCACACCAATCCCCGTTTTTATTTGGCATTTTGGCGCTACTTGAATTTGATTTGCCAAAGTCAAAGAAGTTTTCCCATTGCCGTCTGTCGCACACTCGCCTCAGTTGACAGACAAACTTTCCTAATTAGAAATAATGCACCCCACACACATACAGCCCACAAAAACTCACACACACCCGCACACACATGCGATTCTGCGGGGTTTTCCCTTGAAAAATTGGCAAATCGGACGGGTGTTTGGCTGTCAGGATAAACGAGACAGGCGATGAAAATCTTACACAGAACGTAGCATAAGAAAAATGGGTCGTTGTGATTTATGAGATTTTCCAAAAAGATATCCCATATATATATAAAGAAATAAATATATTATGTTTAGTGAGTCTTAAATTTAATTATTATATTTTAAATATATTTAAAAATTATGTAATATTTATATATTATATATTATTCTTAAATAATTTACAACACAAAATTATCAAATAAAAGTCCCTAAAAACTTGTATTTTATAAGAAAACGAAATCTTAACTAATAACAACTACTTCAAATTATTAAAAGTGTTATAAAAATGCTCTCAATATACACTTATCAAGTCCCTAAAATTTTCCTGCATACAGCAAAAAAAAATTTCAAATTTCAAGATTAGTTTCTGACAAATTTTCCGGTTTGTTTAATTAAAGCAAAATGGGAAAACTACAAGTGAATGAGAAGTGCGGTAAGGGGAAACAGGAGGGAGTGGAAATGCGATTAGGTGCAAGCGAGATAGGTAGACAAAAATTAATGCGCTTTTCCGCTTGTGCAGCTTTTTCCTTTTTCGACTGCGCCGCGTACCGCATTTTCCCGCAGTCTATTTTTATGGCATGCATAGAAATGCGGGCGAGCTGGCCAAAAAACCACCTGCCTAAGCAGGCACAGATATGGATACCTGGACACTGAGAGAAATATTAAATACCAAATTACTATAAAATGAGAACCTTTTGGTATGAAAAATACTGAAAAAGAGCAGAGTTGAGTAACGAATATCTCTCTCGAAGACTGAGTATTAAAAACGCTGAAATCTAAAACAATATCGCAAGCAATAATAATAAGTTCTTTTTGTAATTCAAAGAAAAACACTCAAAATCTGTATTTTTTCACTTTGATTTCATTATAAGTCTCCTTTTTCCAGAATTTATGACTGTGCACAACACACACACACACAAGACAGGTGTGGTGACTGCTTTTCCAAGCCCAAAAATGCAATTAGACGCATTAGCGGATTGCGGCCATGAAAAGCAAATCTAACCGAAAAGCCAAAGCAAAAGCAAAGCTAAAGCAGGAAGAAGAACGAAATTCAGATGGGTGGTTTTATGGGGATTTTCTTTTTTTTTTTTTGTGGGTGCCTCAAGAGCTCTCTCTCTCTCGCTTTCGCAAAGAATTTTCTATGCATAAATTGCCGAAAATTTTCATTTTGGCATTAAATTAAATCACGCGAAATTGAAATGGAAATGGAAATTTATAAGAAAATGAACGATTAAGTGAGAAAGAGAGAGAAAGACCATTTCAACCACAAATGTCGTTGCCTAATTAGTTGCCAACAAACGGCAGCAAATAAAATTCGTTTGTCATTTGCATTTCGAGTGACGTAAATCGACGGAGAGAAATCGACGAAAAAAAAATACCAGAGAAAACAATCAAATTAGAAGGACATGGCAGGACAGAGACATGGCAGGGGGTTCGGCATTTGTCCAACACAAATACAGACACATTACACATTATCCCATCGGTCGCCTCTCTCTCCCCCTGAGTGTGCGTGTGACCCTCGGGTCCCATCAAATATTTATGTCATTCACAGTGACCCCCGAAAATGGTGAAAAAGCGGCACAGCCTGGGAAATGGAGGTGGTTGCAGGATTGGTAGACTCAAATTGAAATCAGCCTGAAAATTAGAAGGCCAAATTGACAATGACAACAATGGTGGGACAGAGTCTAAACAGAAGCAGCTAGGTCAGGAAAATGAAAATGAAATGGCCAGTAGTAGTAGGTTCAAAAAGGATTTAAGCCACAAGTGAATTTAGGTAAGCAAATTTAAATTGAAACTGAATTTCAAGAATAAATAAATCTCAAATTTGATGAGCATATATTATAAAATGCAAAATTATGAAAGCCAAATTAAAATATTAAAAAAAAAACGCCAACAAGCTGTAGTTCAAACTACGGCCGCTCGATGGCGTTTTCGTTCAGACGACCCTTTCAAACCATATTCAAAAATAAAGCTAAATAAAAAGATTTTCATTCTAAATCTTTTTTCTCTTGGAAAAGTGTATTAAATGTTTAAGGATAAATAAATAACTAAAATAGTCCACGCATTATACACCATTAATTGATATAAATTAAGCTATGCACAAGACTCAGCTCTCTGAATAACAATTATAATGCAGGTGTAAAATATATATTTGGCGGCATTATGAAGACCCATTGAAACTGTCAGCTAAATGCACATTTGCATTTGCAGTGACTCAAAATCTGGGTATTAAGCTATATGGATATTCACTCAGTGCACAATTTATGACCGCTTTTCATAATTTAATTGGCAATTTTCAATTGATGTTAATGGTGGCACTGAGTTTTCCACACACACAGAGTTTTCTCCTGCTTAGTGTCGCTGGCAATAGAATTCAATTATCGCCCGCGTTGTGGTCATCCGTACAGGAATATATAAATATATATAGCATATAGCTTTACTATATAGTAGTAAGAGTGGTTTCATGTTGCATGCGGCATGTGGCAGCGGCGGATGTTGTGTGTTTCAATAAATTACCGTAAATGTTCGCCGGCCATTTATATGAATCAAGCGAGGCATGGCGCCGCTTAAAGCTGCCATTTTCCTTGATTTTCCGATCACAATCCAAACGGGGAAAATCTGCTCTCTCCCCGGTGCGCCGGCACAAAACAGTTGCTTCTCTTTCTCCTTTGTGGCGGCTATTGTTCCAAACACAGAGCGGGGAGAAAATAAATTTAAAAAATAATAATAATAATAATAATAAAAACAAAAAAAAAATGAGGAAAAACCAACTCTCTTTTTTTTATATTTTTTGGTCTGTGTCTGTGGCCAAATGCAAATTCAAGTGTGCGCATAAATCCAAAAGTCCACTACAAAAATGAAAAACGATAAACTGAAGGTGAATGGCAGGATAAAAGGGGTGCAGGACGACGGACTCTCAACTTCGCCGCCGATTGAGGATGATGCGATGCAGCAATGACTGCGCTTTGTGGTTCATTTCAACAGCAAAAAAAAAAAAGAACAGAAAAATAAGTAAAAACCAAAATGAAAATAAATAAGGAGAACCCAAAAGGGCAGCAGAACAGCAAAAAATGAAATACAAAAAAATAAATTTGATTTTCTACCCGCAACGGCGGCTGCAACTGAAGTTAAAATTGTGAAAAGTTGTTGCGGCGGCCAATGGCTGGCTTTTCCTGCCCCTCTGGCTTTTCCTCCGTTTTGTTGTATTGCATTTTCCTCCCAGCTGTAATTACATTTTGTATGGCACAGAGAACCTTCTCCACTCTTCGCTTTCATCATCGTCTTTGCTTCTGCATCATTAGAGAGATGCGAGCCCCAAAATGTAGGCATTTTTCTTTTTCCCTTTTCGTTTAACCCTAATGAAAGCGGAATGGCGATGCAAAGAAAAAAAAAACAGGCAAAGTTAGCAATAAAAACTCAACAATATTGCGAGTAATAAGGGACATTTAATTGACTCCTTGATGAACTTGGTTTCATACTCCTTAATACATTTTTTGTAGCATTTTTATTGCAATTAAAAAAGGAAAATGTATACAAAAGCACCTCCTCCTTAGAGACGAATAATGTTGAACAAGGTTTTATTTTGATATTATTGTAACAATTTTAATACACTTAATGAAATATTTCCTGCACTGGCAAATCATTTTCAAAAAAATCTTTTAAAAAATGATCAATAATTATAAAAAGTTGTTAAGGATTTGCATTAAATTCAAAGCAAGATACCATCAATTTTCAATAAGGTTTTACCAAAGATTTCCAACAATATTGTTTTGAAAATGTTCATCTACGATTTGCATAATCGTGTATTTGATTATTTGATCCGTAAAATAATCATGCCAATAAAGACTTTAATTTTCGTTTGTGTCAATTAACTTAAATATATTTTGTGCTCATGGTTTAAATTTCTAAAATATATACCTCATCCCTTCATTATTTTTTGTTATTTTTTCGATATACCCTCTGCTACTGTGTAGTGGTAATAAAAACAAAAGGATGGAAAAAAAATCAAGTGTAAACAATGCAGCCGGCAGCATCAGAAGGCCACCAATTGCAATTTGCTGCCGCTGTGCCGGATGTCCAGAGCGCGTCTCAAGTGGCAGACGCAACCCTTTTTTCACCTCTTGCCCGTCAGTCCCCACCTCCCCCCACATCCTAGGGAATGACTAATGGATGATGGCCGTCCAAGGATGGTTGCGGGGTTTTTGGTTACGGTTTTGCGGCGAGAGAATACCAACGTCGTCTAGTCGGCTTTAAAGTTTATTTTTTGTTTGCGCCAAAAAGCAAGAGTCGCAGGACTTAAAGACTGTAGCTATCTCTTTTTATCTCTCTTTCTTTCTCTGTCTCGCATTGGCAGCGATTATGCAAATGCAAAAAAGCAAAACAAACTAAAATCGTTCCTCCTCCCTTTGGTCTATGTTTCTCTGGGTAAATGTGTGTGTGTGTTAAAGTTATAAATATAAATTAAGCAAATGTGTTGTGTAAATTGCTGTTGTCTTCCTCTTTTCCCCAGAGCTGTCTGTGTGGGCAAACGTGGCAGCAAAAATTAAGGTATACAAATATTAAATACATTCAAAAAAAAAACAAAAGAAAATATATAATATTTGTTCCCGAAATTTAAGGAATTTTTAAAGATAAAGGACACTTATTATATCTCAAATTAATGAATAAATCCTTTTTTAAAATGCATTCTAACGAAATCAATTTCTAAAAAGTTCTATAGAAAAAATGTAAAGAACACTTATTTATTTTAGTTCCATAATTTATACTTTCTAATTTCTTTCAGTGTTGAACTAACAAATGCAAGGCCATTTAAACTATATGCGTGTGCTTGGATGCGTGTGAATGTGTGGCGACACTGATACCACAATATTTGCATATCATATGCATAAACACAGGCGGCAACCCTGGTAGCTCTGCACCGGCCGGGGCTAAAACCCTAGACCAAAATGCAGACTCCTCTCAACGGCAGCAGACAATTGCAATTAAGTTGGACAGCCAACACATATAACCTCCTGCCTCCTGCTCCTTTTCCCCCGTTTCATCTCCTTCTGGTCGCTGTGGGAGTGTGTGTTTGTGCTACAAGTTGCAAGGACAACCAACAACATGTTAGTTAGCGCGTCATACCACCTGAACTTAGTCAATCAGTCAGTTTCTGGTTCTAGAGCACCCAAAATGATGACCCCCTCCCCCCGCACAGCATTCGCAATTGCCATTTGTGTCAACATTGCCAACATGTCCTGTACTATATCCATGTTGCAATTGCACATCCAGGTCCTGTTCCTCCGGCAGCAATTTGAGTGCACCCCAAAAATTATTTGCAGACAATTGCCAAACATTGCTATAGCTAAAGGAATTATTAATAGGAATAAGATGAGAATTCTAAACACTTAAGGTCCCTGAATACTTGGAAATTAAAACCTGGAGAAATCTAGCCCAAAAGGTCAAGAAATATATGGCAAATAGGTTGAGCTTAAGGTTTCTTAAATTAAAAATAATTAAGTCTAATGAAATGAGGTTCAAAATTAATAAGAATTAAGAAACATTATTAAAAAATGTTGGCTTAAAAAACCCTTGTTTTGCTCTATGTTTGCTAAAAGGAATTTCTAATCAACTTTTAGAAAAAATATATATTTAAACAGTAAGAATTCACATTTCTCCTCTAAAAAGTCTCTTTAAAAATTAAAAAAAAATATATATAAATATATATATATATAAAAGAACACATTATCCTGGTATCCTGATATCAATCAAACGGCAGTCTGGCTTCGCCTCGATTCTCATTTGGCTTTGCTTCATTAATTATTGCACTTGGGTTCATTGTCTAAGTCCACACTCTCTTACACACACACCCATCGCAAATTACACACGCATAGATAAATACAATTGCAATTTCCTGGGCTCCCATTGCTGTGTGCACTTTTCACTTAATTGCACACAGTTACGCACATACAGACAGACAAATGGGCGTGAAAAGCGGAAAAATGGAAAAGGGAGAAGGGCGAGGGAGAGGCACTATTCAAATCATAAAATTAGCGCACTTACACCGACACAGGACACCCACACATTGCAAAATCAATTAAGATACAAAAGCGCCGCTCGCCATTTGCAAACAACAAAAGAAAGAGTACGAAAAAAAAATTACCGAGGAAGCTGCTGCTGCTGCTGCAAAAAAAAGAGGAAAACCCCTCGGAAATGTGCGGGAAAATGCTGTATTTTTTCTACTGCATAACTTGCGGCGCACCGCTCAGGTGTAATGGTGTGCGTAGATCGTTGGTGGTATATATACATATATATCCTATGTGTGTGTGTGTGTGTGTGTGTGTCGTACTGATATAAAATGCAAATGCTTTAATTAAAAGCTTTGCAGCTTCGCCGAAGCGTGGCGCCAAATGTGGGCGTGGGCCTTAACAACGTAGTTGGGGGTGTGGCAATAGCCAGTGTTGTCCAAATTGCTTAAGGTTTCTTTTTAAGTATTTAAAAATGTTTATGAACAGAAAACAACATGTTTAAAGGTGTTTAATAATAAAGTTAAAGATTTTTTGCTTTAAAATGATGTTACCGCTGAGGCAACATAAAAATTAAAAATGAAAGATTCAAAATGAAAGATTAAAAATGAAAGATGAAATTTAATAAAAATCCGTTTTTCTGTTGTAATAATAAGCAGTGTTACACAACGTTAAATGTTTGGTTTCGATAAGCCAAACAGAACAGGTTTCTTTTTACTAAAAACAAAAACTTTACTCCTCATAAATTATATTCTAAAAATTCCCATTTTCTTTATATTTTGTCTCTATATTCTTTTTTTTTATATTTAAAAAATATTTAAAATCAAGGCCAGAATTTATGATAAAGCAGGTGTAGACGAAAAACTGCTGTGTTCAAGAGACAAAGCTCTTATCAAAAAAAAAACTTACGAAAAAAAGAAAAACAGGAAAAAGGAGCTGGAAAAACGGAGAGATAGAGAAAGTAAGAGAAAGAGAAAGAGAGAAAATACAGAGACACCCAGCTAGCGCTGACACACATGTTTGTTGTGATTTTTATTGCATACTTTCGAGCGCCCAGCAATTTATGCAAGATTTTCAGCAATTTTTCCTCCTTCCCTACTCCTCACCTGCTTTACTTTTCCGCTTTTCATTTTTTTTTTTTTCGTCAACGTTTTTTCCACCTTTTTCTGCTGTTGTCATGTTTTGCATAAATTGTGATGCTATCACTACCTACCACCAGCTGCAAAGTTTCACCCTTGTGGCAGAGCACTCATAATAGCCGAAGATTATGTGTGCTTCAAGAGGGAAGGGGAGGTGATGTGAATTATATAAAATTTAAGACAATTTGTTAATATGTAAAAAGGAAAAAAAATAAGCAATTTAATGAAATAAATTTACCAAAACAGATTTTTGTTTTTATTTTCTGAAAATTAAATACTTTTACAACCTTAAAGGGGAAATGTTTCTTAAGGTTTTCTTTAGCAATTAACTTACTAAATTACTTCTGTGATATACAACATTTTTATATAAAATATCAGGCTAAAAACTAACCGCCTTTCCGTTTTTTAACAAAATCTCTTTATTTTATATTACAACTTTTAAATAAATACTCTTCCTCAACATCTTTAGCTACTGTTGTTAATATCTATATATAAGTTTCATTAATTAAAACCGCATTGTCTTTCTCCTTTATCTTTTGTTCCAGTGTGCCATTGAAACTTTGCCTAAGAAATTACATAATTAATTGATTGCAACATGATACTTTTTCCACCCATTATTCCTTTCCCTATTTTCCCCAGAGGCTTTTCCTCCTGTTACAAACAACAGAAATAACAGTTAATACAAGGAGAAAGCGACCGGAAAAGTTTTTTTGTTTTGTTTTTGTGGCAGCCAAAGAGCGATGGTAACTTCATTAGCAGCACTCGACTCCTGTCTGGGTAGGACTTGTAGAGTGTCAGTTGTTGGCTTTCTGGTGAATATTAAAGCACCAAAATCAGGATAATAAATACTACAAATAATCATATGATAATATATTCCGCTTAAAAACGTTGAGCATTCAGGCGGAAAAAAAAAGTGGAGTAAGAACATTTTAATCGTACGTTCAACTAATTGCAGGGCACAGGATGCATAGTCCTGTGGCCCGGGAATCCGATCAGAATCAGGAGAGGCATCTCCGGCCAAAAAAAAAAAACAGGACGCGCTGCCACGAGGCCGCTCAGCAGGGCGCCAGCAGGTCCTGACCACAAAAACCCAACCCAGAAACAGACACACACCACCAACACACACACACACTGCCGCCACACACATAACATAAATTCTCATAAGCGTAATGCCTTGAAATTGGAGCAAGCTGTGATAACACTAGACCAACTTACACCCCACATACACACACACATAGAGACAGCAGCTATTATTTACCTCCACTACACACAGCATTGCACTACTACACACCCCACACACACCCCACACCACGCAGACACCCTCCTGATTCACACTCATTTACTTATCTAAGCGGACACAGGCATACAGTGTGTATAAAAAAAATATTAATTTAATTTTACATATTGCATTTGTTAATGCTTTAAAGTCTTCTTTAGGGTTAACTTTATATATTTCTTATCAGTAAAAATAATTTATTTGTAATTTTTAATTTTAATTTGGAAAGAAATTATAAGATTTTACTATATTTCAATATTTTTGTTTACTTTTGTAGCACAAATTTTATGCCATTAAGTTCTTCTTCGCTAATGACATTAATTTAAAAGTTAATTTACTTTAATTTAATTTTAAAATATTTAACTCCAGACCTAAAATATCATCTTATTAACACTTTATATTAATATTTATATTCCTTAATATTTCTTTATAATATTATGAAATTTATCACATATATTATACCCTAAATTGAGCCATAAAAAAACCTTTTTTAAATATTTAAATTCAAATTAATATTCTTTAGATTTCCCCCAAAACCACAACCACTGTAGGTTATCCTTTGGTGAGTTATTGAAATTGCTAGTTGTTTCCTCTCTTGTTCGCTTTAATGAGCTTCAGCCTCATGGTCTGTTCTCGGAAAAGGCGGCTTTAACGGAATTAATAATGCCGCCATAGCCCCATATACTATGTATGAGCAGGATGGACTTCAGTTGCCATCGAGAAACTTCAGTTTTAGGTTTATTTTAGCCAAGAAACTTTGATTCTTGATTGTTGTGGCTCGTTGTTAGTGCTGATTTAATTATAAATAATAATCAAGTTGAAGCAGCCAAAGCAAAACACAAATGGACGAAGGAAAACACAAAATATATATATATATACCATATATATTAAAAAAAAAATACATAAAAAATCAATAACCACCCGGGCCAAGGAAAATTTACATACTAGCAAGAGAGGGTCTGGTCTGGTGGTTTATATATCAAAGGGTGCTGGTTGGTGGTGGTGGTGCACCTCAAGGTTATGCCGCAAAATATCTTCACATTGTTTTGCGCCTACAATTTGTATTTTCTTGCCTTTTTTCCCACCCCCTCTATTTTTTTCACTCTCTGTTATCGTTATCCTGATGGGGGTAAAAAAAAAACTGAAGGAGAGGAAGTGAAATAGGGGTTTGGGGTCATGCTTGTTGGTTCCGGAACGAGGACAAACACAATCGCTCAATAACCTTAAAACTCAATTGAAAGTTGAATAGCCTTGTGCTTTATTTTTTAATGAGAAAGAAAATTTTATTGTTTACTTCCTAAGTAAACAATACAATTTTCTTTTAAAGATCAATAAAAAAAATATATATATTTAAAATTGGTAATTAATAAAGAAAATAATTCGAATTTAGAAACCTTAAACCAACTAATTTTATTATCATTTTCAGTTGTAATCTTTTTCTTGTAATTTCAATTTAAGTTCTTAACCATTTTCAACCCATACAATTTTCAAGACTTTAAAAAATAAATCAATCCACAAGGCAGTTTGTCAGTTTATAAAGTTTACACAATAAAGTTAAGTAATTTCTTCCAATTATTTTCTAAACCTGAACCGCTTCAACTTGCGGTAAAAATGTATAAATACATATTTTAGAAAACTAGCAAAATATATATAAAGAATTTCTAATTGAAAGGTATCTTCTCCCTTTTCTCACTTCATTAAGAATGAATTGAGCCCAGGCAAAAATATGTGAAACCTGTTTGTTTCATTTTCAAGGCAATGGAAATCTATGCACATGTCGTCAGCCAAAAAGTGTAAACAAATATATGTCAGTATATAGTGTACATATAAATATATTTGGATTACAACAAGCTAAACCAAATGCGGAGGTTATAGGGAATGCAATTCCATCGTCATGTGCAGGCGTTCACTTGGTAAATTATGACTAAGAGCTGAAAATAATTGGCATTGCTCGAGAAAATTGGAACAGAGGACAGAGAGAACACAGACCAAACATGTATATGTTTATATATATATATACATATATAAATGTATATAATCGGGACCTTGTATTGAATACCAAATGGTTCACTTTGCCACTTTAATTCGTCCTTGGAAGGTGAAGCAACTGGCTGTGACCTGCATGGCGAGAAAGGTATCACCAAAATGGGTATTTATTTTATTTTAAAATATTCTTTTGAATATGATAAATATAAATTATGAAGAAACCTAGAAGCAAGCTTGTATATTTCAAAGGGAAACTTTATTTAAGTTAATCACCTTTAAAATTCAAATTTAATATCACAAATATTGTGCTGCTGTATTGATTACTTCTTTTATTTCTCTATATTTTGTGATATATATTTTTTTCTATACCATTACCCTTTTCATATACATTTTTGTCAGTGTAAATAATCAAGTTGAATTGAGTTCGGTTGAATTCTTGACTGCACTGCACGTTTATTTATTGTGTATTTGCATTATTAGAGCAACTCAACCGTGAAAGGCAAGTAGTTGGGGGTTTGGGGCGCCAGAACGGAAAAGGGGTGGAAAATCGCTAAGGAGGAGGAGGAGGAGAAGGAGGGTGGTGGGGAGGGGGAGTTTTATAGAGAAATCGAAGGGAAAATGTTAGCCATTCAACGGCAAGTGACCATCGCAGCGCAACGGATGGACAGCTGACTGAGCTGAAATTGACTGAGCGACGTGTCCTTTGTAGTCCTTGTACACACTCACACTAACATACACACTCGCACACACACCTACACCACACCCTTCATTATTGGCAACTTGTAATTTCGTTATGTGCACAGCAGCACAGGACCTGCAAGCAAAAGGTTGTATGTATACAATTTTATGAAATATGTTGATATTTTTAGACTCCTCCTTCCGCCCGCCCCCCTCGGCATCGATCCTTTTTGCCAGTGTTTGTTTAGCTAATAGAATCGTCTCAATTTTTGTTTTTTTGTTCCTTTACCCACCCCCAACCTCCTCTGCTTGAAACTATAGACGAGTATTTGCCCAACACGCTCGCACTCACTCACGTCCTTTAATAAACCCACACACTCACGTATTTTTAGGCACGTGAAGGGAAGTCTCACAAAAAACAAAAAAAGAAAAAGTTAAATAAATAAATAATAATAAAAACTTGGTATGAGAAATGAAAGGAAATGCCCCGAAGGCAAACTCAAGAAAAAGTATTAAACACTAAATAAATATTCGTGTGTAAAATCAGAGCTACAGAAAGAAACCTTAACTATTAAAAGGTTTTTAAAATAGCAAGGATTTAATTATATAATTTATATATATAGAGTTTTTTCATTTAAAAACAAAATATTATAAATTTTAATTTAAAAACAAAAAATTATAAATTTAAATTAAATAACTAAATAAACTTTATTATATCCTAAGCTTAACTTTAATGAAACAATTTTATAAAATTGCTGTTAAGATTTCAAACTCATTTCCTAATCATGGAAACTAAATATTATTTCTAAGAAATTTTTGGTCTAAGAATATTAATTATTTTAGAAAAAACAAATCGCTAAAAATCAACTCATAAAAAATAATCTAAAAATCCCCACAGTTTTTCCTGGAGTTTGCCTTGAGAATCCTCATTTTCCCGCCACAGATTTTCTTTATTTCTTCACGTAAATTCCTTTGGACAAACATCAAACATTTTTTGGTTCCAACATTGGCAAGTTTGACAAGCCAGAAGATTGAGTACGTGCTGCACATTGACAAATGGAACGCGCCACGAATCTCTGGGATTATTTTTCACTTCACAAGAAGAGTGGGCAAAATTAGTGGATAAGAAAATATATATATATCTATATACATATCAGAGGGGGGGATATGGACAGTAATGCCCCTTCCTTCAGACCTTCATGATGGATCAGGCCACTCAAGTGGAGAAAATTCCAAGGGGGAGAGGGAGAACTTACGTGCAAATTGCATATTTGTCTGGGAATATAATAAGCTCACTCACCTGCAAAGAAAAAGAAAAGATAATTCAATTAGTTATCAGGTTTGTATATAAGGAAATTGATTTGTATTATTCAGGAAAGGTTATTGAACTTGATAGATGAATAATATTTTTAAAAATATTATAATAAAAACCCAAAAGAAATGCCTACATTTTACAGGCTTTTTTACTAAAGTTAAAACTTTCGAAAAATTAAATAATTAAGCTTACAAAATTTTTTTTGCAGATAATTTAAAAACAACAAAAATTTCAAAGATTTTAAATAGGTTTTCTAAATAACTGATTAATATTATGCATTAATAATTTATATGTTTAATTTAATTGAAAGATTTTCTTTAAAAACATATAATAAATATTTACAAGAAATATAAAAAAAAAACCCCTTTCTTTAAGCTTTTTAAATAGCCTTTAAGTCTGCTTATCTAAACTTTAATTTGTGCTTGAAAACTGAAAGAGGATTTTAAGTTGCCTTGCCTAGCAATGCCTGAATAGATTCTGCTCTGCAGGCTGGAGGTCATTGCTTGGTCTCTTCGCTTCCAACTCCCAAATGCCCCTCAAGCTGAGGAGCCACCTTTCTGCTAAAACCCAACCCCTAAGCTCAGACTCATCCACCTTGTCATCTCGTCGTCTCCATCGTCGTCGTCGTCGTTGGCATTGACAAAAGCCCCAAGTAACTTGGCTCTTGTCTCGGTCGCAGTCTCGCTCAACTTGGCCGGCTTATGCTTTCAGGCACACACGCATTCAATTTGCTAACCCATACAAAAACACCCACACTTGGTCTAGTCGCTCTATGAGCTACACTGAAGAAAACAAAACAAAACAAGACAAAAAAATTTATATTGAAACGGTTTTTTAACCAGAAACTAAAACCAATGTTTAAAAAAAATATGAATAACTTGATTTGTATCTAATTTTCTTTGTGTTTAACAACATTTTCGCATCCTTTCGCATTTTATTTTTTTTTTTATATTCATTTCTTTTTGAAATCTCTGTTTTTTTCTTAGTGCCCCAAGTGTCATGCATTTTTAAAGCCAGTACAGACCAGCGAGGCGGCAGCCGACAACGACAACGATGACTGAAGTGGGAAATCAAATGTTTGTAATTAAAATTAAATATTCTATTAAAGGATCAAAACTGCAAGCCAAAAGGATGCAGCCAGTAAACAGCAATCAAAAGCATCATATGCATATAAAGTAGACACACCCATGCAACCATGGGTGTATGGGTTGTGCATCCCTGTGTATATATTTCATAACACAAATGTTTAATCAACGCAGCAGGACGAAAGGCGAGGAGGACGACAGAGAGCCTAGACCAAAAATAAATAGCACATCATCAGTGTCAGCTGAGGCCAAAAAAAAGAAAAATAAAATAGAGTGGGAAAAGGCGGAACGTGCTGGGGAAAAGCGTATGAAAATTGGGTGGAAAGTGCCATGGATGGAAATGGGGTTGAACGGTTGTCGTAGGTGGTGGTGGCGGTAGCTGGAAGGCAGGCAACCAAATGCATTTGGGAATCCAGCTTCGACTGACGTTGCCTACCAAGTGCCATCTATGCAAGCGTGAAATGTCAAGTGCTCAAGTTTGAATTTGGCTTGGCAAACACAGGCACTGCAAGAAAACTTTAATTTATAGGAAGAATATTTTATTCAGAAATGTTTGCAGATTTTTATAAAATGTATTTTTTATAAAAGGCGATTATTAATATTTTTAAAACACAAAACCCTCTCACATTTTGAATCCTTCAACCTATATTATATAAAAGAGATCTACATCTTTAATTTTCTTTCCAATAACAAAACACCTTATTAAATACTATTTTCTATCAGTGTGCTCACACCCAAAGGACACAACCAAAGGCAATTGGGAGCAAAAGGCAAATACGGCTAACTGCACAAGCCAAAGGCAAGCTGAAAAGCAAACATACATGCGGATATCCCATTTAGTTTGCTCCTTACAACATCAATTAATAATTGAAAAATATATAGATGCATATATGTATGTATATACATATATACATCTGTATCTGTATCTGTTTACTTAGGAAATTGCTGC
Organism: Drosophila birchii; assembly: GCA_035046345.1. Classification (NCBI taxonomy): domain Eukaryota; kingdom Metazoa; phylum Arthropoda; class Insecta; order Diptera; family Drosophilidae; genus Drosophila; species Drosophila birchii. Next base: position 4,783,546 of record JAWNOA010000043.1, on the reverse strand, counting down.
AAAATGTGAAGGAAAAGACTCAATGATCCAAAGACTGAAGGAGAGGCATGTAAACTGTGTCTAATTCTTTAATCAACAAAAGTTATTTATAGACAAATATCAGGCTCTGCTTGCTTATGCTAAATAAATGTTATTAAATTGGTTTCATTTTAAGATAATTTAGTTGAAATTAATCAAGCATAAAACTAGAGTTCAACATAATCGAATATTTAAATTTCTAGCAATTCATTTAATAATTTTACCTAGTCAGCTCTTAGTTGTGAATTAAAAACCATCACAGACATGATTATAATTTATTTACTCAGCGAGGTGTTAGTTCGTTTTTACTTTGCTCAAAGCTAAACAAATATTTATACATTTTTAGCATTTATTTTCATTAAATATTTATAATGTTTGTTGGTTTTTATTTTACTTTTGTTACCATTAATTTGCACAGCACTGAGTGAATATTAAAAACTGTGAAAATGTAATGCATGAATAAATGATTAAATAAATATTTATAGAGTTTAAGCCGCATACCGAAACAGTTGTTAATAATTTCAAATTATGCAAATTATGCCATGGCTGCCCACAAACAAACAAACAAACACAAAAATGAAAAATTATTTAAAAAGAAAAAAAAAAAGAATTTTAAAATACAAAAACGAAAGCCAATTGTCGTTGGTTGGGTGTAAATTATGATTGAAGCTGAAAGTAAAATCAATTGATTTGTAAATTGATTATGGAATTAGGGTAACTGGCTTCCGAGTTTTTTTTTTTTTATTAGAAAATATTTTTGGAAATTTTTGAATGAATGCCAATATTTTCATAACTTTGTTAATGATTTAAAGTAGGGTTTAAACAATTAAATTGTATGAAAACCCATTAAACTTTATATCTAAACATCTATTAATAAAAATGCTCATTTAAAAATAAAACAAATAAATAAAGCAAATAATATGAAGCATAAAAAAATTTGCTTTCGATATAGAACCCATTTAGCTTTGATATCCCTGAAAACCCACTCCTTTCCTGCAGATTTTCACTTATTCAGTTTAATTTCGTTTCGTTTTATTGCCGTGATTGTCAGATGTGGCCCGGGTGTAACCTTTTTGGCCGAAAAATCCAAATGTTTGCATTCCGAACCGCACAAGCGAGCACACACAGACACACACAACAACACAAACACAACACCACACACACTCGCACACACAGAACCGGCAATTTCACATTCCGCCGGATATTTCCCTTAGTCCTTGGTCTGAACCGAACCGAACCAAACCGGACTGCATTCTGTGTTCTACATAAATATGAAATTTATTAGTGAATGTTGCATATCCTTTTGTGCGTGTCAGTTCCGGCTTGGATTGCATTTGTCCAGCCGATCCAGACAGGAACGGGCACCGGAGCAGGTCGGCGGAGGTCCCTGCAACGACATCATTATTGGATGCCTGCCCAAAAAGTCAGGACCTCCTCTCAAAAACAAAAAAAAAATAATGTAAATAAAAAAAGAAAACAGAAAACAGGGGAAAAGCCGAGGCTTTATTGCCATTTCGTTGGACGTCCGTGGTTTCTGCGATTTTAATTTGTTAAATGCACTTTTGTCCTCTTCATCTGGCATATCGAGCGTTGCACTTAACCCCGTCGACTGACAGGGAAGAGGTATGGGGATGGAGGGGCGGCGTCGCATCGAGTTGTTTTCCAAGGGAGCCGTCAAGTAATTGTCAGCTTTAATTTAAATAAATGTCCGGCGGAAATGCGAAACAGTTATTCTACGATATTTTTAAGGGATCTTTAAAAGAATTATTAGGAAAGAAAATTTAAGAATTCATAGGAGAGTATTTGTGGATCAGTTTAAGCAGTATTTTAATTGTTGTCTATCTAGCTTTTTAATATTTAAACATATTAATATTATAAATAAAAAAACCTTTCCCATTTCCCCTTTTTCATCAAAGATTTCCATGGGTTTTCATTCTTTATTGGCTATTGGCTATACTTTTTCGATTGTGGCCTGTATTAAATTCTCATTCTTAAAGTGTTTTTCTTATATATTTAATACTATAAATATTATTTTACTATTAATATTAGAATTTTATATATATATAATATTATAAAAAATATTTTTCTATTAATATTAAAATTTTAAAACAAAATAAATATTTCTTATCAAAAATTCTCTTACGACTTTTCCATTATTTACACTTTTTCAATTGTTGCCTGCGTTGCACCTTCCTTCCTGATGTGTTTTATATTTGTTTTATTTTCTTTTTTTCTCACAAGACTCCTATTTTTTCTTTTTTCTTTTTTTTTTAAATTTGACTTTTGGGTGCGACAGAAAGTTTTGCCAGCTTCAGTTGGAAAATTTATTCATTGCTTTTCCCTGCAACTGGGTTAACTTTCTGGTTTGCCAGTGCGAACAAAGCTCGATGGCGACATTTTATTGTTGTTCCTGGTATGGGAATTTCCCCAGTTTTCCCATGCAGTATCCCCATGTATCCTCTTTCCCCAATTTTCTTTTTTAAAGGGGAAAGATTTTACGCTATTATTTGATTTTTATTCGGTTTCCGTTTGCCCTGCGCGCCGCACTTCATGAGTTATTGTCTGATGGACACACTGCGGCTTCAATGCGAACTAGGCCAGTGACTAAAAATACAGCGAGGAAATGCTGCTGGAAAAGCTGGTTAGGGAAAAACTCCAGCCAGACTGTCGCTGGGCAAGTTTTCTAAGGTCTGGCGTCATTTTGAAGGGTAATATTTTAGTGACCAGAGAGACCAGACCCTGTGATATACCCTTCTTAAAAATATGTTAAATTAAATGAAAAATATATCATAATTGTATCATTTTAGGTCCTATATTTTATAGACTTCCTCCACTGAAAATGGGGAAAATCATTATCGTTTAGAGGAAATGTTTAACCACCTTTCTCTCTCTCCCTCTCATTGTCTGGCGGTAAGGATATGCTTGAGGCCAGTGCGTTTCCTTAATGTTTGGTCAATGTCAAATGCCTCTCTCTATCTCTCTGCCATTTTCTGTATTTCTGTCTGTGTGACTTCCGTTTCCCGTAGAGCACACTCCACACACACACACACAGAGAGATGTGTGCATATCCCTTGAGCGTTCTGGCATTGACAATTATGACACGTGCTTAAAGTTTTCGACTTTGCCTCGAGGCGCTTCAAAGAAATCCTCATTAGAAGTCCCATTGAAGGCAGCAAAACACACACAAAATTCCGCAAAATTTTGCAATCAACTTAATTAAATGCTTGCAGGTAAAAATTTCCAATTAACCAAAATGCTTTCCACAAAGTTAACAACAGAAATGTATATGGTAAACAATGAAAGCTATATTTAAATTACAAAAAATACAAACAATATATAAAAATTAAAAAGAAAATAAATTCCTATTTCTCTCTGGAATTTTCATCTTATAAACTGATTGGCTAATTGGCTTTGATTTCCATGAGGTGGCAAAGGAAATGTGAAAAACGAATGGTTAACTTTTATTTACATTTTGCGACTCGAAATGAAAATTCACTTTGTGTGTGCAGTAAGTTTCTCTCTGATGCCAAAGATGCCTTTCGCTTCACCTTTGACTACAGCAAATTCCAAAGGTCTGTGTGTGTGTGAATTACCCCAGGAATTTCCCCGCATTTCCTTCAGTTTTGTTTTTAGTTTTCAGTTTTCAGTCTCTGTTTCAGTTCCAGTTCCAGCTTCAGTTTTTGGGCGCTTGATAATCAACCTCGAGTGTCTGTGTCTGTGCCTGTGTTGTTGTTTTGCGTAATTCAAGATGGCAGGCAAAACCGACAAACTGTGGACCAGGAAAATCCTGGTAACGGTTGCAGGCGAAGTGAAATGAATGAAGGAAAATGGCTGAAAACGAGAAGCATGGAAGGAGCTCACACAGTGCGAAGTACAAATGTAATGGCAAATTTTTGAAATTAGTATGCAACACGCATAGCAACACAGAAGCCGGCACAGCACAGAGAGAGATGGAAACGAGGCAAAAGGACATGGAAATGGAAGTGGAAATGGAAATGGAGTTTGGGTGCTGGTGGGGCTGGAAAAGCGGCTAAAGAGCTAGTTGCACACACACACACATACTCAGCCTCTTAACTATTATTGCATTTGGCTTGGCTGTGCGGAGAACATCAATAAGCGGCATATTTAAGCTGCTTGTTGGTTGGGTTTTAAGTAATTTTTATGGCAATTCTCTGCAAATGCCATTTACCATTAAGTTTAATGTGCAACCCCCCCTAAAAAGGGCCAAAAGGGGGAAGAAAAGAGCTTGGAGCATTATTAGTTTTAGTTGCGTAATGTGGCGAGTTCTTCGTGGCAAGTGAAATAAAATTAAAGAGAATTGCAGAAAGAGCTTGTTAGTAGAGAAGTTCAACAGAATTCAATTTGCTGAAGCCAATAAAGCCACTTGCTAATATGATTGCATTCAAGGCTTTAAGCATGAAAAATATAAAGAAATTGCATCAAAAAGTCAAGAAATAAAATAATAAATAATACTAAAGATCTGGCCATACTTATTACATACACAAAATACTTCAAAATGGCACAACAACGATAAATCGGCAAATTTGCTCTTTGTCACTATTTTATGCTATTGTTGCCCTTTTTTGTTTGTGTTTGTTTTCTTTTTATGTCACCCCGGATGCCATTGTCCAAGTTTGACATAATGCAACAACTTTTTGAAGCATTTTCTTTAGTTTTTCGTTGCTTTTGGGTTTGCCAAGAATGGAAAATGCTGCTGCACAGGCTTGGCATTTTCGAATGCTTTATCTTTTTTTTTTGGGGGGGGGCCAAAGCTAAAGCTAAAGGCTTACCCCCCCCATGGCAGTAGGTCCAACATTTTGCCGCTCACTTAGTTTCATTAAAACAACGTGGAAAAAGTTTTCTTTTTCGGGAAAGGATAAACCAGAGGCCAGGACTAGATCTGGCGCCATACAAATGAGGCAAAAAAAAAAAAAAGGAAAAGAAACTGCTGTCGCACAGGCCAAAACTCTTCAACTCTAAAGGAACCGAGGGCATCCTGCGTCCTGCATCTCAACCCTATCCTAAGTACTCCCTGCGGAGCACAGGCAGCAGCTACTTTTTTTTCTATTTGAGAAATTTCCCTCTTTTGTTTTTATCGTCGTTCTTCTTTCGTATTTTTGTTCCCCTGTCACTCTTTTTTTTTTTTTAAACTATTTTTGAACTTTTTTTTTTTTTTTTCTTTTTTGTAAGTTTTTGTATTTGGTGTATTTTATATCAATTTTTAGTGTGTTCTTTTCTGCAGCGCACAGTTTTATCCGCTTCGGTCTTTGTCTGGGAGTTGTGCAAGTTGTCGTCTAACTTATGGCATCTCATTTATCTTCGTAACTGGCGACGGGAGATGGGCAACGGACGACGGGCGACGGAGCAAAGTCAAGCGGTTATTGCATTTTGTAGTTGTTTTTTTTTTTTTTGTTGTATTTTTTTCCGACTCTAACTACTTGTATTTTTTGAGACTTGTCTTGTATTTATTGTATTTTGTGACTTATTTATGAAATACTGAGCTCAATCTCAATCATTCCGATGCAGGGCACGTAGAAAACGCTCGATATCACCGACCTGGGCGGCCTCCAAAGCTTCAGTATTTTCCTGTTCGATAAAAAGAGGTCCCAGGATCAAGAATAGACTGCCAGTGCCCAAGGCATAGGAGAAATGGGAGAGGGCTCGATGGAATTGTGGTGAGCGAAGATTTTCACGTATAAGTCCAATCTCAGTGGTGTCCTCATCGTCAGGATCCCGTGTTGGCATAAAAGTCATTAGATTTTGTCGCCGGTTGGAAGAAAGCAATAGATTTTCCACCGCTTCATTGCCATAGAAACGCAATCCCTCTGCCAAGTCTACCAGCGGTGGCATCCTCATTCTCAGCATCATCATTCTCATCTTCATGGGCGTCGTTGTCTTCTTCATCATCGTCGTCGTCGTCGTCGTCGTCATCATTGTGGTCCTCATTGTAGCCATTGTTGTTGTCATAGTTGACGTCGTTGGCATTGGCGTCTGTGAGACGCCCGAAACTGGAACGCCAGCAAACATATCCTCTCCAAAATCCGCACCTCTGATCTCGCCTTCACAAATGGGCAAATGTACCCGACTTTGGACAGTCTGACGACAGCAGGGCACTTCGGTTCCTGCCAAAGCTTTGGCAAATATTTGACGAACTTCCTCCAGTATGGCGAGGTTCTCATTGCCGCCGCCACTGCGTGGCCATTGAAGATCCCGAGGTATACATCCTGAGGGGGCGGTATCAACATCACCATCGTTGGCTGATGTCTCATTCATTTGATCACTTTGATCATTGTCCAGCAACAGTTCATTGATCCGACGACATATCTCCTTGTCACGACTCATATTCGGCTCCTGCATCCAGAAATAATGACGTTGCGTTGAATGGCAAAATCGAAGGACATACACTCGTCCCGTCATACAGGCATCGACGCGCTGAAACTCCAAATGGCCCAAAGGTGCCGCTGAAATGTCCAATTCAACGGCACCAGTGCGACGATCCATCCATTGGATATGCACCTGATCATCGACCGGAGAGCGGCGAAGATATAGCAAACCTTTCCGCTCATCGGGCTCGATGGTCTTGTCCGAAAGGATCATACGGCCGGCCTTATAGGCCAGCAAATACTTATCCCGTTTAGCCTCCAGCTTGAAATGGGATGGAAATTGGGATGGAAATGACGAATCAAGCTCTCGGTTGGAGTAGAGGCGATCGAATGGAGTGTTTCAACTGAGAATTTTCAAAGCTGTTCGAATTTTTCAAGGATTAAGACATGTTTTCAAAAGCATACTACGAGGCACAAATGTGAAAGATATTCTAGAAATTATTTCTAAAATGTTCGAGAATTTATTTAACTCGTTTTTTTTTTTTCTTGAAATTCCCTTCTCTTTTATTTTTTAACAATAATTCTACATTTATTTAAGGCAATAAAGTTGAATGTTTTTTTTTTATGGGACTACTTCAGCATGAGCCGTTCTGGTGTCCAGCCTGGCCCGGCAATTGACCTTTAATTGCGCACTTAAAAGCACATAAAAACCCAGCGGGGGGGAGGGTTCAGAGGATGCACAGGGATAGAGAGTTCAAGGAGCAGGACAGGAAACTCGGAGGTGTGTGTGTGTGTGTGTGTGCGATGGGTAAACAGAGGCGCTAGCTCAAGCTTAGTCACTGCAATTAAAATTAAAGCGGTGACTTATATGGCTTAACGAGCCAGCGAATAAGCGTATAAGGTAGTTACTCACTATAGCTTCTTGGCTGGCCTAAGTTGACTTTGGATCAAGCTCGAGGACCCTTCTGGCTAATAATGAGCTGCGTTTGCTATATAAATATGATATTAAATATATATATATATATTTAATATTAAATACAATTAGCTTTTAAATACTATTTTAAAACGTTATTAAAAGCTAATTGTATTTACACCATATTTATATATATATTTTTTTCCTTTTTAATATTTGAGCAATTTACCATTTATTAAACCTAAAGTTATGGCAGAAATTGCAACCAATAAAAGATTGCATAATTTGGCTCTTATTATAAAAATTTAAAATATCAAATACCAATAAAGCAGTTTATATCTTAACATTTTCTAGCACACCTTTAATAGCTTTAACTTACTTAGTTTAATACGAATTAAATAACAGATTGCGCCACATAATACGCACAATTTAGTATTAATCCCAAATTGAATTTAATCTCAAAGCAAATCCAATCTATAAATTATAATAACTATTCACATTTCATTAAAATCACAATGAAATATTATTAAAATGTCTCCCCAGATTGCCTAATTCTATACGATTTTTGGCTAGATTTTGGCATCGATTAAAATAGTCTTGAATGTCTGTTTGGAAAATAAAATATATATATATATTTTCGTTTAATTTAATTGGATTAGAATCAATATATGATTGGCATGATTTGTTTTCATTCAATTAAAGTTGATTCGATTGGATTGGATTGGGTGAGAGAGGTGAGACGAGATGAGATGTGATGTGCTGTCATGTCGTGGTCATGATGAATTATTCAGACAGAATTGAATTGAAACTGAAATTGAAAGCACGAGATGTGGACACATCTTTTAGTTACGTTGCTTTACTTTTTGCCAGGAGCAGGATCCCCTCAACCCAACCCCCAACCCCCCACAAGGACACACACCTTGATTCCTTTTCAATGGACTCACACCGAGTTAAGTTGAGTCTTCTTTATATATATTTTATATAGACATGTCTATATGTTCGGTTTAATGACAGAAGGACAAACGACACAGGACACAGGTCCTGCCTGCTGCTGCTGCTGCTTCTGTTCGTTCGAAAGCAATTACAATTTAAGTATTTAATTAGGGAATTACGTGAGCAAACACCCACATGGCCAGGTCAAATAAATAGCAGCCGCCAGTGAGCGTGTGCGAGTGTGCTGAAGGAATAAAAAAAAAAAGAAAGAAAGGAAGCCGTGTATGAAACGAAATAAAAATGGGAATAAAAATAAAAAGAGCGTAACGAAGTTGCCCCAATCGATGGGTGGCAAGTCCTACTACAAACTACACCTGCCTTTCTCTCTCTCTCTCTCTCTCTCTGTGTGTGTGTCGCCCCCCATAAATGCCAATAAAAATGAAGCCAATTGCTGTTGCTCTCGGCCAACAAAAAAAAAAGAACAAGAAACATTTGAGGCAACTACAAAACAATTTGTAGTTTACGCTTTACGCGTTCTGTCCTGCTTGCCAGCTTTCGTCCGTAACGAGAGCACACAAGTTGGCGAAAAGGATATGGGAAAAGGATAAGAAGGAGCTAGAGCAGGAGCCGTCCGTGTGGCGGCAAAGGATAAGCATGTCCTGGCATTTTTACCGACTTAACCCCCGACACCCGCAGCCAAACAAATAGTAAATAAAATCAAGAACTATAAAAAAATAAACCAGTCGAGCAAGTGATAGAAAACAAAAAAAAAACTAATATTTGAAACACCTTTAAGCGACTAGAAGGTACTGCTTATAAATATTATTTATACTTAAATAATAAATTAAATAGTTTAAATATTATATAAAATAATGATTATTTTGTTTTAATTTTTGTATAAGATTCTTTTTATTTATTATATTTATAACCAACATTTTAGTTATTTAAAATTTATTAAAACTTTCTTTTGCAATATTTAATATTACTTTTATCTACAAAAAGTATTCTTTTTCGAAAAAATAAAATTAAAACCCTACAAAAAATATAATTACTAAATCGTTCAACCAACATCAACATCAAAGTGAACACCACGGCGTATACGTGATGTAGCATTGTGTATACGCCATGGTGTACCTAATAAATTGGTCTTATTTTGTTCTGATTCTTCTCACCAAAAAAAAAGTCAAATTTCATTAATTTTAATTTTCATAATTTGTTTATTATATTTTTACAAACTAAAGAAAGCGAAATAATAATAATACAACCCTAAACAAATATAATTACAATATTTGTTTATATATTTGTATATTTTCAGGTGTAATTTTTCAATCAAAATCAAAATCAAAGCGAACACCACTGCGTATACGTGATGTAGCATTATGTATACGCCATGGTGTACCTAGTAAATTTGTCTTATTTTATCTGTTTCTTCCCACCAATAAATAAAAAAATAAAACAAAAATAAAATTCTAAAAGCCAAGTTAAAAACGCACAAAAATTACACAAGCATTGTGTTGACAAATGCCTTAACTTTCCAGTTACCAAAACTCAAAATTCGCTCCTTTCCACCCAGGCAATTTTCTTTCAATTTCGTTTTCATTTTTATGGCTACGTTTGGCTTTTCCTTGAATTTTTTTTACCACCTTTTGGAGAGGGGTCTCTTTTCGCTGTTGGCGGGTATCAATAAATTGACGTTCGACCAAAGCCAAGCCAAGGTAAACAAGTGTATATATTATGTAGGAATATGTAGGTGTGAGCCATATAAAGTACATACAACGATTTGTGTGTGTGTGGGCGACAGATACAGTAGTAAATGAAATTATCACCTTTTGACTTTCCACCATCAAACGTGAAATATTTGCTTGCTTTTTCCTTCAATTTATGCTTCGCAAAATTTCGTATAAGTATATATTTTGCCAGTATTTGCGCTGAATTAATTAAGTGTTGGCCGTAAATATTATACGTTGATCTCGAAAAACCGCATTTTAAGATTTGTAATGTAAAAATTGGAGCCGGAACTCATGCATTTAAATCGATTGATAAATTTAATAAATATAATAAAATTTTTATATTTAATGAAATTTAGAAATTTTCTTAATATGACTCAAACAATATGTGGAATAAGTCCAATTAAATCCTTCGTCTTTTAATTAAAATTTACCAATCAAAAGGCTGCTGCCTCTATTAATTAAAGGAATATTTTCTATTACAATTCAGCTAGCTACATAGAAACTTTTGTTTTGTAACTAGAGATTGAATTTAATTAAAAGGAAATACAAACTGCAAACTATAATTTTCCTTGACATTAATCTGGGGAACGAACATTCCCGTCAATTTAATTGAAAATTTGATGCCTTATCAGTGGAAGCTTTTAGCACTTGAGTTTCTATTTCATATTAATTAAGGACATATTTTTCAAATGCCGTGTTTGCAATTAGTAATTTCGATTAGAAGTCCTCCTGCTGCTGATGCTACTGCTGCTTCATGAATTATTGAATTGGTGTAATTGAACGGTTTCATTGCACTTTGGGGGCTAATGAAGATGAATACGAAATGAGTTAATTAATTGAAATTTGTCAAGCCAAAACGGATGTATGTATTATGAGAGTTCAATGAACCCCGAATGGGAAAATCCTTGAAAGTCTGCCATTTTGGTTTACCTTATGCCTGTTTTTTTTTTTTTTTTTTTTTTTTTTGCGTCATTAATTCATAAGCATGAACTTCATATCGTGTGGGTTTCTTTTATTTCGTCCTTGTGCGTGCGTGTGTGTTGTGTGTTTAGTGTCAGTCAGGCCAATTAAACGAGTGAAACGAGGAGTCAACTTGAAATTAACACACACTTGCGCCCAGGCATAAGCACACACACTGCCACGCACACACATCACGCCAGTTTATGAATCTCGAAAATGCGCCTCGCTGCCCTAAACTAATTTTCCTCACTTTCCTTTTGTTTTTCTTTTTTTTTATTTTACAAAACAGACACGCATACACAAAGTCACACCACAGGAGAGTTGGTCCTTTTTCGTTGTTCCTGTTGCTTATTTTCGGTGTGTTTTTCCGACAAAAGGGTACCAAGGAAAAGCACACAGAGAAACTTTGAATGACTTAAAAGGAAGTTCTAGTATCTAAATAGTTTTTTTTAGATTTTATTACAGCCAAAAATTAGTTTAAAAAAAGTTAAAAGAGAGATTAAATATATATAAAATATATTCTAAAGATTTTTTTGAATATCTATTAGAAAATTCACAAAACGCTGAAATAAGCCACAAATGTTTCAGATTTTCCTAAAATATTTTTTAAACTAATTTTCTCTTTATTTGGCAAACTTTTAAATTAATTTAAAGCAAACACCTTAGAAACCAACTAATAAAAAAACTCATTTAAGTTTCTAAGGCACCAAAAATCGTTTTCTTAATACGCTAATTTTTGTCTGCAATCTGTTTTTCAGTTTTCCAATTTTCCAGCATTCATTAGTTATTTATTTTGTGCACTATCATCATCGTTACAAGATAAATCCTAGAGTCCCTGTCAAACTGAAAGTGTATTTTGATGCTTTGGGAAGTGTGTTTACGGTTGGAGTTTATCCATGTAACCCGTTTTGGCCAAAAACCTTCCCATCAGGGTTTCCGTTTTCCCACACACGCACACACACACACGAACACTCGCTCATGATTGGCGGCAGGTTTTGTTAATTTACGTTGTGTTTTTTTTTTCTTGTCTCGTTTTTAGCTGTTGCTGTTGTTGTTGTTGTTGTATGCTTTTTCATGTTCATGTTTTCCCTTTCGCCTGGCACTTGGCCGCCTCCGTCTCCTTGATCCTTCCGTTGCTCTTTAGCCCGGAGTGCGTGTTAGATAAACTGACAGGTAGGGAAACTCGGGAAAAATCGAGCCGGAGAGGGGGAACATGGGGCAAGGAAGGAAACTGCAGGATACGCCGCAAGGGCAAGCGGATGTGTTGCCGCTTTTCCACTAAACCAACCCATCTGCCACCTCCAATCCGACCTCTGCCCTTACACAAAAAAAAAAAAACAACAACAAAAAATACCAAACCCCCTGCCGCCGCTTTCCCTTAACCCCTTAACCCTTTGACGGCGATGCCAAGTCATGTGTGTGGGCGTGACACCGCCCTTAAACAACAGTAAAGGCAGCAACAGCATCAACAGCAGAAGGTCTGCCAAAGGAGGCAGCATTTTTGCGGTTTTCTGCGTTATCCTGCTGCTTTGCTTTTGCTTTTGCTCTCTCTCTCTCTCTCTCTTTGGCAGGATATACCATACATACTTTATATATATGGTATATAATTTTAGTCCTTATATCTTGGTAATGTTTGTGCTTGCCTTTGCCATCATTTAGCATTTCAAGTGGTTGCGCTGGCAATGCAAAAAGCGCAACAAGAGTCACACAAAAATATTTGCAAATTAATTTTAAAAGAGGAAAACTTTTTAGAAATACTGTAAATTTATTTGTAGAGTTTTTTATATTATTTATAAAATATTTAGTAAATATTTTTCAAAGTATTTGGTTTATTTTTGTATTTAAGTTTAATGTAATGAGACGTTTCTTGGAATTAAAGGAAATAAAAATATCTTCAATTTGTATGAAAACAAAACAAAAAATATATAACATATATTAAAATATTTATTTTATATATCTAAAAAAATAATAAATAATAAAAATATTTATGCATACAAAATAAATGTTTTAATAAATACAAGAATTAATATGAATATTAACATGCAAAATAAAGCCTTTTAAAAATTATAAAAAATATTTATTAAAGCCACACAACTTGTCATTCATTTCCATGCCTTCAAGCCTGACTATTTCCTTTAAACTATTCCTTCTAATTAAATTATTATAAAAATATTTATTTCTAATACAAATGTATAAAATCAACATTAATATTATTAAATTCTTTAGCCTAAAACAAAGCCCCCTTGACATACCCTTACCAGTCTCAGTCCGCGGGATAAACAATGGCGAAACGTTTAATAAACATCATTTAATTACAGTCAAAGCGAGCTGAAAAGGGAGCTCCCTGTGGGGTTGCTGCGACAGGGATAACCGAAGGACCCTCGGTAATTTGTATTACTTTTTTTTTTGTTCTTGTTTTTTAATTATTTACTGTTGTTGTACATTTTTTCCCAGCGATTTTTCTTGGATATTTCCCGCTTTTTGTTACTTATTATACACTGCGAGAAATCGCCGCGGGTGAAGCTTAGCAGATGTTATGTGGGTCTTTGGCGGGGGGGGGCAGCAAGGTGGGTCCGGATGCGTGGTTGTTACCGCAACAGTCGTGTCACAGATTAAAGTTGTGATAAATAGGGGAGAGCGACAAGAAATACGAGCGAGAAGAGGCAGAGGACAAGCGGAAAAGCGGAAAAGCGAGTGTTCACCTGGCGATAGGAAAAAAGCATTAACACCAAAAAGGGAAAGTAGAGGAGGAAAAACACAGTAAAAAAAGGTATAGCACCATAGGGTTAAGGGGTTAACTGGAGGGTGAGCTTTGCTTTTGAATAATTATCAAAGTAAAAGGAAGTATGCTTGAAGCTATGCCAATAAGTTCTGCTCAACAAGGCTAATAGATGTACATAAAAAGCCTGAGTTTAAGTTAATCAGAGGATATATAGTTGAGGCATAATCGGAATTTAATGCATCAGAAAAAGCAACCAGAGGTTACGAAGAAACAATTATTAAAAGCCACTTTAAACAATCAATTTTTAAATATTTGAAAACGTAAAAGAAAAATTAAAACAAAACTTTCAATATGAAAAAAAAAACTGAAACCAATCTCGAACTTAATTAACAACACCATTAGAAATATATATTTCAATTCGGCAAATCCTTTGAAAACCCATTGATATTGCCAATCGATGTAGCAAAGTAGACAGATAAATAGCCCAGACTTGGCCGTATATATGAGCCATATCTTCAACCTTGAATCGCTCAACGCACAGACAGTGCGGGAAAAGTCAGCAAAATGACCAATAAAACCAGCGTTTTCTTCTTGGCCATAAATTGCACACAAAGTGCCAATATAAATCAAGTGTAAACCGCTTCGAACCTGCTGCGGATGCTCCTCCGTCGCCAACCGGTGGAAGGGCAAATAATAATAATGAATTTATGGTGGATGCAGCAGCAGCTGCCGTGCCTGTAACCAAGTTCCAAGTTCCTCGAGACCATTAAATAACATTTAAAATGTCAAAGCAAGAATGCACGCAAAAGAAAGGAAAGCTAGCTGGCTCTAATGTGGAAAAGCAATTGAATGGAAGATGCTAAAATGAGGGCACAAGAGATGAATTGAGGCTGGCAGGGCCAAAACCAACAAAGCTGTAAATCTCAAAGCCAAAGCAGATGCGACTCTCTTGCCGCAGCAACAAACAGCAAGCAAACAAACATAGGACGAAAACAGGACAGAACAGAGCGGAACAGAACTCGAAAGCAATTTAGATGCATTGCATATGCAGCAAGGATAAGGATGTGGTTTTCCTGACACACACACATATGGTATATGTATATAGGGGACATACAACAATGCGCATAACCGATGCCGGAAAAACAAGGATGACAAGCCGCGCGCCGCATTCGGTCTAGTTGCAATTACAAGGACGCGCGACAGCGTCGAATCAGGTTTTGTCTCTCCATCTTTCTATCTTACAAATAAAAAAAATAATAAAAATAAGAACACAGAAGCACAGGCAAAGGTCCTGGATAAAGGACAATAAAGATTAAATACACCCAGGAAAATAAATTAATTAAAAGGCTTCAAAATAAAATAACAAGTTGAAAATCTTATTAATAATCTAAATATATTATATGATTTAAGAGTTTAAAAATCCCAGAAAAATCAGAAAATGTCATGTTTTTCTCACCAAACATTTACTACACTCCTTTTATATTATCAATATTTTTTTTTGTTAATAGAAAATGAAATTTTTCAAATATAACCAATATAAAACCAATTTCTTTCTCTGCACATTTGAGCTCCTTCAGCCGCCAAGATAAATATTCAATTAAAGAATGCGTAACGAAGGCATGCACATTTTTTTGTATAGTTTTTCTTCTTCTTTTTTCTCCTTGGCAAGATGAATCGAGGACTCGAGGACAGAAGGACGAATTGCGCGAGAAGATTGCAGCAGATTGCTGCAGCAACAGCACACCCTCACTAAGCCCCTTTGGCAAATCGCGGCAAGCTGTCACCACCCCAAGCAGCACCCAGCACCCTGCCTCCCATTTTCCATTTTCTATTTTCCATTTTCCACCTACCCGTGTCAGTCATGGTATTTATGTTCACATTGCATTTTGTTTGGCCTCTCCTTGCACGAGGGCGTTACAAAAGGACAAAATGGCTGACATTGTTAAAGTCAAAGTACAGCATTTCTATATATTATAAGGAGAAGGAAAAGAGAACTAAAATAAAATATAAAAGCCCTACCAGAAAATATAATAATAATAATAATAATGAAAAAAAGAAAAGGAAAACATGTTTATAACCGGAGCCAGGCCATTGTGACAGCTATTCATCTGAAGTGGTGAGAGGAAGAAAATTCAGGAATGAATACAAATTTATTTATTTAGATTATTAAATCGTTTATGAATTAATTTTAATTGAAATCATGTATGTGCTTATGTCGTCCTTGCGTTCTAATTCAAAAAAAGGAGTCAATCAAACATTTTTAAATCCATAATTTTATCAATAACTAATTATTATTTTGGAAAATATAAAAATGTAAAGTTTTCAAAATAAATAGAACAAAAAAATGATTAAATTGTCATTCTATAAATTATCATACATTTTTTGTTAAACAATTTTCCAAATATTCCCACTGTGCAACGCTCTAGGCGAATTCCTCAAGAGTGTGACAAAGGAAGGTTCTGGCGAAAAAAAAAAATGGGTAAATCGCGAAGTAAAATGAAATAAGTCGGGAAGGAAGTGGGAGCTTGAATTTAAAACGAAGAAATATGCATTCAAGCTGCTGCTTCTGCTGCTCCTTTTGGCCATTCCTTCAAGGAGAGTCAGTTCGTCATGACGTCAGTCTGTCATTCAGTCAGTCGCTCGACGCGACATTCATTTGGACTCGCATTCACTCGCTCAGTCAGCCGCTCATTCACTCATTCAGTCATTGCAACGAGAGCCTTTTTGCTTGACTGCGCCACTTTTGGTCGCTCATTTTGGGTTGACTTGACTAATGTTCGCAGCTGAACCTTGGGCGAAAAAGCAAAGCGCACACACACACACACTCGCAGAGAGATGCACACCCATACCCACACCCATACCCACACCCACACCCACCCACACCCACTCTCACACTCAAAGGAACCGTCATCGACTTGTCAACATTCTGACTGACGACACACACACACAGCAGTAAAGGGAAAGGCGAAGAGGCATTGAAAACTAAGTAGATGAAAACCCGTCTAATGCTGGGGCCCAAAATGGAAAGCACGCTGCAAGGGGAACTTCAAAAACCACGACTAAAATATGCACTAAATATTATGATGCATTAGTATTTACAACACAAAATTTACACAACAAAACATTTAAATAATCTATTAAAAATTCGGCATCCTTGTCGTATACTTAATATTATTTAATATTTTTTGTTTTTACCACAAAATTGTATGTTTTATGGTTATTTAAGGTTATCTCTCACAATAGATAAAATGTAATTTAATTTAATATTCAAAATATTACATTTTGTTGTTTAAGGTAAAAGTTTAAAACTTCTCGTATGAATAGGGACTCCATGTCGTATACGTAATATTTCTAAATTGGTTCTATCAAGGCTAATCCTCACAATATGCAATACTAAAGTATATATTAAAACTTTACACGACTTTAAAATAGGAACATTTTAGTTACAATCCGGCCTCCTTGTCGTATACGTAATATTTATTAACGTAATGCATTATAAAGGCTTTTTAGGTACAAAAATATATTATTTATGATATTTATTTAAGAGTTTTCCTTCACAATATCCAAAATGATAAATATTTATATAATTTTCTAAATGTTAGACCATAAAATATCTACTCACAATGGGGACACCGTGTCGTATGAGTAATTTTTTTTTTATAATGCATTATTTCACAAAAATGTATTATTAATGTAATTTTTTTAAGGTTTTCCCTTATATTAATTTATATTTTACATAATTTCTTATTATTATTTTCCCCCTAAAGTTAGGGTATAAAATCTGCCACATTTTTTTAAATAAACCTACGAAGAGCGGCAAAAGATGTCGGCTAGATGCAAGTCCACAGCGTGTATATGTCAAGTGCTTAATGCGCCACACACACACACTAGACACACCTCCGCACACACTCTCAAAACGGAACAAGTGCGTATATGTGTGTGTGTGTGTGTGTTTTTAGTGCGCCTTTTTGTTATATAATAGAAAATCCTTAATAACATTTTCTTTACAATTCAAGCCAGGGGAAATTCAGTGCGGGAAGTCTAAGATTTGCACACTCACTTATATATTATATATATATATATAAACAGAGAATTCTTTTTACGAGAGTTTCGGCCCGTTTCCCCTCTCACTTCGCCTTCACTTCCCTCAGAGTTTTCCCCCGAAATTCCTTTAGCGCACTTGAGTCGCCATCGTCACTCGCTCGTAAACATTTCACGCTTTGCCGAGCAATAAGTTCCTTCTCTTTTCAATTTTTCCTTACCGGTTTTTTTTGTTTTTCTTACATTTTTCCTGCTTTTCTTCTTTTTTTTTTTAGATATTTTCTTCTTTACTTTTTTTTTGAGCTCTGTTTGTTCTGTCAGTTTGGTGTATTTGTTTTTGGCAGCTCAGAGAACGAACTGGAACCAGGGATCCCTGGGATTCTATATATCCTGGCCCCTGTGACTTCATCACCAACATCGTCAGGTGGTCTTTGGGAAGAGGGAAAATTATGGGGCTGAAAAGCCAAAATTCCTTTAGAAGTATAGAAGAAGGGAAGAAAGAGAAGGTAGAGCGGTGAGCTGAGGAAGCTGAAATGCTTAACCGCATTTCTATAACCGGAACCAGGATGCTTGCTAACTTGGTTATGGTTACGCCCCTCATGTTTGGGATTAGGGCTCTCTAAATAGGATTTGGGCTGCAAAATGCTGGGCTGGCTTAGAGGTTTTGCTTGCAGATTTGTGCATTTAAATATTGATATCTACCTCAGCTCAGACAATAAATTAATTCCGTAAAAATTTAATTATTATTGCAATTTTCAACACTTAAATGTTATTATAATTGGAGGTAAGTAAGCAAAGAAAAGCAAGTTTTTATTTAATCCTGAAAGTTCTATAATTTTTAAATCGATTTTTGAAGTAGATTTCTCTTTGTTTTAATTATGAAATACCTAAAAAAAAAGTGAATCAAGTGAATCTATCATTTAAAAACCTCTCCCTATTAGAAACCTCAATAAATAAAATACTTTCACTTCGATTGAAGTTTCTGCAACCTATTGATTGACGGGCACAGAGCCTAATTTTCGAATTCGTGCCTCTGCAAATAAATCAAACTAAATGTGCGCTACATTTTCACCACAAGCAAACTAATTCACAGAACGAAGAAGCTCCTAGACGCTGCCGAGTCCTGCTGAATCCCTTGTCATTGTTCAACGTCATTAGGCGATAAATTGACCTTCACGCATGGCTGAGAGGGACCACCAAGAAGGGAGGCCAAGTTGGCTGGGGAACTCGAATGATGATGATGATGGTGGTGGTACCAAGCGTGGAGGCGTTGATTGCTAACCACATGAGCCCAGAGCCGCGTCGAGCCACTTGCCACTAAATGCTTAAGGAAAATGGAATGGATGTGGAGGGGCAGACCCAAGAAGGCATGAGAAGGTGATGAAACTGAAAGCCAAACTTGTAAGGTCTAGAGAGCATGTGCCACAAAGTGCAAAAGGAAGGGGAATATATTCTAGAGATTTGTAAACTGAGAAGAAAAATAGCTAAAATAATTTATTAAAGCGACTTAATACCAAAAAACCTAAACCTTACAAGATTATTAATAAATATTTTCCATGCTAAACAATTTCATTTAATATAAACACCTTTAGGGATAGTCTAAAAATTAAATTTCTATAAAAACTAACTAGTTTTCGAATTTAAAATTGCAATGTAGCCCCACATATCCTTTTTCTCAGCTTTGCTTGCACTGCACAAACACATTCTCACATCCTGCACGTCCCCAGCGTAGTCGTCGTCGCTGGCTTCGTGTCTCATACAACACGCAATGTGTAATAGTTATTTGATAATCTACCTGTTATTGACCTCATTTTTATGTGTGTGTGGGTGGGTGGGTTTGAGTGGTGGGATGTATGAGTTTGTGTGTGTTGGCAAACACACACGAGTGCAAAACCACATGATATTGGCGTGTAAATTATGTTTTGCTTGTATGTTATCCCAACATCCACACCTCCCTGCCAAGAAGCTGCTGCAATTGAAAGTGGAAATCTTAGAGGGAAGAAGAATTTTCTCAAGAAAATTGACATTTTTCTTCTATATTGAGACTAGAGATGGCTAAGAAAATAACAATATATTAATATTGTAATTTAAAACAATATTTTTCATGATTTAAAAGCGATAAATCCATATTCTTTTCATTACATTGAATCAATAAAATCAATATAATTGATACATTTATTTTTATGATATATGGCAGTTTTAAATATATACAAGAAAATGTATTA
The DNA here is from genome assembly GCA_035046345.1 of Drosophila birchii. Lineage (NCBI taxonomy): Eukaryota > Metazoa > Arthropoda > Insecta > Diptera > Drosophilidae > Drosophila > Drosophila birchii. The sequence continues at coordinate 4,763,681 of JAWNOA010000043.1, read as the reverse complement.
AATAAAATAGAAAAACATATTTAATAACCGCTTAATTTTTGATTAATGCATTTTCTTTCTTTCTCGTTAAATAAAAAGCAGAATATTGAAGTCCTTGGTGTTCACTATTTTGCATACCTTTCTTTCCATATTAATCTCGATATATATATTATATTTTTTCTTTATGAACACTCTTTTCTGCTGCTCTTGAAATAATACACACATAATTTATTGCAACAATTTACACAGTCATCAAATACCGCTCTACATAGTCTGAATGAAAAACAATTTTCCAACACTTGTGGATAACAATTCCATATTTTATCCGGCTCGCAAAAAAAACATATACTAGCGCAAAAAAAATAAATAAAGAAAAACCTAAACCAAGTGGAGAAAAAACGAACTGAAGGAAAAGCATTAGTGAAGGCCTGCGTGACACATTGTATGTGATTACAGCTACGTTTATAATAATAGCATTTTGTTTATATTTTTTATATGGATAAAGCTGCACACTGAGAAAAACAAAACCAAAATTAACAGATTTTTTTGAAGACCAAAGCTAAGGCTCGTGAAAAGTTTGCCTGACTTTAAGGATATTTTTTGACTAGCTCCCGGCTTAATATTTTGTGCCCAATCCCATTTTAGGGAAATATCAACCGATTCCTGGGAAATTTATAACAAATCTTATAGTTTTTTATACAGTAAACTTAAAATTTTTTATTATAAATATTTAGTTCTCATATTCTGGCCATTATTTTGCCCATGACTGTATGTAAATCTGCTATGCTGAAGTGTGAAAAATCGAGTGAGTGTGTGTGCGTGTATATGATATATAAAAATATATATGTATACACCATACCCAAGTATATATATATATGTGTGTGTGTGTGATACGCTTTTGTTGCGAACTACGCTCAATTGCAACAATTACAGCAACAATGCTGCCCGTGAGCCCATTTTATGGCATGTCGAGGTGTTTTGTGATCTCAATGTGTGTGTTCGTCTATGAACAATGGCTTGTGTATATGTATACATACACCCACACACACTCACACCACCCACCCACACATAGAGGCATTGAGTGTGCGTGTTCAATGGCAAACACAATGCTTGAAAAGGAGGGCAAAGTTCCAGCGCAAATTGCATGCGATGAGAATGTGCAACAGCCGTGTCCGTTCACGCCCCTTACAGCCTTCAGCCTTCTCCCTTGTTCCATTCTTCATGCTACACCCAAGCCCCCCGCCCTGTGTGCCGCACCCCCCTTGGCACCACCCTTTTTGAGCTACGCCCCTGTTTCCCATAAAACTGCTTGCTACAAATGACTAATTTCACTTTTTCCTGTCTCGCTCCTCGCAATACTATATGTGAGTGTAGATGTGAGTGCTTGCGTGTGTGTGTGTGTGTGTGTGTGTGATACCTTTTTCATTTCTTTCTATTTTTTTTTCTTTTCAGTTTTTTTCGTCCTTTGTTGGGAATTTCATTTCGTTACACTTTCTCCACCTCTTGAAACATGACTGTATTGTTTAACGCGTTGCCACTCAAAATTCTTTCTCACTGATTGCTCGAGATGCCGACAAAAAAAAGAATAATATAAAGCACTAAGATTAAAAGTTATAAATATGAAAATATTAAAATATATAAAAAGAATAATAAATAAAAAAAAACTAGTAAGTAATTTATAAACAAATAATACCAAGGAAAATACAAAAAAAAATATATATACAACTACTAATTAATAACAAAAAATTCAAAACCCTATTTTGTAGCATACATTTTAGGGCGCATCAGAAAAAATAACTACTTTTACACCTCTCACAGCCACACCTGAGTTTCCTTGTATTTTTTTATTGATTCTCATTTTCTTTTGCCTTGTGCATACTTAGTTTACGTTGGCGCCCCTTTCAATCATTTGTCAGTTGATAAAATTGCCACCCAGCTAAAAGCGGGGAAACCCCTCACTACTAACCATACACCAAATGAAGCCATGTCAAGGTCTCGGGCCAAATTGAGGCTGACAGTGTTGGTAAATGCATTTGCCATGCCATGGGACTTACCTAAAAAAGAGAGAAAGAAAAGCAAATGGTAAACATTAATTTTTTGCAGGCTTTATATGGGACTTAAAGTATTTACTTTGTGAATTTAATTTGTGTATTTCAGCTTACAGCTAAATTAAATAAATTATAAAATGCACTTTTATATTTGCTCTATAAAAAATGACTACATTTTAAGTACTTTAAAGTGTTGGAATGACTTTTAAAAGTTTTCATGCAGAACCCAAAGGACTAATCTGATAAGTCACCGAATTCGATTGCAGCTCAGCCAAAGTCAGAACTATTCCGTTGGAAAAACCACTCATCTATCTTGCTCACTAATCTTCTTAACTGGCCGGGCCCCAAAGGCAACAGAAATTTTTGAATATTTTCCCATCGAATTTTCGCACAGATTTTATGCTCTCTCTCTTTCTCGCTTCCTGCAGCTCTCTCTATCTCTCTCTCTCTCTATCGCTCTCTTAATCGAGCACATAATGCAGTTAAAGAAAATCTTCTGCCTGGCGGAGAGCAAAAAAAAAGAGCAGCAGCAGCAACAACAACAACAAAAAAAATACACAGATAAAATTGGAAACTTTGGCCAACACTTAATCCAGAACGAAATCCCTACAAATTGTTGGTTCAAAGCTGCAGCCCAGGCAGCTGAAAAAACTCCCTCGCACACGCCTCGCACAAAAAAAAAAATAGAAAAAATATGCGAAAAATTTAACGAGAAATTTTCTCTCCCTTTTCGCATCCTGTGTGCGCCAGGCAGAATCGCTTCCTGCATTGCTTTAGATTTTTCATAAAGTTTGTGCATTTTGTATATATATGCACACACCACACACACACACACATACTGGGCACCACCTCCTCCTTCCAAAAGCCCATGCCGAACCCCTTCTCAATGGCACCACCACCACCTTCCACAACCCCTTCTTTCCTCACTTCCTTCCGCAACAAGGTTTTGGGGAAGCGCTATACGCATAGCTAACTAACCACAAAGCGCAAATAGAACTTCCTCGCTTCCCCACAATTTTCCGGTGATATGGTGGGGCGGGGTGGGGTACTGGCACAATAGAGGGGCCAGCTTAAGGGGTTGAAGGGGGGGGGGGGTGTTGGGAGCTTGGCTAGTATGGATGGGGCCACATTTGAGTGCAAATCAAAGTTTTGTTTTTGACCAAGGACTCGGGAGCCGAAGCCTCTTCAAGTTCCGTTCCTTTCGGCCAAAAGCTGCATGCCATAACTTTTGTCATATGCATGGCTGGATTGTTGACGGAGAAAAGTGGGGGGTTTTGGTGTTTTACACTAAGCAAATTATTTAATACATTTCATAAAGATTTCAATAAAATATATTATGTGATATATTAACAGCAAATGTGATTATAATTACCAAGTCAGCATCGAAGTGAAATGTGATGATTGTATATTTTATCTAAGCATGTTTTTTTATTATTCTTAAACTTAAAGTTCCCAGGTAAATGTTAGGCAATATTTTATGTAAAATAAATTTAAAAAAAAACAAAAACAAGATTAAAGAGTATTTATTGTAATTTTTCAATAGTTGGGTTCTAAATGATATATTTTATTGTTTACTTTCAGAGAATTTAATAATATAATTTAATAATGAAATTTAATCATAAAATTGAATATATAATATAATAATAATAAAGTGAAATAATAAAATAATAATAATAATAATATAATAATAATAATAATATAATAATAATAATAATAATATAATAATAATAATAATAATATAATAATAATAATAATAATATAATAATAATAATAATAATAAAATGTAATAATAATATGTTATAATAAAATATAATAAAAAAATGTAATAATGAAATGTAATAATGAAATGTAATAATAAAATGTAATAATAAAATGTAATAATAAAATGTAATAACAAAATGCAATAAAAAAATTTAATAATAAAATGTAATAATAAAATGTAATAATGAAATGTAATAATTAATTTTAATAATGAAATTTAATAATAAAATGTATGTTAATAATAAAATTAGTAATACAATTTAAAAATTTATTTAAACTGCATAAATGCACAAATTTTATATATATTTTTCTCTCAGTGCAGTGAAGAGAGATCCTGCAGTTCAACATTTGTTGCTGGCATCGCTGCGGCTGTTATTGCCCCATCGCCTTTGGCAATACCACCCACCCACGCACGCCCATGGACCACGGACGACGGACGGACCCCCCGCCCCCCCTTGTATTTTGGAATATTCAATATAACCACGCTGTACAAGCAATTGCCATGCTGCAGGGCTTCAAATGAGTTGGCAAGATGGTGGAAAGTTGGGAAACAGCAAAGGGGGAAGGAAACCAGAATGGATTGCGAGCTGAATGAATTGAGTCGCCTCGCCCGGTCCATGCAAACATATTTTCAATTACAGAGCCACAACTTTTTTGGTTCACTTCTCGTTGCATAACAATAAACGCACAGAGAAAAGTTGGCCAACAAAAGTTAGCCATGTAGTCACTCAATTAGCCAAACGTACGTAAATGTGGATCCATAAAAAGGGATTATATTGGTTGGCTGGTTGGTTTAGGAAAGTTATAGCAATGTTTCAAGAACATTTCGTAATGCAAAATTGACCATTGAAAATATATATATATATGTATGATATATGTAAAGCTAAAGATAAGTTTTCCTCTGTTTTCTACTAATAAAATTTAAAGACAACAAAAAAATATTGTGGTAAAAGATGAATATAAAAAGCGTGGGTTCAAAGGGTTATGTTTAATATTTAATAAAGGAACTTAAATTATTAAAATAAAAACACTAAAAACATTTCTTCTTTAAATATATTTTCTTATGATTCATTCCTTTTATATTCCATTTAAGACCACTTCTTAAATATTTATGAAATTTAACATTTTATTACCTATATTCTCTGTATTATTATCATCACAAAACTTTCTGATTTAGCAGACACAAAAAACCAAAAGGACTTGAACCCAAAATCCAACCAAAATAAAATTTATTTATACCTTACAGCAGTACCTGGCCTGATCAAGCGAGGCGAGGTGGCACAGGCCAGAGGTCAAACTTGATTTAAATTCTTAATGAAATTTGATGGCCAGCAGAAGGTTGACGTTCGGTTTGAAGAACACATCCCAGGAACAAGCTTCAAAAAGCAATTTATTATTTAAAATGTAGCTCGGACAAGGACATCAAAGTCTTTGCTCGAAAACAAAACAGATGTAAAAACAAAAACAATAAAAACAAGGGTACTTGCAGCAAAAGCTGAAGCTGAAGTTCAGGTAAATATACTCGTAGGAGTTGGCTGCCTAATGACTTCTGGTCACCTCATTGGGCACCTTTACTCCCACCACTCCTGTTCTTACTCTTACTCCTGCTGCTGCTCCTCTCCCCAGTTACTCATAAATATAAAACCCAAGGAAGTTTCATGGAATATTTAAGGACCACGACACACTCCATGTATGAAAGAGATTCCACCTTTGTGCGACATTTTAAATATTTTAGCAACAGGTTATATAACCCGCTGTACTTTCAACCCCCTTTTAGCAGAAACTTTAAGTTTTGTAGAACCTTTTTTTTTTCATTCGTAGATTGAAGGCATTTTAAATTATTTATGACTGAATAAATAATCCATAATCCACCAAGCAAGCCTCAAATCAAGCCAAAACTTTTCGACCCACGAAAAACTTGTCAAGTCCCCTTTTCCAGGAAACAGGAAAATGAAATGGAGAAACTTCTCAAATAATTCGAGGAAAGGAATATGTCCAAGAATATAGAAAAAAAAAGGAAAGACAATTGAGGGAAGAAAAGCATTTCAATGGGATTAAGTTTGGAGATGCAGGAAAAAACAAAAGGAAAAGCTTTAACAAATCATTTTAAAAAGTGTTGAATTAAAATAATTTTCAAAGGATATTTCTGCTATTTTTTAAGGCAGTTTTAGTCAAAATTAAATTGTAATTTATATAAAATATATACTTTATATACAAAATTTCTTCAAATATTTAAGTGGAATGCCACCAATGCATTCTAAGCCCCCACACACTCATAAAATAAAACTTTGAACTGACCGATCCCTTCTTCGCTTCCTATCACGTAGTCTGTTTTACGAGAGAGGCCACAAATAAAAAAAAATAATATCCTTAAAAAAGAGAGAACCAAATAGAATAAAAAGACATAAAGAGGCAGCGGGGGGGGTGTCGAAACTATGGCATAAAATTTCCAATTTGCTGTCTCGACTTTTCGGCCGAGGAAACTTTTCAAAAAAAAAAAAAAAAAAAAACAGTTGCTTTTGACTTTTCTTTTATTTTTTTCTCCTCCTTCTTGAAGCCTCTGTCTGTGCACCTATGTGTACGTGAATGTGTGAGTTTTGGGTGTGCCTAAGTGTGTGGAGGCTGAAGTGGCAGTGAAGCTTGTGATTCAGCGATGATTCTCGCTCCACCCTTAACCCCAAACCCCATGTGGATATTGAATTTTGAGCAGCGCCGGGGCCTCTGGCATTGGCTTGCACTGAGAAAAAAGGCAGGCAGAGAAAATTAATAAACTAATCAAAGGAATTCTTGATACTGAAAACATGCTGTTTTCCAATTAAATCTATATTGAAGTACTAATAATTCTTATAAACGTATAGCTCAAAATCCTAAAGATATAAATGATCAAATGAGTTTATAAAAAATAAAATGTAATAAATAACTTTAAATTTAATGTAAATATTTTAACTTTTTAATACATAGCATTTCCCTTTCTATTTTTTTCCTGTGTTCTGACACCGCCTTCTTTTTGGACTTTGGCTAATTTAGCGCAAATAAAAATGTTGCACAGCCCCAAAGAATAGTGAATTTTCATCTGCAGGAAAGAAATGGTGGAAAATTGAGTGAAGCTGAGGGAGGGGGGTTGGCGTGGGTGCTTCATTTTGAATTCATGCGCTGCCTTGGCTTTGGCAAATAACTTTGGACTTTGGCAGTCCACCTCTCATTCCCGAAGCACTGCCCTCACCTCTCTCACGGTCTCTTCCCTTTCTCTAAGCACCCAGCGCCGTGGGCTATAAATCTGCCAGAAGAAAAGGATATAACAGGGTATGCCAGAATCGAAGGAATAAAACCTGACCTAAATATTATTTTCTTTAAATTAAATTATATTTACAAAAGCAAATTTTTTAACAATTAAACAATTATTATAGTATTTAACTATCCGCCCATTCAATCGAATTCTTTTATTCCTTTTTAGATATTAGCCAAGTTAGTTTCATATTTTTTGATGCACTTAATTCATTTAATTCTTTTGTTTATTAATTTCCCCTTTCCAGGATAGCCTGAGAGTCCTTTCTGATTGCAATACGAACACAACCGCAACTCGACGCAAATAAACTTTGTTTTTCTCGCCTTTTCCGGCTCGCTTTTTTGTTTTTTATTGCACGTTTTTTGTTGTTGTTGTTGTGCGAGTGTTGCACCTTTGTGGGTGGTCGAAAATGAGTCAGAGTCAGGGAGGAAGAAGGAGCAGGAGCTTCTGTAGCAGGAGATGGGACCGGAGACATGGCCGGAGTCAAAGTCCTGCGGGAGTGGGCACAATAAGTTTTTCGGCCACATTGAAAACAACTGGGCTTCGTCTGGTCCTGTGGCTTTCGTTCGGTTTTCTGTCGGTCTGATGGTTTGATGGCCTTCTGCTTTCTGTTTTTTGTGTTGTTTTTTTTTTTTCTTTTTTTCTGTTCTGTCGGACGCCCTCGGGCCTGGTTAGTCCAGTGTAATTGAAAGATGCTGGCTGTGGCAGGACCCCGAGTAGGAAGTACATCCTCCACCGCCCTCCTTGTTGCTTGGTAATTAAAACTTTTGCCCGGTCGGAGGCCAGTTGTTGGATGCTGTTGTTTCCAGCAATACGTCAGTTAGTCAATCGTCACCTTCATCGCATGCCAGATACACATTAAAAAAAAAACTTGGACTCTACCTAAATAAATAAAAAATGTTAAAAAAAAAGTATACCTACAAATTAAACGTAATTAATTAATTATAAAAAATGAAATGAATAAACATATTTTTTAATGAAAAAAAAAATGAATAAATCTTATATAAAATAAAAAATATAAATAAATATTTAAAGGCATACAATAAAATCAAAAATAATTTTGAAAAATAGAAACAAGTCCCAAAAAAAAAAAAAAAAAAAAATCAATAACCCAAAAAAAAAACAAAAACAAAATAAATCAAAAACAAAATAAATCAAAAACAAAATAGATCAAAAACAAAATAAATCAAAAACAAAATAAATCAAAAACAAAATAGATCAAAAACTAAATAAATCAAAAACAAAATAGATCAAAAACAAAATAGACCAAAAACAAAATAAATCAAAAACAAAATAAATCAAAAACAAAATGGATCAAAAACAAATAAAATCAAAAACAAAAAAAAAACAAAAAAAAATAAAGATCAAAAACAAAAAATTAAAAACTAAAAATCAAAAACTTAAAATCAAAAACTAAAAATCGAAAACTAAAAATGGAAAACTAAAAATCACAAACAAAAGATAAAAAAAAAACAAATTGTATATTAAAATCATAATTTTTATTATTTTCTAATTAAACCCCAATTTGTGTTATTTTAATTTTTAGGCAATCAAAAATTCCAAGATTTCCGCTCCCGTGTATGGGCCACATTTGAAATTAGTTAAAGTTTTCAAAGTTTTCCACCTCTCGCTTTGGATCTTCCTCTCCCCACCCCCTACATCTCTCTCTCCCTCCCACTCTTTCCACCCACAAAGAAAAGTTTAATTAGTGGGCGTGGCGCAAAAATTAATTAAGGCGAGACGTAGTTGCTCATTATCAATTCAAGAAGTTTCCAAATGGACAGAGAGCGGTGGAGAGGGGTGTGGGATGAGGGGTGAAGGAGGCTACAGCAAAACTAGAGATTGGCTCAGTCATTCATTCAATCACACACAGAGGCAGAGAGCACGTGGCTTCATCTATCAATCCATCAATCTATCATTTCGGGCATCGTTCATCAATGTCATTTCGTGTCTTTGTTTTGCTTTGCCCCAGCTTTATTCCTCCCACCTTCTGTGAGTCCTTTCGTGTCCTTTGGTGCTTGTTGCTTTTGTTATTGTTGTTGTCGTCGTCCTTTGCCTATTTTGTTACGCTTTTGTTTAGCTCATAGGAGGATTAGGAGGACGAAGAGGAGATGGAGTGCTGAGAGTGGTGGCCTGGGTGGAGATGAGGCATGGATGATGGCAGGAAAAGGTAAGTAAATCAAAGCCCAAACGGAACACGGGGCGTATGATTTATTTTTGGGCCACTGCTAAATCGGCTCTTTTTTTTGCATACGAAACTTACGCAACAAATTTGAAAAGCAAAATTGGGCCAAGATTAAGGGATAAGAGTAATAGGATCAAAATAAATATTTATCTGGGGATAATCCATATATCTCAAAGGTCTTAAGAAGAAATTAGAAGAAGGACAAGTCTTGGCAAGGAGAATATTTATTGCATTTTGATAAGAAATATTAACTAGTTTGTATTTTCTTGAATATTAATAATTATATATTAATTACTATGAATATAAATTTATATAATACATTTAAAAAATAAAAGAATTTCAAAGATGCCCGAAAGCTAAAGTTTTTATTAATAAAAATTCAGTTTGTTTGTGAAACTGCTTCTTCATTTGTTAAATTAGAATACTTTTTCTATCATATTTAATATTTAATATAATTTTAAGTCATATTTAAACCACAAACTATTTTCCTTCTTTTTTTATATCCTGCATCTTCTCCACTTAATTTCCTTACTAAAACTTTGAGAAACTAAACTTAAAAGAAATGCTAATTTAAAGCGCACATTTTCTGGCTTATTTAATTTTTTAAATTTGCCTAAATTTGCTCCCTCCTCTCTCTTGACCAAAAACATTTAAGTTTTACTTGGTTTTATTTTTTTTCGGGGTTTTGCCTTGCATTTCATGCAGATGCCAAAGCATTTCCATAGCATACTTAAGCGGGACAGCGGGCAGTCGTCCAACTAAGCCAAAGAGCTCTCCATCTTCTTGGTCTTTTCACATTTTTCTTCGCCTTCCTCTTATTATTTTCTTTCGCCATCTCCACATCTCCACTATTTTTTTTTATATTTTATATATGTATATATATATAACGAATATATTTCTGGTTCTATTTTTGGCTGGATTGCAACGAATATTTTGGCAGAAATGTTGCAAAAATGTAAGCGAAATGCGTTCCAACTTCCATTCTCCAGTCTTTCACATTTCCTTCTCTAAAACGGGGTGGGGGTTTTCACTGCCTTAGTTTTCCCCTTCGCCCCCATTCCCTTCGCTGTCATTCCCTTTTATTCCTTCATTTTTAGTGCCCAGCAATGACATCTTACTTGGCAAGTCGGAGGGCAGCAGTGGAATCCCCAAAAAGCATGCCCAACGACAAGTCATGGTGGCCACAATACACGGCAAGAAAATATTATGATTTAAGGTAAATATTAAACGGGTTTTTATGTAAAATAAAAATATACATATATAAAAAAAATGTATATAGTTAAAAATACCTAAACTTGTAGTGATGAACAGTTGAGTTCTGTTATAAATTGACATCTATTTTAATGGTATTTATTTTTTTATTAATTTTAATGTACTAAATAAATATTTTATATTTTTTTCGTTATGTGTAACTTTTCTTCTCCACCCATTTTTAACACCCGGCTCCCTATCCCCCTCTGGCCTCAAGAAGTTCTGTCTATTTTCAACTTCCTTTTTTATTTCCGTAATCATTTATATGCAAATCGCTGGCCTGGCGTCCTACACACTCACACTTAGACTCACACAGGGACAAACTCACACACACACACACGCACACTTAAACTTGCCACGCCCACTTTATAGCCAAAAAGTAAGACGAGGAAGACATTTTGAAGGCGGGAGAGGGAAGGCTGTGTTCGATTTGCCATCAAAAATTTGCCCTGCTCAAGTTTTTTGCCACTCTTCCCTTGTCATTTCATTGTTTCGGTTTTTGTTTCCCTTACGCTATACCTCTATACATATATATATGGTAAATCTATGATAAATATAGGGTATATATGTAGGGGGTTATTGTATTTAATTTAATTTAATTAGATTAGCTTTTGATTATTTTTAAGAGCAAAGAAAATAAGAGCTCCACAAGAGCAAAGATACAATATCCTGTATTTTATTAATCTTGTCTTTTTAACAGGGTATCTTTTAGTCTTAATTTAATATATTTTAATAACAAAGTCCCCTGTCTTGTTTCCCTTTTTTTTAGTGTTTTATTTATAATTTTTTTCCTAGCGGCAAAGCCAATCGTTGAGCTTTCCTTGCTGGCTTTTCTTTTTTTAGTCAATAATTTCGTTGCATATTCTAAGGCGCTCATTTGCATGTGTGTGTGTGGATGTGTGGGCGTCTGCGTGTATGTGTGTAAAGGAAACTTTTCCCTGCCTCGTTTGCAGATTTTTTTCTCATTTTGGTGGTTGGAAGCAGCAGCAGCAGCAGCAGGAGGCTGCTAGCTCATTAAAATTGCACAACACTTTGATTTGCATAAGCCGAAAAAATACAGAAAAAAAAAGGAAAAAGGAGGAAATGGAAAAAGGGAAAGTTTTCCCAGCTACCATTCCTTTTTTCCCCGAGACAACCCCGCAAAGTCATTATCATTTGCCAGCGATGTTGGCATTATGAGATTGAAATATCGCCAGCCAACTCGTGTGACCCATTCAATGTCGCTTATCCTCTGCCAGAAAAAAAAGGAACAACCGAGGCATGGAAAACTCCGGCTGGAGTGTGGGGAAAATTCTGGGTGACATGGAAAATTCTCATGGTAAGTAAAACGAGGGGGAGGTGGGGGCGAGCAGCGAGCAGCGAGGAAATTCAAAGCTGATTGCATCCACTGGGCTGTAATAGTATTGAATAAAGCTGAGGGAGCTGGCTGAATGCTTAAACAGACATTTTCATTTTTCATTTTCTTTTTTTTTTTTTTTGCGCTGCGACAACATTAATGTTCATTGCATTTTCAAATTTTTTTTTTTCCCGGATTCTTAAATTGCAATCAAGCTGGGAATTCGATTTATGTGTGTGCTAATATGGAGTTTTGATTCGGAATTTTTAAAATGGATCACCAAGTCAGGCATTTGAGTTTAATAAAAATGATTAAGCAAATAGAAAGGATTACACAAAGATATATAACTAATTTATGAATTAATTTATGAAAGAAATCAAGAAAATGATGAAAAGTACAATTAAACTAAAGCCTTGTTTTTATATTACAAAAAAAAATACTATAACATTATTTCTTTCATTAATTATACTATTTAAAATGCATTCATTGGATAAAATTAAATTGATAACATTAAAAAAATTATTTTAAATAGTAAAAACAAAATACTTTAAAATACTGCAAATCCTAAAAATACTTTAACACTAAAAATACTTCAAATTGATCACTTTAACTAAGCACTTAAAAATATTTATTAGTGTTTAAAATATTAATAATGCCTTATAAAACAAAAAATTATTAAAAATACTACAAATATATTACAAATTCTGCTGATCAGTTTAGGTGAATCTGTTGTAAAAAACTAAAATTACTTTAAAATAATAAATATACTTATATAGATAGATATAGATAGGATATAGATACAATCTTAAATTCATTAAAAATAAATTAATATATACAAAATAAAAAAAAGTAATCAAAATATTCCAATGAAATTCTGCTTATTTATTCATTTCTAATACCAACAATTAAATAAAAACCCTAAGTTCACTATCCCCCTGGGTCTTATTTTATTATTATTAAAGAAAAAAAAACCAATTCAAAAAAAAAAGCTCCAAGATAAATATAAACAGGGACAAGAGATTTAAAAATTTCCCTCGGATGTAATTTTGTGATGTTTTCCAAAAATGTGTTCCTGCCATTTCCGAATGTTTCCGCCTCGGGGAAAATTCGCTTAGCTCAGCAGAACGCACACCCAACACACTGACTGAAAAGTATTTGGTTTATTTCTTTTTGTGTTGTTTTTACTGATGCTGGGATGCTGCCTCAGCCTTGTGACTGGAAGCCAAAACGCCTAAAACATATTTGATAATTGAATTTGTAATACATTTTGTGCTGTGCTTTGAGGTCAATGCGTGGGTGGTGGGTGGTGGGTGGTGGGTGGTGGGTGTTGGGTGAGGGGGGAGTATGGATGGATGGATGGATGGATGGATGCCTTTGTGTTGTTCTTGGTTGTTAGGGATAATTTCCTCGCCAAGGATAAGAGAAGTGAAGTGACGCATTGAATTAGCTTTCATTGTATTTTATTTGACAACAGAAAATAACGTTAAATAAATACAAAAAGACACACACACTGGGACAGACACAGCTGGCATTGTTTTTCTGCTCGCTTACATGACTTGTGGGCACAAAAAAAAATAAAGGAAGAAGATATAAAAAAGAAAGGAGAACAAGATACTAAAGCTGAAGGGAAAATGTCACACAAATTTCATTTGATTTATTTGCCAGTTTTCTTTTCAATCCACACTTCCCACACACAGACACTACCCAGAGTTTGGCAATTTTCAGCAAAATCAAATCAAATCTGCAAGACCAACAAATGTTGCATACTCTTGCGGGCGCAGATTATGTACAGTGCGTGCCATAGATGTAAGACATTGATTTTTAGGCAGAGCTTTCAATAGAAATTAAAGTTCACTTATTCAATCGAATTCGTTGGGAAATTTTTCTATTTTAATTTTTAAAAAGATTTTGCTTAATACGATTTGTTATTCAATTTATTTATTGCTTGACTAGTTTCTTTGAGTGTATTGGGATTAACTTGTTGGTATTTTTTGAGGTAAAGTAAAGCCCCATTTAACGTATGTTAAAGCGGAAAATTCATGGTATGCTCATTGGTGTAGAGTAAACAAAATTTTGAAATATTTATAAAAATCTATATATATTTTTTATAGTATTATTATTATTATAGTATTATTATTATATTATTATTATTATTATAGTATTATTATTATTACAGTATTATTATTATTACAGTATTATTATTATTATAGTATTATTATTATTATTATAGTATTATTATTATTATAGTATTATTATTATAGTATTATCATTATTATAGTATTATTATTATTATAGTATTATTATTATAGTATTATCATTATTATAGTATTATTATTATTATAGTATTATTATTATTATTTATTTTATAATATTCGTTGTTGTTTTTAATTATTATAAATTTGTATTAATTGTTTTTTATTATTTATTATTATTATAAATAATTTATTTATTCATAATACATTCTTTATAATTCCCAAGTAACCAAATATGCCCTTCTCTTTCTAAAATATCCATATGCTCTCCTTGTAATTGTTTATATATCTTTTTAGTGTCTCTCTTTATCTTTAACTATTGCCCTGCTGCTGACTAAGCTCGTTATAATTAACCAATCAATGCGAGAAGAGGCGACACAAACAACGGAAGCGCTGAGATAAATCCAAAGTCCCCGGGAGATCCTGCTCGGAGATCCTTCCCCTCCCCCTCCGCCCCCTCTCTCTATCTCTTTCTTTTTTTCGCCTTCGGTGTGTCGGTTTGTGTGTGAAAAAAGTTACTTGGACAACGCTGATTTATTTACTGAAAACAAAAGAAAGACCAAACAACAAAAGAAACAAAAAGATGAAGATGCGACGGCGACCGAGTAATAATAATGCGTAATAATGAAGAGGGAGGGGGGCTTGGGGGGGGGGCGGGCAGAGGAAGACACAGATTCCCAGGAGGGACAAAAGGCAAAAACGGAAGTGACCGGGAAGAAGGCAAAGAGGAAGGAGAAGTCGAGGCAAAACTTCCCAGGTAATTATGGTCTAAAAGCGCAATATTTTTTTCTCCCGCTTCAATGTTTTTTTCCTGGAGGCACACATAATATACACAGAGAGAAAACAAAAACAAAAATAATAACAACAAATAATAACAAATAATAATAACTATAACAAAAAAATATAAAAAAAAAAATTAATACAAAAATTTATAACAAAATATTAAATGTATTGTTAATAGATAAAAAAAAATATCAACATATAATAAATATTTATTAGTTCATAAATAAATAATAAGTTAAAGCTTTTCACTTGATTTTTAATTATTTGTATCAAGAAGTTTTAATATTTTTTTGAAATAACATCAAGGATATAAATGTAGATATTTGAAATTGCATTAAAAAGCTGCTTTGTATATTTCAAAAAACTAATTTTTTTCAACTATTACTACTTCCTTTAACATTATTTTTGCTCAGTGCATATATTGCATATATATTTGAGTACTTTCACCGTTTGTTTATTGACACACGCACAAGTTGGCCGCTGTTTCTACTTAATGTAATTAGAGTAAATTGCTTTTTAAGTGCGCCAAAGCAGAAAAGGCAACAACATGAAGATGCTGCAAGGACCAAACCGTATAGAGCAAATAAACACAGCATCACAAAGTTGAGCGTATATATAAATACATAAATAAATACATATATATTTATATATGTATGTATAGATATGGATAAAGATGAAAGATGATGGGGCAAAGTTGGCTCAACAAAAGTTGCATTTGCGGAGGATGGGGGAGTGTGGCCAAAGACTATTATTATGTGGGTTAAAGTTACGCAACACTTCAGTCACGGACTTGTCATTTTCCCCTTGCCACCATTTATGAATATGAGATTTGTATAAAAAGCCTATCCATAAAAAATCATATATTCCCGGACTATTTTTGTTGTTAAGCACAGCGGCAAAAAAAAAAATGAATACGAAGAGATTGGACATTTATTATGGACATAAATCTGTCTCAAATGTGACCCCTCTCATATATTTTTTTGTTGTTAATAATTCACGAAAATGTTAACAAAAGGATCAAATAAAGCATAGGTTTTTACTAGAAATGTTTGTCTATAAATAATGACTTTGTTTTATGGCTTACTAAGTTCTTTTTTTTTTGTTTCTAAGTGGAAATCACATCTTATTCTATGGCTAACTTAAATTTGTCAAATGCAAATATTGGAATTTGTTGTTCATTTACCAAAATAAAATAAGTTTGTCACTCAAATTGCATTTAATAAAATTTGCACAAAATTCATTTATATAAATCGTACAATTACTTAAAAAAAATTTCATTTTTTACAGAAAACTAAGCTTTAAAATCCTATTCTCTGAAAATTCTCTATGCTCCCCAACTATGCACTAAGTAAGTCAAGTCTCTCATTTCAATTTCCCAACCTCTCCACATTTGTAGTTCCGTCTGTAGGAGCAATATTCTAGAATCAGAAAGGCTTACAAGTTCACAATCAAATATTAGTATATATACGAGACAACGCACAGGATCTACACCAAAACAAAAACATGTCTGACGAGGTACCCCCAGGAGATGATCACACTGTACCTACTACAGATGCTTCTACATCCACGACCACAACCAGGACCATGATCGATGAGGCTTCTGGCGAGCCAGAGCGTTGCTGTTGGATCTGCTTTGCCACCGACGAGGAAAATCATATGGCAGTTTGGGTGACACCGTGCCGATGCCGTGGCACCGCCAAATGGGTCCATCAGAATTGCCTCTATCGTTGGATTGATGAGAAAATGAATGATGAGAGCTCAGTGCGTACCGTATCCTGTCCGCAGTGCCGAACGGAATATATTCTTGTATTCCCGAAAATTGACAAGCTGGGTATACTTTTGGAGGCCCTCGACAATTGTCTGACACGCATTTGTCCATTCATAACGGCTGGCATCTTTGTGGGCTCGATGTATTGGACAGCCGCAACCTTTGGCGCCATCACATTCTTACAAGTTGTGGGACATGACATTGGCATGGCCATAATGCAGACTAGCGATCCTTTATTGCTATTAATTGGATTGCCCATCATTCCCATTGTACTGGTTCTGGGACGCTTGATTCGCTGGGAGGATGTTATATTAGGAATGCTCCAAGGTCGCAGAATGATGGTGAGATATGTATTTAATTTTTCCAAGAATTTATCTAAAATGAATCTCAAAACAGGATGAAGAACTCGAGCAGCAGGGTAACATCAGCTATCCGGATGCACCGATGGTAAATGATAATATGTCACCTGTTCGTATTATTTGCGGTGCTCTTATACTGCCCACCATCTCATCGATTGTGGGAAAGTTATTCTTTAATTCGGTGAAGAACACATTTAAACGCACTCTACTCGGCGGGCTGACCTTTATTACGGTCAAAGGTTTCTTTAAGATATATCTGCGTCATAGGCAGCTTGCTAGCCGCCGTAATCGTCGTATTGTGGATTATACCGAGGAAAATATTCGCATTTATATGTCCCAGAAGGAGAACAACAACAGCAATGATAACAACACCGGTGGTAATGCTGATGGTAACAACCATGCAACGGGGCATCAGTAGCAGCAGCACGATCATCAATCGGTGAATAATCGAGCCTAAATATTATATATATAGATAAATGTCTTACAGGAGGACTATCTTATCAGAGTTTATAAGGAAAAGATATTTTTCTACAATCAAGTTTATTCGCAACAACAAACATTGCATACATTCCCGGCCTATAATATCCACTGGCAACAAAATTATTTTCCCAATGAGGCTTTTCATGCAAAATCTTTAGTTTTTTTTTAAATCTTTAAGTACCAAAAAATGTATTCCTAATAAAGATATGTCCTCCACTTTAAGTTTTGTGCTATTTGGCTGTCTTTTTACGTTCAAGGAAAAACCTATTTCGATTTTCTAACGTTTGATTTTCAGTGAAAAATCGAAACAAAAAATCCTAAACGAAATGAGGTAATTTTACGAAATTCTGATAACAATTTTTATAAATTACAAATTAAAAACCCTCTACCAGCTCTACCAGCAACGGCAGCAACTACTACTTGGGTTCATAATTGGCAAACTCTAGACAACAACCAGCCGGCAAACAACCAAACAGGCAAACAACCAAACATTCAAGCAGCCAAACACACACAGAGAGAGAGAGAGAGGCTAAAACAATGCCCAACACTTGCACCACTCAAAACTATGTCGATGAGCGGGGGAGTAGGGTGGGTTGAGCGCCATAAACTATGCAACAAATTGCTACAAAGTTTTTGCAACCAGTTAGCGGACATCTTCAACAGACTTTTGGCAAGCAATTAATAATTAATTGAACTCTGTTATATAAATAAGAAAGTCAGAAATACAAAAACAAACTCAAGTTGGTAGAATATCAAAAAGAAAGAGTAAAGAAATCTGTATATTAATAAGGTATATTTTTACCTGTTTGAAAGAATTAGGTTTTTTTTTGGATTTCATTAAAAGCTATTAAAGAATTATTCATATAGGAAATAACTATAATTTATACATTTTGATCAAACATAAAATTCAACACAAAACTTAAAACAACTTCTTGAAGAAACGTAACCATAAGGAAATCGCTTTAGTTTGTGAAAAACTTGCTTTTCTCATCAGTTATATTATTATTATTAAAGTATACTATATAATTATTTTTTATAAATAAAAACTTTCTTTTTTCATGTGTCCATCTTGGCAAAAAGAAAGGGTATAAGATAACAAACTTTTTTGTTAAATAATTACTATTTTTTTCGCTGCAATTATCAATAATTTAATGCGAAATTGAGTAAAACTTTAATGCGCACAGCTAGTGCGGCTTCTTCAACTATTCCACACGATAAAACCAGATAAATGCAACACTTTTTATATATATAGTATATATCTAGCTCTAGCTCTAGAAGTGCACACAAAATGGGGGAAATAAAAATAACAGATAACAAAAGGTTGAAACAAAACACAAAAAAAAAGGAAGGTAAAACCACAACAATGTTGAAGCGTTGGGGCAACTAACTGGATACTGGACAAAGGATCCAGGCGTAAATAAGTTGGCCAGCAAGGGTTAACAAGCCACCGCCCAACCCGCCCACAGACACGCCCCTTCAAAGGGCAACCAACGCAGCAGCCAACGCCGCCGCCACCGCCGCTAAAATGCAGCTTAGCAATTAATTACGCATCTCTGTGCTGCGGAAAAGAGGCAGAAGTTCAAGAGCTGTCACTAGATTATCATCAGGAATGACATAAAAAGAAATGTATATATAGTATATATGTTATATATAATGAGCTAAAAGCTGGCGTTTTTTTTATCAAAGCTTAGTTGACTGAATTTTGATGGCTAAAAAGAGTATAGATAGTTTCCTTCAAAGGATCTCTTTAATTAAGGGTTACACATCCCCACATAACCCTTGATAGTGAGAGAAACTAATGAAAATTTATAAATTAAAAGTTAAAAAGTTACATTCTGAAATATTTTTGCAGATTTTTGTTTTTTTATGACAATTAGGCGACCTCTTTAATTAAGATATCAAGATTAATATAGTTTTATAATTAAAACCAGCTACTGATATTCATATTCTCAATATTATATTGATAATATATTGTAATAAATCCAAATTTAAACAATTCATTAAAATAATATATTTATTTATTTATTTAATATTCCCATAAATATTTACCTATAATATTATTCATAAAAAAATTCCAAAATTTATTTATGATTTATTCGCAATAAAATTCTTTTAAACATCCATTTTAATATGGGATATATATCCATACTTTTGCCCGTTCTCTAGCATCTGCTGGCTGAAAATTTGTTTGTTTACTTTCCAATTCTTTCTGTCGCAGAACCGCAGAGCGCGGCGGGGACAATGTTTGTGTCAAAGACAAGAGCAAAGGGACAGCCCCGCGAGGCGAAAAAAACCTGTCCTGAATGGACGCAATGGAAGGACATTCGTGGCCATACAAAACAAACAAACAATTCAGCCGGCCAGAGCCAGCAGCAGCAGCACACCTTTCCTTTGGCAGCAGGTTGAGGTTAGTCCTGTTTCTGCTCCTGCTTTTGCTTCTGTTTCTGTTTCTGTTGTTGCCTGTTGTGTCCTGACAAACGGATGTGCACATGCAGCGAATATATTGATTGTCAAAGAGCGCATATGCACTCGTGTGTGTGTGTATGGGACAGCCAACTTTTGACCAATACACAGCCAGAAATATATTTTGATTACAAATTTATAGATTTTATTCAGATAAATAATAAATTATTAACTTTACCGATTTTGTTAAAATATCGAAACTATCGAAAACATCGATATATTTATTGTGCTTTTCAAACTATCAAAAATATCGATATATATATTGTACTTTCCAATAAATATATCGATATTTTCGATAGTTTTGATATTTTAACAAAATCGATAATGTTAATAATAATTTTTAATATCTAAAATTATTAATTTACTCTTTTCTTCTTTGATATGTATTTTTTAAAATTTACTTTGAATCTTAAAATCCAAGTAATTTTTGCTTTTTCCTGTGCACTTGTATTTCGACCAACACAATTTTGACTCACGGCGGGGTCACTGGCTATCTATGGGTTTTATTTTGATATTATTAGAGCGGACAAAGCCCGACTTTGGTTGAATTCAACTGTGACCCAGCATGGAGGAAGCTGAAAAGTCGACCGATAAATATTTGCGTGGTCAGCGGACTATAGAAAAGACTCAATTAGGCTAGAGGTTAAAATAGGAACTGACAAAACTTTCACGTTTGTTATTAAAATAATATCCCAATTTGTTTTTTGGACTGGCTTTTACCTGGCCTTTTTTTTTTGCCTAATTGGTGCCTGTTTTAAGCATATTTTTACTGTACTTTAACTGCTGCTTGTGCTGTCATTTATTTATTGTAATCCCCGACTAAGCTATGGATACAGTAAATTTATTTTGTATACTTTATATATACACCCGGTGGCAACAGCAGCAGCAGCAGCAGCTCTCTTATTTGATTTTGGTTCGCAACAAATTAGTTGGGTTTTTTTTTTTTGTCCTGTTACTTAAATTCCCTGAGGGAGGAAGTCCCTGTGCTCCACCCTGATCCTTGCCCTAACCCTACTCTTTAGTCATGCTCCCAGGACAATCCTTTCTGTGGGCCATAATAAAATTTACAATGTTATCCCAAAAGTGTTGTCGAGTTTTTGTCATTTCATTTCATTTTCAGTTTTTCTTTTATTCCCCTTTTCCTCTACATTTTCATTTTCAGTTTCAGTTTTTTATATATACATATATATATTTTTTTTCGGCCAGCTGTCCCAACTATGTGGGCGGACAATGGTCCTTGCGGCATGCCCTGGCTGCCAGGATGTCGGGTAATATATATATGTGTGGGAGAGCGACACCGAGTCAGCGTGGGACGCTGTCCCTTGGCTTGTCATAATTCGCATATTAATGTTGTTCATTAAAGTTATATAAATTATGAATCACATTACACGACCATATGAGACAAAGTCCTTTAACAATACGGCGGTTGGAGAGGGTCCTGCCCATGAGTCCGGCTTAATTTTCAAGGGGATTCTCATTTGGATTGTCGTTTGGCTTTTGGATTGCCAATGGATAACTCTTAGCGAATAAGTTAAATTTTATTTATATTTTTTTGTATTTACTTCTTTATTTATTGTTGTACATATATTTATATATATTTGAGGTTTAAAATGTGTAATTAACTAATACTGAAATTTAATTAGTTACACTTATTAAAGCCTACATAATTTTTGGAAACAAAAAATGATACTTTGTTATAGCAGTTAAATGATATATCATTATTTTAAGAGCTTTAATTATGTAAATTAAAATTAAGGCTGTTCTAAAATTAATAGAAATAATTTGTTTATGAGCCTCAGATATCAATTTTACAAGTTTAAACCTCGTTAGTAACCATTTTAATTAATTTAATAAGAAATTGTTATGAATTTTCTAAACTTAAGTTTAATTTTCTTTCCTAGAAAATATAGTTTTATGTTTTTTCCTAATTAATTTAATACTTAAACTCCCAGAATTGATTTATTGCATTTACTTTCCCCAGAATTTTCCTTCAACTGTTGCAATCCTTTTCTCCTTTCCCCACCTTTTCCCACATCATTTTTTCCTTCAGTTCCCTTGTGCAAACATATTGATTGGCCTCCAACCGCTTTTCCAAACGCTTTTCCACCCGCAGTTGGCGTTGACCAACAAAAGGGGGGCAACAAACAAAAAAAGAAAAAGCAGTGGAAGCTTTTTTCCTTCGACACTTTTCTTCAACGAAGATGTGAAATATATGTCATTCATTTATGCATGCAACATTCTGCACTTGAACAGTGTGGAGGGCGGGGTGTGAGGTTGGGCCTCGAGTGGAAAAACAGCCCCTTTTCTCCACCGATTTGATGATTGATTCGATTTGCCTTGCTTCTGGAAAGATGCTAACAAAATGAAAATGTCCGCAGTGCAGTAAAATAGAACGCAGAAAACCATGACACCGAAAGAAAAGTTGTTGACAAATTATATGAAAGAATTCAGTTTCAAAAAATACATTTAAAATTATATTAAAGGCTATACAAAATATGAAAAAAATACTTTAAAAAAATAAATTAAATAAAAAAGAGTGTTTAAGTAAAAGAACTAAAATAATTTTTAAAAAAAATTGTAAGAAAATAATACAAAGAATAATAATAATTTAAAAATATCACATTTTTAATTATAAACCTAAAAAAAAAAACTTAAAAATATATTTGTACATAAACATATAAAAAAAATTAATCTCTGATCTCATAAAAGATTTACAAATATATTTCTTTATTCTTCCTTTCTTCAAGCTGGCGGCTCGTGTCATCATTAAATCCTGACAACGCAATTCTGGCTAAACGCAAATGGCCAAAATCCGCCGAGTCACGGCTCCCCTGTGGATTTTTCCAGCCCCCCCACCAAAACCCTCCATTTTTCCACCACAAGAAAAATAAAGGAAAAGAAAGAGAAAGAAAATGAAAGAGAAAGAGAGGCAGAAAAAGAAAAGAAGCTTCGCTGAAGAATCTGTTCAACTCAATTGGCAAGATTTTTGCTTTTTATTTGCACTCAACCGCTGGCTCGGTTCGCATTTATGTTTGCATTTTATTTGAAAAGCCAGCACGAGGGGGAAGAGGGCGGGGAAAACGAGAAAAGAAAATCGCCATTAGACGCAGGACCTGCAGGGATATATATATAGATATATATTTAATGGCGTCCCTGGACCGCAATGCAGTCATTGGAAAATATTACACAATCAATTAAATGCCGCAGGATTTGCTAGACCCTTAGGCCACAATTTCCAAAACAAATTTATTGTCATTAAGTGATCTAAAAAAAATACTAATTAAATCCTTTTAAACCTGAATTAGTTTAAGATAATTTAATTAGTATTTTTTTTTTTGAGCTCTTAATTATTTCGTTTATTTTTATTTTCTCACAGCAATCATACAATTAAAATCTATGAACTCCTTTAAAAAAAAACCTCATTTATATATCTTTAAAATTCTTCCAAAATCACCCACATTTTTCCCCGGATTTTCCCAAATTTCCTTGTATTTTTTCCTATTTATTATACATTCTTTTAAGTACTTAATTATTTTTTATAAGAACATAAATAAATAATAGATCCTTGGACTAAAAGAACTCCCAATAAAACTTCTGTAAATATTTTAAATTTCCAATTTATCAGCCTTCCGCGTATTTTTCCCATTTTCCTTGATTTTTTTCCTATTTCAAATATATAATTAAATCAGTAAAAGAACAAAAAAATGGGAAAGAAAACAAAACACGCTTGAATAGTTTTCAATCTCAATGCCGTCAATTACATAATCGCAAACGATTCCTGGTTCCTTTGTGCTCCTCTTCTTCCTCCTGTTTATTTCCGGAAATCCAAGAAGGATTCCTTAATTTTATTTTGCGCCCAAAAGTGTCCTTCAAGAGGGGGGTGTGGGGTGGTTGGTGGAATACTATATCGTTATTGTTGCCTTTTTCGGAATCGCAGGAATAAGAAATAAGGCCAAGAGAAAGTGAGAAGAGAGAGTGTGTGTGCGTGGGGAGTGGGGGGCAAGGCTTCGGTTACTAGTATATCGGTTTTCGGTCTCGGTTACGGTTAGGGTTACTCTACAGGAATCCCCTTTCCGAATCGTTGACAGCCAGGAATCGCTGACAGGCGGATTAAGGCACAAAGGGAATGGCAAGAGCGGCGGGTGAATGGTGTCCACAGTGTTGACCCTATGATGGCATTCGAATTTAAGATTTCATTTTGGGATAAATATAGCAGAAAAAAATATATATGAATCAAGGGGAATGTGGAAATGCAAAAGATATATATTAGAGATAAAGAGATAATTAATCATTTAAAAATTGTATTGCCACAAAAATTAATACAATTTTGCCATAGAGACAATATTTATTTTGAAAGTTTGAGATAAAATACAGCTGAAGGTGGCATATAGATTTCTGTTTAAAATCCCGCTTAAAAAATAAATAATTTTTTAAAAATATAAATCAATAAAAACATACAAAATTTTAACCTAAATATTAATCAAATTAAACATAAAAAATCCTAACTTAAATATCAATGAATTTAAACATAGAAAACACTTTAACTGGAAGTTTAAAAGTCCATAAAATAAAAACAATCCCCTACGGATCAATTTCAATGCAACTCGGTTTTATACAGATTTTAATACTATTATTATTTTTTTTCTGTATTTTTCTGCCCCTGGTGTATCCATTATCCCTTCTCCCCCCGCCGCCGACCCACGTGCAACATACATAAATAAGCAGGGACAGCGGACTGTCAGCCGAAAAAAAAGGAACTCCGAGCAAGGATCAGGAGGAGTACCTCTCCCTTTGCCCCCTTCAGATATACATTGCCATATAAATAAATAAAAGGCGACAAGATGGCAACATCAGGGGTTGGGTGGTGGTGGTGGTGGTGGGGCGGCGAAACAACAGCAGAAAAAATTAAAACAGATTTTTGCCGCCACTACCAATGCCCAAGCTTTATCACTAATATAGCCACCCGAAGCGACCATAAAACCGATTGCCGCCGCTTCTCCTTGCCTCGTGCCTCCTATTGAATTTTATTGATTTTCCTTCTTCGACGTTTTCAGTTCAGTTCATTTTCTTTGCTTCTTTTTTTTTTGTTGTATTCTGTTAGTGTTGTTGTTGTTGTTGCTGTTTTTCCGGCTTCAACATTTGTCGTCAACGTAATTTGCCACCCCCACACGCTTCCCAATAAAACCCGCCCCCATCGTGTTTGCCCTTCTTGAAAATGTTATTAAAATGTGAAGAGGAAACATCATCTCTCAGGGCTAACTAACGTGTATATATATATATGTATATATATATATATAAAGTTTCTTATCGTTGCCATCAAAGTTCTGGAGATAAAACTTGATTAGCCAAAGGATCCACATACATGTATAAAAAGATATTAAGCTTGCAGTTTCTAGTCATAAAAAAAATCAACTTGGTTTGGAAAAAATATTTTAAAAAATATATATATATTAATGCCAAGTTATTTTTCTGTTAAAATTATATTTAAAAAGCAGCATTAAATATTATATTTTTTTTAATATCAAGAAACATATGGCATCACTTGGAATTGGAGGGAAAATCAGCGGCTATGCAATGGGCTGCATTTCTCCTTCTCCTTCAGGGTTTTCCTTGAATTTTCTCCCCTCACCCCACACACACACACTCGCCCACACACTACTACACTTACCGCGTGAGAGCCACACACTGATAATGACGTTAATGAAGTTCCACAGTTGCTGCCGCAGAAGTTTTCATCAGCTTGCCACGTTGCGTTACAAAATGTGCCCATAAATGTGTCACGCCTCCGATTCGAACACCCCAAAAAAAAAAAACCCCTGCCGACAGACGGCACCAACCCCCCCGCCGCCCTTACAGGATAAAAACTAAGGGAAAATTAAGGGAAATCGTTGGTAAAACTAAGTTAAGTATTAACTCATATACTCTGCTGCAGTTAGTTAGAAAAAAAGTTGGGTTTTAGAAACTAAATTTTAAAACTAAGCTTAAAGATAGGTTAAGGATTAAATACTACTTAAGTTCTCTCATTAAATAACAAAAAAAAAGAATTAAATATTACCTGAAAGAACCTACTAAAGACAGCATAAAAATCAACAAAAAATCCATATAATATAATAAAAAATTCTAATTTATACATACTAAAAACAGCATAAAAAACAACAAAAAATCAATATAAAATAAAATACAAAATACCTGCAATGTATACATACTAAAAACAGCATTAAAATAAAAAAAAACTCAATATAATATTATACAAAAATTCCTCGAATTTGTACCTACTGAAGACAGCGTAAAAATCAACAAAAAAAATTCTTGAAATTTAAATATATTATATTTCGGAGAATACAAAATTATAATATTCGTTCTCCATAGAATATTAATGACACCCCTCTGAGAAAGAGTATATATACGCACAGCTGAAGGAATGGTTGAGCCACGCAATCAGAGGGCCGTTGAAATGGCTACCGGTTACACATAATACGTCCGTTGTCGGTGGTCCTTGGTCCTTGGTCCTTGGTCCCGTGTTGCCCGTGTTGTATGCGTTATTTTTGCGCGTTCCCGCAACTAGAAGATTCCCCCGTTCCCTGTTACGTGCCATGTAATGCGGCGGAGCGCATGCGAGAGAATCCCTTCGGCGGCAGTCGTAGACTCGTCCTTAAATAACATTGCGTTGTTCTTTATTGGTCGTTAAATCTCTTGCGGTTGTCGTGTCTTCGTTTTTGGCACCCCAACCCCTTTTTTTTATACGCCGCACCCCCTCCAAACCCCCTTCTTCCAAGCTCAACCGCTGCCACTCCCATTCCTTGTTCGCCCAAAAAACCCACACGCACATACATTCGTATGCCCCACCCTTGTGCTGTTTTGTGTGCAGCACCCCTTGGTGGCGGCGCCACCAACCCAACCCACCCCCTTAACCGCCCTCCGCGCCCACGTGGCAGACGCCTTCGGTGGCCACGTTTTCCTCATGGATGTGAATCTTAAATGCGTCCAGGCACCATGGGCCACACAAAAAAAAAACAAAAGAAATTCATTTACATAACTCAACAATAAGTTGCAAGTTTTTTGTGAAAATGGAAAAGAAAGCGGTAGAGAAATTTGAGCAACTGGAGAGAATCTCTCAGGGGTTAAAAGAAAGAATATTTTTAGGATATTCGAGAAGTTACTAGGGTTTTTTTTAGAAATCCTAAAAAGATGTCAAACAATTTTAAAGTAATTTTGTTGATTTGTAAAATTTATTTGCTGTATTTATATAGATTTCGGTAACTCAGGAATTTAGCCTAGGGGATACTGAAATATTCCAGATTTTTATATTTAAAAATGGAAAAGAAACCTAGAAATAGGAATTGATAGAAAATTAGAGAAAACAAATTTTTAGCTACTAAATTTATAGAAGGTTTTTATTATTTTTCGCTGTTTAAAAGATTTCCAACATTTTTTAAAACATTTTTTTCAAATAAAACTTATTAAAACCCAATTGCATAGTTTTGATATCTTTTTAAGAGTTTTCAAAAATTCAAAAACAACTTATTTTCCGCTGTTCGATAGATTAAAACATTTTTTAAATATATATGTATATTTTTTGTAAATAAAACAAAGTTTAATTGGAATTAATTTATAATACATTTCCCAGAAAACTTTTTTTGGTAAACTAAATTATTAAAATTTGTTAGAAAACATATTTTCCCCCTATTTGGCCCATTGTTTCCACAGAGTGCCTCCTCAGCTGTTGTTGTTTTTATGGCTGTTGTTTCTGTTATGGCGAAAGTACGCGAAAGCAGCCGAAAAACCATTCGATTTCATTCCAGAACAGGCCAAAATATACGTAAAGGGGCGCTAAAAGAGTGGCTAAAGTGTGGAAGTGGGGTTTTTTGTTGGGGCCCGAAACAGAAGCAGTTGGCCAAAAAAGGAAAAAGGCAAATACAAAAACGGGCTGAGGACAGAGCGGCGCCGTCTCACACAGCATTTTGTTGTTGTTTAATTTTCCATTTAGGGTTGAAGGCGAGAGCGAGAGAGAGGGAGGTTTAGGAAGTGGGGGAGGAAGTGGGAGTCGAAGAGAGGTCGAGCGGTGGCCCATCCCTGTGTTTGTTTTTGTATTAACGTTAACTTACGTTCTTCCTTTTCTTTTTTGTTAGAAAGAAGAAGTTCGTGACGTCCCATTTCGCTTTGTCTGATAAGAGAGGGTAGAAGAGAGGGCAAAAACGAAAAAAATATAAAAAGAGAGATACCTCAACCTTGCTCTTTTCCACCCACTTGCATTCCACACGTTGTCTAGGCAAGTTTTCCTTTTTCTTCTCCCCTTTGTTCACCGCGTTTATCATTTCACTTTCTCTACTCTCTCTCTCTCTTTTTCTCTTTATTATTATTCACACGAAGAAAAATGCATTTCAATTATATTTAAATTTAATCTTAAATAAAACAAAGAAAGTATTTTATCGAAATAGAAAATATGCAAGTAAAAAATTAATCGTATTTATCAAGAAAAGTATCAAATTTATCGATAAAAGTATGGATTCAATCTTAAAAACCATCAAATTAATATGAAAACATATTCTAATCAATAAAGAAAATTATTTAATCCATCACTAAAATGATAATTTATCTTTAAAATGTTTATTTTTATATTAAGACACTCTTTAAAGCT
This sequence comes from Drosophila birchii, assembly GCA_035046345.1. Lineage (NCBI taxonomy): Eukaryota > Metazoa > Arthropoda > Insecta > Diptera > Drosophilidae > Drosophila > Drosophila birchii. The sequence continues at coordinate 4,735,092 of JAWNOA010000043.1, read as the reverse complement.
AAGTATGAACTCTTAAAGTATATCGAATCAGTGTTTTAAGCAACGAAAACTATCGAAACAGCATATAAAAATATCGATAAATATGGAAAAGTATGTTATTAGCCAAGAAAAATAAAAACTCAATCTAGAAATATATTTTTGTATGAAATAAAAAGTATTAAAACAATATTTAAAGTAACAGACATTAGAAAAATATCAAATTTAAATTTGGTATATATTTATAAATAATTAGTATTAAATCAATATTTAAAGTAACAGACATTAGAAAAATATCAAATTTGGTATATATTTATAAATAATTCTCAAAAAAAAATTTATTGCTTTTATTATTTATTCCTTAATCTGTCCAAAGTAAGAAATTCTTTTCTGTGTGCCATTTTGCGGCCGCCAAGCTATCCCATCCATCCATCCCCCGAAACCGCCTAACCACCGAATGAACCACCCCACCACCTTTACCTCCATACCTCCCCCACCCCTTCCCTTCCTACCCCGGCACCACCACCTCCCTTCCATCTGGCAGCGGTGTGTGTCCTTCATCAGGATGCCAACAATATAAAGCCTATTTTCATTGTTTCCTCTCTGACACTTGAACAGCTGACAGGCGTCGACGTCAAAGTCATGTTGTTGTTGCTATTGTTGTTGTTGTTGTTGTCGTTGCCGGGGCCGTTAATTAAATTAAGTAAAAGTAGCAAAGTATGTTCGTACATTATTTAGTATAGGGACCCCACTTCTATTTCTGTTGCTGTATTTTTTTTCTCGATTTTTTCTCTTCTTTTTTTATATTTTTACCTTTCCATTTCTCTATGGACTGAACGACTTTATCAGCTAGCAACATGATATGAAAAGGTAAGAGGAAAGGAAAGGTACTAACTAAATGTAGCAAAAAAAAAAGAGGAATATATGCATATATATGGAAATATATATATATTTTTTTTGCTGATTGTGAAACGAATGTGAGCGTGCAAATATTTATCTAGATAATATTTATAAACAAAATTTTCAGATGGTAGAAAAGAACACATCATCAGAAATGTACATATTTATTTACGTTATGTACCTGAGTTATTAATAAATTTAATGCTGGTAGGAAAGATCATCTGATCAAAGAAAAGAGCATTAAAAATATATATTTTCTGGGTTCTAGAAATATTAAATATATTTATTGTCATTTCTTAAGGTTTACTGTACAAAGTTTTAAATTAATTAAAAAAAAAGGATTGAGTTAATCAAATAAATTGAGAAAATTATAGATTTAATCAAGAAAAGTAGCAAATTAATTGGTTTAAGTATGGCTTGAATATTGAAAACAATATGCAATAATTCAAATAAATTTTTAAAGCAATCTATTCTATAAAAATATGTTATTATCCTAGAAAAGTATTTGGATTTATAGAAATTAATATGGATAAAATATTGTACCTGCCTAAAAAATTATGAAAATTATTCAGAAAATTATGGAATTCATTTAGAAAATTATCGGAATACATTTGAATACTTTTTATTTAATTAATAAATTCAAGATGGAATTTTATTAGTTCTTTCTTTCACTAAAAAACCACTAGATAATCCTTGAAATTTAACCTTTAGTTAGTTATGCCAAACTTCTTAATTCAATTTGAAGGATATGGAAATTAAATCGAATTAAAAAGGAAAAAGGAAAACATAAGCTACTTGTTTACAATTAAAATAAAATAAGGTCATAATTAAACCCTTAGAACCCTTTTTTAATACATGGGATATATATATTTTTTTGTCTCTTAAAAACAAGTCTTATTTCCTTCCTTACTTTTAGGGGCTAAACAAAAAGCGATTTGCATTAAACGATTATTTTACTAGCAAGAAAGAGAGAGAGGCAGGCAAATCGATTAAAAGGCTTTTGCCTCTCGTGCACGTGACACGTCGACGGGCGGTTGGTTGGGTGGTTTTTCCAGAAGGGGGTGGTGGTGGTGGCTTCAATGACTTGAGGATGGGCGGTGGCCGGTGGCCAGAAAGGGGAGTTTAGGCTGAGGGCCAAAAGCAAATGCGCCACATGGCAAAACGGGCATAATTGAGCCGTATAACAAGCCCAATGACCGATTAAGCCAACATGGCGAGTGACCCTCAAGTTAAACCAAATGAGTTGAGTTTTCCGAGTTCACTACGAACTTGGTTTATGTTGAGGTGAGGAGCCGGGTTCTTAAAACCAAAAACTTGACAGAGAAAACGGCAATTTGAGGGGTAAATGAGGGGTAAACACTAAACTAATTCTGCCTCTTCGGAAGCTATTAAAGAGGCAGGAGGAAATTCGATATTTGTATTAAAATCTTTTTATTTTAACATTTAATTAAATTGTTGAAATTTTGTCAATAAAATATAATATTTATTAATATTAATAATGTAATTAATTTAATGTCAAAGCCACTGGAAATGTCAAAAATTATATATAATAAAACATATTCATTTATTAATACATAAAGACAGAAATATTACAAAAAAAAATTGTTTAAAGTAAAAATGTATAAATTTTAAACTTGTATATTAAAACTTTTAATACATTTTATATAAATAAATAAAATAAATTTTTAAACTATAGATGTATTAATATTTTTATATTTTTACCTTTAAGTCAAAGAAACTGTTGAAATATTTCAAAAAATTATAATATAAAATAATTATACATTTTATATTTTAATTTTTTGAAATATATAAAAACTTACTACAAAAATAATAATATAATATTTATATTAAATATTTTTTTTTACATTAAATTAATTTATTTATTGAAAAAATTAAGCAAAAACTGGAAGAAAAATAAGGAAATCATTATTTATCAATTGAAATGTATTTGTTTAAAGACAAACTGTGATCTTTATACATTTTCTAAAGCTTATAAACAAATTTAAATTATACAAATTTTTCTAAAAAAATAAATACCCAAAACTTGGGCATATAGAATATATTTTTGATTGTCAAAATAAAATAAACTTTCGATTTTCAGACCATCCATTAACCTGTGCTATCTGTTTGATATGGAAATAACCACACATCCATTAGAGTTCCAGCTACCAAACCTATCCATATCCATATTTCCACTCCTGTTCCCTATCGCCATTTACCATCCATTAACATCTCCATATCCATATCCATATCCATAATCATTAATCGACCACGTTGTTTCTATTGATTTTTTGAAGAAACTTGTCGGTGGGGGTTTTTTGGGGAATAAATAATTTTTTTGTTCTACGCCACTTGTGTGTTTTTTTTTATTCCTTTTATTTTTTATTATCTGTGTGGAACATTTTTTTTTTTTGGTTGCGAGTCTGCAGCTGGCATTGGAACACGTCAACGCATTTTTTCACGCTTATCAGATTGGGCCATATAGAGTACACCTATACTATATACAGCGACTTGGCACACATTTCACCGTGGTAAATATATATATATATATGTATATATAGCTGTGTACCTGTGCCTGTATCTACAATTTATCTGCCGGTGTCGGTTGGGCTTATCTTATCAGCGGCAATTCGAGTGCGATGGCAACGACCACGACCAAGACGATGGCGGGTGGCGTTCAGCGGATGACGAACTTCAATTCAATTTCTTTTCAATTTCTTATTAGAAGCCACCAGCCCATCCACTACCCTTTTCCTGCCCTCACTTTTCCCCTCACTTTCCTGGTATTTTTGCACTTGAAAAAATTAAAAATACTTCAGAAAAAAAAACCTTAAATATATCCTTTTCTCAAAATAGTAGCTAGTTTAGCTAATACATTTTTAATTTCTAAAAATATTTGTGTAATTTTTTTTGTAATTTCTTAAATATTTGTAGAACAATTTCCAAGTGTAAGGCGTGAAAATACTTTCCGCATTTTCAGCTGAGCCAACGCCAAAAAGAAAAAAAGTGGCCCCTCAATCGGGTGATGATGCTGTTTTTCTTTTTATTTTCTGTTGCTGCTTTTTTCCCTTTTTTTTGGGAGCTTGGATAACTTTTCCGCACCTGACGCGCTGTCGCTGTCGCTCTCCCGGTGTTTCCACATTTCCACGACACAGAGAGAAGGAGGGAAAAACTGTGCGGTAATGATGAGCGACGGTGTCGTGTTTTCATTAAGCTTCCAAAATTTAAATATGTTATAATAATAATGTTCCCTAATAATGTGTGTGCGTGTGTGTGTCTCGCGGAAAAATCTCTAGGGGAAAAGCTGGGTGGGAAAAGCGACTCTCGTGTCCCTGTAGAGAAAATGCAAAAGAAGAAGACAAGTGGCATAGACATTGTCTTAGTCCTTGCCTTTTGATCCTAATCACGGCCGCACAGTCGGGGGCGAGATTTTTGGCATACTTCTTATAATTTCACCCACATTCACAGCTAAACCCGCACCCACACCGCACCACACCACCGCCCACCCTTGAGCAGCCACCCAAAAAATTCACCCACTTCACCCCACCCCCCCAAAGCAACGCTCGCATCCTTTGCATTTGCGGCTTTGCTGGGAAATGTTAATTTTCTGCTAATGGGAAAGGGAATGTGTGTGTGAGTTTGCCAGGAAAATTACTTTCTAAACAGAGACTTAAATTGCTGTTGAGATTTTTCCAAGTGAATTTTTCTTTGTTTAATTTTTTTTTCGTTCACCTCTTTAAGCGCTATTTTGTACAACATTTAGTTTTGGTGTTTATTTTATTTCGAACAGCCGATGGCTGTAATTAAATAGCCGATAAGCGTCTGCATGAATATTAATTATTTTCACATTAATTGATGGAGAAATTAAAGGGAGAAGTTAAGGGAAAATGACATAAATTAAAGAATTAATTAAAAATATATAATAAATATAAATATGGCAGAAATTAAAGGGAAAAGTTAGGGGAAACCAACATTAATTAATGCGTCAATTAAATACTTTTAAATATTAGAAAAAAATAAAGGGAAATGTTAAGGGAAAATAACATTCATTTATGAATTAATTAAATACTTTAAATATTGGAAAAGTTAAGGGAAAATATCCTTAATTAATGCGTTAATTAAATACTTTAAATATTGGAGAAATTAAAGGGAGAAGTTAAGGAAAAGTAAAATAAATTGAAGAATTAATTAAATATATTGAATATGGCAGAAATTCAAGTGAGAAGTTAAGTGGAAATCACATTAATTAATGCGTTAATTAAATACTTTAAATATAGGAGAAATTAAAGGGAGAAGTTAAGGGAAAGTTAAATAAATTAAAGAATAAATTAAATATATTCAATATGGCAGAAATTCAAGTGAGAAGTTAAGGGAAATAACATTAATTAATGCGTTCATTAAATACTTAAAATGTTAGAAATTTAAAGGGAGAACTTAAAGGCAAATAATATTAATAAATGCATTAATTAAATAATACAAATATTGGACAAGTTAAGGGAAAATAACCTTCATTAATGCGTTAATTAAATACCTTTAAATATTGCCAACAAGCTGTACTTTTAGTACTTTAAATAAGTCTTCTATTTGTATTTATTTATTGCAAAAATTGAAGCAAATTATAAAATAAGCCTTTCTTGTAATTAATTTGAACGCTACTCAATGAGAATATATATATATATAAATATATATAAACCCCTGTCATACTTAAGCCCTGGTGGCTTAAATGAGTTGCAAAACAAAGTGTCGGGCCAAATCACTAGTGATCCCACTTCAATGTTTGTGACCCACAAAAGCGTTGACCCCAAAAAAAATAATTAAATAAAAAAAAATTAAAACAGAATCAAATTAGCCAAATTACAACCCTGGACCCATGTTTGCCTTAACCCATTAAGTAAATTTAGTAAAATGTATAACATAAAAAATCATAAAAAAAGGTAATATTTAAGATTTTCAAATAAACAAATTAAATTGTTTGCTAAACATAAAAGAAAACTAGAAAAAAAACAAAATAAATTTATAGAAAAATCATTTTACCAATAAGATATATATTTTAAAAGATAAAAAACATTTTGGAGCCCTTTTTAAAGGTTTAAACTCAACAATAAATAAAATATTAAATAAAAATATTGATTTTAAACAAATTTCTCAACATTATTGAATAGTTAAATAAATTTTAATCTTGAGATTTGGGTTTATTTGAGCCTATTTTTGGTTAAATTTTATTTTATTTCTTAATTTAAATTTTTTTTTGCGTTAACGGAACTTACCAAGTGCAGTACGGTGTTGACCACCTCCCGGTTGGTCACCTGGCCAACCTCGATGAGGCCAATGAGGACGGCGAACTTGAGATTGTCGGCGGTTGTCATTCTGACGATTTCGTCCGGCCGCTTGATCTCACTGTACGGCGGACGCATGATGTCCGCCATTTTGGAGCACAATTTATTGTTCAGTTTATTTTGTTGGTTTTCACGGGAAAAATATATATAGATATTTTTTATAAATATTCGTTTTTGCAACGCGTTCTTCAATACGCAGTTTTTGTTTGTTTTAGTTTCGGTTTTGATTTAATTGTTTTGGGGTTTTTTTTTTGTCGGATTTTTTTGTTGTTTTGTTTAATTTATTTGGTTGTTTTTTTATATAGATTAAGTTATAGAATTAATGGATGGAATGCACACGAAAATACACACACACACACACACAGATACACAAATATATAATACATTTACATATATAATAAATATATATATATATAAAGATGGTAATGATATAAACAATTAGATATTGCCAGGCAATTGGAGGGGAGGAAAAAAATTATTTGACTTTTTGCTTATTAGATTTATCTTTATTTAATTTTTGTATATATATTTTTTTTTTGTTATTAAATTTGCATTTTTGTAATTTGGCTGGATTTTTGTATGTCGTATTTTGATTTATTTTTTGTTGTTTTCATTTTATTTTATTTTATTTTATTTTATGTGCACTTTTCCAATTTGTTGCTGTTGTTTTTGTTGTTGTTGTGGAGCAACAATTTCGCTGTCGTTGTTGTTGTTGTTGTTTTTGCTGCTGCTGCTGCTGCTGCTGCGTTTTTTGCTCATATTGAACAACATTTGCCACCGACACTCGTTACGTTTTTTTGCATTATTTAATACTTTTGTTATGTTATATAACACATAATATATATTTTTTTAATTGCACACTATTTTGTCAATTTTTCGGTTTTCAAAATTTATGGTTTGTATTTTTGGTTTTAGTTTTTTTTTGTAGGTTTTTTGGTTGGTGATGATTTTTGGTGGTGGTGGTGGTGGTGACATACATAAAAAAGGAGAGAAAGAGAAATTTATAGGTAGATGAGTACGAAATGCAATCATTTTCGAGCTGCGGTAATTTTTGTATTTTGTTGTTCAGTTACAGTGCGTTTCATGGACATTAATATAATCATTTTTTGGTTTTCAATTTGAAAAAAAAATATTTTAAACTAATTTAAACAAGACAAAGATTGCTTTTCAAATATATACAAAAATATTAAATTGTTCTTGGAAACTTTAAGCAATTTTTAGGATAAGTTTTTTATTTTTAAATCTTTTATTAAAAAAGTTTAGTATTATTTACATTCGGTTTTACCCATGTTTTAATTTTAAATTCATTTTTAATTGTTTCAAATTTATTTACAATTTTTTTTTTAATTTATTTACAATTTTTTTTTTAAATTTATTTTAAATTTTTTTAAATTTATTTAAAATTGTTTTAAAAATTATTAAAATTTTTTTTTTTTAATTTTTTAAAATTTTTTTTTTAATTTATATAAAATTTTTTTAAATTATTTATTTTAAATTTTTTTAAAATTTATTTTAAATTTTTTTTAAATTTATTTACAATTTTTTTTTAAATTTATTTACAATTTTTTTTAATTTATTTACAATTTCTTTTAAATTAATTTTTAATTAAAAAAAGATTAATTTATTAAAATTTTTAAAATTTATTTTAATTTTTTTTAAATTTATTTTACTTTTTTTTTAAATTTATTGATTTTAATTTTTTTTTTCATGTTATTTTAAATTTTGTTTAAATTTATTTTTAATTAAAAAAAAAATAATTTATTTAAATTTTTTTAAATTTATTTCAAATTTGTTAAATTTATTTTAAATTTTTTTTAATTTATTAAAATTTTTTTTTTAATTATTTTAAATTAATTTAAATTTTCCAATGTAATCAATAAAAATACATTTCTTAGCATAAAAGTCATATTTTCATTAGTTTAATTAATTTTACTTTCGTTAATTTAACTTGCAAGCATTTCAGTTTTATTTTAATTTTCTTTTTTGCTCAACTTTATTTTTGTTTAACTTTATAATAGATTTATTTGATAATTATTAAACTTGATAAGTGCCTATGACTAATGACTAATAATTTTGATAATTTAAATAATTTAACTGAATATTTTTATAATGAAATCGATTAACTTTATTTTTATCGATTTTATCGATAGGTTTAAATTTATTTATGGAATTTACTTTTACTAATCAATATTTTTTGAAATTCCCAATTCCCATCATGAAACGCACTGTACTTTTTTTTGGGGGGTTTTCCAAAAATTAAAATGAATACATAAACAATTAAATTAGTTTCGTATTTTACATATAATCCCAGCTACAAAGCAAAATTCAAAATATTCGTTTGATCTGCCATGGGTTAAGGTTTTGGTGGGGCGGGGGGGCGAGGGCAGTGGTTTTCCGAAGGGAAAACCTGCGGGGGGGTTAAAGCAGAGGGTAGTGCGGCATACACGTGCTTGATGGAGCAAATTTTCGTTCCATTATTCATTCGCTTCTTGGCTGCTCACAGAGCAAAGTGGAAAATTGTCGGGGGAATTTATGTGCATTTATAATTTTTTGCTTTATTTCTTACTTTTATATATCATATATATATGTATCATTTATTATATATACATATATATATATTTTTTTTTGTATAAAATCAGGGAATCTTCTGAGCCACAACTGAAAAACTTGCATTGCCCAGATTTAACCTTCATTTGTTGACCATTTTCATTAGCTCTCTCTCTCCATTTATATTATTCATACACAATGTTATATATCAACTATAGTTTTCTCGGTTCGTCACGCACCGGCGATAAGGCAGTTGGCGGGAGGAGGGGGGCATTAACCCCAGAGAGTTGGAAAAACCATGGGAAAACTGACGGAGCAGCTCTAAACGCTCAGCAAACACACAAAGCGACACCACTGAAAGTGGCTTTTATACACAAATATATATAGCCAGACAGGACAGATATATACATATATATATATATATGGAATATAGAATGCTGACACACCTGAAGAAGGTGTGTGCTGCTTCTGATTCAGCCCATCATAATGGTAGGTAATATATGTTAGTGGCAGAGGAACAGCTGCTTTTAAGGAACTCTTTAATCGGACAGACTTTGCTATATAATTTTATAGAGAGAGTGGAAAATTCTGAGCCACCAAATCCAGTTTTATTATAATATATATATTTTTTATCAAAGCATTTGTTCTATAAATTCGAAATTGTAATTGTTTACTCATGAAGAAAAAAAAAAACAGCTGAACAAAACTATCTGCCACTTATCTTAAAAAAAAACAAAAACGTGTTAATTTACCATAAAAATTATATATAATTTGAAATTGTTTAAACAATTAATAGAGATTTTGTAATAAATTATTATAGTGCGAAAGTATTTTGAAAAATTTAAGTAAAATCGATCGATAAACAATAATCGATAATTAATTATAGAATTATATATAATTATAGATAATTAATTATAGAATAAAAACGTGTTAATTTACCATAAAACTTATATATAATTTGAAATTGTTTAAACAATTAATAGAGATTTTTTAATAAATTAATATTGTGCGAAAGTATTTTTAAAATTTTAAGTAAAATCAATCGATAAACAATTATCGATAATTAATTATAGAATTATATATAATTATAGATAATTAATTATAGAATAAAAACGTGTTAATTTACCATACAAATTATATATAATTTGAAATTGTTTAAACAATTAATAGAGATTTTGTAATAAATTAATATTGTGCGAAAGTATTTTTAAAAATTTAAGTAAAATCTATCGATAAACAATTATCGATAATTAATTATAGAATTATATATAATTATAGATAATTAATTATAGAATAAAAACGTGTTAATTTACCATACAAATTATATATAATTTGAAATTGTTTAAACAATTAATAGAGATTTTGTAATAAATTAATATTGTGCGAAAGTATTTTTAAAAATTTAAGTAAAATCGATCGATAAACAATAATCGATAATTAATTATAGAATAAAATTATTCCTCCAACTTGCACTTGAATTTGATTTTAACATTTTGATCTTTAAATTCAAACAATTAAATTAAATAAATAATTAAAATTAACTAGTTAATTATTATCATTTTCAAAAGTTTGTCATTAAAATTAAAAAATTAATTAAAATTAAATATTCAACACAACAAATCTCCATAACTACATTTAAAATTTAAAAATTATTACATTAAATAAAAAAAAATAATAATTACACTCTTTGGAAAGTTAAAAAAAATGCTAAACTTGTTTAAAAATAAATTTTGTTTTATTTCTTTAATTATTTTTGTTATTATTATTTATTTTTATCATAAAAATATTAGGTAAAAGTAAGAAACAATATTATTATGGTTATTAAAATACATTTTAATCAAATAAAAAACAATAAAAAAATATACTGAAATTGTTTCAAAACAAATTTATAAAATTATTAAATATTCAATGAAAACTAATTTCCTCTAACAAAATAAAACGATAATCAATTAATTATAATTGATAATAATAATATAAATAATAATTATATATTCTTCACAATATTTTGAAGTTTTATTTAAATTTCCAAGAAAAGTGAGTTTCAAGGTTGTTATTTATATTTTTTTATTTGGGTTCTCACAAAAATGCAGTTTTCACATTCTTCTAAAATTGCAGGCTCGTTTTTTTTTACTAAATACTACATAAAATATTGCTATTGACAATAACAATAACAACAACAAAAGATACAAGTAAAACCGGCGTGGCAGAAAAAAAAAGACAAATAAAATTCCGCAACGCTGACGTCGACAGAGGCAGAGACCGGATCGCTTTATTTTCCAATTAGAGTTACTCTCTTTGTGTTTTTTGTTTTTTTTGTACCAAGGCAACTCTGTTCTTATCTGTTAATTTTGTTCCAATTCGAATTTCGATTTTCGAGCCACTTTGCTAATTGCACGTCAACAAAAATTCCAATTGGAAGAGCGAAGCAGCGAGTCTCATTGCGTTTAGAGTTGCCTTTGTGTTGCTTTTTGGCTCGGAGCTGCTACCACTTTTTTGTTGCCCGACAAAGGGAGTGGAGAGCGAGAGAGAGAGAGAGAGGGAAGTGGGAGAGAGAGCGGGTTCTACGCTCAGTTGGTAATTTCGTTACGAAATAAAAATAAAAATGCAATGCCAGTTGGAAAAAAAAAGTCACGCGTTTCGATCAAAAGAAAGATCAAGTGTTGCCACCTCGGGATATATTTTTTTTGTTTTTGTTTTGCGCTGACAACAAATTATACATTTTACGATCGTTAAAAATAAGTTATTAACTTGTTTATAACAAATTTAACATTTGTAGTTACTTTTGTTAACTACAAATAAGCTTTTCCCTTTAAAATATGTTTTAAAAAATTGTTTTTACCTAATTAATATTTTAGAATTAAAAAATTAAGTAGGAAAAATAAGCAACAAACTAATTTTGTTTGTTTTAAAGCATTTTTATAAGAATTTACATTTCAAAGTGACTAATTTCTGATAATATTTAAATTATATAATTGTTTTATTAAATAAATAGTACAAAAAGTTCATTAAAAGTTCAAAATCAATAAATTCTCTCTAAAGTTTAAATCTTACTGAATTTTAATTTTTTAAATTACTTTTGATGGCAAATGGCTATAAAAACGACTCATAAATCAGCTTTAATTATGATTTAAATTATATTTAATTTATTTTTTATTTAATATTTAAATATTCTGAATTTTTTAAATATATTTTTTAGCCACGTGAGTAGGGTTTACGGCCAACAAAACAGAGAAGTTCTTGCTTTGTTTTTGTTGTTATTGGCTGGCATTGCCTTTATTTCTTGGCTTTACGTTGTTTTTTTTTTTGCTGCTGGAGAGCGAGCGAGAAGGAGCGAGAGAACGAGCGAGCGAGTGAGTGTGTGGGGGGGGGGACAGAATTCGGTGGTTGTTACGGCCAAAAGAGAACAGGGAATATTTGTTGGCAGCAAGGTGGGTGGGGGGGGGGGGTGTTGGTAACTCGTTTCGAGCCTTTGTTTTTGTTGTATTCCATTTTGTATTTGTGTTGTTGCAATTGCAGCAGTCGGCCATCTAATTATGAATTGCAGTCACGACGAGACAAGTTTTTTCCCCCTCTTTTTTTGGCGCTCTCTCTCCCTCTCTCTCTCTCAGGCTCACCTTTGGCAGTGGGAAAAATCAATGAAACTTGGCTCTCTCACTCTCTCTCTCTCTAATGGGCTCTCTCTCGCGCTTCCTTACCCCAAAAAAACAAGAAAAAAACGGACACACGTCGTCAGTTTGTTAACTTATTAGGTTCTACCACAAACACGCACACACACACACATGCATAACGGCTCTCTCTCCCTCTCTCCCCTCTCGCTGTGGCTCTCCCACTCGCAACGTCAGCGTTGCGGCTTTTTCTGCTTCTTCCTCTTGCTACGTTATTTTTTTTTTATCGTATTATTTTGCACCGCTTTGTTGCCAATAAGCAAACACAGCCGACACTGAAATGCTAATTGGCCTATCTAAACACTTGTCTCAAAGGAAAAACAAAACAAAAAATAAAACAAGGATCTGCAGAAGAAGGAAAAAACAACAAAAAACAAACTGAACGTAACGTAAAAGAGAGCGAATATAACTCTATATTTACGTTGTTGTTTTTGCTTTTTCGTTTCGTTTTTTTGCTTTGTATGTTGTTTAGCACGCTTCTCTTTGTTGTTGTTGTTGTTGTTTTGGTGATGCCGTTGTTTTGAAGTTGTTATTATATTTTGCACAGGAAAAAAATTTAAATAAAAAAAACCCAAAGAGAGAACGCGGCGAATAACGGTTAAAAGGGGGGCAGCAATTTTTTGTATTTTGTAATTCATAAAATTAGTAGGCAACGTTCACGTAACAACAAAATATAAACATTTTACGTTAACGTTTCGCTCGAATATCCTTTATTTATGCTTTCATTTGTTGTTATTTTCGCGTTTTGTTTCGCAAATTTACGTTTTACGTGTGTGTGGGATCAGCTTCTTCTTCTTCCTCCGCTTCGTTGCTGTTGCCGCGCTTTAAATTCAAAAAACCAAAAAAAAAAAACGGTAGTTGGTGGCAAAAACGGGGGAAAGGCGATACAATGTTCCTAGGCGACGACTTTTCCGACTTTCCGCGGCACACACCGTCGCCGTTGATATTGTTTTTGAATTTTCTTGAAGTTTCCGCCGGCGGAGCCCGTCAAAATTTGAAAAAAAAAATTTTTTTCCGAATGACTCGCGTGCACATGTATTTATAGCTTGTCTTCTCCGGCATTCTCTCATTTTACGCGCTCTCTCTCAAAATTTTTGCGCGCTCTCAGCTGTGGCGGAGTTACCATCTCTCGCGCTCTCTTTCTTGCGCCGCAGTGGCAACTTTGCCGCGGGGCAGGTTGAATTTCAAGATCATAAAAAACCGCCTTAAAAATTTAAATTTAATTTGTTTTGCTTAAATATTTATATTAAAATGTATACAATTTTAGAAATAAAAAGCAGAAAATAACACCTATACAGGCAATCAAAAGTTATAATAATAAAGGCTAAAATTAATAATAAATTTTCATTTCATCACAGGAAATAGCGATTTAAATTGTGGCGCTTTGTGGGGTTTTTGTGAAATTTGGAATGGACTGCTGCTAGCTGTGGCAGAGAAAGAGCAACGCCGGAGAATTTTGAATTTTAAGTTGGAGAGAGCTCTCTCTGCTTTCTCTCCGCTTTCTCTCGGTCGCTGGAAAGCCAGAATCCAGCGAACAGCTGTTCAGGCTGGAAGGGAAATTTTTCTTTGGCGCGTGTATGCCAGTTATTTAAAATAATAAAAAACCTTTCGAAAAGGTGAAATAAAATCAAATAAATTTAGCTTTTATTATTTGTTAATTTTCATAAAAAAAAACAAAAGATATTAATTCACCAGCTAAAAGTAACTACAAATAAATGTACTTAATATTTTAAAATAAAAATAAATTAAATAAATTCGTTAATAATAACATAATATATAGAAAAAATTAAATAATTAAAAATAAAAACTGAGAACTAAGGCAATAATATTATTAATCGTATATTATTTTTATTTAACGTATTTAACCATGTATACAATTCAGGCATAACAAATAGATGATTTATTTAATCAATAAATAAATAGTAAAGAGTTACCTAATTCATATATATATATATTTACTTTTCAATGATTTTAATTTAAAATTCCTCAAATTATTTTACTTTTCTGCCGATTTTTGAATATGCAGTATGCCCGTAAACAGTGTTGAGTAGTGAGCAGTGTGGCCAGAGGACCGATAAATCCAAAACATTTCCAAGTGTTTACCCTTCGAACTGTGCCAAAAGCCCTAGAAAAATTACAAAATTATAAATAATTTTGAGGCATAAAAAATCTAACTATACATTTCTTGTCCTTATAGAAAAATAGAGAAAATTAAGACAATTGTCAAATTTCAAATCAAATTCAAATCGGCAGTGGGACCGCACAATATTCGTAAGAAAGTATTTTGAAAATAGCCCTGGCTGGCTGGCATCTCCGGTATTGTGACGGCGTCGTGCGTCTGGCCACACTGGTCCGGCAATAAATAATCAAAGAAAACATTCGCAACTTTGTTGCGGGCGATAAAAAGCAATCCATCATTATCGAAAAAAACACAAAAAATCCATCAAAACAGTGATAAATCATTTGCATTGCACACACACACAAATAAATGAAACAACAACAAATGAAAATGTGATGTTAAGTGAGTAAAATCCATTAAAAACTGCAGATATATATATATATATATATATATATATGTTGTGTGTGGGTGTGTGTACGAATGCTTGCGTGTGGCTGAGAGTGTGTGAGTGCTTGTGAAGTGCGAATAAAGTAAAAGAAAGAGCAAAGCAAAGCAAAAAGGCAAAAGAGCGGCGCCAGCCAAAAATATAAACAATTTACGCTTTTTTGTGCAATGTTTTTGCAAGGGGATTGAATACAAGTGTAAGAACAATTATGAACCAGTTCCAGGTTCCCCCCTTTTTTTCTTTTTTTTTTTTGTAAGGCTCCACTTCTTGCGCGTGTGTCCGTGTGTGGGTGAGATGAAACAAGAGAGAGAAAGAGAAAGAGAGAGCGAGAAGGAGAGACCAGTTTCCAGCTGCCTTTGTGTGTGGATTTTAGTTTATTTTATTTTCTTCGTTTTGTTCTGTGCTGTGATTTCTGAACTGCGGATATTCGCTAAAACCATTATTCGAATCGGGCGGCATCCCAACCCTTGTTTTGTTATCCCTTTTTTTTTTTTGAAGTGTGTGCGTGAGTGCTTGTGCGTGTGTGTGTGTGTGTTTTCAACCCCCAAAAACCCCCCGGCGAAAATCACTGAGCAATAAACCACCCACAAAACACCGCCAACCGTAGCCCGCCCCACCCGCCACCACCCCCGAAAATATTTCTGCCCAACTGAAAATTTTCTTCTTCCAAGGTGATGATGTGCTCTTCGTCTTCCTTGCCTTCTTCTTCGCTTTGCCCCTTCCAGGAGGAGCAGCAGCGCACACGAAAAAAGGGAGAACGAGCGCGAGCGAGCGAGCGAGCGAGAAAGAAATTCGAAAACTGTCGAAATAAAACGGCTTCTCCCCCACCTTTCAACCCACCTGCACCCCTCTCTTTCCCCCTCGCAGCTCTAGCTCCATCGCATGACGACGCTCTCAACCACTGAGGCTCGCCCCGTCTCAGTCGCTCGCTCTTGCCCCATCTCACTCCCGCTGCTGCTGCCGCCTGGTTGCCTGCCTTTCTGTGTGTTTCTTTTGTGCCTATTTCCGCTGCCGCTTGTTAGGTCAGCTCTTTTCATCTCCCTCTGCCCCTGCCACATTAATTTTTTTTTTTTTTTTTTGGGCTCCAAGTTCTGGCAGTCCTTTAAATATGATGGCGGTCAAAACAATAGCATCGATCAGCAGAAAACAATTGACAATAATGAGTAGAAAACAAAAACTTAATTTGTTTATTAATAATTTTACTAAAATTTGATTTCCGAGAAAATCGGAAACAAAATGTTGTTTAATAAACATTAGGTTTTACTTTTCGTGCATTTTGGCACAATTTGGTTGCCCTCTGCTGTAGCTACTTTTTTTTTGTTTTGTGCCTGCTGCTGTGTGTGTGTGAATCATATTGTGGGACTGTGTGTGCGTGTGTGTGTGGGCTAGGGCAGAAAGGCGATGGCAAAAGCAAACAAAAAAGGAGTAGGGCACGAACTCAAAGAAAAAAGGAACAATTTTTATATTTCTCGCACTACAAATCCAATTAACTTTTGAAAATTGCGCGGTCCTGCGTACGTTTACCAACACTGCTCGCAGGATGCAACCCTGGGCGCTCGCACAAAGCCAGACCCAGGGAGACCAAAATTCATGCACACTCACACACATGTTAGTAGAATTTTTTTGTTATTATTGAACAGAAGAAAGAACAGCGCAAAAAAAAAACAGAGCTTCGCGAAGCGAGCGTGTGTGAGTGTGAAAAACGGCAACAACAAAAGTGTGGAAAAACGCGAGGGAAAGCGCGCTACCTTCCTCTCTCTCTTTCTCTATCTCTCTTACCCCGTCTCTTTTGCGCAAAGCAAAGCAAAGCCGAAAAAAAATACTCGCGGGGGAGCAAAATCGGCAGAAGCCGAAGAAAAAGAAGAAGCAGAAGCAGTGAAGGAGAGGAAGAAGAAGCAGCGCAGCCGCCGCTAATTGTCGCGTCGTTCGTTGTTGTTGCTGCGTCGCAAAAAAAAAAGGAATAAAATAAATTTACCAACCAAAATTATTCGGATATTTGTAAATAAATAAAACAGGAGGAGCACCAGCATCTAAAAAAGCGACAAATAAAATCTCAAAACTCAACGAAACAAGCGAGCAAAAAGGAAAACTATTATAAACGCACACCAAAAAGGTCAAAAATGTGAGCGAAGAGTGAGCGAGAGAGACGGCAAACGCGCCTCCCCCCGAAAAATGAAAGAAAAATGGAGCAAAAGTGAAAAACTTGTGCGAGTGTCTGCGTGTGTGTGTGTGTGTGTGTGGGGGGGAAAAGCTAAAATTAATTTTTGTTTTTATTTCCAACTAGTTCGTGTGAGCCTATGTGTGTGTGTGTGTGTGCAAGAGCTCCTGAATAGATCTCGGTGTGTGTGCTTGTGTGTGTGATTTCGTAAAACGCATTTAAATTTGTTAATAACAAAAAACGTGTGTATTTATCTTTCAGCTAGAACCAATTGCACAAAATATATACATCTATATATATATATATAGAAAAATTAAGCAACAAAGGGGAGAGACGGAGGACAATTGAGAGCGAATCAATAAATAATAATAACAAAAATCGAGAAGAAGACGGAGAAGTCAGCAGCAGCGCCTTCACATGTATTAGTTCGTGTGTGTGAGTGTGTGTGAGAGTGAGTGAGTCCGCGTATGAATGTGTGTGTGTGTGTGTGAAACAAACAATATTTCCTTTCAAGACAACAACAACAACAACAACAGCAACCAGAACAACAACAAAATGTGGAAATCAGTGCAAACACAAACAACAACAGCGGCAGCGGCAGCGTCGTCGTCCAGCGACGTCAGCGTCGCCGCATGGAAATCGCAAAAAACCGCATGACAAGGAAATGGAAAATTTTTGTTCAGCCAAAAAAACCAAATGTGAACGCAAAGAGCAAAAGGCAAAACCAGGGAGAGAAAAACAAAACAAAATCGAAAGAAACAACAACGTGCAAGTGTTTGAGTGCTACGAAGTTCAAGAAAACGAAGGAGAAGCAAAAGGAAAAAGTTTTTAAGTCAAATAAATAATAAGACGAAAAGCTAGCAAAAAGCCGGAGAAAAGCAAGAGGACGACGAGAGAGAAAGAGGAAGAAAGGCGAAAGAAGAAGCAGCAGCAGCAACATACAAAAAAAAAAACGAGAAATTAAATACTAAAACAGAAAAGCGGCACAAACACAAACAACAAAATAAGTTTAAGTAAATGCGGAGCAAAAAGAGAGGAGAAACAAGCAGCCGGTAAAAACAAAAAGCCGCAAAAATTACAACTAAATTCTAAAATCAATGAAAAAGCAGCCCAAAAACAGGTAAGTTAAAAATCTATTTAAATTTATGATAGGAATAAATAATAATATAAACAAACAGAGAAAACAAAACTGTACAAAAATCTCATTTAATGCAAATTCAAAATTAATTTTTTAAAGTTAATATTTAAAAATCATTAAAAATTCATAATTTCGTTTATTTCTATACAAAATATCATTAAACCCGCTGATATCTTTCTTAAAACAATTATAAAGTAATAAGATATCAAGCCAATAAGAAAAATAAACCTTAGAAAATGATTTTTTTGAACAATAAACATTAATTCTTTTTATTTCTTAACAATTTCAGATAAATCCGTGCAATAAAATATTAATTCTACTCTGTCGCAGCCCTTCAGCAGCTGGGAAAATGTAAGTAAAAGTTCTTAAAATAAATTTTAAAATAAAATTTAACTAATTTTCAATATTTCAGAAAGGAAATACCATCGTTGCAGTTGTGGTTGCAGCCCCAGAACCTAAAAAAGGTCAACATTATTATAAATAATAATGTAAAAATATAATAATTTTTGTTTAAGGTTTCCCAAGACTTTTATTTGAAGAATATTTTTATTAAAATTAATTTAAGAAGTTATTTTTGTTAATTTTCTGTCTTTAATATCAAGTTATTACCAAAAATGTGTCTTTCTGCATGAATTTTAGTAAAAATAATTGTAAAAAAATGATTTAAACTTTATGAAATGCTCAAAAATGTAAAAAGTATTATTAAACACCAAAAATTCATGACTTTTAGTAAACAAATATGAAAAAAAATTATTTAAATTGTATTAAATGCTCAAAAATGTAAAAAACAATATGAAACACCTAAAAAGCTTATAAGTATATATATTTTTTTTGCTAAAATGGTATAAATGCCTTCAAAAGATTTGTAATATTCAAAAAAAAACTGCCCAAAAGTATGCTTTGATCACATATTGTTTGTGGAAACCCTTAATTGCATATTGTTAAGCACATTTTAAAAGCTATTTTGCATTGACAATCATCATCTAAGACGTATTTTCCCTAAAAAGCTTTATTTGTTTTGCTAAAATGGTATAAATGCCTTCAAAAGATTTGTAATCATTAAAAAAAACTGCCCAAAAGTATGCTTTGATCACATATTGTCTGTGGAAACCCTTAATTGCACATTTTAAAAGCTATTTTGCATTGACAATCATCATCTAAGACTTATTCTCCCTTCTCTTTTCTCACAGATTGCAACTGCATAAGGGAAACTATATAAACTATATATAATATAATAAATATTATATCGCTGCCATGGCCAGCAGCGCGACAAATGTCGACGGCGGCGGCAGCGCTACGTCGGCGGCGCTGCCCTCGTTATTTCCAAGCGCTGCCAGCGTTGCTGCCGCCGTTGGTGCCGCTGCCGGCGTTAAGGATATGGACGGACTGATTGCCATTAACGATAGCGCCCTATCGCAACAGATCGAATTTATACTGCAAGACGCTCCCATGGAGCAGGACGACGATCCGCATCAGCATTCGCACTCGCATACGCACCATCAAACGCACTCGCATCCCCATCATCATCATCAACATCCATCATCATCATAATAATCCTCACCAGCAACAGTCGCAGTCGCAGCATACGCAGCATCATCATCTCAAGATAGAGAGCAGCAGCAGCAGCAGCAGCAACAACCACCCACCGACAGTCGTAGCAGCTTCCGCAGCAGTAGCCACTGTGACCACAACAAACAACAGCGCTTCCTTTAATAACAAC
Organism: Drosophila birchii; assembly: GCA_035046345.1. Classification (NCBI taxonomy): domain Eukaryota; kingdom Metazoa; phylum Arthropoda; class Insecta; order Diptera; family Drosophilidae; genus Drosophila; species Drosophila birchii. The sequence goes on along the minus strand of JAWNOA010000043.1, from coordinate 4,715,088 downwards.
AGCAACAACAACAATAGCAGCAGCAACAGCAGTAGCAGCAACAGCAATCACCTGGATAGCCAGCTGCTCCTCCAACAGCAGCAGCAGCAGCAGCAACAGCACCATCTCCTCAACGGTCGCCGCATCATTATCCAAACAACCAGCAGTGGCAGCAGCAACCAGGCCGCCACAGCCACAGTTTTGGCCGCCAGTGACATAAAGGAGGAGGAGGAGGAGGAAGAGGATCCAGAGCTAAACGATGAGAACCTGCAGGACATCGAGGAGGAGGCTCAGGCAGCGGAGGCCGATGAAGAGCCAGAGACAACGGCTCAGCATCATCATCTATCGTCCACGCGCGTAAAGCTAGAGCTGGAAGATGATGAGGAGATGCCCGACGACGATGATGAGGAGGAGGAGGATGAGGACGAGGATGAACATGCCCATGCCCAGTTGGAATATCAAATTAGCACGAGTAGTGCCGGTGCCGGCGGTGGTGCAGCAGCAGCAGCAGGAGGAGGAGAACAGCTGCTGCCGGCCAGCAACAGCTGGTACAATTACCGGCCGGCAGTATAGTGAGCACCACCCACCGATTGGCTGTTCCCGTGACCGAGGCCGCTCTCGTCCAACTGCAACGCCGACCTGTGTACATTAGCAATGCGGTGGGCGGCTTGACGGCCGGCACAACGTACGTTCGAATGCCGGCGACAGCTGTGATCAGTCGGAGTCCCATGACGGTGCTGAATGTAGTGCAGCAAGCGATGCCAGCCACCCAATTGATACTGCAGACCCAGGCGCCAGTTCAGCAGCAGCAGCAGCAGAACGCAGCCTTCTGATCAGCAATTGGCCATGGCCTTGGCGCAGCAGCAGCAGCAGCAGCAGCAAGCTCAACAGCAGGCAGCGCAGCAGCAACAGCAAGCCCAACAACAACAACAACAGCAACAGTCCCATCCAGTGAAACCTCCAGCAGCAGCATCATCATCATCCAGCTCTTCCTCTAGCAATAATAACAACAACAACAGCAGCTCCAATAATGTTACCACCACCACCGTCACCACCAACAGCAGCAGCAGCAGTAGCGGCACCACAAACACCACAACCAACAACAACAACACAACAACAACAAACACCAATGCCACCACCACCAGTTACCAGTGCGTGGAATGCGTTGAAAAGTTCGATTCAAAGGAACTGTTCGACATCCATCGCAGCGGCCATGCCAACAACATGAAGTGCGCCATTTGCAACATGGTGCTCAAGTCGCTGAAGAACTACGAGAAGCACTGCCTGCGCTGCAAGCCCTACGAGTGCCAGATCTGTGGTCGAGTCGTCCGTTTCCGGCCGAATTTCATCAAACATATGCGCGTCCATACTGGCCAGCAGTCGGAGCGGCACAAATACAAGTGCGAGGTGTGCCACAAGGAGTTCATGAGCTTCGAGTACTTTAAGGTGCACAAGAAAATCCACAACGAGAACGTGAATCTCACCTGTGAGATATGCGGCAAGGTGTTTAGCGCCCTCGCCTCCCTCCGTGGCCATTCAAAGCTGCATTCGGGTGTTAAGCTGCACAAGTAAGTAAAGGAGATCATAAGGTGCCGAAAGTCTTGAGATTTTATTAAAATTTTATTTAATTTCCAGGTGCGATGTCTGTGGCAAGGGCTTTGGGCAGCGTTACAACCTTAAGATTCATGCCAGAACGCACACAGGGGACTTTCCCTTCGAGTGCAAGATCTGCAAGAAGAAGCTGCATACACAGTCCTCGCTCCAGACGCACATGCAGGTCCATTTGCGGGATCAGCCTGGTGGAGCGGCGGCAGTAGCAGCAGCGTCAGCGACGACGGCATCTTCGAAGGCGTCGAACAGTAGCAATTCGAGCAACAGCAGCAATTCCAGCAGCAGCAACTCGAGCAGCAACAGCGGAACGGCAGCGGCGACGGCGGCGGCCGTGGCAGCAGCAGCAGCTTCGGCGGCAGCCACAACCACGACAATCGTAAAGCTAGAGCCGCCGCATGAGTTGGATCGCCCGGGCACCAGCAACCAGTTGCATCATCAGCAGCAGCAGCAGCATCACCACCTGCAGCAGCAGCATCAAATGGAGCTGGACGAACAGTCGGGAATGAGTGGGGACGAGGAGGATGGCAGCGTCGGCAATGTAATGGTTAACTCCTCCTCGCATATTGTGAACGCAACCACCAATCGCTTGACCACCGGCGAGGATTCATCCAATGAATCTTCGAATGCCTCGCTACACCAGCCGCACTCCTCCTCCTCATCCTCGCCAGCCACACAGCACCACCAACAGCAGCAGCAGCAGCAGCAGCAGCAATATCTCGTTACGGCGCCCACCAGAACGATTGTCATCAAGAACTACATGCAACAGGGCAACCAGCAGCAGCAACATACCTCCGATACAACTCCCGTGCTGCATGCCCAGGTCATCCAGAGCGGTGCAGGCACCAGCAACGGCAGCGGGAACAACTCTACCACCATTTCCTCCTCTTCCTCTAGCAGCAGCAGCAGCAATCTCAGCAATGGCTCCCAGTTGATACGAAAGACGCCAATCATACATCATTCAACCAATAATAACAATAACACCGGCAGCAGCGGAGTGGCGTTGACCAGCGTTGTACAGCAGACAGGTGGTGAGTTTGTTTTTCGGAATTAATAATTGTAAATTTTATAAATTAATTATCCCTGTCCCAGTTATTTCGCCCGCTCAATCGCCATCATCATCCTCGACCTCGTGCTCCTCGCAAACAGTGCTTGTATCGAAGGCCACCGGTGTGCCACTGTCCATTGCCTCGTCGGCAGCGGCGGCGGCAGCTTTAGGCGGCTCAACGATCATACGAAGCACTAGGAACCACCAACAGCAGCAGCAGCAGCAACAAACCCAACAACAACAACAGCAGCAGCGGGTGACGCAGCAGCGTAATAACCACCGAAACCACCACCGACGTCGTCATCTGGCTGATATGGATGATGACGAAGATGAGGATGAAGATCAGCAGACGCAACAACAACAGCAACAGCAGCAAGCCCTGCATCATCATCATCATCAGCAGCAGCAGCAACAGCAGCAGCATCATCATCATCATCACAATCATCATCATAATCATCACAATCACCACTTCGATGACGATGATGACGATGAGAAATCATCACCGTCCCTGGCCACCGCAGCCATCATTAAAGTGGAACCAAATTTATATTCCTCCGGTTCCGGCGACAACTCCAACGATATGTTCATCAAGGAGGAGGTCATGTTTGAGGATTCAGCGGCCCCGCATTCCCCCCAATCGCCGCCCAGCTCGAAATTTCGCATATCGAATTTCGATAGCGATCTGGTTGATCATCATGTGGATCTGAATCACTCGCTGCCGCCGTATGGTAACCTCTTTGAGCCGCATTCGATACCGGATAGCATACCCGTTCAGCTATATCCGGACGATGATGATGACTTTCGGCTGGATCATAGTTCGCTGGGTGGACTGCACAATACGACATCGTCGTCGACCACCGATGGGGATTTCATAAAGAAGGAATGGGTCTATGGCACCGGCACCAGTTCCTATGCCATGAACGGCAAGTTTGATGATGACAGCGATGCGTTATGCGATGCGGCCAATTTCATATACAATTGAGAGTGATGGACGCCACAGGTGGAACGAGAGGGGGAGCAGAGAAGGAGCTGAAGCTGAAGGAGAAGGATCATTATCGCAGCCAAAAGGAGCTGATGGAAGGATGGTTTTTATTTAGCCCCCAAATTCATAGCCTTTACAACACACACACACGTATATAATATATATAAATGTCCCCCCGAATACCCCATTACACACACACATGCACACCTTTCACAACAAAACAAACGCATCTCCAAACCGATCCAATATGTATTTATGGTTATTTCCAACTAGTTTTCTATATTTATATGAAAAGTTGCAAATTTATCAATTTTTCTTGATCTTTTTGATTTCTGTGATTTAATTTCAAGCTAAAAGTGAATTCTTTCTATTTAAAACCGTTAAAAGTAAATTTGTTTACTTTTTTTTCGAATTTAAATTGTTAATTTTTGTTATTTTTAAGAAAAATGAAAATATTTCGAAATAACCATAGATAAACTGAGGGTTGAGAATTATAATACTTATCCCAATATGTATAGATAATTTACTATCTCTTTCCCTCTCTCTCTCTCTCTCTCTCTGTTGCGCTCGTGATTGATCTTAAAACGTGATCTTAAGTCTAAATCAATGTGTAAAATATATATAATTTTATAAATTTTCCAATTCGCTTCTGTTGGAACTTTTCTCCCAGTGTGTAATCTCTCTCCCTCCTCTCATGTTTGTCGTAGTTGCTCGCTCTCACTCGCTCACTGTGTGTGTCTCTGTCTCTGTTGCTCTCGTGAGATCTCTGTCTCTCGCCCTCTTACAAACTCTCTCTGTCTGTTTTTCTTTTCTCTGTGTCTATCTCACTCTGATCTGTTATCCTTTTTCACAATTTTTTTAAGCGTAAAAAGTATCAAATCAAAAAACACCCACCTTCCCTTAAATGCCCTTAAATCTCAAACAATCTTTTTGAAGAAAAACGAAAACTGACCTTGAATATAACTCTTGATGTAAAACACGAATTGTATAATTTATAATTTAAGACCTTATTATTTTTTTATTATTATTATGTATTACATATCATTTAGATATATATATATCTATATATCTATATATATATACCCAAGCACATTGTAACGAAACGAACCTACTTTTAGTTGTGTTGTGTGTGTATAGTTTCTTTTGCATTTGATCTCTTTGAATTAAAATCGATATCAGATTCGATTTCGATTTCGATTTCGGCTTTAAATTCAGTTCCTGTTTCTAGTGGCAAAGATAACGTTGAGAAAATTGTATTATACATTTAATAGATATATGCACAACGCCTCCCTTCAGTATTGGCTCCGAAATCAAATCCAAAAAAATAAGCAAACACAAACAAAAAAAACAAGTAAACACGATTAAATCTGAAAATGCTTAAATTTTTGGTTTAACCTTAACTGAGATCTGATTTCTTGTCCTTATCTTCGAGCTTTAGTTTGTAGTTTTATATATGGTATATATTTTTTTTATTTGCTAGATTTGATGATAACAGTTTCAAATGTGCAATCTCTCCCACTGTCACTGGACCTTGAACTCTCACCTCTCGAACCCCCCCCCCATGGACATGAATTTTTGTGGTTTCCTTAATTAGTTGCTAAGAAGACGTAAACAAAACACGAACACAATGATTATGATTTGCATTCAAATTAGATATATCTATATACAAAATATATATATATAGATAATCTGTAGCTAAGCGTAAGCCTAATTTCTGTGTAGATTCTAAGCCGGATGAGAGAGCATTAGCTTTAGCTTTACACCACTAACATACGAAACTGCATAAGCATACGAATATATAATATATATGGAATACTACAGTATATATATATATTATATATAGCCGCTGTACAATTACTTGATTTTTAGATCTTTTTTTTTTGTTTTTAATTAAAATCTAAATCTAAAAACAAAAAATATAATATAATAAAAATATTATCCATCTGGTATGGGAATCGATCAAAGGGCAAGGAGGGAAAAAGGAGAATTTTAGGAGAAGATAAATCCATAATGACAACAAAACTTCTATCAAAAGCATTTAATGTTAACAGCATCGTAATAAATCTATTTAAATAAATGAATTAAATATATATATATATATAAAGAAAATATAATTATTATGTGTATAACAAAACTAAAAACTAAAAAAAGAAAACACGAGTTAGCCAACAATTGTAAAACGTAGTTGAAAGATTAACCAATTTTTTTCTGTCGTGTATAGCATATATAGAACGAGATAAATATTTAAAAGAAACTTTATATATTTTGTTCTTTTCAAATTTTTTGTTTTTCTGAATTTACTTTGCTTTTTTGCTTAATTAATTATTAATTATAATTGTTGTTGCTTGCCAATTTGTTTGTTACTAAAAATAACTATAACAAGAGCCGTTAATCATAACATCAACACATTATGTGTGTAAGTAGGATCCCTTCCTTGGGGCAGGAAATCTCTCGTAAAAATGAACAAAGGGTATTCAGAGACACACTCCTCTTTTCAGGGTCCATCCCACACACACGCACACGCACACACACAAACACACACACTGAGAGAAATCAAGAAGTGAAATCATTAAAAGTAAGAAAAAGAACACCCCGAAAGCAAAAAAATATATACAATTTTTTCAGTTAAGAATACAAAAAACAAAAAGAGACGAGAAACCTAAAAAGAACTTTTTTGACTAAAAAACTAAAACTTAAAAACAAAAAAAAACGTGAATTTTTGTACATTTGCAAAATGGAAATATTGTAAGATTTAAAACAAATCCAAAACAAATACTATTTTATATACCAAACAACAAAAAAATAAAAAGAAAGAAAGAAGAAAATAAAACTAACAAGAAAGAAAGCAAGAAATGATTAACAACAACAACCAAAACCCAACAACTTTGCACCACAACAACAACAACAACCAAACAAACAACAACAACAACAAAGCTAAATTTTTAGAAATTTAATCTCAACGACTGCGCACACAACAACAACAAATTTTTTGTATTATATTAACAAAAAAGAAAAAGAAAAAAGCAAAAAAACAAAACAAAAAAAGCAAACGTAACTTTAATAATTACAAAAAAAGAGAGAGAGACGGAAGTAACGGAAGCGAAATGGGGAAACGGGAGAAGAAAGCTAAAGTGAAATATTTTTTTAAGTGTAAACCAAGGCCGGTCAATAGGCTTGGGCGCCAAATTTTCTGCAATAAAAAAGTAAATTTAATAAAATACAACAAAAAAAAACAATGTAAACTTTATAAGCATATATATACACACACACACACACAAGCAAGGAGAAGAAAGTGAAGGAGAAGAAAGTGAAGGAGAAGAAGAAAGTCCAATTACAAACGCAAACAACAACAACAACATTCTTCTTCACATTTTTTGAAATTGAAATTAAACGCTCGGTTTAGTCAGTTTTTTGTTGTTTGTTTTTAGATATATGTTTTTTAAATCTATATATATAAATATATATAATTTTTTTTTACATAAATGTACCTAAAAAATGTGTAAGAAAAAGAAAAAAACAAATTCAAATCTAATTTCTATGTGTCTGCCCTTGTGTGTATGTAAACCTTTGCAAATCTAAATTAAATTAATGCAAAAACGAAAAATAAGCAAAACAAAACAACACATAATCATATAAACGAGAAAAGAAAGCAAATAAATTAAAATTAAAAATTGTAACTAAGCCTAAAGTAAAGGGAAAATAATTATTTTTAAAGGGAAAAGAAAGATCTATTTGTTATGCACAAAATAAGCAGAAAGCCAATTTTTAAGTTACGAATTTGTTAAAGGATCTAAAGAGAGGTCGAAGGATAAACAAGAAAAACGAAGGAAAAGAAAAATTTTACGCAAAAAACGCGACTTTTTAAAGCATTTTCGAGAAATATTTAAGGGAAAACAGCAGTAAACCGAAACCGAACAATTTCAATCTGAACAACAACATAAAGCCCACGAAAGTATATATATATAAATAAATAAATAAATAAAAACAAATAAATATATTTAAATAAATTATCTATAACAGAAAAAAAAAAACAAAATGAACAGTAAAGTAAATTAAACAAATCGTATTTATACACTATGAATGTCTAGTCGTATTTTCAGTATTATGTAAACCCCCAGTCCCCCCAAAGGAAAACCCCCTAACCCCGCCCCAGTAAAAATAAAAAGGAAAATGAGAAAAACTATAGAAAGCTAAGCTAAATGAATGTGAAAGAAAAACCAAGAAAAACAAATTTTTGAAAATGCAAACTAAAAGCAAACAAAAACCAATTGAAAAATATAAACCAGAAATTATGTGTGTAGCGTGTACAATAAAACAAAAAAAAAAAAAACAAAAAATATGAAAAAAAAAACACAGATCATGGTAAACAATTTTTAGAAGCATTTTTAACACACATATAAAATATATAAAAACAAAAAATATACGAAGGAAGCGAGAGCAAGTGCAAGCGCAAAGAAAATTTAACGAAATGTGTCTGTTTTTAGTGTTTAGATTGAATGTAAGCGAAACCACAATAAAAACAAGAAAAGAAAAACATAAGAATCATATATATATATATATATATATATATACATAAATCATTACAACAAATTACTAAATCAATGTGTGTGTAAAACAAGCGGCAGAGATTTTTTGAATTAGAATTAGATGGCGGGAAACTGTATGTTGCAAGTTGAAACAAAGTCCAGTCCGTTTAATATTATTTTGTTCTTGATTCTGCTATATATATCTATATATATATGTTTATTTATGTTTTCTTTTATTTGGTGCCATGACATAATGCCCCTGGACGCGCCAATTGCCCAATCATTTTAAATATTTATTAATAAATACACAAAAAAAAAGAAGAAAACTGAAAAACTGCTGGTGACTTTTTGAGGAAAATTCAACAATTTTCCAACACGTCCATGGGTTCTATGTCATCTCATCGTCGTGCGTTCCAAGCACTTTGTATGTATTTTGAATATATATCTCTATTTTTTTATTACTCTTAGGTTTGTGTATAAAAAAAACAACAACAACAAAAAAAAATGAAACAATGTCGTACATAAACAATTTAAAATTTTAATCAATTCGCTTAAACGATTTAATCTTAGTCCTTAATTTAATTAACCATTTTAATTTCTTATTTAAATAGTAAACATTTAATGGATCTTTTACTTTATAATTTAACACACGAAATACACACCAATACACCAACAAAACAACAAATGAAAATATATATATTTTGTCAGAGTAATCTTTTGTTTTATTTATTATGGTTTTTTACTTTACAGCATTTAATTTTAATTTGTTTTTAAGCCCCACGCACTGGGCGGGTGGTTGGTTCATATCAGATAAAGTATACAACTATCTGTATAAAATATCTATATGCGTGTATGGCATCTATTGAATATATATAAATAAATGTAAAGTGAATCGGAAAATACACGTTAAATAAGAAAAGAGAAAAAATGAAGAATTGGCGCAATTTGCTCAACATATTAAACAAAATATACATAACATCTTGCAAAAAAAAAAAAACAAACAAGAAAATAAAATCGAAAAATCATATAAAGTTACTTTCCCTGTTTTTACCCCCCAACCTTCTTTTCCTTTTCGTTTTGAATTAATAGTGGAAATTTTAAAGAATTTAGTTTAACTAATAAAAAAGAAATACAAAACGAAGTAGTAAAACCAAAGCCAATAAAAAAACTACTCAAAAAATGAAAGATAAAACAACGTAAAAACTAAACAAAAAAACACATATATCCAAAATTCATGATAATAACAGGAAGGAACGGAGGGAAAATGAAAAACATAAATGGAAAACGAAGAAGAGGAAACGCATTAAACCGAAAAGAAACCAAAAACAATCTAGTTTTTATTGTAATTCCGTGTCTGTGTGTGTATTTCAGTAATTAATGTAAAAACAAAAAGTAAATAAAAACAAATCACAAAAAGGTAAAAAAAATACACAAAAACCTAACAATAAAATCAACAAGATCCACACAAAAAAATGGAACAAAATCCAAACAAAAAAATTGTAAAAACAAAATAAACCCCCCCCCCCCCAAAAAAAAAAAAACACTGAACATAAAAAATGAAGGACAAAAACATAAAGAAACTAGCGAAATAAATAAAATAAAAAATATTTGAAAATAAACAAAAAAAAAAGTTTTAGAAGTTTTCTTTAAGTGGGAATTTTTTCTTACTTTATACTTTTATAATTTAAATTAAAATCTAGCCTATTTTCTTTATCAGCATTAACAGCTGAATCAAAAAAATAAACAATTTTAAAACATTATTTCTGGAATTTGTAAAATTTTCGAAAATTTACTATCATTTAAATATTTAAAATGTTTAATCAATGTTTAATGCAAAAATTTAAAATTAAATAAAAACTTGCACTGAAAATCTATAATATAATAATCGATTTTTCTTAATCGATTTACCAAAAATGTTGTTCTAAAAACATCGATTTTAAAAATGCATAACATTAAAAAAAAAACATTAATTGCCAAAAGTCAAATTAATTAAAATCGTAAGATTAAATTTTAATTTAAATGTTTAATACAAAAATTTAAAATTGAATAAAAACTTGCATTGAAAATCTATAATCTATAATCTATAATATAATAATCGATTTTTTCTTAATCGATTACCAAAAATGTTGTTCTAAAAATATCGATTTTAAAAATGCATAAAATTAAAAAAAAATACATTTATTGCCAAAAGTCAAATTAATTAAAATCGTAAGATTACATTTTAATTTAAATGTTTAATACAAAAAATTCAAATTTAATAAAAACTTTCATTGAAAATCTATAATCTATAATATAATAATCGATTTTTTCTTAATCGATTTACCAAAAATGTTGTTCTAAAAATATCGATTTTAAAAAATGCATAAAATTAAAAAGAAAAAAACATTAATTGCCAAAAGTCAAATTAATTAAAATTGTAAGATTACATTTTAATTTAAATGTTACTAAATTCAACAAAAAATTTAATATTTTAGGATTTATTATGAAGTTTTAAAAATTCGAATTTACAAAGAAAAGTTTTCCAAATCAAAATTAAATTTATTATTTTGCTTAATTATCCGGCTTTTTGTTTCCTTTTTTTTTAGTTTCCTGGAATAAAAATTCGAAATAAAACCAATAATTAATTAATTATTTTGTCATATTTATTAATTAATTCGCTTCTCATATATATATATATATATATATAGTATACATAATGGATAGTTTAAAAAAAAACTGATTCGTTAACAACTAAATAAATCTTGCCTTCATTTCAGATTTCATTATATATTAAATATATATATATATTAATTCATTTACTTCAAGTGTGGTTTTATTTATTATTAAATTTTCGTTTTGGGTGTGCACAAATTCGTTAAACAAAAAGAGGTCTAATTTTTCATATGGAAGTGTGCGATTTTTTTGTTTTTAATTTAAATCAAATTTTCCCTTTTTTTCTTTCATTCGAGTGAAATTTTTCGCCTAAGCTAACTAACTAAATCTATTTAAATGTTGTCTTTGTGTGTGTTTTTGTGTGCTGATTTGATATTTATATATGTGTGTGTGTGTGAGAGTGAAAAGTTGCCTAGTTATAAACTAAATGTGTGTTTTTTTTTTAATTATCAAGGGGAAAGGAGTTAAAGGAACCCCTTTCCTCCCCTCTGTGGGGGGGAGGCTGTACAGCGGGCGGTGGGCTTGGGCGCCGCAGTGCACAGCCCCCTCCCCTCTTCTTCTCTATATCTCTATATATCTCTCTTTAAACTCTTATTGTTCCATTTAACCAACACCAAGCGATTGCACAAAAAACCCGTTGTTGCTTACAACAAATTAAAAATTAAAGTAAATCAAAAAAAAAATGCTGCTTTAAACTAAGTTTTCTTATATCAAAATTAAAACAGAACAGAACAATTGAATGCAAATTAATTATTGCAAGAGTGTTTCATGAATTTGAAAATATGACAAAAATCGGAAATCAAAAACTGAAATTCGCATCCAGCAGGTAATTTCGACTTAATTACAAAAGCCTTAAGCCTAAGATAATGTAATGTTCGATTTGTTCATTTTTATAGATCAGTACAATTGGTGGTCTACGCCTTAAGTGCTACGATTAATGCTTAGATCATAATATATATATATATTCGCTTACTTTTCGCTTTTATTTCACTTTTCTGTGTTCTGTTTGCTCTTCCTTTTCAATATAAGATTTAAGATTTAAGATAATGTATATATAAGTATGATTTTGACTTCAGTGTTTATAAACAGCTTTAGTTTACATGTGTTTTCTAAGTTAGGTTCAAAGTTAATTCGAATGTTTGTTTGCCTCTCTCTTTACAATGATTTGTAATAAATATTTATGCGTTTATAAAGTACATATATATATATATATTCAAAAAAAAAAGATTTCTTTTTCTTCCGTTGTTCGAGAAAATAAATGCAAACTGCTTGTTCGGTTTTGGTAGCTCTTAACAACTAATACATTATTCATTAATATTTTATGCTCAAAGCAGTTTCAATATATATATATCTTTATATATATATTTCTCGATCTTAGTTTATGCTTTTTGACTAAATAAAGAAAAGAAAATCATACGAAAAGTTCAAGATTTAACTAGAAAAACTCTAAACTTAAGGCTCAAAAGTGTGGTTGGTGTTCGTTGTGGTTGTTGTTGGTGAGGGCGAAGGGTGTTTTGCACAGCAAAGTAAGTGAGTGAGTGAGTGTAGCTTACGACTAACTACTATAATTGAAAAGAATATACATTAATCTCCAAAAAATTCCGTTCCGTTTTCCATCCACGGCGGCAGTTTCAGTTTTCAAAAAACCTCAAAGTCACATTGTGTTTAAAAACATAAAAAAATGGTTATTCCTTATTCTTGATCCTTGATCCTTGATCCATCATATCCTATTATCTCCCTCTAATTATGAACGGGCATGGGCAGCTGGCCGAGCAAATTGTTGGCAAACTGAGAGTTGGTGAACTTAAAGTGCCGCTTGTCGTAAAACTTCAGCAGCGCCGGCGAGAAGGGATGATTGTTCTTCAAATGCAGATAGTGCACCTCCGGTTCGCAGGTGGTATGACCGCACTCCTCGCACACGTACATCTGTCAAGAAAATGCCAAGTGTTAGTTTTGTAAATCAACTCAATCTCTCTCTGTCTCTCCTCAATGCTCACCTTGGCCCTGCGCTCCTTGTACGCATACTGATGCTGCACACTGTGCACCTTCTGGCAGTGCGACTCCAGCGAACAGCGCTGCGTGAAGCTCTTCTCGCACAGATTACACTTGTAGGGCCGCACGCCCGTATGGGTGCGCGTATGCCGCTTGAGGTCGAAAGTGTCGTTGAAGCCCTTGCCGCAGAAGGTGCACAGGTAACGCTTGATGTCCGAATGGCATTTCATGTGCCTATTGAGTAGCCTCTGCAGCGAGAACGTCTTCATGCACACACGGCAGACGAACTTGTTGTTGCCATTCGACTCATCGGCAGCTCCACCACCGCCACCAGAATTCGAGGAGCCCAGGCATAGAGCCTCGGCGGAGCCATGACTGCTGGCATTGCTGCTGGCGCTGCTGTTGCTATGATGCTGATGATGATGGTGATGATGCTGTGGCTGAAGTGATTGCTGCTGCTGCTGCTGCTGCTGAAGGGTTTGCTGCTGTTGGAGGGTTTGTTGCTGTTGCGGCGAGCCCAGTTGCGGATGTGGCTGCTGCTGCTGCTGCTGCTGTTGTTGCTGCTGCTGCTGAGAGTGGTGGCCATGCTTGCTGAGATCATCAATGCAATCAATGTTGCGTATACGGTGATGGCCACCATGGGCATTCTCCACGGCCAGCGGATTCTTGATGCCATGTCCGCCGTTCACAAATTCCAGCTGTAGATCCGGCGGCAGGCCCAACTGTTGAATAAAATAAAATAAATAAAGTTAATTAATTGCTACAAATTTGTTTTTTGAAACATTTTAAACAAGATAACAGACAAAAGGCAAACTACTACGACAAGCACAGGGACAAAACACTCAAGCAACATGTTGGTGGACGACACAAACGATCTGAAGTTTAATCTTCGGAAGACATAGAGCCCGGTAAGTGACCAGTTTTTGGACCGTTCAACCGCAAAATACTCCCAAAAATTGCCATATCTTGGCAAATCAGATTTCTGGGAGTTTGGAGCTTGACCCAAAAAACCATCCAAATACTGGACACCAACCGCGAACTTCTTCCCCACTTACGCGCCGCTGCAAAACCTTGCATTCATTCAACACCGAAACCGTGGGCGAGGGCACCATCAGGCCCGCTGCTGAGGCGGCCGACGCCGAGGCCAAGGATCTTAACGTTGTCCGATGCACGGTCTTAGTGGCCGGCAATTCTGGCGACGACTTAAGCGTTGATATCATTGTTATTATGGTAGAACCATAGGCCACCGCCTTGGCCCTGCCACCGCGCTTCATTCGGCCGCCCTTTCCTCTCTTTTGCTTTGCTGGTGGCGGCTTCAATTTTGTGTATGTTGCTGTCAATGGTGGCAGTGGCGGTGGCGGTGGCGGCGGCAGTGGCGATGGTGCCTCCACCTTAGCCGGCAGCCTCTCTACGGATGCTATATCTGTGACAAAAAACTCTTCGGTCTCAGGCTTGGGCTGCGGCACGGGTTGCGGCTCGGGCTTGACCATCATACAGTCCACGGCTACCAACTCGACGATCTCCGTGTATGTGGTCGTTGTCATCAGAGTTATTTGCTTATTCTGATTCTGATCCTGCTGCTGGTGCTGCTGTGATTGATTTAAGATTGAGTATAACTTTGGAGAACTACTTACACTTTGGATGAGTGGCTTGGTGTCCAGCAAGGCGGCTGCTGCTGCTGCCGCCGCATTGGCATCTAACAATTGTGCACCACTGTTGCTGCTGTTGCTGCCGCCGGCGGCGCTGCTATTGCTGCTATTCCCGGAGCCGCCAGTGCTGCTGCTGCTGCTCATCGGTCGCTGTAGATGAGCTGCAGCAGCAGCAGCGCGGCCGCAGCAGCAGCAGCCGCCGCCGCTGCAGCAGCCGCTGCCGTTGGCGAGGGCAAGGACATGTTGCTGTTGTCATGATGTCCATGATGATGCGAGTGATGTTGCTGCGACGCCTGTTGCTGGTGGTGGAAGTGATGTTGCTGCTGTTGTTGATGTTGGTGGTGTTGCTGCTGCTGCTGCTGCTGCTGGGCATACATATTGTGCTGTTGCTGATAAGCGGCATGTTGCTGATGATGCGACTGCTGCTGGCTGAGGAGCTGCTGCTGCTGCTGTTGCTGCTGTTGCTGCGATATCATGCTGCCCTGTTGCTGATAGCCTCCATGCTGCGGCTGCTGTTGCATCATCAGATTGCGAGTGGCATGCTGATACGAGGGCGGTGGCTGCTGCTGCTGGACATTATGTTGCTGCTGCTGCTGCTGGTGCTGAACATGTTGCTGCTGTTGCACATGCTGCTGGACATGCTGCTGCTGCTGCTGCTGCTGCTGGTTGCTGCTATTTCTGGCCAAATTTTGGGTTAGATGGGTCAACAGATTCTCGTGCAAGGCATCCAGTTGGGCGGTATTGCTATTGCCGCCAGCGGCACTGCTGCCGCCATGCTGCTCAACGGGCGTCACCGACACCGAGTCCGGCGTTAGCGAGGGTGTCGATACCAGCTCAAAGTCACCCTGACGCGGACTAGTCGACACCTCGTCGTCCACACAGCTGCGCTGCAGGAAGGAGCTCAGATCCACCGCATCGGACAGCTGCTCCAGCAGGTGATCCGTCTGCGAGCTGAGCATCAGGGTGGCCGTAAACTGTAGCGGATCCACCGCTCCATTTGGACACTGGCCCGAGCTCGCCAGATCCGACATAATGGCATCCTCATAGGCGGTGGCATTGAACTGACCGCTGCTGCCCATCGTTGCCTGGATGATGTTCTGGGCAAAGGTGCCAATATCGATTTTCGCCTCATCATACTCAATGTCCGGCTCGTCCTTCAGGATAATGCCGTAGGCTGAGGGATTGCCACCGTAAAAGGGATGACCCATCATTGATGTGGGCGTGTTGTGCCCATTATTGTTATTGTTGTTGTTGTTGTTGTTGTTGTTGTGATGATGGTGAAGATGATGATGATGATGGAGATTATGGAATTTGGAATTGGACTCGTTATAGTTAGAAACACTGGCGAAGTTCAAAAGGTTATTACCGTCGAGATTGCTGGCCGCATTATTATTACCACCGGCAGCACAGTTGATATAGCCATTGCTGCCGCTGCTGTTCCCACCAGCAGCACCTCCACTACCACCTGAACCGCCACCTGCTGTGGTTCCACCACCACCACCTCCTGAACCGGCGCCACCGGAGCCCGCTGACATAATGTAGGCAGCCGCTGCGGCGTTCTGTATCGAAAGGAAGTTGGCCGGATTGCCGTTGATGAAGTGATGATTGCCGTTGGAGCCCTGTCCGGTGTTGTTGCTAGCCGTGCTCTGCTGGCCGCTCTTTAGGCTCTCGTAAAACGGAGGCAGTGCACCAGTGGGCGGGGAATTGGGTCCGTAATTGCCGCGTCCGTCACGACCGCCGCCCATGCCACCGCCGCCACCGGCACCGGCACCAAAGCCGCCGCCGCCACCCGCTCCTGGCGATCCTGCGCCACTGCCGGCACCCTGATTGCCACCAGCTCCGCCTTGGCCCGAACTGGAGCTGCTCTGGCTGCCAAAGCCCGAGGATTGGAAGCCCTGATTGGTGGAACTGCTGCTGTTGCGACCGTGTCCCGCTGCAGCGGCCAAAATGCCGGGCAGCGAACGCACCAGGCGCGGATTTAGGCGCTGTGACTGGGCCAGAAGGACGCGAGCGGCCAAGATGGTGCTACGTCTGCGCGCCTCACGCACCTGACGCGCACGCTCCAGGCGTCGGGCGTTAAGCTCCTCGTCCGAATCGTATGACGGCGATCGACGCTTGGGTATGTGATAATCAATGGGTTCCTGCTGCTCCGGTCCGAGCTGATCGAGCGGCGGCAGGAGGAAGGATCCGCGTGGCTGACTCTGTTGTTGCTGGGCCTGCGGCGCTCGCTGGATAACCGAACAGCGAACGGCGGGCGCCGGATCACGTGGCGGCGGCGGACTGGGACGCTTTTCCGCCGGTGGCGGTGTGCTACGCAGGCGCAGCGATAAGGGTTTGTCCACCGGCAGCGGAGGCTTCTCGTCCACGATTAGCTTGCAGCCGCCATCCGAATCCGAGTCGGAATCGGAAGCGCAGCAGTTGGAGTCCACGCGCGAGGCAGGCGAAGCCGGCGAGGATCGGCGGTGGAGGGGATGATGGAGGAGGGAAACTGCTCCGGGTGAAATGGGCTCTTTGGGGTATTCCTTGCGCTGGGCTTGTGTTAAAACCACGCCGGAATTGTAAAAACGCGGACGCGGTGCCTCAACGCCCACATCGACTTCGTCGTCCTCGTCCTCGTCCTCGTCCTCCACCTCCCGGTCTTCGTCAACTTCTATCGACTTTTCTCGCTCTGCTTCGGCCTGCTTCGCAACTGCTACTGCTTCTTCTTCCTCTTCCGCCCGATCTTCCTCGTCCTCTTTGTGCGCCTGCTTTGGTATACTGCTACTCGCCGTTGTTGTTGCTGTTGCTGTTGTTGTTCCTATCGCTGCTGCTGTTGCTTTTTCGGCGCTCTCTTGGCAGTCTTTTGTGGCTAAAACGGAGGTGGTGGCTTTTACAGTTGGGCTATTACTGCGAATATTGCTATTATTATTAACAATACTCTCGGTGGTAGTGGTGCTGGTGTTGTTGTTGTTGTTGCTTAGGCGCTGCAACAATTCGGCAGCAAAGTTTTCTGCAAGAACGAAAGGAGAGGGGAAAAGATCGAAATTAATCAAATGCAAATACTCACATATTCCAAACAAGGGAATAAGTAAAATCAAAAACAAGTAAGTTAATTTATTATTTATTTAAAACTCAAAGTGAACTTTCCAGAAAAGAAACAAATAATTTTATGATTTTATTTTAATCGTCCACTCGCTTTGCCGTTCCTCTAATAACTGTAACAAGGAAGCGTGGAATTTCGTAGGAATGCGATCTCTGCAAATGATCTTCGGCTGTGTGCGTGTGTGTGTGCATGCAAAGCTTATAACTGTAACCAAAGCAGAGTTGTCGCCTTGGTCGAAAACGAAAAAGGAATCATAAAGTGAAAAACAGTGAAGAGCGTCGGATCAAGCGAAGCAAAAATCGTTGGAAAATTCTAATAAAGTGCAATAAAAAGATATAAATAAACCAAATATAACCAAGTTTAATCAGTGAAAGCAATATAATCGAAAACAAAGTTAATAACAAAGTGCTCTTATTGTCGTTGCAATTGATCTTGCCGCCAAAATGCCGAAAACAATACAAACAAAGCAATAAGAAAACAAAGCCAAGGAGTGAGAAACAAGAATAAACAAAATACCGCAGAAAATCAAATATCGTTTATAAACTATAAACAAGTGGAATAATAATATTTAATATACAGATTTAATGAAAAATCTCAGCTCAAGTGGAATCAGTGAAATGGAAAAGAAAAAATGTTCTCCTCCTCCTTTTGCTCTTGGCCTTTATAAAGCCGCTGGCGCCCTCTGGTGTGTGGGCGCTGAAATGCAAGGTGTTTTTTTTTTTGTTTTGCGTTTTGTGTTTGATTTTATGGCCATTAAACAATTGCGATCGCTTAATTGCCAATTGCAAGTGCAAGTGCGAGGTGCCCCAAAGACAAAACTGGCAAAGACAAGGTAAGCCACTAAAAGCTGTCTTGGCTTTAAATCAAAACAACTGCAGTAAATAAAACGGCAATAGCAAAAACAACAATTGCAGTGGCAGCGCGCTGCCATTGCAAAGTAACTCGTTATTGTTGTTGTTGTCGTTTCCGATCAAGATCAAGGCTTTTGGTTAGGTCTATGTACACATGTGTGAGTGTGTGTGTGTATTTGTTTGCTTGGCAGCGTGGGTGAGCTTGTTGTGGTTGTTTTTGTTTTTGTTGTTAGATTTCTTGTCTTTTTTTTTTTAAAGCCCTTCGTGTGTGCATATGTGTGAGTGTATAATTGCATAGGTGTACAATTACGAATGCCAAGCACGCATGTGCTATCTCGCTCTGTTGGTCATGGCCAAGCTGCGGTCAATGTGCAGTCGCTGCGCAGTCGCTGTGGCATAAATTCTAAATGTCAACAACAAAAAACACAGCTGTTAACAGATGTTGACTTCTTATCATTTTCGTAATTTCGTTTGTTTTGTAATTTCAATAATTAAAGGCATACAAGAAATCACGCTAGTCAAGTTCACCTGTAAATTGATTGTTTACTTTGCCGATTTAATGCATATTTCCCTCCAAAAACGACTGTGAAATGCCTGGCATGCCATTTACTTATTAATGAGTTAATAGCGACAAGCCACGCCCACATGCCAAAGGCAAAAAGTACATTGCGAGAAAAAATGCAGGCTAAAAAAAAATCTATAAACCTTATAAAACTATTTAAAAATGAAAATATTTTTTTCTTAGGGAAATAATTTAAATTAAAAATAAAAATATTAAATTTTACCAAGATTTTTTTTGATTAAAGATATTATTAGGATTACTAGTTATCTTTTTACTAGTTATTTTTTTTAATTTGTTAGTTGTAGTTTGTGAACAAGCGTTACTTGTCTTTGTATTTTTAACAGTTTTAATCCACACGATTTTTACACACCCATTCTACCGATTCTACATTCGTTCTACATGCACTTGTGTATATTTTGCCATAGATGTAATTTATTTTATTGTGTTAAGGTCAAGGCGAATTGTAAAATGTTTATAATTACACCAACACACACTAGGTGGCTCGCCAAACATGTTTGAGCTTAAGTTTTTTTTTGTTTTGTTGTGCTCAAGCTTGAAAATGAAATGCGAAAAAGGCATGTGTATATTTATTTGTTTTTTTTTTTGTGTTGCTGCCATGAGGAAATGAATTTCAATTGAAGTTGTACTATAAAAAACACAAACATTGACCTCGAGCAGCTAACAGCAATTAAAACAAAAAGGTAAAGCGAGAAAAAGCAACAACAACTGCTGGCAATTAGAATTTTTCTAGCGAAGCTGGAAGGGCAATTTACTAATTACACCGAAAATCTCAGACACACTCTCTCTCTGTATCTTTCCATGTCTTTTGTCAGGGTTCAATGGACGCTTTATCCTTTACCGTAAATTGATTTACATACGGTGAACCTTTGCCTATAAAGCACATTGAAATCCGGCGGCTTCCACCGATTTTGTCTAGCGCAAAATGCGTCGTAAAAACGCACAGAGAAAATATATACTATATACGATATATATATATATCTAAATAAAATAAAAAAAGAGCACATGGCTGGCATCCAGTAAAAAAGTCAAAGCAAAACGAAGAAAAATACTTGTTCAAATAAAACGAAATCACTTGGAACACTGCACGAAATAAGGAAGCAATAGAATAAGGATATATGAATAATATGGATTTTTTTTATATAAAAAAAGTGGTAAGTTTCAAACAAAATATATTCCAAAAAATATATATTTAAAATTATTTTTTCTTTAATTTGTTTAAAAATTGAGTTAATTTTTTTTGCCGTGCATCCCACCTCTATACTAGATATATGTAAATTGTGCATGACAAAGCCCCAACAAAGGGAAGCCACCACCAACCAACCGATCCGTTGAAGTTTGTCGTCTAGAATTTGTAATATATTTTTTTTTTATATTTTCGCGCCCTCTGTTTTTATTTTTTTGTGGTATTATTTTTTTTACGGGCTTGCTAATCGGGTAGATGAACCCCAAAGTGGTTTTTGTTATTTATTTGATGACGATTTCCAGAAAAACAATTCAAAATATTGAAGTTAACAAAGTTTAAAGTTGGAAATTCTTTCTTAAAATTATAAAAAAATCTTCTATTGCTTGAAAAAATATATAAAAGTGTATTTTTTTGTTGTATTTTCTGTGCTAATGCGGGTGTCACCCGAGTAAAAGCGTGCTTGAGTTGATATGGATTGTAAATTATCGCCACTACGCCCACGAGCCTCAAGTGGGTATATGGGGCTCTTACCCATCCCCTGTGTCCCTTACTTAACCCTTTTTTTTTGCCATTGGGCGTTTAGCTTGTTGTTTATGGAAAACTACACAAAAAGCAAAAACAAAACGATAACCAAATGGAATACATATAAAATTCATTAAGCTACAAAACTTGACTTTTACACAAGAGAAAATGTGTGGTGAGGGGGGTTTTTTTAAGTATTTAAAAAATATATAAATACCACAAGATAGAAATTTTAAAAGAGTTGAAAATATTTAATGAATTAACTATGAAATTTAATTTTTCTTAATTTTAATTAAAAATATTGTCAAGTTTTGTTATCCAAATATTTTTCTGTAACTATTTTTCTATTTGTTAGTAATTATTTTCCTCTGTATGAAGGAGAGAACTTAAGTCAAATTCCAAACGCATTCTGAACTTATCGCATATTGAATTCCTGGCATGTGCACAACGTTGATGACGGCACCTCCCCCTTTTGAGCCAACCTTCTCCTTCTTGGTCTTGTGCTTCTTCAGGGCTTGTCGGTTGTTTTGTTTCTCTGTCTTTCAGTTTTTTTTTTTTAATTTTTTGTTGTTGTTGCTGTTCAAACCTATCCCCCCTCTTTTGCTTGTGTGTCTAATTGCAAATGCCAAACACGTTGAGAGAGGCGGCAGCGTTTTTCCAAGTCTCCAAGCAGCTCTGCCCATAATCAAACACTAGGTTGTACCTATATATACCGAGATATACATATATATAGCCTAACAATGGCCAGATCCAGAGTCAAACTTAGATCGTAGGGCCATGATCATCATTGTCATTGAATGATATAATCGCCTGCAGATCATATTAACCTCAATATCAATAACTTGGCTTAGAGATATGCAACAGGTGTTAGACTCTTGATTGGCTATTGTTTAAGCATTAAGTAATGCCAGCAAATAGGTAAATATATAAAAATATATATCTAGTTGATGGTTAATCAAGATCAAGAAGTTTGTTCAACTCGTTTTATTGATGAAAAAGAACCAATTTGATATGTTTGAAATTAAAAGCAAGTTTTCTACGGATGTGTCATAAAACAAGGGTGCTAAAAACCTCTCTTAAACAATCAACAAACATGAAACAAAATTTAAAGCAAAGGTTTTTCCAAGTAAAGTTTAAATATTTTTGTTTTGTTTTGATTTTTGTACTTCTAAGTGTGCAAAAAATTTAATAAAATAGTAGACAAAAGTATTATTTCACAAAATATTTATTATTTTTTAATGATATTTATTTATTTATTATTTTTTATTTATTATTTATTTTTGAAGCAACTTTACCCCTTTAACCCCTTTACCTCCAGGGCCGCTTTCGCGAAAATACAAAAAATGAAACAATACTATTTCAAAAATACAAACTTAACAACAAAAAGCGATTGCAAATGTCGAACGGAATTTAATAGAGCATGAAAAGCCAACTATAAAACACACACACAGAAAAAAAAAACGTTGACAAATCTACCATTTTGAGGGGGTTAATCAGATGGAAATTTTATTCAAGAGATGCGGCCGAGTGTCATCGATTAGCAGACAGGCAGCCAATCAATTTCCTCACTAGCTGACAAGTGCCACAAAAGATCCTTTTCGTATACATTTTATCCTTGAAACAAATTCACAAATTTTACAAAATTCTAAAAAAAAAGCCCACGAAATAAATATATACAAAGCCGGAACAAAGACTGCAAATAGAAGGAACACCTTTGCCGATAGCAGATGCAGACCCAGAAGAGAAACCCTTGTCAAAAAAAAAAAAAACAGCAGCAGGAAGGGCAGCACTAAGGCAGGAAGCATCCTGTCCCGCGATCTCCTGCCAAATTGATGAATGCATCCGTTTGAAGGCAGTAGGAAGGAAGTGGCGAGCTTCTAACAGGTGCTTTTTTTGTGTGTTGGTACCTTTCCCTTGAATCGAACCCTTTCCTTTTGGCCCTGTTTTCCTTTCTGTTCCTGACCAAATGACCTAATGTGCGATCCTCGCTCCCTTACAAATTATGTAGTGTAGTGTAAAAGCTTAAACAAGGGATCGCGAAACCCTTTTTTTTTTGTATTTTGGTATTTTTAATGGCTCCTTGTAGCATTTAGCAATTCTAATGCCAACACAGGCTTAAGCCCAGGGACCAAGTGTTGTGCCAGCCCATTTGCAACACGATCCGATGGGATCGGATACTGTTTTTGTAGCTCTTTTTATGGCGAGACCCTCGGGACAGTCTATAAATTTATGGCCTAAGTCCGGTGCTGCCTCTCTTCCCTTAAATGAATTTGTCTCTAACGCCCAATTTGACTTTCGGTTATTCGTATCTCCTTCAATTTTTTTTGGGTTTCTTCCGCTTGCTTCTTCAGCTGCTGCCGTTGATAGTTCGATTTCTAAGGGTATTCCCGTGTCTGAGACCAGTTCCAAGGTCTTTATTAGGGGCCCTTCCGTCTCGGGTTACCTACTCATTTCTCTGACCGCAGAAACTTAAAATGCATTAAGTGCCTTGCAATTAAGTTTATCGATCCTCGAAAATCTGCCCATCTTGATTGCCGCTTTGTTATACATATAAAAAAATATATATATATATGTGTATATCTGATATGCTGGGGTGCATATATATTTAAGTATATGAATTATGAATTGCCGACGCGTTAACAAAATAATTTCGTTTAACTTAATTACATTTTTTCGTTGTTGGCTTGAGATGGGGTTCTTTTTGGCAACATTTTGTTTCAATTTCCTGGATTTTGCATCTATATGAGCTTTGTTCTTTTATTTTAACAAGTTTGTTGTTCAAGTCTTTTGTTTTAAATGGCCTTAAAAAATATTAAGAGTTCATCTAGGGGGTTCTTGGTTTTTGGGATCTATATAACCTTCTTTTTAACAAGTTTGTTGTTCAAGTCTTTTGTTTTAAATGGTCTAAAAAATATTTAGAGTTCATCTAGGGGTTCTTTTTGACAATATTTTGTTCCAGTTTCCTGGATTTTGGGTTCTATATACATATAACCCTCTTTTTTTTCAAGTTTGTTGTTCAAGTCTTTTGATCTGAAAAATAATAAGCTTTTTTCTAGAGTCTTGTCTTAGCTCTTATTGTTCAAATAACTTTTTCTTACTTCAAAATCTCTTGTTTCCTAATTTCTTTAACATTTTTAGCTCTGTATTTTTTTAATATATATTTTTAGTGAGTATTTCATGTATGTTTTTTTTTTAGTACACATTTTCCTGCTGCTGCTTCATTTTCAAGGTCGAAACTGCAACGAATTATGGTTGCTGCTGCTGCTGCTTTTGCTGCTAAATGTTGCTTAAGCATTTAGTGTTTTTAGTGTGTGAGATATCGCCGTTCGTCATCATCAACTTAACGTTAATGTTAACGTTGGCAACCACTCAGGGCCTTCGACTTGAAGCGTCTTAAATTGCAAACCGCATGGATATATGCTTGTCCGGTATGTGCGAATGCGCTTAGCACGACACCAACATTTTTCTACACCAAAAGAATATTATTTGAATATTATTAGAAATAAGTTTTAAAAAAATCTACAAATTTGAGATTCTTGAGGCCAGTCTAGAATAATTTTTTAAAATAAATCATTTAAAATGCATATATATTTCTCTCTGTGTACCATACACAGCTGACATGCGCTACGTTTTGTGCAGCTGCTAATTACAGTTGCTTTTATTTATTCGCTGCGATTTGTTGCTTGTTCTAATGCAGCTTTTATGTGTGTGTGTTGTGTGTGTTTTCAATTCGCCTGTTAGCCTGGCCAACAACTGACTGCCTAGCTGGCTGGCTGGCTTACCTTTTTTTGGTATTAATGTCAATGCTAACCTTGCTCTCTTTCATTTGTTCACTTGCGCGTTTGTGCATTGCTGCAATTTGTGTTAGTGCTGTTACTTAGACTTGAACTAAATGTTGACATTGATAAATACATATATATTCTAATATATATATATATCTAAAAATGCATTTAAATAATGATGTCAAAAGAAATACTTCAAAAAGGCAAACCAAAACTCTGGCTGCCTCTTCTTTTGTCTGTTTCTATCGGGTTAAAGTTTTAACGCAATTGCGTTAAATGATTTGTAAGCCAAAGTGGTAAAAAAAATGAACAAAAAATTTAACAAATAAAAAACAAAACAAAAAACAAATGGAGGAGGCTGCACCCTGTCTTGTTTTTGTTGTCGCTGTAAAAATGTTAATGAGACAGGCACGAACTGTGAACGGAAAAAATCGCCTCTTTTTGGTTCTATATATGCACATTATATAGAAATATATATAGTTGAGAAATATATGAGTTGAGACAGTTGAAAAAAAAAACAAAACATCTTAACTAAATCTAGAAATAAAACCTGTAAATATTTAATTGAAATTGCAAAGAAGTCATAAAAGTTGCAAATGTTTTTTTGTTCCAAAGTTTTGCTTTAAATTATTTCTCTTAAATATATATTTTTTTTATAAAATAATATATATTCCCTATAATATATTTTATATATTTTTTTTTATAAAATACTATATATTCCCTAAAAATAAATATTTTAATTGAATTCGATTTTTTCTTCAGTGGCAAAGAGCATAAGTCTTGCATATGTCTAAACACTCAATTGGTTGTAACAATTAGCACCATGCGCATGGGACAGCCTTCGATGCTGCTGTTAGTCACTCCATTTAGCCCGTCAGTCAGTCAGTCATTCAGTCAGTCAGTCAGTCAGTCAGTCAGTCAGTCATTCATTCACTCGTTCAATTCCCTCTCCGAGTGCAATTGTATGGTTTTAGTTTTAGTTGCTATTTAGCATGCTTCTTTGTGCAACTCGCAGGTGAGACACGAAATTTAGGTCAACGCATATATAATATATTCATTCTAAAAGCGTATGTGTGTTGGTGTGACAATATTTATTTATTTGTGTTGGTCAGTTCCAAAAGCAATAGCAAATAAACAAAAACAATTGCAAAAAAGCAAAACAGCAACAAAAAAACAATCATTTAGTTGACAAACTCATTTGCGCTGCTTTGGAGATAATGAACAAAAGCCACAAAACACGTAACGGAAATTCGCAAAAAAACAGAGTTATATATGTTTATATATATATATGTACATGTCCATATCTGTAAAGGAACTAGTTCTTGCCTTACACGAAAACAAAGCCTTCAAAATAATAAGCCAAACAAAAAAACAGGTGGCTTTATAAATTAATTACATGCACTTGTTAATGAGACAAGTGATGAACCTTTTAAGAAACTAGTTTTTCAAGGGGGATTCTTCACCTTACTGGATATTTAGTTTATAATATAATTTATAAATCTATTTTTTTATAATATATTTTTCTTTATTTATATTCTTTATAAAATAGTTAAACCCATTTAAATAGTTTTTTGATGAAACTAAAATATTCGAAGACAATTTTCCTTGATTTTCTGCCACAGCTTCTTTCCAATTTTTTGGTTACCAACTTTATCTGGTTGACCTTCCCTTACCGTTATATAGCCAGCGATTACAACAGATATATATATATGGTATATGTATATCGTCATTATCTTTTTTTTCAGCTAAACAAAAAGCTGGACAAAAATAATCAATAATGATGATGAGCTTGCTTCACTCTTGCTCTCAATATTTATTGCCAAACAACAAAAATAAAAGCGAAAATCCAGCCAAGAGAGCTTGTTTTAACTGTAAACATTTAATACGAAGCACGGTTTTCCACAGGAGAGGAACGAGGAGGCTGCGAAGAGCAGTGTTGGTGACCCACATTTGCATACGAAACGAAACTGAAACAAGCCAAACAAAAAAAAAAAAAAAAGAGGGAGACAAAAACCAGAGATTATGTTAAGCAAACACCCACTTACAACATGCTAAATCCCCCACCCTAACTCTTGATTTTTTTTTTTTGTTACAAATATGAAATTATGCGTATAAAATTTATAAAAATGAAATGAGCCAAAACCGCACAGTTTTGCTGGCCGTCGTCGTCGTCTGACTGCCTGGCTGTAAATGCTGCTCTGTTCATTATGACGTAACTTGGCTGCTGCTGCGGCTGCTGCGGCTGTGATTACGGACCCGGTGTTAATACAGTTAAAGCGGCCTAACCTTGAAAACCGGTAGATTTTTTTTCTTCGGTTTTTATTTATTTATTTTTTTTACTCAATTTCATGTGTGTCCCAGTGCTGTGTGTGTGTGTGCATATCATTTATTACTTGGTTTTTATTTATAGTTTGTTGTTGTTGCTATGTTTGCTGTCTGATTATTATTATTTTTCTTATTATTATCATTATGTGGCTGTGTGTTTGTTGGTAATTTCACTTGCAGCCAGCAAAGAGCCAAACAAATGACTTAGGCAACGAACTTGATATTGATATTGAAATATTTGACATTTGTCAATAAAAATGAGAAAAGTGGAGGAGCGAGTAAGCGAGTAAGCAAGTAAGCGAGAGATTTTAATGGCTTAAGAGATTTGGGGTTTATAAAAATAATAAATAATAAATATAAAAATATAAATAAAAATATAAATATAAAATATAAATAATAAACCATAAATTTAAATATAAAATATAAATAATAAAATATATAGTTTGTATTAAGTTTGAATGCAGTTTAATTATAGAATAAATATTATTTATTTAAGTAAAAGGGTTCTAGGTAACTTTTATAATTATGTAATAATTTTTTTTTTGTATAATCCTATTAAATTTAATAATTAATAAACAATTATTTAGCCATATATTTTTTTTAATAAAAATGCTCTGAAATTTAATATTATTTATTTATTTATTTATTTATTTATTTTTAATCTGTATTAAATAAAAAAAAAAATATTTTATACTTGAATACTTCGACTTTTATTTTTTATTTTATTAAATCATTTTCCCATGATTTAATTTTAATTTCTTTTTATTTTAAATTAAGCCAAACCCTTTCTTCCCAATCATTCATTAAAAAAAAAATTCAAACTCCAAAGGTGACAACACTTTTGCTTTTTTTGCGACACACAAAAATATCAAATTTTATGCAAATCTCTTCTCAGCTCTGTAAAAATTTCACAAAGCACATAATTAACCAATGTGAAAATAAATACCGATGGGAAATATAATGGTTTTGGCTATTTCGGTGATATTGGTAAATTGCACAATTTTTTTCGAATGAGACAAAAAGTTTGTGTGCCTTTTGTCTTTTGGTGCTGATGAAATTTCTTTTAAACGAAATTCGAAGCAGCGATACAAATTTCACATATCTCTCCTCTGTCTCTCTGGAGAGAAGAGTTGCCAAAAAAAGAAGCTATATATGTATATATACAGGTATATGATATATAACCCGCACAGTTATATATATATATATATATATATATACTCGATCGGTTTGTCAATGGTTGCGTTTGTCAAGTCGAAAACCAGTTCAGAGAGGTGCAGCCTCAGCGGCAGCCTCAGCCTCGAATGCAATGCAATGTGTTTAACGCATATGGTATATATCGGGGGGCGGCATCGGAGCATCGGGGGCTATATCGGCATCAGCATCAGCATCAACATCGGCATCAGGCTATATAGTACGAGTTGTCAATGCTTTAGTTAGTCGTGCGAGAAAAAGAGAGACAATCGCAGCTAAATGCAGTTTCATGCAGTCATTCATTCATTCATTTAGTCAGTCACAAGTCAACCCTGACCTGAAAAGACTCACTATATGTACGTGTATCGTATGTATGGATGCATATCTACACAATATACCAATATACATATATAGAGAGATATTTATATAGGCATATGTTTGTTGTTTTTTGGTTTTTTATGGTTTTTTAAGTTGTTGTGAGATGCCTCCTCTCTCTGCAAATGCATCTTTCGCGACGTCATAATATCTGCATTTGTATCTTAACAAATTGATTTGTAGTTGTTGGGGTTTGTTTATAAATTTAACTAAGAAATTTGAATAAATATAAAGAGAAGTTCGATTGGGAAAATAAAATAGTTTTTGGTATTTTAGAAACTATTATGGAAATGTCAAATAAATTAAGTAATTTTAAAAATATTTAAAAATATCAAACTATATCAAACATAGTTTGATCCATGTACATTTTTATGAATATAGTTTGATATTTTTAAATATTTTTAAAATTACTTAATTTCTTTGACACTTTTTATGCTTCTTAAATGAGTCAAAATCAAATATTTCTTTTTTATTATTAAAATTTAATTAATAAAAATAATCACAATCCCAAACACATCATTCTTGTTTAATGTTAAATATTGTTGTTATTTTTTTTATTTTATTAATTGAAATAAATAAATAATATTGACTTATGTCTTTGAAATTAATTTTTATTTAAAGGAAACTAAGGGCGGAAATTAATTAGAATTCAATCAATAAATAAATCATGCGGCAAGAACAATTTAAAACTCATTAAAAATATGATTTAATACAATTTAAACATAATTAAAGTGAAATACTACGCCCTCATCTTTTTTATTATTTATTTTATTTTTTGCACACTTTTATTTTTGGTTAGAGACCGTTTTTTTCTGCCTCTCGTGGCCGGTTGAAAACGTGTTTTTTTTTCTCTTCTGCCAGCAAATATTTCACAAAAAAATACTAACTGTTTTTTTTTCTTCTTCTGTTAATATCCAACGAGAATGAAAACGAGTTCTATATTATTCTGGCTGACTGCTTTGATTACAAATGTTATAAAAAAAACGTGTTTAAAAGCAGAAAAAACAAATACAAAAAACCCCAAATATTAAGAATAAAGAAAAAATTGAAATTGTTAAAAATACACAAAACGAAACAAGTTTCCAAACATTCATAATATTAATTTGAAAAATTATAAGAAATTCGCGAACGCTTCACAAAGTTATTGACACTTTTGAAGAAAGAGAAAGAGAGGGAGAAGAAAATAATTGAGAATTGAGAACGAAAGCGGACACAACAAGAATTGGGAATATTTCTTAAAAATTTATTTGTTTTGTTGGTATTTTTATATATATTTATTTTTTTTTATATATTATGTACTTTGGCCTGCCAACTGTTTGGATTTATTTATGGATTTTGCGTGGGCTTAAATTCTGAATTTTATGGATTATTATAATTAAATGTGTTAATTTAATAATTTGGAGAATTTCAAATTTATTTAAGGCATTTTTGCTTCTTTAAAATATTGAATAATTCATTTTGTTTGATTTGTAAAAATGGTTTATTTGGTTTTATATTTTATTTTTGCAATTTATAAAATTATTTATAGGAAATTTTTTCCCTCATATTGTTTATATTAGTTTTTTTTGTAATATTTTGTTAGGTTTATAGGATTTTTTCTCGACTTTCATTATATTTTCTCTTGATCTTATAATTTTTGTATCCATTTGAAAAGGTAATTCAATTAGGAAATTGTTGCAGCGAAAAAGTAATAGAAAAATAATGAATTTTCATGGTAGTGCTAACAAAGCCAAGAAGAAGAAGAAGAGAGACAAAGAAAATAAACTAACACACACGCATGTACACCTTACGCACCATCATGATCATGATCAGCATGATCATTGATGATCATTCATTGCCTCTTCTGTTCTTTTTTCTTTTCGGTTCTGCCTCTCCCACTGCTTCTTCCGCTTGCTCCTTCTGCTGCTGCTGCTTCAACTGCATACCAACAAGAAGCAGCAGCGAAAAGCAGACGAAAAAAACTCACTCGCTTCCTTTTTTTTTCTCCTTATTATTTTTCAAATGTATTCTACGTTCTTTTCGCTGCTTCTCTTTTTCGCTGCTCTTCTTCTGCTGCCACTGCCGCCGCCGCTAACCTCCTGCTCCTCCTCCTTCTACTTCTCATCTTTTGCTTCTGCTGCTTCTTCTTCTCGGTTGGCAGCACTTGAGACCTGTTTTTCAGTCTCTGTCTCCACCGCCTCTCCGTCGGCGTGTCTCTAACCCTCCGCTGGCTTCCTTTGTGCTGTGTATTCTTTGCTTGTTGTTGATTCACTGCACAAATAAATCTCAGCTTTAAATGTTATCAAGGTGTGCAGTGTGTGTGTGCAGGATTCTCTTGTTGCCTTTTTTCTTTTCTGTATTTTGCTTTCCTTCTTTTTACTCCTCTGATTGTCAAATATCGTTTTTGGTTGTGAGATTAAAAAGGAACCCTTGGCACAGGTAGACCCCCTCGCACACAACCAAGTGCATTGTTTTATCACTGGCAGAGGCAGGTAAAAACTAATGCCAAAAAAAATATACAGGAAAACGACGAAAAAGAGAACTAAGGATGAAAACGAAGTAAAAGGAAAAACAAATGAAGCGAATTTTTACTGCCTATTGGAAATGTTGAGTGTAATCAAAAGACTTAGGCAACGAACTTGATTCTTTGTTGAAGCCAAGGAGGAAGATGTTCCTTAGGCAGGAAACTTGTTTTATGCCTCAAAACTTTTAGGGATAAATATATAATTTTATAAAATATATTTCAATATTTATATTAAATCATTTTTAATTGTATATTTTTTATTTTTAAACCTTAAAAAAACATTATATATTTTCTTTTAGTTATGGCTATAAGAAAAGCTTACTTTTAAAGTTTTTTTTTTAAGTATTTTCATGATTTATTTTTTAGCTTAAAAACTCTTGAAAATCTAAGAGATTTTTATATAGAAATCATCGTAAAATAAATTATAAACATTTAAAAAAGTTATATATTTATATTTTAATATATGTAACCTTTATTTATAAAGGTTTTCCCAAGGGCTTTGAAAGAAGTTCAATTTTTATATTCAGAAATTTAAATCCAGAACATTTCTCTCTTGACATTTTTATGAAGATGTCTTTTAACGACATTTCCCTGGGCAAGTAATAAATAAATATATATATATGTATATATCCCCTACAATCTTAGATAATACCACACAAAATTGAGGTCTGCCTTGATCATTCGTTTCATTTACATATACTCAATCTGAGCTGAAGATTCCACATCTCAGCTCCCAATTAGCTGGCGATGTTCTTGATCGCCGAACCACGATCGGGCAGCGCTTAATTGAATAAACAATAGAACTGAGAGAGGGAGAGATTCGATTTCCATAGAAAATCCCATCCGTTACCGCCGCCCTATGAAGTAATAGTAATAGTTTTTTGTTTTTTATTTTGTTTCTCCCTGTCCCATGGTCTTTCTCTTTTATTTTTTTTTTTGCATTTACCTCATTTACCACTTGACTTTTGCTTTTGAGCCATCGTCGCGTCGGCAAAGTGTTGTTTACCAAGAGGGGTTCGCTGAACTTCTCCCGGTTCCGATCCCGGGCACTCTGTATCCGTATCTCTATCTCCGGAGTAGAAGAAGGGTCTTCTCGTGCAATCTGTCGAAAGGGAACCTTTCGCTGACTTCCGCTCGAGGATTGCAACATCTGCGTGTAAGCTGCGTGCAATTGAACTTCTTTTTTTATTTCTTTCTAACAGCTGCAGAATTTGCATGGAACCCGCTCTCCTTTTCGCTTGGCAATTTCTTATTTTGTATTTTTGGCAATTTCTTTATCATCGATCGCCTCGATCAATGAATTTCCTTTCGGTTATTTATTGACTTTTACTAGCGGCCAAAAAGAGAGAGAGCAAAGAAAGATAGATCGCTGATGGGAGATAGGGGAAAATGTAACAGGAAGTTATGCTCATAACTTTTATATATATATATTTATTTTTTATTTTTCGTCGCAGCTGTGGGGAGAGAGGAGGGCGTCCTGGTAACTAGGAGGAGGCATTCTTGGCCAGGTATATATACCTTTATGCATCGCTTTTGCCATCTTTTTTGGCGAATGTGTTGGTTCTGTGCCTCCATCCTCCTCCAAGGCCCTTCAGAGCACTTTTTTTTATGTTCTTTTCAGCCTTTCTTGTCTTCTGGGCGTTCTGGTGGCGTTCTTCTGGTGGTTCGTTCTCTTCGGCTTCTTCTTCGTCTCCATTTGACTGGTTCTACAAGTTTTATTATGGCCAGTTGCCTTGACTTTGCTTAGGCCAAATGGCAGACGACGTGCCTACAATGCACTCCACCCAGCGTCCTCATCCTCCTCCACCTCCTTCACCTCCTCCTGCTGCTGCTGCTGGAGCTGTTGCTGCCTTTTTGCTCTCCTCCTGCCTTCCCTGAACTTGGCTCTCCTCGTCATCATCATCATCGTGATCTTAGTCATTGTGTGTAGTAAACTTAAGCGCTAGTCTAGGCTGAAAAAGTTCTCTTTCTGCTCCACACGCTCTTTTCGCTTCTTTGGTGGTGGGGCCTGGGCTTTGGCTTCATCTTCTTGCAAACTTGTACTTTTGCTTGGCCGAGAGGAGTTCTTGTATTTCGTTGTTGTACCTCTTAGTACCTTGTACTTTGCTAGTTATATAATTTTTTTTTCTTTCGTTTGCTTACTGGTCTTACTGTGTGTGTGTGAGTGTTCGTTCAAGTGTGTGAAGTTCTTGGCCATGGGCATAGCTTGCAGCGGGTAGAAGGTAAAAAAAAAGAAGCGAACCGTACGCGGTAATTGAACAAAGAGTTAGCTGGTTGTGTATGATCAGATGATGTATTTTTAAAGCAGAGCAATGGAAGATTAGAACAATTGTCCAGAAATTCAGAAATAAACTAAAGTTTTATAAAGAAAACGCATAGAAATTCCTAAATCCTTGTAAAATATCAAAAATAAAGAACAAAACACAGTGAATAACAATTTCAGACATTTCTAGAGATAAAAAATCAAACTAAATTAGATTCTTTACTAAAAATAACCCTTTCCCATTAAAGATGCTTCCCCTGATCATAAACAACCAACTTTTGCCATTTTCTGAGTACATAAGTTAGCGCAGCGATTT
Organism: Drosophila birchii; assembly: GCA_035046345.1. Taxonomy (NCBI): domain Eukaryota; kingdom Metazoa; phylum Arthropoda; class Insecta; order Diptera; family Drosophilidae; genus Drosophila; species Drosophila birchii. The sequence goes on along the minus strand of JAWNOA010000043.1, from coordinate 4,681,676 downwards.
CCCTTTAAATAGCTTCCATTACAATATCCGCAGAAATCATAAAAATTATACAGCGGAAGCGTTCATAATACATTTTTAAGTGGATAGACGATAGACCAGAAGTACGAGAATGATGAAGGAACTGAGAACGCAACGTGTTATTTAATTTAATAAATGTATATAGCACTTTTTCCTCCACGAAACAAAAACATTATATATATTTATACATAAGCTATAACCATGAAATATAATGCCCATGTAAGGTAAGGTTATAGGGGGAGGGGAGAAGCAAAAAAATTATGAGGCTGCGTGTGAGACGATTCTGTTGAAGTGAAGCCCCATAGCCAGGCTATGGTTAAAAATAAATATAGATATAATTAAGGCCAGACAAAGGGCAGTTAAGAGCTTAGAAACAAAAGACTGGAGAAAAAAACACCACGAGAAGGAGAAAAAAACCCAGTTGAGACAGAAAAAAAGAGCTAAAAGGAACCACCAAACGAAATTCACTTTCAAATAAAAATCGAAAATAGCTTAATTAATAAACAACCGAAACGAAGAAAGTTCTTGGCTAATCATTTATGAAAATTAAAACCTTTAACCTATGCCAAACACTGGGGACGCCGCCTAAATCGAAAATCGAAATGACTTAATAAGCAGGCTGCTGCTGGGCGAGATTATATAATGCCAACAACAGACGAAACAGAATCGAAAAAAAAAAAACAGAAAGCCAAAGAACAGAACAGAGTGGGGAGAACTTTGGCTAAAAAAAAAAATAAATAAAACGAAATAAAAACGCTTACGAAATTCAATGAAAGTGATTGATGTTGGAGTAAGCCCAGCTATGCTTAGAGAATGGAAGATAGACTGGGCAGATACAGATACAAAAAACAGATACAGATACTTTTGCTGAGATACAGATACTGAAGCCTAGCGAATCGTCTTGGTGTGGGCGAACAAATATATAAATAAATAGAAATAAAATACAAGAACAGTAAAGAAAAGAACAAAAGCTGGCCAAAAGTGTAGCTTGAATTGATTTCCAGGCATTAGATACATATATGTTTGTGTATATGGCTTGGCATTTTTTTTCTGCGCTTGCCAATTTGCCTTTTGGCCAAAAATAATAATAAACTGACTGACATATTTGTAGCAATTATTTATCTAAATAAATTACAATTCCTTCTGTTCTTTCCACTCTTTTTTTATGGAATTGTGAGCGGGATTTGAGATCACATTAATATTGGCTATGAACTTGAAGAGCTTTATAATTGAAATAATAAATTTGTTTCATAAATTAAATTAAAATTTCATTTAATTTAAATAGAAAAACTCTTCTTGTGAGAGAAAGAAATATTTTTAAATTGTTTAAAAATGTGTTGAAATTATAAAGTAGATGCAAATCTATAAATAAATAAAAACTCTGTGATTTTCGTTCATGAAATACTTTTAAAGTAAATAAAAAGGAAAAGAATATCATACATTAAATATAGCAAATTATATTACTATAATTTTTTATTTATTTGAATTTTTTCCCCAAACCATTTTTCCCTCAAGAAAGTTCTCTGCAAGGCAGCCCTGATTTTTTCTAAATAATTTTTATTTATTTATTTTTTTTCAAGAACTCTAAACTTACCATTTTGAACTTGGCCTGTTAATCGGTCCACTTCCAATTCCGCGGGACTTTGATTTACATTCAGATTGAGTTGGTTTTGATGTGAGTTTTGATTATGTCCCAGATCGAGGCTGTTGCGCGACTGGCCAAAGTAGTGGCGACGATGATGGAATCGCTTTCGCGTCAGGCTCAGCGGCTGTTGGTCATGATCCTGGGTCTGGCCTTGGCCTTGTGGCTCCGGCGGCTGGCCAGTGGGTGGCGGCGGTGGTGAGGGTGTGGGTGGGCTGCCACTACCGCCACCGCCATTATTGGGGCTCAAGGGCGGCACCAAACAACGCTCATCATCCTGGCTCTTGTGCTGCAGCAAATTCTGTGATTCGAGCAAACGCTGCTGCTGCTGGTGCAGACGATTTTTGATCAGAAATATCTTCGGCATGTTGCGCGATTAGCGATGACGATCAACGGGATAAATAATTGACGCAACGCGACGGCGACGACACGCGACGGCTAGCTTAGTTATTTGTTTTATATTTTGTTTTTGTTTTAATTTTCTTGCGAGTATTTTCTTGGGTGGACGAGGGACAGTCACCGTGTGTCCGAAATAAACAAAACACTAATCCAATTGTGTGTGTATGTTTGTTTGCCGCTCGTCCACTTGGCAATTTTATTTTTATATTATAAATAATAAAAAAAAAAATCAATTGTTATTTTGGCTTTTTTCGTGTCATGAGAGCGGGAAGCTCAAATCGCCTTCTGCTTGGCCCTCTTCATGTCTTTGCTTAGATTTGTATCCTTATTTTTGGTTTGGGGGTATTATCCTTTTGTGTGTGTGTTTTTCAGTTTTAAAAATTGTTGAATATGTTTTCAAACACTTTGACAAAAATTGTACTTGAAAAAAATTGTTGGTGCTGAATTTTGTATTATTTTTTTTTTATCAGTTTTGTTCTTTGTCACTTGAAAAAAAAAGTATTTGTTTCTGGTTTTGGCTTGCACACACAACACTCTGATTTTTCTATATTTATATATCCGATATTTCACAGTACTTTGTGTTTATATTTTGAGGAATTTATATTTTTATTGAACTTTTTGTTTTTTTTTTTTTTGGTTTGGTTGTTGTTTTTTCTTTTTTTGTTTTGGGATTTCGCCCATGTGAGTTGAAGCGAAAACACGTGCATTCACAACGCCGGCTCGCCACTTACTGTATTCGAGCGGTCCGCACTGAGGAGCAGTTAGGCCAAAGTCAGGCAGGCGGCCGATCGATCTCGCCGCTACAACAAACTCAGTTAGACGGCGCTCTGAATTCGCTGCAAAACACCGTAAGCCGAGATCTCGAGAGAGAGTAGCTTCGCTTTCGGCGTAGAACCGATCGCCAGCCGAAGATGGAAAAAAGGTGAGCTCTCGGCCCGCGCGCACCTGTGAGAGGAGAGTGAGAGTGTTTTTGTGTGTGCCTTGTGCGTTGCGTTGCTTCATTTCGCTCACATAACGTTTCTCATGCAGTTTTTCGCCGTTGCTGGTAGGTACATAGCTCTCCTCTCTCTCTGTGGCACTATCCCCTACCTGTCTCTGTCAGAGTCAAGGTAATGATCACAACGATGATCACCATGATCGCTGTTTGCTGCTTATGCTTCGTTTGTTCTTTGCTTTGACCATTTGCCGGTTGAGATGGTCTTGCTCCCTCCACCTCCCATCCTACCTGTGTCGCGCTCTTTGGAGCTGTACTTAGAGTTGATTTTCTATATAGTTTTTATATATCATAACTTCTTACAAGTTTGTGTCCTAAGTCTTTCGTTTTTGTGGAACTTGGAAAAGGAGAAACATGTAGGAATAAAGGGTTTTCGTTTATTTGATAATTGGAAACAATTATAAATCCTTATAGGCTTATTTAATACTCATTAAATTTTAAAATAGACTGAAATTAATATTCGCTTAGCTCAAGTTCATGTATTTATGGTCACTAAGTCCCAAGTTCGTGTCTTAAGTCTTTCGATCAGTCAGTCCCAAGTTCGTGTCCTAAGTCTTTTACTCACTCAGAGCAAGTTCGTGTCCCCCTTCCTAAGTCTTTGGCTAACTCAGTGCAAGTTCGTTTCCTAAGTCTTTTGATTTTGATTTTATTTTTTCGCTTTCAAATTGAGAAGAACGAAAGAAAAAACACAGCCAAAAAGGAGGTAACAAAAAAGGAGGTAAAAATTCCAATAGTTTTGTTGTTTTCCGCCGCGGCCCTTTAAGAATTTCATCATCATTAAAGGTGTGCCTCTGTGTGTGTGTGTGTCTGTTTGTGTGAGAGCCAAGTCGCGGTAAATACAATAAGGAGAAATAACAAGCTGAAGAAGCAGCAGCCAGCAAGCAAAATGGAAAAAAGTACCCATATAAGCGAAATTAAACGGCAAAATAGTTGGCAACGCAGGCATTTCTCGCTCTCAGGTGAGTCCCGGCACCTACCGCTTCCCCCACCCCTCTTTACCTGTGCAGAGAACGATGATGATCATCACTTAGAATGCGCTTAGAATGGCAAATAAGATTGAGAGAGAGTGAGAGAGAGAGAGAAAGAGAGCTCAAGCGAGAGAGATTTAAGCAAGAAAGGAAGAGCAGCAGACTCTGTCTCCCTCCAACACGCACAGGTGCGATGCCAACGGATAACTAACGTTATTTCACACACATACACATATAGGGTGGCAAGTGATGTAAGCGACGGCGAATTCAACGCGTCGAATTCATGCAGCGCCCACCTGTGTGCCACACACAAATACACCTACTGCGAACACTCTCACGCACGCTCTTCTGCGGCGACGTAACAAATTTACAGCTACTTTGTGCTGGTGTGCGGCGAGAGAGCGAAAAATGACAGAGATAGAACGACTGATAGAGGGAGAGCGCCAAAGCCGAAGTTGAAAACGAAGATCAAGTCGCCGCCGAAGGTAAAAACGAAGACTGTTTCTCAGGATACTGAGAGAAATTTAAGCTATTCATTTCAAGTTAATTAGAAAGGGGGGAAAATGTTAAATATCAGATTTTTTTGTTATATTTAAGGCTATTTTTTTTTAAATTTTATAGACAAAGAAATGGTATTAACAAAGCTTAAATAAAATACAAACCTAATTTAATTTGATTAACTTAATTTAAAACAAACTTAATTTTTTAATAACAAGTTTAAATATATTATTAATATTATTTAGGTTTAATTATTAAAAAACGTATTTATTTAATATCATATGAAAGGATGTCTGCAAAGGATCCCAAAAACTTTCCTTGGCACCTTCTTTCTCCAAGTGTTCAGTGATCGCGAGAGAATAAGAGAGTGAGATGAGTGAGAGCCAGCGAGTGGCACCTTAAAAACCTGTTGTTAACTTTGGCTTTGACTGTGACTTTGCCGTTGAGGCAGCGGCAATGTTAATGTCGTGACGTTGGCGTTAGCAGCACACGACGGCGCTGGCAGAGGTTTTTCTCTGTTTCTTCTTCTTGTACTGCTTCTTCGGTGGAGCCTGCCAAAGAATATCTACCATGTTGCTGGTGTTGTTGTTGTTGTTCTCTGCTGTAGCGTTGTTCCTGCGCCAACTTCACTCTCACTCGAAATTCCGTTCGCTGGCCAAAATGCAAGTGTTCTGGCCCAGAACCCAAACAAATATATGCACATATGTAGTTTATATATGTATATAAACGCATATATAGTGGCAGAAATATGAAGGTTTGAATTAATCAGGAATTATTATTAGATTTTTTGTTTTTATTTATTTCGGAATTTTTCTATGGCAAGTTCGTGTCTTAAGTCTTTTGATTTTGAAAGAATTTTAAAGAAACACAGAAATTAATAAATGGGAGCTTTAAAGTTCTTGTTTAACTTAAAAGTATTAATTAGATTTTAATTTTAAATGTTTAATTTAATTAAGAATTAATTAGGAATTATAATTAGAATTTTTTTTTATTTTATTTCGGAATTTTTCTATGGCAAGTTCGTGTCTTAAGTCTTTTGATTTTGAAAGAATTTTAAAGAAACACAAAATGTGTTGGTAGAAATTAATAAATGGGAGCCTAAAAGTTCTTGTTTAACTTAAAAGTATTAATTAGATTTAAATTTTAAATGTTTATTTTAATCAAGAATTTTTTAAATTTTTTGGTTTTTTTTTTATTATTTCCATGGAAAGTTCGTGTCCTAAGTCTTTTGATTTTATTTGGGGAAATGCTTAAAAAGCAAAGGATTTGTTGGTAGAAATTAAGAAATTGGTGCTTAAGAATTCTAGTTTTACTTAAAAGTTTCAATTATTATTTAAAATTGTAATTAGTTTTAAATAAAACTTACTTATTGCATATTCTTTTCTATTAACTAGAAAGTTTGTTTTTTTCGTTTTCAATATTTCCTCTATCTAACTTTCCTATTCCAAATTTTCTTTTTCTAATTTTTTCCTACATATTTGATAAATATTTAGAATTTGTTAATTACCGGATTAAGGAATTTCTCTCTCCACCCATAAGGTTGCTATTAATTTACCCCAGTATAACGTAATAAATAAATCGAATCCGACTTGTAATTATATTCTCATATTATATATATATATATATATGCATATATATATAAGCCCTTTGTAAGGCGGCGGCAGATAGTTGATCAAGATTTCCGACCAAAAGCGAATCTCAGGTTCTTGATGGCGAAACCAACAGAGACTCGAGCTGGTTATAGTTGTTGTTAGTCTTGTTGTTGTTTCTGGCTGGCCCCAGACCTTGGCCACCAAAGGTATAGACCAAGACGAACACCACCGAGGAATCAGTTCTATATATATTAATATGTATATATATGTTTATAAATGTGTGTAGAAACTGCACATGGTGAGTTGAGTGTGTTCACTGGTCTGTAAATGCCTTGACTTTGACTGGGGGCCTGGGCTCTAAGGGATGCGAGGGAGGCAGGAGGGCGGGCTCCACACGGCCAGCAGAATTTTCTCGTTCTTAGCGTCTGCTTTGCTCTACTCTGCTCCTCTTCGTCTTCTTCTTCTTCTTCGCCTGTTTTCCCTCATTTCCCACCCCCTTTTTTGCGCTGGCTGGGTAATTGCTGTGTTTAAGAATGTGTTCCTTTGGGCCTCACTGCGCTTGCAACGCTCGCTCATTCGTACTTCTTGTGTTTTTACATAGAAAGAAAATAGTTTTTATTGAATTATATATATATATTTTTTTTAATTTTTAATAAATCATAATTGTAAAAAACTAGCATTATAATATATAAGATATATATTATTAAAATCTACCACCATACCATTCATTTGTGTGGATATATATATTTTTTTTATTGCTGTATTTTATGCCTTTGTTTTTATCTTTATTTGTTCAATTGTTGCTAAAATAATGCTTCAAGTGATGTTAAAGAAGCAGAATATATCCATAGTGGTAGACGAGCAAGAAGAAGAGCCAGCAGAAGATGAGGAACTTCATCATCGCAATGATCATGGTCATAATGATGATGGAAGAGCGGCTGGGAATACCTGTTTTACCTGTTTGTATACCTACTAACGTACTAACACTGTTATAGCGGATTCAACGCGCACCGCACACGCCTGATAACAACAACAACAACAACAACATGGAATATAACAACAATAACGTTGATAATAAAGAAATACAACAACAAAACAGCAATTGAAGATGAGACCAAAGGCAAAGGAAGCTCCAAGACAAAAAAAAAAGAGGCGAAGGCAAGCCAAAAAAGCGTAGGATCCAGAAGAGGAGCAGAAAAGGTGGAGGATATATGTAGAACGCCCAAAAAACCCCATAAAAAAATCAAATAAAAACTTAAACCCAAGGACCTAAAAGCTGGCATTAAATTAGATATTTTTTTGTACAAATGAGATACCCTTTCTATAGCATAATTTGAAATATCAAAAAAAAAACCTAGAAAATTAATATTTAAGTAATTAAATTAAATTAAAATTAATTTAAATTAGATTAAGTAATTAATGTTTAAGTATTTTATTAATTATTCCAAAACAATTGAAATATTTTATTCTAATAGATAATAAAAGAATAATATGAAGAGTACCTATAAATTCGCTTCGTTCAACTGCTGCAATCCAAAGACGTCCTCTTCCCTCATTCTGGTCCATGTCCTCGTCCTTCTGCCACATCTTCCCCAGCTCTTCTCACATCACTCTTTTTGCTCGCCAGCTTCTTTGGGCTTGGATGGGTTGGTCATGATGATGATGATATGGTGGTGATGATGATGATCATCATCATCTTGGGTCTGGACTTTGGTTACATCTCTGCAGACTCCACTCGACTTGCGCGCCTCCTTTTGTGCCGTTTTATTAACGCTTTACTTTTTTTTTTTTTTTGTATTGCCTCGTTTTGACCACGTTCCTTACTGACGCCAGGAATTTTGCTCTTCATGGCCTAAACCGATGTCTATTTCTGGCCAAAACGAGAGAGAGAGCGAAAAAGAGTGGCGAGGCGGGCGGGGCTTTGGCTTGCTTGTGTTGGGGGTCACTGGGAGACGGCGGCTAATTTATGTTGAAAATGCAAAAAATTGAAAATATGCAACGGCGATCGCAGTGGTGAAGAAGAAAAGTAAAAAGTGGTCAAGGAAAGAGGGAGAAATCCTAAAAAAAAGGGTTGGAAGAGGAGCTGATGGGATCCAAAAGGGAAATAATGTAGAAAAATAATACAAATAAAAATTAAAATAAATACAAATTAAAATAAATATAAATTAAAATTAATATAAAAACAAAAATATCCTATTTCTTATCCTAATATCCTATATAGATATATGAGTCTTAAAAATAAATCAATAAACAGATATCTAATAATATTCTATACATTTTTACCATTCCATAATACCACATAAAACTATTACAACATTTTCCAACTAACCTTCCAAGTTGAACTTGATAATTTTCGCATTTTTCCTTGATGGTTCAAGTTGAAGTCAAACGAAATGGAAATAAAGACAATAAAGCTTAATGCAAGACAACAGTCTGCCTTAAATTAAGTTAAGAAATTATCATTGTCATCACCCTTCTTGTGTATATATTTATATAAATAAATGTACAACCATGTGCACACACAGCCAACAATAATAACAACAAAAACTTAATTAAAATTGTATGCAAGGTCGAAATTAGTTGCCAACGTGGCCCTCAAGCCAACGACTGAGCTCGGCTCGAAAAAATTACTTTATTCATAATTCATTTAAGAGAGCGCACGCATATTTCGCCCCTTAAAAGCAGATTCGCCCCCCGCCCCACCCCACATGCACACTGAAGCGTCATGCGCACGTTTTTTGACTAATTTTCAAAAGCGCAAAATAAAAAAAAAATACTAAAGAAACCTGATTGCAATAATAATGAGATTGTTTCAGAATGGAATATACTATGTATACATATTTATGTTTGTACATTGGGCGCATTGTGTCTATAAAATTAACAAATCTTTTACATCTTCAATTTTTCTTTTGTCTGTGGTTAATTTAAAGAGTGATAAAGGCATACTGTTTCCATTAATTCTTCAATTTATATTGGCTTTATATAAATGATTGTGAGATTAAATAAACTGATTAATTCTGATAATTTAATTTTGTTGATTTTACTGTGGAACTAGATTAATAATACGATTTTTAAACATGAACAAGGAAAAGGGGGTCTCTTAAGATGGGAAAAGAATTAAGTACTGGGTATAAATAAATTTTTTCGTAGCTGTATTTATTTGTTTTTTTGGCCTGCCTCGGCATTCAAGTCTTTAATTTAGTATGGGTTAAATTGGTATCCGTTAAATTCTGGTTTCACATATAAATCTTCATGAAATATATTTTTTATATAAATAAGTAAAAATAAATTACTTTTTTAATTTTTGTAAATTAATTTGGTTGATTTTATTCAGGATCTAAATTAAAAACAATATATATTTTAACATAAAAAACTAAAAGATGAGTACTGAATGACAAATATTTTTATTTTTAATTTTCAAAAGATTTCCTCATGCCTCTAAATAAAAAGACTTAGGCAACAAACTTGAAAATGTTCTGCAAAAGAAAAGACTCAGGCAACGAACTCGAAAATGTTCGGCAAATAAAAAGACTTAGGCGACAAACTCGAAAATGTTCTGCAACAGAAAAAACTCAGGCGACAAACTCGAAAATATTCTGCAACAGAAAAGACTTGAGAAACAAACTGGCCATGTAAATAAAATCAAATTCAAATATTCAAAATATATATCTATTTATGCAATCTGCTCAATAGATTCCTGTGAACGGACTAAGTCTTTTCATTTTAGTTGTCAGCTCCGCCCACTAAACAAAAACCGCAAAAACTACCAAAGATTACACGTCCCACGAGCGTATTTCGGGAGGGCGTGGCATTGCAAAACCCGGCAGCTCAGCTCCGGATTAGTTTTGCCCTTTCTTTTCTTTTTTTTTTTGTCGAGTTTTTCTCTTGTTTTTGTTTTGTTCACCCAGCATGGGGCATCCCTCTGGGCAGTTATACAATATGATATATAGCAGTCATCGAAGATGAAGGTGCAGATGATGATGAAGACACAACCAGACAAAACAAGGCAACAAGTGCAAGTGACAACAACAAAAGTAACGACTGCAATTGTCGGCTTTAACCCAAAACAAAACAAAAATAAAATAAAACCCAAAAGGCAGACGCAGACACAGATACAAAATACACGAAAATATCGAAACAAAAGCAGCAACAACAATGGTGACAAGTGCTCGCAAATTGTTGCCTGCACAGGCACAGAAACAGCCAAAGGCCGGCAACCACAATGGATTAACCATTAAACTTAAAATTCAAATTCAAGTTCATGATGAATGTATCACGTGCAAAGAGCCGGAGCCGCCGACGAAGCCCAAGTTTTCTTGCCTGTGGAGTCTGGTTTATATTTTTTTCGGGTATTTTTTTTTGTGTGACTCCATCGTTTGGCGGCTTACGTTTTTTTTCTGCTTCTCCAATGTCTGTACTTTTTGTGGCTGTTTTTTTTTTTTTTGTGGGTTTCGAGCACGATGGAGACCAAGTACAACAACAACAGCAACAACGAGAACAAGCTTTGTACCTTGTGGTAATAAGTGCCTGTATTTTTTTTTGTTTTTGTTGGTTGTCTTGCTCTTTGGTCATAACCAAGGTGCTCTACAGTCTTAAGGTGTTTGGGTTCTTAAAGAAAATAAAAAAAAAACTTTTGAGGAACTGAATATTTGCATATTTTAAAGAATATTTTTCCCTATTTTGTTTCAAGTATTTTTAACGAAAATGTACTAATAATATGTATATTACTTGTTTTTTATAGAATTTAGTAAATTAGTAGTAACTTCTTTGTAAAGCAAATGTAACAAAAGAGGTATTACTTTTATATTTTATATATTTATATTTTTACAGTTTTTCAATGTGCAATATAGTAATTTTTATAAAAGAAATTTATACTTTAAATCTATAATCTTTTTATCCTAACTAAAATAATAATAATAATCAAAACTAACAATTTTATGTATTACCAAATTATTTTTGACCAATTGTTGTAGAACAATTTAAATATTTTATTATAAACTTAAAGCCAATTTAGGTCAAAGAATAAATAATAAAATTGTGTTTAACGAATTATTTTGTTTTGCATAATTATTTTGTATTTTTTAATATTTTTATAACCTATTTTTATAGACCTTTAAGTAATTAAATTGAATATTTGCTTTTAATAAGATTGAATTTGAATTAGAATAAAGTAATGTGCATGGTTACTATTATTATTATTATTATTGTTTTTAATTTACCAATTTTTTATTAATTTTTTTTTAATTATTAATTTATTATTTGCATTATTTATTTATAATTAAAACATATTTAAAATATATTTTTAGTTAACATGATTAGCCTGCAGGTAATTATGAGAGTTGCCATGGCCGATCTTTTTGCACCTTTTGATTTTTCCGCTCTGTGAGCCGGCATGGGGCGGGTTTTTGGGTGTCTGCACGTACTGGCAAAACTAAAAAAAAAGAAGAAATACATAAATATAAAAAACGAGGCTTAGACTTAGAAACACACACACTGACAGAGGCAGCAAGCCGTGCAAATACAGGTACGAGTACAAGAAGAAGCAACTTGACTTGGCGCGTTGTTTATTTTTACCTTTATCATTTTTTTTTGTCTATATATCTAATTTTTTTTTCGTTTTGTTTTTAATTTTTTTGTTTTGTGTTTTTGTTAACTATTTACCGCCGCTGAGCATGTTTTTGTTGTTGCCATTACCGTAGTGTTTGTCTGTTTTTGTTTTCTTCTTGGGAACATTGTCTGATGGAGTTGTAGCCGCTTTACATCATAATTCTGGTTGGACAACAAACATTTCCCACTCTCTTTCTTAACCTTTTATTTCTTTCTTATGTAACTCTCGTGGTGGTTGTAGTTGGCAGCAATTATGCAATGATCAGGTAGCACTTCCAGAATATTTACCTCGGCACCACCCAGTTTGCTTTTTTATTTATTTATTATATTTTGTTTTTTTGTTTGTGGCGGCCAGCCTCAAGGTGATCCGAAATTAAATTTGGACTTTGGGAGCATTACAAGAGCGATTTGGTTTACCAATCGAAATCAAAGTGAAACGATAGCAATTTGGATAATTGAATTCGGTCTTCCATTATCTGGTTGTGAGTTGATTTGACTTTGCTTTTAATTGTGCCATGCGACCGTTAATTTGACTAATCGCAAATTTCCTGACCGAGGAGAGCTTCCTGTCTTGGCCGATGCCTGACTGCCTGCCTTGTCTGTTCGCTTGTTGGTGGTCTTTGCCAATTGGTTACAGAATTGAACAGGTTAACGATCAAGGCAAAATAAAATTAAACAGAATATTGATTTTTTGGTAACCATTTGAAAGCAAGATTAAAGGAGTTTCTTTTTTCGATACTCAATTGAAATTGATTTTTCGATTTTAAAGCTAAATTATTTATTTCAAAATTAAATTAATGTCTAAATGCTGTAAATGTTAAAAAACATTAAAATAAAGTTAAAGTAAAAATACCGAAACCTTTTTTTTAAAATAGCTATTTTCGATTAAAAGACAATATAGATATATAGATAATAAATAATATTATATTCCTGAATTATATATGCAGTTAAATTTATTTTAAACCCAAAATAAAATATTTTTTTAATAACAATTAAATTATTTTTAATGATTTCTCAAACTAAAAATGGCTATAAACCAAATAAAGTCTATGTAATTCCTGTAATAAAATTATTCTCGTCAGAAATTGTGACTTTTGAATTACACTGAAAGGCATTCCTGGAATGCAGCTAATATTTGTCCAACTTAGAATAGAATCAAAAGCTCAAAGAGCCCACAGAACCGCTGACACACAATGAACCCAGTTTAGCTAAGCCCATAGATGGCCCTCCACCTCACCGGCAGCCTCCAGTATTATGACACACCCTAACACCTTGAGTCAACATCGATGTCATGCGACATTTAATAGGGCTAATACGCCATAATCATGCTGTTGTAATAAGAGAGACGTCAACACGCCGCACCGCAGGGAACTTGATTGATAAAAAAACACCAAAACCAAACTCGAGTCAGAGAAATGGTTAGAAATACTAGAAACCTGGGGGATGGGTTAACCGATATATATATATAGTATAAGTATACTATGAATACCGAGAAGAGTCAACTGCAGTTTAGCATATCAATGCCGGGCTATCGATGATAAATGCGTTCGTGTTCGTCTTTAGCATTGCATTGAAAGCTTAGATGAGGAGATCTCAGACCAAAGACCAGAGACCTTTTTTTTTTTGGACTAAGCTCACGCAATACAAACAAACAAATAAACGAATCCGAAACCCAATGAATGTTAATGCTAATTTACTGGACAAGCTCCACTCACTCGTTGGCGAGTGAGTGAGTTTATACTATTTTTTGTGAGGCGAAAGAAAGGTTCAGGTTGTCAATGAATGGATGGACTGACTGGCTGCTGCTAGGCCAAAAGGAATAAATAGAAATGTCCAAGAGAACGCCCCATCTTAAGTATCTTCTTGTTTTTCTTTTTTTTGTGGGAGGTGGACTGGCAATCAAAAGTGGATTTGTTTAAAGCTTAGGGCTTTGGTTGGTCTTTTGACAGGGAATAGACTACTAGATAAGAGCTAAGGGGAAGAGCTAAATACAGAAAACTAAAGAAATATATATAGCTAAAATCATTATGAATAAATTAGGAATATATAGATTGAATATATATATATATATAAAATAATCAAAAAAGACTATAATTTATAATATAATATTATAATAATAAATTAAAATAAAGTAAAAAAAATCCTGCAAATTCCTATAGTAAAAAAAAGGAATCCCCTTTAATTGTAGGGTACATCGAAAGTACCGTTCCCTTTCGCCAAAGCAGAAGCCGTCATCGTTAATACATAAACTACCAAATATCAAATGTAAAATGTATAAATGCACTCCCAAAACAAATGCCGTCTTTATGTTGATAAAGGCCACGATGATGATGATGTTGCTGGGAATGTGGAAGAGAAGCTACCACTGCTGCTGCCGCCCGACATATCCCATAAATTTATGCTAAAATTTAAATTTCCTTTCAAGTAGTAGACGGACCGCGAGCGGAGGAGAGATACATATAGAACGAATGGTGTCGCGGTGACAAAATGCCACATAAATATTACACGAAGGCCAGCTCTGATAAGCGAATGTTGCTCTTATTAAAAAACAAAACCGAAAAGAAAAAAAAATATAAATAAATAAAGGAAAATGCTGAACAAAGCGAGCCGATGGCCGAAAATGGAAATGAGTTCAAACAAAAGAAAAAAAAGAAAGAACTTCCGAAAAGAGGCGGCAGGGTCGTAAAATTGGGAAGTCGGTGGGAAGGGATTTGTTGTGGAAGTTCTTTGGGTGTTTCACCTGATTAGAGGAGTTTTTTTTTTGTTGTTACCATGAGAGGAAATTTGATTCAGGAAAAGCTTTTAATTCACAGGAATTTTGGTAAAGGGTTTTTGAGCTTGGAAATTTGTATAGGAGAGGTTTAATCGAATAAATTTTTTTTAGTTAAATTATTTATATATATGAGAAAATTCTAATTGAGTTAAAAATTTACTTGTGTGAACAAGTATTTAGTATTTGGAAGTCTTCAATTATTATTAATAAAAATAAAAATAAAAATATTCCTGTCAAAATACTATAATTACTTAATGGTTTACTATATTAAATCCCCTAAAAGGCAGCCAAAAAAAGTACAGAAAACAATTATAAAATTACATAGAAAATCCACAGATTTGAGATCCAAAGATAATGTAATCCCAGCCTTATCCAATTCCCCAACAAACCATTGACTCCAAAAAGGCGATCATTCCACTCGGTGTGTTTTTTTTTATGTTTTTCTTTATTCAGTGTTCAGTTTTCTGTCTCTGGTGTTCCGCAGAACGGTCAGCTAATCGGATTTCCCAATGTAATTTCTGCTTTTGCGATTGTTGTTCTCTAGATTCTCTTTTTTTTTGTTCGTTTTGCCGGCTTCCTCTTCGGTTAAGCTTACACTTTGTCGCTATTTTGTAGTTCTTAACGCCTTGGGGGCAACAGTAGCGCAAATAGCAACAATAATAATTGCATTAACATCGGCATTAGCATTGGGCCCGCGCTTGTCATGGGCACAGAATCGCAGACGGGCGATAGAAATGCACAGGAAAATATTTACAGCAGTCCTTAAAGAAAATTTAATTTTTAATATGGAAATTTTTCAATATTATCAAAAGCTGTCAAAAAATACAATCATATTTAGTGGTCTTAAATTATAGCTTGTAGATAGATAGTATATGTTAAACAATATAATATAATATTAAGAATATTTTTAGGAATAGAAATTTTCGGAAATAAAAGGCCAAGTGTTTAACATTTATCCATATTTATTTATGGCTTAAAATCTTCTTAAAGAGGTTAGAGGTATTATTTATAAATATTTTACTTCTTAAATAATTTATTTTTGATTTAACTAGATCTGCTATTTACCTTTAAGTAAATATAATCCTTAATTTATTTTTTTATAATAAATAATAATATATTTATCCTTTTTCTTTTTAGCTAAATATACGATGTGCTTTTTTTAAAGCTAAATAAAAATGTAAGCTATCAGTTCATTCCCTTTATTTGTAATATATTATTAATTTGTTCATTATTTTAAATTACAGTGTATGGAGCTTGGCTAGAGCGACAAGTGTAATGGACACGCTCGGTTCCCATCTACATCACGATGAACTTGAAGTTTCGCACTCGCTTGATTGAGCTGTTCTTCGTCTTGCACTCTGTGCTGGTCAGCTGGCATGGCTCAGCAGATCGCACAGATCGGCCTAGCTGTACTTTATATATAACGATTCGACCATGGGAACTGGCCGATCTTCATCATCGTAATACCCCATCCCCATTCTTCATCCGCATCATCTTCTCCTTCAACATAAACATCATCTTCCTCATCATCCGCCGCATTTGCTGGCAATGTGACAGACAGCATCCATTACCCTAACGATAATTGGCCAGGTTACGATTCCCAGAGAGTCCATCCAACGAATTATATCTGGCAAAACAACCAAAACAAGATATTTTATATTATTGTTATATAATACTTCTTTTGCTGTCCAATAAGAAACACATAAGAAACATTTAAGCCGTTGAGAGGTAAGAATATTTATAAAATAAAAGTAATGGAAAATTGTAGCTTAATTAAATATTAAAAATTAAATATTTAACTAAAATACATTTATATTTACATATATACTTTAAAAAAGAATACAAAATTAACCTATTTTTTTTATTATAGTTACGATAGAGGTGTAAATTTGTAGTGAATTTTAAGTAAAGGTTATAACAGCTCTTAAGTAAAAAGATCTTAAAATATTACATTAAGTACACAATTTTATACTTTTTAACAATAATTATAAAGTATTTAATTGTATTCCTAAACCAGATTAAAAAGTAAACAAGGATTTCTTGAATGATTTATGATTGACTAATAGTTTTAGTTTATCCTTTAAGTAACTTTAATTTTGAATATTTGTTTTATTTTCAAGCTTGGAATAAGACATTCACTAATCTTAAACATTTATTGTTGTTGGCATGCAAGTTCTTAGCTCTATTTATTTCTTTGGCAATATTATTATATTTAAATTATTTTAATTTTAAATTATTTTATTTATTTGTAAAGGCATTTTTTGGACATTTAATGCCCTAAAAATGATTTAAACAACCAAAAGGGTATTTTCTAGCTCCCAACTTCCTTAAGTTACTAATTTTTCTCGCTCTGCTCATTGTTGTGTGTGTTGCACTGCGACAGTGACGTAATCCCAGAGGCAACCACAACAAAAAAAAGACCAAGTACAGTACTGAGCATTGTCGAGTTGTGTTGTTTTTTTTTTACATTTTGTGTGTTAAGTTTCTTATTCTTTAGCTAGTTTTTTTCTTATTTTTTTTTTTAATTCGGTTTGTGTTTTGTTGTTGACGGGCGACTCGGACAAATGACTTCCGTTGTGGCTGGCTACGCTCTCATAATAAACCCGAGATATAGTGAAGCCTCCAGAGACACACACTGCGTATGAGCAATAAAAATAAATATATAGAAACCGATTTGGTTGTATATAAATTGATATCTGCTTTGAGTTTTTCGTTTTCAAGTTAGATTTGAAGGCTTTCCCATCGTTTGGCTGCACCTGTTCTAACAC
Source organism: Drosophila birchii (assembly GCA_035046345.1). Classification (NCBI taxonomy): domain Eukaryota; kingdom Metazoa; phylum Arthropoda; class Insecta; order Diptera; family Drosophilidae; genus Drosophila; species Drosophila birchii. Next base: position 4,664,417 of record JAWNOA010000043.1, on the reverse strand, counting down.
CTTTTCTTGTTGTAAAGATAAATCCCAGGATCGAAGATTTGTTTTCATTCTCCGCTTCTTTTTATGACACTTGGACGGGATATCATTCTAGCGGTTCCCTAATGTCACTTTGATGAGTTCTTCATATTATTTTCTTTTATTGATTTATGTAGATTCGGTTTGTTTGGAGAGTATTTTTGGGACAGCTTCCCAAGCTGTCGTCGCGTCTCATTAGACTGTGATTTAAGCCTATTTAAGCCACTTTAACTCCACTCAGCACTTTGGACCATAAAACCAAATAATAATAATGGCTCCTCCGTTCGTTCGTTGAAAAGTTTTCATTGAAAAGTTTTCACTTCCTCGAGGTGAATGGTTTGGTGGCTTAAAAGCTTATTTGATTGATTTCCGTTCAAATGATGAACCAAATATAAGGGAAAACATGTGTGTGAGAAAATCAGATAATATAGTTTTGAATAGTTATAGGTTTAGAGAGCTTAAAGTGATCATTGTGTATATTTTACACTTTTATTAATTATATATTATTTTTTATATACATAAATATGTTTCTTAACTAAAGTCTATACATTTTCTTACAATATTAAATATTGTTACTATATTTTTAGTTTTGTCTTTTCCTTGATTCATCAACCGGTCGCTGCTTATATTAATATAATAACCATTAAATGTTATCTATCATTGACGAAGCTGGCGAAGTTGGGGCGTGATGAGAAAAACACAGGTAAGTCTTCACGGTTTTCTATTTGATATACAAACCAAGATTAGTTGCTTGTTGGTCATTAAAAAAAAAAGTATAAATAAAGCCCCCTGGCTGATGTACGGCAATAAATGTCCCGAAGCAATGAAACATGTTTAATGAATGAGTTTCAAGAGGGCACTGGAAGAAAAGTAATGAAATAAACTGTGAACTTAAAGGCAATTTAGATTTTTGCACGTATATTTTTTTTTTTAAAGGAATTTATAGTTTTTGTGTGACTGTTTAAGTTGCAATATTTTAAGGGAGTTCCACTTTTGAAAGTGAATAAATGAGTTCTTGGAAAAATATTTAAGAACATACACTTTTTTATATTTTATTAGATTTATTAGTTTGTAAAATTTATTTGAATTATTTTATAGCCTTTTAGGCACATTTGGGTTTAAACAAAAATCTCTTCAACTTCTTAAACCTCTTTGCTAGTTATTTAATTCAGATATGTAATTATTACCCAAAGAAAGTTGAAGTTGTGACATATATTTTCCCCAAGTGTAGTACGACTTTTCTTTTGTGGGTGGGGTGTGTGTGTGTCTCTGTCTGTCTGTCTGGTTGTTTGTTTTTCCATAGATCCCTAGGGCTTCTGCAGGTGCACTTGTGATAAGACTCCGGGCCAATCTCGGCCTGGGTACGGTTGGCTTATTGCAGTTTTGATTGTTGTATAATTCTCTTTATACAGTCAAGCGGCCTGTCCATCAAACGGCACCGTCACCGGCAATTAGATGAATTGCTACCATTGCGGAAAGTGGTCAAACTTAGAGTTGGACTACGACTCGGACTCCGAACTCTGAAGTCGAAACTTGGCGCGAGTGTGGAATCAGTATTATTGCTTTGGCTTACATAAAAGGCCATAAATTAGTCACTTAACCGCTTCAAGAGAGCTGCTCCTGTTTGATATAAGTATGGCCAGAAATGGCATTTGGCCGAATGCCAATACAGTTCTGGACAGCCAACCTGGACAGCCGGCCAACTATTCTGGCCAATCTAGCAATTCTTTAACAACAATTCAACAATCTATCACTGCCACTCAAAATGCTTTCTATCGTCAAGTCTCTAATGATCTCTGTAGCGCGTTTGCTCTAATTGACTGACAGCAGTCGCCAGCGCCGCCGCCGCCGCCGCAGCCGCTGCTGATCTTGGGAGATGAAGAGAGAAAGGTATACATATATATACATATATATATATATATATATATATACGAACCGATAGACAGAGAGGAAGTGATCGGGAGTGATCAGACGCATTTCCACGGGATCGTTTGCAATTTCTGCAAACAATTAGTCCAAAGATCGTTTTTGGCTCTGCCAGCAATTAGTCTGTTATGTTCGAAACGAAACTAATCGAAATGAAAAAAGGAATCAATCAATTAATCGATTCCTTAAAAAAAATTGAAACAGAACTTTTTACATAACATTTTGATAAGATCAATAATTTAAGAATAAATCGATTGGTTCATTTATTTTACAATTTATTATATATATTTTCCCCCATTATTTTCTTCCTTAAAATATCCTTATAAAAATGGTGTTATATTTCGCATCCTCCTTCATTTTTGGCCCTTTTCTCTTTTGTATTATAAAAACCCAACTGAACAATGTAATTTGGCCGAATGTCTGCCTGCCTTATGATATAGTTTCTTGATCTATTTATAGGCAAACACTTCAGCTGCTCTATTTATAGTGCTGCCTTTTCGGCAAGCGTCATTAGTGGCTCCTAACAACAGACCAAAGAGAGCAGATTTTCATACATTCCAATGCGTATTTATAAATATCACATATGTATATGTTTGCCCATATATAATTTGAAAATTTGTATTTTTTTTCTCGCAACAAATTATTGTTATTTTGATGTCTGCATTCATTCACAAAAAAGGGGAAAAACTCGCTTAGGAGCCGCAGCGGCAAATGATTAAGTCGAACGATGAGGATTTTTTTAGTTCGATCTTAAGCAGCTTAAATGACCAAAAGGAAAAAAGAATTGGCACTTAAAATTATATTAATGAGCTACACCACAAACCGCCAGAAATATTTCTGCTTGGACATTTGCTATTTTTATGACTGTAAAACACGTTTTAGAAAAAAATGCTTATCAAACCACAAGTGAATGACATTTTGGGGAATATTTAAACACTCATCAAATATAGTCTGAATCAAGTTCATTATGTTTATGATGGCAGTTTATGCTTTGCATTAGGAAAATTTATTCTAATACTATCAAGATGATGATTTGATTGATTTGGGATTAAACAAAAATTTCTTATGAAAATGTGCATAATTTATAACGAAACAAATTCCAGAGAAATGGATTTAGAAATTTAAAGCCATTCAAATTGTTTGATATTTTATATGTTTCTACGTTTATTATTGATTTTCTAAGAAGATAAATTTGGATATAATTAGAAAGAATATTAATGTACATATTAAACAGAAGCCTGACCTTTCTAAGATTGGGGATTAAGTATCACAAAATACTTGTAGACTGTAGGTTAAGTGATGGTAAATATTTTGTATTTAATATTATTTGAGGTCTCCTTTAAATCCTTTAATAATTTGGCACAAGAACAATTATTTGTATATACATTTTTAATAAATGTAAATTATAAATATTCCCTGAACATTTTTTCAAAAATTCTTTAAGCATTTTCCTTCCTTTTCTTTTATATTTCCCTTATTTTCTCTAAAATCCTTCTCCTTAAATAAATAGTAGGTAATTTCCTTGTGTTCAGTTAACCGAATCTTTTCAGCAGATTATATTTTATTCATTGTTTTATTTTTCTTGGCTGGCCTGCAGATTTTTGCAGTTCATTGGACTGAGTCAAAATCCAAGTGGCCTGTGTGTCTGTCTGTCTGCTGACTAAGTGAATGAGTCGTGGTTGCTGTTATTATTATGATTTTTTTCTCTTCAGCTTCTTCTTCTTTTTCGACCTCAGCGGCGCATAAGCCAGCCAGAAGAAAGAAATGTGGCCCGAACGAGGCAGAAAAAAATAAAATACAAATACAAATAAAAAAAAAGGAAAAAAAACAAGGAAAAAAGACAAGACGAAAAACTTAACTTATAAGAGATAAATTAGCGCGATTTCCGAGATGCTTGACTTGGCTCGCACGCAACAACAAACCCAAGTTGAAAGTCATAATGACTAATGATTTAAATGTGGCCAGAAATTGTTTAACTCACTGATTAAAAAATATAGTATAAACAAGCCTTTTGGTATCCCTCCTGGCGTCTGCTGCTGCTGTGCGAATATATCAATTTGAGACTGGCATTTATTTTAATTCGATTTTGATTGCGAAATTCCGTCTCAATTGCTGCGCTAATCAAAATGTAAAGCATATTTTATGGCAAGCGTTAAACAGTTAACTAGCCGAAGTATGCAAATCATTTGATTGCAACTTAAATCATTCGCTAATTAAATGTGGAGCTATATAATGGGTATATGTGGTATTTCCTAGACTCAAGTATACTTATACTTGACTTGTTCTTGCTGAGTTGATCGATTGTAATTATATTTGTATGGAATATTTGATTGATTGGGTTAGTAACAGAATGAAAATTGCATAAAATATATATGGAATATATAGGCAAATCTTAATAAGAGTAACAGAAATAAAGCAACAAGTTTGAATATTTTTACACCAATAAATAAATATGAGTTAAGTATTATTTCTCTATCATTAATATCGAATAATAAATCATTAAAAATATAGTCAATATAAATTGTAATCATAAACATAAAATAAATAGGAATAAACAAATTATGATTATCCAAAAATAAATATTAATTGTTTTTCAGTAAAATCCCATAATGAACCATTCAAATCTATAGTCAAAATAATTTCAAAAGCGTTGATTAAATGTTTTTCAACTAAATATATATATATCAATTTCTAATAAGTAAAATCAAAATTAAAATTTTTTAAGCAATAAATAAATAGAATTAAAAATCGAAATAAAAAATTATACATATATAAATTTCTTACTAGTAAAATCAAACAGCAATTCATTTAAAACCTTGTTCAACTTTGATTTTTGTGAGCTCTAATTGGAAATAAAGAAATAAAATAGAAAACCTTCCCATAGCCATTTCCGATGGCAATTTAAATAGAGCTCGAAACTCTTTAGTATCTCTCGGCGGCAGCAATTAGAATCCAAAAAGATTTGACTTTGGCTTGATCTCGTTAGATGATATTCAATTTTAATTTCAGTTTCGGTTCAGATTCAGTTTCGTGCGGGACGTGAGAGGAAACTGAAACCGTAACGAGGCACGCACAAAAAAAAAAAACGGCAACTCCAAGACAAATTGTAGGCTCAACTACATTTATTTTCGGTGTTTTTTTTTTGTTGTTGCTAGTTGTAGCAGCTTAGAAAATAATGAAGCAAACGATTGTCGGCTTTTTTGGCCTTGGCCTTGACGCCGGTTATTGCCAGCCCATAAACTAAAAATTAAGCGAAACATTGAAGGGGGAAAAAACCACACATCTCTGCGAATTGCGTAAAGATGTTTTTAATTGCCACCCTCCTCCTCCCCCTAGAGAGTTAAATAAAGTTAAAATTCAGTTAAAAGATACATAATAATGTGTGAGACACTCATATGCATATATGCATATATGATAATAGAGTTTATATAGACAGCCAAAAATGTATTTTCACCACAAATCGTTCGTTCGTTCGTTCGTTTTCTCGGCGGATGTACCTGTTGCTGCAGGAAATTCACACGTGAAATGTTTAATTAATGAAATGAACAAAAATCAATATCGATACAAAATTCAATAAAGACAACAAAAAACGAATATAAACAGCAATAATAGTCTGGGGTTAAGATACTTATCTAACGGTAACTAGCTTGTTCTTCTTTATAATTTTTATATTTTTCTTTCAATTGGTTTGCAAACTGTTATTGGCCAAAGATACTTTACTTTTAAGCTGATTTTATTGATTCATCATTGTTCGTAACATAAAAAAAATAAACAAAATATTAAAAAAAAAATAAATAAAAGCGGTAAATGTAACTTATTTACTTAACGGTGCTCGATTTATAGCAATGTCAAGGCAATTAAAACAATTCGATTGGCAAAACCTCACCAACATTCCACGACTGTGAGAGGGCAATGAACAAAGATGTAAGCCAATTTGATGATTTGCCATCCGTCATCCTCTTTATGAAATGTGGAATTTCTCAAAAATAATACATTTTTGCGAGGGAGGGGGCAAGTCAATAAATATTAATGGGATTAAAATGTAGGAAAAGGTTTAAAAATAAAGATTTCATGAATAATTTCTTTTTAACTTATTTAAGTCTTTTTAAATGATTTTTGGGGAGTACAGAAATGCCTAAATTGGCATTACAAAAATGTATTAATTAAAAGAAAGCATTGAAAAAGAATTTAAATATACAATATATTTATTAATCTACAAAAACCCACTTAAAGCATTTTTTTTTGTATAAAATATTTATATTTATTAAATAATTGTTATAGTTAAGTAGTAAAAATAAAAAAAATAAAAATAAAAATAAGTAATAAAAAGTAAATACATTCTGCTTAAATCAATTTAATATTTATTTATAATAGAATTATCTAATTTGTAACATTTTCCTGCCACTACTCAACAAGGAAGCAAGTTCGTTGCCTGAGTCTTTTGATTTGCCTCGCTTTTCCTTAAATATCCCTTAAAAATTCAATTGATTGATAACAAACAAATATTAATTAACATAAACAAAAGGTCCCCCCTCAGTCCCCTCGCTCTCTCCTTCTTCCTCCATACTCTTCACTATCTTTTCCTGTGATTTGCACGATAAAGTAACCGCAAAAAAAAAAGAAGTAAATAAATATATATCTATATATATACGTATGTATATGTATATACACCAGAGAATGATGATTTGTGCGAGTTGAAACAGAAAACTTTTGCCAGATGGCCGGGACTTTAATTAGATAGCGTAAGAATGAGCCGTGTTTAGGTGTCTTTCCATATGTACTTCGTGTTATATAAACTACCGCACAACATGCGAAATTCTCACGCAACAGAGCAAGACGCAACCGAAGCGGGGAAGTGGCAAGTGGCAGCGATATGAGGCAGGGAACGCGGGACAAATAGACAAATGATAAACGAGTGGAAGAGAAGGTGATGCAGATGGAGAGAAAGAGGGGTGATAGAGAGACGGAGGCAGCAATTCTGGCCAATAAATTTCAATGTCACTTACACTTGATTTATAAACAAACTGCAAATTGGCCAGAGATGGGGAAACTGTAAACGCAATGAGAGAACGCTGGAAAAAAGGGAGAACTAGGAGAAAAAGAAGAAAATTAGTATGAGAGTTAATCTAATTACTTCCTCATTGATTTCAAGTGCATTTGAGCGTGCTGAATATTAATCTGGCATCAGGTCTCTTTGCCTTTTGAAAAGAAAAAGTGTTAGAAAATTTAAAACGAAGAAGCAATAGAACCACAAGGCATTAAATTGAATATGGTTGGTTGTTGAAAAAAAATATATATATACCATATATATATATATTGTTAATGTTTGCCCCAAAAGAAGCACTATGAATCAACCAATAAAAGTAATATACAATATTATAAATATTATAATTTACTAATGGCTCTTGTTACTAAGTCAATTAGTTATGAAAACATCAATATATCTTAATTCCAATCAAAAGACTATTTTATTTAAATTTAAGGCACTTTTAGCTTATAAAAAATTAGTAAAGGCAACTAAAATCTTACCTACAAATAACTTACTGATAAACTAACCAACTTATGTCTAATATACCCTGTTTTAAATTAAATTTAAGCCATGTAGTATTTGTAATATTTATTTTAAAATATATTTGTTTTTCTTTTACATTTAATTTCAATTATTTCAATCCAAAAACCCAACCAAGATGCTTCCTATTTCCCCACAAATATTTGTCAAATAGCCAAGAATCGCATTATGATCCTTAATGGGCTAAATTAAATGTTGCTTTTCTTTGTCTCTCTCCCGGTTCGATGCGTTGCTCGTTTTTTTTTTGTCTCGTAACGATGCAAAATGCTGTTAAAAAAAAAAAGAAAAACAAACAAACAAAGAAAAAACGTTGAGGCTTGTAGCATTTTAATGGAGCAACATTTTGTGGCCAAAAATGGACATGTAGTTGTTGCCTCCTTCTTAGACAAAAATGCACTTGTTGCCAACTCGTGTTGCTTCGGCTACCACCAAATCCTATTCCTATACCAATTCCGATTTTGATTCTGATTCCAAGTCTGATTCCTCTGTGCCACAATGAGCTTTCATTGTAATAACAAAAAACAGCTAAACAATGGCAGGTTTTTTTTTTACGTACGTTGTTGTATATGTATTTTTGTTCTTGCCCCTGACTCTGTGGCATGATAATGATGTTTTACCTAATGTTGCAAATTCACAGGTGCGGTTAAACTAGGAGAAACGATTAAAGATTTAAATAAGTAAATGTGTTTACTACGGCTTGCTTAAAATAATATAAATATAATTGTAGTTCTTTGGAATTTATGTATTTTATATAAGCTGAATATTATTTTTTTTTGGGGATTTACTTTACTTTATTAATATACCATAAATATTTGTTTTTTATTTAATAATGAACAAGTTTTTCTTCTCCTAAGACTTAAACGAGCATTCATTGTCATACACTTTTACCGTCTTAATTTCTTTCAAATAAACATAGACCTTAAATTAAAATAAAAAAACCAAATAAAATTATATTTTTGATTACTATTATTTCTCCCCCAAGTGTACATACCCTCCACAACAAAAAAAAAAAACGATGAGATTCACACGAACTTCAACACTTGAAGCTGCAAGAACAACAATCATGGCAACTAAAGTGTTTGCTTTTGTTGCTTCTGTGTTTTTTTTTGTTTTGTTTTGATTTTGTTGCAAATCACACAATACTAGCAACGAATAAAAAGTCCATTTCCATTTCAATACAAAACGAAAAATTTGTATTTGTTTTTTTTTTCTGTATTTATTTATGTTTTTTTCTTGCTTTTGTTCATTGTTTGTTCTTGTCACGCTGCTCTGCACAGAGAGAGAGGGGTCGGAGGGAGTGTTTTTTTTTTTTTTTTTGGGTGGAAGCTTTGGGTATTTGTTAGAATTCGCAATCAGAGAATCATAGAAGTTGTACTAAGTACACATACACAATGAATTTGCGTTTGGCTGCTGTGTTCTGGTGTTCGGTGTTCTGGTCAGTTGATGTATAATTTGGTATTTAGATTCTTTTGTGCCTTTCCCCAAAAACCACCGCCCACCATCAGTGCCCACTTTATCGCATTCTCATTCTCTGTGTTCACTACTTGAACACAATTCTTATTTCGTTTTTTAAGTTACCTAAATTACTAATAATAGTTTTCTTGGTTTGTTGCGGGAAAAATTTATTCCTAAAAGAAGTTCTTGCATCATTTATTGAATTTAAGTTATTTTAGTTTGTTCTTTAAAGATATTGAATTATATAAAATAATAAATATTATCTTACTAAATCTAAAAAGTTATGCAGTGAGAAGTTTTCAAGTTCGTTGCCTAAGTCTTTCGTTTTCCTGCCGGATTACCTTTGAAAAAAAGACAAGAAAAAAAAGCGAAAAAACCACAACAACAAACAATTCGGTTCACTTCAGTTCATTTCATTTCATTTCATTTCGTTCGACTACAGTTAGCCAAGTTAACGCCTGCCCCTCCGTCCGGTTGCTGGCCAAGTACAAGTTCTAATGAAATTTGTCAATAAAAATTCGCAGAATTCCAAAAGAGCGAAGCGAAAAAAAATACACACACACAACACACACTTGGGGATCATAAAAATAAAACAAGTCAAACAAGCAAAAGCTTTGATTGTTGTTACGTGCGAGTATGAATCAAATTTACTTTTTTACCGTTTCAAGCGAAAGGAGAAGATGGCAAATATGTGCGTATATATATACAAGCAAATGAAAGATATACTATATATAAACATTCAAATTTGTTAAGTCAACACGTGGAAAAAAAACCAAAATTCCTTTTGAGACAAGAACAGCACATGAAGAAATTCAAGCTTTTATAATATTTAAAGGGTTTGGAAATATTTGAATATTAAATATATATACTTGCATATGTACTGTTCAATATATATATACATATTTCGATTTTTTAAACCATTTTAATATTGCCTGAAGCAAGGTATACATTTTTATTCGGGGAATAGAATTTATTGAATTTCCAGCAGTATTTTATGAAATTTTATTCACTTTTTAATCAATCCATTTGTAATTTCAAGGAATTTTATTTTACAGTGCACAAATGAGAGCCTTAAAATCACCTATAAATAAATGTAAATATATACCCTGATGTTATTATATACAAGTACATATATGTATGTACATAAGTGGAACACTCGAGAGTTCGCCACAGTTCAGTTTGCAGCTCAGCTCAGTTCAGTTATTGTCATTGCCAAAGAATTTTTGCTTGATTTTTATTTCGATTTTTGCCTTGCAATCCGGGATAACATATATATATATATATACACCGAATCTTGGTATATAAACTTATATGCTGGTGAAACTGGTTAGACATGCCCAGATGCTAACTGTAGGCGTGCTATATATTTTCTGGAGCTGAGTTTTTGGTATCTCCCAGGACAAGGTCGTCGTAATAAAATTGGGTTAAAAGCTGATTAATCAAGGGATTCATTGAAGGCGTAAATTAAGAAGATAAATTAGTTAATATTTAATACTATAATTAGTCATACCCAGACATCTAGTTAAAATATTAAATATGGGGTTTTTTTTTGTCTTGTAAAAAAATTATTATTATTAACCTGAAAGTAAACAGTTTTTTCTGTGTCATCATACCGACATTTATCAATAAAATTCTTATCCCATTACAATGCTGGATAATTGTGGCTATAGTAATAACGATGTGTAACACACAAGCCCAGCCTATAAAGCGAATTGCCTTAAATTAGATATGCACTTAATGCGATGAAAACATTAAAAATGCATCACAGTCAGCTCCCACGACATTGGCTATGGCTAGAGCTATATACGATATATATATACATATATATGGGCTATATAGTGTGGAGTGTGCATGGAGTGTTGGGAGAACACCCCACTTGGAATGAATGCAACTCTAAAGGTGGCACAAACACCACTCACAACAACAAAAACTATAAAAATACTACAAAAAAAATGGGTGGCTAGAGGAGGCAGAAGAAGATGTAGAGTAGGGGGTAAAGGAGGGGGGGGGGTAAAGAAGAGGTAAAAAAAAAAAAAAACAATTGCTCACCCACCGACGCCACCGCAATGAACTCATGGAATAATTATCCTATGAATGAGCAGTTTGCATGATCATTGCCAAAGCTTCCGCTTTTGTTTTTGTTTTTAGGTTTTTATTTTTGTTGTTTTTCTGTTCTCGGTTCTCTGTGGCCAAGTTAATTTTTTCTTTTTTTGTTGTTGTTGTTGTTGTTCTCTGTTCCTCTTTGCAATTACCGCATGAAAATGTTGCATTTAAGAGGCATTTTCGAAGCATTTTTCCTATGTCATAGACACGATCCCCGCGATCTCAGCCGGGGAGTTACTCACAGAATATTCCAACTAATTCAGTAACTTTTCCCATCATTCGACAGTGTATACCTGCCGCCATAAGGTATACATATATACATTATACAGATGGGGTTATAACAAGAATACTTTTAAAGAATTTATAGGAACTTTAAATCATAGAATAATTAATTTTTTGAGTGTTTTTAATACTTATTACAAGGTTTCTTTATAAATTATGTTTAGCTTTACTAATAAATTTAATTAATTTATATTAAATATAAAATATAAAATATAATATATATATAAAATATGTTACTTAAATTATTTGTTAATGAATATATTAGGAATAAACAAGTATGAAATATTGAACATAAAAATCGCTTAATTCAAATAATAATTTAATAAATAGCTATATATTTTTGTTTTCCCTTGTTGACCCCAACTGTGGCATATATACACATATATCCATAGAGAGAGAGAATTTGCCTTTTATGAATTCCGCTCAGAAGAAGTACGACTAAGTGATGCGCATATAAATGTCGAGCACTCCACTCACAAGTCTGGATTGTCTGGTGTTTGGGTAACGAGTGGTACATTCCTCTTTTTTTTTTTGTTTGCAATAAAACTATGCAAAATTATGTGTAGCATTCGGTCCTAGAACTCTCCCATCATCATCATCATCATCTGTGGGCTCCCGAAAACTTGCACAAATTTTCCAAACTCCAACCCCAACCCTAAAACCATACGAATAAAAAGACCAACAATCTGATGAAATATAACCAGAAGCCAGAGAGACTCTGGCATTCCTGTGTGCAGACATCTAAATATATTTATAAAGGAGGGGACATACTATATATAGGCAATTATTATGCGGCATAGAAAGCAGCTGGAAGCAGGAAAATGAACCCTGGCTAATCATAAATGCCAAAAGCATAGTCAAGGAAAAGTTTTTGTTGGAAGCAGCAGAAACTTGACTAGATTTAAGGTATATTTTATATGGTTAAAGAAGGGTTATTTTATGTTTTAAATGTTTTTTAACAAGTATTAGGAAAGCTTATACTAATAATGCTTGTTACTACATTTTCATAATATTTTATTTCTCTTTTAAATTTCAGAGAGATAAAGCATGCTGACTTAATAAATCTTTTATCTTTTTAGTTTCAAAAACTCTTTTTTAATTGCTAAACGTGCTGAAAGTAAATGTTCTTATTAACATATATTTCTCATATTTCACAATTAACATTTTAATTGGCTTCCTATGGTTTTTTTCTGCTTTCTTTATTTTTTCTGGGGTTTTTCTTATTTTTGGTTTTAATTTGTGGCTTACTTTTGTGGGGTTTTTGGTTTCCAAATGATTCAGTGGCTTAAGGAGGCGGAGAAGGAGGATTATCATGTGTGGATGTGGGTCTGCCTGTGTCGAAATTCGGGACTCGGGATTCAAGATTTCGAAACCGTTGTCAGAATCGCCTGGCAATATGCATAAATTTCCGTAAAGAAAAAAGCGACAAAAAAAAAGAGCGAGACTGCGAGGTGAACAAAGAAAAATGTTTGTCATTTGATTAATGAGCAACACCCATGATCTCTTTGTTTTATTTAAGCTTTTAAAATATTGCCCAGAGATTGTGCCATTTTTTAAAAGGGAACATAAATTTAGTAACTTTAAGACCAAAAGTTTTGACTGGAAATATATAAATATAAGTAATTAAAAATGCAGTATTACTTTTGAACAATTTAATGTATTTTCCCACCAACTGTTATCCTTTGTTGTCAATAGTCAAAGGATTAAAAGTCTGTCTTGCTAAAAAAAAAAGAAAAATGCCACAAAAAGGGGCGTAAGAAGGGGAGTGTCCAGATTGTCTGCTCAATCGCACGCAATTAATTTGCGGTCACTGTGAAGCAGGTTAAATTGAATACAAAAAAGCAAAAACTATTAATTTAATACAAATATTTTGGACTCATACTGTTGTTGTTTTGCAAAATGGGTTATTTTTTTTTTTTTGGTACAAGGGGTTTCATATCGAATTTTGGGAATGGAAGCACTGAAAAACTAAAAACAAAAGAAGAAAATTAGGTCTTAAATTTATAAAATAATTGTAAAGATTGAAATGATGCAAATACAACGTAAACTTAAAGTGATTTCTATTGTTAAAAAAGAAGATATGTTAAGGATAGGAAAAAAACAATATTTTACGTTATAATTTCTAAATTATTTAATTAAATATTCTACGTCAGCGTTCTGTTAATTTGATTTTTCCTAATCAATACACATTTTGTTTATATTAATTAATAAATAAATTATAGTATTCAAAGAACACAACCATAATATTATTTTAAAAAGAGGCTTATATTTTTTTTGTTTATAATTAGCTCCACATTTATTTTTTTGTTTGCCTTGTTTTTATTTATTCTTTTTTTAGTTCGAATTAAATGGCTTATTATTTTTTTTTTTTTTTTGGGTGCACCTTTTAATATTTTTCGGTTCGGTTTGCTGCTGTATTTTTGTGTGCCTTTTGTCGCATGGGCGTTGTCACAATTTGTCGAAAGTCGGTTCAATGAATCTCTTGGCCAGGTTTATATGTATTGTGTCGACCTTGAAATGATTTTCTCCATCTCTTTCTTTAGCTTTCGGTTGTTGCAGCTGTTGCTGACTTTCATTTGTCAGACCGTTTTCAATTTGTATTTGCCGCAATTTACTTTATTTGGCTTACGTGTGGTTTGTTAACAACAAAAACAAAGAGGCTAAAAGCAACCGAATTTCATCGTCTTCGTCTTCGTCTTCGTCTTCGTCTCTCGTATCAACGTCATCGTCCAACTCAGCCACATCCTCATCCTCAACCGATCCTCACTCTCAGGCTCATCTTGCAGTCCGAGTTCTCAAGCTGGTTTTTTATTATTGAATTTATTGCGAGCTTTGATGCTCTTTTTAGGAAACAAAATAGAGTAGTAATTATTTTGATTTTTTTAAGGCTATAATTAAAAGCATAGACTTTTATACCTTAGGTATACATATATATATTTTATAATTTTTTTTTGACTAGATAGTATTGATTTATAATAATAAAATCTATTTATTTTAACAATTTGCCACAGAATTTAGTTTAAAAATGTCTACAGTTCTGTACATTTATCCACGATTCTACCAGAGTATTTACAATTCCCCTTTTAACAATGCACAATTGCAGCCCCCATGAAATTATCCTCTTTATTTCCCGATTCGCAAAAAAATCCCCAAAAAAGGACGAATAATTGCCAAAAAATGCTTTGCGTTTTAATTTGAAAGCTGCGCGTGCGCGCACACACACAAAAATTGTAACAATCAGCGCCGCGGCCGGCAACAAAAACTACATATAAGAATACAAACTTGAAAAGGAAAAAAAGTAATAAAATAAAGTACTGAAAAAGCAGAGCAAAGTGCAGATATAATGCCGAAAGAGGAGGAAAATTTGCAGACAACAATTTGTGGCGAGCGAGCACAGCTGCCCGGGTTGCCTGCCTCCAGTGACTCTTATGTTGCACCTTGCAGCCGATGCAACCGATGTTGCAGGCGAACAACGCCCCACAAACAATCACTTACAAGCTGCTAAATTGCATAATCACCCAAAAAAAGGAATCAACGGCCGCAAGGAGTTGAAATGGTGATGCACCGAGAGAAAGGGGGAGTGTTCTTAAATCTCAGTTGAATTTTTTAAAAATATTTTTATAGCCTTGCAGGGACAGGGTTCTTAGTAAAGAAAACGGAGTCATTTCCAACCTAAACATATATAAAATATTATACTTTTTTAATTGTGTAATTTATTACATTTAAAATATTAAAACTTTTTTTTATTAATTACATTTAAGTAGCATTAAATTAAATATATAAATCAAAGCCAACATTTTTACTTTATAAAAATATAATAACATTATCGAATTACATTTAAGAAGCTAAAAAATTATCTACATCAATTTAAGGCTCCAAATTATACATATAAAATACAGGTTACTTTTTAAGTTCCAAAGATTCCAAAGCATTTATTGTATAATGTTTTTTCTCAAGTGTAAAAGAGGAGTCCACAATGTTCTGGGGTTGGGATGCATTTGCCGGAATAATTGTTGCCATTATTTGCTCAAGGAATGACACACACACACACACTTGCTTTCTGGACAGAAGGCAGAAGCTAAAGCTGAGACCGAAACCGAAGCTAAGGCAGATGCAGATGCAGGAGCAGCTGCTGCTCCGATTACCCACAGATAAGATATCATAAAGCAGCAACTGCGACTCCCCTCGCAAAATTTGCACTGATTATCTCCGGGGCGCACTTGAGCGCAATTTGCAAAGCAAACAAAGGCCAAACGGAGTCAGAATCTCTCTGTTTTTTTTTTGCTTGCCACAAATGAAATGCAATCAAAATGCCGCCGCATATCGCCTCAGCTCTGCTCTGAGCTTTTGTTTTGCGGCTGCTCTTTAATTTATTTACACTGGCCAAAATGCCACACCCCATTAGCCGGACGTACATATAATAAGTGCATCTTTGGGAGAGAGAGAGAGATACTACCCTGTATAAAAACTGATAGGTATATTGGGTTTATTATTAATAGGAACAAAATACATTTCGAAATATAACGAATATATTGATATTAAATATTTTACCAGCAAAATACATATAATTTAAACGAAAATCTGAAAATAAACACAAAAACATAACAGATTATAAAACAAAAAATGTAGTGCTTTAAAAATTCATGCGTTAAAATCAATGCGTTAACTTAAATTGTATATTCTTAATATATATGTATATATTTAAAATGTTTTTTTTTTACATTTTTCAGAAAGATTTTTAATATAAAAATGTATCAAGGATAAATAATTCAAATAATTCATTTCAAATGTCTTAATTTTGTTTTGATTTTCTTTCATTTCACCTTGCTAGTTATTTTATTAAAATTCTATTTGTAGTTTTTAAGGGATTTATTTATAAATACAATAATTATTAACAAGGGATATCATCCTCTTCGATTGCGTTCTGGCAAACTGCAGCTGTTGCAGGTTCACATTAGGACGAAAGCCTTTTATTAAATTTATGTTTGATCAACTTGCGGCGTAAAATCATTTTGTGAGATTTTTTTGTACCTTAATGTTTCTTTATACTTGATTCTTTTTTTTTTTTTTTTTTGTTTACCTTTTTATTTATTGCTGGCTGCCGCTGCATTCTCACTCTCCAGTGTTTGTTATTTTCTGGCCAAATGGCATGAAAGCGAAAATTTGATTGCAGACTGCGAAACAGATTGCAGGCACTAAAACGCTGGAGGAGCCAGAAGCCGACACTCCTGGCTGCTGGCAGCTGGATGAGGATGGGATGATGGGGATATAGATGGGGCGATTTTAGGTGGGGGGACGACGACGACGACGACGACTTTAAGCCATATCGACGACAAATGACGACGACACTCTGGCACTCCGGCTCAAGTTAACGGTGCCGAAGCCAAAGCCAAACTATAAAATCATTTAAAATGCATAAAAACTAATTTCGCTGATTAATTGCCTCATGCTTCTGGTGCTGCAAGATGATGATGCTGCTGTGATGCTGAGATGCCGCCTGTCGCTCTTGGCTTTTGATGGAACTGGTCCTGCCTCCGCCTCCTCCCAAAGTCATTGATTTTATTTTCTCCCATTTAATATCCTCTGTCTGATGGCAGTCCATAAATTGGCCACAGATCGCTCGCTCATCTCGGCCATGTTCAATATTTGATGGGGTTTGGTTTAACAAAAGCCGAATGATGCTTAAATCGAATCAGAGTTAGCTAAGCTATTGATTTTCCATTAGCTTTCATGATATTCAATTTGATTTATTATTTGTTATCTGAGCCAAAACTAATGCCGGCTATAAATGCATTCAATTTTAACTTCTTTTGATTAGTTTCAATGGCAATAATAATGGTAAATGGCTCAATAAACTATTTAAGAAGTTTCGTCAAATTCTCATTAACTGTTTAAATGGTTTTTGAAAATTTTTTATTGACCACTCAAGTTAGGAACTAATTTTGGCAATTAATTTAATGGGTTTTTAAATTATAATTAAACAATACTTTAGGAACTATAAATAAACCTACTTTTTATTACCGAGCATATTAATTATTAATTAAACTATAGAAAATTCTCTTTACCTTATATTAATCTTCTTTATCCTTACAATAATTAATTATTTAAATTAGTTTTATAAATTATAGTTCGTAGGTTATTCTCTTCTTCGATTTTCGTTGTGGTGTCTTTATAGTGCATCCCAAAAGACACACTAATAAATTGTTGCCAGCATTTTGCGCTATCTCCAGCATCCAGCATACTCCATTCCAGCCGATCTGGTTGCCTCATATGCGATGCAAATCGAGTTGATTGAAAATTAATGTAAACATGGATGGACACTCTGCTGCTACTGGCGCAAACGTTTGATATTCCATTAAAAAAATAAAAATGCACTAGGAGAGGGGAATATGTATATTTAAATATATATATTTTCGGTAGTCAACTTGATTTTCAAATATCAAACTTTTGTCAATCTGACTCGGACTCTGCCTCTTTCGATGAGACAAATACGCTTTTAAATACTTTCGATGTCTTCAATGTGTTGATAACACCTCACCGAAATGTCGGGGCTTTGTCCCCATATTAACCTATCAACGAGACAAAAGAAAACTTACCAACTAACTAACGGCTATTCTTTTGTCTTCTCGTATTAATTTCCCATTTTCATTTTTCTTTTGGCCTAATGAGCTCGAAACGTTTTTGTTGAGATGAGCTGAGTTTTTATTCGAGACAAGCGAAACGCGTTAAGATACTTGAATAATGAATTAAATTAATATATAGAAAAATGCAGCTGGGATGGAGTGGTTAGTTGTCCTTAAATTGGTATTTAAAATATTTATTTTTCTTGGGGAAATAACAAAATGGACGTTTTTAAATTAATTAAAATTTCTTTGTGACATGAGCTTCAATAAAAAATTCATTTCAATTGTTTATATATTTTTTAAAGCTTTTGATTAGTAAACTATTTTTTTCATATTAAAAATATTTTTTAAACTTTAATAAAACCTTTAAAACGTTTTGACAACTAAGATAAGGGTTTTGCCTGATCAATTTAATTAAAATATTATGTTAAAATATTGAAACAGTCTAAATTTTACATTTGCATAAAATATAATTTCTTAAATCGCTTAAATCGTTTTAAAAGATTGTTTTTTTATTAACATTTGATCGTTACATTAAAATATTTGTATATAGCAGCAGGCGAACCTTTAAAATATATATTATTTATAAACAAGTAATGAAAAATAATTCTTTGAGGTGTTAGAAAAATTCATAAATAGTGTTTTCTGACCAATACATTTTTAAATTTAATTTTTAATGCCTCTAATTTTTAATTTGTTTTTTCAAATCAAAGTTTATTTACATCGCCTCGATTTAGCATTCGCATTTTACTATGTTAGGCCCTTTCTCCTTCTAGTTTTTTTGTGCAATTAAAGTATCATTCACACCGTGTGTTCGCACAATCTAACGGTGTTTTGCTAAAATAACAATAATGGTAAACAAGAAAAACACAAGCAAAAAGGAAAAACAAAACACAGAACCACAATATCAACAAAACGAAATAAAAAAAAAGAATTGTCGCTCTCTGCTTCCGCTGAGTTCGACCAACTAAAAATAAAAGAAGCACCAGCAGCGAGGCGGCGACTCCCCTTCAATGAGTCAACATTAGCCGAAAAAAATCACAGAGAAGAAAAAAGAACAACAAACAATTCTTTAACCCTTTCCTACTAGAAGCTTCTAAGTACAACCACTTTTGCTACCACCTGATGACACACTGGCGGAAAAGAGGGATAACGAAATTTACGATCACAAAGCTATAAAAGCAAGTATTTCTGTTGATTTTAGGTTTAAATGGGTTTTTATAAATTTTAATTATAATTATTCTTAGTTATATATTTTTTATTTCCTTATTGGGGAAAATATCTAAGAATTGTATTTCAAATAAAATATTAATTCTATTTCTTATTTATTTTGTTTTGTATGTTTTATTTAAATTAAGAACCTAAAAAAATTTATTCAATTAAAAGACATATTTTTCTTCCAACTAATCCAAGTTATTTATCTTTTGATAAAAAACTATTGTTTAGAGAATATTTAATACAGTAAAATGAAATGAAATATTAGATTTAATGATTAATTTTATTTTTAGGAGTATATTTTCTATATATATTTTTTTTCTCTCCATATCTCTATTTTTCTGTCGTTTTTGTCCCCTCAGCGGATCTCCGCTGCTTACTCATTCCATTTGCTTCGTCGACCTGTCCACGGTTGACAATTCTTTTAGTCTTTTAGTCTTTGACCTTTTCGGTGGCGGGCATAATTGTGTGTGCCTCTGCCTGGGACAATTAACATGAACTTTTAGCTTTGCTTAATTACTCCACGTTGCTGTTGTTGTTGCTTTTCGGATGTCGTTGTTCTAAAAGTGACGCAAAAAAAAAAACAAAGAGCCGAAAAAAACTTCAGAGGTTAATTACATTTTGAAGAGCACAGCAAAAACAAATTGAAATGTTGCTGCTGTGTTTTTGTTTTGTTTTTTTTCTGTTAATGGCATAAGACATAAGACGGCGAAAAAAACAATAACAATAACAGGAGGGGAATAGGAGCAACAACAATAACGACAATAAACAATGCAAGAAGCCTGAAATCAGTGTGACAATTATGTAAATGGACGGCACTTGGAGCTGTGTGAACTTCTTTTAGTTGCTAAAAGGTTTGGATAAGTGAATTTGTTGTTGTTTTTGTTGTTGTTGTTGAAGGTCACACGAAAAACACTGGAGAAGTTACCGTTAAGTGGTTTGGGTCGAATGCATCAAGTTTGTGTCTTAAGTCATTTGTTTGTCGCCAAAGCACCGATTAGCAATGGTTGACAGGGTAAAGAAGAGAGGCTTTTATAGAAATTTATGGTTTATTACGTATTTATTTTATCAGCTTAAATTTGTGCATAATTCTTGGGTTTATTTATTAATTCGTTATGGCTAAAGAATTATAATACTATGGCATATATTTATTGTTTATTATGTTTTTAGTTTTGTTGTTTTAATTTGTTTATAATCTTAGGTATATTTATTATTCGTCATGGC
This sequence comes from Drosophila birchii, assembly GCA_035046345.1. Classification (NCBI taxonomy): domain Eukaryota; kingdom Metazoa; phylum Arthropoda; class Insecta; order Diptera; family Drosophilidae; genus Drosophila; species Drosophila birchii. The sequence continues at coordinate 4,644,005 of JAWNOA010000043.1, read as the reverse complement.
TAATGAGTTAAAATTTATGAATTCGTCACAATTTAAATATATAAGAAAAGGTTTTAAGCAAAGGTATTTCTTTTGAAGAATTTAAAAGAACTATTTTTATTATGATTTGTAAAGGGTTTGATTTATTATACATTTATATTTTCTGACTTTATTATGTTATTATGTTGTTAATAATAATTTATTGCCTTTAATTTAATATATTAAAAATTAATACAAAGACATTTCTTTTATTAAACATTTTTCGTAACAAAAAACTTGTATTTAAAATGTTTGGGGATTTATTTTGTATTGCCATAAAAATGTTTTCCAATTAATTTTAATCTCCATACAAAACATAAGTATAAAAGATATATTTTATTTATTTAAAAACAAATAACGAGTTTCCAGAATTTGCCCCTCGTAAAATTCTTTCCTATTTAAATTAAAGCACATTTAAAGCACTTAAAATAAGCCTTCCCTCTGCTAACTTGCCATTGGAATGACCCTCACCCAAATAGCTAACCACTCAGCCCTGGGGCACGCAAACTCTAATTAAAAAAATATATAATAATAATAAAAAAAAAAAAACCAAAAGAAAATAAAGTAAAGCTGCAAAAGCAACTGAGCGTAAGCCTACATATATTTTTCTTTTTTTTCTCGTATATATACTATACATATACATATATATATATATATTTATTAATATGCGGCGGCCTGGGAAGCACGAGAATTTCGCATAAAATTATTCAACTGAGGAAGAACGACTTCAATATGAAGTTAATGCGCTCATAGAGGAGAGTCTACTCCTAGACTCACACAAAAATAAGAAGGTATACATAGATATAAAAAAGCGACTTTGTGGGAATAACAGCAAACGTAGTAAGCCACAAGAACTTGAAAGGCGGAAGATCGACGGAAGCCGGCGACAAAAAATGAATAAATATGGGATGCACTGAGAAGAAAAATTAAATATGAGGAAATAAAAGCAGGAAACTTGGTGTTTATTTATAGAACTAAAAAAAACGTTGCCCTTTTTTTAGCATTTAAAAATAAAGTGGAATCATAACTATTCATAACTAATATAGGCTTCATTTTCTGCCAGTGCACCTGGCTACTAAGCCCCGAACAACAGTAGGCAGTCGCGTAATAAAGAGGAACAAACAAACAGCTCAAGAATTATGAACTCCATCGACTTGGGCGATAAAAAAAACCACTCATCATTGAACTTCCGAACTTTCGACAGGTCTTGGTGGCTTTTTTGTTTATTTTTTATTACCTCTGCTTTTATTTTATTTTTTTTTTTTTTGTAAAATTTATCAATGGTTAAAAACTAAGAACTAAAAATTATGGGCATGCCAAGAGGGCTTAAAGTCCCGATCTTTATCGGAGCCACAAATCAGCAACTAAACGATCGGGTCGGATAAGAAAGAGATCGGAAATCGGTGAGGAAATTCGGGGGAATTGAAGGGAATCCCACACACGACACAAACACACACACCTTGCGTAGGATACTTTGGAACTTGGGGAATGGAAAAGGTTTTTGTCATCGTTTTGTTTGGCATTTGGAGACAAACGCCCATGAAGGATTTTTTGAAACCAACGACTAAGAATCTTATTGGTCTCTTAACAGATCAGCATAATTTGTTGTCAATCTGTTTTTTTATGTCGTTTATTTGTGCTTAAACATATGTGTGGGGGCTACTTCCTGTGGGTAGTAAAAAAATATACAACAAAATATCAAAGCTAAGAAGTGAATGAATTCTCAGCAAGTTGAGTTCCCTAGAGAATTTTCTGGAGGCTTGGGTCAGTTGGAAATTGGAAATAATACAATTAATCTGACTGATTTAAGAGCACTAAAAGCTAACACTTGTTTAAGAATTAAATATAGAAGTTATGTTATGAATTCTTCGGAATTATTTTTAAATTCTGTTAGCTAAAAATACAATGAAACATTACATAATCTAATTTCAAATATTTATTTATCAAAATTGTTTAAATCAAATCTAGAATTCGTTTGGCAGACTTTTGTAAATTGATTTATGCCAAAATTCGCATTTCTTCGTAGTAATAGTGGAAATAATAATCATAATTTTCTCATATGGCCAAGTTGAACAAATCAGGCCATGATCTGTGGCCTATTCCGGCTTCTTTTTTTTTCCAAATGAAATTACCAACGCCTGCCCCAAAGGCCATAAAGCGATTTAACAGCAAAATAGTTCACATCATTCCATATATATTATTTTTTATAGCTGGCAGACACAGACGGATGCGAGAATCGTGTCTGGGGATTTCAGCAAAGGATGTTTAGCATTGGTAAATGTGCGTTTATAAATTTAAAAACCTATAATAAAGTCATTTGCTGTGGTCAGCCACTTTGGCCAGCAGCCACCAGTCGAAAGGGGGGCTCTGGTCTTTTGGCCAACATCGTTACGCATGCGCGTCAAAAGAGAGCAAAAAGCATGGCCAGGAGGCGGCTGGCAAGGAGAAGGCCAAGACGAAGGAAGCACCGCAAACAGAACAGACAGCAAAGTGAGCAAAACAGACACGGACACAGAAAATGGACAGAAATGGACAGGGGGACAGGCGACAAGTGCCTTGGCAACAACAAATGGCCAAGGAAAATAGTTCCTGAAGGTGACTTTGGTCACCAACAACGACTGTTTGAACATACTTTGATACAGAAATAAAAAGACAAAACAAATAATATAAACATTTATAGATATTTATATTATATTTACTATAATTCACAAAATTGTTTCTCCTATCAAGTTTTAAACTCAATTTGTAGTTTTATATTATATATAATTCATGTATACTTCAAATAAAGTAACATATTTATTGCGTGTTGAGGTATCTTCTTAGTCGGTTAGACTGCAACACACTCCTTTGAAAATCTCGATGACTTCGGTGTGCATATGTGCACACACTCCCTGCATCTATATAGACAACGACGGCAACAACATGTCACACTGATTATTGTGTTCAATTTTAATTTGTGCAACATTTTGTGTTGCTTGCAGCACGATGCTATTGCTGTTGTTGCACTCGTTTCATTTGATGGCCTCAAATGTGTTTTCTTTGCCTCTTTTTTTCTTTTCTGTTGTAGTATTTTTTATTTAGATTTTTTTTTTATTTTGCGCTAACCTGGAGCTGACAATTGCCAGAAGGAGAGACTTTAAATCGGGACCAGATTGGAGCTGCAGTTAAAGCAGATTTTGCTTGGATTTTCCACTGCTCCTCCAGACCAGAGATATCAACTTTCTTTTAACCGTTCGAACAATGTCAAGAACTTTGCCACTTGTTTTTCGTTTTGGGTTTTGTTTAATATAAACACACATTTTCATTCCTTTGTTTGTTGGCTCGAAATCGATTCGCAATTGGCGCGCCATTTATCGGCAAGATTATATTCAAGTTTCAAGTTTTTAATGCCATCGCGCGACACCCACCGATAATCGGGTAAATGAATCGATCAAACGAATTGAATCGCATCGGATTGATGGATTGAATCGCATGCAAAATGCGGTGTAGTACTTAGCAATTGTTTTGTTGTGTGTGTTTGAGTGTGTGTTGATCTCTGGCTTTGTTGTGCGGCACTGCCGCTGATATTTTCTCACAATTAAGCGGGCCAAACGAGCGCGCAGGCGAACCGGCCATCAGCCATAAGTAATCAGCATCAAGTGGAATGGACATTGGTACAGAGCACACTGGATAGTGGTTAAAAATATCTATCAATAATAATAGAATAATGATAATAGTTCAAAAATAATAACTAAGCGAATAACTAAAAATTAACGGAAATAATAAAACAAATATTTATAATAATATGACAAAAATTGCAAACGTATTTCTGGATATTTTTTCAATTCATAAAATTGTGTCTCATTTATAATTAAATTTTCCTAGAACTTAAAACATCACAAATTTCATAGGAATTTTAATCTCCTTAAAAGATTTTTAATTGAATTTTCATGGTAAATTGCTGGAAAATAAGAGAATATTTGATATAATGTCAGTTTTCAGAGTTTAAAAATTAAAATCCTTTAAATATTTTTAAAATAAATTGTTTATTCTCTTTAATTCTTTAGTTTGATGCTTGAAATATTTATTTATCTATTTAAATTTCTCCTTATTAATATTTAGGCCAAATCCTAAATATACTCCCTCATAAATCCACAACTAGATGTATATTTTCCCATGCCAGGGCCCAGAATCTCACAAAGGCGTATCAAATACATCGCACATGTCATTATTATTGTTTTATTTAATTTTTTGTTGTACTACTTATTGTTGGTGGTGCAGCTGCTTGCCCCCAAGAAAGCCAGAGAGCCACCAAAATGGCAATCGGCAGTCAAGTCAAGTTAAGTCGGACTCAAGTTGGACTCAAGATCGGAGACGTTGGTGGGGAGTTAGAGGGACGTAGAATGACCAAAGTGATTTTTAATTGTCAGCCTCAAGTGCTGTTCGAATGTGTGAACTTAATAAATCTCTGTGGAAACGACTATTCCGCTTTGATTTCTCTTGTATCTGTCTCTTTCTCTGTTTCTGTATTTATGTAACTCTTTATATGTGGAGAAAATCATAATTATATTCTCAAACTTGGTAAAAGGAAAGATAGAAATTGCTTGGGCCTTAATTTATTATTTAAAAGTATATTTTAAATAAATATTTAGAGAGAGCCAAGTCTAATGAATTTGTAAATTAATTTGAATTGGATTTAGTTGTTAAATAAAATAAATAGATTCTGGATTTGTGGAAATGTGTCGATGGTATTATCGGCGGAGAGGTTCTCAAAGACTCTTTTTTTTATGGAATAACAAGATAATGTTAAAAAAGCGTTTATTTTTTTAATTGGATTTATTTTCCAATCTAAATTAAACCTAAATTGTCGCTAAATTAAATTAAACTTAAAACAAATCAAATATAAATATGTATATTATATTATTTATTTATTAAATTATAATTAAATAATAATATTATTAGGAATTTTTCCCTGTGCTTAACAATTGACAATTGTTGGAAGTATTTTGCTTAATGCCTTAATTGAAACGCGACAACAAAACCGAGAAATGATTATGCATATCAATTATGCTCTCCACGATGCGGGGGCGTTGCTGGCTGTTCGGCGTTGGCTTTCGGATGATGGATGGTATAAATTGTGGATACTACCACATATACTGCGATCGGTGGATCGCCCTTGGCAATCAATTGGTCAAACAGGTGCTCAAGCTCCACTCGACGACTCCCGCTGAGATCTCAATTCACTTCAACTCGACGCGACTCGACTTTGACTTGGGTCTTGATTGAAATGGTTCCTTTTCGTCCGGAATGGATTTTGATTGACGGACCGGCAATTAGCCATGAAATACACTTTAAATGGCCAAAAAAGACAACTTAAATTGCCTTTTATATTGGCGTTTGGACAACTATCCTTAATGCGTTTTATTTTAAAACAGAGTTGCATTCTCTTTTGAGTTCTTTAAAGTTTATAAAATAATTTCAATTCAAAATCCCTGTCTGCTTAGCTCCAGTTGTGTCCACTTAAGTTCTCAAGCTCTCTCTGGAGCATCTAAATCTCTTGGGAATTGACTCAATCGCCTGAAGAATTTATTGCATAGTTGTGGCAGTTCCACATCCCACTGGCAACAAAGTTGCATACGGATGATTATAATTTTTGAATCTAATTCGAAATCGGAGCAGCAACGGGCCGGGCATATAAACAATGAGTTAATTGTGGCAGATTTGCAAATAAATTATTGAATTATTGACCAGAGGACTTTAATTTGGAATTTATGGCGTGCAAATGGAGTCTCTGCGGATTCCAGTCGCGGTTATCTTCTGCTTTTTTAGCATTTTCCATTTTCTGTTCCTTTTTTCCTTTAGAAAATTTTCGTTGGAGGTTTTGCTTCTTGATTTCTTCGACTAATAGAATCATTTGGCAAAGTTGCTAGCCCGGTTGTGCAGCATTTTGACTAATTAACTGCAAAGTTTTATTGCAGCCAGCACAGAGAGAGGAAGGGGAGAAAAAAGATAGAAAATACTGCAGATGCAAGTTCTTTGGTGAGTCTTTGCATTTAGCACTGGAAAATATTCATTTCTGGCATTGAACATTTAATGTCTTTACGGGATAATATATGTGCATATTAGTGATTTTAGCTGGGTTTATTGAAGAGTATAAAAAATATTAAACAAAAGCTATTTATTAATTTTTGGGAATAAGTTTTGGTCATAATACGATAATATCGTTTTCTAATTATCATTAAATTTTTTATTATCTCAAGAAATTAAATGTTTCATGGCTTTGTATTAGGTATAAACTTAATAGTTAACATTTTGTTGATTTGTTTTATGAATTTTCATGAATTCTATAAAAAATTTATTGAAACAAAAGCCACTTCAATTCTACTCTCCTCTAGTTAAACCCTAAAATATATATATTAATAAAAATAAAACTGTATAAATTAAACATAAAAAATATGTTTCTCTTCCAAACTTATTAATTTTCAGTAACTCTTTGGATATTTATGCAAATTTAATTGGATGAAATTCTTCTTTTAATAGTAGCAGCATTTTTTTCCGCGTGTTTTCGCCTGTGGCCCGTCTAGCATTTCCTGTCCATAATGTGGAGGCTCCTCTTGGCTTGGTTTTCCTACCAAAGATCGCTCCGATGCTCGATTCTCGACTGCTGCTGATTCCCTGAACATATTATTTATTTTTTTTTTTATTATTTTTGCCTTCTTATTTGTGAGCGGGGCGACGACAATCATAATCGGCATTGACAAACGCACATTGCGTATACTTATCGGGTGTATCGCGCATATATAGAGGTAGTCGTACTCGTATTTTTCCTGGGCATTTTCCAACTGGTATTACAGGGGCAGGAGGATAGCTTTCAAAACATTCCCAAAAGGTGTCAAGATTATGTGCATAAATAATGAGATTTTCAGACAGCACTGAGTGGGCTAATTAATTGATTTGGCCAAAGGTTAACGCTGGACAAATACGACAAGGAAATTGGGAATACTTCTTGATTGTTTAGTACATTTTTTGAATTACAAAGTCGCGCCAAAGTGTGTTTGATTGCTAATAATGACGTGATAGGAATTAATAGGGAAAAACTAAGTAAAAATTAAAGTAATCGGGTGGATTTTTGAGATATTTAAAAGAAGGGAAGATTACATTTTAGAATATAGATGGAAGAGATATTTATGAAATATGCATTTTTTAGGGTTCAAAAAAATATTTATTAATATTTTATTAATTAAATATTAAATTATATAAACAATGCTATTCAATGCAATAACAAATTATAGATAATAAAAATCATAGTTCTAATTTTACCAAGACTGCCAAAAACTTTTCTTCAACCTTTTCAAAATCCACATAAAATAAATAGAAAAACACCAGGATGTGTTTAATTATATGTTCTGTTTGGTCAAGTCTGTGCTCATTATTCCCATAAACTGCAGTGAGAAATGTGGTTAATTCCTGTTTTAAATTTTGCTTCTAGTTTTCTGATGAGTTTTATTTTACATACACGTGTCCGTAATGGAAAATCGCAATTTTTCAGCAACTCCAATGAGCCAGCAGCGAGTTCGCGCTGGAACGAAAAGTTTATCAATTAGCGTGAAAATATGGTAAATATTTGGATCGATTAGAAGAGCAGCTGCTTCTGTGATTCGATAAAACTAGTTATATCTAGGAGTTGATCTAAGCTAGAAGCTGATCCTGTTTTGCAAAAGGTAAAGAAAAAACACACAAACATAGAGATATACGAAAAAAATAATAACAAAAATATATAAACACAAGTTTATAATATGAATTAAATTTTTTCAATTTTAATTTGATATCCTCACTACTTTCCCAGCTTTCCTTTTAATTTTCCTCTAACAAAGTTTACCATAACATCGATAACATTAACATGGTGAAAATCCAAGACAAACAAACATGAGACACAATAAGCTGAGCAACAATTGCAATTGTCGGCGTTATCAGAGAATCGGGGAGAGAGAAGAGCTCTGAGAAAAATAGTGAAAAATGGCAGAGAAATGTTCAAGGAGGGGAGAGTGTGTCTGTGTGTGTTTAGTGGCGATAAAGCCAAAGTGTTTACGAGCTGTTTAGTGTTTGATGATCGTCGGGAAAAGTTCTGGAAAGCAAAAAGGAAACAAAAAAATAAAAAATAAACTTAGTCCCATAGCCATAGCCATTTCCATTTCCATTTCTCCTTTACCCCGCTGTAGTATTTTCCGCCAGCCGACGATCTGGAAAAACTTGTAACCTTGCAGCCTTGTCATTGTCATCATGCAGACAGCACAAGAGCTGGGATCTGGAAGGACGGAGGAGGAAGCTGGAGCTCAAGCTCAAGCTGGAGCTGGGGCTGGAGCTGGAAGCCGCGTGGCCAAAGCCAGAGGTTGGCAGGCGGATCGTGCAAATCTTGTTAGCATTTTTCAGCCATTTCCTTTTTACATACAAAGCCCCTCCCCCAGAAGAGTGAGGGGAACAAAATATATATATTTTTATATATACTACTAGCTTAGAAAAAAAGAAAAAAAAAAATAGATGTTAGAATGTTAGTCTAAGACTAAGGACAGCTCAGGTACCCTTGGTTTTTGTTTCTTCATGGCATATTAAGTATTAAAAAAAAGAAATAGAATAATAGAATTAAAATAGAATACAAATTTTATTGGAATAATAACATAATTGCATAAAATAATACAAATAATTTTTTTAGGCTGATAAAATGATGTTTATAGTTGCAAATAACATCTTTAAATGACTTTAATATCACATGTTCTTTCAATTATTTTTAATACATACTAGATACCCTTAACAACTAATAATGCAGGGTACAAAAAATATGTTTAAAAGAAAAGCTAACAAAAAAAAAATGATGTTCGATATCAATTTCGCGTGGACACATGCCAAGAGACACGCAACGCCACCAAACACGCGCACCACATTTTTCGTATTTCCCCTAGTTATCCCCTCATTTTCCCGGCATCCTTAAGCCCCGTTTTTCTTCATCTTTCTGGTAATTGAAAATCAAGAGACAGGGAGTCAAAAAAGAAAAGAAAAAGAAAAAAAGCCCGATGCCGTTTGCCTCTACTGCCCTCCATTGGAAAATGGTGGAGATGCCATGGGAGGATGGAGCATTGGGATGGCGGATAGAGGATGAGCGGGAAGTAATTAAAGGGGGGGAAATATATAAAAATGTATATAAAAATCCTCTTTTTGTTGACTATTTTTTTGTCAATGTTTTTTTTATACATTCATTTAGATTTTAAATCGATTCAAGAACAAATAGCTTCTTTATGGCATTGCAATCTGCTAACTAATATCCTGCTAGAGCTTATTTGTATCAATATTTATGTAAATTTCTTTAAACTGTATATGATTTTAAATTAAAAAAATATATATATGAATTCATTGTTTAATTTCAAGATATGAAATATATTTCTTCCGGTTTGAAGTTCTTTTATTTTAAAAATATTATTTATGATTTAAAAATATGTATTAAAAGTCGGAAAACAAGATGTCGAAACATTTTAAAGCCTTACAAAAGCAAGAATATAATTTAGGAAAGTTTCTTAATAACTTCTCCATTTTTTCGAGTGCCTTTAACCGGGGCGTTTCAAGCTCTCGAAAGTCGAGCAGGCAGCAGGAATTAAAATTAGCCCCCGTCTGCGGCTAAATGCATTCGAGACTTCTTGTGCGTGTTATAGGCGGCAACAACAGTTTCTGCTCGCCCCCTCTCGAAAGAATCAAGAGACTGGAAACATAAATGCGAAAATTAAACGCGAACGCTTGTGATCCTAGTTGCCTGCCCGCGGTTGTGGGCGTGGATCCAGCGAGTGGGCTTAACGCAGCAGTTAGGAATCTATATATATATATAAATATATATATAGAGTATCTGTCCAACAGTTGTTTGCCTTCTTGTAAATGACCGTTTAATGGAATTGTCATAAAATTCGATTACTAAAGCCCGATGCGTAGTCGCCATTCTGGAGTATGATTTGCCTTAAGTCGAGGACGTGGGCTGTATGTTGGTTTTCTTGGCTTTTATTTTATTTTTTAATCTGATGGTTCCGTCTCGCCGGCAGCTTGATGGCTTCGGATCACCTGGAGCCACAAGGAGAAGATTTTCCATTAATAGATCTAGTTGTGCACAGGCTTCCGCCTGCTCCTTTCTTTTTTTGTGTGTTATGTTTTTGGTGTTTACATTGAGCTCAGAGTTCTGGTAAAAGATTTAATGGCTTTTTTATAGCCGCAGCAATGCTTTAATGTTTAATTTCTTAACTCTTTTATTTAGTAAATATTTCATTTAAAGAAAGTTTTTACAATTTATTTATGATTAGCTACTTGATCTACTTCTCTCACTCCTTAACCATTTTTATTGTGTTTAACTGCTGCCACGGGACTTGTGCCGTTAAGCTGTGTAACTAATCATCTTTTCAAGCATTTCACCCACTTTTTGGAGTATAATTTTGGGATCCTCCTTCTGCTAGTATATTTTTTTAATGTATCTCCACCGATAATCCATAATTCGCGGATTGGAAAATGTCTGCATACGAAAATATGGATCACCAGGGACACACCCCCTGTTTTTTATGTGCAAAGAGCTGACTTTGGCCAACAAAGGAATAATCAAGAGCGTTCCAATTTGCAAGTAAAAAATAGACTAAAAAACTAAAACTTTCAATACAGCAGAGGAGGCTGCTAATAAAGTGCTCACAGTCCAAGAGATGAGTACGAATTTTGGTTGTTTGTGTCCAGGTGTGCGTGCGTGCAGCATATGCATAAAACATTAACCCATAATGCCAGGGACCAGACTCCGGACTCCAGCTTCAGCTTCAGCTCCAGCTCCAGACTCCACTGGACCAAACTCTCCAGACTCTAGACTGTAGCATCCCCCTTGGTCCGTGATGATGAGAGTGCGGCAAAGCCGGGCATTTTTGCTTTTATCTCGGGCTCTGATATCTGTGGCTAATGCATAAAATCTTATAATTTGCGCACGTGTTAATCAGACATTATGATGCACACAACACACTTGGCGCACAGCACAGCTGCAACACTGCAAACTGTTTAAAACTGTGGCTAGCCACACTAAGAGAAATTGGGGTTACAAGGAGAATATTAAAATTAGCTTGCAAAAGCTTAAAACTCGGTAAAATATGGATTATTAAATAATTTCTGTAATGTTTCAATGTTTCTAATAACTGATATTTAATTTAAAAAAAAATATAGAAATAACAGCTTTAGCATTAGCTTCTAGCATAATTATCAGATACTTCAGATACTTTCAAAAATGTTTAAAACTATCCACTTCTTATAGAAATATTGCGATGACGACTGGTACATTTGTGCACAACATTAATCTTCTGTTTTCTATATCTTTGAAAAACAAGAATTAAAAAATGTATTCTTTATTATCTGCACATAACAAATTATAGAAATTGAATACCTCTATAACATAAACTCCCATAAAATTGACAAATATATAGCTTAGATATTCGCACAGATTTCCCCGAGTGCCTTTCTTAGCTCAGAATAAAAAAAAAAAAAAAATACCCCTTCCAGATAATGCTGAGACGGTGCTGGCCATGACCAAGTCGGCAAACTAACAATTTTAGGCTAATGATGTGCTCATATTTAAGTTAGTTGAAACGCTTTTAGTGCAAGGCATAACTCAAGTTGAGCACACACAGTCGAGATCACACGGGAGACGACCAGGCCAGGTGCCGCCTCGCGACGATAGAAACAGAGAAATGGGGAACCGGAGAATCTGAGAATCTGAGAGGGAGCAGAGACACTGGTACGGGACCGCATGCTGTTGCATTTAATGATTGCACGCCTTGGCTTTGGCAATAAAACAAATTTGTGGCCATAATTTTCGAAATTCAAATAACAAATGCTGGGGCAGCCGCTGCCGGACTTTGTTTTTTTCAGCTTGGTCCCCAAAGCTCTGCCTCTCCTCACATTTAAAGTTGCAACACGGCGACAGCGGCGATTCCTCCTGGGGATGTATGGTATATGCATATCAAGGCGAGAGATCCGTTACCATATATCGGCAAGATAGCCGATAAATATTGCTATAATATTGTATAATCATATTATATTAATTTTCTTATTTTTATAATACTTATAATAATCATTTCTTTGTTACTTCTTACCATTTTATTCAATGATTCTATGGTGATAACTTCTTGCATCTGAATTTCTCGGCAGCGATATTTATATAAGGCTTTATTATTATTTTTATTATTTATATTTATCGATTTCTCTTATATATATATTTTGTTTGCTTAAAAATCTATTTATAAAATAGCGATATTTATGCCATCACTAGCATCTCTCCAACTTGTTTGCATTGAAAATTTATTGTTACGCAGCCACGAGCGGAACTTGGGCGGTGCGGCAAGGCGGGGCAAGGCGAATGCTTGTCCAACGATTTATGGCATTGCTGCAATTGTTGCCAACTGTAAATGCTGCGGCAAACAAGTCAATTGAATTTATTTCGTTTATAAATTGCCAGCAGCAGCAGCAGCAGCAGCCTCAGCACACTCGGAATCCTCCAGCTGTGGCTGCATAAGTAGATGATTCTCCTTCTCCCGCGGCGGAGTGTCAATTGGCCAGCGGGAAGGAGTTCTCCCCAATACCGAATCCCAATCCCGAATCCCGAATCCCAGTCCCAATCCCGAATCCCGATCCCCATCCCGAATCCCAATCTCGATTCTCAATGCCAATGGCAATGCCAAGCCCGAAGACTACCGATTGGAGACAAATCACTGCTCGATTTGACAACGTTCCAACGTTCACCCGAGATAAACAGCCAAGCGGCCAGGGAAACTCTCTAGAGATGACATCAGGCCTGGCATTATGCAGCTGTAATTGCAATCTGGCAAATCCATAAAGAGTGCTATATGTGCCACAAAAAAAAGAGTTCGTCAATTTGCCACGCGACTATATTTTCCTTGTCCTTACTAGGTGTTTGATAAAGTTTATAAACATGTTGAGTATAATAAATATTTCAATAAAAAATTAATTAAATATTTATAAAACAATACAAATAATATTTATTATAAAACGTTTACTAAGCATTTAAGTACAATTTAATTTTTATTATAATAAATATTTAAATAAAATATATATTTGAGTATAATAGTATTTAATTATTTCTTCTTAATACAAAAAAAGAGAATAACATTCTATATATTCTATTTAATATATTTTAAATAACATTTAGCTATATTTTCATATAAAATTAGATATTTTTTAATTTATATACACAATTCCAGGTATTTAATTATAAATCTTAAGCAATTTTAATAAATTATAATTATAAGTTATTTAAAATCCAAATAAAATGCAAATAATTTCTGCAAGAAATATGAACTTTGCTTAAACTACTATAAGAATTCCCATGAATATTTATTTTAATAAAAGCTCTAAAATGTGTATAGTAAATCCTGGTGAGCACCACCTGTTCTTGAAATTATTTAAAATAATTCCACACACGTGCTTGAAATTATTTAAAATAATTCTGTGCACGCACTCAATTTAATTCATCGACAATTATGGGGATAATTGGTGGCTCACGATTCCCAAATTTCGTGTCACAGCCACCGAAAGGCACGCTGCCATCTCGGAGTCACAGCGATTGAGGCTGGCTTGCGAATTCTATGAGAGGGTAGAGGGGAGAGGAGGCTTTCTGAATGGGTTGGACGGAAAGTCGGTCCGAAACCGGGGGCTGGCTGGCTGGGATGGCGATGGCGATGATGTTGCCGCTGCCGCTGCAGCTGCACTTCTGTGATTTACAATTTTTTCCGTTTGCTTATTTTCTGTCCAGCCAGCGCCAACTGTCTATTTGTTTTTTCTTCTCGTATATTTTTTTTTTGTGTTTGCTGCTGCCATGAGAAGAAGCAAATTTGCATACGATCTACGGACTTCCTTTCACAATAACCATTCAGCAGGCTATATAAAGTCTATCCAAAAAAAAAAAACTTTATAATACTTTCGAAATGCGAGCAGAGGGCGCACACACAACAAGAAAATATCAATATAAATACAATGTGATTTATTGTCAAGAGCAAGAGAGAGAAAGAGAGAGAGAGCGAAAGAGAGGGCAGAAAAGGCCGTTTCCTTGCTGTCCAAACAAAAGACTTAGGCAACGAACTTGCTTTCACAAGCCCCACAAGCTAGCGCCTCTTAACAAATTATTGATTTATTGCCCAAAACACACAAACACACAAGCGGCGCATGCTTGACAAAGAATGGTAGATCATAAACTATATATTTTTATATAGAGATATAAATATCAGTATTATTACCCAAAACCCCACAGATTGATGGCACTGTAAAATATATTTTTAAGTGCCTCACAATTAGTCAGGTCCATTTGTCGTAAACTATGAAAACATCCCAGCCGAAAAAGAATCATAAGAAGCTATTCTGTTTTTGTATCCGAATGAGTTAATAAAATTCTTAGCACGGCCATAGATCACGTGGGGTCTTCGTTGGCAATTCGAGGGCAATTTTAATACTGTTTGAAAAGTAGGTTATAAAGGGTGGGTGGTCTTTTGGTTAAATATTTCATATTGCTTTAAATCGTAATTAAATAATATACAAGAATAATACAACAATTTCTTTGTATTTAAATTTCCTTCTAATTTGTTATTTTATATTTTTTTATGCAACATTCGGTTAAGAAACAAAATATAATAAATAATTTATATCACCTTCTCTCCTTAATTTTATATTTATAAGCCACCAATTTCTAGCCAGCCCAAGTTCTTTGACCTTCCCAATCCACAAAGAATTGACAAAAATAAAAAATAAATAAAACAAGTATAGATTGTCCGCCATCGGTGAGATGAGAATGCGCGGGGCTAGTTATGTAATGTCGATGCTGGGAGCACACTTTAAGCGGCTTTATGATGTGTTAAAACTGTTGCACCAACAACCCAAGCAATGACGAGACGCAACTAAAAAAAAATATATATATTATATATATATGAAAAAATAAGAAAAGAAGACCAGAGATAAAGAAGGATGACGGCGACGATGACTGGCCAACGTCATCGTCATCGTCATCCTCAACGGCATTGTCGTTGTCATTGTCGTCATCGTGGAAATGCGGGCTTCGCTTTGGCTGCGATCAAGTGTTCGAGTCCCCAAGCAAGTTTTACACGAATAAAAATAAGGAAAAAGTACATATAATAATTAAAATAATACCAAGAATAATTGTGTAATAAAACCCAACAATTTTAGATTTATAAAAAATATACAGTCTTTTGAAATATATTATTTTGTGAAATACTAGAAGCAAATCCTTTCAAGTATAGTTTTTTATTCTTATTTTATATTTATGTTATTTTTTTTTTAAGTGCATTTTCAAATCGAGATCAAGCATAGAGCTCCAGCTTCTTCACTTCAGTCTTCATCTTTCGCCGATAATTGATCATCATCAGTCGGTTTTAATTGATCGCCTTTTGCCTTACCCTGCCGCGCCTTGCATTACATTGTATTACATTTAGTTGGATCGGCGATCGCTGGATCGTTGAATCGATTGTAATCAATCACTTTCGTGGAATTGTGCCTGTTGAATGAACTATGCTATAAGGCCGTTCGGTTCTGTTCTGTTCCGTCGGTGGCCCAATAATCCGACCCATAAGTTGCCGCATCAGTGGCGGATCCAGGAAAAAAAATTTAGCCACGGGGCTTTAGGGAATATATCAAATATATATATATATATATAAATGGAATTTAATTTGAAGATATTTTTTGGAATAAATATCTTATAAATATGTTAGAAAATATTTACAGTAACCAAAAATATATTTTCTACGTTTTAAGTTCTTCTTTAGTATTTTCTATACATTAGTCTCATAATTATTGCTTATCTGGTTAGTTTTATTTTTATCCTTATTTAACGTTTCCCCCAAAGACTTCCTTTTTTAACCCCTTCCAAAAGCCGCCACTGATCATCAGAAGCTCTAGTTTTTCGCCCAGCTTCTTGCCTCAGGCGACTTTGGCTTTGACTTTGGCATTTTCCTTCCAATCATCAGCCACAATTGCGTACGTGAGCTGCAAGCCAACGCAAGGCGATCTCAAAGGCGATCCTATTTTATTCGATCCCAGTTGCAGTTGCAGGTTGCCACATGCTGCGTCAATAAGTCACTCGTTGGCATTTGTGAAATGCATTAGATCAGCAAACATATCGTTAACAAAAAAAAAAAAGGAAAAGAAAAAAGAAAAACGCGATCGATCGATGGATCGACGCACAAATTCCTATGCAAATTGCTAAAAGAATTTTCATTGATCTTTAGCGACTCGAAAAGCAGAAGCTTCTCTGATAAGAAAAAACGCGATTAATGGTCAGGTCAAGGTCTTGTCCTATATTTGGGTTTAGTTAATCGGCAGTTATTTTTTCTTTGAGAGTAATTGTATTCAAGTTGAGTTTGCATTTCTATGGAGTATGGTAACCATTAATAATCTTTTCGAAATTCCTTTTATATCATAACACGAAAATGCACTGTAATTAGCAGCGGTATTTTCTGTGCATTTTCGGCTTCACGTTGCCTTCGGCTTTGACTTCGATTTGGAGTTGGATTTGCATTCAGATCGGATTCCTCCATTAGAGCGGCTGTCAATTAGAGCCAGATGTCCGCGATGTCAGCCAGATGTTTTAACCCGAACGGAATGCACTCGATCTTCCCGCACTCCCTCTCTCTCTATCTCTGCTTGTATTCCTTCTCCAAATCCTGAATGTCTAATTAGCATTCGGCTTACTTTACCCCCAAGGCCACACATTTGCCTCTCCCACTTTTCGCCGCCCCCCAAAGAACTGAAGTCCAACTGAGGAGTAACATTGAGATAGGGATGTAAGCGAAAAAGTATCGACAACTTTAAAAAACTGATGACGGTTTTCAAACCACTATATTGAAAATATAAGAATAATATATTTATATATATATTTATTATACATATTTATTTTTTGTATTATTCATATATATATATATATTATGTTTTTTTGCCTCCTCTAAATGGACCTGCAAATCGACCGAATCAACCAGGAACTGGAGCAATAAACAAAGACATCAATGGCCCTGGGGCTCAGGCTATATACAGGCATACATACATATATACAGCATACATGTGTATATATCTGCCTGATTCTTCTTCGATCGGGCTCCTCCAAATTAGATGCAGTCCCATAAATAATAAATCGACGGCCAATGCAAAATGGAAGAGCAAATACTTGCCAAGGCGACAAATGCTCAGAGCGAATGAGAGGGTCCTCTACAAGATAAGGGGGGAGAAAGAGAAGGAGTACCTGGAACGAAAGAGATAGAGAGTTAGAGATAGAAAGAGAGGGTGGTGGTGTTGTAGAGAGCTTCATTGGCACACGTTTGCCCAGAGACCCAGAGCAATCAATAATCCTAAGCCAGGAATCCAGAGGAGGTGGCGGGGATCGAACTTAGATCGCAATGAATTCGCACTGAAAGGAGTTTAGAGAGAGACAGACAGATAGAGAGAGAGAGAGAGAGAAAGAGGGGGAGACAGAGATAGGACACAAGAGGTGACAATGGCAAGGAGAAGGGGATCCACAGAACCTGTTCACCCAACGGGCCTCACATTAGGCGGCAGTTGAGAGAAGTAAGGCAGATTCTTAGCCGTCTTTTTTTCCTGCACTGGTATCCTTTGGCTTCGGAAGCTGCAGATTATGTCAAAGAAAAAGATTTCAGCTGGAGGAATACCCTGGACAAATGTAGATATTTTCAAATATATCTACAAATTAAAAGCAAAGCGTCGGAAACTATGGTCTATAAATATCTTTATTTTTTTTGCTTGCTATTACCTTAAAATGCTGTTGCATTTATACTCCTTTTAATTTCCCAAGTAAACATAAATAAATATAATATTCTCTGACCCCTTTAAGTCGCAAAGTACCACCCTATGTTATTCCATTAAAATTCCCATAATCTTCATATAAAAAATATTCTCTGGTTTAAGCATAGTTTGAAAGATTAATCGCATAAAGTGTTTAATTTTTAAAGTCACTTTACCATTAGCTTATTTATTCCCATATAATTCTACAAAATACATTGTGGCTCAGCCTCTCATTTCCATATGGTGTGTTATCGGCCAGCCTTATCCGATTTTATCGATACTCTCGTTCGTCCCCCAGTGGGGTATACCCCATTATTGCCCAGTTATTTCGATCTTGCTGATTATAAAAATAGCAAACGAGTCACGGCCAGATCGACAGGCAGCGCCAGTTCAAGGAGACACCACAACAAAAACACACACAGAGAGCACACACCGAACACACTGCAGAATTGACCAATGGAGAATCATGCAGGAGAAGAACCCAGAGTCAAGGCAGAAGAACGACGTAGGTATCGTCATTCTTCTGGATTCCTGTTTGCTGGCTCTCTTTCTCTCTTTTGCTCTCGGGACTTTTTCGGCATTAGAAGAGCCTCACCTTATATCCTCCGAAGAATCTGATGCTGTTGCTGCCTCTGCTGCTGCGAAGAAGGAGAAAAATTATTATAATAAAAATAATAGCAAACCGGAATTTCCTGATCCTGTTTGTCTGCCTATCAGGCAACCCCGAAGCCACCAACCAACCGACTAACCAAACAACCAACTGTGATTCCTTTTTGCATGTAAAGTTCGCTTGCCGCAGATGTTTTCCACTCCGATTCTGTTGGATTTCCTATGTAAGGCATTGGGTTTGGGATGTGTGATTTTTTTTTTAAACAAGAACTGGGCCCCCGAGGATCACCCTTTTGTCAGCATTTCCCTTTCGTTGGGCTCCGCCTGCACTCTCTTTTAAACAATTATATCTTGGTTTTCTTGTTATATTAAAAATATATTTTTGTAATATTTAATTTATTTGGTTTCAAAAGATATTTATTCCTCACATCTCTAAACCAGTTGATTTTTATGTTTATTGCAAAGTTGATTGATTTCCTGCACCCAAACCAAGATCGTTACATTGTAAAGCATGTTTAATGTTTAATATTTTTCCCATTTACATGCTGATTTAATGGGAATATAATGGTTTAATCTAAGCCCATATGGACATCGTTTAGTATATGATAATGAATGTGTTAAGAGTGTATATAAATGTATTTACACTCGGAACGTACATAGCTATTTAATGCGAAGCTCACACACAGCTGTTGGCTTTTGCATTTTGATTGCTTTTTGCATTCTATGGCCAGAAGTTTCCATTTGGCTTTCCCGATCCCGAAACTGGCTTAAAAAACTTGCACTCGATGGTGTGCGGGGGGGAACATTATTTATGAGTAGATCCACGGCGCTGGCAATTAATACGATTATCGGGCAGATTAATTGGCAATGCCAGTGCAATTAATACCCGGTCGAAGTTGCACTTGTCTGCCAGTGGCGGGTAATATGTCTAACTATATATTATATCTATATTCCTACTGCCAAAATCCTGCAGCAGCAACTGTCACAGAGATGGCACAGCCTCCTGCTAGGATTTCGTCTTTGGATTTCAGCTTTGACTGGTATTTATTATAAACCCAAATGTATCAAGATTTAAGATATAATGCGACAAGCGAAAAAAAAAATGTCAAGGAAAATGTAGATATCATTCAGGCGGAATTTTCAGAGATAGGTGAAGATGTGTTGCCGTTATTGCGGATTGTGGATTGAATGGTATTAAAAGAATCTCAAAAATTGTTGGAGCTTAAATTATAATAAATATTTATGTGACAAAAATATGTACTATACTTATATAATACTTTCTTAAAATAAATAAATACATTTAATTTTAAGAACAATTTCTACTTGAAATGATTATATATATATTTACTTTCTTCTTAATACAGGAAATACTTATTTCATAAGCATATTAACAGCATTTTTGTTTGCCCAGTAAAGACACTTAATGGGCGAAAAAACATGGTTAAATACATAAAAAAGAGAATAAGCTAAATATTAAAAATGCCATAAATATTTACATAACTGTTATTCAAACGAAAACGAAGGCGGGACAATGGAGTAATAAAAATATAATAAATAAATAAAAGCGCGTGCAAAATAATGAGAATTTAATTTCAATCAAGTTTTTCAACTCTCTCATGATTTTTTTTGTGTTTGCTTTCAGCCGTCAAGTGCAATTCGCTGATAAGACGACGAGGAGAATCCGGAGAACCCGGGAGAAACCTGGGGAGAAGAAGAGATCCAGACAGAGTTTTATGGCCAAAATAAATGACGAACAGCAAAAGGTAAGAAATCGGCAAACGAAAGGAGCCTGGCTAATAAAAAGCCATTAAAGCCAGGTTCAGGCAGGTCATGTGAGTCAGTTTTCGCTTTGTTTTTGAGAATTCAGTTTCAGAGATTACTGGATTTTTTTTGGGTGGGTCTCGGCCATAAATCAGCGAAATTAGAAAACTGAACAGATTTGCCAGGAAAACTGATGGGGGAAAAATATATATATTTCCTTAAGTTGAAGAGGAAGCTTTGGTTCCTGTTTTTTGTTTTAGAATTTTTCCTCGCCTTTAGCTTGCCTTTTTGTGCCCGGTAGAAGGTGTTCCCACCATAATTCGCTTCTTGGAAATAAACTGTATTTGAAAAGGAAAAGGGAGAAACCAGTTTCAGTTTTGTTCTCTTTGCCTTTACTTACTTAACTTCTTCCTTTTGCCTTTTTGGTTGATTTTGTTTAATGATTTCACAGTAATTTTTATAACAAAATGGGGTAGTTTTTGTTTAAAATTATGATATATAATATAAGAAGTATACGTATACGTTATGATATATATCAAGGAATATATAACAAGTATACGTTTGTAGAAATGAAATTATAAATGACATTTTAAAGTTAAAAAATATAAATAACATAGATTTAAATAATGCGTATACGTAATATATAACGTATACTTAATATATATTACGTATACGCATATTATATATTATTTCAATTTTATAAAAGTTAAGTTAAGATTTTATTAATTTTTACTTGAATAAATAATAAATATATTGTATACTTAATATATATTACGTATACGCATATTATATAAATCTATGTTATTTCAATTTTATAAAATTAAAATTTTAATTATTAATTTGTAGATTTTATCTTTATTTATTTAAGCAACAATAAATAAAATTATAAGGTACATTTTTATGTTATAAAATTGAAATAACAAAGATTAAAATAATATGCGTATACGTAATATGTACATATACATATATTAAGTATACGTTTGTAGATTTTATATTTACTAATTCAAACAAAAATAAAATCTATTAAATATTAATGTTTTAAATATGAATTACACAGTTTTAAATTATTTGCAAGTTCTTAGGTATTTCTTAACGCTAAAAATAAAATTTAATTGCATTTAAATTATACAAAATTTATACGACGAAGATAAACTCTTATTTCTTTTACTTAAAAATTCGATAGGCTCTTTAATTTTTTGATGCATTTTTTTCGGGGAACTTGTTTGTGTTGTTTTTTTTTTGCTCTTTAGAATTTTTGTTAATTTTTTTCTTCGTCTCATCATGACATCATGCAATGCAAATTCCAGCAAAAAGACAAAGACACTGAGAGAACAATGAAATAACAATGAAGGAGTCTGGGGAAGGGGACAAAAGTCTGGAAAATTGTGGCTCTTCTGATGAGCTGGAGGGGTAAGGAAGAGAGAAAAATGCGTCGAGTCAAGTCGAGAATAAAAATCATAATATTTGCATAACAAATTGGGTCAAATGAGCGAATAACAACGCACACGTAATGCTAAACAAATCAAAACACCCGTCAATAGTCAATACAGATATATACAGGTATATAGTTAGATATAGATATGGGTATGTGTATGAAGATATAGATAGATTTATATGCAGATGTATGACTCCTCCTTCCATGTGTATGCTAATCGAATGAGCGTGTCCATATGGAAATGAATGAACGACGTCGGCGAAAACAAACTGTAAACGTTGTACAATAATCGGGGGAATCGAACAATCGGGAGAGCTTATATATATCTATATATATATTTAAAAAGAAAGAGAGAGAGAGAGAGAACAATGCACAATTGCCCATTAGCATAATGATGCCATAAAGTGCGATCGATTGGATGGCTTTTTCGAGCTTCGAAAGGGGGTTTGCTATGTAGTTAGTGGCCCAAAAGAATGTGGCGTATGTTGTGGCCAAAAAAAAAAACAAAAAAAAAAACATTGTTCTATAAGACACCTCACCTCATCAAGGTGGAGTCTTAACCACCTCGTTCCCCCACTCCTCCTTCACTTGAATCTATATAAATTCCTCGTATATTCACGCACAGCTGCAACCAAAATAATAGCAAACAGAAAGGCTTAAAATTTCGGTTATATTTAAGAGATTTAATTTCATTGTTTAAAAATTTTAATTTAGTTCAAAATTATATTGTTTCTGTCAGCTAATTAGAATGTTTTTTTATAAAATAAATTTTTTAAGTGAATCTTAATCAACAAGAAGCTTGAATATCTTTTTTCTGGCAAAGTCTAATGTTGTGTCTTTTTGTGTCTACGACTGTGAATTCTTTTATAGAAAAAAAAATATATATAAAAATATACATATGTACATATACAGATATATATATGTATATATGTTTGTCTAAAGACTTATATATATTTATTCCTCTACGCATCGTTTCGTTTTATGACAATTAACACCGCTCAAGAAGGCAAGCAAACTGGCCAAACAGCGACATCGTCGTCGTCTGGTTGTCTTCGCTTTATGGCCAAGTTAACACAACAAGGCAAAGGCTGGAACGGAAGGGAAGGGGCGGAGCAGGGAAGGGGGTAATGTTTGTGCAAATATGGCGCAATAAAGCGCAGTGTACTACTTCCTAGTTCATTAGTTAGGGTTCTCTCACTCATAGTACTCATAGTACTGTTTAAAAATGCTTGAATATCCGCAATTATATTTTATGGAAGATGTCCAATTAAAATGAGATAGACAGTTCCAAGACGAATTTGCAAATGGTTTGGGTTTTATAAAATAAAATAAATATATTTACACATTTATTTTAAAATACTTTTGTTTTCTAAAAAGTAATTAACATTATTGGTAGTAAATACTTTTATTTATTTAATTATTAATACATGTTGTTTTTCTTTTTAAATCCAATTATACAACAAAGAAGGACACTTTTATCAATATTCAATACTGACCTGTCGAGACTATCTGCCATCCTTAATGTTAGCCCTGCCTAACAGTCACAGTTGCATCTTTGCAGACATTTTGCATAAGCGTCTTCCTTTTTTTTTCTCTCCCAGTTCTCGCCTTATTTTGTCTGTCAGTCAATTTCCGAGATCAGATCCCCACGCAGACATCGATTGTCGGGAGTTAAACTGTTAACATCTCGCAGATAGGTCTGTCTTTATTTTTTCCTGGCTTTTTCCTCTGTTGCGTGTCTGTTATCGTTGGCAACAAAGTGGCTGGCAACATGTTGCCAATTGCATGTGGTATGTTGCCGACTGTCAATATGTAAGGCATACGACAGTTGATGCCAAAATAATAACATTTAGTAGAGTTTATTATTATCCGAATATTATAGAAAATTTTTTTATTTCAAATTGTATTCAACAAACATTTTTAAACTTATTTCTAGCTTATTTAACTAGTACATTTTTTATGGAATATGTAGTATACATTGAATTCTTTTTTTTTAATGAAATAAACATTTTAAAGCGAATTATTTGCAATTATTATAATTTATGTTACTTCGAAAGAAGGCAGAGCTTTAAAAAAAACTTCTCTGATCACTAAAATCGACCGCCACTGTATATATATGTTATAGTTTCGCAATCTGAGTGGATCTTAAAATCGAGATCGAGACTAGAATAGAGTGGCGCGTGTCTTGGCCGGTTGGACTTGACTCAATTCGTCATTTAAATGACGGAACCGAACCCCCTGCCATTCCCCCATTGTGTTACGCCCCTGGGGGCAATGGCAGCACTTAGCGCAACATCAACTCAAATTGCAGAAGCTAAAAAAAAATGTAAGAAACTAAATATTAAAAAAAAAAAAAAAAACAGAAGCGATGGAAGAAGCAGGCGAAACCGGAGCTGCTCGATCAACCGAACTCCCGGGGAACGTGCCGGACCAAATTAATTGCTTCGTTAGATCGAAGAGGATCTAGAAGAACCGCTTTGGTTTGGTCAATTTTTTCTCGTATTTCTCCCACTTCCGTTGGCGGAAAAATGGGGGGAAAGGGGAGTCCAGGCACTGCCACTGCCGCTGCCCAACAACGATTGACAAATTTCCAAATGCCATTAAGCAGGCGTTGCATGCAACCAGCCCGCAAAAAACCCCAAGCCAAAAGGGGCCCCAAAGACGCAGAGAGCGCCGAGCACAGAGCACCAAGCACCGAGCAGGATGGAAATAGATGCAGAGGAAGATGGCTAATGGATGACAAAACAGGTGGCCAACAACTGCAGCAACGCCAATAACAACAGCAGCGACAACCAATCTGGACCGCGAACTGTGTGCAGGCACTTGAAAAAAATGTTTGTTGTATTTCAAAAAGGTTGAGAAAAGATAATACATATATATGAAGAAATCGAACTTGAAGTCTTAAAATGTAATATTTCTGATACATTTACCATCAATAACACCCGCAAATAAGTTCTTTAACGCCTTGCCCACCTCAATATTAATTTACTATTTAATAATATTAAATTATTTATGATAAAATTCAATAATCTACGCTCAGTGTACGCTGTCAATGGCGGTGCAACACGCCCCGCTGGCGTTTGCAATTACCGTGTGGATGCCACCACAGGCATTAAATCACATTGCTGAAATATTTCATCTGTTTGCAAATTTTCGACAATCAACTTAATCGGAAATGCTCCGTTTTTTATAACTTTATCATCGGCTCGGGGGACTCGACACTCTATTTATGTATGTATGTATGTCTGCTATTGGCCTGGAGGCGAGATTCAGGTTGATGTTGCAGATGGCAGGTGGCAGGCGGTGATAAGAATCTTGTACCGGCAATCTCTCCTGGGCATCTATGAATGTTTTCTGTTTCCCGCCGCTCCTTGCTACCATTTTTCCCATTTTCTATTTAGTTTTTTCTTTTAGTTTTCTTCTCTTATTATATTTTTTTTTTTTGCCATTTTCAGCCATGTTTGCTGCCATTTGTTGCTTAATTAATGCTGCAGGTGGCGCTGCTAACAAGATGAGAGCCACGCCCAAATATAGATAAAAAATATAGATATATGCATATATCATATTCCGGGCGAGGCAAATTAAATAAATCATTTTTCAAACAAAATTCCGTTAAGAGAAGTGTCCAAGCTAAACGTGAATAAATTTTTATAATTATTTATTATGGATGAAATATCAAAGCAAGAAAAAGGAGATTAAAAGAAAATTGCATTTAAATTTTCATATAATTTTTATTTCCCTTTTCTGAACGTATTCAAATCTAGCGAATTTATAAATTTTAAAGTTGCGTTGCCCAACGTAAGACAATTTTAAAATACATATACATATATACAAGTAGTAGTTCATGTTATTTTAGTGCAGTTGTAGGAGGACAAGGACAATAAGGATAAGCAGGATAACGGGCATATGTGAGGGCTTTGCCCCTTGGTCGCTGAGGGTGTAGTGAAAGATGCATCGTCGGGTTCTCATGACTTCCACCAGATACTTGTCCTTATGATGATATTCATTTTTTTTGAGGCATGAGTTCATTAGATCATCCGTCAGATAATTGTGAAATGGTATGCAGTGTACAGAGGCATCTTTCACGACAATTGTCCTATTGACATTGCGATCTAGACAGAAGAACGTATTGCTATCCTTGAAGACCAAATTGCGACATTTTAGGAGCGGTGATCTCTTGTGCAGCACCAGGACACTTTCCTGGGATAGCGGTAAATACAAAGCGTATGGTTCTCCAACTTTGATCATTCTGTCTTGGTATTTGATAAAGGCCAACCAGGGATAGGCGCCAACGCACCACCTTTGGAAGACTAATGGCTCTGCCAACACGTACTTGCAATAAGATGGCACAATGTTTTGGCGTCTTGGTGTTTTAAAAGTACCATTAACTCCGCAGGACATCAGAATGAGGAGGAGTAGAAAGAGTATCCAGAGCTGCTGCAGTCTCAAGTCCATTTCTCAGTTGGTTTATTTGAAAATTGTAACTAACAGCTGGCTCACAGGTTGCCACTCCCAAAAAAAAAGCTATAGAAAATATCTATATATACATATATCACCATTATCAGACTTATCCCAGAGTCCAGTCACCTTCACAAACTTTACATAAGACACAAAGGCAGCCAAAAATAGATTGCAAAAATCTGAAAACAATGAAAAAAAAACTAATAACAAAAATACAAAATATTGAAATATTGACATAAAGAAAAAGGTTAAACCGCAATTTTCGGTGACAAAAATATCAGACAAAGACTGAACTGAACATAGAGAAGGCCCTTTCGATGTGATATAATCCCGATAAAGCCGCTAACAAAACGGCCAAGACTGCGAATGTAAATGTAGTTTAAAAATAAATGGCAATTGTTCGAATAGAAATAATAAAATGGGAGGAGGAGGTGCAATGCTGATTATGAGGGATAATATCGTGTCGAATCGATTTGGACAGCCCTACAGGTGTATGTCTGTGTTTTTTATTGGGTTTTTTTCTCTGGATTGTGACAAATGTCAACGAACAGCGAAACGAACCGAACAAAAGGTTCGATCAAGATTTCAAATTGTCTATTGTTGCCACAAATCGCCGACTGATGGTGACAATGGGCCAGAAGTAGCATCCAAGTAGCCAAAAAAAAAGAAGCTGTTGCTGCTGCCGCTGGAACGGTACTTTCGTGGCCATTCTCGGTCTTCCAAGTCTTCCGAATTCTTCATAAATCTTCACTCTTCAGTCTTCAGTCTCTAGACTCAAGTCCCATTCTTTTCTTTTACTCTCGCTCGTGTTCCATTAATAGTCAAAGTTCATGTGTCAGGGCGATGGAAATCGAAATCGATTGGCGGTCAAAGAGTGAACCTGCTGCCTATAGGGGAACCTGACTAATGTGAACCATATTTGTCAAAATGAATAAAATTTGGCTTGTATATCAGTGAAAAATTAGGAAAATATATATACTTAAAACGTTTTGAGAAAAAATGCGTACTTTTTCGAGAATTACAAGTCAATATTGATAATATATTATTAAAATATATCATTGAAATATATGATTTAAATATATATATGCTTTTATGTTGTACGTAATATTTATTTATTTATTTTCTACATCTAAAATGTCTAACAAAAACAAAAACATTTTTAAATATATTTTTAATTCGTTTTTTTATATATAGTTTTAAATATTTGTAACCCTTTTCGAGCCTTAACTAAACCTCCAACTTAGTCACGTTCCATTGTCAATTTGTTTATCTCAATATGAGAGCTCTTTTGGAGGCTCTTTGACAAACTTTATTTATGTTTTTCTTCACGCTCGACCGTTAAGTTAACTGCACATTCGCTTTGTTTGGCTTATTGGCCGCTTATTGTTTTAACTCCATGATCTCTGATCTCTCGGGGACCTCTGACATGATTTGTTTTCCTTTCAAAGAGGGGAGAATGTTTTAATTATTGGGCGAGACAGGGTCGCAGGTCGGTCGGTTGGTCGGTCAAGTAAGCCCAACTAATCGACTGATTAATGTCCCTCTCTCTCTAAATTAAGATATCTTTGCCCTGCGGGTCAGTCGTGCCGCGATTTGCCACGCCCATTGATCGCACGGATCGCTCAGCAAGGTGTCGCCCCAAGTGAATAACTAATATTCCATTAAATAGCCTAATGACTGTCACTAAATGGACGTGTGATAGGCGTAGCCCGGCGACAGCCAAAAGAATGCCACTGTAAATGCCGCAGGCGACACGAAGACGCGGCACGTGTGGGAAGATTCAATAATGAATTCTTCAAAAACCAAAGAAGAGAGGTGTTAAAAATAGAAATAAAAGAATATATTAGGGAAAGGGAATTTACAAATGTTTTTATAATAATATTTAAAGCGTAAGCGAAACACTTGTTACAATTTAAGGAAGACAAACTTCAAGGCATTTTAAAATATATATTTCTATTATAAAAAGATCACAAAATTATTCCAGCGAAACCAGTAGTTAAAACAGAAATTTTTCACTTACGACAGACCGCAGGCATTAGGGAAATCAAATGGCCAAAGACAAATAATGAGCCTCAGCCACATTCCAAATCATTTACTAGGCTCATTCTAGCATCTCCAAACAGATTCTCCTATGGATTCTTCAGCAGCGTCTCGTATCGATTCTCCAGTAGCCAGTAGCTCGATCGTTCGGTCACTGTTTTCCCAAAGCCCCCGGAGATGATGTCCGTCTTTGGTGGCTCCTCCGATCCACCTGAAAAAGTCCATAGATGGCATAGATGCCGCTGCTTTGCCCTCCCCCCGTCTCTCTCGCACAGGTGTGCTGCTAAAATAGTTGACTAATTAATTTATAATGCAATTTCACTGCCAATCGATGTTGGGGAGGTAAGAGACGAGACGCAGGATGATCGCTACCATTTGCAACATGGAAACCGTTTTAATACACACCACAACTGGCACCAGCAGAGAAAAAAAAACCGCCAGCAGCCGCCTAATCATTGTTTATGACATGGTTAAGCCACTGGTCAAGCCATGGAATGGCACACGGAACGAAATATATAATTTATAATTCAAAAATAATACATTAAAGGGTGTTCTAGGAAGGCAGACATTGCAAAATCGATATGACAATATTTTTGAAATATTGTTATGACATAAAATAAATGTTAATGAAAGTGGAAATAACTTTAAAATTTAAATAAATATTTCGAAAGCGTCTGATAAATGTTTAAAATTCAATTACTCAATTTCATAAAGAATAATAATAATAAACTATTCCCAGTTTTCATCATTTATTTTTCATTAATTAATTTTAATTAGGGAGCACATAAAATATAATTAAAATATCTTTGTGATATTTTTAAAATCCATTAACTAATCTCATTTAAATTGTAATCCTCCCTAAAATGTATAAATTATTTTCGGTGTGCTAAAGACCTAGTCAGGTCTTTTCGTTCTTTCTCTGCAGAATCTCAGGTTGTGTGGTCCCCTTCTCTTTCCGCTTTCCCCTTTCCTTAAAGCAGCCTCCTCCTCTTTTTTTTTTAGCAAGGGAAATTTATGCAAATGGCCAAACAGATCTTGCCAAAGCCTTTTGCGCAATTATCCCCCAAGACAAGACCTCACCTGCTGCTGTCTTTGGCATTTGATTGAACTCAAGTGTGCCAGATGCGTAATGAGTTGATGAGGCAAGGGATCCGGATCCCTATGGGTTAAGTTAATGGAGGGGGTGCTAAGGCGGGAACCCAATACACGTGACAACAACAAGCATTGCGACGGCTGAACTGAAAAATCAATTGGAAATTCCTATGAGTACGAGAAGGAAAATTTGAAAACAAACAACAACCAGCAGCAGCAAGTAGAAGAAAAACCACTTGCGAGTGGGTGAATTATTTCGTGTTCTCGCACAGTTCTTGATATATTATATATTTAGAATATTCTTTTAAGTGTGAGTTAAAGCTAAAAATAGAAATTAAAAATATGCCATAATTTTTGTGGTTACATTTTCTATGCCTGTCAAAATATTTTAGTTTAATAATATCAAGTTTAGTGTCAAGCTCAGAAAAACCCCTTACAGAGGAGATAATTATTAAAAGTAATAAAATTTATCATTTCTAAAAAATAAAATATATAACAAATACTCCTTAATAATAAACATAATAAAACAGAATTATTTACTAGCATATTAAATATTTTGTCCCAATGTACGGCCAACGGCATTTGTGCAACACAAACTGTTGCTAAAACCTCAGATTTCAGATTTTAGATTTTCCGATCTATGATTCTCCTTAACCCCAGGCCAATGCCCAAAATGCAAATCGAAACTGGAGTGCTCAGTATATATCTCTGATTCCGATTTCAATTCCGATTCCGATTCTGATTCTAATACCCATGCGAGGCGATCTGCGATTTGCTTTGACAATTTGGTCGATGGTCGCGCCAAGGCTTTTCCTTCCAACAACCGCTAGAAACTGAGTTCGAGTCCGAATCCAAAACCGAATGAATGGGCACCGGCGGTGTGGATATCGCGAATCGCAAATCGCGAATTAGGTTTTGCAATGTGGATGGAAATGAACCGAGTACGCATGCCAGGCAGCCGCAGGTGACCGCTCCGAATCACCATCTGCAACGTGATGTGGCGAAATGCGAGTAAAAAACGAAGACATAGTGCCCAAAGCAGGTCACAAAAATTGTGAAAAAATGATATAAATGAAAAGTTAACGATATTTAACAATTATAAGGTAAGAAATTAGGCTAAGAAAGTATCTTAAGCGGGTCAAGAAAATTTCATAAAATGTATAGCTAATCTTATCGATATTGAACGTCTATTTGAAATGGTTTTAAATGCAATTAAACCCCTTACTTATATTTATTATTGATGAATACGTGAAAATCAATGGGATTGTGCTTGAAAAAAGCCCCTAAGTAGGTAAATAAATAATAAAAGTCATAAATTAAGAAACTTGCTTGGAAAAAGCTATAAGCAACTGAAGGAAATTGCAAGAAATATATATCGAGATTTATTTCTGAAAAAGAATCCCTTGTCAAAATAATAATCTGAATATATATTTAATGTTTAAAATATCGATTTTCGACATATCTCGAACTTGTACATTCATTAACTTCTCCGACTTCAGATTTATTATAAATTAAAAACTATATATACAATACACTAGATTTTAAATATTTACTAAAAATAAAAATCATAAAGCAAATTGCCTGCATCAAAAGACATTAAACCTTATCTGTGATCTGTAACAACTCAGCGCAATGTTAATAAATATCCAAAAGAAAATACCTGAGAAGCGGAAGCGGGAACCTCCCTTAATATTCAAAGAAAACAAACAATGCGTATATACATATTAATTTTGGTTCGTAATAAGGTAAATAAGTAAGGCCAGCCAAACCGATGGCCGCAAGTTTAGTGAATATAAAAATACATTTTTTTTCGACCATCTCCTGTGCTCATCCAATCGATTAATCTTTATGGGAGAGGATATTAAAATTTACGACTACCCTCTGCCAGGAGGATGAGGAGTAGACACATAAGATGGAGCGAGGGAGGAGGCCAAAGGAGCTTTGGGATCCGTAAAGATTGGGCTCCGCTCTCGCCGTAGGTGTAGTGGACAATGGCCCGTTTGGTGCTGACGATCTGGTCCAGTTTTTTGTGTGCACTGTCCATACCGTTCTCGATTAAACACTCGTTCATCAGGTCATCCGGCAACTGGATGTGAAATGGGAAGCAGAACATATTGGCCTGGTCCAGGGACAGCGTCCTGTTTTCGGACAAATCCAAACAGTAAAACGTATTGCTGTCCTTAAACTGCAAATTGTAGCAATCGTGGAGCGGGGATTTCTTCTGCACGATCAAGACATTATCTTGGGACTTGGATATATACACGGCGTACGGTTCGCCGACCTTGATCAATGTGTCACGGTACTTGGTAAAGGCCACCAACGGATAGGTACCTTGGCACATCCTAACATAGGGCTGGGGCTCACTCAACATGAATTCACAACGCGGCGGTACGACATTTCTTGGCCTAAAAGTATTCTCCTCTGCAGTACCTGGCATCAAATGGAGGAGAATGTGGATCAAAAGTAGCCACAAGTTCATTGTAGAATTTTGTTTTTTTTTTTATTTTTTCTAATTTTTATTGAATATAAGGGTTCAAAAATAAAAACAAGCGTCTGGCTCATAGCTAACTGGGCTGTGTTTTTTTCCCCTTCACAAATAGTGATTCATATTTTTTTGATTCTGGATCGTGACAGCATTTCTATTCTATTGAAATGTGTATTAAATATTATAAGAAGCGTTGAAAGACATGGAATTAAAAAATAATAAATAATACAAATAAAATTTGCGTTAAAAGCCAAATAAATTCTAAAGGAATTTAAAATAAATTATAAATTATTTCAGAATTAATCCTATATTTTATACATATTATATTAAATTATTTATGTATTAAATGAATTTTATATTATCTTATTTATATATTTTACTTTATTATCCATTTGATGTCATATCAGGAAACCTTAAAACTCTCCTCTACACATTTGCAGTTTATTTTTAACACTGCCGCCACTCATAGAATTCAACAAATTGGTATTATTCATTCCGCCCTGGCGTTGAGTTGCAGTCGATTTAATTGATTCAATTACCGATCGGCATTATTTCAATTAGGCATTATTTCATATACAGATTCGATGGGAAGGGAGGCGAGCAGAGAGAGGGAGGTAAATTCAGCATGACACGTCGGAGTCAAGTTGAGGCCGGAGCTATCATCGATAATTATGATGAGTGTGATCCAACGATCGATCGATGGCTGGATTCTGATTTGCCTGCATAGCTCTGGGTGATTAATGCAACGGCAAACTGTTCGGTTCGCCTTCCTTCAGTCTCTCTATCTCTCACTGATTGAGTGATTGACGGATTGGCTCTGGATAGCCGGAAGAAAACAGTCTGCTGTAGATTGTGCAGATTGCATAATCCGTTCGAATGCATACATTGTAGTCTTATTAAATTGATTTTTAAAAG
Source organism: Drosophila birchii (assembly GCA_035046345.1). Classification (NCBI taxonomy): domain Eukaryota; kingdom Metazoa; phylum Arthropoda; class Insecta; order Diptera; family Drosophilidae; genus Drosophila; species Drosophila birchii. The sequence continues at coordinate 4,611,342 of JAWNOA010000043.1, read as the reverse complement.
GAGTTAATTGAAAGCTAAGAGAATGTATGAGATGTATGATTATTAAAAGCAATAAAATAATATTTGTTAAATGAATGTATTATATTTTATAATTAGTACGTCAAATTATAATTTAAACCAATTCGCTTTTTCAAGTATTGATTTCTCTTTTCTTGACAGAAGCTTACTTTTTTTTTCCAAATTTTTGGTGGTGATTTATCTGGCAAATCAATTTCATTCTCGCCTTCCTTGGTGCCCCTGCTGAGCGCGCTCTCGAAGAATCCATTTAATTAGTTAGATCTTGACTCTTGTGTCTTTGGGGAATTGGATGGCATTTAATTTAATATTGTATTTATCGAATGGCAACCTGATTTAACGGCATTCTCCCTGCTGGTTTTTATATAGTTTTTTTTTCGGTTTGTTTATTTTTCTGTGCGTTGTGTGTGTTTTGGGCTTTTGATGGAAATATGTATAAGTTTATTGATTTTGTCATTAATGGGATTTCCTTTCAGCCCCAGCAGGTGGCAATTGTCATGCTCGGCCAGTGTTGTCAACATTTACTTAAATTTATGGTCAGAGGGGGGGGGGGGTTCTTCTTCTCGCTGGCAAGTTTTTGTAAATTATATAGAGGCGCACATATGATCGGAAGTTGGCACTCCATTTGCGGCAAGTGCTGGTGTTCTCCATATTAATAAAGTTTATAAGAAAACAACGATATAAAAAAAAAACAGTCGGATAGTCGCGTGTGCTTCCACACATTTCCGTCGCCTTTTCCCTCTTTTTCCCCTTTTTCCATTATTTCGGAATTGTGTTACGGAGAATCGAGGAGGAGGGAATCAGAGAATCCAAAATATAGAATCGGAATCGGAAGCCAAAAAACCAAGCATTCAATATGCGAACATTGTGCCAGATATTTCCACAACAATTGGGTGGGTACAGGGTATCAGGAGTAGGATCTTTATGTCTTAAATTTCCAAGAACTCACAGCAACCAGTAGATGGAATGATAGCTTTAATCCCCCGCTGGATCGACACCTGTTATGCAAATAAATATGGCCAAATATGTCACTTAGTCAGAAGTCTTAAAGTCTTAAGCTTAGCATAAGCCCGGAGACATGATCGTGACATGATCAGCGCGGAAATAAAGCCATGACAAGGTGCTTCATCTAAAGCCCCACTAAGGCATGATTTAATGATAAAATTAAACAGATGTAGGAATTTTATTATTATTAATTTATATTATATTTTATATTAAAAACAAAAATATCTATATCATTAAATTGTACAATTTCGGGTTCAATAACGTATTTTAATTAAATAATTATAATCCAGGGTATCTTCAGAGTCTTTTTAATCCTACCCTTTTTTTCTTGATTTCCTCTTGTGCATATATTTTTTGCACTTTTCTTCTATATTCATAATCAATTCGGGAGTCCATCGGTTTATGGTTTATTGTACTTGATATATTGCCCTTTGTTTTATGTGGTTTTTTATGTTTTTTTTTAGTGGCTGCCTTTTTTTGCCACCATATTTAAGGCTGATGGATAAATAAATGCCTAAATGGCGACCTTCCAATTGCCAATGGAATGAAGTTCGTTGGCCACTTTGGCTGCCGGCGATTTGTTAATATTTTTTGTGTGTTAATTTTTTTTTGTAAGCTTTTTGGTTTAGCTCAAGATATGTGTTGATTTTGTTCGTGCTTTTCATTTAGTTTTTTTACTCTATCGGTTGATTGGTTGGTGGCTGCGGAGAACCGTTAAACTTTTGCCCCGCGTCGCGACACCTGACACTTGACACATGACACCTGACACAGGCGACGACAGCGGCGGCAGCTACACTAGGAGAAAAAAGAGGAGAAATAAATAATAAAGGCAAAGTAAAAGAAAGAAAAATGCCCTGGGCATTGGGGCTTGGGGATTTGGATTTTTGGTATTTGGGATTTGGGGATTCTTGCTTCATTAATCGCTTGCAATTAAGCGCCACTTTATTTTCAACTTCACACTTTGTGGCCGAGCTTTTGTCGCTTTTTTATTTTATTTATTTTTTGCCTTGATTGTGTTTACTTTCGCAGCCTTTCTCGAGTCTTTTTCTTCGCTTTTCTTAGTTTTTGGTTTCGAATGCATTCAATCAGCGCAATTGATTGATGTCTCGACTGAGCTGGTGTTTGTTTTTGTTCGCTCGGCACGTGTCGGGGTTTCACATTCCTTCAAAAAAAAAAAAAAAAACTGTTAACGGATATGGAAAATCGATTCAGCAGTCAGCCTGAGATTAATTGGCCCTAAGGCCTACTGGCCAAGATAACGAGATTAGGCCTAGAAAGAGGCCCAAAAAAATTGGATCACATTTACTGAGCTTTACACTGAATTAAAAGCGCATTTATCAATGGGACTTAAAGGGTTTTGGAATATTTTAAAGTGGATTTCATATTCTTCAATGGAAAACCTATATATTTTCTTATTATTCAACAGGAAATCTGTGGATTTCTTTATTATTCTTTTTATTTTCAGAGAAAATATGAATTGTCTTTGTTAATGAGTAGTGGGAACTGGCTTACAAATTAATTTTAAGGGTTAAAATATATTTATTTTGATCATTTCCCAATTTCTAATTTAAATCCTTTAAAAAATCCAACGAAACCTTTCATTTTAAGACAAGTTATTGCCCAACTTACGTCATAATAATAACTCTAGTTAATGCCTAGTAATATTATAGCCTTTTAAAATATCATTAAAGTGGTATTAATTCGGGGAAAAGTGGCATTAAAAGTAAAACCCACTTGTCTTGGCCCAACATAATTGAGAGAATCATTTTCAATTGCCGGAAGACGGACACAGCTGACTGACTTAACAGCACCTGTAGTGTGGTGTAGGATATATACGATATATATACATGGATATCTATATATTTATTTAGCTCGAGCTTGTGTGTATGTGCAGTTTAATCTGGTTCTGCGCACTGAGCGCATTAATTATGCGTTCCAAAGCGATGATGTCTGGAATATATACAGAAGATATATACAGGCATATAGGCATACAGGGGCATATAGAAGGCAAGCATGCCTTTTTGGTTTGCTGCGCTCATCTCTTGGCTCGTTCGCCGTATGAAATTCTTGGCACGAGTTGGTTAATTAATTTAATTAATGTTTTACCAAAGCGACGCCGGCGCTGGGCGCTGTGCGCTGTGAGCTGTGAGCTGGCACTGGCGAAGCGTTGACTTTGACGCTCTAACCATTTTCATTTTCCCCGACCATTTTTTTACCCCCTTTCCCCCATCCCTGTTTTTTCTCAGCATTTGATTCTAACGGTAGCACGAATATTAAGACCGAAAAAAATCAACTTAAATGCCATACAACCACCAGATGTAGATATAGCCTTCTTTATGATCTTTTTCGTCTTCTTCTTCTGCCTCCAAAAGTTTTCATCAAAAATTATTTAAATTTAATTTCGTTTTCAATAACAGCAGCTCTCGGTTCCGTCTGCCTTGATTTTTATTTTCAATTAGAGCCAGGTTTTTATATCAGCCAAGGCCATAAAGTTCCTTATCACCGCCACCGCCGCTGCCGCCGCCGTGCATTTCTAATGAGAATTTATAAAAACCCACCTTCGCTGCCACTGGCTGCCGTGTGTGTTTTTTTTTTTTGGTCTTCAATTTTCAGTCAATTTTGGAATTTTTGGTCATTTTTTCCAGACATTTAAAACTTGTCCCACTGATTCTTATCGAGGATAGGGAAGAAAGTTTCTTTTTTTGACCACAAAATATTCCCACTCGTAAAAATTGCAATTTGTTTGTTTCGAAAACTGAATAATAAACCATTAAATTTATAAAACATCTGATAGCAGGGATCTAAATTCTGGAAAGAAAATAAACTTGGCTTAGAATCAGGTGTTCTTCTTAATTTTTCTTTCTAGCAGCTAGACTATATGGTTAAAGAGAAGTCAAAATATAAATTAGGCTGATTTTTATTATAAAAATATAATGTGTATGTTTAAAAATCGACCTTACCTAAGCCCAAAATAATAATTTGAATTTGGCAAGCTTTTCGGTGTTACTTTTTAGTATTGAATTTTATTAAATTTAAAAAGAAATAAAACTTTTAATTCAATTAAGCATTTTTTTAAATGCAGATCAAAAATTTCTATAAATAATTGTATTGCTGAAGCCAAGTTAGCTTCCTTTCTTGCATATTGTTGCTGTTGTTGTTCTTTCCCATACACTGCTTATGGTTGTTGTTTTGTTGTTTTTGGTGGCCGCTCCTGCTTCTAGTTCTTCCGCTTTTATTGATTTATGCGAATGCGGCGACCATCAAAGCGAAAAAAAATGCATGGCATGGACAACTGCAACTACAAAGGCAAAAGCCACAGATACAACTGCAAATGCAACAGCAACTGCGATTACAATTTAAGTCCGCGACCGTGGGTTGTGCGACTCGAAGGTATATAAAATAGTGAACAATCGATAGCCAGAAAGTAAAGCTATAAAATCAATAAAAAGAGAAATATAAAGAGTGATTTTGTAAACAACATAAATGTTTAAATATTTAAAAATTTTAAATCATTATGGAAACCAAGCTATAAATCCGAGATTATTTTGCTCTATATATTATTATTATTATTATTTTTTTTTTTTGAATATATTTTAATACATTTTTAATGTACCTCAACATTTTACTTAAGATTATTCAGCCAAAGATCCGAATCCATATGCTACAGCTTAAGAACATCTTTATATATTTTTATTAAATCAAATATATATAGAATTACCTTTATTTCTATGCCCACAACTGTGACTGGTCCTGCTGCAATTGCAGCTGATACATTTTTGTTCGTTTTTGTGTAATTATAGCATAAAAATGCCTTTTGGGCACTCACACTTGAAAATCTAAAGCACACTCATGGCGTATACGTAATATTCATTGGAGAAAAAGACAGAGTGGGACGACATTGAGCAAGTGGGAACACTTGGGCTAAAGAAGATAAGAAGCATTAACAAAAATAAAACAAAGAAGTGGAAAATATATGAAGCGGCGGCATGAAAATTAAAAATTCACCGCTACAGAGCATTGACACTGTGAACATAATTATGATTATCATTATCAGGAGCTAGAGATGGAGATGGAGTTGGAATGGAGGGGCAAATATATATATAAATATTAGATATAGACACACATCGGCAAGCGACTATTGACAGGCGAAGTTAACAAGAGTTTTTGCTAGAATATTTATCTTTCAAGCATCATAAATCATATAGAGCCCAACGAAATAGAACAGAGTGAAGCAAGTGGAAAATATACAAAACAAAATCTGCAAACTTAAATATACCAAGGGAAAGATAATAATAAAAAAAATGTATAGAAATATTTCAAAGATTTAATACAAATATTTATTATAGGTATTGTTATTATTATAAGTTTATAATATTTATTACTTATGTATGCTAAAATTGAATTTGCATTTAAATATAAAACCCTTAACTGAAATATAAATATTTCTTTAAAAGCAACATGCTAAATGAAATGCTCTACATTTCTTTAAATAATTTGTTAAAATTAACTTGACACCACAAAATGTTTATACAAAATTCCACTAAAAATTCTAAAACACCCCTTAGCCTTTTATAGGGTATCAAAAGCACTAAACTTAAATTATATAATATTCCTCAAACTAACTATTACTGGCAAGGGCAGTTTTCTCAGGAACAGAGCACTTGCCATGCTCATTGCCTCTCAACTATATAGCTCGAAGCTTGGAACTCAGTTTTACTCTACTATATATATATACATATATATATATAGACATACAGATATATATATATTTATTTATATGGCAGTAATTACAGCCATAGAACGGTGTGCTGCTCCTCATCATCTTTGCGTTTTTTGACTGATTAAGAAAATGAAAATGCAGCCAAGCGTTGGAAAATGTTGCTGATAAACAAAAGAAAATATAAGAAAAAAATACACCAAAAAAAGATTTCGAAAAGAGTAAAAACAAGGCAATGAAATAATGTTTTTTATTTATTTATTGTACTCTGTACTCAGAAATTTGAAAACTTAAGGTACAGATGGGGTTCGGCCATAGCAGCTGAGGCTTTCGGCCGAAATAATGTTTTTATTTGTGCAATGATTTAACTTATTAATAATTTTCTAGAGATTTTAAAAATGTGTTTCTTGAATATAAAGTAGCATCTTAAATATTCCTTAATTATTCACTTAAATTTAAACTTGAACCTTTTATGAATCGATTAATTATTTTCTTACTTTATTATATCCTTTTTAATCCTGTTTAGCTTGCGATCAGTTTCAATTATTTCTCTGACCCCTCGGCCTCACATGTCCATTACTCATTCATTGTAAATCGTTCTATTGCCTCATAATTTGTGACAACAAAAGACTTGGCTTAGTCGAAGCCAATGGGAATTGTTACCCCGATCTCTGAAAACTCTATCTACCATATAGCATTTGTGTATATATAAATACGACTGTCGTCTAATCATAATTCAGGGGCTTATCGCAATGCTGGGCATCTCCAGTTTCGTTTCGTTTCGTTGGGATTTGGATTGGAATTGCTATGGGATTGTGATGATCACTGAGATGATGATGATGCTCCTGCTGTGGAGCATTACAGTTGAGGTGAAGATTTTAATTTGTTTCGGTAGAGATCATTTTTGTTAATTTATTTAACTGGTTTTCCTAAGGTATTATTATATGGAGTAAATATTAAAATTTTATAAAATTTATACTGATATTTATTTGAGAAATTTTAAAATAGGTAAATAAATGTAGGAAACATATTTAAAAAGAACAAAAAGAGTTGGTTATTAATGTAAAATAATTCCTACAATCATATAGACAGATTTAGTGAATTTAATAAAATATTTCACTAAAAGTGACCATTATAATGACCTCTGGTGTCTTGCCACATCTTGGAGTCTCCTTAGCTGTTGTTGTTGTTGTTGCCTGTCGTCGACCGTAAACTTGCGACAAAATGTCGCGTGCTCTAAACTGCAGTTATGTAACTTTACTATGCCTGACAACTCGCTGGCAACTCGCTCATAAAATCGCCAGCTTTATCGCAATAAAGCGCCGCCCCACCACCCCACAGCCAAGCCAAGTCAAGCCAAGTTCAATGTTCAGCCATCAACGTGTATATACATATATATCGAATGTGCCTGAATTCTCCTTCGATCCTCCAGGGGATCGTTAATTCTTGATTGACAAATTATTGGCCAAATTGTTTACTCATTGCTCCAGCTTCCGCCTTGGACAATTATGTGAGGGAGCAGCTTTTGCAATTACACTTTGGAATAAGCCGTTGGTTTTGAGTTGAAAATTGAGAGACAGATGTTTTTCTACAGTTGTTTATCATTTTCTATCTACTAGATATATTTATTTATAGATTTAACATTTTGTATACAAAAAAACTTTCAAGCACTCACCAGTGTTTCCCTTCCTTTTCCCAATACCTCTTTATATTCTTTTTGTTGCTAAAACGCTCTATTTATCAATTTAGTTTCCCGAAATACCTCTCTCTCTCTATATATATATATTTTCTCTCAGTGCCTTGCTGGAAAGTGTAAGCAATTAAAAACAATTTCCCCCGCGTGAAGTGTGCGCCGCACAACAAAATGATTGAAAAGCGACGACACCTGATAATAAACGTTGCCACATGCTAAACTCAAATTCAGGCCAGGCTGCAAGCTGAAGAAGATCGAGCTTCGGGGATTGAGGAGCGGAAATGGGGCAGGGGGGGTAGACTATTTCCATGAGTGACAGGCTGGCGTGGGTGTTAAATTACAGGGACCGGGGGCGCTGTGCCTCCAAACTGCAGAGCAATCTCCGCCTCTGACAGACAACTCCTGGGACGGGATCCAAATTCAGGTTCGCTTCGCCAGGCCCGCGTCAATGTCATCCGCATTACGCCCGCGGTTGTTAACGAAACAACAACAAAGATGCAACAATAAAAGCAACAAAACATGTACGAAACAAAAAATGCAACAAAAAATGCAAGCAGCAAGCCAGAGTCAGAGTCTCTTAGGCTGATCCATTCCATTGGCGCTGGCCATTTGTTTAGATTGATGTTCGATGTCGTTGGCAATGTTCCACAAGTTGCTCCTGTCCAAACAATGCAGGAATTTCATTCTCCGTTGAGACTAGTCCATATCCTTTAGTGTTTGTTGGAGATAGTACAGTAAGGAATAGTTCACTAAATATAAGAGCTTAATTATTTTATTGGCAGGAAAATAGGGTGCAAAGTAATCCTTATAATACCATGATGATACCAAAAATAATAATATATTATTTATAATTTATATTTATATATAATATATTTTTTATAATTTCAACCCTCAAAATAAGTATAAAAATTCTCTACAATTTTTTTAAAACTTTTTCAAAAAGTAGAAACACTTGTAAAATGCCTCTGGGATATATTTGACAAATTTCTAAATTGAAACCAATGTTAAAACTCCTTTTAAATATTCAAAAAGGTATATTTTATTTCTTTAAAGGTAAATTGAGACTTAAAGCTTACTTTATAAGGGCAACATTTTGGGATTTTCTATTTTAATAATTATTTATTCAATATTTTTGAATGTTTTTATAGTTGTTTATATATTTTATTTATTTGGATTCTTCCTTTACATATATATTTCGCTAAGAAACACCAGAGGAAACACCTTTACAAAGCAAAGGGTATTCACTTGAGTTAATAATTGTTATTTGCCGCAATTGTGGGCCGCAGTGGGCGTGGCCATGATGGTGGCAGCAGCTGCAGTAGTTTGCAGTTGCAATTCCACTCGGGTTTTGTTTTTGTTTTTTTCTCTCTCTCCTTGGCTTGACACTTGGCGGTTAATTGCATGGAGCTTCGCCGCTCGCCTTGCAGCGCATCGCTTTGAATTCGTCTCGTCTCACGTGGCGTATACGTAATGTGGGGAATTTGGTGGATCGGTGGCACCGCATCTCCATAGAGACGATCATTAAGGCCCGGCCACATAATTTGACCAAAAGCAGAGCCAGAGTTAGAGCCAAAGCCAGAGCCAGAGCTAGAGCCAGAGTCTGAGCGAGACAAGTCGAACTGAAACTCGGAACTGGCGACAAACTCAAACTGAAACTCAAAGTCAAAGTCAATAAAAATTCTAGAGTCGGCAAAGATGAGAGAAAGGCGGCGGCGCGACCAGAGCGCATCGAATAAATGCAGGCAAACTTCTTCTTCGATCGCCAACGATCGGCTAAATTAGTTGTCATGGGAATTTATTGTGCTCGAGTGTGGGGCGGCGACGGGGACTAAGCCCGCAGGCTACAGGAGTCCGAGAGTCCGGGTATCGGGAATCGAGAATCGAGGCGAGCGTAACCCTAATGTGCCCACATGCATCCATCCCAAAGATCATGCGCATGATTAGCTGGCAAAAATAAGAAGAAAAAAATACACACAACAAAACAGAGAGATTCTCTCACAAACTCTGTGGTGGAATGAATAATATGTTATAATATATCCCTATATAAAAAAACTAATATCTATATACAATAAAAGGTGTATAGGAATATATATAAATATTTATCAAATAATTAATTAATTACAGAATTTAAAAATATGTTAAAACCAATCAATACAATTTTTTTTTAAATTTAAATATATTTCAATATTTGTTAATTTAAAAATTTTAATATGCAAAATTTTTAACCGTTTAAAAACTATCACAGAAAAGTTTGCCGAATTTAAATTAAGACATTTTTGGCCCAAAAATTTGATTGGATTGAATTTGAATTTATAAAAATCTTTTAATATTGCCTTACATTTTTTATATATTTTTTTTTTTTTTGGGAGTTACGTCCTCTTCTTTAAAATCCGCACAAGTGTCCAAGTGAATGTGTGGCCGTCCAAGCGCAAATTGTTTAAGTTGCCAATTTGTATTAAAGTTGAATTATGCAAATAATGCAACACAGACGCGACTCGCCGATGAACTCGCAACTCCCAGTCAATTTCAGTCGCGCTTTTTCCCCTCGCTTCAACTCCTAACTGTCAACTGTCACACTCGCGCACACTCGCAGGCACATGAAATACTACAAAATTTTAGCAAATAAAAAAAAGAGAGAAGAAAAAAAAATAAAAGAAAAATCCAAGGAGTCTGCGAAATTTGTTTAGTGGCAAACATCATTTGTCTCAGGGCATATCTCTTGTGGCAGCCTCCGTCTTAATCTACTGTTGTCGTCGCCGGCGTCGTAATCTATTATTAAAATGCCATTAGAGCGGTGCTAGTCCCCCCAATCCCTCCTTCCCCATGTCACCCTGCCACCCTGCTCACCTGGGAAACCTCTTCACCTGGCCATAGAGCCATTCGCAACTCCAGGTGCCAGCTGTCGTTTGTCTCCCCGACCAACGGCAAATGTAATTATCGATGAAAGCATATTCGAATCGATACTATACTCTGTCTCTGGGGGGGTATGTATATTTCAGCAGGGATTTGAAACATATAAAATTATGGGAAATCACAGAAACATAGGTATAAATAATTAAATCAGAACAATTATTTGATGACAATATTATTATTTGAAAGTTATTTAATACAAAATCAAGGCGAAATATATTTCAATTTTGTATTATTAATATTTTAGCTTTCATTTAATTATTTCTTCTTTTAATAATATTTTTGTTTAGTTTTTTTCTTATTTGTAATAATAATATTTGTGTAATAAATAATTAAAACGGTTCCATTGATTTTATTACAAAAGAAGAACAGCTTCCTTAAGTCTTCAAGTTAACTCAACTGTTATATGAGACAATAAATATTTATAATATTTATACTCTATTATAATGAATTACTTTTGAATTCAATAAACCATATTTCTACGAATTTTTTAGTGTAACTCAAACCATGGCTTTTCTCGGCCAATTTTTTTCCTCTTAACTTTTTTGTTAAGTCTTTCCTAAATGTTGTCAAATTTGGCGCGAGCAAATCGCACGCGTGTCCTCGGGGCGAAAGCGCGTGGACTGTTTGGTTTTCTATGTTTGGTTATTGGTCTTTAGTTTTTTGGGTTTTCTTTTTGTTTTTTTTTTTTTGATGTTATATTTCTTGTGGTGTGGAAATTAATTGGTGGGTCGTCGCTGGGGACCTTTTGCATAATCAAGTGTCAAAAATAGGTAATAGCTTAGCCCATTAACTGCAATTAAGACCCCCCAAATATTTCGGAGGGGGCTGCGGCAATTAACCGTTCATTAGCTAAAGTTTTAGCAAATATATTAACTTAAAGGCTTTCAACTATTTTTTAGAGTGACGATAGTGCCCTAGGGACAAATATGTGTATTTAAGCATCCAGCATTTCGTTGGAGGCGCTGACAAGAAAATAAACTATCGGACAGCGCCGTTATATAAAATTTAACCTCTCGCGGCCGCCTCTGGCCTTTCACCCTAGCTTCTGTGAAAATTAACACAGGTCAGCGAGATTGTTGCAAAAAAAAAAGTTACAAAAACTAAAAGAACTTTGAGAAACGGAAGCGGAGAAATGGAGTGGAAATGATGTCATCTAAAGGGGAATGAATATTAATATGGATTCGGAAAAGGATAGTGGAGTATAGGGCACTAGAATGGGAATTTTGTGAAATTATGTAAAAATTTAATAAATTTATAATAAATATATAAATTATGAAGATTTTACCTCCAAAATTTGATTACAATTGGTTCATAAATATAGAAGTTATAACTATAAACAATATAGTTGCTGTGATTGCTGAGCTGTGCAGGTGTATTGCCAGGATAAAGGGATGTTGCTAAACATGTTCCTAGCAATGGATGCTTAGCAACATTAACTTGTGTCCTTTTCTTCTGGTATAATTGAGTATTTTTATAAATTTTTGGATTATATTCAAATAATTTTCTTTTATTTATTAATTTATATAGAATTGCTATATTAAAATGAATTAACCCACAAACCGTTTGATAACGGGTTTCTCAATTTTCTTTTTGTTTTACAAGCTATATCATTATTAAATTAATAATTTTTACAAAATTATAGCTTGGCCTGCATTCTTTTTTGTTGACAATTAAATTGCTTGCTTTTAAAAATTGTTAAATATTTAAAATTAATTAATTATTAAAATGTAGAATATAAATTAAAAGGTTTCTAAGCTTATAGTTAACAAATGTTAATATTCTTTGACTTAGGTCATATAATTTCAATTTGTTTCGGCAAATAGTAATAGCTATTGAATCGAATGTGTTTAATTGATTGCTCATCGCTGTTCACTCATTAAAAGCGCATTAATTTGGCATGAAAATCGGGAACAAATCGCGTTCAGACTCTGGCCCCAATAGCACCTAAAGATGATCAACAAAAGAGCCACAACGAAGACAATGCTCAATCGATCGATCGCTGGATCGTTAAAAAGTAATAGAAAATAGAAACGATCGCGTTCCAATAGTTTTTGTTTTGTCTCTAAACATTTTGAATTAGTTTAATAATTTATTTGTTTCTTTCTATTCAAATATGGACTGGCGAATTTAATGGCAGTCGCTAAGTCTATGTCGAAGAGGTGCTAAACGACACAGCATTTAATATTGTTGTAAAATCTAGTCATTCGATAAATGAATTCCTTGGAATTTTGGTGAAATTTAAATGGTATTTTTTAGATTTTTTTTAAATTATTTTTGTATATGACTTTAATGAGTCTAAAGTTTATAGAACTTCTGCATTTTTTGAGTAAAAAGAAATTTAAGTAAGGCTGTTCTAATATTATTCTATTTATTTTAAATGAATAAATTCTTATGGCTTTAAAAACAAATAATTTAGTTTAAAACATAAATTAAAAACTCGATAAAACTCCCATTAACAAGTCCAGTCTAAAGGCCTTCTAAGATATTCATTTTCAAAGGTTTTCCTATGACTTCTTGGGGGATTTTCTAGTGCCACGTATCTTGCGGATCTTGGCCTGGCTGGAATGCCTAATTGGCATGCGTAAGGCGGCCAATTTAGAGTCGCCACCATTGGAGTCCGATTCTGAATCTGAATCCCAAGTCCCCGTCGACGCCTGTCAGCCAAAGGAATTTTCTGGGCCCAAATTGGTGGCTATTGTTGTTGCTGGCGCTGCTGCTGCTGCTGCTGGCTGACCCACTTTGGCGCCAAGGCAAAGGCGCTTTTGGCTAAAATCCAAAAGCAGTCAGCGAACGAGACAGGCGAACAACGTTCAGCAAATTGCCGTTGAAATGCACACACACACACAATGCACTCTCCCTCCCAAATTGTATTATTTTTTATTTATTTTCTTGTATTTATTTTGATTTTTTGTTGTTGTATTATTTTTACTTTTGCCAGGCAGCTTCTCTCTTTTGTTTATTGTTTATTCTGGTCGGTTGTCCATCGATCCTGATGCCCGGCTGACAAATTATAATGCATATAATATGCAGCCTTCAGAGGCGTCGCAGGGGGGCAGTAAAAAATCTGTAAAATTAATCCAGGAAATTGGGAAAATCTCGCTGTAAGTTGTACTTTTTTTTACAAAGTATTAAAAACTAAACAAAATTACGTAAAATAAATAAATAATCAAACAAATAACTCAAATACAATTGACAACAACATAATGCACAAAAAATACATATAAAAGGGTTTTTATTGTAAACTTTATTGAACTCAAAATATAATTAAATAATAAATTTAATATTTAAACTGAAACCATTTAAAAAACTTGTAATTTCTTTAATTTTAATTTGTAAAAATGAAAAACGAAAAGAACTCTTCAAAAACTTCCAAACTGATTCTCAAAAAACCCCCTAAAAGCACAGCCATTGTGCCTCGATTGCTATATAAGTCTCGGCTATATTACTTATACCTTATATAGTATTATATATCCTATATATACACCCCTCATCTCAAGCCCAAATCACCCAAGTCTACCGTTTCGCCTGACCAAACATGGACACAACTTGTACGTATTAAAATGTTCAGTTTTCTTTTATTTTCATCGGTGTCTTTTCATTTTTCGCATTCATTTTTGCAGTATTTCTTTTGTTGTGTTTTTTTTTTATTTTCTTCTTTTTTTATTGTTGTTGTCGCCGAGTTGAACTTATAATTGATTGATTTATTGTTTTATTGTTTGCAAAATAAGTCATCTCGGCGAGGGCAAAAGAATTTAGCGCTGTGGCGCTCCATAAAATCGACATTAAATAAATATCAAAGCAAAAACCACCCAAAAAAACGTAAAACGAAGGGCGGTTTAACCACTAAAAAGTAAAAAATGAGAATTTATAAAAAAGGGAAAACCTGACAGCTAAAAGTTGGGATAAAAATCAGCCAAAACCTTGCTTATTTTAATGACAAGAGAAGACACGAGAATTCGTCTTGGTTTTATGAATTTTTTATTGATTTTACTTAAAAAAATAAATATTACAACTACTACATATAATAAGAATATTATAAATATATACAAAAAAAAACCCCATAAACTATATAATTTTAATTTTAAATATCAGAGATATTTTACATATTTTTTTAATTGTTAAGTGTTAATTTTCGCAAAGCCTTAAAATATAATTATATCAAACACTAGGAGCTATAATTTGTTTTGCCAGAAAAAATCACAACAAATCAATTATGTAGTTAACATCAAAAAAATTAAAAGAATATTATTATTTAATTTGTGGTATACATAAATGCAAATTGCAAAACTCTTTGCTGTATATCCCACAATATTTCATGTTTTAGATTTTTCGAATCTAATAACTATCCCAAACCTCAAAGTATATTTTTAATTACCACTTTGTGGTATTGTAAAGTGTTTATTTTTCCACAGCAACAAAAAATTCTTTTAAAATTCAATTAGCTGTGTATTTTTTGTGATTTGAGTCCGAAGATCTCTTAACATTTACCTCGATTAAATACAAATCGCTTGGCGACAAGTTCCGTTTAACAACTAATTAGTCGCAGCATCCGATAAGGAGGCACTTGACACATTTACCTTCGGCTTTTCTCGCCTTCTTCCCTGACGGGCTGAAATTTTCTCCGTTAATTGTGGGCAAACAGCTTGGATTTGTTCCGTCGCCAGCCTGTTCTTCCGATTGATAAAGGAAAAATGAGAAATGAAAGAAAAACCAAGAAGAGGAGGAGAGCCACCGCCTGATGAATCCCATCGGATCCGCATTTAGCGATTTAACATGGCATGGATCAAACAGTTAATGCATTTAACGACGATTGATTAGCCAACCGCCGCGGCGTCGCATAAATAAATAATTGCACAAAAATGCAAACAATTTGTATGTATATTTCTCTTCAGCATTTTTTTTACCTTATTTTTCCCCCGATGAAATCGATTTTGCATCGGCGGCAATCCCATGGCCGGAACCGAGCTCATAATCATGCAAATGTAAATGTGTCGCCAAATGAGATGCGGCGGATGCTGGGACTCTCAGCCCGCAGCAGCAGCAGATCCGTAATCTTCGCTGCTGCGATCGCCGTCGATCAATGTCAATTTTATGTAATGCCGAGCTAAATGCTTAAGTTTTTGCTGCACAGAAAATAAAAAGGAAATCATATAACCATAGCATTCAAAACATGAAAAACTAACTTTGATACCGAGAAATTTATTTAAAATGCTACTTAGTAATCTTTGTATTTATATTTCAAGTTAGGAAAGGAATGAAATGAACATATATTACATCAGTAATTGTTTTTCATACAATTAAATTGTAGTAAAATACATACAAAATCATAAAATGATATATTTTTATTAAGCAAACAAAAATAGATGAACAAGACCTCAAAGAAAATCCGTAAAAACGGTTTAAAATATTTAAGCAATTATGAGAAAGCTGAAAAATAGTTCATTTAAATATTAATCATCAAGTGTATAAATAAAAATTATTTAATTACAAGTTTTACTAAGTGAAATTAAATATATTAAAAGGACCTTATACAGTTGCAGTTTTAATAAGCCACAAAACATGAATGAGAAAAGGTCAAAAAAATTAGTTTAAAAACGTTTTGCTTCCACCTAGAAGCTCGTATTAAATTAAATTAGTCTGATCATTTTTCTCTCTGTGCATCTTGCCTGGCACTTTAATTTGCAGATAATTTCAGGCTAATTTCTAGCTACTTAAGATAATTTAATGGAAACACCTATCAAGTGAGAGAGAGAGAGAGACCTTGAACGCCCCTCAGCATCCTCTCATTTATTACGCGGAAACGGAAGTTCGCGGCAACAGAGTTGTAAAATCAAATAAGCAAAAAAAAAATAAATTATAAACATTTATAATTATCAAAACAACTGTCACAGCTGTGCGATGCAAATAAATGAGCCGGTTCCTCCCTCCTGCCAGCCCCAACGATATTAGTTCATATTTTCTGATGCCGCCCCGCCTCTGTGTTCAGCTTGTGTAAACAAGTATTTTAATAACTCAATCAAAATAAATAAGCCAACAAAAAAATACAAAAAAAAATTAAAAGGAGAAGAGTAGAAGACCAGCCTGGCTGCCCAAAGGGGCGTGGCTAACTGTTGAGCAGTTAAGTTAGTGTTTTAACGTTAGTTAGTTGTCGTCGCAGAAGGCCCACTTGACCGACTGTCAAACGCATGCCAACAACAGTTTAGCGGCGACAATTAGCCACGCACTTGGCCAAAGCGCCACAGAAGGCCAAGACGAAGACGCTGACGAAGACCCAGTAGAGATGTCCAGAAACTTAGGAGACGGAGTCACAAGACATCGGGACATTCAATTTGAGCAACCAGTTGCTACAGAGATGAAGTCAGGGAACAGGAGGTTTGCACTGGCAAAATACTAAAGAAATTTTATATATTTTGTTAGGTATTTATAATAAATTATGAATACAATTATATATATTTTATTAAGAAGTTCAAATAGGTAAAACATTACTAAATTGTACCTTAAAATATACAAGTCTTACCCTTAAAAATTTAATTTCATTTAATTACCACAGAATAGCTTTAACTTATGATTAGGCTTGGCTATTACTTTGGCATTTAATTTTTATTAATATATATTACTATTAACTGTATTATTACATTAATATTATATATACTTAATCACGTTCCTTTAGCCAATCAAAGCCAGGATTAAAATACAAATCAAAATCTTCCGAAATTAAATTAAATTCCAAAGCCTCTTTACAAATATTTATAGTTTTTACTTACTTTAGACTTTCTCTTAAACAAATCCTGCCAATACACTTCATATTCTTTATCAATTAACATTTTGTAATACCACAAAAGTAACCCAAACTTTGGCTCACTGCACTAAAGTCTTTGAACATCTGGCTTAAAATTGTTCTTAATCAAGCTTTAATTTACTGGCCAACAAACGGCAGCGGCAGAAAAGTGAATATCTTGTAAACGGAACGGATTGGATAGGATTGGATCGAATCGGATCAGATCGGATTGGATGGGATGGGATGGGATTGGCTGAGAATGGGCTAAGACTTGCCTGGGTTGGGCCAAAATCAGTTAGAATCGGCTTAATTCAGAAGCAATTGGATGCAGGTTGAAGCGATCCTTTTATAGGTACGATTACGATTATTACACATGCCATAGAGCCAAGCTAGATATCTCTGTCGATATATAGGTTCAATAACCTAATCAAGCCACTGATAGATTCACGTTCTTTAAATAAATACAGAAACCCGGCGAGAGAGGGAGAGATAACAATGAAATCAAATTTTGTATGCAATGACATATTTGTTGTTGCTGTCCAGCTTCCTATTTGCAAAACAGATCGAGAGAGAAATATAAATAAAAATAAAAAAAAAACGAAGAGCATATATCTAGGCAGTCAGTGTGAACGAGATGGATAGACGCCACTTTAAACTAAAGACAAAACTATCGGTAAAATATAATAAAAATTTATGGCAGGCCATTGTTCAATTTTATTGTTATTATTTCGTCTCGTTTCGTTTCGTGTCGTTTCGTGTCGTTTCGTTTGGTTAGCTTCTTTTTTTTTATTCAGACATCAGTCTCATTCTAGAGAGACACCAGCGTTTAGACAATAAAAATTTCAGGACTATTGTCTGGGCTATCTAAATCAATACACAAAAGACGCGAATTTTTGTTGGCTTTAGCTTTGGCCAGAACTCTCCAGCGTTGAGCGTTGACAATTAAAACCGTTAACAAAATAGTTGACCAAACAATGGTTATTTCTTTTGGTTTTCTTTTAAGGGGGTGATTGCAAAAAAAAATATAGAATTTGCAACTCTTTTGGGAAAGTATTTCAGGAGAAATGATACTCAATGCTGAATGCCCAGCGATTCTTCTCAATGAAATCCAAAATTCAAATATATTTAGTAGTTTTTTTTTCGACGTTCTCTCGTAATCTGAATAAATCGTCATGTGTTTTAATGTTCTGTCCCATTAACTTTGCATAATTCCGAAATGCCATCAAATGCTTTAATTTATTTAACATCTTCGTGCAGAACACAAGAGATTCAACATCATCATCATCATTGTGTTGACAATCTCTTTCTTTTTTTGTATATATATTATTTATGACGTTTTTTTTTCGCTTAACTTTTTGCCTAAATGTAAAGCGTGAAGTTTTATCAATTCCAGCAGACACCTGGCTACCTGGCCGAAAGATAAATGAATTCAAAATCGATTGGAAATATTGATCAATAGAATTGGCAGCGAATCAAGGCGAAAGGTTTAGCCCAGGCGATAACAATCGAAAGAAAGAACCACTAAACATCATCATTAGCATCAGATCCGTTGTCCGCTCATATCGAGTGTGAATTATATTAGAAGAGATCGCTGGCCAAAAGAATGTTAACGAGATGGTGCAAAGGGTGAAGCCAGCTTCAGAGAGTTAAGTTAGAAATTACAAAAATATATATATTTTTTAAATACATTGTTAAACGTTTATGATTTCAAAATATGTAACTGTATAAAATATATACATATGAAGTGTGTAAAGTATTTATTTACTACCTTTTATAGATCCTCTAATAATTATTATTAATTTCCATTTCTTTGCTTGCTTTCAGAGAGATAATACCCATTAAGGAGGGAACTGTTCAATCAATAAAAGCTGAAAGTACATACGGAAACAGAAAAACAATCAAAAATTCAAACCGGAAAAGAACTGGTAAGTTTCAATTTTTGATTTCCCAAGCGACAAGCGACGACTTTCCGTCATTAACCTTTCACTCGCCGATATAATAAACCGAAATTATCAGTCATAAATATCATTGAGCCAAAAAGCTAATGTCAAACTCGACCAGAGATCGTGAGAAATGGGCTCAGGGAGAATTACGAGTGCAAACAGGAAAGGTCTCTCCTCTATGCTGAATTTTTTATATTTTTTTCGTTTGGGAAAAACTATATATATAGTATTTCGATCGAAGAGAATTTACATAAAAGAATTGACAAGAATGGGAAGAGACGATCAATGCAACTTTGATTAAGTTGTTAAGGCCCCCAATCTGTGAAGCATCTGTAAAGCTGGAAAATCTCAATCCACTGACCAGGGAAAGGTGTGAAATATTACAGCTTTTCATCCTCACCCAGGGGCCAGCGGGAAATGTTTTGATTTCGAACAAAACAAACGCCGCAGGGGAACGCGCCAGGAGGAGGAGGAGTTGTGGCGTGCTTGGACCCCTTTCAAAAATATTCAAATCATTTTGAAATACGAGTCTGTATTTATTAGCGATTAGGACGGGGCCCCCTTCGACATTATTGGAGGTTTCAGAATTTACTGTGAACTTATGCAAATCCAAAATCGATCGTAGCTAAGAAATATATATATTTTTTTTGTGTGGAAAGTGTCAAAAAGAATTCGAACTCGAACACGAAAGCAAACGCAAACGTAAACTTAGAACCAGCTGTGGCTCTGGCCTCTTGTATCTGTCTATTGAAAACTGATATCTTTATCGGTTCAAGCTCCTCCTCCGGCCTCCTTCTCCGGCCTTCTTGTTAGCAGCGTTCTTCAATTTATTTGGTCAGTGGAAGGTGTGAAAAGCAAGAAGAGATCACGGATCACAGGTGAGCTCCGCTTGGCGCACGCTAAAGTTCAACACTCGTGTGGGTCACCCTTCGCTTTGGTCAATTGAAATGCAAATGCCGTCAACAGCCACGAGTTGAAATATTTAAATACAAAATGACAAATCGCTGAATTATGAATCGGAATCTCGGAGTCGCAGTTGGAATTCAAGTTTAAGACTTCTCACAAACAAAAACAAGCAGAAGAACAAATGAAATGAAACATTTTCCTTACATCGAAGGCACACAAAAAATGTTATCGCTGAAAATGAATGAGTAGAGAAGGGATTGATACAAATACAGGTACCCTAGAAAATATAAAACTATAAAATGTAATATTCTAGATATTTATTATTTTTTTCCCATTTGTTTTACGCAATATTTACTTTGTTTTAGCTATATCTTTCTAAAAAATATTCCCATTTTCCTCTAAAAACATACCCATTTTACTGTAAGGTATCACCGCATCCATCTCATTTATTTCCAATATAAGTTTCAAGAAGCCCCTTCTATATCTTCTCTAATATGAATTAATATGTTTTGAATGGTTCTTTTGGCCCTTGGTTGTTTTTGTTCTATTTAACAACAATTTATTGAAGCATCGAGCTAGGCAGAAGAGAAAGGAGCTTATGATTTTATTTATATTTTGTTTGAAGCTGGGGTCAGAAAAATATAACAATCACTTTGTTTTATATTCTATGGAGGTCTTATGTAATAATTCCTTTCACTAAAGGGACTTTACAAAAAAGATATAGATTTGCACTAATTTAAAGAAATAGCAGTATAACTCCTTAGTTAAACAATGTATTCACCAATTAAGTTTAATTATAATTCTCCTGCAAATACTTACAAATTCGGGTTGAAGACCAATTTTTTTAAATTAAAAAGTTTAAATCGATTGTCCATCTTATAATTTTTTTTTGCCTACGTCAAGTTTTAAAAATATCCATTGATGTAAATTTACAAATTTTTTCGAAAATCAAAAGGTTCAAGATGAAAGAGTGTAATAGAGCTTAGAACGAACAGATCCATGGCGTTCTCTTCCTCTTCTTCCTCTCGCCCACAAGCTGTAGTTCCATCTGTGGCCGCTTGATGGCGTTAGTTGTTGGTTCTGCAGTCAAGTTCGTTTCCTAAGTCTTTTGTTTATGGGCAAAAGTTTCTTTAACTTTTTGATTTTCGAAAAATTATGCAAGTTTACATCATTCAATATTTTCGGGCTAAAAAAAAATTGTAAGATGGGCAAACGATTGGCAATCGATTTCCGCTTTCAAATTAAAAAAAAACATTTTGCAAACCAAGCTTTTTCAAACTTACAACTTCGCCAATAAAGTTTGATAAATCCTTGATTTACAAATTTATCAGACCATTCACAGGAGCATACAAATGTCACAAAATTATAATTTATGAATTTCAGACTTCTTTATATACTTAAACATACTTTGTTTAATGTTTCTATTATTTTTTTATGTGTGGCACGACCAAAAGATGGACCACGGCAGCCGTGGCAAAGCATGCCTTGGCCAAATGCGAACGAGGCACGTTGCAGCAAGTGGCAAATGGCAAGTGGCAAGTGGCAGTCGGGAGGAGAAATAGAAGCTAAAGTCAGGGACTCGTGGTCACTCAGCCAGCAGCCGTGCGGCAAATGAAAATATTTATATACAGACTCGCACATTGATTCCTCCTCGGCGAGGTAACGGTAAGTGCACTCTATGCAAACATTGCCGATACCTAGTACGAGTCCGGAGTATGAGTATAAGTATGAGTACTCACTCGCTGCCTGGCTGTCTCCCTGTCGGGGCATCCCACTTCAGGAAGATTAACTCTTCTATGCCGGCAAATCCCAGGTTCTTTTATCCTTATTATTTTTTCTTGACTCCGCACACGTGGCGTATGCGTAATCCGGCGCTAATTTTAATTAGGCCTCCAAGTGAAAGAGGATAAAAGAGGGATTAGATGGGAGCAAAAGGGGGGAAAAACTGGAAAGGAGAGGAGAGCTTAATTAATTTATTACTGATGCTAAAAATGTTGCTACTGATGCTGATGATATTGCTGATGTTTAAGGCAGCTAGTATGTAGTGGTGCTAGTAGCCTAAAGAATTGCTGTCCTATATCTTAGGTTTATATTGCAATTTTATATATCTTTCTTAGTCATAAATCGGCTAAATACAATGTAAGGAACTGTATGAAATAGGTAAGAGGATAGTCAAACCTTTAAGCCAAGAACGAGGTCAAATTAAAGACAAGAAATGGAAATCTTCATACAACATTTGGTTTTATTAAAGAGAATAAATGAAATAGACTTTGAACAAATCTGCCACCTGCTGCTTAATCTATGGTTACATTTTATCCTTCTTTTCCTGGTTTTCTTTAAAGTTTTAACAAGTTTGTTCCAACCTTTCCTTGTTTTTTTATTTGGTTTTTCTATCAATGATCATCTTTCCACTTTTATATACAATTTTCACAACTTTTTGTGACTTTATTTCCTGCGATTTGTGTTGGCTTTCGATCACCTGTTTGATAAGCCATTAAATGCTGACCAAAAAACAACCTTCACCAGTCAAGAAGAAGCCTAAGAAGATTTCCCAGTTGCAAGTTGCACGTTGCTGATAATCTATCGTCGTCTATCAGCATGCATCATGTTGCAACTGGCAAGTGCGCAGCAGCAGCAACTGTTTTTGGGGAAAATGTTGCAAATGCTGTTTGTTGTGTGCCTTCTGCGTTATAGTTCTATGCATCTCTACATCGTCTGCGGTCTACAGTCTCTAGACTGCAGCTGCATGTGGCATGGAGTTTTTCCCCGCCAGGTTTTCCTCGCCAGCGCACCGGCAATCATTCACTTTTAGCCGAAGCATAATAACAATATTTCAACTAGTCGCAGTCTCCTGGCACGCGATCCATCTTGACTGGATTTTATATGACTGGCTTCTATATGGGTCTTCATGGTGACCAGGAGAAGGTGGGATGCAGGAGGCATCGCATTATTTCCACGACGAGCGCTCGATGGCGCATAGAATTTCGATTTAATCGCGTTCGCTGCCCGCTGCTGCCGCCGCTTCTGCCGCTGCTGTTGATCTGATCTAAGTTGCATTTAATAATCGTCGTCGTCGTCATCGTCATCGTCTGCGGCAGCAACAAGTTTACTTGCCACCAGTGATGAGCGGCACAAATTGGTCGTAAAAGGAGACAACTTACAGGGGGGAAAAGGATAACAAAAAGTATGACAATATATACATTTTTATGAAAATGTTACATTACATTTTACTTGACATATTATATATCTAAAAATAAAAAATATAAATAATTAAATTACATTTTAGAGGTAATACATATGCATCAAAAATAAAACAATAAAAAGACCTGAGTAATAATAAACTATTTCGAAATATATACCAAAATTGACCATAGATAATTTTAAAAATTAGTTATTTTTACTTTAAGCATACTTTCAAGAAAGATATATGTATTTATCTATCGTTTATATCTAGATAAATATTTTAGATATCTCTAAATAAAAATATAGAATAATATATAGATTATATATAATTAAATTGAAGAATTCGAAATATTAAAAGATATGTCCACAAAAAAGGACAAACTAGCAGCACTTGGCAGACACAACAAGCAAAACAGGCTGCAGATGCTGTGGCTTTGCTGCTGTTGCTTCTACTGCAGCTGATGTTGCAGATGTTGCAGATGCTGCTGCTGCTGTTGCTGTTGCTATTGCCGCTGTCAACGTCAAAGTCATGGCATTTGTTGCTGTTGCTTTGGCTGTGGCTGTTGCTGTGTTGCGCCTACATTCATATTTCAGCAATTAAAAATCTAATTGACAAATACTTGAGAGACAACGTGAAGGCAGCCGAGAGAGAGAAAGAGAGACTGGACGAGTTCGAGTTCACAGTTTTTGCAGCTGCTCCACATGCAACATTCATTGCACTCCCTATACCCCTAGTCTCCTCTTCTGAACAAGTTTTAATAACTTTATCCAGTTAAAGACAATCCTGGAAATATTTATTTGATTATTTTTCATTGGAAACATTTTAATTCTAATGTTTTGGGTAGATTTAAAATTATTTAAATTTTTTAAGCATATTTATACCCTTATTTTTTTATGAATTTGTCACTTTTTCAGCGCTGAAGGGGGCGCGGCCCGGTACAGTTGAGCTTCGGGCTTAACGGCCGGCTGACTGCCATGATTGACCATCGAGCGTGCGTCTGATCTTGGCCAAGATATTTGTTTATAAACTATACATGTATGGAAGAGGTTATGCAGGGGGGGAGTAGGTTAATGGGTGGGGTTCGATGGGCACGCGACCAAGACGACCGACCAGCAGCAGCAGCAGCAGCACGTGGCCCCTCTCTCAGATTGCACATACAATATATATTTCTAATGTTTTTGTTACGGCTATTCAGACTGCGACTGCACTTTAATTATGCCAAGCTAACCACAAACTTGTCATTAGCCAAGAAAGTGGGTCTTCCTCCGCCCTACGCATTTTACAGAGAACGAAAAAGTGTGTGAAATGAGAGTAAATAAGGTTGCAATTAATTTAAAATGAATATTTATTGATTTTTATTTGTAAAACACATGAAAAATATAAGAAATCATCGAAAATTATATTCGAATTTATTTTGAATGTGTTTGTAATGATATAATTTCATATTGACAATTTATTTTTGCTCTAAAATTTTTGTATTATTATTTTGTAGGAATTTTCAAATTATATTACACAAATTTTGGTAATAAATTGGTATAACAAATCATATTCAATATTTCATATTTAATAATAAAAGACGTGAAAATTAATTTAAAGAAAATAAATGCGTAAAGAAATATAATAAATATATATTTATAGAAAAATGGATAAACATAAAAAAGGAAATAAACGAAAATATATGAATATTAATTATTATATTATTATGATATTTCATATATCAATTATAAATAATATAAATATAAACATTTCTATGTTTAAATACCTCCCTTTTTTCTCCAGTGCCCCTTAAATTTTCCTCCCCCTTAATTCGAGGAAAATCAACAGCTTAATTAACCAATAAAGCCAGGCAAATGCTTTCAGCACCTGAAGTTCTTGGAATCACCACCTGCTTGGCCCATCAAAAAATTATAAAAAGAAGGGCTTCGGCTTAGAAGAAATTGCTCAGCCATGTAATGGCTCTCCGGGGGGGAGGAGGGCTAAGATTTCCATAATTTAATTTCAGTTTATCTTTTTCTGTTTTGTTTTGTGTTCTCTCCAATTTTAGTAAGAGGGTGCAAGCAATTCTTTTCTACTCACTGAGCTCATTAAGATAAGAGGAAATGTCTGGAGATAAAGACCTAGAGTAAAAGTGAAAGTGGGCCAGGCTACACAAAGGTCCTTGATTGAAATTTAATTTTTGGTTGTTGGTCCGTTTTTGGCAAGGATAAGAAGAAAAGTGTCCTGTGTCACTGCTGCTACCTACCTGCGGCTGTGTTGGTCTTTTCCTGGTTTACCTGGATTTTGTGCGAGAATTTTTGTAGAGGCGTGAATGGGAAATCGAGAAGAGGTCCTTTGTTCTCTATTCCACTGACAAGGACTGCTCCTTTTAGTCGTGAGAAACTCCGCCGTCGACAGGATGTGTGCTCAGAGGCAGAGGCATTTCCCCCAGCCGCATGTATCACACACCTGCGCGCTTCGGCTTTTCCGATTTTCCAACTCCATATGCATATTACTCATACTTATGGCTAACCATCATATATGCATATGAGCCGCCGCTGGGACGCATGTAACCGTGAAAACCCATTTTTCTTGTTCATTGACCAAAAAACAAAAAAAAAAAGAAAAACAGTCAAGGAAAAGAAGAAGAAATACTACAAAAACAAAAAAAGAGTAGAAAAAGAAACATTTTGCCAATGAGTTGTGGCCACAAAGTGCGACCTGGACTGGGTCTTGGACTTTTGCTTCGACCGAGACTTGCTCTCAGACATTTGGCTCTTTCACTTGGCCACTTGACTCCAAGAGTTGCCACTGAGAATAACAAGGATAAATAAAAAACAAAACCAAGGTAGATAATTAAGATGTTATTTCACTAAATTAGTACAAAATGTTTAATGCTGTATTAAATATTAAAAGGGTTTAAAATATACATTTGAATTGAATGGAAATCTTTAAAATAATATAACCACAAATAGATCAAATTGAAAGTATTGTAATTTAAATGGGAAAATACTCGATTTTTTAAAATCGTCCTGTTAATTAGTTTTATCCTTTTAGTAAATGTTTGAAAACCTTTTTATATTGAAGTATCTAAATTTTCAAGAGTATCTCTTGAGCAGAGTATATCCTGTATATATTTTCAACTACTCCCATATAATTAAACCATTTTTGTTTAGTGCATCCCTTCACCCCCCCGCCTCTTTCGTCTGGGGTTTATTTTGTCTGTGATTAACGTTGACGTTCGGTCTCTGGTCAAAACCGAAGCTTCACCTTTTCTCCCCACCAACTGTTCGGTTCAGTCAGTCACGAGTTATGACCAACTTGTTGATATTGTTGCCTTTGGATATATATATACACAGATATATGTATATATACGCGTGCTGTCGGCTCAATGACAAGAAAATGACACGAAAGCAATAATCGCAATTCTTATAGTAGACCCATAGAAGTCAAAAATACACTATTTTCGAATGACTTATGTCCTGAGAGATATAGAGTGATATTATTGCCAAGAAATATGGCAGGGAAAATCATTTTTTAAACTTTTTAAAATAAAGTATAGAGCGGCGAAACATGTGTTTAGGAATTTATGAAAGCGAATTATTTAAAATATAACAAAATATATTTCATAGTATTTTTTGAGGGTTTCTAAAAACAAGTTTATATGGTTATTGCTTATATTTGTCATGATTTGTTGAATACTTTTTAAAGCCTTACAAATTGATTAATTAAAAAATCCAGCTTTAATATATAATTCAAACCCTTTCTATAGTTTTTACATATTTTCTGATATACCCAAGATAGGGTATAATCTTGGGCTTACATCGAACGGTAATCATAGTTTAGTTGGCAAACAAACAGGTGCCCTAATGTCAATAATGTTGCCTCTGCCGCTGCTGCTGCTGCTTTGTTGCCAATGTTGCAGAGGTTGTCGTTGTTGCGGCTGCTGCTGTTCGTTGTTGCCGGTTGCTAGTTGCTGTTCGTTGGGCTTAACTCGGTTTGGTTGTCACAACATGTTGACAAATTGCTTACACATTTTGGCCACAATTCATTTGGGCCATCGAGAGTTGTTTGCCAATGTTTTTTTTTTGTCATTATTTTCTTGGCTACTGAAGCATGCGCCATGATCCAATGTTGACAACATTCAATGTCTGGCGAAAGGGTAGCAATAATGTACAAAGAGCCTGGGTATTTCGTCTTGGATTGAGATTTAAACAAAATTTTAAAAATAAATAAATATATTACAAGTCTTTTACTAACAATAAAGCAATAAATATCATAAAATATAGTTAAATAAATTATGGGAGAATGCTACTCAATTAAATTATGACTAGTAAATATTAGTTTTTCAATGTAATTTTACTAATAAAGTTATTTTTATTCTTAAAGTTATACAGAAATAAAATGATATTAATTTATCCAATTTATCCAATCCAATATCCAATATCAATACCAAGACATTTATTTGATTTAATTTCTGTAAAAGTGCATTAAAGAAAAGTGCATTTCGATCCTTAATTTTCTGTAATGTCCATTTCCCTGAAGAGTTTATAGTTTTAAGGCCATAGGGATTAGGAAAGAGATTGGCGATTTGTATTGCATTTTTCGGCTGCTGAAGTTGCCAACTTGGCCAGCGAAATGAGGAATTGACAATGTCCGCCTTAAAGCTTCTGTTTTCTTCTGTCTTTTCTTGTGTTTTTCTTTGTTGTAGTTTTTGGCTTGGACCTGATCTTTTGGGCCAAGAAATCGTGATCTTCTGTGTGATCGTGATTTGTCGATTTGTGCGACTGTCATTATTGCGGTTGTCTTCTGCCTCAGCTTCTGTTTTATCAAATCATTTTCGTTAATTGTCAGATCTTTCATTCTTTTGTCAATATCCCATTGACCACACACAACAACAGCAGGCAAAAGAAAAACAGCAGAAAAATAGGTGGAAAAATGATCCAACACGAGGAAAATTCTCACACAAAACACTCACAAAATCGGATTAAGTAAATATTTGCAACAAATGTTTATACAGGGAGATAGTTCGAAAATATGTATATATATATGAGCAAAAAAAAGTATTAAATTTCATATTGCTGCCGTTTTTGGAAACAGCACCTGTGTAGGTTTCCCACGAATGGGGAAAATTCAAACGGGGAAACTCTGCGAGGGTGCAGCCATCGAAATGCGAATCAAATTGTGTTGATCGATATGTGAGATTTTATGCTATTCTATATGTACCTTTCTTCCTGTTTTTTTTTTTTGCATCCTGCGGAGGGGGTTGCATACGGAAAGTGCCACAGCGGAGCAGGTAGCATCCGTTAAATGTTCATATCTCACCGGTTCTAGGACATGGCACAGGCATCCTAACCCTGTCAGATTTTATCTACCTGTGACAGATCGTGAAGATCGCGGAAAAGCAGATGATCAAGGGTGCGCCGCAGAAGGGTTGTTGACGACATCGAATCCCCTCCTCCGCGGATTCCCATAAAGAGGAAGCTCCCCTAATTTCTCGATTTTGTAGGGAATATAACGGGCCCTGGGAATCCTGAAAAGGTAAAGGTGGAGCCGGGGGCGGGAACTGATTTTTATATTCATCAAATTTTGGGTTAGAAAATAGCTCAAGTTGTTGGTCTTTTCATGGGTTAACTTCCGCGAAGGGAAAAATTAAATGGAAGCGTGGGAAACGGAAATCCTAGAAAATAAAAAGAAAGAAGCTAAATTTGAGAGGAAATGTATAAAAATAAATGTAAGGGAACTTATAAAGTCTACTTTACAAGTGCAAAGGATTTTTATTTGTTATTTTCCCTTAATAACTCTTAAAATATAAATCCTAAAAAATATGTAAGCTTAAATAGGGAAAATTATATAAACTAGATGGTTCATTTAACAACCAAAATATTTAAATAAAAGCATTCCCCTAACTATCTTAACCCTTTCATGAGCCATTATAAGCTCCTAAATACCATTTTAAATTAAGGAAAGCTAAAGAAGTCAAATCTTACAATTAAATCTATAAATTTTGACCATTTCCCCCCATTCTCATGCAAAATAAAATGTTGCTAATAGATCCGGGAAGATCAGAAGTTCGTTCTCATTTTAATAGAAAAAAAAGAATCAGAAACCGAAATCAAAGCCAGACCACATAATAATATTTAAGCCAAAGAAATGTTAAGATCGTTTTCTTATTTATTTTCTTCCTTCTTTTATTTTAATACTGATCGACGGGGGGCATTGTTTTCCATTTTTTTGAGGGCGACCTTGCTTACCTTTCCTCACCTTTGATTCATTTGATAGCAGAGATGGCCACACGGCCAGGTTGACATTTCCCCCAATTAGAAATCCATAAAAATCAAAGGCCCCAACAATGGGTTGTATGGATTTGGAATTGCATTCATTAAAAGCCAATAAAATGAAATAAACCCATTGGCTTTCTATAGAAAATCCTAATTGGGCAACAAAACCAAATGCGGACAATTAAAAAATGAAATGAAATGAAACGAAACAAAAGCCCGCAGGCGAAATGAAAAGAATAATGAAACGAGTTTCGAAACGCCGCCTAAAATCCAAACAAAAAAACAAAAACAAAAGCAGAAAAAAGACTGAAGAAAAAACTAAACAAAAACAAAACCAAAATGAAAATAAAGCACCAGGGCAATAATATAAATAAATAAATAAATATATACGCATATATTTGGTCAAGTTCTTTAATGCAACCAGGGGTCCCCAGTAGGAGGGGCGCCCATAAAAAACCACAGAGAGTTCTGGGATACCAGGAGAAGAGCTGGTGGAAAGCCATAAAGTAGATGAATCTGCATTATCAATTTACATTTTCTCGATTTTTTTTCGGACAGGGAAACCCTCTTAGTTTCGAATTAATTCAAATGGAAATTCCTTTTGGGCAGAAAAATCAACTCCAAATCAAACGAAACCAATGCCACTCACATGTAGAGTCTCCGCTTTACTTTAAATTCCAATTTCAACTTTATTTTCTTAATTCCAAGACTTAAAGTCAAGCAAGTGCAATGGTCAATAGAAATTTATGTTTAGGGGCGAAAGCTCTCTATGGCAAGGAAAACAGTTGGAAAAATTCGAAATGCAAAATTCGCTTTGGTCTCCGGCTAATTGAGCCTGAGAACCTAGCCAAAAAACCCAAAGAAAAGACCATAACCAAATCATTTCCAAGTGGATTATGGTCCCAACTCCGAACTCCCGTCAAATGCCGTTGCACTAAAGTCCGAATATAAGTATATGAGATAAATCAATTGGCGGCGGACCCTCGGGCTCGGTCTTTGCCTCTTTTTTTGGGGGGTATCAAGTGTATGGGTCTCTTTGTTTATTATTTATTTTTTTTACTATCTTCTTTGGGGACTTGCAAATGCTCTTGACAGAATGCAAAGTGGTTGAAGCAATTATTTAAAATATTTAATTTGTATAAAGGTTCCAAGCTAAACTAATCTGAATCATTCTTTAATCAAGTCCCTTTTAAAACTATTTAAAGATTATATCCATCCCTGGGTTATGACTTAAAATATTATTTTATTATAATTACTACAAATATTTAAGAAGTTTAATCCTAAATGTAATTATTATCGCCCTTTGATAAATGTTTAAAATATTAAATAATCCTCTGCGATAGCTGAATTTGTAAATTGCTTCGGATAGTTGTTCCTTTTAATAAATAATTAAATCATAATTATATGTATAAAGTTCTCTCCTTTCGAAGTATGATCATGAATTAATAAAATGTATATTAATTAATATGAAACACCTTACATAGCCATAACTTTTCCCTGATCTATCCACCTTTGGGCAATGAGTGTATGACAAAGTGAAACAACTTTTCCATGGTCAGCAGAACGATTTCTTTTTCCACTGAGTTTTTTCACAATTTTTCCTACAATTTTCCTCCTTCGATTTTCCCCCGATTCGATCTTAAGAAGGGGGGATAAAAGATGCACATATTTAAGCGCAAATACGACAGTTATTATTGTTGGCCAAGGCAATTGCAGAGAATGCAATCAATTAATTGACAAACTGCGATGATCTTCGAAGAAAGAAATGGGTGAAAAAAAAGGCAGCAACGAGGAGACGATCAACTTTTTATTGGCCTTCGGTTCTTGGCTTGAGGAGTTTTCCCCCCTTGGTTACCCGATACTCGTTGGCTTTGTCTCACTTCGACCACGTCGTAATTGAAAAATAAAAAAAAATGTGCGAAAATCGCTAAACCCAACGCATTTACGTTTTTCTTCTCTGGTTTTATTTTTTCCTGATTTTTTTTTTTGTATTTATTTTTCTCCCTGGGAGCGAAGCGTGCGAACAATTTGCTGTCCATTCGATCCGCCTTTTCCTTGAGGCAGCCAAAAAAAAAATGGGGACCTAAGGGGGGTTCTCTCTTTTTTTTCTGGGGTCTACAATTTCGCATTTGCATTCGTAATTTGTATGCGTGCAACGGGCTGCGGGCCTGAAAAAAAAAAGACGATGGAAAACTTAAGGAAAAATATACGAAAAAAAATAAAACTAAAAGAAGAAGGCTGCTCAGTGAAGCTTTTGGCGCCTTTCGACTTGGACATAGACATGGACACATCGCCACCTGAGAAACCCAAGGCCCCCTTCCCGATCATCCCCGATCATGGCTAGCTAAAATTTTCCTTATTAAATAACGGTCGCACACGATCGATCGTTTGCCAAAATGTAAAACTCTCCCATGACTGTGAGAAATAGTGGAAAATTAGGGGGTAAATTCGGGGTTAAACAGAACAAATGAAATGCATTTAAAGAGTTTTGAATATATTTCATTATTTATTCATAATTATTAAGTAAACGAATACCTGGAATTTAGTATAGTTTATGGCAATTAATATATCGAAATTATATAAATTAAAATATATATCAAGGATCTTGAGTACTTGTTTATGAATTATTAGACATATTTTTATAGAAAGTTTGGGGTTTTTTGGTTTGTAATATATTTTGATCAGTTTACAAACACACTGAATTTATAATTAATAATTTTAATAATTGGTTATCCTAATATATTATATATTTACAATATTAGATTGAATAGAAATAACATCTGCTTATGTCAGTTTAATTTCAAATCATAGTTTTTATTGCTGCTAAAGAGCCTGCCTGCCATCAGAAGATGTGGGCATAAATTAGCATGGGAAATCTCCTCAGAAAAAAAGAAAAACTGAGTATGATTAGGAGAAGGGGAAATCTCCCCTGAGGGGCTCAAAGGAATATCCATGGGATCGTATCGATCACGAAGCCACTTTTTTGGTCCAGTGCCAATGGCTGAGGAGTCAACGGCAGACAGACGTCACCAGGTGAATTCGCGGCGCCTATTTTTCCCCCTGTAATTCCTTTGGCTTTTCCACCGATTTTCCACTCCCAATCGACCACCCGCCGCCGCCGTCTATATGTGTGTGCGCGTCTAGGTAACAGTAATTTGGTGTCTTACTTGTTCTTGCGCGCCGGCAATCACACCTATGGGAATGCCTCTTACACATGTCCGATGCCAGCGATGATCACGCTCATGATCACCTGGCCACATGCTCATCATTGCCTTCTCCGGGACACTGGACACTGGGACACTGGATTGTGGACTTGGGCCTCGGGATTCCAGCATGCACTTTGGACAACATATTAGACATCCCCGAGTCCTCGGTCTGGCGCATCATTAAAAATTTATCAGTTGATTGGAAAATTATAATTCTTTGCCTTTACGCTTTAGCAGCGCCATGATTTCTGTCCAAGTCCATCTCGCAGTCTCCAAAGGGCACTGAAAAAGAAAAGATAAATAAATTATTATAAATAAATATATATATCTATCTAAATATAAATATAAAAAAAATTGAAAAGAAAATAAAATACAATAGAAAGAAATATTTATAGAGAACTATAGTATATGGAAAAGCACAAGTATAAAATATAAATAAAAATATTTGCTAGTCTCCCTTAGAAATGTGCAGATGAATTTCTAAATAAGACTAGCAAATATTTTTATTTTTATAGTTTTCTTAATGTTTTATAAATGAATTAAGCTTACTATTTAATCACAGTGAACCTGCTGTTGTGGCATAACCCCCTCCAATAGATGCTGCTGCGTGTTGCTTCTATTTCTTATGGTCACATTTAATAACCGACCGACCGACCGAACGACTGTCCGAATGGGTGACTGACTGGACTCACGGCGGGCAGTTGATCTGATCTGCGATGCTCTGATGGATGCACTGCACCAATCCAGGACTGAACTAGGCAGGTAGTTCCCCCACTATTCCCCCCTCTATGATCCAATATTCCATCGCTGCGAATCGCTTTCTTTGCTTTGCTTTTTGATCGGCATTGGGAGTATGAGAGGTATATTGAAATGGAGATATAACTTTTCAAGAAATATATATATATAATTTTATATATGTAAATTTTATTTATAATAATAAGATATATTATAATATGTATTATATAAACCAGTTATTTAAGTGAAGCTTTCATTTTTAAAGGGGTTTATTTTTATTATTGGGCACTCCTCACACTCACTTCTCCATTGAATTAAATAATTTTCTTTAATTTACAGGGTATGTCATAGGACCATCATTTAGTCATATTTTTCTTGGTATTATTTTTTATGCGCTCGCTTCTCCACTTAGTTCCAGATGCGGAAATAAATGCACTTAAATTCCTCGACTTGTTACATAAATCGTAATTTTCTATAGACTTGTTCTATATCTAATGTATATTGCATTATTCGCTACTCGTTTTCTTTCAGTTCTGATTCAAACTTTTTTTTGTTTGGCTTATTCTCCTTATTATTATTGTTATTATTATTATTTTATGATCGCTTATCTCGTGAGGAAAACTCGCCAGTGCGGAGCTACTGATTTTTGCCAACGAAGATTTGACTTGCAGCGTAATTCTTCTTATTCTCGCGCACTTGAACTTCCTGCATGACCAGTGAAGAGCTCAGAGAGAGAGCTCCCAGACCTGGGGGAAGATCAGCAGATCATGTGAACTTTTATGGCCATCATCGGTCATCACATCGTCTTGGATGTAATTAGGCATCTTAGCGGTACAGTTCTCTGAGGTTCCCACCGCCCAACCATAATTCTTTTTTTTGTTAATACTTTTCAATGCAAAATAGGAAAAAGAAACATTAAAGAAAATATATAGGAGATTATGGTGCTAATTATTATAGACATTTTTGGTTGTTGCTTATATTAAATCCTAGCAGAATATTTCCTAGCTTGATTAGAGGGAGTTGTGGCATTAACCTTCTTCATTTTCTGTTTTGCAAGGAACTCTTTTGGTTTTCTTTATATAATTTACATTTAAAATCAAATAAAATATATATTTTAAGAAGTAAATTGAATTCTTGGCAAATCTTTTCAAATTCTTTTGGGAATATAGGCATTTTTCTTATACTTTTGGCCATTCTTTACTTAATATTTACCCAAGCTGACCCCATTCTTGGGATTGGTATCCTATCGGGCAGCTCACATGCTTAAGCCTTTTTCTCAGAGACCTGCGAAATTCCACATGTGACAATTCAGCATTCGACGGATGGCTAGATGATGGCCTAAGCTCCAAATGGAATGGCCAAGAAGCTTGGCTAAAAGCCTGTCAATCGCTAATGTTGAAAGGTGTACACAGTAAACTATGCTGTATAGATATATCTTATTTCATTTATGGCAAACATAATGATTTATGAGACTTAAGCCCTCCACTAGTGTATGTTTATGTAAGCTTAATTTCTTTGCTTACAATTTTTATTTTTATTGAATTAGTATAATTAAGATAATACAATTTGTAGTAGTGAATGGCTTTGGGAATCACCGCCCTAAGTAGAGGCCCGAATCTCTGGCAAGCAATTAGCAAGCCAAAGCCCAGAAGAAAGATCACCGCAGAGACCGCAGTTCGGGGCACCAATTGCAATTGCCCAGCAGAAAGAAGCTCTGAAGAGGGAAGCTATGAAGAATGATGAAGAAAGCCAGGTAGGTGGCGGGGCAAGGAAACGAGGGGGAGTAGTACTATGTACTACTGACAGAGAGGAAGACAGACAGAAGCGGGACTTATCAGAGACAGAGACTGAAACTGCGACTGAGTTGGAGAAAAGCAATTCTGCGGCTGACGGTTTTTCGTAGAAAATTACAACTTGCGGGTAAACAAAGTCAACTGGCGGCACAACGCTCGCAGCAAATATGGGGGAAGCAGGGCCTGACTGAAAGAATTGGCGATGAAGCCACACGCCAAGGCCCAGCCCAGCCCAGTCCGAGTCCAAGTCACAGTCCTAGTCCCAGTCCCAGTCCAGCCCAGCCTCTTTAGCCTCCAATTCTTTGCTGTTCGCTGCCGGACTTCATGTGGAGTGGATGTGTTTCTGGGGGATTTTGGTTGTGGACTGTGGATGTGGGTGCGCAATTATGCCGCCAGAGCAACTGGCTAACCATAAATTTTCTTATCAGCACAAAAAGCAAATGCCAGGAGCGGAGCGAAGGTGTATAAATATGTAGGGTAAAGAGAGTCGTTTGCTTAAAAGGAAATAGTCAAAATAATATTCTAAAAATGTTTTTTATATGTTATTTTTTTAGTATATAAAGCAAGCTTTGCTTTTAGTATCAATAATTGAATAGTTTTTTCCATTCCTGTCATTGAAGTAAGCTCCCTTGGCTTACATAGACTCACTTGTTTCCAATCCCAAACTAAAAATCCAAACTAAAACCATAAAATACACGAATCGATATAAAGAACAGAGAGATCAACATGGACCACGATACGGGAGCAGACAACCTGCGTCCAAGGGATTATCTAATGGATCAGGAGTCTGACCAATTAGTCCACATCCCTGACTTCCACAAGATGAACCTGGCGGACGTCGATGTGATTGAGCGCACTTTGACCACTTGCCGACCCCGAATCGTAACGGAAGTCAAGAAGTTCAAGTGGATGGATCACGAACCCGAAAAGGTGATCGACAATTGCCCAGTAGAGTCGGACGAACTGGAGATACACAATCTGATCGAGGAGGCTGTTTCCATCACCGAGGAGGAGCCAGAGGTCCAGATTCTCAGGGGACTGGACAATCTCCTTGGGCGCATCGAGATTATGCAGTGTGACATTCGGCTGCGTCAGAAACTGGAGGGCTCCAGTGAATCGCAGACGGAGGATCGGGTCATGTTGCAGCGGGAACATGCGGATATGGACAACTGTGAGGGATTTCCCCGCCATTTGGCCGAGATCCGGCAATTGCAGCGAGCACAGCATCAAATGCAGTGCCAAATCACGGAGCTCTTATGTCGCTACGCCCATCTGAGGACCCAGAAACGTACACTCAGCCAACAGTGGGATCTTGTGCAGAAAAAGACCGCGGAGATACGAGAGTTGAGCCGCGAATACCAAAAGTGGATGCAGGACACGTCAGGCGAAATTGCCATGTGCCGGAAACGCTCCCAACAAATCCGCGCCGGAAAGCTAACCAAGCAGCTGGCCAACGAGGTGACCGAGACAAACATATGGAGCTCCTTCCGCTATAGCCAGCGATATTTGCTCCACAATATCGTCATTCGCCACATTCAGGACCTTGGGGAGGAGATCGAAGAACTGAAGAGATTTAGCGACGAGCTCACCGTCGAGATCGACAAGCGTCTTGAATGGATCGTCAAGAAGGCCACCAAAATGGGACGCCTGCCCAAGGTAACATCGGAGGCGACCGATGCCAATGTTACTACGGATGACCAGCAGCAATCCATGCCCAAGCAGAGTACAGATGCCAATTCAACAACTGATCAGGAATAAAGAAAATCAAAGAAAACTTAAAATAGCAAAAAGATATGCTCACGAATTAATTTTTAGTTTTAAGATATCAAAATCCTAAAAACCGATCCGTTGATTGATCAATAAAGAAGCTTAGCAAGCATAACTCTATCATATTTCCCAAGAAAACTAAACTATTTTTAAACTATTCTTTCAGAAATCACCTTCCTTGAACCAGTGCCGCCCCTGTGATCCATACAAAAAAAAAGGAAATAGTGTGGAAATAGTAGGAGGATGACCGGGAAACACACACACACAGAGAGAGAGGAAAAGCGAAATAAGCCACCAGCCACCATGGGCAGTACATCATTTTGGACTTTATCAGCGGCAGCAACAGGCAGCCGAGCAGAGCGGGAGCGCGCGTGGGCAGCCATGGCAGAGTTGGAATTCCATTCCGGAGTCGATGCCGCCAACGCTTCCCCAGCAGCAACATCACTCGCAGCAGCAGCAGCAGCACCACCATCAGCAGCAGCAGCAGCACGGGCAACTTTAGCAGCAGCAATTGCAACTTAATTGAGGCTTGTCTATGCAGTCTAAGCCAAAAGTAACTGCGGTTGCTCCTCAGCCTAGTAGTGTGTGTGTGCTGCAACTTGATGCCTCGCTGCCCCAGTGCCTTGATGCTCCACAGACGACCAGACAGCGGCAACAATAACAATAACAAAAAAACCAAGAAAAAAAACAAGCGACAAGCAGCAGCAGCAGCAACCTCAGCCGCATAATAACGTACTGAGGGCGTTGGGGCAACAACATGCAACCAAGACGGGGCAGCAAAGGGAAGGGAGTGCTACATCAGCTAAGGCGATATTATGCACTTATAAAAAATGTATTCATTTCTTTGCTTAACATATTAGAAAGTTGATAAAAATGATTTTTTTATTTAAAAAAAAATTATAAAAAGCCTAAAAATCAATAATATTCCAATAAAAGAACGTGTACTTTTCAAAATGTAAGCTAAATAATGTCATTTTCATTCCGTTTTAAAAAATAAACTTACATATTAGGTTTTGTTTTCCTTAGGATTTATTTTTTATTGTATTTATTCTTAGTTTGTGTTGATTTTTTCAAGTGCAGCTTACAGAATCAGCCAGCGAAGCCCATCATCGTGGCCGCCGCCAACTACCGACAACGAAAAACCAAGCGAAAACCACTCCCCTCGGGCCATGGACAATTTAAGCTCATTCACTTGCCGCTGATTGCTGCTGGCAGTTGTTGCTGCTGCTGCTGATGCTGCTGCTGCAGTGGTTGTTGCGGCTGGTGCTCTGACTTTGCTGGTTTTCGGGCTTGTTGTCTAGCAAATTCACAAGTTCAAGACCAAGAGCAAGGCAATGTATGCAGGGACTGATTCAGTGGCGTATACTAAGGCATACAATTCTATTCGGAAAGCTGTTCTTTGCTAGTTTTTGTCAGTTTAATAAAAATTATTTATTTAATTATTTTTACTTTAAATAAAATTCTTTTTTCACCCAAATATGCCTAGATCAACTCAGCTGTTGTTGCTGATCAGGAATATATACGGTTTCTTAACACATTTCAAGCTTTTAAAGAAAATTAAAATACCCTCCAAATCAAATTCCATAACTACAAAATATTTTTAAGCATGCATATTTATTTGTTCTAATATTCAGCTTGTTGTTTTAATATATAATTATTATTATATATTATTTTCCACGCCTTGCCCCCTCGACACTCTGTGTGTAGCTCAGCCCCTGATGTCGTGTTGCATGTTGCTGCTGTGCTGTTGCCGCTGCTGCAGCCTCTGTGGTTGTGCCGGCGAAATACATGCAACCAAATTGCATGCAATGCACAATGCACTTATCTAAGATGTGGCAGTGGGTGCTGTCTGCCCAAGACTCAAGACTCAAGCCTCTTGAGGAGGGGGCGGAGCGAAGCGTGGCAATTGCCATTGCAATTTGCATTTTGCATCGCGCATTTCGCACCGGGCGTTGTCAAATGGCCATCCTCGGCAAATGGCAAATGGGGAATGGCTTTTTAATGGCCACAATGTCGGTTAAGTCCAGCTCGGGAACAGCTCTAATAGATCAGCGGGAGAAGTTCTCCACCCACCCAAAAGGGGGAGCGGGAGCAGAAAATAATCCATTGGATTGAATACATCAAAATGCAGAGAACCAAAGAAATATATATTATTTAATTTAAATTCTAAGGATAGATGATCGTAAAATAATATGTAAATTATTTGGTTAACTTAAAGTAATAAATTATATTTCATTTTAATTATTTAATTAATTTTTAGTCAACAACATCATAGGCATAGACACAAAATATCATATATCATTATTTGTAATTGAAATATACATTCCATATAAATCAATATAAATATGATTAAATTATATGCGCTTAATTTTTCTTGCCGTGTTTCGGCCAAACACCAAACACGAAACATCAAAGGCCGCCAGAAGGCTCTCAGTTTGAGTTAAGAGTTTATGAGGGTGGGCAGGCACAGGCTTAGGCTCATTTGCGATTTACCAGCCAGAAACTGCCAACTTGCATGTCAATAGAACATCAGTCTTTTCTTCGTTCATATTTCATTTTATTTTTTATATATGGGAACTGGAAAATCTGCTTTATCCACAACTAAAACATAACTGAAATTCAGATTTTTGCTAGATGCAAAATAGATTTTATGTTGCTTGACTTTATTCATAATAATTTCAAATAATTAAATGACAAAGTTGGCAACTTGAATATTTCCCTTTCGATGCGTTTCTGCATTCCTGGCTTGATTTTGATTTGGGCTCCTTGCCTATGATTTATTATGGTTACATCTAATTAAAACGGTTCTGCAGTGCGATGATGGCCAAGGCTGCAAACATGGCCCGACGTAATGAAGCTAAATGTTCCGCACTACGGTCAATTGGTATTGACCATAAGACAAGGCGATGGCCATGGCACCGAGAACTGAGAACTGAGAACTGAGAACCAAGACCCAGTACCCAGTACCGAGAGATGCTGTGCGAGAAAAAACTGAAACTAAGGCTTTAGGAAAGTTGCTACAGAGTAAGAAATAAATAATTAAAGAAAATTTCTAGCACTTTGGGTTACAAATTATAATAAAGTATATTCTTTCTATAAAACACATTTAATATATAAAATATATATACACAAATATTTATTTGAATCTCAAAAACTCTAAAGAAAAATAATAAGCTTGAATAACAAAAAATTTAATAAACAAACACTATTAAAAATTCAAGAAATCAGAAGCAACGTAACGTATATATTATATAAATAAAATATTTTGTACATCAAATATTTACGTTAAACAACAAAGTACACAATATCTAAAAATCCTGATCATAATTAATGTCTTCTGCAAATAACTTTTTTTTCTGCGTGCCACATGGATGGCTGACATTACGATGGCAATGGCAATGACGATGGCGATGGCTCTTACCTCGTTTTTGTTTTTAGCTGATGATGGAGAAGAAGTCAATTAAGCCAAACGCTAAAAGGCCACGAAAGATAAATGACAAATGACGTGTCTTAAACTGTGCTCGGTAACCATCTTTAAGCAAAGAGCATGTATCCCAGGCAAGGCATCGCACAACCCAATCCATGTCCACGTCCGCATCGCATCTCATCTCAGGCACTGCGGCCACTGTGGCCACTGCGGCCACTGTGTGTAATTTCCAGCAAAGAAATATCGCACAACAAGTGCAAATGCAATTAGTCGCGAGCTTTATTTGTTTAGACGAATGCCGACTCGCGCACTGACATACACGATCAGCATCGTCGTCCCGATGATCATGGTCATGATCATGCCACATCGCATCGCATCGCATTGCAGATTGCAGATTGCAGATCGCAGACCGACTCCCGATCTTCACCTTCCAGGAACTTGTCGAAGAGTCGGCGGAACAGGAGCAACATTTAGATGGTTGCCTTTATAATTGCCCCAATGATTTTCGCTGTATTTGGCCAGCTCAGCCCATTAAGATGGCTGAGATGCCGCACACCGCCCCGTTGTCCCGACTTTGTCTGCGGGTTGGATTCTCCTCCTCCTTCTCATTCTGCTCCTCTGCTCCTCGCTGATGCTATGGGAAACTTTTAAATCCCATTGAAATCGGGTTTCCATTAATTGAAAATGATTTATTTATTTATCTGGAAAGCTAAAATAAATATTAAAAAATATATTCATAGGGAAATTTTGTTTAAGCAATAAGAAAACCCTTTTTTATATTGAAGGTCTTCTTCTTTTCAACGAAAAGAAAAGTTGATTGTTGTTTTAATAATGCGATTGTATTTAAGTTGTATTTTAAATTGTAAATTTTAGTATTTCATATGGGAAATTTCTTAAAGCCTTTCGAAAATGTTTTTTCTTATATTTAACGCCTTAATTACGTTCTATAGTTTTTAATGCTTGTCAATGTATGTTGTTGACAGCCCAAAAATATGCATAATATCATAAACACAGTCTCAATATTGAACTTTGAAAGGAAAAACCGGTTTCTTTAAAGATGCAAAGCAATATATCTCAAAAATTCATTTTTTTTAAATAATATTTCTTATTATACTTATTATTATGAATTTAATCTATTTATTTACATTCCGGCTTTCTACATTTATTTAATTTAAAACACATTTTAGTGTAGTTCTGTTCGCCCAAAAGAATGCCAGACTTTGTTGCCCAAAAATAGGAATACAAAATAAAACACTATCATTTTCATTTGTTCATGCTCTATCAATATATAAATTTATTGATTTGTGTAGATGCACTTAAAAAAAAGTATTAAATATAAATTTAAATACAATATTAAAGTAGAAGCTTACATTAATTGCTATATATTGCCGTTCTGTATAAATAGAAAAAGGCTTGGGGGCTCAACAAGATGCAGCTAGCTAGAGCAAACATTATTGCGCTGACTAAACGTGGACTAAAGTCTATCGATAA
Source organism: Drosophila birchii (assembly GCA_035046345.1). NCBI lineage: Eukaryota > Metazoa > Arthropoda > Insecta > Diptera > Drosophilidae > Drosophila > Drosophila birchii. The sequence goes on along the minus strand of JAWNOA010000043.1, from coordinate 4,569,512 downwards.
AACGTACCTAACATACAGACATACATTCACATACATATATAATAAACATAATACACAATCGTTTACGAGTAATAGTTAATGATCATAATAATGATAATAATAATAATAGTAATCAGCATAATAAATCTGGTAAAGAAACAAATGTACAAATCTAAACAGAACTACAGAGCCAAGGGTAGTGGGTAGGTAAGTGGTAGACAATAGGTACATGGAATATACATAGATACACCTGAAGCTTAAGTTTAGTTAACGCTCTTGTTGGTTTGGTCTAATTTGGCGGCACTTTTACATTAAATAAGCAGGCTAGCTGGCCAACAGCTACAGCTCTATGGCAAACAGGCACATAAATAATGGCACAGGCCAAAAGGGAAGCCTTCCTCAACTCATTTGACAGCAAACTCCGAATGCCGTTTTCTTCATTCGTTTTTTTTTCTTGTTTTTTTTTGTAGACAAATCACAATCCAGCACATCACAGGCAGATTTTACGTACAGTATATGTATGTGTGTTAAAAATAACTGCTACATTTAGGCACAACAACATACAGTTGTTAACCGCAGCAGCTCAGCATCCTTAGATTCCCGTCTCAGCAATGCCCTCGTCATCTGTAAAAATGTTGGACAGGCATTAGTTAAATTAGTAAAAATGTTCTTTTCGTTTTACGAAAAAGGATTTACTACAATTTACAAAAAGTCAAAACACAAAAACTAATATATTAAATCAAATTCGCTTTTCTTCATTGAATGTCGAATGTTTTCTTGCTGATTTTTATTTTGTTTTTAATGCCTTTAACCGTGGTGGTGCTGGTGTTTGGGGTTTTTTTGTGTCATTTGTTAGTTACTTTTTGCCGTTTTGTGGGGTTAGTTAATATCGTGTTCTTTTAGTCGTGGGGAAAAAAGCGAAATATATTTAATAAGGGCAAATCTATGTATCAACAAAAGCAATGCTGGTTGGTTGGTTGGTTGTTGTTGTTGTAATATTGTTGTAGTATTTTTGTACTGTTGGTGTCGTGTTGTCTGTTGGTTGTTTTGTTTTTGTATTATTGTTGTGCTTTTCTGTTCGTTGTGTTCTTGTATTTGTTTTTGTTGTTGTGGGTACAAACCTATTAAAAATTAAAGGCGACTTTTGCTCAATCTCAATACCACCAGCCATCGCCATCCTCATCCTCAGCGCCAGCAACAGCCCCATCCTTGGCCAGCTGCTGTTCATCATCGTCGTCGTCTTCCGTGTCTGTTTCGGTGTCTGAATGGGATTTTCCCGAGGCTTTGCAGATTCTTTCCTGGGCTAGCTTCGGATGCTCTAGCGATTCCTGCAGAATCACATGCTCCTGATGGCTACTGCTGCCGCTGGCGCTGCTATTACAGCTGACCGATGACAATGTGGCCGTTGTCTCATTGTTCAGCGGCTGCTGGTCATCGTCATCGTGCTCATCATCATCCTCATCCTCATCCTCCTCTTCGTCCTCTTCAATACCTTGCTCAAGACAGTGGCTTTCGTTGGAAATTTCATGTGACTTCCGCTTTTCGTTGGCCTCCGCCGACGCTAGCTGCTGTTGCTGTGGCTGCTGCTCCGTATCCTTGTCGGAAGCAACCATGAGATCCGGTTCCAGTTCCTCGGCCTTGGCCAGAGAGGCACGTAGGGGCAGGGTTCCCATTTTCGTTTGTGGCTGTTGTAGCTGGCCATTAGGGCGCTCTAAGTAATTTTTAGTCACTTTTTTGTACGATTTTTTTTTTTTTTTTTTGTGTGGGAGTTGTTTTTTTTTTTTAAATAATTTTGGTTTGTTTTTTTCGTTTTTTTTTTTTGCAGAAGAAGAAGCAGTTGTGGAATATGGAATGTAATAGTGTAAATTGTTAGGCATTTTGTGTGATTTACATTTGTGTTTAAGGTGTGTGTGTGATTGTAAAAAGAGAGAAGAAAATAAATTATTTAAATATATTATTTGGTTAGTTACAATATAAAAAATAAATGAAATAAAAAAGGAAAACCTTGGAAAAACCGCCACAGCCATCAAAGAGAGAGTAAGCGTAAAAGCACCATTAATTAAATTAAATAACAGCCCGAGATTCCAGTTTTGTGTAGGTTTGTTTTTTTTTTTTTTTGCGGAAACAATAATTTAGAATTAATATTGAAATATTCAAATAAAAACTCTAACCGAATGGTGGGGAAATACAAAATAGATAGAAGTTGTGTGGGAAACGAGGAGCTACCAAATAGAATCTCAATCATCCCTACTCACCTTCGTAGCCATCGTTGGCATGCAGCTCCAGGGAATCGGCCAGCAGATGCTCCTTGCCCTCCAGCACTGCCAGCAAACACTGATGGATGCACACATACTGCTGCTCCGTCTGCACCATGACCACGCGCTCTGCAAATGGGAAAAATGGTTCAGAATAAAGAAGCTTCTTGAGAGTTTTTCGCCCGAATTATTCACCCTTTCGCATGGCAAACACAATGCCGAATATGTCCACATAGTCCGACTTGTGTATGTGCTGCAGAATCCGATCGAGGGCTATAAATGTGCCCGATCTGCCCACTCCTGCGCTGCAATGGACAATAATGGGTCGCGAGTCGGTGCCAATGACATCGCGAAAGGCGCGCACAAATCGCACCAGCGACTGCGGCGGCTCTGGCACCCCAAAGTCCGGCCAGGTGGTGAAGTGAAAGTGTCGCATTATTCGCGATTCACAGTTCTGAAAATATAGATTTATGATCAAATAAAGATTCCACTTAATTCGATATTTCTAGTCCAAACTTACCCTGGAAACCATAAACTCGGATATGCTCCAGTCATGGAAATGCGTGTCCACAATTAACTGCACCTTGATGTCGCCATAGAACATGGCAACGCGATCAACGGGCCAGTACTGGTCACACTTCTCCCGTCCCTTCTCGAAGCAGCGCGTCAGCATGACAATGGCCCGCGAGTTGCTCTCCCAGCACATCCGCCAGAATTCCTCGCGCGTCGAATGAAGCGGTCCCTGGGTGACAATAAATTCGCGCGGCGAATTGTGGCCTGGCATGTAATTGGCATTAATATAATCGCTGCCGTCGTCATCGTCCACCGGCTGGAGCTTGAAACGAGAATGGTCGTAGGGCAGGATGTTGGTGAAACGATTCTTGGGACGATTGCAGGGTAAATTGGCAAAGCTGCAGGGCTGGTCGCGACCCACATGCTTCAGATCATCAAATTCCTCGCTGAAGCGAAAGTCCGAGTCGGCAGACATCAGGCGATAGTGCTCCGCAAAGTCCTTAACATGCACGGGGCGATTTGGTATGACATAGCCCTCAGGCAGAGCGGCCAGCTCGTCCTGCATACGCGCCAGCTTGCTGGCGCGTCGAATTAGCTGGCAGCGGTGCTGGCAATAGGCCACCAATAGCACCACGGCCACCAGCAGCACCGCCGACATGGTGAGGGCCACGATCATGGTATCGCTACGCTCTGTGGTTATCGGTGAGCTGTACGCCGTGTCCGTAAACTTATCGTCGTCGGTGAAGGCGCGCACCTTGATCCTGTACGTGGTGCCGGAACGCAACGGTCCGTTGCAGTAGCCCGCCGGATGGGAATCACAATTGGCCGAGCCGATGGTAAAATGCTCGGCCTCTAGCAGATTGCTACTCCTTCGCCGACTGCCATTTGAGCTAAGGAAGGGATTGTATGGCTCGATGGCCTGGTAAGGCAGCCACACCGTATACGCCTGGACATCCTGCCAGCTGGGCATTTCCAGGCCGGAGGCATTCTTGCCCACATCCTCCGCCACAATGATGGTGTAGTAGCGCACCATGCCGTGGGCATTGGAGAAGTAACCCTGCCGGAAGCTAATCTCAATCGTGCTGCTGCTTCGGCTCACCTCCAGGGGCGTAACACTCGCCTCTGGGATGGGCGGTGCCAGTATTGGCATCCGCTGAATGTACTCCCGCTCGGCACCGTAGCCCAGCTCGGATTTCACCTGTATTCGGAAAACGTACTGATTGCCCGGCACTAGGCCGCTGATCCTGCCCTGCGTGGCATTCGCCGGGAACTCATAGTTGGTCACATCGACTCCCGCATCGTCTGCATTCTGGCACGTAATCCTATAGTAATCAATGGGGCCATGCTGCTCCCCTGGCTCCAGTATCCAATCGAAAGTCACCTCGCCCGGCTGCACATCGCTGGGTTGGAAAAATTCCACCTTGCCGGGTAGTGCGGACAGTGTTTGGTAGCTGACCGAAATGGGGGCACTGCTACGCATCAGCGTGCTGCCAGAGATGTCGGAATCCGGGGCCTGGATGGAGCCCGCTCGCACCACCACGGTAAATGTGTAATTATGATACGGCCGTAGTCCCTGTAGCGTTATCTCCGTCTTTCTGGTCACATTCTGCAGCAGTTGAGGGGCTTCCTCGTCGGCGCTCAGGTACTGCAGCTCAAAATCTGTGTACTCACCGATGGGAGCCGTCCAACGAAGGCTTATTTCACGTGCAGCCAGCTGGCTGGCCACCAAATCCGTGATGGGCAGCGGATGCAGACGATATAGACGCTGTACAGGCAAACTGGCCACTCCACCGCTCACAGTCCACACGGTCACGTTGTATAGCTTGCCCGGCGTTAGGCCATTAAAGCTTAGCTTGCGCTCCGTATCATTGGCCAGCTTCTCCTTGTCCTTGATCTTGGGATCGCCCATCGAGAAGCGATAGATATCGAAGCGTGTGCTCGCCGCTGGCGTTGGTGTATAGCTCAACGTGATCGTCTCGTCCTGGCCCAGCTCATGGCCGGCATTGGCTATAAAGACATCCGACTGTATGAGCGGCATGGTGCGGGTGGAGAGGTGTGTGATGCCAGAGCGAATGCCATTGGAGCTGGCCTGCACCTCGAAACGATACTGACGGCCCGGGGACAGATCCTCGATGGGTACCCGCACACTGGGCGAGCTCACTGCAAAGGGGAATTTATTTGTGTTATTTATCAATCTAAACTCAATGTTTCTCGTATTTCTACTCACAATCCTCCAGCTGGGTAACATTCTTGAATTCCACACTTTCCGCCTCGTCCGTGGGCCACCATTTGAGGCTGTAAAAGTCTATGTGGCCATCGGGACGTGGCCACTCTAGCGTTAGATTGCGTGAGTCCACCAGCGGCACCACATTTGACACCGGCTGCGGTGGCATCGTTACATTTAGCTCCAGGGGATAAGGACTCTCCACACCAAAGCTAACGGTGTTCACCTGGACGATATAGCGTTCGCCATAGTGCATATCCTCGATCCGAGCCTCGTTCTCATGCAAGCCGGCAATGCGCTGCCAGGGTGAGGCATCGGTGCGATAGCGTACAATATACTCGCTGAAATCACTGCCCTCCGGTGGCTGCCAGTGGAGCACCACCAAATTGGTGTGCACCGTTTGCAGGGTGAGATTCTGCGGTGGCTTGGGAACTGCAAAAGAAATCAAAGGAAGAGTGTAAATAATCCAATTTAATAACTAAGAGAGAAGAAGTCTGGCGTCATCACACTATAAACTGGTTTGACGCCACTCATTAGGAGCTTTATGGCTCAGTAAAGCCATTCAGTTGATATTCAACAGGATTGCGGCATAAATTAAGGCCTCGAATTATATTCTGGCATTGCAACAATGTATTAATTGGCCAAAACCAGTCAGTTTTCTATGCTTAAACGCGTGCCGATAATTTTAAAAATTAATATTCTCTATGAAAATCAATTTTTATAGCATTTAAAAACCGAAATTGAACTCACAAACTGCCTGGAAATAGGTGTGCGGCTCGCTGCGGATGCCATGGCTGATGGCATGTACCTTCACCGTGTAACCGGATCCAGCATGCAGGTAGTTAATCGTTAGCGTCGTCTCATTGGTGGCTATCGTTCGCTCCTCGCGTGTTCCATTCCTCTGATAGTGAACCTCGTAGCGATCTTGACGTGAATTCACATCGCTGCGCCAACTGACCATCAAACCCTGGTCGATGCTGCGCAACTCCTGGATGAGAGGCGCCGCCGGACGGGTGTAGCGGGTTATGTAACTGGCATTAGAGGCCACCTCCATGGATAGGGCCTGAACGGCGATCATATAACGACGTCCGGGCAGCAGAGAGTCCAGCGTGTACTCAGTGAGATTGGTACGAATCTGTGTCTCTGAGGCGGCGGGAAATGTGGGAGTTGCTTCGCTTACATTGGTCTGCTCATGGTAGCTGCAAAGATATCGAATTAATAATACAATTAATATACATTTTTCTAACAAAAACCCTTCCTCTTACCTTATTTTATAGCCATCCTGTCGCCCCGACTCCGCTGGCTCCCAGGAGATGTGCAGAACATTGCTGTGATCATCGAGGAATCCGCCCAGACTCCTTACCGGACGCGGACGCAGCGTCACAAAGCCGCTGGTCGGCCAGGAGTTAACATTATCCGCTATGGTCTTCACTATCACCTCGTAGGTGCGACCCGCCTCCAAGATATCCGGATAATCGAAGTAGACGGAGTCTCCCTCGTTGCGCGGCACATTGAAGAAGCGTCGCGAGGTGGAGAGCATAACCTGATAGCCATCGAATTCACTGTATGTGGTCGGTGGCTTCCATTGCACGCGAAAGGAGCTGGCCGTGGTGTAGGCCTCATCGAATGTGACATTAAGAACGCGCTCTGGTACGGTTAAATACCGTGCCGTTGTCGGCACCGACGATGTCTCATCCTCGGAGACGGTCTGTACCGAAATATTGTACTCCCTGCCAGGCACTAGTCCCTTGAATGCCGCCTGAGCCGGTCCCGGTGGCTCACCCTCTTGCTCCACATACAATACACTCTGGATGGCATCGTCGGGGGTGATGGAGACCTTGTAGTGGGTGTAGATACCGGCGGGATATGGCGGCTGCCACAGCACAAGCAGCGTTGTCTCGTTGCGGAACCAAACGATGAACTTGCCGGGCGTATTGGGCTCTGAGGAGATGATGGAGAGGAGAGGAGATGATGCAATGAGAGGATGCAAATGAGAGTTGGAATAATGCGAACTAAAGTCTAAAAACAGCTAAGGTCTAAGGTGAGCTTGTGTTAGTTGGGTGTTTTGGTGAGCATGGATTAGACTAAGACTACATTTTAGGGGATATATTAAGCAGCAATTATTTACAAAAAGTCCCTAAGAAATATAGTATTTCTTTGGAGGATAATAAATTAACTCAAAATGTCTCTTTAAAAAATAAAGAAACCTTGTTCAAATCTGTACAGAATTCATTTATATGTTTATTCAGGGATTCTAAGGCTCTTATATATTTGTTTAATGATATTATACAAATATTTATATGATATTATCGAGATTTTTAAGAGAAGCTGGAAAGCTCTACGAATTAACTTTAAAAACTCAATGATTATTATTTATAGAAATTCAACGATTTTTTTAATAAAATCTATCTATCAATATAACAAAAGTGTTTTTATCTCTAACTAACTTTTACAAACTTTTTTAATGTATATTGTTCTAACACAAATATCTCTTCTTTTCCAGGGAATATTTACAAAGTTTCATGGAGGTGTTAAAAATATCTAAATGAATAATTTACAATTTACAAGAGGAAAAAATAGTAAATGAAATAAAGACACAACACACTCCACACACAGTGGCCACCAAATCCGGAGCCAATCTACGTGGAACCAATCTATGCTTTTTCTCTATATATTTTTCTATTTTAAAACCTTGCCAAATTTGAGCGCCACTGCATACAAGCGTTACAATATACTCAACTGGAATGTCAATAATTTATTAACAAAACACAACACACACACACAAAAAAAAAGCATAAACATAAAGCTAGAAAAGCTGATTCAAGAGGTTTTTTAAGGAGCTGCAGGATTAATATTCAAAACGTGAGGGTTTAGTTTAGGTTTCGGTTACCTTCTAGGTGCTCTTTTCAAGTTCTTGCTCATTCTCCTCATTCTCACTCGCCTCGAGAGAGCATTTAATAGATTGTGAATAAAGTTAAAATATGGTTAGTTTGGGGGCTTGTTGTTGTTCCCATCACCGGATTACACACGCACGAATTTGGTTTAGAAATTGCATCGGCGATTCGGATCACGCGTTCCTTGTCGCTGACCCGACTTACTTGTGGTGAAATTGCGACTGGTATAGGCCACCGACTCCTTGCCCTGGTATATCGAGTAGGCCTGCACTTGGTAGGTCCCACCGGGGGTCAGTTCCTTGGCCGACACTTGCGTCTCGTTCCCCGACAGTGAGTAGCTGCGCTCGAAGGGCAAGTCCGTGAGCCCCAGGACACGGATACGATAGCCGGAATATCTACCCGTGCCAGGTGGTCGCCACGTTATGAAGGCGCTTTTGCTGGAGCGCAGCTGGACACTGAGATTAGCTGGAGGATCGGGTGCTGTTGTTTTGGAGAGCAAGGAAAACCGTTGTTAGTCTTAATTTTGATTTAATTTTCATTTTTAATGCGAATTAATTTGAGTTCTTACCTGTTGTTATGTTCACCGTCCAGGTAAGCAGCTCCTGATGCGTGGAATTCGTGTAATACAACCAAAAATTGTATTCCGTGCCCGGCAATGCCCTGGAGAACTTGATGTCCTTGCCAATCTCGCTGGCTGGGATCGTAGTATTCGGCTCGGGAAAACCAAAGGGCGGACTATAATCGATCCTGTAGAAGGCATTGTCATTGCTGCTGGCATTTGGGACATTGATCACCAAATCAGCGGCATTTGTGTGCTGTAAAAAAGGCGGAAAATATTAAATTATTATTAAATGCATAGCTATAAGCAATATAATACTATTTTAGCAATAAAACTGTTTAGATAAATAAATAAATCAAAACTGTGACTGCAGGTAAATAACAATATAAAAATGGTAAACAATTTAATTAAGACCTAGGCACATAAATTTATTTTTTAACAGCAAAACTAAGCTGGATTTTGTGTATTTTATTTTTCTGTAAAAGGCACTAGGTAAGTTTACAAAAAAAAAGTAAGTAAGTGAGTAAGTTCAAGCTTTTTCATATATTTTTTGTTTTTCTCAACTTTACTAGTGCACGTTTTTTGTAAGGGAACTGTAGTATTTAAACAATTTAAACAAGTAAACTGTAGTTGAATTATGATACCAAAAACTGGCAAATAAATTATTTAACAATATATTTTTCGGAACCCTTTTTTTTGCCATTTTCCAGGGCAGTTAATATAATAAACAATAATTATCTAATTGACAAAAGCAATTAGAATGTCAAATGAATGATTTAAATAATAACATAAGCAAAATATCAATTTTTTAGGTGATATAATATTCCTTTTGAGAGCGACTTTCCCCGTAAACCAGTCCACCCATGAATCCTCAAGGGTATTTTAATGCATATTTAATTGAAGGCTCTCCTTAGATCCGCCGTATTTACCTCACAACTGACCTACATTCCTCCGTCATCGTTCTTGCCCGCCGATCCCCATTAATCATGCAGATAACAAAGGCAGTGCACTGCCTTACTATATATATACTAAATAGTATAGTGAGTGCAGATAAGAGAGCTTGAATCTCTCAACGATCATGGCTATAGTAAGTATTTGCCATGACTCACAGCTGGAGGGTTCTCCGAATGCAAATGATTGCATCTCGTACTACATATTATTTTTACTTTATTTTATGGTAAATTAAATTATGTAAAACCCAACAAAGAGAGCGCGTCCCCGACCTCGACGAATCAGTTATCGTTTGGCCAGTGGCCTTCGGAATGACCATCTACTATATATATATATATATATATATATAATGGGATTACAATGGGTATTTTTCACACATAGAGAGAAATAGCTTGGCTTCCTGTTCGGGAATCATCTCTGGTATCATTTTTTGTTATAAACAAATCGCTACTAAAGAAATTTACTTAGCAGAATCGATCAGGTTTCCTGTCGTCTGGCCAAAAGACCCAACTTAAATTGCGAATATGCGTAATATAAATATATAAACAAGACTTGGGAATGCAGAGGCTTTGAAAGGTATTTGGGATATCATATGAAATAAACAAAGGTTTACACTGCTTGGGAACTTTTGTAAGCTTTATCTTAACTTGATCCCATTATTTATATCAATATCAGAAAGTTTACCATCAAAGTTCCCTACTCAAAACGTACAATAAATACTTGCAAATAAAATAAATAAATAAATATATAATATATACTTTTAAATTATTCCAGTACTCACTCCTAATAATTACCCCCCCAAAAAAAAAGGAGTGTGCAAAAATTTCTATTAACAAATCCCGATATATATTTGTTTTATTGTTTTTTCTTATCTCCCCGCCAACTTGTTAATTTCCTACTGTCCCGATCCATCGGTTGGAGCTTCATATAAACATATTTAATATATGTATAATGACGCTAATCACGTTTTGATCGTTATTCGGATATTAGGCTAAATGCTGACGTCATTGGCCGCATTACGGATGTGGGGGATATCGCATTTCAAGCGCTTAAAATATATATATATACCATATATCATATAAATAAATACAGGCGGCAGGCAAAGATTTTAATGGGATTTCCGATTGCGATAGAGAAGAAATGTTGGGTGTCCGGAAAATGGCAATTGAAAGGCGAATGTGTTGGACGACAAAACTATGAATGGGAAAAAGCAAGCATTTTCCACGGGATATAAATCACTCATTAAAGCACTACAAAAAATTTTGGAAAATAAGAGCAAATAAATTTGTAATAATTTTTTTAAGTAAGAGCAAATTGAATTTAAAAGAACAAAAACTATTACTACAATAAATACAAAAAAAACTGAAAATATAATAAAATAACAACTGCATAAAAAATAAAAAGGAAAATACAACACACCAATAATTTCTAAAATAAAGAATACAACTTGAAATAATAAATAACAAATATAACGCTTTATAAATATTAAAATCCAATATTTATTCAATTTCTTCCAGTGCACTTAACAGTAGGTGGAAAATGAAATTTTCCTACGCTTTCAGTGAATGCAATTTGAATATGATTTCTTAATTCTGTTTTGCAGTTGTTGCCATTATTACCCACTATATATACATATATATTGCTTTTATTGCATGTCACATGCAATCTGAATAACAACAATTACAATAACAGCAATAAATTGCATGTGAAAACGGAAGTTAAATGAGTTTTTAGGCAAATTAAGGCAAAAAACGCGGATAGGCCTTGCCCATATTTTGCATCTTCGATGCTACGCCCACAGATTAGCACCTCCTATTACGCCCCTTCCTGCCACCTCTTTTCGCCATTATTTCCTATTTAATAATTATCTTTTTTTGTGTTGTGTCCTCCAGCGTTTTGTGTGCAAATTAATTTGCGAAATGAATGTGACCTTTAAGCCTAAATGGTCGGCTCATGATGATAACGATCATAATTAGGATGCTGATGGGCGGGCAGGCAGAAGAGCTTAATTCTATAATAAGAAATAATTAAATACCAAGCTTCGAAAGTAGGAAACCAATAAGTAATCATTGTTTAATAAACTCTAAAAAGAGATACATAAATAATAAAGTATTTTCAACAACAAAAGATGCCACAACAAAAGCTTGTTTTCTGTTTTAATAAACAAAAACCTAGCCAACAATAAGAGGAGCTAATACAACAAAAAAAAATGCAACTACAAAACAAACGAGCTTATCAAAATACAAATTAAAGTTTAATTAATTAAAACAAAGCCTAAGACATTCTAAAAAGTTACTAAATAGTCTAATTTACCTCATTATCTACCTCTTTCAACTGCAATATCTAATTATAGAGTTTAACATAAACGTTTGCTAAATACTTCCTTCGAAACATCGATTAGTCTTCGGCTCGATAATAATGGGTGCAATCGATTATTTCGATTATTTGCACATACTAACAATTTGTTCAATCGAACAGTTACTTTACTGTATTTTACTTACATTTTTTGGGTTAAGCCACTTTGATTGACAATTTAACTTTTATTTTTTTATCTCTATGTTTTGTTTTACTTCCATTTTTGTTGTCTTTGCTGTTGCCTTTCACTTTTTTTTCAATGGAGGAGATATTTTTGAGAAAGTTTCAAAATTAAAACAAAAAAAAAAAACAGAAAGAAGGATTAATGCAAATATTGAACCAAAAAAAAAAATCAAAAAAGTATGAAAAGTAGTTCTATGCTGGTAATATTCCACTAAACGCCAAGTAAACTATTTATTATGATCTTCATAAGTGCAAAATTAAATCTCGGAAATGTTATTATAATAGTTTTGCGGCAAAGTGAATCGAAAATATGAAGCTAGTGCGAAAATATCACATAAATCGATATCAAAAACTGGGTAAACAAAAAAACAAAAAAATAAAGTAAATAAACGCAAATTGAAATGGCAAACGTGGAATGCGTGTGAGATCGAATTTAAGGGGCATCATGAGGAGGGGGAAGTTGCTGCTGATTTTTATATATATATTTTTTATTTGTGTGATTTTTTTAAAACGCTGTAGGTTGTTGGCTAATTATTTTTATGGCCCACAGCCAGTGCGTGCAAGGGAGATGGCCGACACACACACTCACAAATCCAATTCCAAAAATCAAAAACCAAAACTCAACTCAAAACCTGTTAGGCCAGCGCAGTCGACAGCTTCTCTTAAATTTTGCTTTATTTTTTTTTTGTCGTGTGTATATTTTTTTGTCATTTTTGTTGTTGTATTCAATAAACAAATTGCCATCCCCCTCCTGCCGCCAGCAGCAATTTAAAGTTATATCGCCTAAGCCGGAGCAACTAAAGCAAGTATTTTACGGTGGCTGTGATTTTGTTCATTTTTTAACGCTTTTGTTCAGGTCGAGTTGGCCCAGTTTTTTTGTGTTGGCCCCGCAATTAATATCAATTAATTAGTAGTTGCTTTGTCAGAACACAGCGAGCGAAAGAGAGCAAGAATTTGGTACAGAAATAATGAGAGATCAGCAGAAAATTGGTCACATGTCATGGATGTTGAATATACTATATGTATTTATAAATAATGTGTGTAAAACCATCAAGAATTAAGCCAAACAAGTTAACATTCAACAACAACAAAATTACAAGAGTTGTACAAATATTTATAAATGAAAATCCAATGACCTAAACTCATATTGAATGAAATAGAGCATAAAGATTAAGTATTTTATATACTATATATATGAATATAACAATTAAGGTTTAGGCATTATGTAGCAGCAACAAACGCAGTATAACTTAAACAAATATTTATAATTTATAATTTATATTTATAATAACAGAATTTTTAATTAAAAAAGCACCATAAATACTCTTTAAAAGCAGAAAAAATTGAAATAAATTATAAAAATAATAAATAAAATATAAAAATAATACAAAAATTATATAAATTTTAAATAAATGATATAAATACTAAATAAAATATATAAATAGTAAATAAAATATATAAATAATAAATAAATGATATAAATAATAAATAAAATATATGAATAATAAGTTAAATATACAAATAATACATAAATAATATAAACAATAAATAAAATATAATATATAATACAATAAAATATAAATAATAACAAATAAATGATATAAATAATAAATAAAATATAATATATTTTATAATAAAATATAACAAACAAAAATCCAATCAAGCTGCACATAACTACCATAAAAAAAAAGTAATTAAAATAATGCCTCAGTAAAACGAATCCGATATATTAGCTATTCAAATTGGTAGGGATAAAGCCATAAATCTGTGCATCTACATACATATAAATCTGCCTATGTATATACATATATCTATCTAAAGAAGCCAACATATAATTCGTTTAATTACTAAACAAATCCAGAGCTCAGGCACCTCTCGTAAATAAAGTAGCATTGTCGAGCGTGGAGCGTGGAGGAGGAGCACTACAGAGGCGGACCAGAGATCACACCAGACCAGACCAGACCAGCATATGGGTATATCTATTCTTGGAACTCTGTACTTCAATTGATGAGCCATATACACTCGAGAGCACATAGAGATTAACAAGCCATAAATGAATACAGATTGGTGTGTGCAGCACACAAGTATTTATATATCTTTTGCAATTCTCCAGACCGATTCTCTATTTGAGTTGTCACTTGGCACGGCGAATATAATTCATGGCTAAAAATGGGTTTCGTTTCGCTTCCTGCTTTATTTACTCGCATTTATTTTTTGTTGTTTTGAAAGAGTGGTGATTGTGACTGTGAAGGAGAAAGCTAAGCTAAGCAACTCCAGATGCTTTTTGCAAATAAATAAATAAATAAACCAACAGATTTACAGGCAGAATGTCTCGGTTTTTGTTTTGTTTTTTTTGTGGTAGGTAATAACATCCAGTAATGTGAAATTCTAGCATTCCAATGGGTGTTGGTTGTGTGCTCGATTGAAATGGAGCAATGTTAAGTCCCAAGACAACTCCACCCGCATGCCAATTAGAAGTTTATATCTCCATTTTAGCCCCCTGTTGTCTGTCTGGCCATATAAACAATGAAAAGAAGAAGGTGCCAACACATAAGGCAGACCCAAAGACACAGCAAATTGCACTAAAAGAAAAGTAAAGAAACACCCCAAGAAACACAACCCACATCCTAAAGAAGAAAATACACAATTTCAATTAGTGGCAGCCAGCAAAGAGTTGCTTCTTTCAATGCCAGCCAAAGTTAATTTTATATTGTTTCTACAAATTATAAACAAAATGCAATTGCCCAAATGCAGTTTGTAGTTCTTTAGAGGGTGGCTTGTCCAATTTCCCTCAACACATCCCAAACACTTGACACAGTTCCGGGCAGCAAATTACGAGGGGGGAAAGAGCCATCATCATCATCATCATCATCCCGAAAGGGAGAGTGCTGCTGCTGTTTAATTGCCGGCACTGTGTTTGATCTCTTTTCAATTCTAATTGAATTTCTCGACAAAAAGACACCCGAAAAGCAGTTAATAATGGATTTTGGTTAGCCGGCTAATTAAGCAATCAGAGAAAAGATCAGAAATTGCTTTACTTTAATTCTAAATAATATTTCTTAAAAGAATTAAAATTCCAGGGGATTTCCCTTTATTCCCTTCCCATTTTTGGGGTCTGCAAATACCTCTCAAATCATTTTTTTTGTGATTACACTCTCATCTTTCACCCGCAAATGTCTAACAAATAAAAAACTTGGCTGATGTCATCGCCATCGCTCTTCTTCGTTGGCATTTTTTTAATTTTATTGTTCTGCTTTTTGTTTTCTGTCGCTTTTTTGGAACGCTTAGTAATACGAATACTTTCGGCCAAGTTCGGGCGATAAGCCAGCACGTAATGACCTGCGATCCGCAATCGCGCAAGCGGCCAGATAAAATTAAAGCCAAAGTCAAGGCAGCAGATACACGTGAGTCCAAACAAAACAAAAAAGAAAAAACAAAAACCATTAAAAAAAAAGAAGTATAAAAATGGTATCCAAGAATTCAAGAAATTTCAGTCGCACACACAGAAAAAAAGCGATTAAAAAGTAAACAAAGGGGTTAAGGGGGCTTTGAAAGCCAACTAGGACAGAAATCAACGAGCTTGTGTACAAAAACAAGAAGCTGCACAGAAAACAAAAACTTTATTTCAAAATATTAAAATGTTGAATAATTTACAATTAATTAATTAATTTCTATTTAATTTCAATCAGTTTTTCTGTATATAAATCAAGGGGTTTTGCTAGATATAAATTTCTAGCTTTCTGTCATATTTTAAGCTTATTATTTTACATCTTTTTAATATAAAAATAGAAATATAATATAGAAATATTATGCTTTATATAATGTATTTATTATATTTATGCCTTTTAAGAAAATCCACATTTAACACAAGATTTATTCTGAACAAAGTCTGTTCCGAGTGTTTGTTTTCTAACCATTAAATTGTCCATTGTTTTGCTAATTTTTTGTTGTATTTTTTTTGTTTAAGTTAAGCTACCTAGTTAATAAAATCAAATCGATTGAAAAGAATATTAAACAGTTTCTTTGTGTGTGTGCGAGGAAGTTCCGATGACAGCAACGACATCAGAATCCAACCTTGAGTTTTACTTGCGTTCGCTTTTTAATTTTTTGTTTTAATTTTTTTACTTTTTACTTGTTGCTTGTGTTTTTTGTTTTTTTTTTATATATGTATATTTGTTTTGTATTTTTTTTTATTATATTTCGCGACACAATGCAAAAAACGAAACGAGTTTTGTAATCGAAACAAAAACAACGACTAAAACGCACAAAATTAAGTCGATAAATCAAGGAGGAATAACTTGTAAATAGGCTCACAAAGCACACTTAAGAAATTAAAGAATATAAAACACGGTTTCATCATCTATAATAAAAAAGTGGTTAAAAAATAAGATAAAACTTGAGAGCTTTAGGCAGGCCCTTTTTTTAGACTCTGATTAAACCAATTCTTATGATATCATAATCACAAATACTTTATTTATTGTTCAAGTATTAAATTGTTAAATATTTTCAATTGCAAATGGTGGTTAACCAACGTTTTATTGAGCTGCTAACTTAGCAAGGCTTTAAAAATAAATTTAAGCTAAAATCTGAGATATAGTATAGGATCTATATCTATTTTGCATCTGGATTTAGCCAGATAACCGTTTAGCGATCGAGCTTATAGGGAAATAATAGATAAGAACAACCCCAAACTAACTTTTAACCGGTCAAACGAGTTACTAAAACACAAAAAACAACAAAAATATTAACGAAAATAACGAAAAAATATTGGAAAATAGCTAAAAAATATATATTCGGAAAAGCCCCCATTGAGTAGTCCAAAAGGTCGAAAGAGATTAAGTTATAAAATGAACTTTTATTCCCAGAACTAATCAGGGGATTAATTTTTTACGAGGAAATTATTTTGAATTTCAAAGAGGTTTCAATTTGAATAATTTGAATTTTAAATAAATTTAAATCAATAATTTCAGTTTAAAATAAATTTAAATCAATAATTTGAATTTAAAATAACAATAAATTATTTCAAATACGTTCCATATGCCTTATAAATCATATAACTCTTACTTTTTACTTTGCTATTTTTTGTTTGCAAATTAACTTTCATATTACAAGGTTAAAAAGTAAAACTTTCAACTTGAATTGTTTTTAAATCATCATTTTTTTTAATGTATTTCTTAAAAAACCCGAATATAAATATTATTTGGTCCTTTCCAACACTCACCTGTGACAAGAATATTGTCAGAATACCAACAACAAGCCACAATTGTTGATGTTGTTGTTGTAATCGCCGCCTCTTTCGTCCATTGATTTGTTTTTGTTTCAGTGTTGGTAGTTGCCGCTGATTTTGTTTTTGCTTTTGCGTGGCACTGTCCATTTTTCAAGTACAGTAAAACTCGATGATCGCCGAAGGTTTCGCAGATGTTGTGGGATTTTTCGTGGTTTTTGCGTTTTATTTTTAATTGTTATAACATGGTCATTTGTCTGTGCATTTTCTTTGTGTGTATACATATGGGCATATACATATACATATACATATGCACTGTTTTCGTATATGCTTAATACATATACAATATCACTCGATCAGTCATTACTTAATTAATATTGCACTTGTTTACGGCTGGTGTTAGCTCTCTACAACGGGAAATTGGGGGGAGATGGCAGAATGAATGAATGGGTGAAAAGGAGGGATACAGATTAGGCGGCTTGTTGTAATTGTTTTTTAATTCCATTTTCATTTACGACCGCCGGCTCCACAGATTGCATGAACAAAGAAACAAAAAATACGCTTTATGGCCAAACAAATCTATAACGGCACACGCACACCTTTACAACTAGTAGTAGTAGTAGTGGAAGAAGAAGAAGAAGAAGCAGCAGCGCAAGCGAAAGCGCTGCCGCTGTGCTGCAGGTGGAAAGACAAGACCAAAGTCGGCGTTGTCGTTGACGTCGCTGCTTCTGCGCAATCTTTCCCCAAGAAGAGGAAGCGAAAGAGAGAGAGGTATGAGAGATATGAACTACGCACAAGTGCGTGCCAATGTGTGTGTTGCATCGAAAACGGGCAAGCAATGCAGGTCGGTTGTTGCACACACACACACACACACACACACCCATGCTGGCGGTAACGGCGCTTTGCCACACGCACAGTGGTCTGCCGCAAAAAAAGAAATTAGCAAACCACAAAAATTTTAATTGTTTACTTTTAAAAGGATTATTTTAAAAAAATTACCAACTTTATATTGACTAAAAATTAACACATTTATATTAATTTTATAATTTTATTTCTGGTGTCTGTATCGGGTTACCACTGTGGGAATTACAGCTCGCTACCGCTGTATTACGAAATATTCAGCAATTACCAGACAATTGTTGTTGCCGCCTGAAGTGTTTTTGCACTTATTTTGCACAACCACTATTCGCGCGCCTGCGTGTGTGTGTGAACAAAAATCGAGCCATGTAAATGACAATAGCGGGAGGTTAATGGTGATTGCATTAAATGCTAATTGCACACGCATTTACTTTTCTTTACTACTCCATCACCGCCGCCCTTTCAACCGCTCATCGGCTCTTCTCTCTCTACTCTTCCGCCCTTCTTCCTCTCTCCCCACACACACACACACACAAACACAAATTCCGACAGACACACACACGCACACAGATGCTCTGGCCCACACAAATATACACAAACCAAATGCGGCGGCGCAACAGCGTCGGCAGCGACGTCATCCACGACAAAACAAAAAATAAATTCACTTGACTGTTGCTCTTTTTGGTCCTCTTCTCTTATGCTTATGCTGCTGCTTCTCGTTCTTCTTGCCGTCTCCACCTTGTTCTTGTTCTTGTTTTTGTTGCATCAATTAAACAAACTAGTCACGTTTTAGTACAGAAAATCGAGAGAAAATACAACAAAAATTCGAAAAACCGAATTTTGTGGCGCGGCAGCGCTGTAAACATTAAAAAAAAAAGTACACACACACACACACAAAAAATATGGACAAAAATCACGCACCTAAAATATTATAACCGTTATAGGTCCGCAGGTTATGAGGATTTATTTGGTTTAATTTGCGGTTTGTCTTTCGATTCACACGAAAAAAAAATAAAACTTGTTTCTGAACGACGGCGCACAATAAAAAACAGCAACGAAAAGCATCAACTGCACTGCATTCTAACGAAATTGGCGCCCTTACTTCAACAATTAAATATAAACATTTACCGCGACACGACCGCTCTGTCGGGATTTAAAAAAAAAGTTTCTTTAGAGTGGCCAACGCACAAGAAGCAGTAAAATGTTCATTACCGATTGGCTATTCATGCCCACCTTTTTCCCCATATAAAAATTACCGGTTGGGAAGTCATGCCCACCTTTGTTTTCCCGATTGGGAAAGTATTTAATTTTTTTAATTCGAAAATTTTTTATAGATTTTTTTTTTATAATTGCACAATATGTTAAAAATATTGTGTAAAAGTTTCACATCAATCACATACAAATTAACAAAGTTGTAGATTATTGAAACATTGACGAAACAACGCGCCAAGATTTCTTTTCGTTTTTATTTTGGTTTTAATTAAATCACATCATTCAGAATTATGTAAAACAATCGAAATAAATTCTGGTCAAGAAAGCCCTTAATTGTGGTTTATTTTTCCTTAATTGTAGAGCTCAAATTGATTGTGCTGCAAAAAAGGAAATTTTACTATATATTTTGTATTGCATTTTCAAGGCTTTAATTTAATGTAGAAGTATTTTTCCTATAAAAAATATACAGATATTTCCTTAGCCGCTTTGCCTGATGAGATTTCTAAATATTAAATAATTAAATAATAAATAACAAGGCACAAAAACATGACAATTAATGTGCAAAGTCTTTTAATTATTAATAAATCTGAAGGCTTACATTTGGTTTTTTATTTATTTTATTATCAAAATTTAGAATTTAAGGAAACGCAAACCAACAGGAAAGATCTTACTATTCTGCAGATATTCTGATGCAATATTTGCAACTTACATTTAACATTAATTTATTAGTAAAGTAGGTAAAATTAATAAATAAATAAAAATAAAATAAAATAAAATAAACAATTTTATTTCGAGAATGGATTTTCACCGATACTAAAACCTGGTTACTCTAAATAATCGAAACGTTGCCAGACATTTAACTATTTAGCTGAATCTAGCTATTAAATAGCTAAACAGGCCACGAATGCCAGTGTTAGCAAACGTTAAATTCGAATTTTGCCGAAAATCTGAAACGAATCTGCCTACAGCAAACACCGAAAGTGAGAAGTGAGAAGTAAAGTTTAAAGGAAAAAACAAAGTGAACAAGCTGAAGCAAAAGGTAAAGTTAAAAATAATCAAAGGACAAAGAACGTAGAGAGCAAATCGCTTTGAAACAAACGCATGACAACAAGTTGTTGTCGCGAAGAGAATGTATCTGTGAGTGCGTTTGCCTGCTGGTTTTTGTGTGTGTGTGTGTGCGTGTGCGTCTGCTACGATTTTAACAACAATTGGACTTGTTGTTGACCTTCGCTAATCGAAAAAAACACGACGTATCTGTGTATCTGTATCTATCAGTTGAAGACACAACGCTTGAACTCTTCCAATGTCAAAACGAAAATACCTGGCAATTGTGCGGAAATGCGATAAAAAAAAAGACGAAAGTAAGAGAAGTGGCACACACACACACACACACACAGCATTAGTATATCCATTTTACTTGTCTTTTTGCGCGCGCTTTCTCTGCAAAACAAAACCAAACACAGGCACAGGAACAATGTAATCTATTACTTAACAAAACTACGCTCTGCTCTCCCTCTCATCTGCAGATGGGCTCTCTCACTCTCTTGAAGACACATTCGTATTTTTTTGTAGGTTTTACTTTCTTTTTTCTTGCCTTTTTAGGGGCAACCGGCTGTTGTTGTTGTTGTTGTTGTTTTATACTATTACGCTTTTTGCCTGTGTGTGTGTGTGCATGGATTGTATTACCGTTATTCCGGTCCGGCAACCTGTTTTCGTTGTTTTCTCACATCCTTATGAGAATTCCAATCAGAGTCTTTCACTTTCCTTAACAAAAACAACTGTTCATTGCCTAGATTTGCCCCTTCATAACTTTACCTCCCCCTTTAATGGTTGCTCTCTCTCTCACTCCCACGCAAAAGTTCTCTTTCGCACAAGTACAGTTTATTATTTTGCAAGAAGGAAAATAAGAGGAAGACGCCTTACCGCCAGCAGGCGTCGCTCTCACAAGCACACACGTACTTTCTTGTACATATTCGCGGCTTGCAATTTGTTTGGATTGCAAGCACAACAACAACAACAACATGTAAAGTGGAGCGACCTAGTTTAATTTTGGGTTGGTTTTTTTTTTTATTGTGGTTCGGCACGTACGCCAAAACATGTTATGCCTGGATTTTTGGGGTTTTTTTTCGGCCACTTTCGCCCCGCTGGAAAACAAGAAGAAGAAGCATAATGCACCCGAAACCAGAACGTTCATAGTGTTGTAAAGTGGTACGCTGGCAGAGCTGCCACATTTCGGGGACCTATGCTAATGCGTGTGTGTAGCTCGTCACGTACCGTGGAATCATATGTGGGGTGGGGGAGAGGGTGGACACAAATAATAGCGCGAGCGTGGGTGCTGCAATATTAAATGCTATAATTAGCTGTGAATAGCCCACAATGCCCCTTTGAGCAGCTGCGTTCGCTCGCTTTATCGCTGCTGCACGTTTTCTGCGCTTCTTTTATCAGCGAAACAGCAACAGAAGCGCGAGCAAACAAAGAATATCAACAACAAACGAGCCATTTGCATTCATTCGTATTCGCCTTTCGTTGTCGTTGTTTTTGTTGTTGTCAGGTGGCAACCCTGCCGGCCTGAATGTTATGCAAATTGTTCTCTTCTTTTTGCCTCTCACTCTCTCTCTCTCTCTCTATCTTTGCACTCTATCTGTATCTGTTGTAAAGTACTCGGCTAGTGTATGTGTGAATGTTTTTTTTTTTTTCACAACCGGAATTTTTTCGCTGTTGCTTTTGCTGCGCGCATTCTCACGAACACACACGCAACAGCAACTTGCCACCGATGGCGGCAGAGCAAGCGGGACGGCACCACCACAGAGAGAGCGAGCCAGAGAGGGAGCGGAGAACGCTCAGCTGCTCGCCTACGTTATCATTGCATTCGCTTTGTACACATTTCGTACATGCGTCGATTTTCGTCAGTTTCGTCAATTCGCCTTTGTGTTTCTTCCGTGCAGACGCGTTTTTCCTCGAGCTCTCCGCGGCTTTCCCAGTTCGAAAAAAGAAAGAAACGAACTGAAAATAGTGCTTGCTGGAATATATTTAATACATTTCAAATCGAAACGAACGGAGTGCGTGTTCAAGAAGGTAAAGTTTCAATGATTTCGTGGCAGCAAACAACAACGCCAGACAGGCGCTAGAAAGACAGTTGAAGGCACTCGCTTTAAGCCGCATTTTCATCTCCAAAAATGAAGCAAAACACATACAGACACACCAGCCGGTGCATAAATCACACACACAGCCAGACGCACTTTCAACTTGAAGTAATCAGTGTCCCCCCCAAAAAAAAAAAAAAATGAAAAAATTAAAGTAAAATCAAAACGACAACAAAATACGCACCTGGAAGAAGAAGAAGAAGAAGCAGAAGCGTTTCAAAAGTCACGTCACTCGCTGACGCTCTCTTTTTCCACCCATGCATAATGGTTTTGTTGTTGTTGCTGCTGCTCGGGCAGAGGGAGTCGAAGTTAATGCAACGAGAGCGCGCGCTTTTACGTGTAGTTGTGTCCCTTTTTCGCGTCCCCAAAAAGAAAAAAAAAACTCGCATTAACAACAAAAAAGTTGCACTCGCTTTGCGTGCATGTAGATGTGTGTGTGGTTGTGAGGCTCGCGCGTGGCTTAGCTAGCTATCTCGCTCACTCCCTCCCCATGCCCATTCATCTTGCTTGGTCTTTGTTGTTTTTGTTTTATTTTTGTTGCTTTATTTAAATTTTAAAACACGATTTTGCTAAATTGAATTAACTCTGCCCTGGAAATAATATACGCCACTTGCTGCTGCCGCACGCCGCGAGCAGTGCCTGATAAGATATTTTAAACATTTCAGCGGTTAATGTGGCGAAAATTCAAAAGTCGTTATCGCTGTTGTGGTTTTATTTTTCCCTTTGTTCTGAATGGTTTTGCACCAAACAAAATTGATAAAGTTTAGTTAATTAACGCTTGTCAAGGCCTTTTATTTGCTTGAATTTTTGTTGTATTTGTTTCAAAATTATTTATTTAAGAAACAAGCAAATTAGAATGAATTTTGTGGCTTGCATTTTCTGTTGTAACAACAATGCCCCACCGCTTGCCAACACTGAACAAGCCAAATCAGCTGGTCATCCGGCGAAAATGTATACCATTTTCCGCAGCCATTTCAAAATAAAATGTAATTTTATAATTTTTATATTTGAAATAAGTTTTTTAAAGCAGTAATTTGTACAAAATGTAGTTGGTTAATTTATAACTTCATTAATATTTATATATCACAAAAACCACTTGTAGGAACCCCGCATTTACCAACACTATCTTTGTCCCTGTTTCCGCCTCGCCTAACTTTTGATATTTTTGTTTATTTCTTTGCAGCAGCAGCGACGCCGCCGCCATTACCAAATGCAGCCAATTACAGTGAAGCCCAGGCAATGGAAGTTGGCAATGCAAGCGCTCAGTACAACCAACGCAACAATGGCCGCGCACAAATAACACTAGCACAAAAAAAGTAGCCACAGTGAAACACCGTCGTCATCACCGCCACCACAAACAGCACCAAAACACACGAAACACTCGAGAAAACAACAAACAAATCAGTTCAATTCACTCCAAACCCCCGAAAACAGTCAAGGAAGTGAGAAAACATTCGAGAAAACGACAAACAAAAACATTTCAAACCAAAACAAACAGAAGACAAATCAAGTTCAAGTTCAATTTAATTCCAATCATGTTCAACTTCCACAAACCGCGCGTCTACCGCTCCGCCGATGGCTGCTGCATTTGCCGCGCCAAGTCGAGCAGCTCCCGCTTCACGGCATCGCGCAAGTACGAGAAGGAGTCGATGCAGTGCTTCAATCTCCACGAGCCGCGCAACGGCGAGATTTGCAATGCCTGCGTGCTCCTGGTGAAGCGCTACAAGCGACTGCCGGCGGGCAGCAAGCGTCACTGGGGACATGTAAGTATAAAGCAGGGTTTTAGCCTCTGATCTGAAATCTCCCACTAATCGCCTTTGTTATTGCTCTTCGCAGGTTGTGGATGCTCGTGCTGGGCCCGGAACCAAGTCCCTGGCCAAGCAGAAGAAGCGCGACAATGCCGAGGCAGCTGCGGCCGCTGCGGAAGCCAAGGGCAATGGCAACAATAGCTCATTTCTGCCCGAGAAGTTTGCCAAGATCTTTAAGAAGAATCGCAAGGGCAAGATCACAGCCCCCGCAGCAGCAGCAGCAGCAGCACCGCTTCACAGTGCTATCAATCGACCCAGCAGCACCTCACCCACCTCGGAGCACAATCCCAGCGATTCCAATGAGAGCTACGACGACGATATGCAGCTGGCAAGAGGAGCTACCAATGTGTTGGGCTCGGCCGCCGTCTATCAGACGCGTAAGCGAACGGCAGCCGCTGCCTTGGCCGTTGTTTCCGGCGGCCACCCAGCGGAGGTCGTTAAACGTCCCAAGCTCTCGGGCAGCAAGCGACGCCGCCAGTTGCCACCGAAGAAAGGTCGTCGGGCTGTCGATAATGTTCCCTTCTTTGAGGAGAGCGATCTCGTGCGCTTGGAGGTATGCTGCGGTGTCGTCTTCCAGAGCTTATCCCTCGGCAGCTGTTGCTACATCATTGATCCGGAGCTGTATAAGCCCTGCGAGAAGCATCAACGTCTGCGACAGCAGCAACACCAGCTGCAGGTGCAGCATCAGCAGTTGCAGAAGGAAAAGCTGGCAGAGATGGCTGCGAGTCCCGCAATCCCACCGGCCACCATCACCACCACTCAAGTTCAAAGCCAGGCGGCCAAGATGGGGCCGCTCAAGAAGCACCATTTGTTCTTCAAGCGACAATCGGAGTCATTTCCACAGGGGGATGTCGTCCATAGAATAAGTCCAATTCCATTGAGCAAGACTGAAGCCAACAGCAGCCACCATACCATATTTTCGCCCACTGGTGGGGCGTCCACAACACAAAAGCCACAACATTCCAATCTGTCGCTGATCCTCAAGCCCACAGTGGCCCCAGTGGCCGTCACACAGCAGTCCTCCCTGCCAACATCCACATCTTCCGTTTCGGGAGTGGTATCTGTGGGCGCCTCCTCGCCCTCGTTCTCCTCCTCCTCCTCGTCCAACTGCTCCACCTCGTCCTCGGTGGCCACCAAGTTCAATGACAACTCCTCGGACTCGGGTTTCGATGAGCATGTGCTGGAGCGCAAGTCAGTGAGTCCACCAACGGTAAGATTATAGTTTTTTTTGTATTGTTTTTTCGGTTAATAACTTTCGATTTCTCTGGATTTTGCAGCAGGATGAATGGAAGGTGCGAGGCGCTGCCACAGGTGGTGGCATGCAGCTGATTCTGGCCAGTGGCTTGCCCATTTCGGGGCAGTCGCAGAATCTGGTGCTGGCGGGGAATGAATTTACGGCCAGAATTGTCCATCAGCGACAGCAGGTGGTGGCACCTTCGACCGAAGCTGGAGCTGGAGGAGCGGCGCCTCCGCTCAAGATCAATGTGGTGCCAGGTGGCGGATCTCAGGGGAATAGCAATAAATTGCGTGCAATATTTAATAGCGCCAGCAGCATTCAGCATGAGAACGGTGTGACCACCATTTTGCCAGCCTCCTCGCTGGCGGCCAGCAATCAGACGGCGGCAATGAATGCCATTGCGCCCAGCACAGTGACCATAACGCCCTCATCCGTGGTGGGCAAAAAAGTGACGGCCGTGGCCAATCCCAAGTTTATACTGCTCAAGCCGGCCAAATTTGTGGGCCAGACGGTGCCACCGCCGCCTCCAGAAGCCAAAATTGTTTAAGAGACAGAAAACGAGAGAGAGAGAGAGACAGATGAAGCGAAAACGAAAGAGAGGAAAGAGAAGCCTAGCGTCTCGCAATGTTAACCAAGAGGAGAAGGAGCAGGATCACTGCTAAAATTGTTGATTATGTACTACACACACACACACAAAGTCCCTCTTCTAGTTTTTTTTTACATTTTTTGTTTCGATTGTATTTTTAATTTAATTGTTTTTTGATCAATCTCCGCTCCCTTTACGTATTTACGTATTTATTCTAAGCGCCTAAAGTGTACATAATGCAAGCTACCTTTTAATCCAAGTTTTTTTTACAAACAAACATATTACTTTTGTACGAATACTCAGCCGCAGCAGCTCTCCATTTAATGTTAGTAATACATAAATTTACCTTTTGAGAAACCCGAAAAACCTTACCGTAGACCTTAGTTTATGTACATACGTTTTAAGCCAGCCTAACGACTTGTTTTTGTCTAGTTGTAGCCCCTAAGCAGCAGCAGCAGCACTACTATCTTATATATCATCTTCTATATGTACCCCGCATCCTCTGCGACTCTCGAGCAGGCTAAACACACAAAACGGAAACATGTAAAACGAGGAAAGGAACAGATAAAACCATTTCAAAAGCGTTTAATAGCTGTAGTTGGATGTGTAGAGTAGTGCAGTGCCCTAGTAGTCTGTAGTTAAACACACACACAGCCACAGAGCTCGATCTACCACTTCGCACCGATACCGATCCATGGATCACAGCCAGGTGTGAGAGTGGCAGTGGCCAGCGGCAGGTGAGGCGAAGGAACCACACCGGAACACACACACAAATTATAGCCTTAGGAGAATGCCTAAACAAACAAACAAAAAAACCATTAATTGTGTGTTGAAGAGCAATGTTTTTTAAATTTAAATAAAAGTAAAATTTTTTAAAATAAAACAGATGTGTTTTTAATTTAAGCTTGGGGAAATTGGTATTTTATTTAACTATTACTAGTCTGGTGATGCAGCGAGGCATAGGCTTTATTACTATTATATAATAATACTAAAGCTTAATATTTATTAATTTTAGACAGAGTTTGCAGGCAGATTCGACGGTGGCACAGAAGCTTTCGGACCTGGGATTCGTTATGGGCACTCTGCAGTTGGATATGCAGGAGGAATAGCTTTAACTTTTTATATACTAAAAATACAATTAATTTTAAACAGAGTTGTTAGTTTTTTCTTCGATTTCGGATCAAAAATATTTTATATTAATGGAAAAGCCATCTAGCGGCCTTCACTTGAACTACGAGTTGTGCTGAGTGGAAAATGGCGGGATGGATTTGTTTGTTCTATTTTTAGCTTTTGTTTATCTGTATATGAACGCAGCACAGCCTTAGAACACATAAATAATAAATAAATTATTATTTTTGATTTACAAAATGAAAATCAGTACATAATAATTATTTATTACTTTTATTTATTTTCGCTCAAAATAAAACTTTGTTTTTTTACATTTTAAAACCCTAAGAATTAAATATTTTAGGTTTTCTTTGTTGTTTATAAAGATTAATAGCGAAGGATTGGCAAAACTTGTATACATGTTATTCGATTTCTTTTTAAAATCATAATTGATAAAAAATAAAATATTGAAATGAAAAATTTGGAACAAATATTCCTCAATTTTCATTGTTTTATTATTCAAATTGGCAAAATTTTCTACAAATTGAATTTTTTGTTATTGAAATGCTATTTTTAAATAAATTCTTAAAATATATGTCGAAAACTAACACAGAAAAGCCTAACGATTTGGAGTTAATGAATTATTGATCTTAAAACTTAAAATCAGTACATAATAATTATTTATAACTTTTATTTATTTTCGCTTAAAATAAAAGTAATATAATAATTACAAATTTTATGTTTTCTTTGTTGTTAATGCAGATTCAAAGCAAAGGATTGCCATAATCGTATACATGTTATTCGATTCGTTTTTAAAATCATAATTAATACAAATTAAAAATATTGGAAAACCAAATATGAACAATAATTTCATAATTTCCATAGTTTTATTATTAAAAATTGATAAAACTTGCAAAAAATGTATTTTTTTCTTATTCTAAAGGTACATATATGCTATTTTATAATAAAATAAAAAAATATATCTTAAAAACTAACACCGAAAAGCTTACCGATTTGAAAGTAACGCTTTTGTGGCTTGGTTATAATCGATATGATATAATTGTTAACTTTCAGTTTGATTTCATTTTTATATATGATCTTAAGATATTATTATAAAGATATAAGATACCCTGCATGGATATTAAAAATATGATTCCTTACAATTCATTCCCCAAATTTTATAAAAAACCTTCAATAAAAGCCACTTTGATTTTAAAAATTTGTATTTAATATATTTTGCGCTCTCTTACAACGAAAAATTCGTAATTAAGTTACAAATACTAAATATTTCTTGTTTCATTTGTGTTGTGTGCTTGTGCTTTGATGGAAAATTCGTAAAATATCCGTAAAAAATCACAATATTTGTATATACAAAAGGCTAAAAATTATTTGGCAAATGGATATGCACATGCATGCTTGTCTGTTCGATTACAGGCTATAGTAGAACTCCCTGGCATCGAGATATAGGGCTATGCCCACCCAAACCAGGGTGTTCCATGTGGCCTCCAGCAGCAGCATAAAGTGTGTGTTCATCGGTCCAATTCGCCAGTGCCAAGGCAGCATTTTATGCATTACCGAATGGCCGACATACATCACAATGGCATTCATGCCGCATTCGGTAAAGGGATAGCCCGACCAGCTCCACGTCTCCCTGACATCTACGAAGTAGTAGAGCAGGGCCAGGATCACCAGGGCCAGGCTGGCGGTGACACAGACAAAGGACAGCGACCAGAGATTCTTGTTCACCGGTATGGCGCCACCCTCGCGCGAGAAACCGCATAAGGCGCCGCCAATGAGGCCCAGCAGGATGGCGAGGACCAGCCAGCGACGAATGCGTGACTGCCAGGTGGGATGCACCAGCAGGGTCTGGCCAGCAAAGGCGCCCAGCAGCACTTGAACCACGCTTAGGATGCAGCCTGTCAAGGGAGAAGAATGAATTACTTGCTTTTCCCCTTTCGAAAACCCAGCAAACTCACCGAAAATACCCTCTGGATCAAAGGCCGTGGAGTCGTAGACATATTTGGCTGTCGGATGCTGGTAGATATGCGCTTGTCCCAGCATCTGGAGGTCCACATAGCCGGCTGCTCCGCCAATGCAATTGGGATTTGCGTTATAGTCGTGCTTGCCGCCGGGTCCCAGATATCCACGCGGGCAACCAGGCACACGGAGGCCAAAGGTCAGCCCCAAATAGGTGGCCACCAGAGCCAGCAGAATCGCCAGTTCACCGCTAAACAGACAGATATCGTGCACAGCCCGTTGCCAAGAGCTTTGGGGACTTATTGGCTCCCGGCGACTGCACAGCGTGTGCAGAACGCCAACGACAAGGAATGCAACGCCGAAACGCTGCAGGACGCCCATGAGACGCAACTGCTCCAGATTCGTGCCGCTCATAGAGTTGAGGCAGATGCCAATGGCGAATAGTTTGATGGAGCGCCACAGGATGCGCAGGCAGATCCTTGACTTGCTGCTGCCACGCGCAAGCTGAGCCTTGACCGAAAGCGGAATGCAAACGCCCATGATCCAGAGGAACGAGGGGAAGACCAGGTCGGCCAAATGCAGGCCATTCCAGGCGGCGTGCTCGATCCATTGATAGCCACCGCCGCCACTATTCACGAAGATCATCAGGACAATGGAGAGGCTGTTAAAGTGAAAGGGAAATATATAAGTAAAACCGGAATATGATCGTTCCTAGTTAATGTGATTACCCTCGAAAGGTGTCCAGGCTGCGCAGACGCTTTCGCTGCGTTGCCTTGGCGGCAGCTGCACCAATGCTGTCCGCAGCAGCGGCGGCCTCATCGTAGCGATAACACCGCCAAGCGCAGCTAGCGAGCTTCAGCAAGATTAGCAGGGCGGCAACCAGAACGAAGACGGCGAGGAATGCTGCGGAGGTGGTGGCGATAAGTACGAGTGCCTGGGTGGCTAATTATTTATCTGGAGTGGCAAGCATGGGGCACTTGCGGATTAGCATTGAGCTCTTGAGGACTCCGCACTCACCGTAATTGATGGGCACGCCCGGTTTGTCCACGGCAAAGGCGCAGGTGCCATTGGCATCCAGGGTCAGGTTGTAGACACCGAACTCCTGCAGGTCGGTGCGTCGTAGCCAGCATAGCGAGGAGCTGCATGGGCATAACCATAACCATAACCATAACCAGAACGAGAACGCAGAATGGAAAATGGCGAAAATGGAGAACGGAGAAATCGATTAAGCTTGAGAGGAACTTGTATAATTGCATAATTAAGTTGTTTTCGCTTAAACTAGTTAACATACAGTGGGTATTCCTTAATGTGAGACACCAGATTACAAAGGAAAAACTTACTACTCGATTTTGTTTATTGAGTTTTTATTGCTTTACTTGTCAAGTGGTTATTAATGAATAGTTAAAGTATTATAGTTATTTCTTATCCCTCTACTTAAAACTTAACCCTCTCAACTATCTTAACTGTCAGTTAAAAGTTAACAGCTACAGATTTTTTTCTTAAAGATTTCCATTGGAAGGAAGAAATCTTTCAACTAATAATTTACTCAGCCGTTAAAATGCCAGCTAAAGATGATTATTTATTTTAAATAATAAAATAATAAATAAAATAAGTAAAAGTTAAATTCTAACTGGCAGTTAACTCAGTGTTAAAGCTTACAAGACCCTGCTAGGCCTGGTTAAAAAAGGATTATGGCTTTAACTGCCTGTTTAAATGTTTGTTTACTTAATTAAGCAATTAAGTAACTGTTAAATTATAATAATAAAACTTCCACTTGAAACACGTAAAAACAATCATAATTCTTAGTTTTCTAAGTTTATCTATGCTTTAAATTATTAGTAAACAGTAGAAAAAAACAGCTACAGAACTCGATAACTTTGTAAAGTTATCGAGTTTGTAAAGTTATCGACCTCTGTAGCTGTCTACCAATAATTTAACATAAAGATAAACTTAGAAAACTAAAAATTATGATAGTTTTTAAGTGTTTCAAGTGGAAGTTCTGTTATTATAATTTAATAAAATAAAAAATACAACTGTAACTTCTCTGCCTTGTAGGATATAGAAAAACCTGACGTAAGTATGGAATGTAATTTAATTTATGGAAAATATCAACAGGTGTTAGTGGGAAACACTTTGCTCTCAGCTCAATTAACAACTTGACAAATCTCTCAACTAATTCTGGGATGTAACTGAAAGGCTTAACCCATGTCTGTGGTCCACCTACACGTTGTCGTAGGCATAGTGACCCTGATCGTGTTCGAATATTTTGAAATTCAGCGCATAGGCAGAGCTCAAACGTAACGGTTCGGCGTGGACGTCGCCGTCGGCGGGCAGAGCTTTCACTTTGGTGTACGGGCACTGCGAACGAACGAAATGAAATGGAATTTGAATTCAGAAAATGACATAAAATCGAATTAAGCTAATTGGACTGAATTGAAAGCGAAACCGAAACCGATTGCGCATCGTAACAATTAATTATTGGCATATTTTTAGTTTTTATTACCGTGTAGCACTCGTCGGACAGTGTGTACAGGTATGTGCGCTCCGGGAAGTACGAGGCCAGGTACAGGTAGGCCTCGTCCACGGACAGCGCGCGCATATCCAGATTCCGCCAATGCGGTTCTGTGTATTCCACGAATAGGGACATTTTAAGGTTTTAAATAAAAACACATTTGCACAACAACAACGAGAATGAACAAAAACTGCAATCTTGCAATTTTTGCACTCTACCCCACACAGACACCCGCTTAAATGGGGGGAAAATCGAGGGAAAACTCCAACGCCCGCACACACACGCACACGGCGAGCAACTAACTAAGCTGAAATCGCTACCGACATTATTATGGTTAGCACAAGCTCCGAGCTCTAAATAACAAAACAATTTCGAGTGCGCAATAAAAAACAAAATCGCAAGTGGCACGGACAACAACAACAACAACAAGAGCAGCGGCAGCGGCAGCGCCAACAACAACTAATAACAAACCAATGGAAGCGCGGCCAGTGTGGCAAAATGAGGATTTCAAGTGGAACTCGGGCTGCCAGACTGTTAGAATTGAAATTTAATTATTTAATTTATTTATCACAGTTTTATCTCTGGGGCGTAATTTTGTTTGATAATAATAATTATATAAATAAAGTAGTAATAATAAATTAAAATCAGTGGACATAATTTAAGCTATTTACTTTATGGGCAACTAATGATGTTCTTTAAACACTAACCAAAACTAATGAAATAATTATTATTATACAAAAACCTGATTAAAATTCGAAAACCTTTGGTAACTTTAGTCTTACGTTGTTATTAATAAACTAATCTTATTTTTAGGGGGCGTTTAGGTCTCGGTCTGGCAACGCCGTCAGCTGATTCGCTGTCCGCTGCCAAAAAAAAAAGAAGAAAAGAAATTGTTGCTTTTCTCTGATGTCGTCCTGAGTATCCCATTAACTCCACGCCCCGCACCCCAACCCGCATCGAACAAGGACCAAGGACTGACCACGGATGGCTGGCAGGCAGGAGAGCCGCCGCCTGTGCGCCGTCACCTTCTTTGCGAAACTGCATCCGGGCGATGTGTGCGGCAGCAATGGCCTGCCCCTCACGCCCAACTCAATTGCCATCCTGGGCAGGGCCCAGAAGCTGAAGGAGCTGCAGGACGAGCATTTGTGTCAGTATCTGGACGTGATACGGGGCAAGCATGGTGGGTTTTTCGTCTGCTTTTCAAAATGCCACACGAAACCTCCTTTTAATTCCCAAAAAAACTCGCTTTTTTCGCTTTCAGAACGCACCATTGTGGTCTCGGAGTATCTGGGACTCTCGCTCGAGGACTATGCCAAGCGCAATCCGCCCTTGTCGCTTGCCCAGATCCTGAGAATCTTCTATCAGGTGGCCTGCGGCATTAGTGTGCTGAGTCAACACCATTTAGTGGCCCACAATTTGGAGCCGAAGCATGTCCTCATCTCCGACGACGGGCGACGTGTTAAGCTCTTCAACTATGGGCTGCATCACATGACCAAGGGCGGCTCCTATGTGCCCTTTCCCATTGGCAATATCCGTTATATGGCGCCGGAGCGTCTCCTCGGGCTCAATGGCAATGTGAAGAGCGATGTGTGGGCTTTGGGCATGCTGGCGGTGGAGCTGGTGTTCCAAATCCAGCTCTGGCCCAAACTGAAGCTCTCGAATGTGATTCGAAAGATTCTAGCCTTTGGCCGGAGCAATGGGGTGCTGGAGAAGATTGCGCGCGAGCATCAATGCTATGAGCGCCTTGCGGCGATGGACAAGGATTTGCGACAGTTGCTGGAAGGCTGCTTACAGGTGCTGCCCAAGAGGAGGCCGCTGCCGCAGCAGCTGCTGATGCAGCCCATTTTCGAGAGCGTGGCTGCCGAACTGACGAAGGAACGGGACCAGCAGCAGCAGCAGCAGCAGCAGAAGACCGGGAGGACCAGGAGCATGTACCCCTGCTTCTGCGATGCCCCCTGGCCCAGATCTATCACCTGTGGCAGCTGGCCGGCGGTGATGTTCAGGCGGAGCTCAAGAAGGAGGGCCTCATACGCAGCGAGGCTCCCATTTTGGGTCTGCCGCAGATTGTGCGCCTGAGCGGAGCAAGCGTGTGTCCGGGTCGCAGCCAGGCCCAACTGATGGACGATCGAGTGGTGCCGCTGCGCCTGAAGGCTCTGCTTCAGCGACTTAGTCGCCTGCCGGCGGATGTCTACTTTCCGCTGCTCCATTCGCCGCGATTTCCCGCCCACTTTGCCCGCGAATTGCAGGCTCTGCCCCTGGTGATCCGCGAGAAGGACATTGAGTATCAGTTCCAGCGTGTACGTCTGTTCACGCGCCTCCTGCAGGGCTATCCGCACACAGCGGAGCAGCTGCGCCGCGAGGCGTCCGTAGATGTGCCGCCGCTGCTGCGCGGCCCCATATGGGCGGCCCTCCTCGATGTGGTGCCCAATGGTAGCTACTGCAAGATCGACAAGTTCACGGCCACCAGCACCGATCGGCAGATTGAGGTGGATATACCGCGTTGCCATCAGTACGATGAGCTGCTCTCCTCGCCCGATGGCCATCGCAAGCTGCGCCGGCTGCTCAAGGCCTGGGTAACCGCCCATCCGCAGTATGTGTACTGGCAGGGACTGGACTCGCTGACGGCGCCGTTTCTGTTTCTCAACTTTAATAATGAGGGTAAGTGGCTCCTCCTGGAACCTGAATCCTTAGCCTCTAATTCTAATTCTTTCTCCCCCCAGAGTTGGCCTTTCTCAGCCTGTTCAAGTTCATACCGAAGTATCTGCAATGGTTCTTCCTCAAGGACAATTCGGCGGTGATCAAGGAGTATCTGAGCAAGTTCTCACAGCTGACGGCCTTCCATGAGCCGCTTCTGGCGCAGCATTTGGCCAGCATTAGCTTTATACCGGAGCTATTTGCCATACCCTGGTTCCTTACCATGTTCTCGCGTGAGTTTAGTTTAGTTCAAGCTCTTGAAATCTGTGTTTATATCTCCTGTTCTCTTTAGATGTTTTCCCGCTGCACAAGATCCTGCATCTGTGGGACAAACTAATGCTGGGCGACAGCTCGTATCCACTGTTCATTGGCATTGCCATTCTCCGCCAGCTGCGCAGCACTCTGCTCTCCTCCGGCTTCAATGAATGCATTTTACTCTTCTCCGATCTGCCAGACATTGTGATGGAGGGCTGTGTCCTGGAGTCCCAGAAGATGTATGAGGTTACGCCGAAGAGCATAACGCATCGACAGCATGCCCTGCGCCACCAGCAGCCCCACTCATTGGTGGGTTAGGTTTCCTCGCTATATACGATCAAAAAATATATATAGAATTATTGAATTTTCTAGGACATTGGCGTCACGGACGTGGAACTGAAGCATTTGCAGCAGGAGCAGTGTCCCCGCATTAGCGCCAAGGATGTGCAGGCCCTGCTTCTGTACTCCCCAACCGAGCTGGCTCTCGTGGATTTACGCAGCGTGGTGGAATATGGGCGTGTCCATGTACCGCACAGCCTCAATATACCCTTTGCCACCGTTCAGCTGGGTGACCAGCGGCTGGAGGCCCTGCCAGTGCCCAATGTGGAGGCACAACTACGCGGTCGCATTGTGGTCTGCGTGAGCAACATTCATCAGCATTCCGTGGAGGTTTGCATTAGTTAAATAATTCAAATATAAATTATAATTAACTCTCTCTCTTCTCTGTAGTTCTCTCACTTTTTGGTGGCCTGCGGCATTCAGCGCACCTGCATCCTGCACAAGGGATTCAATGTCCTGCACTCCATCGAGCCAAATATACTCATCTCGAATTGAGGCCTCCTCCGCGGGCGTCTCTCATTGTTAGCCTCGTTGCTTCTGCTCCGTGTTTTTTCTAGCCTAAGCTCAATGTGTACATTTATAATCTTTTATATTATATTTATATATATAATATATATTTGCGGAATATATATAACATATGTAAATGCATAGATCCCTCTGTGGGTGCCCCATTAATAAGCTCGTTTTCTCTGTTTTCTTTCGACTCTTTTTGTTTTCTCTTTTTTTTTCTCATAATGGTTTTATTAAAAAAAAAAAAATAAAAACACTTAAGCTAGAATGCTTAACATAAATACATATATTTATATACCGAATTCAATAGAAATTTTATATGTATTACTTCATGTTTTGTTGTTGTTGTTTCTCTCTAAATGTTTTTAATATTTACTTGTAATTGTAGGTTTCTTTCTTTTTGTATTTAAATTTATATGCAAACTCTTCACTTTTCCTCTTTAAAAAAGTGCGTGTGTTGATTCGATTTCTGACATATTAATATATATATATATATATATAGTATATATAAAGATGTGTGTGAGGGGCATAAAATTGATAAATATTGCTGGTCAAAGGGGAAAGACTGGAGCTCATTGGCGGCCAATGGGGACCAAGGAGGCAGGAGACCAGACACCAAACTGAACCAGCAGCTTGCCGCCGACCCTAGACTCGCTGCTCAATATATCCATTCCGTTTGCTATGCAATTTTGTACACAAAAATAATAAACAAGACCAAAATATTCAGGCTTTGAAAAATGATAAAAGATTGACAGCTCCTGGAATATGTTTTGAGTTCTCAAATCGATCGATTGCTTGGGGGGAGACTGTGGTATGTGATGCTACTTTGGCTATGGCGCTAGGTCAGGGTTTATTTTCTTTTCTGTTCTTTTTTTTAGCAGCTGATCGATTGTGGGCTTAAGCTTAGAGAGACCTTTCTTGTTCCTTCCTTTCTAACCTACTCTACTTAGTGGGTATAAAGCGCGCCTTGACCACCTGACCCATCGGCAGATGCAGATGCTGTTGCTGCTGCTGTTGCGCCTGCTGCTGTTGCGCCTGCTGCTGCTGCTGTTGTTGCTGTTGCTGCTGCTGCTGTTGCATGTGCTGGTTAATCTGCTGCTGAATGGACAGGCCGCTGGCACTGCTGATATGCTGGCTGTGGAGCGGCTCATTTATCTCAATCTTGATGGCCGTGGCGGCCAAGTTAGCCTTGTTCTTGTTCTTCGGCGGGCGTCCACCTGAAATGGAACCTTAAATTAGTAAAAGGACCCCACTGTGGCAACGTAATTAGCATGGACTTACGCTGCCCCGTCGTATGCTGCAGCGATAGCGGCTGACCAATCATCGCCAGCGGCTGCTGCTGCCCCGACTGCATATGCCCGGTCTTCTTGGAACGCTTCGGCGGCGGCAGTTCATGATGCGAGTGGCTGGTTAACAGATGCTTGGACAGATGCTGGCGCACGGCAAAGGATTCAGCACAATTGGCCACCGGACAGGAGAGGTAACGGCCCTCGACATGCCGCTGCACATGCTTCTTTAGCAGCGACTCCTGATTGAAGCTGCTCGGGCAGATGTCACACTTGAATTTGAACTCGTCGTGCATCTTTAGGTGCTGATCCAAGTGCGCCTGCTGCAGGAACTTCTCATCGCACTTGCCGCACTCGTACGGAAACGCCAGGCCGTGCGTCTTCATGTGCGTGTGCAGCTGCGATTGAAGCTTGAAGTTCTTTTCCGGACAGCGCGGACAGTAGTAGCCGGTGACCCCGGCATGTGCCTGCAAATGCTGATTGAGGGAGGTCACCTGCGTGAACTTCTTGTTGCAAACGTTGCAGCAATACTGCTGCACCTTATGATGCGACTTCATGTGGTTGTTCAGGTTCGTCACCTGGGCGAGACAAAAAAGAATGAGTTTGGAGGTTTCAGAAGGAGGTTAGGGCAGAGCCTGACGAACCTGGGCAAAGCTGCGACCACACTCCGGCTCATTGCAGACAAACGGACGCTCGCCGGTGTGCAGGCGCCGATGATTGTTCAGGTTGGTGATCTGGGTGAAGGTCTTGCCACAGTCCACGCACTGGTACGGACGATCGTTCGTGTGGATGCGCTCGTGGTTCCGCAGATTGGCCGCCTGCGTGAAGCCTGAAAGAAGGAGGAAAACAAGGCTTTATTATATATCTTCAAAGGGTAAAATATAACCCACCTTTGTGGCAGTAGGTGCACACAAACTTACGCTCCGCGGAGTGATTCCGTATGTGCGTCATGAGCGAGGATTTGCGCGAGAAAGTCTTGTTGCATAGTGGGCAGGAGCCCTCCTCGTTGAATATCAGATCCACCTGTAAAATAGGTGAAAAATGGAGCCTTAGTAAAGGTGTAGAAGGGATGTAGTGATGGGGAAAACCCTCGCAAGGACAGATTTCCATGTAAAACATGAAAAACCAGCTTAAAGCCGAAGGCAAATGCACTTTGGCCTCATCTAGGCTTCGACATAAACAGATCTTAAGCTCAATTCTGCCTTAAAAAATGAAAAATACTTTTTTAAAGGAACTTAATTATTATTTTTAGATGAATTAATTAAGTAGAAGCACGAAGATACAAGAAAATAATACAAGATCACTGCATTTTCAACTATATTTGCCTTTATTGAGGATCAGTTGGCACAAACAAGTTGTTAATTTAACCGTAAAGATTAAGTATTATCCCTAAAATATCGGAAGTATTAAAAACTTAAGAAGAATTTGCTCGAGTCTCTGAAGAAAGAGCGGAAAATAGATTTAAGAATCGGGGTGCTGCACTACTACTCACGCTCAACAATCTGGCGGCCAAGAGAACGGATTGCAAATTCCCGTGCGAATTCAGTTTGTTTATTGCGCGTATGCCCCGTCTGCACCGAATTAAATACTAAATATTTTCAAAATATTTCTAATTATTTTTTTTGCCAGCTTTTTTTGCGTGCCACGCACACCAACACACCGAAAGAGTCAGCGGAAAATGAATTTTTTCCGCTTTTACACAGCGCACAAAAAGCGCTGCTCTGCGCAACGCCAGCTACGACGTCGACGTAGCCAGGGCAGAGCAGATATTAATGGAAAAAGAAGAACAAAATATATATACGTACATATATATGTATTTATATATATATATATGTATATAAAATATAAAGGAAAACAAGAAAGTGAGCAGCAAGAATAGCAGCTAGTCGAATCTCAAATACCCTACCTTTAAGTTTATTCCCATAAAATTATTATTATTATTTCATATATTAAAATAATACGTTAAAAATGTAAATAGCTTGATTAAATAATAAAAAAAATATATATAAAATATTTCGGCAAAAGTTATATTGCAAACTTTGTTTAGAACTAAAAATTAAAGGGCACTTTTTTGAAGTGAGCGAGTGAAGAAGAAGAAGCCGAAGAAGAAACGGCTATGAATGTGCAGGGCAACGTATGTAAGTCGCTGTGTATTTATGTATATTCTTGCTTTGTGAGTGTGGGAGTTGTAAGAAAAAAGAAAAAAAAAGAGAAAACAGCACAACAATAATAAACAAGTGCAGCAAAGGCAGAAAGAAAAAGAAAAGGAGAAGCAAAGGAGCAGGAGTCTTCCACCCACCAGGGGTGTGCATTACAGGGGGGAGGGAGGGTGCTTTCCCTCTACAAAGCAATCTAATCAGAATCAAAAAGGAAAAGGTTTTATATCCTAAATGTTTGTAAGGCTTAATTAAAAAATATTAATATTTAGATATATGGGATAAAAGAAATATACAATTTAAAAAATAAATTAAAAAAATGACAAGAAAAATGTATTTGTTTATATAAAAAACATAATATTTAAGCAATAGTTTAACAGCTATTCTGTTAAACTATTGCTTAAATATTATGTTTTTTCCTGGCATACCGTAGCATTTGAATGTGTTTATACCTACATAGGTTGTAATGTATCTATTTATCTATAAAGTAACTACCATTTGTTTAAATTAGGTCACTGCGCTGCCTGTCATTTGTCCAAATGCCAATTGGCTTTTTATATGTACATGCCTAATGCATGTATAAGGTGATTATAGGTTGGCTCATAAACCCAACCCAACCCCCCTCACAGAATTCAAGTATTTAAGCAAAAATTTAATCAAATGACCCCTCTTCTGCCGGCGCCACTGCCTGTTCGATTGTTTGAGTAAGCGGACGACAACGTTGCCCAACACTGTCCAAAAGGGAAGACGAAAGGAAACTGGAACTTACATCTTCGGAATCGTCCTGCGACTGCAGATTCTCGGAAGAACTCGATGATTGCATTTGTTGTTGCTGCTGCGCCTGCTGATGCTGTAATTGCAGGACGGCAGCAGCGGCGGCGGCGTTGGCATTACCGCCGTTGGTCAGCTGGGTGACGGCGTCGCTGTCGCTGGAGGAGGCCGTCGAAGTCGAGGATGCTGCAGCGGCGGCTGCTGCTGCTGCAGCGGCAGCAGCTGCGGCAGCCGAAGCGGCGACAGCGGCTGCTGCGGGCGTCGACGTCGCTGCCGCTGCCGCCGCTGCCGATTGATGGAAGTTGGAATTATTTGTCAACTGTTCCGAGCAGCGGACGCACGTGGGTATGCTATAGCCGGGCACCTGGAAGAGCTGCAAGAGAGAAGGCGATGATTAAATCACAGGCCACAATTAATTGGAAAGTCTGGAGGGATGGATGAAAAAAAAGAAAATGCAGAATGTAATAACAATAATGCTATTTATTTATTGTGTCAGCCCAACCTTATTCGCCCCCTCTCGCTCACTGTATCTCGAACTAGAAATAACAACCGAGAAGATAAACACACACACGCATGCACAAAACAACAAAAAAAAAAAAAAAAGAACAGAGAAAAGAAAATAACAACAACATACATTCATAGCGAGTCAACTTGTTGTTGTTTTCATTTCGTGTTATTTTTTGTTCTCTTCGGTACAGCGTTTTGTTATTCTTTCGCTTTTTGTTTTGTTTTGCCGCCGCACTGCCAGCGCTCACAGCAGAGGCGTTCACCAAAGGGGAAGGTGAAATTTAACGAAGTTTTAGCCATCAAATCGGAATGTATTTTTTTTTTTAAGAAATCGTTTAACGATTGAAATGGCCTGTTTAAGTGTGGTCTAAAGTACTGTCAATAATTCATAATCTTTATATTATTTGTAGCTATTAATTTTGTTTAATTTGGAAAAATGAAAATAATTTAATTCCTTTTCAGTGCAAATAAAAGAAAATTACCCCTTTGGAACGAAAGCTCCGGGACGTCACTGTCGCCTGGCTGCCTTGGCGCAATTTCTGTCATTTTGTTTTATTATGTATTTCTTTTCGTGCGGTTGATGTTGGCTGGGGGGGGGGGGGGGCGCAGAGAAGGAGGGGGAAGAAGGAGGGGGCAGAAGAAGAGAAGAAGAAGAAGAAAGGGAACTGTTGAAAAGGAGTCAAAGTGAAAAGCAAGCGGCAAGCAAAATGTAAAAATAATATTTTTTCAAGTTGTCGGCTTGAACAACTTTTCGGGCTGAGTTGGCTAAAAATAAAAATTGTTCAGCAATAGTTTGGGGTCGCATATGTGTGTGTTTGTTTGTGCGTTGTTTTCTTCTCTGTGCCTCACTCTCCCTCACTCGCTCTCCCTCTCCCTCTCTTTCTGGATATGTGTGTGTTTGCGAGCCGAACTTTTGCTTTTGCCAGGGAGTGAGAAAAGGAAGGCAATGCGCGCGCTTTTCAACCCCCTCCCCCTGTCCTTTTCCCACTCCCACTCCCGCCCATTCATCCATCTCATATCCTCCCACCGTCCCACCCATTTCAACAATAACAGTTGGAAAGCAGAATCGAATCCCTGGCAAAATTCAATTGTTTAAAAAAATCAATAGAAATAACAAAATACACACCACTGCCAATTTTGTTGCATACATGTGTGTATATAGTTTTTGTTTTTCTGGTATTGTTGTTATTTTCTTCTTACCGTTGCCGTTTGGAAGCATAATCTACAGATGGTGTCCATAATGTTGGGGAGCGAGTAAG
Source organism: Drosophila birchii (assembly GCA_035046345.1). NCBI lineage: Eukaryota > Metazoa > Arthropoda > Insecta > Diptera > Drosophilidae > Drosophila > Drosophila birchii. The sequence goes on along the minus strand of JAWNOA010000043.1, from coordinate 4,528,158 downwards.
AAGCAGCGGGCGGGAGCAGGACAACGTTCGTTGCACGTCTGCAGTTTCTCTTGTTTTTGTTGCTGTTGTCCTTCTTGCTCGCGAAGGAAGCGGCGACAGCGGTAAACTTTACCGGTGGCTATCCATTTACACCTCTCCTCGGTTTTTTTTTATATTTGTTGTTTTTTTTTTATTCCGTTCGGTTTTATCTTTCTGAGTTTTTAGTTTATTCATCAAATGATTTTATTTATTATGGCATTTTTTTCTTTGCCTAAAAGTGATCCTACTTCGGCGCAAAAAAAAAAATTTGATTTATACAATATTTTCGTTGTACACATACAAAGGCATAAGCATGCACACACACACCACACGGCAGCTCACTTCTTGTTGTTGTTGTTGTTGCTGTCACTTCTCTTCACCGTTGTTTATGTTTGCCTTGCACTTGCACATGCGGTGCTGTTGTTGTTGCTGCGCCGTTCTTTTTTTTGCAGCTTAATTCCTTGCCTTTTTGGCGTAGTTACACGTAAAAAAAAACAACCAAACGCGTTGCAATCTTTTTTGTATTTTTTTCTTCATTTACAATTCACGACGAAGTTGTGTCCGAACGATTTTGGGGCCCGATGTTATTGTTGCGCTGCGTGCGAGTGTGTGTGTCTTGGAAAAAACGAATATGAGGTTGTTGGATACCCAAACAGTAGCCGTGCTGTTCCCACGCATTGGTGATGCGTATGCCAGGCCGCGGTATAACCATCCCACTCACCGCACTGAGGAGCGGCATTACCCAACACTAGTCAGCGAGTGCGCAACAGCTGGGCGCGTTATTTGAAAATTTTAAAAGAAAATCCAATTGTAAAATAAACTTTTCCTATTTAATATTATTTTGTTGGGATATATAACCATTACAATTTATTACTTATTACAAAAGCATACAAAAACACTTATATAAACAAGAATTTACATCAATTACATTAAAAAAAAACATATAAAAAAAAATGAGATAGCAAAAAAATTATTTCTATTTTATAAATTCACAAAATTTTTGATCTGGCTCTCGATGAACTCGAATTAAAAGGCTTGAATCGTTAAATAACATAGACAAATGTCCAAAAGAACAAATTAAAGGCAAGGAATGCCAGAGGAAAAACGAATCTAGCCCGACTATCAATCCACATGGCGATTTCCTGCGGAGTCAACGTGGTCCAGCCGCTCAAATCAATCTCTTCGGCTGTGTCGACGACGGAGCCGTTTCTATCCGGATGATTGTTGTTGGCGCATCCCTGCGATGTGGTCGAGGCGGCACTAAGCGTTCCAATGGATCTGGCCGCGCCCATTTGTCCAAAGGCGCTCTCCACAAAGGACACATCCAGCTTCTGGTGGCTGGATTTCGGTTCTTGCTGCTGCTGCTGCTGCTGCTGGCCCAGGACTTGACCCTCCCTAATTGTGGCAATGGGCAGATTGACGGTTAAGTAATTGTTAAAACCGGGCCCACCGCCCAGCGAGGTGGCATCGCCGGCTCTCTGGAGAGCTGTGCCCGAAAAGGATCGCGACCTGGCATGACTGCTGCGGCGCCTGAGCAGATTTGGCGACAGAGTGGACTTCAAGATGTGCTTGCTATTCAGCTTCTTCACCGGCACACTGTTCTTTCGCCGCCAAATGGTATTGACAAAGGCAAATTCCACCATGCTGCCAAAGATGAAGATGGTGCAGCCCAGGAACCACACTTCCGACACCTTGATGTAGCTCACCTTGGGCAGGGTTTTGCCCTGGGCCGAGGCCAATGTGATGAAGGTCAAGAGGGTGCTGGTGCCCAGTGTAATTCGTGGCGGTGCCTGGTCCGCCTGCAGCCAGAAGGAGACCCAGGATATGGCCACAATCAGCATGGAGGGCAGAAAGTAGTCCATTAAATAGAAGCCCACCACACGGTTTAGATGCACCGTGAAGCTCAGGGAGCTGTAATTGCCAGCGAAGGCACCGTGCCTCAAATCACTGAGATCCGCATTGATTACCGTCTCATTGGACCAGGAGCGCTGCAGCACAAACTCGGTGAGATGGAGGGCAGGATCGTAGGTAATCGGTCGCTTCTGTTCCCAATGCAGCACCAGCTCCGATGTGTTGTACATCCAGCTCTCCAGCACCGTGGAGCAATGCTGCACGTCAAAGGGGAATTTCTTGAGATTCAGCCAGCAGTAGAGTGTTGCCTTGATGCGATTCGAGACGATGACGGTGCCGTCGGGGGATATGGAGGTGAGGATGTCTTTTTCGGTGAGGCCTGCAAATGGGTTAATCGGAATAATGGACAAAATTCGAACAGAAAGAATAACAGAAAGCTTACCCAAAATACTAGAGTCCCGCTCATTGGCCAGGAATATGTGGGGCATCCATAGGGAGTCGCGCAGCTGCTGCTCCCCCAGGATGGGCTGCTTTCGCTTGGGGCTCACGCCACGAAAATTGAGGCGCGGATCCAAATAACGCAGCTGCAGCAGGGCATAGATCTTGAATTGCAGGTCGTGCGCCTCGAGATTCTGCATAAAGTAGATGTATGCGCGCATATAGACATCGACGGGCAAACGCTGGCCGCTCTCCGAGTAGGTCACCGGGCGCTCCAGGCGATCGTAGCGGCAGCCATGGGTTAATTTATCGAGTAACTGCGTCTGCGACAAACTGTCGCCATCGGCCAGCGTGGGGCAGTCCTCGTCCATGGTTCCTGCGAGCACCGTGCGCCATAGTATTAAGCAATTGAGCACGATTTTAACTATCAGCGACCAGTCCATGGCAAATCGAACAAATTAAACAAAGAAAAACAAGAAAATAAAACCACGCGTATAAATTGTAACGGTTAATGTAAGATGGCGTCCGGTGTTGGTAAGCGCGTTAGGCTTATGCTGAAAACAAGCCAGAACAGCAGATTTAAAAGCGCTGGAATCTAGTGTGAAAATAGCTAAGAAATAGCTACAAGCTGAAAGTGAAATAAATTTTGGCGCTCGTTTTGAAACATGAAAATATTTACTTAATTTCAACAAAAAAAAAAAAAAAAATCACCTCCCCTAATTAACCTTGTTACTCATTTAAGTTTTTATTAATTTTATTTTACTGCTGCACTGTCATAAATATACAATGGGGTATATTTTCAACATTTACAAAGTTACGCAAGTTTTTTGTTTTTTATTTTAATTGTTTCTTGTTTTTTGTTTGGTTTGTTTTTGTCAAAGTTTTCCTTTGTAGTTCGAACATTTATTTAAATTTATGAATTTGAATTCATTGATAATATGTATGCATAGTTTTTATTTTCCACACGTCACCGATTTCGCGCTTATTTTAATTACAAAAAAAAAAAAAAAACAATTACCTAGACTTTATTTATATAATATATATATATTTTTTTTTGTTTTGCATATATATTTATGTGTGTAGCATATTTATGTTGTATTTAGTACATATTTTGTAATTTTACTAAGCTTGATTTACGTATAAAATGTGTCTTGATTATGGTAAATGGTTATTGCGGATTATGTAGTTGCATTTCTCGGACTCTGCTTACATACATTTAAAAAAAAGAATTTACCTATTTTTGTTTTGGTTTTTATTCTATCATTTTTTATTTTGTTTTTATTCGTACACGTAGAAAGTTGAATTTCGATTTTATCGAAGAGAGGAGAATTTTCTTTGAAAATTGCAAAGAGAGTGGAAGTAAAGATTGAACACAAATGTGAATGTTATAAATGATTTAGAAAAATATGAAAAGCTAACTTAAGTTATTTCATTGAATTATTCATTAATTTTAACACATTTTATTTATTGTACATAATTTGTATAACAAAGTTTACACCTTTGGCTCTGCTTTAAAATTCCACAACAAGAAACTGCTTTTAATTGCTTTGCTTTATACATTGTCTTTCTGCTCTTAATTTTAAAATTAAATTACAATTTTAAATGAATTTCTTATTTATTTTTCTTTGTGTTTGTGAATTTGTTTGTTTGTTTTGAAATTAAATTTTGAATCTTAATTGAATTTTCTTATATTAATTCCAACTTCCCTTCTCTGTGCAATTTTTTGTAGCCTGCTTTTCCTGCTTTGGTTTTTATTTATGCTTATTTTTCCTTATTTTTTATCCTGGGCTCTACATTGACTAGTTATATTTTTTTGCTTACACATCTGATTTTTGCTTAGGAGCTATGGAAATGTATCTTCTCCTCGGCTACAATATATGTATTTATATATATATATATGTATGTTTGTATACGTTATATACGCTACAATATATATTATGTACAGTGATAGTTCGACTTAGGCTACAATATTTCTTTGGCAGGTCCAACGGGACGCCTTGAATTGTGCTTTCAATGGCACACACACTCCTTACAAACGATCCTTAGAAACACTCCTTAGACACACACTCCCTACACACACTCCCTACACACACTCCCTACACACACTCCCTACACCCACTCCTTACACCCACTCCCTACACCCACTACCTTACTTACGTCCTACGTTTCCAGGGGGGGAAAAAAAACCACACACAAATTACACAGACTAAAAAAAAAATACATTACTTTACACACTAATTCCGATTCGATCTAGGGTTTAGGACTATGTCTAAGGCTAATCGCTAACTAATAATACTGCTCCGCCAAAGAGTTGCCTCTGTGATCCTTGTGCACAGATGCCCCTCAGATGCGATCCTTATCCGCATGCGTCTCCTGCAGCTCCAGTTCCGTCTCCTCGGCGAGCGTATAAACGCCAGAGGCGGCATTATTGCCACCCGTCGGCGTGGTCAGGACATCCAGTAGGGGACTGCTTAGCGATGAGTAACCCAGACCAGGGTCACTGCCATGGGCAATGCAGTTGTTGCCGGGGGTGGTGACCATGTCGCCAGCAACCGAACCCGAACCGGGAAGTACACCGACGACGAGGAGGAGGAGGAGGTGGTGGCGGCGACGGCGGCGGGGGTGTAGGCAGGAGCAGGGGCCAGGCGGGCACCATTTGGATCCATGGTCAAAATGGGGACCAGCTCGTGGTTGACATAGTCTTTCATCACCAGCGATGTGGGGGTGTCTAAGGGGAAATTGTTTTCCAAATAAATCAATTATTTTTATAGAAAAAGAAAAGAATCGGAGATTATTCACCTGTCACCAGGGTCTCTTCGGTGGGGTTACGCTGGTAAAGATGCCCTCGCTTCTCGTAGTGTCAGGATGCCGGCACATAATACTGGCCGCCCTCCTCGTGCGCCACATCCATCATGGAGCTGCCAGGACCACCAGTGCCCACACCACCACCACCACCACCACCACTGCCGGAACCAATCAAACCGGGTCCCGAATTGGCGGCACTCGTCTTCTTGAACTCCACCACAATGCGTATCCGATGGACAATCTCCTCGTGAATGACATTGAAACACATGGCCGTCAGGGTCATTCCAGACATTATATATACCGAACAGAACCAGGTGGTGGCATTCGATTCCCTACGCAATCCCGGCAGCATGTCACCGAACCCAATGGTGGACAGGCTCATGAAGCAGAAGTAGATGCCGTCCAGTATCGGCCAGTTCTCCAGGCGATATAAAACGGCCGCTCCAAACACAATATAGATGATCATCATGGAAAAGCAGAGCAGAATGGGTGCCAGGATGCTCAGGCCGTGCATTGATCCCCTGGACTCACTGGCACTCAGCGAATCAATGTCACCCAAGCCGCCCACATTGCCCGCCGATGGAGGATCGACTCCTCCTCCTCCTCCTCCGCCGCCGCCCGCCTCCTTCTCGGGCGTGGCATGGTACACATCGCGGACATAGTAGGGCTCCTGCATCACCGCCTGCTGCTTTCGCAGCTCCTCCTGCTGCCGCTTCCTGCGCATCCTTCGCTCCTTCTCCGCCATCCGTTTCTCATCGTAACAACAGTAGCCACAGTTGGAGCACAGGCAGCAGCACAAGGCCTTGGAGAAGACCTCGCGGGCAACGCGGGCCAGGATGCTGCCGGTGCTGCTCAGGTAGACAAGGGTCAGCGGTATGCCAAAGAAGGCATAGGCCAGGGTAACGATCCTGCCGAGAGTTGTGCGTGGTGCAATATTTCCATAGCCTAAGGGGAAGGGGAACAAAATAGTTATAATTCAATCTTGGAATAAAATCTAAATATATTAAAGATTTTAAACTAAGATGAAGTATCCTTTACAATATCCTTGAATATATATATAGACTTTTAAAAAACTTGTTTAGATTTAGGAAATATATTTCCATAGCCCACAGAAGTAGTAATAAAATGTTTAAAAATTGAGTTACTTTGTTGAATTAGAAATATAATAAATTAAAAAAAAAAATAGAAAATAAGTACCTGTAGGATGAGCTTTTTATTTCTTAGATTTAAATTTATTTGCTGAGTTCGCTGACGAAGATATTTTCAAAAATTTTAACAAATAAAAACTTAATGGATTTAAGAAACATATTTTTTATATTTATTTTATTTATTTATTATAAAATAAAATTTAATTATTGAAAATTGAAATCTTCAAAGCATAATATTATTTCCTTTATTTTCTTTTTTATATTATTAAATTGTATTTATTTATATTAAATATTTAAAACAAAACTTAAACTGGCTGCTGCTGCCTTCGAAGTTAAATTAATGTCTTGAAATTAATTAACAAATATTCTCCCCTCTACTAAATAAATTTAATATTAAAATATTCCCGCATTAAGAATTATATATTTTATTTCCTTTTCTTTTTTTATGGCTTTTCCCACATTAATTGGGCAAAAGTCAATTTGTGTGATTCCCCCCAGAGATGCTGACTTATTGACATTACCCAAATGAGCCGTAACTTCACATATAATCCCAATTTCCCATTTTCCCTTTAACCCCGCTCCCCCCAACTCCTCATCCTACCCCTCCTCTTGCTCCACCCATGTTGTAAAGGCCACCAAAAATAATTAAGCTGGCAGAGGCAATAAAAATGCTTAACAAGCTTAAGGCCGGAAATTCCCTAAGGAAGGTAACACAAAAAAAAAAAAAATATATATATATATATATAAAAAAAATAAAAATGTGGGCGGTGATGGGAACAATTGAGCAGGTGGGCGTGACCCACACACATGCTGGCAGGTGTGTCAAGCATAAATTTGAAAATTTCTTAATTTTATTGTTTTCCTTTTGGTCTTATTGGCCCTGACGGCGGTTTTGCGATATATGTGTGTATGGTATATATTTTTTATATATTTTTTTGTATTTGTGCGTGGGCGTGGTTTATTGGTTCTTCTATTTCTGTGCCCCTCTCAGCGTTTTTTTTTTATTTTATTGAACACAAATGTTGCCTGGAAGTGAATCATTTGAGATTGAGGTGGCAGAAGGAAGTCGCAGGAGCAAATGAATCGAATCAATATGCATGGGGGTATCACATGTGGCAGGCAGGGCTCATGTGCCTCCAGCTCCTGTCATTCTCACAAAAACGGGGGAAAGTACTTACATAGCAGTACGAAGGATATGTGCACAGGGAGAAAAAATAGCAAAAGGTTTTTTGAGGAAAACCTGGAAAACGTGTCTAAAAGAATGCAAATAAATGCAGAAATAAATAAAGTTATATATAAATTAAATGGTTTAGTTTTATTTCTTTTTTTGTTTTAATATTCATAATTAAGACACAGTTTTTAAGGGATTTAAATACTCTAGTGAATTTTGTAGCACCTCCGATAGTAGCAACAGTTTTTTCTCTCAGTTTATTATTAATATTTTATACATTTTTTTGGCTTCTAAATTAATGCCTTAACTTATTAATTAGGCATAAAAATATACAAAGGTACTAGAAAAAATACTGTTAATTTTTAAATCACTTTAAATTCTGCCCATTTACATTAAATTTGAATTGTATAATATTTCTTTGCAACATTTATAAATAATTTCAATTTCAAATTCTGCATATTTGTGGTTTAAAAAAATACGAAAAATATAGTAAACAATATCTGAGAAAAATGTACTTAAAATTTGTTTCGGTTATTCTGTAAATGTTTATCAAAAAATGTTTACTTATATTTATTGAAATAGCTAAGATGATGAAACAAGTTTTTAACGTTTAACTTTTCATCAAATTGAAATCTCTTTAAAATTTTTGAAAAAATAAAAAAGATAAAAATTATTTTAAATTGAACCATTTCAGCAGAGAATACCTAATTTTCTCAAAGTGTACTCTTAGCTTAGAAGCTGCAACAGTGAAGCTTGAAACAGGAAGCGGATTTTCGGGGACAACCTTGGCAACCATGTAATTGCGTTGACAGCAAATTTAAATGAAATCCATCCCCCTTTCCCCGTCTCCCAGCCGAAATGTCAATGTGTCACAAAGCAGACGACAGCTCAGCATATTATACCCTCTCTCCCGCCCCAAAATATATATATACCCATGTCGTTCCTATATCCTTTCCGCACAGTGGAGCCATTGTTAGGCATAAATCAATCCGGGCCAAGATTTTCGGCAGCATTTTCCTGATTTATTTGCACCACTGTGCCGGGCCGGGGGTTTGGGCAAATCCCACAACCCATGGCTAATAATATTGCCATTGACCCGACTCGAGGGGGCTGTAAAACTCAGCTGGCGCGCTGTCAATTTGCCGGGATATCGGGGCTACTCAAAAGGAACTCGGAAGGAACTCAGCCAAGTCAAGGATAACGAGGCCGGGGTACATGGGGTAAGAGGGAGGGGGGGCTGAAGGAAGGCATCTACATATTTTATTGAAAGATATTGAAAGATTTCAATATTGAGGAGACCTCTGAGAGGCGGAGGGAGAGAGACACACACATGGGCGCTAAATGGTTCGAACTTTGAAGCTTCCAAGTACTGAGAAGAAGGCATTTCCAGGGCCTTGGTAATTGAAATATATGATTATTTAAATATATATTTAATATACACGAAATAAGCCAATAATTAGTCAAGTTTATAAAATGAATAAATGAGTTTTAAGACTAAAAAATATATATTTCAGTTTAGTTTGTCTTTCGCTGAGAATTTAAACTTTATTTAAATTATAATTATTATTAAAATTAACTTGAAAATTATTAATAAATTATAAATTATATTCTTCCTGTGCTGTCTGCTTTATCAGTCATAAAATAAACCTTCAAGGAACAGAGCCACATTCAAAAGGATAACAATAGAAATTGCATATTTTGCTGCAGGCTAATTAATATTTGCTTTCGATTTAACTTACTAAATGCTGCTATTTTAAAGCAAACCTATTTTAATTAATACAAGCCCTTAAAAATGTACTAAAATAATACAAGAAAAATAATTTTAAGAAACCCTACTAAATGAAATGAAAATAATTAATTAAAAACATTTAAAACATTCCCTTGAAATTAACTCTAAAAATTGTTTTAAAAATTAAACCCTATTCAAATTCGCTTTCTTTCATTAATAACTACCATTTTTATAGCTTTCCAATAATCCAAAGTCATCGAGAAAATCAACCCACACATATTTACCTATTACAATTCCGATCACAAAGTCGATTACTTTGTTAACATTACAACTTCAATTACGAGCTGCCCTGCAGGACGACTTCCTTTCCCTCTTCGATAGATATGTATATATATCGTTCTCTATCGAAATGCAAATAAATCGTGCAGTGGCAGCCAAATTGGGTATGGAACTAAGCCGATAGGCGAGTGAATTATTTATCAAATATGCGTGCGGGCAAGTAAATACAATTACCCTCTCGCAACTTGAACACACGCTCGCGCCATAAACAACTAGGCCTAATCTGCCTTCGACTTCGGTTATCCCCGGCTCATTGAGGCCCATTTATATATATGTATAGTATATAGTATATATATCGATGGTCCACACATAACACAAAATGGCGGGGCATAAAACCGAATCGCTGGGCCCCAAAGATGCGCAATTGATGATAGTGACTACGGTCTGTGCTGCTGCTGCCTCCCTCTCTGGGTGTGTGTGTGTGGAAAATGGAAAATGAAATTTAAAATTATTTTGCAACTAAATTACTTGTCTTATTGCTGTCCAGGGGATTGGCCCGATCCCGATCCGGGCACTCCTATTTATTGTGCCAGCGACAGGCCAAAGGAACTCGGGGAACGAATAGAACGGAAGGAAGGAAGGAGCCAGGCCGCCTATAAATTCGCATTTATGCCCAAGACAATCATAGAACTCACTCCATTGCTAACGCGGATATAACTCAACGGGGGGATACCCTGGGGGTAACTAAAATATATTACTTTTGCTTTTTGAAAGATATTTTTTTTAAAATAATTTTAGAGATATTTTTTTAAAGATATTTTCAGACATTTTTAAAGCAGGAATCTGTTCTGAAAGTTTCTCATAATTTAAGGAAGTACATTTTTTTAATCATGTTTTGGGTAAATATTATATTTAAGTGGAAAAATAAGCAGCTTCAAAATTATTTGAATGGTATTTAAAATATATACATATAATATAAAAATCCACCATAATCTTTTGATCATTTCGAATATATAGCACCAATTTATCCTTTCTTAAAGTTTCTATTAAAAAACATTAAAGCATATTAAATGAAATAATACACCCCTGAAGGACACCAACTACCGTAGAGGGTAGCCAGAATATGGAGCTTGAAACTGGCTTGGAGCTGGGAACGCCTGCATCCGAGTATATTCGAGTGGCTTAGGTCCTTCTCTGGCCAGAAGCACGGACCAATAATCATAATCATATTGTTTGGGATGCCCGGCGAAGAACAATGAAGACCTGCTCCCATTCGCCCTTCGTCCTGGCCAAAAATACAACACAACCCACAAAAACAATACTACTAATAATAATAATAATAATAATAATAAGCAAGGACAAGGACGAGGCGTGGGTGGCGGCAGGATGTCATGTTAATACAAATGTCCCGGCAGTCTGCTGACTAACGCAATTGCAAACTGCCCCGCCCACCATTTCCCTCCCATTTTTATGCATTTGCGAAGCAACAAAAAATAAAGTAAAAACAAGAAAAACAAGGCCAGAAGGACCTCGGAATGGTAATGATGGGTGGGGTCCCTTTTCCTGGTCCTATATTTGCTTTCTGGCCTTTTGGCATGAACTGCCAAGATCAGCAGAAAATTTTTGCAAATTTTATTTTATAGCATTTTCACAAGTGGAAAGTCGTGTCGATGTATCCCACACATACACTTGAAAATGTATATGTATATACGAATACAGATACAGATGTGCATGCTTTCAGATAAATTCCAATATAGATGTAAGCACCGAACTAAAAAATAACTTGAAAAAGGTAAATTATTCGTTGTGAAATTTTTGAAGTGTTATTATAACATTATTTAAGTAAATTAAATAATACATTAAATTTTCTGCCAGTGTATCAATGCAGTGGTGGTGTGCGTGTGAATGCTGATTTGCGTGTGTTTGTGTCTTGCCCATTCGGGCTAAGCAAATAGCTTCGTTTGTTGTTTTGCTCTATCAATATTTGACTTTCGGCTTGCTTTTTTGTCTCATTTTTTTTTTTTTGCTTCGGTTTCTTTTTAGGGTGAGCCTACGAAATTAGTCCAAGTCCAAAAAGACAGGCGGCGGAGTGAGAGGGAAAAACGCACACGGCATCAGGAGTCGTCGTTGAAATTTTCCTGGGAACCGACAACTGGCAACAAAGCTCCGAGAGCACATCGAGAATAGGTAAGGTGGCTGGGGGGAAAGGGCAAAGCCGGGATGGATGTGTGTTGAATGTTTGGGGCTTAAAAGTTTTCCCTCCACAAACCAATATTTAAAATTGGGCAGGACATTTTCAAGGGGGGGGCAGCTCCATGGGTCCTTCTCAAGGGGTCGGCCTCCCTGCTGACAAATGCCAATTGAGAAATCCTTGACAGAGTCAGCAATCGCAGACTTATCGAATTAGTACTTTTTTGGGGTAATTGAAAGGACCAAGGGTCAAAAATCGATGACAAGGTGGCGGGGTCATCGAAATGGAGCCGATATTAAATACATATCGATTTTAAATTGTGTCTTTAAAAAGCTGAAGCTGTCAAAGCTGAAAGTTTGTAATGAATTTATTGCTTTCGATAAAGAATAAAGTATAGAAAGAGCTAAAATCAAGGGTTTTGTGTTCGATACATTCTTGTTAGCTAGGATAAGTGAATAATCTATATATGCTACCGATAACATTTCACCTACCCACTGCTCCCTATACGCACATCCATCCATATTACCAAAGCGCACCTCTAAAGGCTTGAATTACACCGGCTGCGCTATGTAAACCTCCATCATGCAAGTGACCATGTGGGGTTCTCATCCCCCTTATACTCATCATCATCATCAACATCGTCATCGTCGTTATCATCTTTGGTATCATCACCAACAAGAACCCCACATTTAGCACCCCGTTTTTGCACACAATTTTAGACCCCGTTTAGCTGGCAGTTTTACTCAGTTTTTCGTGCTTTTTAGCCACCTCAGCCACCAGCTACCAGCCCACAGCCTGTGCGACCTTTTTCTCTCTCCTTCAGTTGCCATCAACAACAGCAGTGGGTCCAGGCCCAAATGCACTCATGCGATGGTGTCAAAAGGTGTACGGGTCATGCTCATGGCCTTTGCCCCTTCTCACCTTTACATGCACTGCGGAAAATGAGAAGGAAAAAAGCTATTAATTTGTTTGACAGATTTGTATTTATAATTTAAAAAGTTAAGAAATTAAATTAACAAAAGAGAGCTTTGAATTAAAAACATTTTCTTGACTTACTTTACTTTGAATTTAATAAATAACATTTTTATAATACAGAAAATATCTTTTAATATATATTTTCTATAAATAAATATGATTTTTGGTTATTGGGTTAATTTGAAATCGAAATAAAATTAAAATTTAGTTAAAAAATATTAATACACCAACTTTTTAGGGAGAATGAAGCCTAAAAAATATTTTAAAATCTGTTAAAATCTTTTAAATATTTTCTTTACATAAAAATATAAATATAAAGTAAGCATAAAGAACCTCTATTTTGTTCAGTGTACCAGTACCCCCTCTTTTAGCTGATATTGCCTTTGGTTTACTGCAAACAAGGGTGCACTCACTCGCCATTCAAGTAAAACAAATTTCCGTTGCTGTGGAACATCAAATTTATGGCCCACAGCCAGCCAGCCATATAGCGGAGCCATTGTTTCTCGGTGTGTGTGCGTGTATGTCCATTTTAAACCCCTCCACCCCCCCCCCAATGATAGCACAAGAAGCTAGAAGAAGGCCACTGGGCACTTACCAATTGTGGTCAAAACGGTCAGCGAATACAAAAACGCTTTGGCAAAATTCCATTCGTGCGGCGGACCACCGCCCACGGCCACGCCTCCAACGCCACCGGCGCGATGATGATGATAGTGTGTGTGAAGGAGCACGGCTTCCGTGGCCGGATTGTTGTTGCTGCTGCTACCAGCAGGGCTACCAGAGGCGGAGGAGGAGGGGGCGGCGTTGCTGTTGGCGTTGGCCACATCGTCGTGTGATAATTGCAGCATAACATCCTCGTTCAGTCTCTTGATTAATTGGTCTTGAAACTTGGCTATTTCAAGTGCGGCTAATCTGTGGTTTAGAAAGGGAGAAAAGGGAGAACAAGAAAGAGAATGAGAGAGAGAGAGAAAGAAAGCAAAGAAAGTTATCACATGAAATAGGCACGAAATCAAGTATACGCCCCGGTCATCAAGTATACGCACTGTGTGGTCAGCTTGTTGACTTAAACAATAAGTATTCAAGTATTATTTTAGGTAAATATTAATTAGCTTACAATTTAATAATAATTAAAGAATAATTTAATACAAATTGAAGGATAATTGAAAAATAATTAAGTAATAATTTAATAATAATTAAAAAATAATAAAAATGGTGTATGAAATATTACATTTTAAATATTAATTTGTAAAAACAAAAAAAAAAAAAAATATAAAAATAATTATAATCAGTTTAACTAAATTTATATTAAATTTAAAATAAAATTCAGGGTTTAATTATAAGTTAATTAAAAAGTAAATACAGAAAACCTGGCCTCAAAAAAAGCTGTTAACATTGACAAAGGGATTTTAATTGTAATTTAATTTAATGAGATTTTAATTTAATTTAATTTAAATTAAATTGCATTTCGTTTCAACTTTAGTTTACCCAAATTATGTGATAATTTTAATAAAATGTAAAGCAAGAATAATTTAAAACCAAAATTGGCTTAAAGCCAAACCTGTTCATATTTATTAAGGGATTTAAATTTTACTTTAATTGATTTCTAATTGAATTCCATTTTAATTAAATTAAGTTTTACTTTAAATAAAAATTAAATTTAAAGAGTAAACCTAAAGCTTATGAACTTACTTTGTCCAATTCTCCTTGTAGAGAATATTGAGCGAAACAGTAATGTCCCAGATATTCTCAATGGTCCGCTGACGCACATCGTAGGTGTCCGGCGAGAGGGCAAACTGTGGCATTCCGCCAGAGTCCAGATCGGCATCCTCCACCCCATAGACGAAGTCACCGCCAAAGGGTCCGCCGCCAGCTGTACCGGAACCCGAGATCATTCCCTGGGCGGCCACAGCGGCGGTTATCGTATCGTTGTCGCCATGATGTCCCGATGACTGGTGCGGCGTCCTCTGTTGCTGCAGGTTATGCTGCTGCTGCTGATAGATGCTGTTCCCTGTATTAGCCATATTCCGTTTGGTGCTGGCCAGTGTGTGCTGCTGATGCAGCAGAGCCGAGTCCTCGTTTTCAATGGTCAGGAAGATGAAGGAGCCTAGGACAAAAGCCAAAAAGTTGGATGGTTACACAGGGAGAAATCAATGTAACTAACTTAGGAGCAAAGAAATTATGTATTTTATACATATATAAATATATTTAAAGTTATTTTTTAAATGATTTACAGTACAAAAATCGATTTCGAATTATTTATTTAGATTTTTGGGTTTGATGGCTTGGATTTTTTGGTAATTTGCTTCTCTCTAAGGATAATGTTCCTGCTGTTCCCTATGCAAGCTATGAACTGCACGTTAACTCATTTGTTTGTGATATGGCAAGAAAGGATGCTGCTGCTGCAGCAGGTTGAGAGGCTTTGAAAAGGATAACTGCAGCATGAAGATAGGAGAGCACAGGACAGCACAGACCATAAAGCATCTTTAAGGTGCTGCAATCGCTCTCCAGCCAGCTTAAGGGCTTCCTGCTTTTCGGGAACACCTTGTTGAAGGAACTCAGAGCACATACTCCTGCATATTTTCATAAAAATCCGTAAGGATTTTCAAGAAGAATTTTTGGTAGCAAACAAATTTAGGAAAATTGAATTTTAACTTAAATTTTATAAAAAGAAATGTTGTTTCTGTTTAGTATATTTTTTATAAAAATAAGATAAATTTATACACTTAAATCTATTATCTTGAAAAGGCAACATTTTCTTCGTAGAAATTAAAAATAAATTCAATCTTGTTTATGTAAATGTTTACTTCCTATTTATAAATACTGCTATTAATTTTATTATATTTTCACTAAATAAAAAATAAATAAAAACCTGCTTCTTTTATGCCAAACAAATTCTTAAATTAAAACCCAGTCATGTCAAGAGTTCGTTCTTCTGTCCAAAATTGTTCATGTCCTTTTTCCTTTTTTTGTAGCCTCCCTATTTTCCCCCAAATCGATACAAAGTCCTTCCTTCAGCCGTGTTGATTCCTGTCACTCATTTAATGTTAATGCCCCGCCAACTAATACACACACATGTCACACATTTTGTCAAGTTTTTGAAAAGTTTTTCGCCAGCCTTCGACCAAGTTGCCATTTATTTATTTATTTTTTGTTTTTTTTTTCCGCTCCCTAGGAATGATGTTGAGCGTATGCGAAATGATGAGTTGATGTCCTCGCCGAAAGCCAACACATGTCAAAGTTAAAAATAATACAGGACCATGTCGGAGGGAATGCTAAGATGATGTCCTCCCGGACGCAAAGCTGAAGGCCTGACATATCCGCTTGGCACTTTGCTCTGCTCTGGATTTCGTCCCGAAAGGAAGGAAGATTTATTGATGGGGGAATGTGTGTTGGTGTTGATAGTGTGTTTGTTTCACTATTTTTCTAAGTAGCTTGGCCCTGTCAAGGGTCCTAGTTTTTTTATTTTTATTTTGGGTCTTATTGAATTAAATTAAATAGATTATATATGTACTTTTTTTTTTGTGATTTCTAAGCTTGGGGGTTTTATTTCTTGTGATTGTTAGCATTTTTTAATATTTTTATTTTATTACCATTTTATATTATTTTATTTGAATGGAATTTGATTAAATTTTGACAGATTTTTTATATTTTGAATATAATATTAATATTTTTGTTTTATCTCTTGATTTATTTTTTATTTTTTCAATACCTTTCAACTGAAAATAAAGTAACAAAAAAGTAATAAAGTAACAAAAAAAAATATTTCTTTAAAGCAATTTTATACAACAATAATTTAGCTTTTAAGATTTATTTTTAATTTTGTTTTTTCACTAATTTTATTATTTTGCTTAATGTTTTAATATTTTACTGGACTACTTTTAGCCTTTGCAAAAGATCTTTTTGTTGGTCTAAGAACCTTTTCTCAACTTGTAACTTCCACTAGAGCGTAAAAGCGTTGTTGAATGGGTTGAGGACATCTTTACAACAACAAAATATAAATAAAATAAAGCCTTAAGTGTGTGAGTGTGTGTGTTAAAGGCATCTGTCATGTGTGCGGTGTGACGTCACGGGCCTCACGCACCGCCTAGCGAAAGTTAAATAATTGTTTGTGTCATTTTGATGATTTCCTCCTAACAAGGGACAACTTTTTCGACCAGCTGTTGTCGCATACGCACACATGCCGGCGAATTTTTCGATTTGTTTAAAGTATTTCCCAAAAAAAAAGATAACGCACATACACATATGTGGTGTAAGTGTGTGCGTTGCTGCTGCTGCTGCGGTGTTGCTGGTGATGTTGCTGCCACTGCTGCTGCTGCTGATGTTGCTTGTCAAAGCAGCCGTCGCCGCCAGAAAAGCCGAGGAGTTGGAGGTAAAACGAGGGATGGCAACGGATTTCCGGTAAGGGATACGGAAAACGGATACGGATATGGATACAGAGAAAGCGCGTCTATAGCTTCTAATAATTTTTTAATATGAAGCACTTTTCGTTGGAATTTTGATTTAAAACAATTAAATAAAAGTGTAAAAAATATAATAAGAACTAAAATATTATATTTTAAAATTTGTTATTAAAAATAAAACTCCTCATTCCGAAAATTTAAAAATTTCCTCAGCTTGTCTTGATTTTTATATATAAATGTTTTGTTTTTAATTAAAATAATTAAAAAAAAATGCTTTAAAATTATAATTTTCTGTCCCATAGATAGCAACACACACCCTTTGACAGGGGGCATGTGGAGGGGTAAAACATAAGTTTTTGGCGCTGCGGCCGCCATTTTGACGTTTGTTTTTGGCATCGAGTGGGTGGTATACCAAGGGGAAGGGTGGGTTTTTCGGGGAGGGGGTGGTGGCAACGAATGATTAATTAAATTTATCACGTTGTCGTGCGGCGGCTTTGGCGGCGTTCCACCCAGTTCCTGTTGTTGGTTAATTTAAACGTCGAACTCTGTGACAAGATACATTAAGCATCCTTGTACCGTCCTTGTCCCAAACAGTAAGCGTATCCACTAGTGTAAATGTATACCAGACACAGGAAAAAATATTTATAAATAAATGTTATAAAAAATCCTACTCGAATTTTTAAGATTGTTCAAAAATAATTAGATTTTTAACTGTCAGAATTCTTAATTACTGCAAGTATTTAATTATTTTATTTCCTGTACATAAATCCCACAGATTAATATCCATTTTCCTTTTAGTGTATCCCCTTATCCGTATCTGTAAATGTATCTGTATCTGTATCTGACACGCGTGCCGCAAAAAAAGAGCAAACGAAACGAAGCGAAGCGAACGCGTGGCCGAAAGAAGATGCCGCGTTAATTAGGGAGGCCGCAGCAATGAAATGGCATCCACAGACATCGGATACAAATGATATGTGAGTGCCTGTCACGCACAGTACTGTCAATTTACCTATTTATTTCTATATATATATATATACATACATCTTTGTATATATAGATGTAATTATGGACCTGCAACTGGCGGAAATTGTAGATATTTTGGCAGTACTTGGTGAAAACCCTTTGGGCCCTCAAAACGAGAAAGCTTCCTAATGACTGAGTATAGTCCTTAGAGAATCTAAGGCTGTTGCCAGAAAATAAAGTGAAAAGTTAATTCTTGTGCTTTTATTTGTTTTTAAAGTCTATCATATTTTTACTGTAGTTTTTTCCTAAATAAATTGAAATTAAATTAAAGGATATCAAGAGAAGAAAAATACAACAAATATTTTATAATTATTTGAATATGTATTACATATTCCTCATATTAATAAAAAATAAATTTTATTTATGTTTTTTATTTGGAAATAGAAAGCCTTCTTCATCTTTTTGATTTGATTTCCCTTGATTTTAAATATTTTCCATAGCTTATTAAATTGCTTTTCAAGTGAAAATACACCTTTCCACTATTCCATAAAATACACCTTTTTAAAAAACGGAAAATGTTAAAAATTGCAGGCCTCCAAAAACTCACCTAGCAATGTGTAGGCAAGCAGCAGCATACAAATCCCCAGATTGGTGAGCAGGGCGGACCACACCGTCTGCGAGGTGCCCTTTCGCTTCTTTTTGGTGCCCTCCTTGGTGCCATATCCTGGCGGGGTCTTGCCCTCGGTACCCGAGGAGGAGGAGCTACTGCCCCCCGAGCCAGAGCCACCACCCCCGAAGCAGGAGCACCAGCCATTCCGTTTACGTTGCCGCTGCTGTTGCTGCTGGTGTTGCTGCTGCTGTTGCTGATGTTGCTGCTGCAGCTGGTGTTGCACCTGTGCCTGCGCCTGAATGGACGCAGCCTGCGGATGGGCCGGCGGCAGTGGTTCCTTACGGTTCGACGGCGTGCTGCTGCTGCTGCTGGTCATCAACTGCAGCGGAAGGAGTTTGGCGTTGCTCTTTAGCGTGCCACAATTGCTGCCGGAATTGTTGTTGCCGCCGCCGCCAACGCCGCCGGTGCTGTTGCTGCTGCTGCTGCTATTGTTGCTGCAACTGCCGCTGGCCAGGGGAGGCAGTGGCATCGGTAGGGGCAGGGTCAGGGGGAGTTGTTGCTGAAGGGATTGCAAATTCGGGGGCGGGGCCATCAAGTCACTCACATAGCCGGCGGCGGTGGGATATTTCAAGATACCCGGCGGCGCCAGCGAGGGTTGAGCCAAGGAAACAACAACCTTGGGAAATAAATAATTAAATTGTAAGTGTTTATAAATAATTTAAAAACTGATTTACACCCACCTGACCGCCTGGTGCTCCACCGCCTTGATTGGCCGCCACTTCAATGTCCTCTAGCGTCGGCATGGGCAGCAGGGGCGTGGTCTTGAAGGTCGTTGTCGTCGCTGACGGCGCTGCTGGCAGCAGCAGCGGTGCAAGCTGGGCGGGCGGCATGCTGGGCAGGATGCCAATGGATACATAGCTTCCGGCATTGGTGCCGGCTCCGGAGGTGGGCACACCACCTATGCCGCCGACACCGCCGCCGCTGCTGCTGACACCATAGTGCATTCCCCCCGTCGTTGTGCTTCCTGTTAGTCCTACCGATCCCGGTCCGGCTGTTGGACAGGATGTGGACGTGGCTGTGGCCATGGCCATGGCATGGCTGGTCAGCTGCGAGGGCGGCGGCGGCGGTGGCTGCGCCCCGGTTTGCATTGACATCGGTTGATCCGGATTCATCTTGCATTTGGTCGCTGTTTCGCCGTGCCTTTCCTGCTTCCACAGATCGGTCAGTGATTCAATCAATCAATCAATCAATCGATCAATTATGCAATTAATCAATTAATCAATTGTTCAATGAAGCAATCAATCGATCACTCACATAGGCTAGAAAGGTAAAAAATAATAGAGAGAGAATTGTAATTTTTTTTGTGAGCCTCATTTCTAAATATTTAATTAAATATTACTTAAAAATATTAAATATTTCAATTAAATTTTAGAAAAAAATGACATTTAATTTTTTTACATATTATTTTAGGGGGTAGTATTAGTTTTTGCAACGCAACGCACTGTAGAACTTGTAGGAATTTCTTACTTAATTTAATTTATTTTTGTATTAAAAAATTTTAACAAATTTATTAAGTATTTAATTTTTATTCAGAAATATGATTGTACATTTTAATATATTTTAAACAACATTTCAAGAATCATATATATTTTTATTTTATAAAACGTTTGCTTTCTAAAAATCATTAACACTTTTTGTCTTACTTAAATCTTTTTTTGCATTAAAAAGTAGTTTTTTTTATTATTATTATTTTATTATTATTATTTTTAGTAAGCAGCTTTATATCTGTTAACTAAATATATTTATTATATAAATTATAAACCTTTTGCTCTAACCAATATTTATTATTTAAACCCAGGCCACTTGGCTACATTCATCTCATTCGGTATTCATTGACTTAATTTTCTGCCAAAATAGGCAAATAGATACGATATAAACCGATTTGGTATTCCGCCTCGATGGCCAAAGGCAATCGCTTATAATTCCAGACCGATGGAGAGAGAGATAGATAGAGGGAGAGTAATAAAGAGGGATAGCAAATCCGCAAGTGCCGCAGCAGCGGCTGAAACTCATTTGGAGTTTGAATTGCGAGCGGCTAAGGAGTTCCGTTCTGTGGCCTCTTGCTCAGGTAAAGTGGTTGAGTGCGGCTCATCAAAGCATTAATTAACAGGCACTAAAACACACACAGATACACAGAAGCACACATGGCTTTGGTCTGGTAATCAGAATGCCGAAGACATTCCCATTAATTTGCACAATTGAATGCTTTTCATTAAGTTGCAATTACTCGAAATTAATCGCTTTTGCCAAAATGCCAAAAACTGGCTGGGTGTGTGGCGGGTATGGTGTGTGTGGCACAGACTAAGCCGCTTAGGCCCCTCCTCCCCCTCCTATTTCATCATCAACTTTGTCATCCTCGATTGAAGTTCGGTTTCGCTTTGATTGAAATGCACGGAAGCATGGAATTTGTTTAGTTTTCATTTCGATTTTCACCCCCAAAGAAAAACCCCAACAATTAGGGTCTCGCTCAAGAGAAAAACTGAAGCTTTCAAATTATAGGCCTTGAAGGTCTAAGTCCTGAAGGGATGTAAAGACAATCTGGGGAAATTAAAGGGGAATATCTATTATAATTGCCAAATTTAATAGGAAACTTTACTGTGTTCTTTTTTTAATTAAAAAAATATTTATTTATCTTTGAAATGATCTATCACTTTATGTATATTACATTTAAATTTGAATATATATATTTTTTAAGAGTTTCCTTTTACCCAAAAGAATTACAAAATAGCTCTCAGAAAATATCCTAAGACCCCGCAAAAATTATTTTAAGTCTATGCTAAACATAAAGAAAAGAAAACAGAAAATAGAAAAAAATGGGAAATAAAAAAGACGTTGCCAGAAGGCGGCAAACATCCGATGGTGTGGCAATTAAGGACGCGCTCTCTCGCCAGGACACAAGGACACGCCTAGTGTGTCGTGCACTGCATATTTTAAGGCTTGTTGTTCTGTGTGCTTCGCTTACCCTTGGCTTTCCTTCCCTCCCCCCTCCCCGGCAGAAGGCGGTCAAAAGGCCGTCAAGTGGCGCTTAGAAAAGCGCTTGGGAAAAACAAAAACAAGAGATACAAAAAAAATGGCAAAAAACAAAGGTGGAAAATTCGGTTCAAGTGCAATTGAAGCGATGCCAGCCAATGTGTTGCGCATTTCGGATGCACGGCGTTAGCAATGGACACCTCCTCTTATTCGGACAGGTGAATCTCGGACAAGGGCAAACTTTTGGCAAAAAAAAAAACAAAAAGGAATATAAAACCAAAACAAAATTGGAAGACAGCAAACAGAAGAGCAACAAATAGCCAAAGCACAAAGGGCGTGAATCAAACCGCAATTGGCCAAGATGGGAATAGACGTACATTTGGGGTCAAGAATGCAATTGCAATCAAGGTGAAGCGTTGGGGATTTCCGGCCAAGAAATCTAAGCAATTTTTTCAAAAGGAAGGGTATTTTTTTTTAGGAGTCAAAAGAGAGAGTTTTAAAAGCTTTACGACAGATACTTAAAAAAAATATAGAATAATATTTTAGCCACTAACAAACGCGGCTCATTCTGTGAATTATTTATTCAAAAATATTTTTGAATCTTTGAATATATTTTTAATAGCTTAAGACATTTAATTTTGAGTGGGATAAACTTCTGTCTAAATGAATAATTAAATGATCTCAATTTAAATTCAAAGTAATTAAACATTAATAGCTTTATTTGATGTAATATTTCAAAACCCTTACTAACTTACTAATTTCTGGCTAGCCCTATCATATTCCCCTCCTTACAGACTTTTCCCCCATTTTTACCTCTACTTATTTATCACAAAGAGCTGTAAAAGTTTAATCAATTCACTAATTAATTGGTTTATACTTAACTTAAATGAAACAATTAAATTTAAATGGGCTTTTCAACCTTTTTCGCACTATTTTTAATCGATTGCAAACCCAGCAGGAGCAGCAGGAGCACCAGCAGCCGACAATTTTTGCGACTTCAATTCCATTACGCATGATTTGCGATGCCAGCCAGCAACAGAAACATGGTGTGCGGAAAATCTCCGCTTTTCCGCCCATAAAACCTAGAGACAGAGAGATGCAGAGAAAAAGAGAGGGCGAGAGATCGCTGAAGGTAGCGGAAAATCGGGGGGGATTAAGAATCATTTCCTGGTGCAGGCAGTTTTCCAGGCTGAACATTAAATGCTCGCTCAAATGAGATGAAAACGGGGCCGGTCTTCTGACCAGCAGCAAAATCACTAGCCAGCGAAGCTGACCACAAAAAAGTGCAGGGGGTTTGGAGTGGATGAACACAAAAAAAGAAGGAAGGAAAAGGACTGAGCGATACCTGGTAATTTTACTTTATATAAAATAGTATAAGATTTAATATCATATTAAACGTTATTTACAAAAACTAAAAGGATTTCTAATAATTCAATGTTTTCCTTTTTTATTCCCAAGTTAAAATTCACAACTAAAGGAACAAAAATAAAGAAACCTCTTCTTTTAAGCGGGTTTAATTTTCTTTAACAAGGTATACTTGAATTTTTTTTGGGGGAAATACATAAATGAGTTTTCAGAGCGTATACTTGATTTTTTAGAGGAAATTCATACATGAGTTTTCAGAGCGTATACTTGATTTTCCCTAGCGTATCCTTTTTTTTTTATAGGAAATACATAAATGAGTTTTCAGAGCGTATACTTGATTTTCCCTAACGTATCCTTTTTTTAGAGGAAATACATACATGAGTTTTCAGAGCGTATACTTGATTTTCCAAAACGTATACTTTATTTTTTAAAAAGTATACCAGGCGCTTCCAAGATTTTGGTAGTTTTGAGTTATTATTTATTTTGTTTTAGTTACTATTTTATTTTTTATGAAGTCTTGACTCCCGAAAATATTCCCTCTAGTTCTATATTCCCTTGACAGAAACAATTGATGGGTATTAAAGTCCCGCCCCGACTTTCGGGCCCAATATTTCAAACACGCGTCGAACGCATTTCCCGGGGCGGAAAACGGTTACAGCGGAAATGCAACTTTGCCCGTTGTTCGAGCGTAACTGTTGTTTATGTTTGTCCACACACAGACACACACATACGCTTGCAATTACACACACTAACGCACACTGTGGCCTCAGTAATCAACAAGAGAGTGAGCGAGACGGTGATAAGAGAGAGAGAGAAAGGGAGAGCGCGAGACCCGCATAAATTGCTTTTTTTTGGCCAACACTTTTTTTCGCCGTGTTCCATTTCATCGGGGCTCTGATTTTTCGGCTGCACAGTGAGAAATGCTCAGAAAAGATGCAGATTTCGGTAGAAAACAGCTGAAAATTTCATCTTTATTATAACTTTACTTTACTTATATGAAAAGATAGGTAATTTAGGATGCTGAAATTAGAGAATATCGAGAGGCCGCTTTAGAAAATCAGATAAATGTTAGGTATTTATTTTGAAAAATCAAGTATACGTTGTGGAAAATCAAGTATACGTTCTGAAAACTTGTGTATGTATTTTCTCTGAAAAAAATCAAGTATACGTTCGAAAAACAAGGTTATAAATCTTAAAATCACGTATACGTACGGAAAATTATGTACACCCTCGAAAAATACATTTTCAATATTAGGTATACGTTGTGAAAACAGTTTAAAAAATATCAAATTTATTAGAAATTGAAAACATTATTAGAAAATAATCAAAATTAATCTAAAACTCAAGTTAATTTTTTAGTGCTGAATTTCCAGCATCTTTGGCATATCTCTGCTTTGTTTTTTTTTTGGAAATTCCTTAGGCTGCTACCTACAGTGTCCTTCTAATGTCCTGTTTCTTATTTCCTTGTCACTTCTGGCCATTTTTTGTTCTCTTTTCATTCGTTCACTCCTTCCTGCCATTGCTGGCATTCATTTTCTCGCCGTGCGTTGACAAAAGTCTCACGCAGTAAATTGAGATGGATGGCCAAGGCAATGGGCATGGAGAACAGTGAACAGAGGGGGGAATAGGGGCGGCGGCGGTGAAGGAGGAACTGGAAAACTGAGGGATCTGGCCGACTGAGCCAATAAGCTGGGCAGAGCAGCTTCTTGAATGGAATGGGAAAACTGATTCGCTCAGTCAGACCCTCTCAATCCTCATTCTCATTTTTAGTTCTTTTTTTATTTCTTCTCTTCTTTAATTGGTTTGTCTCTGGTTCAAGGAAATGCAAGCAGTTCTTTGTGATCTGGATTTATATATTAAAAATTTTTAAATTACATTTGTTTAATAGCTGTTCAAGTTCTGTAAGAATTTGTTAAGCTAAATTAACTAAAAGAATAATTTTAGAAAACTCGATGCACAAGGTTTAGATCTTAAATAATATTAAATAGTAAAATACATAAATAAATATATAATATAAATAAAATAAACACATATATAAATCATTTTAGCTCCTGAAAACATATTTCATTGAATTACTATTGTTTTAATTTAATTTAATTGTTCTTACAATTAATCAATTGATTGATATTTGTGAAGCTCAACTGGTTAATAATTTTCCTCCCAATTTTTTCCCTCAAAGCCCTCCCGTGGCAATAGTAAATAATGCAATTTAAGTGATTCCCGAACTGAATCCACATGAATCCTTTTCGGTGGCACATTTACTGATTCACCGGCTTCTGTTTGCCTCATTATCGGCTTTGTGCCGCAAACACAATTCGCCTGTCAATCGTCGCTGGCATTTGACTCGCCAAAATATCATATATATATATATTTAATGCTTCTTTCGCCGGCTCTGTGGGATATTTCAATTAATTTTATATTCAGCATTTTCAGCCGCTCATTTTTATGCTGATTATTTGGGGCTCGAAAATTTGCAGGCGTCATTAAATGGCATTTTTATTGGCCTTGCAAATGTTTCGCTTCCTCATTTTCATTCTTCTCACTGCTGCTGCTGCTGCTGCTGCTCTTTTTAATGCATTAATTGTGCTATCTTTTTTTCGTTTTGTATTTTTTGTTTGTGGGGCGTGGCTTGGGAGTATCATTTGTTATATGCCCCCGTTTTATGAGCGGGGTGGCGGCGGGTGATTTTTCGTGCAAAAGGTGAAGGGGGGGACTCTCAGCTTCTTGCGGACCGCTCCCGGCATTAAAATCGTATAAATGCTACGCGTCGTTAACTCGCCAAAAACGGCAGCAAAAAAGCACACAAAAAAGACAACAAGTTAAAGGAAATGAATAAGTAAAGAATGTTGAGACCAAGTGATACCTTGAAATTACTTGTAAATTAAAACTAAATTATTGTGACTAGCCATCATCGCCAGCAAACTGGGCGCCGTGTCAATCAGTTCCTCCCGCCTCGCCAGGTGAAAGGGGGACTAATGAAAATGCTTAGTAAACTTGTGAATACAAATTCCAATTTCAATAAAATCGAATTATTCTATTACGAAATGATTTCTCTTCTTTGTTCTTGTTTTACAAAATGTAACCATTTAGCTATAACTTAAAACTTCGACTTAAGACCCTTTGATATCCTTTTAACGATAGATTTTAATTTTGAAATTGTTCCCCAAGCAAATATATAATTTTTATATATATTTACGAGATATCCTGTAGTCTAGCATCCTTTGACTGCTTGCCCTTCTGATTTCGGTTTGTTTTAGTGTATAGAATTGTGTTTTCTTCAGGGAACGAGTGGCAAGTGGCGAGTTGGGTTGGCTGTGGGGGGTGGTGGGAGGGGACAAGGACGTGTGGGTGGCTTGTCCTCCGAAAGAAGAGGTAAGCATCAGACGCTGGCGGGCGACGAAAATATTTGCTTAATGAAATTGTATGCGCGCGAGAATTTTTGTGTGAATAAAATTAATTTCAAACATGGAAGACGCCCGTGGGCGGCAAAAAGGAAAAGGAAAGGAGAGCGATGGGTGGGATGGCGTTGGCTTTTCCGGGCAACAGAGTTTTCCGAGGGGGGTGTCAACGAGTTTATTCCTGGAGATTAAGATGCCTGGCTTATGAAATGAAATGTGTGTGCGTGTGTCTGTCTGTTGTCTTTTGGCTTTGACTTTAGCTTTTATGGCCGCATTGTCGGTTTTATGTGCTCTATATATTTGCCATTTCGGAGCGTTTGTTTTGGCATTAGATTTGTTATTAGCCTCGGAGTGGAGTGCTGACTAAAGGAGACTGGAGTGGAGACTGGAATGGGGTGGAGTGTTCCCGTTTATCGACTGAGTTATTGAATGCCGGATGTTAAATCTCAATGTCTCCCTCGGTTTCTCTCTCTCTTTCTTATTGATATTTATGATGCATATTCGTTTATGAATTGTGATTATTGCCCCATCACGAGAATTTATGGTGTTTGCCTTTCAAGATATTGGCTTTGCGTGTTCGACATCGCGAATTATTATCACTTTGGCGAACATAGTTTTTTGAGGGAAGGAGAAAAGGTTGAGACTATCAAAAAAAGAAATTTCATGCGAAAAGGGGGAAATTTTTAACAAAGTCTGCGTATTTTGAAATTTATATAGACATAAGAAATACCAAAAACTATTTTTCGATATTGCTTATTTCAATTAAATTAAATAATTTCCTATAATAATAATAATTTATTAAATCGAAAATATTTTTGTGTTGGATATTTCAGAATTAGAAATATCGAACAATATAAATATCATATCGATATTGTCAAACCAGTATTAAAAAAATTAATATATGAAATTGATAGATTTTAAATATTTTCAAAATAATCCCATATTTTAATACTGCTCTTTCCAATTAGTTATATTTAATCAGTTTCATAATTATACACCATTTTTTCAATGATTATTCAATTCTTAAATAATTTAAAAAATTTAATATTTTTATGGAAAATTATATTACACATTCCACACATTTTGTCCTAAGTGTAACACAGGCACAGGTCAGTCCATTCATCATTTGTTCCTCCCCTTTTTTTTGGCTTTGGCTTCGACTTTGATTTTAAATTGGTTTACGTGCAAATCGCAAATAGTTTTAGCAAATTAATTGCTCTGGCAACCAACAAAAAAAAAAAAAGAGAATACCTTTCGATTTGGAATCAGCTTCCGATTTTCGGGACTTTTGTTATTTGCCATTTGCTCACCTGGTACGCCCGCCCTACCGCCTTTTCCAACCATTTTCCAGGCATTATTTCCCTAACCCTAACCCCCCAACCCCTTTTCACCTGCGGCACTGCGGCCACAACAATCGAAACACATCGAACACAGATTGCCAGCACTAAATAAGCAATTGTTGCTGCAGCTGATGTTGTTGCAGCCGTCGTTGTTGCGGTTCTACCTCGAGGGGGCGGAGGAAAATGGGGGGTGGGTGAAAGGTACGAAGGTACGGAAAATCATAGTGGAGGTGGAAAATCGGTTACCGATTCAGTGGAAGGAGCAAAGTGTTGCCATGGGGCTAGTTTATTATTATTTACTCTGATTTGGCTTTGTTGCGAAAGTAAACCATTGCCGACAACCATTGTGTTGATTTTCACCGGGAAATCGAGCAAGGTTCTCCACATAGGGACAGGGACAGGTAATTACCGAACATTTTTGGTGCCAAGGAAAAATGAATAAGCTATGGGAAAATGAAATATGATACAAAAGATGTACGACTTTTAAACTATACATTTTCCTGTGTTTGGAGAACGATTTAAGATTAAGATTTGCCAGAGAAAGTTTATAAAATAAAAGATATTATAGTAGATATTTATATAGTATTATTTTAACAGTAGTTTAAGTATTATATTTATTTTTCTTCTTTTATGACTTTCAATTGAAGCACCTGGGGGAGTGGAATAGCTGTCTTTTTGCTTTTATTTACTGCCTAAAATTAAAAATAGTAATTAATAATTAATAAAAACCCTATTAAAGTCGCAAAATCCAATAAAATACTTATTTTTCCCTATGAAATTCCAATAAAAGCAAGCTAAATCCTAAGTCAGACTATCTGAATACCTTAACTGTGATGCTTTTTGAACTGAAATGGCAAAATTCCAAAAGAATTCCTGAAAAACTTGTACTCAAAGGTGAGCTCTACAGGATGCGCACACATTACAGAGAGAGATCACATCAGATGCCTTGCTGGGTTTATTTTTGCCTTCTCTTTTTGAGTGCTAAATGCAGCTGTGTAAATGCCGGAAGTAAAAATTACTTTTTAAATTAGTTACACAGACAGACAGAGGGACAGACATGTGCCTGTGGATAAGCCTTTGGGCCCAGAATGCGCTTGTGCTCAAGTGTTGCAAAGCGGCAAAAGTTTGCCACTAACTGAGTCTGTCTGCATTTCCACATTTCCTTTATTTCTTCTACACAATTTGTTTCTGTCCCTCGTCCTCCTCTCTCTCTCTTTATCTTTTCGAAAGAAAAAATGAACAGGAAAAGCAGAATAAAAGCTGGAAAAACTCACGTGTGTGTTGCACTTACACGAAGGCCAAATTGAAAGTGAGCATGCCACTAAAGTTGAAAAAAAAACAAAAAAAAAAATAAAAGAAAAGGTTAGACAAATGTGTTTATAATTGTATTTGGGCCTCTGTTCTTAGTTTTTGGCAAATAAAAATCTCTGGCAAGGGAGGAGAGCCCAGATCAAGTTTAGATTTAACCTTCGAGAACCTGCAAAAGTCTGCCAAAGTTTTAGCCATTTGTTTCTGTTTGGTTTTTTAGTTAAGACTTAATGGAAATGGATTAAGTTTGAAAGTTTTAACTCTTTTAATTTTGCATTAAAATTGTAAACTACTTTTTAACGATTTTTAATCGTAGATAAAAGAATAAAGAGGCTCTTATAAGTCTTCACTCAAGAAACCTCTTCAGTATCTTATTTGCTTATGATTATAGTTGCGTTATCGTTATTATTTGGTAAATAATTGTTATATATCATTTGAGTACATATTTATTTATTTATTCTTGTAATATTTCTTTTCTGCTTTTACTATTTTTACTTGTAGACTTCCTGTTTCGAATGTAGTTTTCAGTTCTTGAAATTATAAAAATATTTTTCTTCATTAAATCCTTAAAAATAGTTAAAATATTTAGATAATTCCACCAATTAATTTCTTAAAGCCAACAACTGATTGCCTTTGGACCATCGGTTTTATTTGTTAATCATCGTTTGGGGTGCCAAGTTAATTCCGCCATTAGCATTTGTGTAACTATGATTAGCTACGGATGGTTCACATCCTCTATTGCCTTCCCTCCCCCACCCTTCTCTCTTTTTTCTCTGCTGTTCTCCCTTCTTCCTGCCTTTTCCTACAGTTTTCCTGTGATTTTCCTCCTTTGAGCTCTTGCCCTTTTCATGCTACCTCGTTTTTAGCAGTTTTCCCCGCTGGGTGTCTGTCTACCATTTGGCTACTTAATTACAAACCAAAAGTGTTGCAAATGTCGCTGCCCCCTGCGCGAACTACCGCCATCTCTCCCATTTCCGCTCTACGCTCCTTCCGGTTCCAAAAGTGGAGCTCTCCGCCTAACCACCCCCCACCCCATATCTGTCCATATCCGGTCTGACAGTCTCCGGCCAGGCCACAATTATTTCCGTTTTAATGTTCGGTCTTTTCTCTTGCTTCTATGTCGACCCCTGGACGGTACACTTTTCGATACACAGAAAGAAAATGTGTGTAAATAGATATTTAATTATAATATGATTAAAGAGGTGATTTAAAAGACAGTTTTGGATTTTTGTAAAGAGGGTTTAATGGAAAAAGAAATAATATATTTTATGGAAGAGTTGTAGAAATGAAATAATTGTATAAAATATATGTGATATTTTGTGTTATATTTTAGAAAATGAGTAAATAAAGCAAATTTTGTACCAGTGCCCATGTTTTTCGTGCTTTTTCCTTGGCCTCTACTCTTTTGGCTTCTTTTTTTTGTGTTCTGGCTTTGCATTAGTGGGCGTGGGCGGATGCTTTTAGCGTTTTAATTAAATTTGATGTTGATTGAACTTATGACTGCCGCGAAAGAGTTTCCACAAGTTTTTCTTTTATTTTTTTTTTTTTATTTCGGGGGAAATCAGCCGCTGCTGATGCTGCTGCGGCCGCTTCATTAAACCGAAAAGCATACTTTGCGTTGGCTGCATGGTGGCGTTGCTATTAGTGGGGTTTTCTTTTATTTTTGGTTCATATTTTTTTGTTTTAGTTTTTCCCTCACTCGGACTCGACGTTTATCTTGAGTTTAATAAGCGCCGCAAAGTATGCAACGAAATTTGAATTTCATTTGCAATGCGATTCAAAAAGTTTGCACGGCAAACGACTCGACGCTGGGGAAATGTGGTTGAGAGGTTGGTAAGGAGGGGGTGTGGCTGCAGCCCAAAGTTGAGATTTATGTGAACAGGACCACAGGTAAGACAGTCACGAAGGATATGCAGGATTATTCGGTTCAGCAACAGCTACAGACAGACAAGCAAACATGCCACAGAAATGAGAATTGAAAAATGTCTACAGGAAAATCTGTTCGGCAGAAGGAAGGATTGAGTTTCGTTTGAGTTATGAACCATTAAGTTTCCTGTATTTTAATATTATAAAATTAATAATAAAATAATAAAAAATATTTTATTTAAATTGCTTGATGGGATATTATTATTTGATCAATATTTATGGAAAAGTAAAATGACAATTTTTAAAATAGTTTCAGAGTTGTTATGATTGCAGTTAAAATGTCTCATTTTTGTAGCTTTAATAAGCTTAAGTTAAGATTTGATTTTTATATTTTTACAAGTATATAAATAATATATTTTATTTCTTGCATAAACAGCTTCTTATACATTTTTATTCAGATTTTCCTCAATGCCTTTTATTTATATCCACATTCCTCCCAGTCTTTTCCCTCTGAACCCTTTATGTTACCCTTCATTTTTTTGAGTTCCCGCTGATTACTTGTCTGAGCATACACCAGTATGTCCCGCAGGATCATCATGGGTATCCTAAAAAGCGACTGGCTGCGCCCATCTTACGTGTCAGTGTAGCCACGGAGCCACCATCACGTTGTGTGCCCCATCAATATGTGTGTGTGCAGCACTCTTCCTTCGACTTCTTCTGGTCGGATGCTGTTCTTTTTAATTTCCAAATGCTCTGCCGCAGTTGAGGGAAAGTGGGAAAAGTCCCTGATGCTGCACTTTCACACAACGCCTCTGTTTCAACGGGGTTTCCCTAACCCCATTTCCTTTTTCTGTGTCTGTTTTTTTTTGTGTGTCAAGCCATTGGAATTAGTGGAGCAGCTAGTGGCCCCCAAAAACTGAACTGAACCGAAGCGAATTCCTGACAACTTGGTTCAGCTTTCAGGACTCCGTTTTCGGGCTCTCAAGCTCTCGAGATCTCAGCACTCAGTCAGCAGGTTCGTCCTGCCGAGGCTCTAATGAATTTGCATTTTTTATAAATCCCCATTGATGTGCTCCAGTTCTGGCCGAGGCGTGGCCAGGCGATTGCACTTTTCAACTGCTATACCCAGTGGCCGTTTCATTTTTCAAGGGGTATGTTGTGGGGAAAATGTGACTTGAAAATAAGGGATAATTAAATCATTTTGCTTTTAAGTTTTATATCAGAACTGTACATATAAGCTCTTATGTGCTTCTATAATTTATTAACTTAAAAACTTGTACCAAAATTATCTAAATTTGTTTGTATATTTAAAGATAACATTTTCATTTAATTTATTAAATATTTCTTAAGTTTTTTAATAGGTATTTCTTAGCGCTAACCAAATATTTTATAAGCTTGTCCTGATTTTGCCACCTTGTTGCATTTGCCCCGTGTGGCGCGGTCTGCGTGGCATATGAACATGCCTAGTCAGGGTATTAAGAGTGTGTTCAAACCTCCTCTTTCCCTAAAAAAAACCTACCACTCCGAAAAAAAAACCGAAACACATCCTATGAACGCACTGACTGGACACTGAGTGCAGTTGAATGTTCGGACAAGCTGGGAAATGCTGAATTTTGTGCTCAATCAAATCAAAGTCAGCCGCACCTTACAGCTGGAAAATGGGTTCACTGAGAGAAAATCAGTAAATTAAATCTGATGACAAATTTTGTTTGACATTTTTGCTGATTAACTAAGCAAGACTTTGATATTTTTCGTTTTATATTATTATTTAGTGGCATTTTCTTGGCAGGCACTGAAGGAAGTATGTTAAAAACATTTTTTTTTAAATATATTTCATACAATAAGGCATTTTTTGAGACTTGAAATTTAAAATTAAAGTTTGTTGCTTGCGGAAAATTAAAGTCTTTTGATATTTAAAACTTGTATAGCCTTACAAACTTAAGTCGTTTTCTGTTTAATATCGAATTTTAAGAATGCTATCTAAATAATAATTATAAATATTTACATGTATTTTTTTGTGGCTTAACTTAAAAACTTGAAATTTTGTTCTAATAATAAATGTGAATAAAAAGTCTTTAATATTTCTGAACATTTTACACTTATTTTTATCTTTTAAAATCTCTTTAATAACAAGCTGAAAAAATGTTCATTTTGTGGCTTACAATTTCAAATCAAATACTTCTTAATCACAAAGTAATTTAAATTTTAATTTATATATAATTTTAAATATTAAAAAGTATTAAAAAAGGCATAAAATCCAAATTTCCTTGACTTTTTCGCAGTGCACAATCAAGTCGCCAGGTGCTGTCCGAGAACACTGCATGCCTAATAAATTATGGCCCCTCAAACTGGTCAACTGAGTGAATGAGTGGAATGACTCATGAATACTACCGGCTCTCTAGCCTTGATTTGTTTGTACCCGATGGCAGGTCCTGATTATGTGAGAACGCTGCTATGTTCACAGTTAATTGGATGCACTGCCCAGCTCCTTCCTCGATTTCCATTTTCATCTTTTTTTTTTGGCTTTTAGTCATGGGTCATCGGGCATCGATGGGTATTTCCCCAAGGGCGTCATTAGCCAAACCCCCAGAAGTCTTAAACTCAAATTAAAAAGGGTAGCCGATGGCCTCGCTTTTGCTTTTGTGTTTCTATTCTTTTTTGATTTTTCTTTGGATTTTACCATGTTAAAGCCCGAGGCCTGGCTTCTTAGCTTGATGGCATTAACTACAAGTCGTTATTATTGTCTAGGGCTTTCGTTGTGGCAAAGAGCTGTCTCTGTCTAGAATTCCAATTTGTATTTGGATTTCGGATGGGCGTTAATACGACGCACTGGCCACGATGACGATGACGATGACGACAATGTTGATTTTGTGGAGGGACTGGGGAGCAACTCACTCATGTGTGATTGCTAAGCAGTCATGTCCTTGTGTGTGTGTGTGTGCTGGGAAACCCATTTCCTTAAGTTTTCCACACAGTAAGGTTCATGGCTTTAGGAGTGTTGAGTTTTTTAGAATTACTTGGAAACGGAATTTTGTGAAGTTAATTTTTAAATAGATTTTCTTTTATATTAATTAATGTTTTTTTTTTAATAACACAATTAATTGCTTAAATTGATCAGAGACCCAAAAAGGGTTTCTGAAATTTATGTCACTTCTTAAGAAAGATACTGAATTCGTTACCTTTTTCGACATTTTTTAAAAGAGTTTTAAAAATCATAGTTTATTCTAAATCATAATAGATACACGAATATTTTTTTTAAGATAGACAAAATGTATATATCCTTCAGATAGCAAAACAGCCAGTTTCTATTCAAGGGAAGCGGAACTGTGTCCACGGAACACACACGTGTGCTCTGTCTATATATATTTTGTAACCACCAGTATGTAGATATAGCCACATGTACACACATATATATATATATATAGATGTTTTCTGGCCGGAACGGAGGAGATCTCGCGCTGCCTGTTTCTCTGATTGTGTGCGACATGAACCACAGGGGAAATTAAAGATACATTAAATGCCCGCAGGCAAACCGAGCGGCATTCTGTCGCCCTGCCACGCCCTTCTACTTATCCTCAATATCCTACTTCTGGCTGGAGTCCTACATTGTCCTTTTAACTCCTCCTGCCTCCCCCCTCCCCATTCGAGCCCTGCTGCTCTTGCCGGCGGGCTGCTTTCAAGTCTTATGGGCAATTTGCTGTCTTCTCCGGCCGGCATTTATTGCCCCGGCATTGTGTCCGGCTAGGAAATTCCACTAATTAAATTATCGACAAGTTTTGTCGCATAAAAACAAACTGTTGCCCCGCTCTACCAAATAACAAGAGCAACAAATAAAAAAATATATATATATATTGTATATATACTCCTAGAACAAAAGGAAAAAAAAGTAAACTAAGCTGAAATAAAAGCGAGTGGCAGGCAGGCAAGTTTAATCAAAGTTTGCCTGCTCGATTTTAATGAGGAACTTTTGCACATAAATAGAACTTAATTTTCTATTACTGAAAGCACCGTCACTTCCCCTCCCACAACAGCAACAACAACAAAAGCCCACTGTCATCCCGGTTTTTTTGGGTGGGGCGGCTTGGCGGCTCAAGTGCCCCCGAGGTCTGGCCGAAAAATTTTGTCGCCAACGCTGAGAAATATTGCTCGCCAAAACTTTTATGTTTTAATATTTAATTAAAATTTTGTGTAACGTTTTGTTAATGAATTCCTATTTGACGCGCCCGTTGCACGTGTCGCGTCCCAGCCGCAGGCACTCCCTCTCTCTCTCTCTCTTTCTCTTTCTCTTTCTCCCAATACCAAGACCAAGTCCCCAAGTCCAGGTCCAAGTCCATCTGGTTCCATTCAGCCCACTTCAGGCTCCCAGCATTCGCCACCATTTCAACCGAAATTCCATCACCTAAGCAAACCGAACTCCGGAACGGCGGTGGCAAGGTCATTCGTTGCCGCTTATTGTGTTTGTCTTGGAGATGGGAACCGTGTTTGATAGGAAATTATTATAAATTAGTGCTATTGAATATCTTTTAAAAATTATGAATATTATGAATTAAAAGATATTTATTTATACCTGCTTACCTGCTTATTTTATAACCAAATCCCGGTAAATCTGAAGCACCAATTGTTCAAATCAATTAAGCTGAAATTAAAAAGTAGCAATATTTTTTAGAAATATTTAATATTTGTAAGGAAGTAAATTAAAATTGATATTCTATTCATTTATTTGCTGTAAAAGAGTGTAAGTTAATAAAAAATTTAAATTAAAATCAAATGATATACAAGTTGTGTTTCATAAAAACAGTTAGTTAAATAAGAAATAATTCAAAGAAAAGAGGTATATAAATTAATACTCTTAATTGGTTAATAAAACTTAGAAAAGTTTAATGAGGAAAGCTTAGTGATTAATACTTTGAATTTAAAAAATGATGAAGTTTTTAAGTAAATGGAATAATACTTTTACGATATATAGAATAAATAAATAAATATTTGTAAAAAATATCTTAAATCCCATCTCTAGTCTTGGACTGCCATTTCTAATGCCAATTTCTATGAACTCCTTTTCCTGTTTGCTGTTGTAAATGGTAAATTTATGAAATGATTTTAATTAGCTCAACCCAAAATACAACTAATATATATACATTTATGTATGTATGTATATATGTATATACATATGTATATATATATTATAAATATTTTTTTGTGGGGGAACCAAAGGGTCTCCAGTGTTTGGCCATGTTTATACCATTTTAATTTGGGCCTAGAGAAAAGTTTCGGTTTCGTCAGGAAATCTGCCATTGGAAGGCATCAAACAACAAACACAACATGGGGAAAAATATTTAAAAAAAAGATTGAAGGGAAATCGTTGGAAAAACGCAGGGAAAGCGGAGGGAAAACGGAGAAAATATAATAAAATCAACTGAAAAGTTTCATTGTGGCGAGCTGTAAAGCTGCAAACTGAGAGGGTGGAGTTTTGGGAGTTGGAAAATTGGGCAGCAAACTGGGTATGTGGTGGATGGGGGGGTGGGGGCGTGGCACATGCCAGCGTAATGAGCAATTATAACAACGGCAAACAGCAACAACTAGAACAGCAGAAAAAAGTTATGACTGCGCGACGCTTGTCAAAAAGGTTTGCTGGAAAAACCTCACTCCCACTCCCTCCCTCCATAACCAGCCCCCCAACACCAGCAGCAACCCCGAAAATCCGTAAAAGTTTTTCCCCGTCCCACGCACCTCCCCCTTTTATTTTTCGCTGTTGTTTGCAATATTAACTGCGCCCGGCGGAGGATCATTAACTATGGATATGTTCTGCGGGATGTCCAACAAATTGAGTTGTAAACTTTTCGCCCGATTTTTCGCAGCGAGCAGTTTGCTGTCGTGCATGATATATGAGGTTGTTAGTTCTAATAAATTGCAACGCTTTTCCTTAGGGGGGAAAAATATTATGTTATCCAGACACTATGTTGTAAAAATATAATAAAATGTTTAGACAGGAAAATATTGATTACTTAAGCTACAAAATCTTGGAAATAAATTACCTGAAGGGCATGACAAAAGAATATATATATAAAAGAAAGGATTGAATTTAAAGTATATAAATTAATGAACTTTGAAATAACGAATAATTGATAATTAACAATAAAGTTAAATGAGCTTAGAAATAAATAACATTTCAATCTATTCGCCGCTTGTTAAGCCACAAATAATGAATAATAAAGTCCTGACTTTTAACAAGT
This sequence comes from Drosophila birchii, assembly GCA_035046345.1. NCBI lineage: Eukaryota > Metazoa > Arthropoda > Insecta > Diptera > Drosophilidae > Drosophila > Drosophila birchii. The sequence continues at coordinate 4,491,046 of JAWNOA010000043.1, read as the reverse complement.
TTAACGCGTTGCGCAAAAGTTGGAAAATTAGTTAGCGCAATGCAGGGCTTTCGTTTCGTTTTACCTCTGAAGTTTTTAATCAAGCGATGTAAAGTTTCGGTGCGTTTTACCTGTCAGAAGTCAGACAGAAAGGCAAAGGGTGGTGGGTGGAGGGGAGGGTACGAGAGTCCGTCAGTTTTTGGATAGTTTCACAGCTGTCAGCTACTGACCTGCCAGGCATTATAGCAGAGTCGCCGAGTCGTTCATTTTGATATCGGGCGAGTTAGTTTCCTTTCCCCATCCAGCAGCCTTTATATCCCCAGAGAGAGAGAGAGAGAGAGAAGAGAGAGAGAGAGAGAGAGCTCTGGACAGCAGTTGAGCACATTAAAAAGTTAGCACATTTTCCTGCCTTTTTTTTTGTGTTGCCATAAAAATGAAAGTGAAATGTGGGAAAAACCACAAAAACCCAGGGCCACACTCTGGAAAATTCAACTCGGCTGAACTCGATGTTTCTACTTCGGCTAATTGCAACTAAAAAGTTGCTCATTAAGCTGGTCTCGCCTGGATAAAAGCCCCACAATTTCTACACCGCTCCTCCTTTGTGCCGAGTCCCCAGACTGGTGCTAAATACAATCAAATTAGTTGTTTCCGCTTTGAAATTATGCGACTTCCGGTCCGACAAAATGCTTCCACGTGTGCCAGCTGAAATTTTGCCATTTGTGTGCTGCCCTCTTTTTTTCTATTTTATTTTATTTTCTAGCATTTTGTGCCCACACTTCCGGAGGGCTTCTGGGCGGATAGGAGACGTCAGCGAATTGTCAATGATTTTCACCCAGGGAATTCTCCTTAAAAAAAAAGGAAACATTCAGACAAACACTGTGGCACTGAGTGCCTTTGATCCGGAATGTCATCGTCGTTGTCGTCCTCGGGGTAAACTCTGGGGTAACAGCAGGGATAACAGGGATCAGAATTAGGTCGAGCTAGCATTTCTGGTAATTTATGATTTTTTATGCAAATTTAATTTTTCATATGGAAAAAATCTGCGGACTCGAGTTATTGTACTCTCTGCAACTGTATAAATATAAAATATAAACATATTTGGCTTTAAAATAATTGGAGAATCCCTAAATATGTATTTATTTAAATAAAGTTAGATTCAGCACTTGCATTTGACTAAATACTATTACTTTTAATTGTGCCTGTAATGCTCTCGAGTTTAAACCAAAACTTAACCCAAACCCTTTGGTTGACCCCAAAATGTATGCTACATTAAAATCGCATGAATCCACAGATGATAGTGTCTGCAAACACACACCCCCAGCACACACACACACACACTTGTCTGACCAACGATTTGTAAACGAATTTGGTCCGCACTTTTGGGTCTCTGCATTTTTTATTTATATTTTTATTTTTCTTGTTTTTTTTTCTCAGATTTCCAGGTGGGCATATTTTGCATACATACGCTCCCCTCGTTCTCTCTCTCTCTCTCTTGCTTTTTTTGGTTATCTTTCAGGCAGGCAAATGGGTGGAAAATTGGGTGTGAGATGGCTAAAGACGAACCTGAACACGTTCCTGTTGTTTAGTGTGTTGCACACACACCTACACACACTTGCTGGCATTTGGGGATTTATTTGCATTTTACTTTTGCCGCCTGCAAATAGTTTGCCGCAATCTGTGCCACTCTCTCTCGGTTTTCCCCAGGAAATTTATGAACTTTTCCATATAGATATTTTAATATTTCTTTTTTTCTTATATACATATTTTTTTGTTGGTGTGCAGGTTCCTTGCCCTTCGCTTCATGATGCACGACTATGTAAATAGTCATTTTTACACTATTTTTACACTATGAACATAGTTTTTGGCATATTACGGAGTCAGATTTTATTTTCCCTTTGCTTGTCGCTTGCAAATTTGTTTGTGATCCTTTTTTTCTCTCTCGCTTATTATATTTTTCCCTTTTTTTTTTGGTAATTTTTTGCTGTTGACGTTTGCATAATTTTATTTGTTAACTTTTGTGAATTGCTGCTCCCTGAGAGGGTCTGTAGTACAGACTTTGTACCTTTCCCCTTGGCTCTGTCATTATCTGTCGTCCCCCATGGCGCATACTTGATGTACAATAAGGAAACACATGAACAAATAGCGAAAAGGATATAGAATATATACAAATATAAATATATACAAATAATATAGCATTTCCAGGCACATTTTAGGCTCAACAATATTTTAGAAAAGTCTAGAGGATTTTGGAATGATAGATATTGAATTTATTATTTATTCAATGTTGTTTTATTACATTTATAAATATTACTTGGAAGCTTTGAAAAGTTTCAAAATTAAATCAAGTCTTAAAAAATTAAAAATAATTTTATAATGGATATTTAATTACTTTTTTTGGAATTAAATATTATTTGAAAAATTTGTTTAATATTAAAATGTATATAAAAAAGTTTATATTTTTATTTGAACAAGATTAAAAATATAAAGTATTTTTATATATATATCTATCATAAGTCATATTTTTCTATAATTATTTAGCATTAAACCAGAAATTTGATTTTCACACATATAAAAAGAAAATGTTTATATATGTAAAAAAAAAAGGAGAAAATAGGTTATTAATGCTGTGACAAGTTAGAAATCGATTACACAAATATAAGCTTCTATATTCGCCTTTATATTTATGTGCATTTATGTTTGCATTTCGGTTTTACCTGCCACATCCTGTCAAATGAATATAGTACGAGTAAATGCCACTGTTGATATATTCATGAGTATTTTCGGTCTTTTGCCATTAGATTTGACAGTCTCTGTGTGTGTGCTTGTTTCTGTTTGTGTGTTTTAAATATGATGAGTGGCAGGTGGGCTTTCCAGGTGGAATGCTTATATAATGGCACCAGCATAGGCGTGGTCGCTATTTGCGGCTGACCGCTGCCGCCGCCGCCGCACGATAATGAATTGTGATTTCGAACTAAACATATTTAATTTCGGTTTTCGGTTCATGTAAATTTTAACGAGGCAATTGGTTAATCAAATTGAAAGCGACGGAATGCCATGGGGGCCATTAATTATGAATAGAGAATCGTTAGGCTCAAGATTAATCTAAATAAAAATTTAAATTATATAAAACAGGGAAAATGTATAATGATTCAAATTTTGTAGTAATAAAATTTAGTAGCATACGGTTAAGTAGTTTTTAAATATTTTCAAACCCAGAACGATATTGTGGCATCCTGACTGCAAATTAAAACTATTAAAGGGAAACCTAACATCTTTCCAATTCAATCTCTTAAGCTACATTTTTTTAAGACACTCTACGTATTCAATAGTCACTCTTCGTCTGCGAACCATCGCTTTATCCAACACTGCAAAATATTTATTTTAATAAATTAAATGCAGTTTGGCGCATACAAACGAGCGCATCAACATGCATATTTCATATATCAAAATGGATGAGCCGGCAGTGCATATATACATACGCATACATATATATAAAAATATATATATATATATATATATAAAGTCTGCATGATGTATATAAACATTTTTATAAACTACCCAGGCTGTAGCAAAGTGAGTGCGCCCGTGTGCCCGGCCCGGCCCTCATGCATATAGAAATGATATGGATAAAGGCGAAACATAAATTACTTTTATATTTTGTCGCTATTTTTATATTGCCAACACTTGTGCGGAAATTGCGCGATGAAACGACGCTGCCCAGGAGCGGAATAAAATGGAAATGGCGGGCGTGGGTTTCGCTGGTTTTTCCCTTCGCAACAAGAAAATTGCCAGCCCCACTGCGGTGCAGTTTTGTAGCCAACGGTAATTCGCGGCTCCCTCTATTTTTTTTTTCTTGTTTTCTTCTGTTATCCATACACCCGACGCCCCCTTGCCAACACCGATGCCTGTGGAATAAATAGAGCTACATGTGACTGTGGATGTGGCGATATTTTCGCGAGATATGCAGCAGGGAATGCGCCATATTTCAGCTTAAAACAACACTGAGAAACAAAGTGCTTTAATATTTTGGCAAACGAATCAATGAATACCTTTTCTAAATTTTTTTAAATTTGAATTTATCTAGAAAATATTATTTATGGGGGTTCTGCAGGAAATAATAGGATTTCTTGCTTAGGAAAGGATTCCAAATTATGAATTTTGTATCTTAAATTTCTTTTGTATCTTTTGTATCTTCATTGTCATTTTTAAGATACATTTTAAATGGTTTTAAGATCTAAATTTATTTGTAAAAATAAACTATGTACTAGATACACTTAAACTAGTTTTTATTGAACATTTCATTACTGGAAAAATACATTTTAAATATTTACTTATAAGTTAATATACACTTTTTTTAGCTAGTGTCATATTTTCTATTAAATTTATATTATTAAATTTATGTTACGTTGATTCCCAGTTTTGACAAATAGTTAGAAATATAAATACAAATGCGAAAAGAAGGAGCCAGCTCTCTGTGAATTAGGAAATGGCCAAGGGGAAATCCTGGCCATGATTTAGATGGCTAATTTTAACCAAAAGGGCAAAATTGTAACTAAAACTATAAACAAAACAAAAGAGAAATGTACATAGATAAAGTGAAGCAAGCTTACACACAGTGGGGAAGGTTATATATTATTATACAGGAAATTCTCTTGAAATATGTTTCTCAAATGGGACACAAAATTCTCTGTAGTTATGAAGGAAACAATAAAGCAAATGCATTGGCTAAAGAAAGCCTCAAGTTTAAGTATTTACAAGGCTAAAAATATGAAATCAATTAGTAAATTCTAATTCTTGTATGCTTTATATATATTTCGACACTTTGTTTACAACAACCGCACTAATTGTTCTTTTTTCATGTAAACAAAACACAATTAACTGAAAACCTTGATGAGACGCTTTAAAATAATACTGTATTCGAATTACATCAAAACAATATTCCCATTTAGCCTCCTTGTTTCGCTTGTATAAAGGGAAGACAGGAAAAACTTGAATTAAATCGAAATGTAAAACAATTTTCAAACGAAACTCTGCCTTTGATGGCAAGGTTTTCTGTTTAACAAAAAATAAATACAGAATAACACAAATACCCTGGAAATGAATTACAGTTTCAAAAGGGCCTATTAATATTTTTATTATTGTTACAAAATAAGTAGGCTTAAGGTTAAGAAAATATGATTTATTTTTTATATTATACATTTTGTATACCTTAAAATAAATAAAATTTAAAATTTTAATATTGATTCTTAAACATTTTATGGAATGCTGGAAAATATTTTAAAAATTTGTTTGGGTATAAGGTTCAATAAAATATGGGTATTCATCAATTTATTATATATGTTAAATACTCTAAAAATAATATAATTGCCCAGAAGAAAAGTTAAGTTGCTGCAAGTATTTTGAAATAATAAGAAGAGCTGGCTAAAGGACAAGTAAAGTCAGACTATCCACAAATATGTTCAAAATTTTTATGTCCAATTTCAAAGCCATATAAGTCCCGGTGATCTACAGAGACTCTTGGGCATAGAAAAAAGGAATGTAACAAATAATTTTGGGCTCCCATTTACGTCGACAGTCGCTGTCATTTGTACACGTTTTATCCCGACGCTATGCCATATATAGGACACACATATAGCGGCCTTTCTTGGCATATCGGGCGAGGCACATTTAGCATTCCTAGCAGGCAAATGAACTCACTTGAATAATCGCCACTCTGGGAGTTATCTCGCACTTTAAATACGTTGGCGAATTTTAATGAAAACGTCCTTTCAACGCTGGATAAATTATTCAAAAGTTTGCCATTGCTCTGCAGAGCACAAGATTTTCACCGTCCTCGTTGTTTTCTGTCCCTTTTTCCTTTTCATTTTTCCATTTTCCATTTTATTATATATATATATATATTTTTTTTTGTTGCTTAATGTTGGTGTTGTTCTTGTCGCACAGCATTTTCGCATTTTATTTGTGTTATGTGCCGGGCCATTCTTATTTTTTCGCCTTTCCGAGTCGCCTATATATGTAGTATGCATATATATATGTATATATTGCATTGTTTGGCGGGCATTTCAGTTGCAGGCAACTCTGGACAGGATCTCACCTTTTTCGTCCTTGCTTATTTTCTATTTTTTAAAGGCCGCTTTCAGGTGGCAAACTCACGGATGAGATTCATTCACTGATTTTCTCACCTCGCTCTCGGCGCCTTAATTTATTTATTTTTTTTTTTGGGTATTTGTCAGTCTTTGGCAGTTTTTGTTCTAGATTGCCGGATTCTCTTCGAGTTTACTCCATCCAAGACATTATTAATAATATGTTTTCAAGTTGTTTTATTTAAATGTCTGTTTTGTGCTCCTCTAACCATCTGTACATAATCTCTACATATTTTGAACAATTCTGATATCTCCTGCTGAGTGCAATGTGCCAGGACAACCACAAGAGTTTGGTTGGCTCACAGGACGAAATTAAAATGCTCATCCTCTAAAGACAGTCCTTGACCATGTCCATGTGGTGAGCATCCTGCTGACTCCGGACGGAGCTGAGTCTCAAATAATGATAATAAAAAATAAAATAATAAAATGACCAAAAACCAAAACAATTGTGTAAATTCCATATTATTAGATGGGTTTTCTTAGACCTAATTTTATAGGTTCATACAGAATTCAAAATATGTCAGCCCGAAAAGGGACTAATTATTTCAATATTTCTCATTACAAAACATTTCAGATTTAAATAATTTAAATTAAAAATAAAAAAAGGCAAGAAATATTTCCTAAGTGATCCTGAAGGAAGTTTCCTGAAGGAAAACTATCTCGAAGGAGATGCCCTAACGAGCTCACGCTCGCATTTCCCGGCCAACAAATTGCCGGGCGCAACTTTTCCTTCACAGTTTCCCAGAGTCTGAAGTCTGGAGTCCGCAGTCCGGAAAAGCAGGGAAATGAGAGCAAAGGTGGAGGTGAAGCCAAGGCTTTCCATATATTCGGATATTTTTGATTAAGCATTCCCCAGATACGAATTAAATCAATAACTTTTGGCTGGCCAGCAAAAAAAGTAAAGAAATTGAATTTAAAAGTTGAAGGCCATAAAACAAAAGCACAAATATTGAGGGAATGATAGACTATTTATTATCTACAGATACATAAATTAACTAAAACATATTGACTTAAATATATGTATAGTTTGACATCCAAACAAATTTATATTTCTGTACTGTCATTATAGCAAATAGGGTCCATAGATATTATTTATTGAACTTTCTTGCAGGGTATTTCCAAGCCCAGTTATACCCCCAATTTCGTAGTCACCTGTCGACCATAAAAAAGGTTTGTTACTGCCCTCCTTTCCCCTCAATAAGCGTAATGAAACGTAATTTGAATGGCTCTTAAGTGGCTTTCGGGTCAGGTGAGTCGCTCCGAGTCCTGCGAGTGTGAATGCGAGTGCAAGACCGACAGGATGAGGATGTGCGAGTTGGGCAAATCGTGTGAGAATCGAGCTGCCCGCTGACCAAAATTAACTGCGCCACCACACAGGACCTCGGGCACCAAGGCTGCCATTTCCAACCTTACTTTCCTTCACTTCCTCAGCAGGATGCTGGACTGGAAAAGGAAAAAAAGGGAAGTTGTGTCCGATTTATGGCCCGGATAATGCAGGCGACTTACGGGCGTAAAAATTATGCAGCCACTGCATTAAAAAGCGCTGAAAGTGTTGCACGACAAATGGCCCAGGAGCGGGCCAAGACCCCGAGGCATTAAACGCCGAACAGATGGCATCAATTTGTACCGAAAAAATCGAGCTGAGAGCCAGTCAGCCAGCTAGCCAGTGAGTGTGAAGTAATGAAAAACCACAGTAAAGGCTTTAAATGCTCCAAGGACACGCATTTAGCTGATTAAGCGGTAACCGATTTAGAGGAAGTCCTGCGGAGCTTATAGCTGGAGAAAAACGGACAAAGACGGGAGCTATAAATTTTTGCCATGCTTAAATAAACCATATAAACATATAATTATGTTTGATAGATTCCTTAAAACTCCATTAGCAGGGTTGCTTTCTTCTCCCCACATGCTTTCGGGCATATTTCAATTACTGCGAATAATAGCACAAGTATTTTTCCATTAATGAACTGACTGCCCAGCATTACTCGGGGATATCCATTCCACTCCATTCGAATCCATGAATAAGCCGAGCACTCAAACACTCACTTGACACTCGCACTTCCCCGGACTAGAAATGGCCGAAAGGCGACTCCCTCTCGCTTGGACAAGGATGCGGATCCGGATGCGGATACAGACCAGGATGGGGACTCAGGACCCTCTCTCCGGCCATGTCGTAATGTAATGTAATGCGCGTGCTGCCGCCAGAAATAAAGAAAATGAGGCGTCACTCGTAACGGGGTCGCTGGGGGTCAAAGTTGAGCTGAAGTCAAAGGGAGGAGGCGAACAGGAGGGCGACAGGATGTTGGCAACAAAAGCCAAAAGTGCCACCGCGTGGAGAGCAGCAAAAAAGAAAAACACAAACGAAACAAGGAGTACCCAGAATTGGGAGTCCAGAATCCGGAATCCCACAATCGAGAAACGAACTCGAGTCGAATGGGTTTTCCCCGCACTTTTCCCCCCCCACACACACACACGCACATGAGTGCAGTGGCTAGTGCACTTGTGCCCGCGTGTGTGCTCAACACGTTCAATATTTTATGGTGTCGCTTACAGGCAGACAGTCAAGCAAATATATATATATATATATAAATATATATAAAAATAAGAAAATTAAAAAGCGCATACTCAACGAACAAATTGCATATACCACATTAACTTCTTAACAGTTTATATATAAGTTTTTGTAGAGAACTTAGAATAATAAACGCTCTGCTTACATTTTATTTACTTTTTTAACTAAACTTAAAAAGAGAAGGAGTCTATGTTGCATTTTGGTAATTAAAAAACCTTATTTAGGGTTATAAAACCTTTTGTTTTAAAGCCAAACAAGGACTAATATATGCATTTTATTTAGTTTGTAAAATTACCAGAAGCAGGGATACTTGCATATTGGTAAATAAAAAGCCTGAGTGCGGCCTTCGGTCAATTGAAATGGTTCAAAGGCCTGCATTTGGCCTGCGGTGGTCTCAAGCACACACACACACACACACAGAGACACCATTCAAAAGCCGTATCCTTTTTCGCTTCTCCCATACATTCTTCGTTTTTTTTTCTTTATCGACGCGCCCATATAAATTTCACTCTGGCAAATGGTTTTTATTGGCAGCCGGAGCTACTGAGCCCCGGCTCAAAAAGGTTAAATTTGGAAAATTGGTACGTGATTGGATTCAAAGCGCAAAATAAGTGCGTCAGTTGGTTTTCGGTTTTCGGTATTCGTCTTCTCCTCCTTTTTCACTTATGGGAATGAAAACATACTTTTTCTTTTTTGGTTTTTCCTTCTTGTTTTTCTTTTTTTTTTTTTTGGCACGCCACTCGCCACGATTTGTAATAAGAATGTGTTTTTTATTTTGTGGTCGAGTTCTGTGAAAAATTGGAACTTTTGCCAAGCCACGATGATGATGATGATGATGATGGCAGGGTTCCAATGCGCATACATATGGCGTTGGCGTCCATATCTGGCTGCTGTGTGTGTTGTGCCCCCCTCACAATACATAAGTTTAAGTATTTGTGGTCTTGTGTTTGATTGCCGTCCATAAAACGGTCATTTGTTTGCTGGCCAGTTTTGGTAACTGAACTGAGTTGAGCCAAATCGAACTGAGCTCAGCTCGACGGTCAGCTAATAACTGGACATTGCCTTTATTTCCCTTCTACTCTCTCCATATAGTGTACAACGTTGCGTATGGGTAATATTTGCAGGGTCCAGCACGGCGTATGCGTAATATTTGTGAATATATTTGTGTGTGTATTCAGCAACAGATGGAAATGGGTATATATCGGAAGTGTTTACAAAATTGTACCTGCTACGAAATGCTAAAAAGAAAATCCTAAGAGAATTTTTCCAAACGAAAACAATTTTAATTGAAATTAACATTAATTACTTTATGTTCATTTAATATTTATAATATTTAATATTTAAAAAAAAATAAATGTTCCAAATGTTCATTTCCATAAAATTTATGTTATAAGAACCAAACCCCCAATTATTTAGAGCTATAAAAATATAAAATACGATTCTTTTCGAATTCACCTGAAATCTCCTAGTTTCCAAGCAAAGGCAAAACCATGTGAGGCTTCATAAAAACGCAATCAAATTGCCAAAAATATTTGCCAAACAAATTGCGGGGTTGCAGCAGTCCATCAATCGGGGGATAAACTGAAAATCCTCTCGGAAAATGACCATGGCTATTATAGCTCTATGAATATATATATATATATATTATATTATACTATATATATGCAATACTAGGCACTGAGCTGAACTGATAATCGGACTTATGCTGGCTTTGGCTGTCGCCGTTGATAAACACACAGAAATAAAAATATACAAAAATATGAGTCCCTGCTAACCAATCGATACGTATATAAAATACGACAAACAATTTTATTGTTTTTAATTAAAAAGTCATCACAATATTTTGTTGCTGGCCGCATGACAATTTACAGATTTATCTGTCAGAAATTCGCTGCTTTCATTTTGTAACTGCTCTTGTCATAATTAATTGGCATTTATGATGCGCAGCAAAAAAAAAAATAGTAATAATAATAAAGAAAGAAAAACGAAAAACAGGAAATTTTGTGAGGCCTGAATTATGGCCAGATCGACATCTGTATGCACAGAGGCTGATGGCTTTTAATCACTTAATTGCAGCTAATTAGAACCGCAAACTCAATGATAGCGACTGACAATATCGGTTTGAATTGGGGTTTGGTTTAGGTTTAGCTTTAGATTTCAATTGGGTTCGCTTCCATCATGTTTTCAAATCAATTCGAGCGCATTTTAATCAAGCACCTGCCACCGGAATGAGCTCTCTCTACACACACACACACTCGTCTTGCTTTTTTTTCTCTCTCGATTCAAATGATTCATATTCTCAAGTGCCCCGGAGCCAGGCACTTCCCGGGGCACATCATTAAATCACCGCAAAAGTTCAGAAATGCATTTCATTTGAAAATCATGACCCAGCCCAGGCAGCTTTCTCATCCTCCTCCTCTTCGACATTACAAATTACAAGTTTGCCGGCTGTCAGGGAAAATCGTTGAGGTAGAGTGACGGGGCCCAAAGGTGAGTGAGTTACAGTAAACTTCGGAGGAGTTAGGCTAACAATCAACGGCTAGATGCTCTGTAAATGATGGAATTACTAACTATACTATAGAAATTAATTTTAGAAAAATGTTTTAGCAAATTCTAGTTTGTTTTATAATAAAAAACATGTCAAAGAAGCTTTTAAAATACAAGCAAGAAGAGGGTTACATTTCTGAGCAAGTTGTAAATGATTTCCCAGTTATAGTAATAAATTTACCAGCCACATTTTATTTACAACCTTTTATTTATTTGCTTAAAATCCATTTATTTTTCTGGATCGAATATATATCAAAGAAATATTTCAACACAAAAACAAAAAAAAAAACACAAGAATGTGAAAAATTCCAGCATTCCCTGGCATGCACCTGGACAACGGGGTAGATGAAAAACCGTAGAAGTAACCCAGCATTGAGTGGGGGTGTCAGCTTGGTGGTCGGCATAAGGGGGATTAGGGGCGTGGCATCATGGTCCATTCTACAGTGAAGGACTCGGTTGGAGGGTGCCTGCCTCAACGATTGCAATCTGCGGCGCTTCAACAACGCTTAATGTTGCCTACAATCCACAATGTCAGCCATTTATCATTCGCCAGAGCTCAGCTCAGCTCAGTTTGCTGGCCAACTGACTCACTGACTGACTGACTCGCTGAACAACTGACAGATGGATGAAGACGGGGGCAGGCCAAAATTGGCGTTATGAACTCCCCGGCTGAATAAGTGAGTGGAGGCAAGAGGGACTCCCTGAAGTGGAGTTCTTTATTGAGAAAGTTTTCCAAAGGATCTAAAAAAATTTTACATAAATAAAAATAAATGTTTAACTAGGTTAATAAATAAATTAAAAAATTATACACAATATAAGACATATATGGTATAAGGTATATTTCTATATTAAATAAATTATTCCTTAGTAAGACAATAAAAAATATATTTCAAATATGAAAGAGAGCTGAAAGTTTTAAAGTTTTGCTATTTGAGATTATAATAAAAATTAAAATAAAACTTTAGTTTTATAAATACAATTTTAAGATATAATAGAAATGAAATAAATTAATTAAAATTTTTATTTTCATCAAAGAAAAATCATATTCAGACTTAGGGAATAAAGTTAAAAAATAAGAAATGACTCCTGAATCCAAATTTTTATTCAATAAATATACTTTAATTAAAATGTTCTATATATACTATATATTTTACTCAAAACCGTAATAACAATAATAAAATCTCACTGACTTACCCAATTTTAAGACCTTTTACTGCTAAAATCGTCTGCTTATTTATCTGATGATTCTGTAACGTTAAAAATATAAACGTAAATGTAAATAGAAAATATGTAAAGTGTGAAATAAAATATTTTCCCTTAAGACCACACTTTCTCCTTCATTTTCCCCTTTCTCATGCTTTCTTTTTTGTTATTTTCCTTTTCTATGTTTTTTTTTCGGTAATTTTCTCCTTCTTGAAATGAAAGAAACGTTTTCCTTTTTGTATATCCAAACGCCTTTTTGCATTTGCTTTGTCTTTGCCTTAGTTGTGTTAATTCATTTTAAGCTCTTAATGAATTTTACGCTTTTCGTTTTAATTGCAACCGATTGAGAGGGATATAATATATACATATATATTACACTTTCGGTCAAAATAATAAGCACACCAGATCAAGGTTTGATTCAAGTCTCGTAAAACTTTTTAAATAAGCTTAATGAAAAAATAAATTAAGTTTTAGGTTTTTGTGCTATACTTGAAAAAAAATATATATAGGGAAAGAGCGTAGAACGAGCAAATTCATCGCGCTCCTTCCCTCTCTTTCCCCTCGCCCACAAGCTGCACTTCAAACTACGGCCGCTTGGTGGCGTTTTCGGTCAGACGACCCTTTCAAACAATCTGCATTGCCATTCTCGGCGGAAACGGCCTTTAATCGACAAACCAATGCCCCAGTAAGGATCTAATCCTTACAAAATTATTTTATACACTTATGTACTTATTATTTTCACCAGTAGTGTATATATAGAGAGAAAACGATTTCTGCGGCGAATTAAATTTTTGTTTTCGATGATGCTGCTGCTGTTGCCTTGGCCATTCGCTGATTAATTTAAGCGCTCTAGTAATGCATAAATTAATGTTAAATAACGGCTGGCTCCTAGCAGCTGACACTGTTCACACACTGAGAGAAATGCATGGGGCGGAAGGAGAGGGGGCTGCCGAGCGGGATGGGCGGAACAGAAGCAGAAATTGCAACCGAATCAGATCGAATCAATATGCTTGTAAATTTTTCAAAAGGACCCCTCGTCTCGCTGGAGCTCCTAACACAATTTACACAGGGAGAAAGGGGTTTAAATTTAATTATACAGTTTTTGTTGCTTACTTACATTTTCTATAAAATATTTTTTTTCAATTGATGATTTTTGTATCTTTCAGATGCAAAACACCCTTTTCTCATTTTTTAGCTAAGTTTTAACATTTATTTTTTTGGCAGTGTTACATCAATTATAATTTGCTGGATGCTGTGCGAGCCTGTTTTTTTCCACTTCATATGCTTCAGGGGTCAATTTGGTGGATGCAGAGTCAGCCGGCCATTCAGCCGTTCCCTCATTTACCCATTTACACAGGTCCCCCTACTGTGGAAAATGCATTTTCCGTGCTGTTCTACGCATTTAATCACTCGCCAGCCGACCGAACATCCATCTATCTGACAATTTGACATTGTTTTGGCAGGAACTCTCTCTCACATCTCTCTTTTCTCTCTCAGAGATTCTCCCCCAATCACCGTATTATCCCTTTTTTGGCCCTGGAAATAGTAATTGAATTTTCAAAAGGAAATCGGTTGAAATTAATGCCTTGTTTTTGAGGATGCACACAATCTGGCAAAGGATCTTTGTGCGGTCAATTTGAAGTTTTCATCTTTGTTGCGGCCAGTTTGCACTTTGTAGTTGCTCTCTACGGCTTAGATGCCTTTTGTGGCTCTTAGTCTGCTAATTAACTGCAAATTGCTTTTACCTGCCACCTTTTAGGGGAGTGGAGAAGGGGAGATTCGGGGGAGGGAGAGAGCATTCCGTGACCACTTGGCTTTTTGTGAGCCCCCTGCAAAGTGAAGTGTTCAATTTCATTTGAACTCTCCCTTGGCAAATGGGTTTCCCTGACAATTTCAAATTAAAATCAAATTTTGTGGTGCTACAACAAATTTTTGTATCCGCTTTTGTGGTCGCCAATGGAAGTATATAGTATATGCTAGCACAAAAAATAAAAAAAAAAAATACAGGAAAATGTCCTGTGATTGCCTGTTGCTGATGATGGTGGTGGTGGTGCTGATGGTGCGGTTGGTTAGGCGCAATCAATTAAATCTAATGATATGTGATTGCGCTGTTGTTTTTCAGCCCGTTTCACTTAGTTTTAATTGTTCTCGAAAACCGAACCATATCGGATGTTGCCAGTGTATGGCAATATCCATTGCTTTCTGTTCGTGTTGGCAATCGTCCTTTTTGCTGGAGGATATTGGCAGGTGTGTGGTTGCAGGTTTTTTATTATCTATTCAATGTGTGTTTTTTTTTTGTTGTCTTGTTTTTATTTTTAAGGGTGTAACATATGTGGCTGATGTTGCAAGTATTGCAGTTTCCATTGACGTTCTTCTTGGAGTTTAGTTTTCTATACAATTTCTTTGGTTTTTCTCAAATTGCAGATTGTTCATCTTCTCTATAATTTGTATTTAAAGTCCTAGTGACTTATAGTGGTTTTATTAGGTTTTTATATATATTTATTAATTTTTTATACTAATTAAAGCATTTTTCTATATAAAAATACGTTTTTGCCCTTCTAGTTGGATTTTTATATAAATTTTTATTTTATTTACACTACAAATTTATTATAAAATTAATTTCTATTTTATAGATACATTTATTATCTCTATGAAATATAAATTGCATATTTATTATACATTTTTTATCTCTATAAAATAAATTATTTTTATTTTTATTATTTGATACAAACTTCCCAAATTGTTCCTTCAACTTTGACAATTTTCAATTCCAAAAATAAATTCTTTTATTGTCATGTTTTCCCCTTGGTTGCTGCTAATTAATTCTAAAGGCCTTACCTACACATTTTCCTTTTAATATAATTGATGTTGACGATTTCTGGGAATTCTTTGGTATACATTTCAATGGCCAAAATGGGTTCTGCAAACAATTTATGTATTTTTTGGCTGCTAATGATTTGGAAATGGTTCTGACTGGAGGCTTTGGGTAGGTCTTTGCGAGTTAATGCCACTTAATTAATAACAAGAGCAACTTGTGTTTTGTTTTTCAATTCCATTTTGTTTTTTGTGTTTTTTTGTTATTTCATTTGGTGTGCCATTAAAGACTTAAAAGATTAAACAAATAAATTAAATAGCTGTGAGTGGAATGTGAATGTGAATGGGAATGTGAATGCGAGTGGTATTTGAAAGGGAGTACGTGCACTTACATAACTCAAATAGAAATGGAAATGGAAATCCAAAACTCGCCCCAAACTCGAAAGCTGAGAAATTTGCATACAAAAGTATCTGATGCTGGGGGGGAAATTCTTTGACTTCGGCATCCTCCTTGCCACTGCAATGCATGCCAAGCAGAAAAGCGACATCATTCCCATTTTTTCTCCCATATATTCTTTCTCTTTGGTTTCTTTTTTTTTGTTCCTAAGGAGGGCAACTCAACACTTTTCAGGCCCTCCCCCTTGATAGCCAACCCTTTCTGCACATAACAATTGCAGCTGGCAAAAGATGAAGGCGAGTCTGGAATACTATTAAATACACAAGGGAAGCTACTTTTAACCCAAATCTGCGGGCATAAAAGCTAGCCAAGGGTTAAGGCAAGAGGCGGGAGACTGCAGACTGGAACTGCGACTGAGACTGGGACTGGGAATTTGGAGGCCCAAAGGAGCATGTGGAATCGGTGGTACCAATGGCACAGGCCACACATGAGCACAAATAATGCAGCCATGGCGGCCACGTGGAGCCTTGCCAAAGGGGCAATCCTGGGTTAACTTTGGGGTTGCACTAGCTGGGAAAGGGTTAAGGGGAATGGGTTAAGGGAGAACAGCTTACTGGCAGCCATGCTCGTCTGACAGTGGCAGCCTGGCAGGCGTCGTCTAAGCTCCACATTGATACGAATGCTGAGCTTACTTTGGCATTAAAGTCTATATAAACCGATTAGTAAAGGGTTAATAATTAAATAGTTTATTCTTTATAAGCTTATACTCTTTGTTTTGCTGGTTTATATTTATATTTTTAAAACTTTTAAAAGGTCTGTCTGCTAATTATAAATATTTTCAGCGATGCCTTGAAGTCTATAAGAAATAAGCTGTTTGAACTTTTATTATAACTCTTAACTCAACTATTTTGAGGCACTGTGCATATGCCAACTGGCTTTTGAGGCACTTTGGCAGTTGCCTGGCGGCATTTGCCACGGATTCGCATTCGCATTCAGCTTCAGCTTCAGTTGCAGATTGCATATTGCAGATTGCTCGTGTTGCAGCGTCGTGATTAAGCCGCAATTTTTATACAATATTTGCATGTGTGTAAGGGTGAGTCTGTGTGTGTGTGTGTGTGTGTGGGGGGGAGGTGTGTGTGCCAAAAAGGAGATAGATAGAAAGAAAAGGGGGTCGTGTCCTGGGTGTTGGCCACATAATGACATTCGCTCTTCGCCAGTCGTCGTATAATACAGATATTACAATATGCGGATTATTAGGCATTATGCGCATGGCCCCCCACCCCCCCTTTGTAGCGCCGCCCCTGCCATTTCACGCTCCGTCTGCCTGTTATTGTGTGCTAACAATTTCTATTCATAAAACCTAGGGGTGTGTGTGTGTAAGTCTCTCTCTCTGTGTGGGTGGGTGTGTGTGTGTGTGTGTTAGCCAGCATGCAAATTTATTGTGTACTTTTGCCGCCAAGTTGCGGCATGTTGCCCTCGACAGGCATACCGCTCCCCTGCCCCGCACCGACCAACTGAAACTAAAGTGAGCTTTTGATTTCGGATTTGCATTTGTGGAGGGATTCCTCTGATCGTGATTGGAGGGGTGAGGTAGGAGGAGGTGGGAGAAGGAGGAGGGAGTGGTTCCTGGGATTTGGGTGCCAAGGTCTGCCAGTGTGTCATTAGCATCGCATTCTGTCGCTTAAACTGGCACTGGCTAAGCTTTGATGGATAATGCCACTGCAAATCAAAGGGGAAGATGATAAAGCAATCTTGAAAAGAAAAGAAATCTAAAAATCTTCAAGATTTATAAATAAACATCACAAACATTTTTGCAGAAAAAAAATACAACGGAACTAAGGCATTTCCAAGAGAGCATATTCCATAAATAAAATAAAATAGATATAAAGATCTTATAACAGCATATAAATCCTGGAATTAAAGGTAATAATTGCTCACAAATAATAATAATATTAAGTAATAAATATTTTTAGATAAACAATTTGTTTGCTCTACGCGTTTCCCATAAGCTTCTTCTAAGCAAAATAATTTACGATAAAATATCCTAAAATATATAATCCCTTTTATATTTAAATACGTCCAATCTATATATATTTACATCAAAGTTAAATTATTTTTGCTAAAAGCTCAAGGCATTTTCCCAAACGATTGCTTGAGAAAGTTTCTAGTGAATTCCCTTCCCTTTCCCTTTCCTCCCTTTTTTTATAGAAGGCAGCATTCCTCTGCTCATTTTTCATTTTGTCCAATCGTCTAATACCCAATCCTTAAGCTAATGATTGGCTGATGCCACGCCCATCTGCTCTTTGTTTTTGGTTTATTTTCATTTAATTTATTTTGGAGGCCACGCTGCGTATACGCAACGCAGGCACTCACTTTGTTTCAATATGCATGAGTCCTTCGCATCCTTTTCTCTCCATTCTTTCTCTCTCTTCCTCTTCAGGCCTTGCCCGCATGTCTACACACAAACACACATAAAACAACAACAAAAACACACATATGTGTGTGTGAGCTGCTTGCACAGTCTCGGGCTCAAAGTCACTTAACCAAATAAATTTTTGCAAAAAAAAAAAATCCGGAAAAAATCCAGAGCGAGAAAAAAGCAGGGCGGCCGCGTGGGCGTGGCTTCTGTTGCTCAAGTATTTATTTTGCTTGAGTGCGCTACAGTTTTTAAGTTTGTTTGCACTGAAAACTCAAGGCACAACTTGCAAATATTCATTACAAACAAACAAACAAGCGTAAGGGAGAGCGGGGATGCCCCCAAAAGGAAGGGGGGGGAGGAGGGGCAAGGCTCCAGGAAGAAGTAGTCTCGCCTCGCATTCTCTCGACAGCGCGAACTTAATGTGATTAAAATTGTATGGCTGTCGTTGGCTGTTTGCCTTGGTAAGGGGAAAAGAAGCACAGGACGCACAGCTACTCCTCTGCCTTGTCCTCCTTTTCATCCTTCTCATCCAGATCCTTCTGTGCTCCTTTTTCCATTCTCTCAGTTCTCGGAATGTTTTAAAGAGATCTATGGGTAGCAGTTCGACGCGGAGATACCCAAGGCACTTCACCCCAAGTCTAGCCACACTCTTCTTTGACTTTGCCCTAAAAAGTATGCAACAATTTAAGCCCAGCTGCGAGGGCAGGTATTGCGAAAGATAATTCTCCTTATCTAGGGGATATCTTGAAGGATTTCATAAATGCTGCTTATTTAAGGTACTCAATCTGTAGGAAAGCTGTTGGTTAATTTAAATAATATATAAGGTCTAATATATATAACTAAATAAATAGCCAATATTATATGCATTTTACAAAAAAAATGATGTTTGTTAACTTCCCTTACCACCCATAAATCTCTGACAAAAAACACTATTGCTCAAAAGAAATCCCTTAACTAATATCATTATCTATAAAACTATACATTACCAAACTCACCGGAATTCATAAAGACCCCCAGATTAATGCCCACCACCTTTATTCCCCTCCCAGACACAAACTGTCCGATTTTATCCGTCTGCGGACTTGGCGTTGGCATTAAAAACAAAGGTAAATCGTTAAAAGCAAGCACGTGCAATAAAAACAAAGTGTGACCCGACGTCCCTCTGTGGAAAATAGTGACCCCTCCCCTCACCCACTCCTTCCTTACCAACATCATCATCATCGTCAAGCCGCCGCCGGCACTTACATTCTCAAAAACACTCACTCAAACACTCGTGCACACACACCCACAATGGTGGCACATCGTCTTAAAGCGTGAAATTTATTTGGCCCCGCCTGATTTTATATATACTCGTAGCGATCGCCACCACTCCCCCTTAATGGAGGCTTTAATAAAATTTTAAAGCATTTCAAATTTAGTGTTGAGTTTTAGTGTTTGTCATTAGTGTTTTGGCAGGCGTTAAATATTTAATGGCCGAGACAGCAACGACGACGACGACGACGACGACGTCGATGTAGCGCGTTTGCTTTGGCGTTTCAGTTTTTGCAACAAAGTGTTTGTGTTGTGTTGATAATTAATATGGCAGGATGGCTGGAAGTTCAGGCTTTCTATATATATATATATATATATTTAGTGGTTATTTTCCCTGGAATGTCCGCCATCCCATCCAGAATGTTTACAATCGCCAAAAGCTTTCGCCAACTTTTCGAGCAGAAGTTACTCGATGGCCAATTATTGGTTGATAGGGTTTTGAGTGGCACAGAAGTATATAAACTAGTTGCCATAAAATCGTAATGGATATTAGCTTAAAGTAAGGGAAGAAATTAGCCAATAATAATGTGAATAAATCTTTACTTTATTAAGTCTTTATCAAATCTTAATAGCTTTTGAATTTAAGGAAGTCTTAAATTCGTATTAATAATGCCTTTAAGTCTGTACTTAATTAGCCATTGATGAGCTCTGTAATAAAACTTATTTTTTAGGATTATTTTCCGCCTGAAAAAATATAAGCTTCAGTTGAAAATTACCATAAAACCGTATAGCAGGGGGAGAATTAGTTGAAGGCTTTATTTTAATAGCTTATTATGCTACTCATATGCTTTAAATTTTTTGTTGTTGATTGATTTTCACTAAACACAAATGTAAATAGGTTGTGCAAAAAGGCTTT
The DNA here is from genome assembly GCA_035046345.1 of Drosophila birchii. Lineage (NCBI taxonomy): Eukaryota > Metazoa > Arthropoda > Insecta > Diptera > Drosophilidae > Drosophila > Drosophila birchii. The sequence goes on along the minus strand of JAWNOA010000043.1, from coordinate 4,470,808 downwards.
AAATGAATTTATGAATATAATTCCTTTTTAATGCCACCTGCATGGGTGACAGGTGTTAAAGATTTATTTATATTATAATTTATTGATGCCCCCAAACTTAAAATTATTGGACTTTAAAATTCATTTTTCGCTGCCTTGCTTTCAATTTAAAATACTTCTTTTTTTTGTGCTCTTTTTATCTAGCCATCAATGGCAACAAATCCTAATCCAGAACAGCAGTTGCCGCTGATTTGCACTTACCCCACTGCTGGGGAAAAAATGGAACGCCTTTGTGGCTGCCTGTGGCAGGCTCTTTGGCCTCCTCTTCTTTTTCCTCTGCAAATCGTTCTTAAATTAAAATAAATTCGCTAAGGGATTTGCGCTAATTCACACGTGGGAGTCAGGCAATTTGTTTGCCTATTGGAAAAGTGAGGAAATTATTTTTGAAGGTCAGGCTAAATTTGATAATCGACAAGCAGTTACCTATTAATGATATAATTATAATTACTTTTACATAATAACTGTTATTTTCGAAACAAAAGTGTTATTTGTAGATTTATTTAAAATATTATTAATAATTTCAGTTAAAAAATTTAATAAAAACATATTATTGAATTTTGTATATAAAGCTAAAAGCTTACTAAAAGGTAAATAAAAAACTTATTAAACCTTAGTTAAATATTAATAAATACTATTGGATGTGGTTCAGAGATATGTAAAAGAATAAAAATAAGAAAGGAAAGTAATGGGAAATATTAAAAAATGAACATTAAATCAAGTTATCTAAATTAACATTATGTTTTTAATGAAAAAAATAAGTTTTTCCCATTTTATGCCTTATAAAATCAATAAAAATGGTTCTTCTTCAGATAAATTATATAAAAATTCTTATAAATTCTTGGATACAACCCCATATATAACTCATGGATACCCACAATACCCTGGCTAAGTACTTTGTCTAACAACAGCTGCTGTCACTTGTTCTATTCGTGGCCAAAACTTAATTTTCCAAGCAACTTCATCGCCTAAGAAGCGACATTTTTCAATGTTCACCCACCGCCGTTGATGCGTTGCCTGCTTTTCCTGGCTTTTCCTGCTCTTTCCACTTTCCCTGGCTTTTCTCCGCCTTCCCTTCAAGCACTGATTAGCATTTGAAATACGTGTGTTGTTCTTGGCGCTGGCAGCTCCAGTTGCCTTTGTTGTTTGTGAAGCTTCTGCTGGTTCTTCGGGGGGCCCACTAATTAGAATAAATCTAAATTGCCCGTTCTGTGGCAGTCAACGTAATGACTTTTATGCGCATGCTTAAGCTCGCAATTATCCACAGCAGCCAAAGATTAAATCGCGACAACAACAAAAGGCACAGCGGCGAAAATGGGAAATGAGGGGGAAAACCGGGCCAGCAAAAAAAAAAAGCAAAAAAAAAACGAAGAAGAAAATGCGAAACAGGCCAACAACATGCCGAAGAAATCCCTTTTATTGATACGCTTTCTTTATTTTTAGGCAGGGCCCAAAAGTGGGCGTGGCGCGAGAGCTGCCGGAAAAAGGCTTAAAAACCGCAAAAATTACAAAGCACTCAATATGCCTTGAAAGGGTTGAAAAAGCGAGGACCAAAAGGCATCTGTGGTGGCTTAAGTGAGGCATAAGAAAATAATTAAAAACCCAGCAGACACAGCAGAAAAGCCATTTTTCCCACATAGTCGAATGATAAATGCCCTGCGATTAAAGGGGGGTTTATTTCGGCCCTTAGGGAATTTCTTGGGAATAGTTTAAGCCAGTTAAGTGAGGGTGAGGAAATTGTTAAGTTATTTAAATAATAGATTAAAAGACGATAATGAGTATTATAAATTGGTTAAAATGGTTATTAAGATTTTAATCAAATAACTACAAACATAAATATTTTATATTGCATTTAAATGAATAAATTATAATTTAATGATTAAACTAAGCTTGCATTTAATATATATTAAACCTCTCTAAATATTACACTTGTAACTACCTTCCACTACCCCAATTAAATTTAAGAAATTTGAAAATACATAAAAGAAAATATATAAAATTGAAGAAGCATTACACAACGCCCAAAAAAAAGGCCAGCCAGAAAGTGTTGTATTTTTTTTTATACACACAAAAACCAATGCGACCTCAATCCTAAAAAATAACGTATACGCCACGTACGCAAAGGCAGCACCAAAGGAAGAACGTGTTCTCAGAGCTGTCGAGTCCGGACTCGGACTTGGACTCAAATACGAATTCGTTGGGACCTTTGTGCGCGCACATCCTTGGCATAAAGCGGAAAATCGCTGGTAAAGGGTATGCGAGGCGGTATTCCAGGCCCGCCCACTTTTTGTCAGTGGCAAACAAGAGCCAAATGTTTGTCAGTCAAAACCACAAAAAAAAAATCCAAAAAAAAGGGCTGCGAAAATAAAATGCGAAATGTGAAATATGAAAAGGCAAACGTTAGCGCCAAAAGTGAAATGTCAAGCGAAAGGAAAGGAAAGGCCGGCAAAGGCCCAAAAGGAGAAAACAAAAAAAAACTCAGCCCCAAAGATTTTCAAAGTCACTCGGAAAATCATAAATTTTCACACACACAGAAGGAGAAAAAAAAAACAAAGGAATAATACAACAAAGGGCAACTCGGACTCGCAGCCATAAGTGGACCGCAGAGCGGAAGCCTCCAGTCAAATCATTTTTCCACTGCATTAGACGAGGCCCATCTAGCCAAGAAGTTGGCCTTACAATTGCCATACTTATTCTTCCCGTGGATTAGCTACATATGCTCCTCCGCCAAAACGATTCGTTTGTACACTTACAGAAAATATTGGCGGTTATTTCTTTATGAATTTGAGTCTATATGAAGTTAGAAAATGCGCTTATAGAGTTGTTTTATTATTAAAATAAAGTTGAAAGTATAAAAAACTAAGCAGAAAATATATGTTTTTAGGAATTACAATGCTAACTAAATTTACAGTTATTAAGTATTTATTTTCCCCTGTGTATTTTGTCCATATTATTGGACTGACACTTTCCCTGAAATCAGACCAAAACTGAAACCGAAACTGAAACCCAACCAAACCGAGAGCCTGACCCACATGAACGGATGACAATGGACGCGATACACGACACTCGGGCAGCCCATGGCGATGATGAGGCCACTGAAGATGCCTATCGCCCTTTGTCTCGCATTTGTGTGTCGAAAATCTCGACAGGCGGCCATTTCGGAGAAAAACTAAGTCAAGCCACTTGCCCATCTGTTGGGCAAGGAAAAAAAATATACTAAGAGACCGAGAACAAGAGAGTGGGGGAAAAAAGGAAACGAAATCATGTTAGGAAAATGAAAATGCCTTTTTCTCATCAAGAGCTGCCACTTCAGCTGGTTAAAGTTGCAGCTCTTCCTCTCTCAACCATTGTTCCGGCAAAAGAGGAAAGTAAAATGTTCCACTTCTTCCGAATTTTCATAGCAGAGCTCATCGTCTTGTGAAAACTACCAGGGGTTTCCTTAAGTGAAAGCGGCTTAGCAGTTGTTTAAATCAAATCAAATGTGAACAAACAAAAGTAAAGAAAATTATTTCCCAGGGAAAGGTGTTAGAGATCAGGTTTGTTTTTATATTTTTAGAAATAAATATCTGAGGTTTGGTATTACTTTTAAAATAAATTTAAAGAATTTAAAGGGGGAATAATGTGTTAGAAGGTTGTAGTACCAAAATAGATATGATATAAATATTTAAAACTAGAAAAACGTATTCATTAATATTTTTCTAATCTGAGAGTTCAGCATACTTTAACCTTATCAAAGAGCTCGAAATTGTTGTCCAGCATTTCACCCATTCAAATAAAACAAAAAGGATTTTTATCAGCGTGCGAAATGGTCATTACTGGATTTTCCATCCAACGAATTCTTGGATTGATTGGGTGGCAGGCAGGGTGGCTTTTTGGGTGGCTCTTTGGGAGGTCTCTCTTTCTGGGTGGCTCTTTGGGTGGCTCTCACTCTCCCTGAACACTGGCTGGTGTGGTTGCAGTTGTTGAGACTGACCACAAATATTGCCAGCCGCAATGCCAGCGAGCGCAAATAAGTGATGCATTTTACATGATGAATGCGAGCTCGCTGCTTGGCTCTTTCAAAAACAAGGACACCCAGCGGTGCCACCAAGCACTGACATCGGGTATCCTTTTTGGGGTTTCGGTGTGTGTCCAGCGACAATCTGTCTATGTGCAAGACATGGCTCTCGCCCATGTGCGGGTCCAAAAGCAGGAAAATTATTTGCTATAACGTAATTAACATGATTTATAGACGAGCACACAACAAACAGCCAAAGGCGAACCGGCAGGATACTCTCCTCACTCAAGTGTCAGAGGCTACACAGGGCGAAATATTTTGGATTGGGGTTATAATATATATAAAACTAAATAACCATTTATCTAGCATATATATCGCTTCATTAAAATAATGTTAAATAGTTTTTGACATCCCTAATGAGTACTATCTTTCTTAATTTAATTTTTTTCTCTCTGCATTTGAGTGGTGTGCGGCGTGTGTGGGCATCTCTGTTTGAGTATCTCTGTGCGCTGTGTTTGTGCAATCGTCTGTCATGGCAACGACAACTCCAATTGACAGCTGAGCTGCAGCATTTGATGGCTCTGCTCTGCTCTGCTCTCTCCTCTGGTCTTCGGGATCGAAAATGTTATTGCTCTGCGGGTGTGCGTGTGTTTGTGTATGCGCCTGTAATTGATTAATTTATATAGTGCGAAGTGGGCGTGGCCGGAGGGGGCACCCGATTCTGTTTCTGATTCAGATTCAGATTCTGTCTGCCATTTGCCATTTGCCAACAAACGGCCAACGACTTGGTCCAACTTTTGATGGAACGATTTAATATGAAGCGAATATTTGTCCAAGCGAAAGATACTTATATATGGGAAAAGATAAGATACTGAGATGCGGAAAAGTCCAAGGAAGTTGGGGAGCGAAGCAGGAAAATTGTGCAAATGATGGTTATTAGATAAAGGAACAGCTAAGTTAAATAAGACAAAGGGAAATATGAATTGGGATTAGAAGGACGAAAGTTGGAATGATAGAGAAGTGATTGAGTGGCTATGAGATACCCTATATGCCAAGCTTAGAAAGTTTTAAACAATTATTTATAAATTTAGTTTAATTTAAGAGGATACAAAATTAAAACTTTAATTATTACCTAAGAAACTTCTCAAATAAAATGTCTAAAAATTCTAAAATCTATCAGTTACGATGCAAAAAAAATCCCTCTAACGGCAAACATTTAATTCAAATGATGGAACAATTTTTCCGAAGGAAAAAGCGAAGCTCATAAACAATGCGAACAACACAACACATATTGACAGTATCCCGGTATATGAAATGAATTTTAATTTAATTTTATTCAAGTACATTTATGTGTAATCAAAGTGAATATTGAATACTCCTCCGCACTCTGCCGAAGGGCAGCAAACTTTTTCCCCAATTGACGTAATTGTGCGATTGCGATTGCATCGATTGTCGGCTGTCGACCGACTCACCTTTTGATGTTTTCATTTGGCGCCACTATTACGCTTTTGCAAAATTACGAATTACGTATTTGCACAACGTATGGCAGTGTAAATACACGGGTTCACAGGTGTACATACCATACAGAAACACACGTATGTTTGTGGGGGGCGGCGATGGCGCCATGTGTGCTTGCAATTCATTAAACATCCAACGAGTTCAATAAACATGCCATTTAATATGGCCAAGTGTATTTATATGGCAGCTACAGTAAACATTTCACCGATAGACTGCTTTTTTCGACATATAAAATGGATATTAATTGAGGTACTGACACCGCCTTGGCTTTGTGCCTTTATATTAATATTTTAAATGAAAAAAATATATTAAAAAAAAGAGAGACTCGACTTTATGCTTGATCAGCCGCAGGAAGTTGGTATTTTGTCAGAAGATATGTGATGCAGTGTGTTTGTACAGTCTGCTTCTTTATTACAAATAAAATTCAATATTGAAATTTTTTACAGACTTAACGATATCTTTTTGTAGTATTTAAAATTTTAATTTTATGTTTACGTTAATTTATTGTATGCCAAATGGTTTTTAAACTGTCTAGTATGTTTAAGGATAGTTTAAAATATTTGTATACCTTTTTATAAATATATTTTTTGGCTAAATTTATGTTAAAAAGTTTATCAGACGGTCTCGATTTTTTTAAGGAATATTTATAATTATTTTTATGTCATATGCTTGTGTTTATATAAATTTGGAATTATGTTTTCCTATATTTTATAAATTTTATAATCAATTCTCACTCCCTTACAACTTGTTTAAAATTAATTCGAATTTTTAAGTTCCGAAAAATGTTTTCATTCTATTGAAACTACATTCATGCTGGCCTCTAGTCTATTTTCCACGCAAATCTTCCTTAGCCTGAGAGCCATTTAGCACTCCGTCCGTCTATCACTCAGTCCCCATTAAAACCGAAACCCTGAATCCTGAACCCCAGCCCAGCCTCCTGCCGCTGTCGGCCATCATCATGTCAACATGTCTGCATATATCTCACTTGGCCTGCCTCCGCAATTTTGTCCACCATTTTCCGCCCTGTTTTGTTTTTTGTTTTGTTTTTTTTTTTGGCTCTTTTGTTTTCCGAAACTAGTGCCTGCCTAGTTAATTGTTTAACTTTGGCTTCCAACAACTAAAACTTGCCTCTGACTCCGGCTTTTTCTTCTCCGATCCTCCTTGCTCCTTGCTCTCATTCTCCCTTTATTTTCATTTTTATAGTTTTTCTCTCTTTGCTTTTGTTTTTGTGTGTGTTTTTTTTAGTTTTATTGCAAACCACTGCAATTAATTTCGAAACAAAATTTTGTAGTTGTTGCTGGCTGCCGGCAGCTATTTGTTTCCTTGCTTTTTTGTTGCTCTTCTTTGCATTGTTTTTTTTTCTCTTTGCTTTCTCCCTCTCTCTCTGATTGTTTATATATTTTTCTGTATTTTTTGTTATTGTTGTTGTTTTTTGCTTTTTACGTTTCTGCTTGGCTTGGCCCAATTTGAAAGCAATTTTTTTTCAATATGACACCCCCGAGCGTCATGTGATGCGAAAACTAAAAACTAATGCCGAAGCATTCTATATGCGACTCCGGTGCACATACTTTTAGCACGGACTGTGCTGGTGACACACTGTGCGAAATAAAAGGTTGAGTACAACTCTTATGATATCGATGCATCATCTATAATAAAAATACAGTAGCCATGAAATCGCTTTATTAAAGAAATCTTTTTTGTTTTGTTTTTGCTGATTTTATTTTATTGCTTTCCTCTAGAATTTAATACTGGATTTTAAATAGATTTTAAGCTCATAAAATGTTCCCTTTTCTAAATAGCTTTCCGAGAATATTTCGAACAGTGTTGAGCTGTTATTGCTAGCCTTTCTGGTGTTGTTGTCGCTGCACAAATTGCTTAAGCCACATTGTGGCGCTTCAAGGTGCGGGCGGGGGAAATTCAAAGGGCTAATGGGAGTTGGAAGCTTGGTGGGCGTCGGAAAATGGCGAGGGAAAGTTGCTTGGCGTTGGGCGCCCTGCGGTATGCTAAGATTTATAGTCTGCAACTGCTGCAGTCTGCCGGAGAGAGTTGATGTTGCTGTTGATGTCGATGCTGCTCCTGCTCCAGTTGCTCCAGTTGTTGTCGTTAGCAAAACAATTTTGGTAAAGTTTTGAGTCATGTGAGGGACTCGGTCTCTCCATAAAATTAAAATTATCCACGTGCTTGCGAGTTAGTTGTAAGAGATGCCCCAAGAGAATTGCCAATCTCAGCCAGAGTTTTCCACTCGCTTTAACTTGCTTTCTCGATTTTTCTCGCTTTTTTTCTCTCTCTCTCTTTTTTGTAGTTTATATCTCTTTTCCTGCATTTTTTTCCATTTTTTGTTGTGTCCATTGTTGTGTCACATTAATTAAATATAATTCAATTAGTTTTGCGTGTGTGTCGACAATCTGCTGCATTTTTTGTGCTTGCTGTAAATGTTAATTTAATTGCAACTTTGTCACTCGGACATTGGTGCGGCGGCGCCAACACGCTTTTTAATCAATTATTTAACCTCGCACTAATGGAAATCGGTTGGTCACTTTTTTTATAGTTGTTGAAAAGTGATTTTTAAAGTTTTCTCAAGTGTATTGCCGCCTGTTGGGAGAATGGTTTCAAAGTGATTGCTAAAACACTTCAATAAGAAATCATAAACAATGATATTATTAACAGGTTCTGAATGAAGAGATAGAACTCGGGAAACGTCTATCAAGAGCATAGTGAAAACTATAAAAGTGTAATATTAATTCTTTAACTAAGAAAATTTCTTGTTTCCTCCGTTCTTAGCTCGAAAAGCCTTGTTATTTCGTTTCCTTGATTTATTTTTTATTCTGTACGCTATGGCACTTTCGGCTTTTGTTGCCAACATCCTGTCGCCCTCCTGTTCGCCTCCTCCCTTTGACTTCAGCTCAACTTTGACCCCCAGCGACCCCGTTACGAGTGACGCCTCATTTTCTTTATTTCTGGCGGCAGCACGCGCATTACATTACATTACGACATGGCCGGAGAGAGGGTCCTGAGTCCCCATCCTTGTCTGTATCCGCATCCGGATCCGCATCCTTGTCCAAGCGAGAGGGAGTCGCCTTTTGGCCATTTCTAGTCCGGGGAAGTGCGAGTGTCAAGTGAGTGTTTGAGTGCTCGGCTTATTCATGGATTCGAATGGAGTGGAATGGATATCCCCGAGTAATGCTGGGCAGTCAGTTCATTAATGGAAAAATACTTGAGCTATTATTCGCAGTAATTGAAATATGCCCGAAAGCATGTGAGGAGAAGAAAGCAACCCTGCTAATGGAGTTTTAAGGAATCTATCAAACATAATTATATGTTTATATGGTTTATTTAAGCATGGCAAAAATTTATAGCTCCTGTCTTTGTCCGTTTTACACTAGCTATAAGCTCCGCAGGACTTCCTCTAAATCGGTTACCGCTTAATCAGCTAAATGCGTGTCCTTGGAGCATTTAAAGCCTTTACTGTGGTTTTTCATTACTTCACACTCACTGGCTAGCTGGCTAGCTGGCTGACTGGATCTCAGCTCGATTTTTTCGGTACAAATTGATGCCATCTGTTCGGCGTTTAATGCCCCTGGGTCTTGGCCCGCTCCCGGGCCATTTGTCGTGCAACACTTTCAGCGCTTTTTAATGCAGTGGCTGCATAATTTTTACGCCCGTAAGTCGCCTGCATTATCCGGGCCATAAATCGGACACAACTTCCCTTTTTTTCCTTTTCCAGTCCAGCATCCTGCTGAGGAAGTGAAGGAAAGTAAGGTTGGAAATGGCAGCCTTGGTGCCCGAGGTCCTGTGTGGTGGCGCAGTTAATTTTGGTCAGCGGGCAGCTCGATTCTCACACGATTTGCCCCAACTCGCACTTCCTCATCCTGTCGGTCTTGCACTCGCATTCACACTCGCAGGACTCGGAGCGACTCACCTGACACGAAAGCCACTTAAGAGCCATTCAAATTACGTTTCATTACGCTTATTGAGGGGGAAGAAGGGGAAGTAACAAACCTTTTTTATGGCCGACAGGTGACTACGAAATTGGGGGTATAACTGGGCTTGGAAATACCCTGCAAGAAAGTTCAATAAATAATATCCATGGACCCTATTTGCTATAATGACAGTACAGAAATATAAATTTGTTTGGATGTAAAACTATACATATATTTAAGTCAATATGTTTTAGTTAATTTATGTATCTGTAGATAATAAATAGTCTATCATTCCCTCAATATTTGTGCTTTTGTTTTATGGCCTTCAACTTTTAAATTCAATTTCTTTACTTTTTTTGCTGGCCAGCCAAAAGTTATTGATTTAATTCGTATCTGGGGAATGCTTAATCAAAAATATCCGAATATATGGAAAGCCTTGGCTTCACCTCCACCTTTGCTCTCATTTCCCTGCTTTTCCGGACTGCGGACTCCAGACTTCAGACTCTGGGAAACTGTGAAGGAAAAGTTGCGCTCGGCAATTTGTTGGCCGGGAAATGCGAGCGTGAGCTCGTTAGGGCATCTCCTTCGAGATAGTTTTCCTTTAGGAAACTATCACTTGTTTAATTTTTAAAATCTGCAATATTTTTGCGATAAGATATATTAAAATAATTAGTGGCTTTTGGGGCTGAACTATTTTGAATTCCATATGTTTAGTTTGGGTCTGCTGGAGCCTCACAGATTTGCTTATTTGAAATTTAAAATGTATAATGAAATTAAATTTTTGATTATATTATTCGATCAAGATTTATTTTAGTAAAGTAAACTGCTGCACTCTAACTTTTTAAGCTGTTTTCCATTTCAATTAATTTGCTAAGAAGCTGTATAAACCGTAGATAATTAACTTATAAGCCGCCAAGTTATTAAACTTTGGGATAAGTTAACTTAGGAGCTATAAAATACTCTAGAGAATAAATAAAAAGACAAATTAAGCCGCTAACTATGCTCTTAAGTTCATTAAAAAACAGACACTTTGCAAAACTTAATAACAGGCGGATATACATACATACATATCAGAAAGCAATTAGCGATGAAAAAATTATTGTAAATAAATAAGTTTATAATGTGTAACAACAGTAAGAACAAAAACAAGAACAACAACAGCTGCATCGCCAGGAGCCGCAATTTAAAACTATTTAAACCTGATCAATGGGCCTCCCATCAATCTTCGGCCGATACTTTGTTCAAAAACTTCTCCGAAGGCGGCAACTTGCTGCCATCGATATGCAAAAAAACAGGTAGGGGATAAGGAGGTGGAAATGCAGTCAGGAAAAGCGGAAAAGCGCCAGCGGAGGGAGTGCTGCTCATTTTGAAGTGTAACCAGAGTATTAAGATAGCTCCTGCATCGAAGTAAGAGTCTCCTCTCTCTCTCTTTTCTCCTGCCAAGGCTAAAATGCATTAATCTTGGCCCACCGAAAGGAGGTCGGGAGCGGGGGCGGTGGCAAAGGACAAAGGACTCGGCCGCCCCGCCAGCCGATATCGATGTGAGGAGCTTAATGTCGATGTCGCTGCTGTCGCGGATATTGCAATTTGATAGAGACGTCAGCCAAGCAAAAAGCACTTAAAAAAAATTACAAAATTATTAAAATAAAAAACAATAAAATAAATTATATTTTGAGTAATAAGTATGAAAAGTTTCAAAGTCAATTTTACATATTTTTTAGTGAGGTTTAAACTATTTAAATCAAATTAACAAAAGGAAAAGGAAAAATATATTGTTAAGCTACACTCCTATGTTTAAATATTCTTATCATTTTAAATATGTCCTTTAAGGATTATTATATTTTCATTAACAAATCCATATTTTCCTTATTTGAATCTCAGCTAGAAGTTGTTGCCCTTGAGCAGCAGCATAAAATTCGCTCAGTGCGTTTTGGGAGCGCATAACTGTTGCAGGAACCGCAGTTTCTTGCTCGGCAGCAACAGGATGCTTGTAGCAAAGGAGGAGGAGGAGTCGAAGAGCGAGTCGGAGGAGGGATCGGAGGCGTAGGCGAACTCTGAGGAGGCGTGGCTGAAGCTCATGCTATGTAAACAAAACCCCAACGCACTTCAGGCATCACTTCAAGCCTCGCAACGTTAAAGTTAACTCATTCCCTTTCTTGTGATTTCTGCTTTTACATCTTCTGCGGCTCTTCAACAGCAGCCTTCTCAATGGAGGGGCTGGTGACTGAGTGGTTTCACCCACCAACCCACCCCTAGAACCCATCATTGTGCAAATAGTTGGAGCGCAACGCGGATGCCTCAAGATAAATGCGCAACAAATGCAGTTTGTTGAAGTCAATTATTGTTTAAGTAGCTTAATTCGTAACTCACGGATCCGTTACGGCAGCTCGTCTAATTGAATTACGTTTACGTTGGGCTTTTTCGACGGGGGGGCTAACTTTTGCCTAAGCTGGAGAGGTTGGAATCATTGATCGAATGGAAATTTCAACTCCAATTTAATTGGGAAAAGTTTTAGATTCCAACAGGAAATTAACCTTTAAGGGGTTTTCTAATAAATCCTTTTATATATTTTTTTATAATTATAATTGAAATACTTTACTATCTAGAAAGGTATGAAAAAATTTCCATAACATTGATCATTTATTAAAAATTCTTTTATGATTTACCCATGCTTTATTCTTACTTTATAAATAATTTTTCAATGATTTGTCTTGGTTGTATAGTTTATTCATCAATTATTCCTTTATGCTTCCTTTATTAATTCATTGATTTATTTATGATTAATGGTAAATTTATCCTGAATTAATTAATAATTAATATATTTATCTCCATTTGATTATGATTTCTCTGTTAAATTATGGATACATAAAATATGAGTCCTTCACAATCCCTCTTTAATTCATTCTTACTTTAAATCAATTACTATTCCTTAATATTTTCTTTAAATTAGTGATCGATAACTAAATTAAATAATTATAATTTAATTATAAATTCAGGTGAATTTTAATTTAATGAAAGCTCCAAAAACCCAACAATATTTCACCATTTTCTTTCAGTGAAAACCCCACCAAACTGTACTTAAGCCTTTCCCATTGGAGGTACTAAATCGCAGCTTACCTGAGAAGCGCGCTCGAAAGTTGGCTGAAAATATTTGATTTTCTCGGCCTTTGTTTGGTCATTTTTGTGGCGCAAATCTCTCACTTTCCCACTCTCTCCCTCTTTCTCCCTTTCTTTGCTCCTTCTCTTGAGAAACTTCAAACGCAGAGAAAATGCACTTTAAGTAAAAGTACTTTGTCAGTCATCTTATCCCAGACCCAGTCCCAGCTACCGCACTCGTGATCTCGGTTCTTGGTTAGTTTTTCTTAGCTAAAAGCAACTTCAGATTGGCAAAAACTAAAAAAAAAGAAAAAACTGGCAAACTACTTAAGACTTGGCTCCATTCCACACATCATTTTGCCTGAGCAACTTAAAATGTACATATTAATTTATGATATAAATGTAGAAAAAAAACTTATGAACTTTCAAATTAAATTATTATTCAATGATTGGATTTGGCTTAACTCTTGGAAGCATGAACGATGAATGGCAAACGGAGTCCCGATATTCAATTATGGGTAAAGTAGGCTTATGGTAAGAGGAATACAATTTCTAGAACTCTTAGTTTTCGATGAAACGCCAGCGTTCGCGTTCGCGAGGGACAGCTTTAAGTTGGATAGCTTATTAGCGAATCTGGCCAAGTATCGATAAAGCCAACGAATTAATTCAAATCTTTTCTGGCCAGCATAAATTACTAATGGCAGCATATGAGAGGCAATAAATCTATTTATTTATATAGAGCCCGTCTACCTGGCCAGTCCAGGCCAAACTACCACCCTCACAGGCACTGTGGCCTCGTTCAGATATGTATTGTCTGTCTGGCTGACTTCGATGAAATATTACACTTCATATGGCGTGCATTTCATTTGCTCATAATAAAGCCACAAAAATAAAGAAGTGTACCTTCATCTATAATAAATATGTGATATAAAGTTGGGATAAAAATTTACTTGAATGCCGGTGAAGAGAACGTGAGTACCTTTTATTATAGATTTTATTTTGTTTTTTTATTTTTGGTTTATTTTACTATTTATATTCTTATTAAAAATAATAGTTTTATTGAGTTAAGGATTATGTTATCTTTTAGCAAGAATTTCATTTAAATAAATTTGATAAATTGTATTACTTGTTGCCCTTTTATAATATTTATTTATAGATTATTTTAATTGTTTCATCTTATTTATATTTTAGACTTAAAATTAAACTAATACCTCCATGAATTTTTTTCTTCTTGTGTCAATTTAAACATTAAAATTCTCATTATTTTTTAATAATATAATATTAGTTCTATCTTTTCTTTTTAATTTTCATATTTTCTTTTTCCAATTCCAGCCAGTTGCCAGCTCGTTCTCATCTCTAATTGACAAAACACAGGTGAGTAGTATGTATGTATGTATGCACAAATAGGGGGTGGCGGTGTGGCAAACATACTTGTATTTATAGAAAAGTTATGCAGTAGGTAGTTCGGTTCAGTTATATTTCAATTCAGATTTACTTCTATAATTCATCAAGTCGGCATCCCTTCCCCTTTCCCTCCTTTAGGCCCCGGCTTTTTCTCAGCTTTTTTTTTTATTTGTTTGGCTGTGTTTGGTTTGAATTATTGATAGGGCTAAAAGTATTTCCGAGTATGGGTGTGTGCGGGATGTCTTGCATAATTCATTATGTATGGGTGTGTTTGTGCTACACACCCTCCCTCCCACACACACACACACACACATTTAGGCATATTCCGGAAGCCCCGAAAAAAATGCGAAAACATAATAAATTCGTGCTCAATTTTCGTTAGTGGATTATGCCATATAACACACTTTAGCTGCACAGTTTTTAGCATAATAAAGCAGTCGACTGGAAAAAGGGTGAGGAGAGGCGGTGGTGCTGGTTGGTTGGTGGTTCCCCGGGAGTATATCTTTTCCTCTTTTTGTTTTTCCTCTCTCTGTGTGTGAGTGTGTGTGTGGCTGTGCATCATCGTAGATAAAATTGACGCTGAAATGTTTCGCTGTTTCGCTGGGTTTCGCCCTTTCTGCATGTTTTCTGAGATAAGAATATATATTCGGTCACTTGCATATGTATAAAGCCGAATATATATAAATATATTGTAACCGATTCCAACGGGGATTCAGAGTGCCGCAGATGGGCTAATATGATATATATCCGCATTGGAATCCTTCGGGCATTTGGCAGTCGCGTTGATAGATGTTTTGCCGGGGCAGCGTACAAAAATTCATGAGAATAAAGTGAAAAAGCACGGTGTTTCCTTTGAGAATTGGCATTACACGAGGGCAGATCGCTTAGGATAAGGTTTCTATATATGATTTTAATATGTGTTTGTGTACGGGGTTTATATACATTGTTTTTGTATAGGGGTTTGATAGGGGTTTTCTGATATTTTGTATATTAATATTTGTAAGCGGTTTTTTTTTGTGAAGAATTTAATGCAAAATAAAGCAGATCTCATATTTTATTTATAATTTTCTTAAATATCAATCCTAGTTTAATTTTATTTTTAAAATAAAATATATAGATCTCTGATCTTTGCTTTAATTTCTCTCCCATGAAACTTGGTCAATATTTGCCCTCGTTTTGGCCAAAAACCCATTTACCATTTTTCTCGGCTTGTCCAACAAATGTCACCAGCAGTGATAATCGTGACCACAATCTTTGGGCCGGCCGGAACACCGATTCCATCTTGGATCTTGGGCAAAATGTGGGGAGAGCGGGTGCAAAAGGGACAGCCCGCTGGGCCATAAATCCTAATTGGCTCAAGTGGCTCGACAGGCCTGCAGTTTGGATGCTTTGCCCACAATTCGCTGTTCGCATTTCGTTGCACAAAGAAACTTGTTTACGCAAAAATGTTGCACGCGCCGCCGTGGCGGTTAAAGGGGGGAGAGGGGGCAGGGAAAAGGAAAGGCATTGCAAACCGAGCTTGGAGATGTCGGTCGCAAATCCAAATCAAAAGCAAATCTTGTTACGACAAATTTCAGCTACTGTGCGACCGAGTAGAACAAAGGCCATCGTCAGCGATGTTGTCGAGACGAAGGACGAGACTTGCTCGGAAAATGGGGTGAGGTAACAAGACTTTTCACCGCATTCACCCACTCCCCGAAAGCAAGGGGGGTGCAATGTCTCGGTGCACAAAAAGAAATGTGCCTGGATAAACACAATGCGCCCAAAGGGGGTCACTAATTTACTTAAAGGCAGCCGCCGCACCGAAAATGCAAACAAATGACATTTAAAGTGCAGCGAAAAGTCGCTAACTAGCACAGCCAAGCCCAGGCAGGACGATGGATGGGGAAAGGGAAGGGGAAGGGGATGGGGTGTAGACGGACGATGGTCGCCAGGACTCGGCCAGGACACGACCAGAAAATGAAATGCAAATACTATTTACAAAAAGCCAGAAATAAGTGCCGAACAATGCAGTGGCATTCACGCAGCTGGGCCACCCCTAAGGGGAAAACCACAAGCAGCAGGACACTGTGGGAAATTTGAAATAAATTAAAGGTTTTTGTAGCAAAGAAATTAAATTAAATTAATTAAATTAAGGATCCTTGTTACATAGAAAATTCCCAACCCCGCTTAATGTTGTAAGTGCTTAGGTGGAGATGAGGGAAGCGGTGACTACCAATTCAATTTCTTTCAGTGCATTTAGCAGTAGCCAGAGGCCAGCAAAAGCTACTAACAAAATTTGCTTTGTTGCCGCCTGTCGCTTGTCGAGTGTTTTTGGTCGCTGCCGTTGCCGTTCCTGCTGTTGACGCAAAGTCTTTTGGCCCCAGCCAAAAAAAAAAACGAAAAGAGGAAAAACACGAAAACTTGCAATCAAATGCCCATCCTGCCCTGCCTTAGCCCCCTCTGGGCCCCCTCGAGTCGCCGAGAGTCTGGCCAGAAAGCGAAGTTTCCTCAGTTTCTCAGCTTCTCAGCTTTTTTCCCTCAAAGACTGCTGGCCACAAAATGCGTGCATTCAACTGCATGCCGACGACGACCACGACGACGACGACGACGACAATGAGGAGTTTTCCGTTCTTTGCGTTTTCTTCAGCTCAGGGATTTTCCTTGAGTTTTCTATATATGTGATTGTATGTATTTTTCGTGTTGCCTGTGGCCTTGATGCTTGTTTTGGCCAATGCTCGCCATGAAAATTCCATGGCAATTGAGTCAATTTCCGTGAATGCGATTTGAGGAAATCGCTGTCAGTTGACTTTCCTCAGCGGGAGGTATTAAGCTGCTGCTAACTAATCAAAAAGAAATCACAAAAAATCAGAAATGTAAACTGATTTTGTATTGAATCACATTTCGTTCTCTCAAAATCCAATTGCCTCGCGCCCAACTATGTTTTACCCTCAAAAAGTTTACAAAAATAAAATAAAGAAGGGAAACAGAGAAAACCAGGCGGAACATGTATGTGTTTGGCATTTAATATCCTTTAGCGTTGATGGCGTTTTTATTTCCTCATCATCCCAACGCTCTTTCATTCGAGTTCTTTTTAGTATTTTCGATACCCTGTTTGATTGGAAGAGATAAGGGTGTATTGGCTTTGAATGGTATTACCTTTTAGGGATTATGGATTCCCCTTTAAAATTAAATTTTAATATTTTAATTAATAAGGAAATGTTTGAAGAATTGTTGTCAAGTTATTTATACTTTTTAGTAGTTTAAAGAACAATTTTGTTTGGTTTTTATATTAAAAACAGGGATTCTATTTTATTTTTAATTTTTTTGAGAAGAAACTCTTATATTTCGACCCGAAAATGGTAGATTTTTGTATTTAAAAAATTGTTGTTAAATAAAATTTGGAATTAATTTTATAGAAATTATTTATACATCTTCCTGAAACATTGGGTACCTAAAAATCGTGATACATATTTCCTAAGACACTTCCTTGCTTTCTTTTTTTTATATATCCTTGTCTGTTTTTTTATCGCCTTTTTTTGTGCCAAGAGGGTGATTTTTTATATTGTCGCTTCAACTTTTTAATGATCTCTCAAATTGCTTATTTCCTACACGATGCTGGCTGGCAGCAATTACGTCAAAGCATGTGTCAGCTCGTGTGTGTGTGTGTGTTAGCCCCCCCACGATATGCGTGAGAGCCACTTTTACTCACACACACATGCGACTACAATGATGAAGTTTCCCTGGGCACTTCCGGTGCCGCCGCCGCCGCCGTCGCCATTGCCTTCGCTTATTTATATTGACATGTGCAGGAAGATTTTCTAGTGTCGCTCCCCCCCCCAAAAAAAAAAAGAAAAAAACGGAGAAGGGAATGAAAAAAAGGAAGTAAAAGAAATTCGTATATGCAGTCGAGCGGGTGCCAGGCAGCTGGCCCATCCTCTGTGCGTCGTTTGTCAAAAGGCAGCAAAACTGTTGACATAACAATGATTATACGCCTCATTAGTCACATTTCTCACATTGTATGGAAATGGCAAGAGACTCAACGAGACTTGTCGGGATAATAAGCCCGAATGGGGTCAGGACGCAAAAAATATAAGCCAGCAGAAGTTGCAAAACGTGTCCATAGCCAAATCAGCCAAAGAGCAGACAGCGTATGCAATGCGGAAATGCAACTTCAGAGTGAGAGTGAAATGAGAGAGAGAGCTGGAAAATCTGAGGGAAAACAGGAGGAAACTATCACACAAGCTGCAAAGCTACAGATAGTCGAGGTAATCGGTAATCATTTATCATGCTCACACGGTTGCCAGGTAATATTTGTGAAACAACATCAACTGCCATCATTGATGACAATCCAGGAATCAATCAATTTTATTCAGTCTTGAAAGCAGTGAAAAATTAACAATATTTATATATAAAGTGGAAGTATGCAAAGATTGCTTAAATTCTTTAACTTAAAAGATTAGATTTAATTATGTTTTTATTGAGTCATAGTTAAACTGTTGCGGGTTGCTTGCAGAATTTTTATTAAAGAGTTGTTGACTTAATAAAATTTAAGGCTATACTAAATCATTAATCAATCAGGTTTATTTATTGCAAATATTTAAAAAAAAATAATTTAATTATTTTTTAACTATTGTTTAGCTTTGTTTAACTGTTGGAAAGCAATTTTAAATTCATTTGTAAATTATTCTTCAGTTTATAAAATTTAAAAATTGCTCAAAACCATTAACATTTAATACAAATATTTGTGTGATTATTCATTTAAAAATGTAAATCTTTCTTTCTTTCTTGAACTATAATTTATTTGTTGTTGAATTATTATTAAGTTTTTTAAATACTTTGACCAGACATGGTCTTACAGTTTTGTTGTGCACGCCTGTCTACATATTTATAAAACTAATGAGCTGTTCATTCCTTGATAAGAAAGAGTGAAAATTTATGAAAATTCCACATTGGCTGTTGTATTGCTGTTGTTTTTCCACTTCTTGTTTGTGTATATATTTACTTTTGGCTGGGTGTTATTTTTAAAGCAATTTGGCTGTCATCTGATAGCGACTTGATTTGTTACTTGGATCTCTTTTCAAGGTGGGGGGCGCTCAAGCTTCGCCAGAGGGGGCAAGGAGGCATGCCACGCCTCCTATTGCCAAAGGTGGGGGTGGCAGGTGATTGGGCAGGGGCAATTTTCTGCGCTTGAATTCATTTAATAATGTGCGATACACATAAAAAGCAGTTGCCAAAATGATTGCGGTGGGTGGTGCTTGGGTTGGGTTTGTGGAAAACCCGAGAAAACGCAGGAAAATTGAGGCTGAGACAAAGGCAAAGACAAAAGGAAAACCTTAAGGGAAGGTGTGCCACATGTGTGTGTGTGTGTGTTTGTGTGTGTGTGAGGGGTTTTCATTGTCTGCGTGTGTTGCCATTGAAACATATTATGCTCGTAAAAATTGAATTTTAGTGGCATATACAGTGTTAGTGGGTGTGCCTGAGTGTGTGTGTGTGTGTGTGTTTTGGGCATACACTCGCTTACTTTATTGTTGTATGAGTGGGGGGTTTGGGAGGGGTGTGCGTGTGTGTAAAATTTAATAATAACGACCCTCTTAAACCAACAGGACCTCCGCCGTCTTCAGTGAACCTGCTCTATCCTCACATATCTTTCTTCTTACTTTCTCCTTTTTCTTCTCCTTCTTTCGCCGCTCATTTCGCTTTCTTCATAGATACACTTCGAAAAATATTTATGGACAAGGAATTCTATATATTTTGTCATTTAATTTAATCCTTAAAATAAAATGTAGTATGTGAAAAAACACACTAAACGAAAAATAAAGCATACTTTTTGGGGTTAAACTTAAAAAATTTATGGAAAATTCCTTAAAAAAAATGCAAAAATAATTTAAAATGTCTTTACGAATTTGTCTCAAAAATATCTTAAAAATTATTTAGTGTTTTTTTTAATTTTTTATTTGATCATTTCTCTGCTTTACAGTAATCAAATCTTTTCAAACCCTAATTTATTTGTTATCAGAACCTCCTGAAAGTTCTTCTCTGTGTATGCATCAATGTGAGTGTGTGCGTGTGCTTTCTTTCTCTACTTTGCGTTGACATTTAATGTAATAATTTTTACGATGATGCTCGACGGCATTAAAACGAGATTAAACACAAACAAACGAGAGACATAGTGGTTGCAATATAGGGCGGGGCAAAAGGGGGGTTGTGGCAATATTCCGTTTGATACACTTGACAATAAAAAAGAAAGAAAAGGAAAAAAAAGAAAAAAAGGGAAGAACGAACGCAAAAAGATTAAGAGAAAGCGGCGCTAAGAAAATGATGCATGGCCCCCCTTGTTGTTGTTGTTGTTGTTGTCGGTTGTTTGAGCCCCCATAAAAGATGATGTAGCACATAATTACACACAGGGCCATCTATTTACATGTGTATGTGTGCGTGTGTAAGTAGGTAATACCCATTGAGATGATCTGCGGATAAGTTGCTGTCGCCGCCGCTCCTTGAGATTCATTGAGTGGGGGAATTATCCGTGGCTCGTTAAGTGATCAAGTGCGAGAGCGAATCAAATGCCCAAGTGCCTATATAAATAACCCAGCCGAGCAAAGCCCAGCCCAGACTGGCAATTGTTCACATTTATTGTGGGTCCTTAAATACGGCCTAGACATTTCTATCTTTATTTTGATAGCTCTCCTTACCCATTGTTGTATTAAGAATGATGGTAAATAGGTAAAGATATCAAGAGCAACACTTGTAAATGAAAGAAATTGTAGTGATTGTTGTTAATATTATTAGTCAACAACAAATGATTTCAGCAAGCAAATTAAAAAAGTGTGAAAATGTTTCTGAAATCAAATCAAGTTTTTATTATAAATTAATACTTTTAGAATAATATAAAACGAAATATTTTGGAGAAGAGTATGATAAATACATAAAAATGTTTGGTTAGCTTAATTAAATTGCCTAATTATTCTTGAACATTTCTGTAATTATTTATAAACCCTGCCCGCCCCCATTTATATCCCCATTAGCTTTAAATAAAATATTTGCCAAGTGCGGTGCAATTACAGAGACCACGAAACCGAAAACCTTTTCTATGGCCCTTGTACCATCATTGGGTTAGTGGTTACGACGGCCTGAGTATATCGTATTTCCAATGCCATTTCCATCGGCCCATCGTCCCCATTTATCAATTACATCTTCATAAGAGATAATTCCATCCGCAAAGTTGCCCTTCCACTTGAGTTCATCTCAAAAGGAAGCAATTCCCAGGCACTCTTGGGGTTGCCTTTTGGGGTACTAGCTACCATATCGAATATCGTTCCTATTTTTCTCTCCTCTTTCTTTTTGATTTTATTATTATTTTGTATTTTTTTTTGTTGCATTAATTCTATTTCATTCTTTTCTATTTCGGTGCGGTTGCGGGCCAATTTGAGTTTCCGTTAACGGTTATTTATGCATGTAATGCTCAAAAGTTTCGCTTTTTCGGTGGTTTCCCGGGTGTTTAGTGGGTGGCGAGAGAGGTCTTAAGGCGGAGGCCAGCTCTATTTTGTGGGCAAAGTTAACCGAATAAACTTATTTGTTGTCTCTGTGTGCGTAATTTGCTTGACTTGCTCCGCTTATTGTTGTTACGAGTAGTTTATTTATTCTTCAGCGGCAGACAATGCGATGTCTCTCGGTTTTGTCTGTTCCTGAAGCGCTGTTTCATGCATGAGCGGCCAGGAAAAACCCCAAACAGTGCAAACCTTCCACCCATCCCCCCACGAAAAACCAAACCCAAGCCGGCTTCACAATGGGAATGAAAATGAAACTGAGGAATTGACTTGGAAATGCTTCGCATTCGCGTTCGCGTTTTCCCATCGAGTCCTGAAAAGGCTGTAAAAAGGGATAAAATCATAAGCCCAAATTTATCGCACTCGACAGTCAAGGCAAATTGTGTCCCGCCTGCCTATATATCCGCTTTTTGTGGGGTGTGTGTAATGGATCAAGTTTATTTATAAGTCGATGCTCCTTGGGCTTTTGCTTGGGCCTTGAATTTGGCTTTAGCTTTGGCTTTGGCATTGCTGTCGAAACTCCAGCTCCGGCGAAACATGAAAGCAAACAATATTACGCATACGCAGCGTCGACATGATGAAGTGTTATTTAAATATAAATATATTATCTATCGATAAGCAGACGAAGCGAGACGAAGGGTGGCCAGGGAAATAGGATGAAAAGCATTTTGCCGCAGCGAATCTGCAAATTTGATGGCCATTACTATGGGCTTGGGGTGAGGGAGGTTTTTTTATGGACGCTGGGACTAACGGGCTAATAAAGTGATTGTGCCCCCAATGGGGGCATTCATTCATTCAACTCGTTTCGACTGGGGCTGATTGAATTACGCGTGTTTCTACATAGCCACAATAAAGGAATCAAGTATTTCAGCATTTTTTGCCAATTGTTAAGCAGCCTGGCCATAAATTTGGGTTAAAATCTAGGGGTGTGTGCTTTAAACTGATTAAGAAAATAAGTACAGAAGGTACTTTGTGGTATTATTAAGTGTTTACCGTATAAAGAAAGGCCAAAACTTGTTTAAAAACTAAGAAATAAATTCACAAGGCAGTAAAAATATATTCAAAGACTTCTTTAAAGTTTAAGATTTAATAATAACTTGTCTAGAAATTATATTTCATTTAAAGAACTTCGTGAAAAGTATATTTATTTTGTTAATTGTCTTCTTTTTACATTTCTGAACACCTTCTGTTAGCCATAAATTCCCAAGCTAAATGCTAAATAGCTTCCTGAGTTTCTGGGACATTTGTATCTTGTATATCTCTCTTGCTGCTGACATATTGTTTCGGCTTAATGAAATATGACCGATAAATCGGCCCCCGAATTTATCCGATATGCAATTTCACTTTACATTCGCAATTTAGCATTCCGTTTTCGGTATGATCTCTGCACCTGGCAATAATTGCGTTAATTTAGTGCAATTGTTTGCATTGTTGGAGATACGGATACGGATGTGGGATATGGAGAAGCGTATGCAAATTGCCTTACGAAATTCAATTATTGATCCTGACAGCCTGCCTGTTGTACGCACTGCTAACAAATTTACGGAATTACAAAAAGACTGCCGGCTGCTGTTGCCCACAAAACACATTTGCAAACGAGAAAGCCAGGCCCCAGACATGTTTTTGCCCAGTGCAGCGGCACAAAAAAAATTGTTTGGCCTTTTTCCCCCTTGCCTTCTGGTTTTTTCTTTATTTTTTTGTTTTAGACTTCCCTTGCCCCTGCCCTTGTGTGTGGCCATAGAAAGGAACGCCAGCAATGAGAAGCTTGCTAAGAAAATATTTTGAAATGGAAAGTTTTCCCTCATGCAGGGTTCCTACTGCAAG
Organism: Drosophila birchii; assembly: GCA_035046345.1. Lineage (NCBI taxonomy): Eukaryota > Metazoa > Arthropoda > Insecta > Diptera > Drosophilidae > Drosophila > Drosophila birchii. Next base: position 4,447,487 of record JAWNOA010000043.1, on the reverse strand, counting down.
AATGTGTGTGTGTGTGTCTGTGTCGGAGATATGAGAAAATGAAAACATATTTGCCTTTGCAAGGGCTGTTTGCTTAGTTTTTAAAACCTGCCAGGAAACTGGGGTATATTGCATTTTGTGTAAACTTTGGAGGAATTCATTTAAGAGGCTGAGAATTTGTCTAAGGAAATGTTTCGATATTTTACCTAAAGAATAAATCTTTTTTATTAAAATTAAATTATTTCGAATGCTTGAAATATCTTTTGGGGTCTTAAAACCCTTAAAATAGAGCAAACAATATAGGATGCAATTTGTAGGGTAACGAATTCAGTGAAAATACATTTCTGTTTAAGATTATAAAATTTATAGTTTAATTTTTAAAACTTTTTTAATGGTTTGAAGCATTTCCCTATACATTATATTAAATTATTACTCGTATTTATTTCTTTTTAAAATATAAAAACCCAAAAAGGCCCCCATAAGTATGCAACAATTTATTTATGAACCGCAAAGAGCAATTACCAAGTATCTCATAGTCGTTATATTCAAAGATATACCTTTCTACTGGCTTAGCCCTATCCTCTCACCCTCGTCCTTGTTCCCTTTTTATTTTTTGCTCTGCTATGATAAGAATCTGAAAACTTTCACGCAGGAGGTAGAGGTAGAGAGAAATAGAGAGAGACCAACGTGTCGTATGCGCAATGTCCTGGCCAAAGTTTCACCGATCTATGGATTTTTGGTTGCCGCCAGGATGCGACATGTTGTTGCACTCGAAGCAAAAGTCTTAACAAAGTCAATATTGAACCTTAGCCAACTGCCAACTGCCAAACTGCCGTCCAGAAATGCAAATAAGTTTCCTCCAAACGACAAGGAATCGCAGGCTTAATTGAAGCCCTCAGACAATCGGTGACACAAGTTAAAATGAAACCCCGTTTCTATGGGAATAAAGCTAGGAACAAATTTATACCAATTTCCAGCTCATAAATCCAAAATTGTGAAGTGAAATAGAACGAAGCAAGGACGAAGCAAAAAATGAACTTTAAATTAATTCAATTCCAGGGCGAAACGAGAAATTGAATGCCATTTTGTGTGGAAAAATCTACCGAATTCGATGCTGATACGAAATATGATTCTTATTATTATTTCATATTGTTTTTTCCTTTCCTTTTTTTGCATGTAAATTTGCATACAAATGTGGCTTTGATGGCGGCTTATATATATATATATATATATATAACGAAGAAAAAACCCATAGTTACAACTCTTTGATTACTTTTTCTCGGCCCATACTTTCTCTCTTATGGATTATTATTATTTGTTGCCTGCAGTCCCAAATTTGGGCTAGAAAACTGTAAATAGCCAAAACATTGGCGGCTTGTACATATTTAATATATATACTGTATATATTTGGCTTCGTTTCGCTTTTCGTGTTCGTTGAAATGCAAATTAAAATATTTATGCAAATGCGTGAGGCGGGCGAACACAATAAATTTATGCCAACAAACGAGAGCAGAAGACCGAAAAACAGAAAACAAATGAAGCAAAAAATAAAGTCGAAAAAAAAAGAAAAGCCAAGACAAGAAATAAGCTAAGAAGAAAAACAATTACCTGTTACATATTATCTAAGCCCCCTCACCCTCCTGTCATAAATGTTAACGTCTGTCACAATAATTCTGCGCTCGCTAAGCCAATTTTTCTTCACTCTCTCGCTCCGTAAAGCTGGAGACAAATTTGTGAATGTGCTTTGTAAAATATGCAAAACAAATCAGAAAGTAAAGTTTGTCACTCAACTAGGATTTATGGGACATATTCTCAGAGACGAAGATACTTTGTTCGCATTACGCATACGCCTCGTTAGCTGGGCACTTGAAAGCATTTACCAATTAGCCAACCTTTGGCTGGCTTTTCTACCAACACAATGGCAGTAGCAGCAGTAGCAGAAGCAGTCCAGACCCGACACCTTTTAACACCTGAAAGAATTTAATTAATGCAGCTATCGGAGTAGCTTTCCCATCCCCTCTGCTCCTGCTTCTCTATCGCTTTTGCAAATTAAAAACAACGAAATGGGTAAGCAACTAAAGTAGGGTAAAGGGGATATAAAATGGTAAAGAACCAGTAGCAGCAGCTGCAGCTTTACGAATTCTTAAATAGATATTACAGAATTAGAATTTCTCTACCTAAATTCTAGGCAAGAAAAGTAATTAAATGCGAGTTCTGACTGTTCTGAGAGGCCAGCAGTTAGGCAACAAATGAAAATATCATTCAGCCAAAGGAAATCTATCAAAGTGCACACAAAATTTCCCCAAAAATGAATTTTATTGAAAACTAAAAACGCAATATGTGAAAATTTGGCAGGAATTGGTTATTAACTGTGGTTATTAATTGAAATATGAGTTTACGGGCTTAAGGGGGGAAACTAAAACATTCTTGAGAGAGAAAACAAAATAACTCTGCACAAAATATTTTATTTAACCAAATAATAACCGGAAAAAATCCCATTTTAATAAAGAGAAACTGTGTAAATTAGCAAAGGACTGTATTTAATTGAAAAGAATTACTGCTTTTCTTCCCCTTTCTATTATATTTTGACACCTTTTCTCCTTTACCCGAAAATCCCCTCAGCCAAATTGCAGGCTTGGATTTTTCATGATGGTGTGTAGGTCCTGTAGAAGGTGTCTCAGAAATCCGCCAGGATCCGCTTAACAGCAATTATCTTCATTACGCGAGGCGCGCACACACAAAAGTATGCAAGGACCAAACAGGCGGCGAAGCCAAAGCAAAATCTGACAATTAGGAGCCTTGCCGTAGAGTGGCATCCAAGCCATAAGCTGGATACAGAAAAACACCTTTAACCTTTTGCCTTGCCAAGCTCTCGCATATAAATACGCTGTTGATGGATGTGTTTTGAGTGGCGACCAAAAACAGGGAGCCCGGGGAGTGGCTTCCTGTTTTTCGGGCTTCTTTTGAGTCGACTTGTCGCCACCGCCACCGCCAACGCCGCTCCCTTTGCCGTTTGCTGCTTTCTGTTGTTATTCAGGTGGCCTGAAATGGTATGGCGGCGGTGTCTAAACGATTTATAAAAGCCAAAGCAGTCAGAAGAGGAGTGGGAGCAGGAACAAGGAGCAGGAGGATGAGTAGGAGCAGGAGCAAGGCCAGAACCAGGGAGCAGTAGCGGGTGAATGGCATAAAAAGTGTTGCAAGCAATTTGCGCAATGGCAGCGCGAGCGTTGCCTTCCCAAAATCCTCTTCAGTAACCTTTCACCTTCGTCCCCCCCCCCCCCATTCCACCTGAGTGAGAGTACAAAAGCAGGTAAGCCCCCTGTCCTTTATCCCCCCTCACCCAACCCCTTTTCATCTCGAAAAACTCGCAACATTATTGAGTGCGTGCGTGGGCCAAAAACTTGCTGCCATTTTGCACGTAACTGACATCAGCGCGCTTATAAATCAACTTGCAAATGTCCCAGTGTCTTTGTGTGTGTTGGCGTTTTTAATACCCAACACTTGACCAAAATAAGGGGTATGTTTGATTTTATAATTAGCCATAATATTAAGCTGGGAAACGAAACTTTAAAGAGGCCTTACAATCCATATAAAGTTTTTAATTAAATTACTAAGATATTATTCTTTTTTTTATGTATAAAATAATGACAATTAATAAAACAATTCATAGGAAAATTAAGGTGAAATAGAACTTTAAAAATAAACTTAAAGAAACAAAAAGGGTTTTTATTTTATTTTATTTATTAATATATATGTCCATACATTTATTTTCACATTTTATTTCTACTTATTATTCTGTATATATTTTTTTATATGTTTTTTTTTTAAGTCAACGAACTCTGCCAAAGGGTATCCTTTTTGTTGATTCCTGTTGTATTTTTTAGAGGCCAAATCCCAGTTAGGATTTTTGAGTTCATGATTTTTGGTACATTCGGAGAGGGGGAACGGGAACGGGAACGGAGATGAGCAGACAGACGAACTCATATGATTAGATTAATGCGTTGTCTAATGGCCTCAGTCTCGGTCTGGGCTTCAGCCTCATCTCCAGCCGCATCCTGGCTCCTCCTCGCTCGACATTCATTTCACACATTGTGCGTGTCGTCGTCGTCGTGTGGGTTAGGTAAATCGTAATATCATTTTTATAAACATCTTGTTAACCCGGAGGGTCCTACAATTTTTTTTACATTTTTTTTTATACACTTTTTGCTGTATTTTTTTGTTGTTTTTTTTTGTTGTATTTTTTTGTTGGGGCAAAAGGAAGTCGCTGGCCATAACTCAGGGCTGGAAAAATATGATTTGCGGGTCAAGAGGGTATGGCATGAGTGATTATCCGGGGCTTGGAGAATGGATTATGGGCAATTTCGGAGTCAGAAGCCCCGGAGTTTGGGTTGCCTTTCGCGGTAATCACTTGGGTCAGGCGAAAATTGAGCTAGGAACCTTGGGTTAAGTCCTGCTGAAGGGAGGTTAAATGGCACTACCAAAGCGAGAATAAGTTAGAAAGTTAATAATAATGTTTAAGGGTATTAAAAAGCAATTACATTTTAATTTCTGTTTGATGACAAGCTGATACCAAAAGTTGTTCAAATTATAACAACTTTTTCAACTATTTAATGCAATTTTTGAGACTACATTCCAGCTATATTGACCCCTTATATTCTAAACTATGTTTATATGTTTACTTATTTATTTTGTAATGGCAAATGTTGCAGCCACGAAAAAAATGATGTTGACAAATATGAACACAAATATGTCATTAAAAATACAAAATACTAATAAACAAATTGTTTTCATTGTTAACTCGTTTGCCAAACTATAACAATTTTGTCATTATTATTGAAAATTGAAACTAAACAGAAAGGAATGCCGCAGGAAATAATAGTTGAGCTTAATTAATTGGAATACGAGGGATTTTAATTTAAAAACATTTCCAATTTATATTTTTTCTTACTTAAATTTCAGTTTTATTTTTTAGGAGTTATTATTCATTTTAATTATCTCTTCAGTTGGTAAGTTTTTAATATTTTTATAACATAATAAAGTTATTTTAAATATAAACACACAGTTTTTCTTTGAGCTTTTCTTAAGAAAATCAAGTCCAGGTAACAAGTAACAATTGAGCTTGAAATGAAATCAATTTAATAATTATTTTGTCTATATTTTCCGCTGAAAAAAAAATAACAAAATAATTAACATTTGATTAGTGTCTAAACTGGCTTGCAAACATGAATATATATTTTTTAAATTAAGAATCTAACTTCAGAGGAAATATATTTGAATTATTATAGTTTATTATGGAAAACTGAACTATCTATTACCGGTAAGATATATAGTAAATATTAATTTCGATATTACATTGATTGCGATGGCATTCTCCCACGATAACCGCCGGCTAAAGTGCTGCACAACATCGGCTAAGCGTAGTGGCTGTCAAAATGTTGCCCAAATTGGCTGACTTCTGACATTCTGACCTGGACACGTAACGCGTGTCTCGCCCCCCCCGCCGATTTTCCTACCCAGCTTTTTCCTTGCTTTTTCCCGCCGAACGGGAGTGTCACTTTCTGTAGTTTCGGGCAGAACGTGTGATTTATGATCCTTGGGCTGGCTCGGAGTGTCTGTGTGGGTAAATTACTTTTGCACACACAAGGAAGCAGGGATGGTTGGTTGTTGGTTTTTTTTTTTGGTAAGAATTCAATCGGTGGCAAAACTTTAAGCGATTTTCGCATTTAAACAATATGGCGAGGAATAACCTTTGAACACACACATCGCGAGGGCCACCCTTTTAGCCATTAGGCACCATGAAGGAGCCTTGTTGCTCCTTGGCAAAGCCACTTGGACAGCGGGGGAAAAACCGCTTTCAACGAAGTTAACCTTCAAGGAGTTGTCTTGACATATATATATAGGATATATATATATATGGAATACGGAATATATAGAATATATATGTATGTGTATATGTGACCTTTCTGTTTTATGCCAGCGCGCTGTGCGTGGGTCATTTAAATGCTACATTATGTTAAATATTCAATTTAATGTGTCTTATAAATCATGTAGGTCCTTGAGGTCCTCGAGTCCTGTCTGTGTCCGTATGCTGTGTGTGTGTGTGTGTGTGCTTGGGGTTGACTCTGTTTTGTCGCACTTTCCGGAATGTTTTCCGACTTGTGCCTGCATAGTTTTCACCAGTTGGAGTCAGTAACTTTTCACACGATCCCTTATTTAGGTTTGCCCCATTAAAGTCGTGATTTATAGATGTTAAGTGCTAATTTTTAAAATATATATATATATGACCCAGATTTTTCAGTCTTTCCTATATCTCACAACACAAACTCTCAATCCCTTGTCTTATGATCATCTACATTCAATTGTTAGACATCTGCCTAACGTTTAACCTTAAAAGAAATTAAGAAGACAGACAATTATATATACTTATGCCTTATGCCACATATCTTTACAACTTCACACCTTCAAACACACGCCCACTCATAAGCACACACAACTATGTACATATAAAGCAGCCACAATAACAAACGAATTTCGTTGTTTACTAACCGTTCTTGGCGGCCTTTCTCCTGGCTGCCTTGGCTTGATTGGTTTTTTTTTTTGGCTTCGCTTCTGCTGATTATTTTTCTGATTTTCTGATTTTTTTATGCTTTCAGCTCTTTATTTATTGCTTGTTTTATTTTGTTTGGTTTTTATTTTCACACTTAAGTGGGCAAATTTTTCATTTTATGCGCATTTGTTGCATTCACTTCGTTATTGAATTTTTGTATCATCACCAACATTCACCCAGTGTGTTGTGCCGGCTTAACAAAACAAACACAAAAAAAAAAAATAGGACAACAACAAATACGGGAAGACGGATAACGAAAAACGTTGAGAAATGTTAAAGGATAAATCGCGTACGAAAAGATCAGCGAACTTTTAATATAGGTTTATTCTTTCACTTTGCCTTAATGGCTGCAATTTTTGGCACGCGATCACTTGCAGGACCTCTCCTGGGGGTCACAGCACACAAAGTCGCGAATGGTCGTGGTCTCTCGTTCTTCGTCCTTGGTCGGCACTGGCGCTGTGTGAAATGTTGAGCCTGGCCGCTCAAGTTGGCCAAATCGGAGCTAAGTTCGTTCCCACCACGAGCCGGCTGACAACAAACGGCGGCAGAGTTCAACGTGAGACTGAATGCCGCACGGGGAAAATCCTCGTGGCGTTGCCACTGATGTTCGTCAGCCGTCGGCAAGTGGTGAGTTTTCCTTCACACGACTTTTCCTCGACCGTTACCACCCACTGTGGTGAAGAGAGCCAACGACCTTGGCTCGCTCTTTGCCAGCTGTTGATATTTCTCTTTCGCCCATCCTCTAATCGCTTATGGCCATCGAAGCGGCCATAATTGCCAAGCGGTTTGCTGGGGGTAAGGGGTTGGTTTAGGGGGGTGGGGGGGAGGAGGTGGGTCTGTCACCTGGCTGGCATTTTCAGGCTCGAAACCAGACAAGGACTCCATTGCAGCGCCGGAAATGAGACTCCCGTTGACGTAGATTAGCCAAAGGCTTTGAAAAGTCCCTGCCGTTAAGCGGAAAATGCAGTTTCTCCCAAAGAAAGTTATTTTCCCAGATTTGTAACTTCTCAGAAAATATTATGTTTTAAGTTCGAAACATTTTACTAGACTCAGCACTCTGTTTTAATAATTATATACAATAATAAAGCTTTTTTTTAGGCTTTAGGAAATTGCATTAAATTAAGTTTCTCCAAGATTTGTAGTTCCTGAAAAAATAGAAAAGGCTTAGTAAATTGGACTAGAAATTAGAAATATAAATTTTTATTAAATTCCGGCTTCTTTGGGGCTTTCGAAAACAGTGTTTATGTTCTGTAATAATTATAATGACATATAAAAATAAATCGTACAGTTTCCAAGAACATAACAATATATTTATACAGTTAATTGAAATTATAATTCGTATATAACAGCTTAAATTTCTTATGTTTAAATGGAAATTGAGGAAACTTGGCTATGGAAAATCCTTTGTCATTCACACACACACAGACATTTCTACTTTTCTTTAATTTCATTCCTGAACACCAGCAGACACACACACACGAATACACACCCTCCTAATCCCAATTAGATCCCAATGATTAATTGTCGTGCCTGTGAACATCTAAAATAATTACAATTTATTCTTTAATGAGCGAATCCATCGAAGCGAAAATTGCCATCCAACTGGATAAGTTTTCCTAATTTAATTGCCAACTTAAAGCGTATTTTCCAAGCATCCGGCAATTTAGATGTGTCGCAGATATATACTTTCCTATCTGTTGCATCAGGGTCTAAAGTTGAGACACGAAATTATGCTAATTGGCCAACGAACACACATACAACTTTGACAGCCAACAACTACAACTGACACGACACTTTAAGTTAACCCCTGCCATCCGGTCCAGCCTCGAGCCTGAATCCTTCAGTCTTCAATCCTGAATCCGAAATTCTCTATCCTGAATCCTCCATCTCCAAGTCTGTATCCTTTAGAGCCCGCCCGAAGGTGGCGAAGTGGGCAAGTCATGTGTTATACATCACTTGATTAGGCATTAAATAAATGCTCTGACAAGTTTACACTCAATTACATGAAGTTGAGCATCCCCAAGGCGGGGGGAGGAAATGGGAAATGGAAAATGGAAAATGCGAACTGTGAACTGTAGGTAGAGGGGCGGGGGGAGAAGCTGTTGGCTCCCAATTACTGAACTGTGAGAATTTAATTGCAAGCAAATGTCAGTATCCCTCCATATGCATATACAATTTCACTCAAAAATTGAATCAACTTGAAGATAATTCAATTGAAAGTCTACTAAAAATGTTGGAAATCTATAAATAAATAAAGAAATGGATTTCAAATGATAGAAATTATAAAATATATTATTAAATAATAATATTTTTTATTTAGATATTCCCCAAGAGAGCTGTAACTTAAGTATCAACAATTTCTTTTGGGTATTTATTATGTTTTTAAAAGGGGTTGCCTGCAAATTGAATATTTTTTCTATTTCTTCTATTTTTCCAATGTTTTCCTTTGGTTTTCCTTTGCCTTCTATATGCATCGGTTTCCCCTCATATTTTTCTCTCCATTTTCGCAAGGCATCATCATCTTGGCTTGCAGGCTTAATTGAGAAAGGAGATTTGATTAATTTGCATGCCATAAACAATTTGCAATTTGTTTATGCTCTCAAAGTGCGGGGGGCGGGGGCATCGTAATTAAAGCAAAGCCTCTGCCAAGCTAAGCAACTTTTTCCTCTCCTGCAGCAACAGCAGCAGCGGCAGCAAGGATTTTCCATTTTCCAGGCATCTCTGAATGTGAAAAGAAATGTCACCAAGGCAAGGTAAGCAGATTAAGGCCTTCTTTGACTTGCCAATGCAATTCAAGTCTCCTTTCGCCTTTCACCTCCTTTCGGCATGCAAATGATGATGGCTCAGCCGGGGCTCAGGATGCAGTCGAGCGACGAGTCGGTGGAAAAGCGGTGGAAAATCGAGGAAAGCAACGGCTGCCGGCGTCGGCGGTGGCGGTGGAATGCTGAATGCTGAATGTGTTTGCAAATATTTACTCAATGTATTCATGTGCAAACAATTACGCGTTCATTTGTGCGACTTTCGAGTGGCGAACAACAATGACGTTGTAGATGAAGAAGATGGCGCTGCAGACGAGTAGGACGACTGGTGACAATGGCTGCCGAAATGAGAGTCCTTTGGCTGGCGCTTCCCTTACCATTTCACCCCTTTTGTCCCAGCCTCACCTCACCGTCGCCTTTGTTTCGTTTTGCCTACTCACATATGCATAATATCCTTGACCTGTTTGCCTTGCTTGCGCTTTTGTGCGTGTCCCCTCGCCATTGAAGGACTCGCACTCACTGCAGGACGAAGAACTCCTCTCGGCCATTTGATATGCAAAAATAATCCCGCCAGCTAATGGCCAGACTAAAAAAACACATACCCTTGCATGCATTTGTCATTCTCTTTGGGGGTTCAAAAAAACTGAATAACAAGCTTCGGTGCTTTTTTAGTTATTTGTTTTTTTTTTTTAATTAAAAAATTACATTGAATGAAAGGTTCCAGGAATTCAAAAATGAATCGATTGAAATTGAGTATATATGGATCTGGGTGTATTAAATCAAAGGAGCAGAAACAATATAGAAACCATAAAGGTTCGGGTTCTGGGGTCCCAAATTATGGCCTGTGAATATGTTAAATAGAAATGAAGCCTTGATATCCTTGTGTCACACAAAATTAAAGCAAACATGAATTCGAAAATAAAAAAATAAGCATTGAAAAAAAAGTTAAGATGATTTAGATTCTTGATATAAAATATGTCGATTTCCTTCCTAATAATTACTATTGATGGTTAAACTATCAACAAAAATTTAAGTAGAACGAAGAACGTTTAAAAAAAATTATAAATATCTAATAAATTATAATTAAATGTAAGTAACCATTGAGTATTTTAAATATTATTTTTGCTAGAATTCTTTGAGATATCTTTATAAAAATCTGTGTAACTCCTTATTGTTTCACCCAAAACTCTAGCTATTATTAAACATATGTGTATTCTAATACAACTGTTAAATAAACTTAATTTTGAATCCACATTAAATCTGCTTAAGTGACTTCCCAAAGGCTTAGATTCCTTATCAAAATCGGTCTCATCTCCGCTTGTTTCATTTGTCTCGTTTTGTGTGTGAATTTAACGCTCTGTTGTTGTGCGTTTGACCGAAACAATGAAACAGAGTCCCTGCCATTTTCTCTGCCATTTTTCCTACCACCCTTCACCACCCTCCACATCCCACAGGTCCTTCCACAAACTTTTCCATCTGTCTTGGTCCCAAAGTTTTCCTCTCTTCCACCCTCCCTTTCCTACGTTTACTTGCATATCGAGTTGCTGCTTTGCCAGGAGCAGCTCCCATTTCCTTTAATCGTCTGTCCAAGTGTCAGTCCGTTTTGTTTGATTGATTTTTACACCCTTGGCCGACGGTTAGTTCAATGGGATGCCTCAACGTGGGAAAATTCAATTTGGAAATGGAGGAAAACACCAAGAACAGCAGCAAGTATTTCTCCTATTGGAAAGCTAATGCTATTCACGTTAAAGGAAATGTTATAGAAATATGGGTTTATGTTTAATGTTTTTTCCTTAGAAAAATACAAAGATAAAATAAATTGTAAACTATAGTTTCCCTTATTTTTTAGTGACTCTAACAATGTTAGGAGATTTCCAAAGACTCTCACGAATATTGTATTATTTTCATGAATTTTCTCTCACCACGCACCTGGGCATTGAGCTTGGCTAACCAGATGACGTCTGTCTGTCTATCTGTGGGTCTGTTGTGCTTCAGGAACAGTTCGTTAAGTTTACTTGATTTGCCTAGTAATAAATTTGCCCTTAGAACTGGCATTTGCCCCGCCTACCGCCAGCCAAGTCGTTGTTATGTCATCGACACGCTGAGGTGAAAGACAAACAACTTTATGCCAAGTTCTTAACAAAGTGAGCCAGCGACCTCAACGAGGATGGAAGAGAGGAGAAGGAGAAGGAGCTTGTGGCAGGTGCAAAGATAAGTACAGTGAGTAAAGAAAATTAGTTTATAAACTAAGTGAGTTGATATACTAAGAGCATTAAGCTTTAAATGTATAAGTTATAATTTTTTAAATAATTCTTTTTAAAATTGTTTCTTGAAAAACTAAAGAGGGAAGGGTTTTTATTAAATCATTAAACAAAAGAGTACTTTAAAAATAAATACCTTTTATGTTATTCTTTAGTTTGGTTGATCTTTTGCATAGAGAGTTCACTGTACTCGTCTGCAGAAATATGCTTTCAATGTCCTACCTGGGCTTCCCCCTCTGTCTTTCTCTCTTTCACTTGACGAGACAATTGACTGGAAAATGTTGTTAATGAACTTTGTGCGACATTTTGATTAGCTGTCAGGTGGGGGTCAGTGGGGGTCTAACTCACCCACCACTCCCTCTCTCATTTTCTCCACTCAAACCCCTCCATTTTCCCTATCCACCTGGATATTCTAACTGCTCCTCTGTCTTGTTTGTGTCGTGTTGCAAACAAAGGTCAACAAGTGCCACAGATGCCAAATGATGGATGTCAAAGTTGCTTTTGGTAACACTTGACATACATTTTCCAGGCTCCCCTCCCACCCCCTTGAAGATGAAGATGACGACGAAGGCGATGGAGAAATGGAAAAATGGAGAAATGGAGCACCAAAGAGAAGCGGAGACAGCTGAGATTCCAATTCCGGGGGCTTGACAATGCCATTTTGTCACACTGTGATAGAACACAGCGAAAATAACAGTAACTGCCAGCAGAAAACTAAAAAACAAAAAAAAAAAGTTAGTTTCTGCGGAAAAGTTGTAAACTTAATTTATAGTTTTTAAGCAGCCGTGTGGGTTGAGCTTCCCACTCTCCCGCCCAGTTAGTTTCCCAGTTAGAAAAATGCTGCTGCACAGGAGGTGCACGATGTGGGTGGGTGGAAAATGTTCACATTTCATTCTCGCCTCGTCGCCAGGAATTTCCAAATGAAATATTTGACTTTTAGTCTAAAAAGTCAGCAAAAAAGTTGGGCAAACAGACTGCGACCAAAGTGCCCCAGCATTTAAATGTGCATTAAGTTCAAAGGGGGGAAATCGCTTTAAATGTTTTGGAGCGTGGTATTGAGCCCAAGTTTGGTGCATCTCCATTTAATGAGGGCTCCTACCGCTGCTCCTGCTCCAGCTTCAGCTTCAGCTTCAGCTCCTCCAGTCGAGTGGAAATGGAAATGAAAGTGGATATGTGGCTGTGGCTGGGGATATGGAGCTGCAAGTGGATGTGGCAGAGCGCTCTGTCCATCAACAAATGGGATGCGAGTCCTGCAATTATGCCAGCCATCGATGTCCGAGCTCCTGACAGTCAGTCAACATTTTGGTTGCACTGTAAGCTATTTCTGCTTGGAGGTTTTTCCAAGTCAGATTTTAAAAATATCTAAATATATATTTATGTATTATATATATAATATATTTATTATTATATACCAGACTTTCTTTTTTTAAACAATCTCATATTTTTTTTATTTTTCTTGGTTTTTCGTTCTGTGTACTTAAGGAAATCATGTCCGAGGCAAATAATTTTCCTTGCTGCTTCCAAGAGTACAATACACAAACACACACACACGTGCCCAGCTAGTGTGTTGCCCACAGGCACAACCTTGAAGCTTTCTCATTCTCTCCCATTTAGTTGGCATAACCTTTTAGGGGGCAGGGAACCCCCCTCTGCCCTCCCTATTTGGTGCTCTTGTTGGTCCCTCGGGGGCAGGACGATGGGTGTCTTCAGCGTTGGCCAACGTTGTCCAGAAATAGTGAGCCTGTTTTCCAAAAACAACCTCACATTTGACTGCAACGAAAAGACAGAGCTGAAACAAAGAGTCTTTTGTGGGTATCGAAAAGGAACAAGACTATGGAATACCCTGTAAAGAGAGGGGAACCAAGGAAACTTATTTATTGCTTTATTTGTTAACATATTATTTGTAGATTATTTATTTATTTGCAGTTGTTTTCTTATTGTAGTTTATGGTAAATTAAACCATATCAAAATTAAAAAATGTAAAAAATAAAAAAGACTTATGACATTGAATCAAATCGAAGTGCAGCTGTGCTCATCCCAAAAATTCAAGGCTAGATTCAGACACAGAATGGAAACAAAAACTTTTGACAGGCGGCACGACTTGCCTTGATGGCTCCCACTCACTTGGCCAAAGTACACGTTTCGTCCTTCGTGTTAACACGTTCTGGCTGTGCTTTTTTTTTGTTATCGCCTCGCAAAAAAGGATTTAGCCAGGACCCAGCCAGGAGTCCAACTTACCTAGCCGTTGCGTAATTATACAGTTTTAGGACGCAATTTAATGGTTATGTCCATTGAATTTTCCAATTCAATAGGCCCCAGCGGTTATATGTATGTGGCGGTGGGGGGTTTAGCCTTAAATGACTTGAGTGTTTGTCCATTGGCCGGCCAATGTCTTCCAGGGCGCACATTCAAGTCCAATTTAGCCTTTATGTGTGTCCTCATCGTTGTCGTTGGTTGCCCCACCCAAGGGATGTATCTCGATTTTTGGACGCACGCACACGTATCGTAACCTAACCGAAGGACTACAGGATTTCCTACAGCCTCTAGTACTCTTTGGACTCTGGGACACTCAGACTTGCGGACAAATGTACAAAATTGACGGACAGCGGACAGCCAGAGGATTTGCCAAATGGAGGGAATGAGAATTTCAAATCCTAGCGCCGACTTTACTGATTTTTCCTTCGCATCGTTCTGTATTTTCCTTTAGCATTTTCCTATCTGTCTGCCTGCCTGCTCCTCAATGAAAATGCCAACATGTGAGACTAAAAAAAGGGAGAAGAAAAAGTGTATGAGCAGATGGGAAATGGAAAATGGTGTGGGTGTTATGCTGAAAGATACAAATGCATCGTAAACATGTCGTCGCGTTATATTGGGATCTCAAGTAGCCCACAGCCCCGGCAGTTGCCATTGTCTACTCGTCGTCGTCGTTCCTTCTGCCCCATTTTATTTGCTCCGTTTTCCGTATCCGTATCTGTGCCTTTTTTCCCAGCTACCTCTTTGGCTACTTAAGAGTAGGGAAAATGTCCAGAGATTTTCAACGGCTTCTTCCCATTTTCACCTTGCTTTTAGAGCTCTTTTTTATTTTTATTTTTATTTTTTTTTTGGTTGCCTGGCAACTATTGTTGCTGAATATTTAGCATAATCTGTTGTCTGATTTCTAGATTTTTTGTTATGAAAAAAAGAATCTGGTTAATGCTTATAAAGTTTCTATATTTGAACAACCTTTTTTTAAAGATGTATTAAGGCTCTTAAATATAATTTTTATTTGTCAGAAACTCTTGCTCAACAAAGCAAAAATAATATTTTAAAATTAATTTTCGTATCTCTTTTCTTATATATTTTTATATATATTTTTTTTAAATTTATTGTGAGCCTGCAAATTGTACCCTATTTTCTAACTAATTTCCCGATAATCCTCCACACTTTCAGATGACATGGAAAATCACTTAAAAGTCTTCTCCTGCCTTTGATCGGATCTGATTTGATCTGGTGGCTGCGGCCTGGTGTCCTTGCCACTGACTGCCAGGACATAAAAACATAAAGGACAACAATTTATGGCACATTTGCAGCTTCAGCTGTTTGCCCGCCAAAGGAAAAGCGATGTCTGGTCGAGCCATAAAAACAACGGCATTGCCCCAGGAAAAAAAATGAACAAGAAAACAACAAAAAACAGAAGGAAAACCCCAGGAAAAAGGGACAATAAAGTTGGCAAAGCGGAATCAATAATGCGAGCCCGGCCATAAACCGTTCGCGCGATGCCAAAATTTGTGCTAAGGTGCCAAAGTGAGTTGCGTCCAAAACGTATTATTATTATTATTATTTTTATTATTTTAACTATAATTTGCATAAATTTGCAAATATTAAAAATACAAAAAGCCAAGCTAGTGCGAGTCTATTAAAATCAAACATTATTAAGCTAAAATTTTGGATATTGCCAAAATAAACTCAAAGCTTTTTGCAGAATAATTAAAATAATATCAAAAAAGAGATTGAGAATAAAGTAAAAATATAGAAAAAACAAACAAAATGAGAGAGATTATAAATATAGGAAAATTTGGAAAAAACAAACAAAACGTGAGAGATTATAAATATAGAAATATAGAAACAATATAGGGAAAATCAAAAATACCACAAAGCTTTAGGCTTAGGCTATCCCTACTTTGAGGAAAATCCGCAATGCAACCTTCGCTTGGCTTGGTTTGGCTTATGTATCGATTGGCTAGCTAAACTGGTTGCAACCGAGAAATGTTTGAGTGGTGACCGTTAGCCCCGGTATTTGAATGTTTTGCCATCATTAGCATTTCATCTTATTTCACTCAGGTGTGCGGCCGTGCGTGCAGCATTTCCACCAACCGAAATGGCAACAACGACAATGCCAGTGCCAGAAATTTTCCGCATTCGCATTCGCATTTTGTCGGCAACAGGCCGGGGCATTTTTCAACTGCATTCCAACTGTCCGTCCGTGCGTGTCCGTCGGACGGCAGCAAAAAAAAAATATATATATAAGCGGACCTGACGTGCCCATGATGACGCACTGCAAAAAATTAATTACTACGAATAATATGGAATTTTCAAAGTAAAACTCAAGAAAAAATATTCATCATTTTTGTTAATAGGACTTTAAATTGAGCCAAAATAATATTTTTCTTATAAAATAAGATCTTGGAAGATATTTAGCCCTTTTAACATTTAATTAATTAAAGAACCGCTGTCCGAATAGAAATTTATGCATATTTGGCTGAGTTATGGCATTCGAAAAACTTTAATTTCCTCAAAAAATCGACAAAAAATTTGAATTTTTAAAATTAATTAATCTAATATGCTAATAAATAAAAAAATAAATATTAAAAATACTATTTTGTAGTTTTGGTAAAAAGACAAAATTTATTGAACTAAACCCAAAAATAGAAGAAATATTTTGAATGGGTAGAAAGAACGAACACGCCCTCAAGCGGCCGCAGTTTTAACTACCGCTTGTTGGCGAGAGAAAAGTGGGGGAAAAAGCGTAGAGCGAGCAAATCCATCGCTCTCTTTCCCCCTCTTTCTTCTCTCCAACAAGCTGTAGTTCAAAATGCGGCCGCTTGATGGCGTTGTCGGTCTGGCGACCTTCTTAAAGTAGGTTTTAACATAGAAGGGTCATTTCTCTCTGATCTAATTAAAATTTACAAGGACATACGAAATTCGGCTACTTCGCAGTTAAGGTTCCTCTCTGGTTTTACATTTAAAACGTAAAATGCTATTTAACTGAAAAAATTAAAATTATTATGGACTTAATACATTTATTAGTGTGAAAATATATAAATAAGATGTAAAGCTATATTTATTTATACAAAACATTTAATATTAATTATCCCTGGTGGTTCAGCCTATTAAAATATATAAACTTAACTTTTAATTCCCATTTTTATTTTTCTTTCAGCGTGTGTCCGTTCCAATGGCAGTGACTATAACTATTTGTATGACGATGGCGATGAGCAGCGATGCTCTCTGCCTTTTTAGAAAGGACTCCCCTTTTTAACTTCACCGTGCTGTTGATGGCGTATTAATGACCGGAATGTGGAATGTAACAGAAAATTTCTACCCACTGTCTCTCCTGCTTTCTCTTTAAATTTTTTTCTGTATATTTCTGTAGCGGAAAAGGGCAGGACCAGACGCAGGAACAGGAGCTGGAGATGACGTTAGGGGGATGGATGCACTGCAGCATCCATGGTCATGCTGCCGGAATGCATAATTGAAATACGAATCGAGCGAATGCCCCGACAAGCAGATAAGAAAACGACAGCGTCCTCCCCCTAACCTCCGCTATAAATGCAGAAAAGTGCAAGGAAAGAAGGTATGTACATACATATATTTATATATAAAATAGGGAGAGTTCCCTTGGAGAAGCTGTGACCCCCAAGACCTTCAAGCATTAGCCAAAGTGATTATCGGGAGTCGTAAAGTAGCTAAGAAGTTTTCGAATTATCAAGAAAGCTTCTACTGTTTTCCCACTGCTGCAGATATAACATAAATAAATAGGGCTATGTTTATAAACATTAATGTTTGGTCATTACCATAAGTGCTGCTAATCGTTAACTAAATAAATAATATAGGAAATTGGTGAACAAACTAACTCCTGCATAGTAGGGGTAAGTCAAGTTAATTGTTTATACATAAAGATACATTAGCGGGATTAGGATTTTCTTGCCAAATTTGAGCTAATAAAATAATGTTTTATTATTTGGAATATTTATTTTTAACTATAGGCATTTGTTAATCTTATAAGTTCATTAACATTGGTAATGTATTAAAATTTATAAGCAATTCGTTGTTAAATCGAACCTTAACTATAACTAGGACTCTCCCTTATTTCCTTCGATTAGTTCCTATCAATAATGCTTCACTTGACTTCACTTCAAGTCCGCCATTTTGACGTCAGTCATTCAGTCAGGCATTCAGTCAGGCATTCAGTCAGTTTCTCAGTCCTTCACACATTCAGTTAGTGAGCTCAGCTCATCGACTACGCATATTACTCATACGCCGCGTGTGCGGCGATGGCGATCTCAGCGGCGATATGAAGCCGCAACAGCTGCCATTCGCGTTTCGAGGATACAACACATGTGTGTGATGGTTGTGTGTGTGTGTATGAGTGTTTGCTCACTGATGTATATGTTTATATAATTCCCACTTACCGGCACTGCTACACAAGTTTATTGTTGTTCCTTCAGCTTGTTTCTGGCTCTGTGCTACACAGCCCTTACCCTTATACCTCTGCTTTCCCATTTCCCATTGCCATTTCCCATTGCCCCTTACCCCTTACCCCTGTCACCTTGTTGCCTGTGTTTCTTGGCAATGTTTGGCTTTTATGTGCCTTACATACACACAGAGACAAAATGAAATTAACTTATCTGTTTTACAACATCTTAAAGGGCGTTTTTTTTATTTTTAACTTAATTTTATATAAACAGGTATTCTTAGAAGAATAATGTCATATCAGTTGAAAGTCAAATCTCTAAGATCCTTGTTTTTTGCCAGTGCATCCTTGGCTGGTGCTCTAGTGACTGGCTGCCCACTTTTCTGGGGGGAGGTGGAGGTGGTGGTGCTGCCAAAACGGGGCAAACAAAACCCGAAACGCTGGCAAAATGAAAATTATGCTCTCTTTGGCATTAAGTTTATGAATAACGAGCATATGTAAGTCGGACTCCGTCGAGTCTCTCTGCTGTGTGTGTGTGCCCTTCAGTGAAGCTTACAGGAATTTATTTTGTGCCATAACTACACACACCCCCAGGTCGTTTTGCTGTCTGCCGATCAAAAGGTGTTAAATTCTGTTGTTACTAAGCGCACAAAGAACCACAAAGACATGCACCTGAAATGGTTAAATGGAGTGGCGTTGTTTGCCTAAATAAATGGGCATATTAAGGTGTGAGTGTTGGGACTTGCGGATACCCTGTAAAGCATGAAATAATTTAGTAAAATTGTGTCATTGGGAGAATCCTTGGGCTTGGCAAAAAGACTATTAAAAAAAGACTTGATAAAATATTATTTATATTTTTAGTTATATATGGAGTTAAAAAATATTATGTTCATAATTTTCCTAAACTCATACACCCTTTAATTAAAAATTGTTTCGTTTGTTTTTAGCATTGGGTTTTGTTTTGTAGTCTTCAAAATGGTATTCAAGTTTGCTTTGGATAAATAAATACAAGCCACAGTCTGGTGTTATTTTTGTCCTGATGTTAGCAACTATTCTCTCTTCCTTTTCAACCAATTTTCGTATTAGCTTTTCAATTTAATTTACCTTTGGAGTACACTTTCTTACCTATTTATCCTTTGTAAGGATTTCCCTTTAATTTTGAAGCTGCAGCTGTCGTCTTGCAATTGTTTGACTCAATATTTCAGCTGCTTGGCAGCTTTATTTTAAATAAATAAAGTCAGCTTTGGTAGGGGGTGTTAGGGACTGTGGATGGATGGGTGTAGGGGTGTGTGAATGTAGGGGTGTGCTGGGGTGCGGCTGTGTGTGTTGTGTGCCTCAAGTTACAAATAAAACGCAACCGAAATGAGCTTAAGAGCTTATGGAACGCTAAACAAACAGCGCAGCACACAAAGCCGCGATGCCACACACACACACACATCTTTACACACTCCAATACAGCCTCAAACACACATACTTACACTCCACTGGCTTACAGCTAACTTCCTTGGTGGTGAGGGATCCTTAGTCTTTAGTCCCTGCTTCCCGGCACAGAGAGAAAATGTTGATCATTCAACATATTAACGTTTCATTCAGCTTAGAGATCAGAAAACTACTATATATATGTATTAAAGTTCAAAAGGATGCTCTGAAGTAACAAATAAATTAATAAATATATAGCATACTTTAAATGGCCATAGACAAAATTGAAGAACTTTATTAATGTATTGAAGAGAAGCTCTAAAAGATCCCAAAGCACTTGTTTAGGTTTACTGGTTTATTTAAAAACAAACAAGGCAACTATTTGGAGTATTGAAAGCTTTTATTTCTTGTGAAAAATCCAAAGAATAAAATGGATTTGCAGCCATGGCCAGCAGGAGCAGCAAATTGGTAAGCCATTTTGATGATTTATTTGCGCAGTGTGGCTCTCGGTCTCAGCCTTGCCTTGGCTAGCTTGAAAGGGAATCGCTTTTGCCTTTTATGACTAAGTCAAATATGAAAGTAAGTTGCCAACAGCTCGCTGACTGAATGCCACGCCCTCTTCCTCCTCCTCCTTTGGATCCTTAGGATCCTTTTGGAGCAAAGGAGGCTTCCCTCCAGAGGGCAGAGAACAGGACAATTTGATTTATTGCCACTTAAAAGGCAACATTCAGTTTTCTTTCTCCTGTTCTCATTTTTTTTTTCTCTTCTCTTCTCTTCTCTTCTCTTTTTTTTTGTTATTTTTGGGGGCCGGGGAAAATAAATAACACGTTTACACATCCAAATGAAGCAGCCGCAGAGGGTTGGGCTGACGGGACAGGGGAGGGGTTAAATTGGGCCAGCCCCAAGTTCCAAAGTTGTTGAGAGTCAGAATGGCGACGAGATTGTTAATAAGAATGCATATATTATGCCAACACCGACACGTCACATGTGTGAGCCGAGAGGGCAGAAGGAGATTGGGGGGAGGTGGCGGTGGTGGTGCCTTCTAAGGACCCCGCTTAGCCCCCTATTGCCAGTTGGTATAGCCATAATTAATCGCTCGCCCTTCTGACGCTGACGTAGCCCTTCATTTTTCGGTCTCACTTGAAAATGGGGATGAAATCGATCACCAGAAGGGCTGGAGATTTTTGACTAACAATCAATAGTCCACGAGAGGCTATTTACCTATTGATGGGCATTGATTATTTAAATTATTTTAATTTTTAATTAAAAAGGATCAAGGAAATCATAAAAAATTACAAAAAAAAACCTAAACTTTCACTTACATAAACAATGAAATATATTAAGACTTGTACTTGTTTATAGAAGTGAATAAATAGTAATCAAGGCTTTATAAATATATTAATCAAAGAACAAAAGGAGGCCATAACAACATATTAATATAAACACAAGAATATCTCTCTTAAGCTCAAAGTCATTTATTATATTGCCTATATTTTTTTGGAGACCTTAAATCATCGTCAAATCTAGATAGAAGCGATCAATGCGTCCTGCCTCTCCATTGTAAAGCTCTTTTCATTTTTGATTATTTATTCATCCTACATATACGGGATTATATATGTAGAAAACTATATACACAGGCCAGTGCCTATTAAAATTTATTCAATGCAAACATTTTCCATTTCGCCCATCCATTTATATATGCTTATAATTTGCCATAAATTATTTTTATATGTTTCAGTTTAAACTA
The DNA here is from genome assembly GCA_035046345.1 of Drosophila birchii. Classification (NCBI taxonomy): domain Eukaryota; kingdom Metazoa; phylum Arthropoda; class Insecta; order Diptera; family Drosophilidae; genus Drosophila; species Drosophila birchii. Next base: position 4,426,042 of record JAWNOA010000043.1, on the reverse strand, counting down.
GAACAGAAACATGGTTGAATAGGAGGGGCGAAGAGGGGCAAAAAACATGGCACATAATTTTCGTACGCTTTAAAAACGCATTAAACTGCAATGGCAGCGAAAAGAGAACATAAACGCGGACATAAACACGGTCCAAACAAACAAAACACATATAGCATGGCGCACCGGAAACGGAAACACCGCCAACCAACCATCTTCTCTGCCTGCCAGCCTTCGTGCTCATCAGCCATGCTTGATTTCATTTGCGGGGCACAAACACATGGATACATTCTGTTAACGTGGCCGAAATTGGCCAAAATTTATGACCGCTGACCAATTTTTAAATAGCCAAACGCGCACCTGGGTCACACCTGCGCATAATGCGGTTAGGACAGAGCAATTGTTTAGGATTTTTTTAAAGGGTAGCAAGGGTGATGTTTGCTATACGTAGAAATAGTACGTAGAAGTAGTAAAAAACACAAACAAATATATAAAAAACGTATTAACATTTAATATTGTTCAGGGAGATATTTTTTAGAGTTTTCACGGTGAATCTGAGGTCGCTAAAATTTAAAAAAGAAAATATATTAAAAGGTTTTACTGTAAATTTAAAGACAATAAAAATAAAAATAGGCATTCATTTTGGACATGAGAAATATAATATTAAATATAAAATAACAATATTTTATAAATAAAATAACAGAGAATGTTTTGAAATTTTACAAAATCTTAAAAAAAAAAACATTTATATTCTATTATAATAAAAAATGTAATAACAATATTATTATAAATATATACGTATATATTTTCATAATAGGTATTGGTTAGTCTATATTTTGAGCCAACAAAAAATTAACAAAAAAAGGAAATGGAAAACATATTAAAACGCTGCACCGAAAGAATTTTAATTAAAAAACATAAACTTCATTTGTTGTGTGGCAGAGATTTGTTGCTGTGTGTGTTGATTTACTTGTGCCACGCCCTCCCACATAAATATCCGATCCCGCCCCCGCGTCCCGCTCTCTATTTGATTTTTATTATTTGCCATAGAATTTTAATTGAATTAGCCATATAACGTTCTTGGCTAATTTGCATGTTGTGGCCGAAAACATTTGATGATGCAGCAGTGGCAGTTGTGTGCAAATACATTTTTGGTGCATTTTTATGCAGTCCGGCAGTTGGGTTTTTGGCAGCGGGCTTAGTTTTTAGTTTAGTTTTAAATGGTCCATTCGGCGGTTGGGTTAATGTTGCAATTAAATGAGTGCGAGAACCGCAGGCCGAGCAAAATAATTGGAAATGCGATATATGGGAATTTTCCCACCAAATCGAAACTACAAAAGCGTGTAGTTGCTCCTCTCTTTCTCTCCCTTTTTTTTTATTGTTTTTATCGCATAATTATCAACGCTGCCGCAGGGGCATCTCATTAAAATGCAGACAAATCAAATTTTCATTTGCAGCTCCTGCAGCTCGCCACCCTTTGCCTTTTGCAATTTTTCTCGCATTTTCCCCGCGCTTTCAGTGCATTTCCCCACTAAAGGCCGCGGGGGCCATTCGGAAAGCGGAAAAAAGGCCCCGCAAAAGTTACACATTTAACGAAATTATAATTTGTGCATGGAGTCGGTTTTAATTACACATTTCCTATCACATCCGGGGCCCCGGCAAATTGATTTCTTTTGATTGCCCAAATCCCCAAGGGAATCGCAGGCACACCCATACACACACACACATCCAGACCCACACAACAACAGAATGCAAAAACGCTGAAAAAAGATGCGAAAAGGGCACCGATCTGAGCCTTGAACCAAAGCAAATTGAACTGCGCTGAATAACATTTATTTCCACCAGTCACAATGCTCTCCAAAAAAACATTTTCAATATGGCCCTGGACAAAAAATAATAATAAAAAAACAAAGTAATAACCAAAATGTTAGGGGCCAAAAAGGTAGAGAAAATCCGTACAAAAAGGAGTTTCATGTTGAACACAGTTTTTACTCTAAGCATTTAAAGACTATTTGGGAAGAAAATATATACAACTTCCTTTATTTAATAGCTTAAAGAATTATTTAAAATATTTTTCTATTTATTAATTTCTTAAAAAATATTTAATTTATTTTATTTCACAAACTTTTTTAATTATATATATTATTTTCAATGTCAAGCTTCCATTATTTCTGGCTAAATCGAAGAGCGTTGAATACATTAACCAGCTGCTAGGGTAAAAAACAAAAAAAAAGGGTTAGATATGTGCTTTGTTTTTCCTGCTGTTTATGAAGTGGAACTTCAAACTCGAACTCCATTTCCTTGGCCTGTGCTCATCAGAAAAATGTTTTCCCTTGTTTTGTTGTACTTTTTAACGCTGTTTGTTTTCACGCAAATTCGTCGAAACGATTTTCCCAGGTGGGCAGCAGCCTCTCGGCCTTGTTTACCTTGCGCCTTATTAAATAAAAGAAAATGAGTTCTGTTGAATATTAAATAAAAACAGGAGGTAAAGGTCAAAGATTTTATTGCTTTCTAAAAATGTTTATTTCTTCAAAAAATTTAATTTATATACGTCTTAATAAGTATGTTTTTTGAATATATATATATTCAATTTCACGAGTTAATTTGTATGTTAATTATTTAACAATTATCTTGCATTCTTAGCCGTATATTTTTTGGGCAAAACCAATCGCCTTTTACAAATGTAAACCTTCGCTAAATATTAAAACTCACAAAAATGTTGTTTATTTAAGGTAATAATTTCTTGGGCAACCCCTTTCTTTTTTTGTACAAATGTTTCTGTTTTTTTTTTCACCATTCCTTGGAATGGCACTGCATTCCACAATAGTTAGAGCCCATTTCCTAAGGCTGGAGGCAATTAATCTGGGCAACAGCTGGTGGGGCTGTAATTACTTTTGTAGTCGCACCTGGCGGAGTGGGAGAGGCGGCCGTCAACACTTTGTTTTTGCTTCAGTGAGCTGAAAAATTATGCATAGAGTCCCGGCAGGGAATGCCATTGCCAGACCCCACCACCACCCCCTCCCTCCCCTATTCCTGGGCCTAAGGACGACAGTATCAGGGATAAGCAAGACTCTTTTTCTTTGTTTAATTTATTATTTTAGGAAATATATCATTATAAAAATGATATATTTCACATCAAGGTACAGGTAGTAATTTTACCTTAAATTAGTTAAAAACAAATAATTTTTTTTAGCTGATATTTGAACTACACTTTCAATATCTTCATTATATAAAAACCATGTTCATGGACCGAGGTCCAAGGTCCTAGAACTGACGAACCGTTGATTTGTTATGTTCATTATCCGGCAATGAAGTCTGAGTCGAAGGAGAAGAAGGCGTCTCGGCCATCGCTCACAAAATGCTGGGCGACATGGGGTTGTGTGTGTTTTTGTGAAAAATCCAGGTGGAACTCCCCCCAGGGATGGGGGTAAGCTGATGAACTCTGGAAAACTAATTAAAACACGTGGAAGCTCCAACACACACACACTCGGGTGGCGGTGTCCGAGAATTGCACATGAATAAATGAGGAGCTCAGAAGCCGCCCCAAAAAGCGGCAAATAAAGCAAAAGCACCAAAAAGCTAGCCGGCGACAATGACCTCAGCCAGAAGAGAGAGTGTAAACTATTCGGAAAGTGTGTGTTTTTGGGGTTTCAAGTTGGAAATTCATAGCAAACCAGTTAGAAAATATCAGAAAGCAGAAACCCGAGGCTAAGCTGGACTGCATTTATTATTCATTTCGGCACTTAAGCAACTTGAAGTTATTTTCTTGTAGCCATTATCCAAATTATCCAATATTTATTGCTATACATTTGAGAGGAGAATGAAAACGTTATAAAAGGAGGTGGTAGGGCACTGCATTGGGCTCCATAAATGCTCTGACGATGTTGTACTTCCTGATGAGGATGAGATACCGCTTCGATTGCCAGTAATTAATACGCCCCTTTGTCACAGGCTTGCATTTCCTGTTTTCCTTCTTTTATCCAGTCTTCAATGGAGTTTCAATTTACTTGTCCCGCTGCCAACAGATTGATGGAGTCTGTGGGGCTGTGGATGACGTGGAACTGATGATGTGCGTTGGCGAGATGTCCTTCGGAAGCGCCTCTCCTGCGCCTGTTCCCGCTCCCTACTCCTTGTCCTGCTCCCGCTGCTGGTCTTGCTCCTGCTTCTGACAAATGACGGCTGCTTTGTCCGCTTGCTGTAAATGCCGGAAATGCAAAGTGCAAAGCGGAAGTTTCTCATGTCACGCCGCAATGACGCTAAAATCGAGCGGAAAAATGGCGGACAAAACTCAGTTTCCGCTTCAAGCATTCACTGTATGTGAATATGTTTGGATGTGTGTATGCTCCCTAGTACCTCCCTCCATTTATGTGTCAATTAAAACTAAGGTCGCGACAAATATCCCACCCTGAAGCGAGTTCCGCGAAAAAGCTGCGAGCCAAACAAATAAAATTACAAAATATCGCACATAAAAGCGTCAAACAAAAACAGTTTCCAGTCCGCAGTTCTCCGATGCCATAGCCATGGCCATAGCCCCCACTAACAAACCGAAACCAGACCAATTCGAGAAATGTAACCAACTTGCTCTGGTCTCAACATATGTCCCGCTTCCCAGTCCTATATAGTAAGAGGAATAACGTTCACATCGCCCATTAAATACTCTTAAAAAGAGGTTGACGAAAGGCTGTATATTTTAATATTTATTTCTACAATATATAAATGTACAGCATCTTTATAATTAATTTCCTATTTCGTTTTATATTTAAAGATTTTCCTATAGCTTGCTCTTTTTAAATAAATATTTATTCATAGTTTCTCTTGGAATATTTAACATGAACAAGTTCCTTTAGAAACTTAAAACATAATTTCATTCCAGTCCTCCAGATGATCCCCGTTTTTTTAAGAATTTCCCTTCTTCCCAGTTCCTTTCAAAATCCTTCAAAATTTCATTTTCTTTCCACTTTCTTTTTCGATCTTTGCCCTGCTGCACTTTGGCGAAACCTTTTTGGCACTGAGAGCATTCAACAAGCCGCACTTTTGGCTTGCTTCTTCAATAGCTGCCTGTAGTTTTTTTGTTCTCCCCTTTTAGCCAAGCCCCTTTTAAACTCCCAATCGCAATCCCTAACCCCATCATGTCCTGGAGAGGAGTGCCGCCCGCCACCTCTTGACCACAGCGACCAGTGCGACCACGATGCGCGGTGCATTAAAACGGAAGCGGAAACTAAAAGCAGTTATATTCTGTGCACTTACATGCGATAGCCACCGTTGTTTGCCACCAATTTTACGTGGTATTAGAATGGATATAGGTGTACCTGGTATATTGAATGAATATAAAATAACAAAATGATGTAGTATTAAAATGTATGACTTCTATACGGATTTAAGCAAAATATATTTGATTAACTATAGAAAAGGTTTCTAGGTGCAAAGATAAGGTGTATATAAATTCATAAACCTTTTTAAAAATAGAAATATAGAATGGTATTTATATTATTTTTTTATTTGATTAAGTTAATATACATAAGATATGGTCAAAGGAAATAGAACTAGCTCTGAAATTTATTAATATACTCATCTTTTACTGGGTATTCAGAAGTCCTGATTTAAGCTTGCTTTCCACTTTTTTTAGTTGCATTTTATTTCAAAGATTTTCTTTGGCTATTCGTGGGTGCAACATTTTTGGCTGAACCAAAGCGTTTAGTAGTATGTGTTTCTTTTTTTTCCTATACCTTTTTAGTAAGGGACAGTTTTGTTTGGCCTGCCTTGACTTGATGTGTGTTTGTGGGTTGTTTTAGATTTTGCCGTTGTTATGCTTTTTTCCCCCTTTTTTGTTTGTTTTGCAATTTGCGCAACTAAAAAGCATTCACTTTTGAACTTTATCAGTGCCAGAGGTGGCGCTGAAAGGGGGCCCCCACTGCGGCCCCCGCTTCAGCGAGTGTTTTTGCGGTTGACCTCAGAAATTCGTTTATTTGGCGCAAAGAGACAGAGAGTTAAAGAAGGGGGATCAATTTTTTTCCTTTCAATTAAGTTTCACATTGTCCCTACCTTCTTGTACATTTTAAATTAAATTTTAAATAGATTTTTCCAATCGATCTTATGAAACAGCTATATATTTCATTTTATTTAGATTTAAATATTTTCAAAACTTGAAGGGGTTTGCGAACCCAACTTCTTCCTTCTGTCCTTGTGCCTGTCCATTATAACGGCAGCCATTTTTGTTTTTAGGACCCCCATATTGAACAGTGACAAGACCATCTAACGGGCAATTAATGTGATTTACGATCCCACTTCATTAAATAATAAAACTTTGGCACTCGCATGCGTGGCACTGTGTGTTTCAAACAATTTAAAGAATTTTTCACTGCAGCCTGCTGCGATTCTGGTTTGTAAACATGCGTTTAAAATTAAGAAAATACAAATAAAGTATCCATAAAATGAAATTTAACAAGAAGCAGATGTAGAGCATATAGAAAGGCGAACATTGGAATACCCTGCTAATTGTATACCTTACTTTCAAATACTGCAATAATATGTATACATTTTTATTTTATGAAAATATTATAAAAAATGTATGACAAAAATATTTTAAAAAATATAACAAATATCATAACAGCAGAAAATACAGGAACAGAAAAAAGGAAGGCATCCAAAGCCAGGAGGCTATGAAAAATCCGTTCGTGACAGGCGCGGGTGGAGGAAGTTTCGGGGTAGGAATTAAATATGCGACTCATGTAGAAGCTTTTCCCTTTTTTTTTTTGTTTTTGTATTTTTATGTAGCTTGCCAGTATTTATTTATTTTATGTGCGCGACTGTGCGTGGATTTGCTGGACAGAAGGGGACTCCTCCTGTTGGGTTGAGATATTTGAAGAAATTAAAAAAAGGAAGGGTGAAAAAATGAATTAAATGCGTATTGCATACTTTTCTGGGTCATTTAGGGGGATCCCCGGAGAAAGCATTGGCCCCATTTCAGCCACCGGAAAGGGATACGATTCGACCTGGCCTTAGGAGCAAAGCTGGATGTTTTTTTTTTGTTTTTTTTTTCCTATGGCTCTTCTCATAAATCAGAGAAGCATACTGAAGAGGTCTTCGAAACAGCTGGAAAAAAGTAGTCTGAAAATGCAGAAAACCATGGGAGCTTTAAACTAAAAGATTAGATTAGAGAGTGATTATATTTGAGTACAATGCTAAAAAATTAATTTGGTAACGTGCTAAAATGTAGGAAAATGTAAAGTTGAAATGAAAACTTGAAAATTCTCCTCGGCTTCATTTTTAATTTAAATTGCTCTTGAGGCAAAACTTGCTTATTGTTATAATACTCTTTATTTAGCTTTCCGCGACCCTGGCCAATTGAGTTGCCAAGGAAAACTTACCTTAACCGCAAACTATTTAAGGTAATGCGATAACAATACATATTTATGCAGAAAAATAAACATGCCAGTGGCAAAACAAGTTTAAGAACAAAATCAACAACAAATTGAAGAATGCTAAATGAAAATAAAAACACAAATAAAAATAAAATAAGAAACACACACACACATACACAGGAAAAAAGGAAAATAAAAGGTGGAAAAGCAAGGGGGAAAATATATATGTATATGGAAAAGAGCAAACTTGTCGTTGGGTTAATGAAGCCCACGGGGGTGGGTTGAGGGGTTGCTGATTTTTGAGGCGCTGGTGGGGTTGCAGGTGCACGCGTGGGGCTGGCCACTCAGGTGTGAAATTTTATTGAGTCGAAATACGAAATATATGCAAATTGCGAAATAATTTAATGACGCGTTTAATTGGGTTTTTAGCGAACGGGAGCGAACGTTTTCAAGAAAAGCTTGGCAGGAGCTCGAGAAGTTTTTAGTGAGTGAGGGGAATCCTCCGCCTCCTCCTCATCATCATCGTCATCATCATCATCCTTCGAGAAGGATTGTTTGGGGCTGATTGGAAAAGTTTCTTTTTTTTTCGTTCTCTCTCTCCGCCGAATCAATTGAAATTGAGCGCTAATAAGACTTTGATGTGCGGTAAATGGGATGCAAGAGGGGGAGAGGGCTGTGTAGCTGTGATTTTGTAAAAAAGCCAGTCAAAGTTTTATCATTATCATGGCGACGTGAAAATCTTCAGAAATGGAAGCACCAGCCAGGTAATAAAGGCCACAGCAGTCCTTAAAAAAGAGATATATATGCCATATAAATATTATTGGCAGGAATTCATTTTACATTTCATTTCCATGCGAGGACACGGGGAAATATAATGTCAAGCTTTCCCGAGAGTTTTGTAAAAACCTAGAAAAAAAATGAAATAAATATTTCGAATAAAATTGGGATTACTTATTGAACTTTTAAATTAACAATATATACATAACATTAATGATTTTGCTCGTCTGATTTAACTCCATAAACGTTAATAAATTAGTTAAAAAACGAAATATTTCATTGGTTTAATAAAGAGTATCCTGTTTTTGATTGCTGTGCATTTAATTAACACTGAGTGAGGTGTCTTTTTCATTAACTTAAAACGAGCACAATCACTAACTACAGTTGTTGCTAAAAGTTACTGTCATATTCATAAGTTAAACCCAACAGGAACAAAAAAAAGGTAAAGCCGCAGTATGAACAAACTTTTTCCGCTCTCAGTAGCAGCAGCAGCTGTTAAAGGCGGTTTTCCTTCTTTTTTTTTGTTGTCAAGGATAAAGGTGTGGCAGGTGACAGACTCATCAACGGAGCAACACCCGGTGAACACCAACCCTATACATGTTGCTCTATTCGCCACTGAACCAAAGTTACATTTTTCGTTCACCACTTTTTATTTGTCAACGACAAAAGACAGTGATTACGGAGTTAAAAAAAATCATACCATTAAGTTTAATTATTTTTAGGGAAAGTAAGTTATAAAATGTAATATTTTGGGTTAATAAAACAAAGAATATTAATTAAAAGATTGCCTAGAAAAATTCAAAAGTTCATAAAACTTACATTTGGTTCTTGTCAAGAATCTCAAGATCTGAAGCTAAAACTTTACTTATTTTATAATTTTTTTTTTAATATTTTTAAAAATATATTTGCCTATTTAAATCCTTCAACATATTTGCCATAAATCCTTGCAGCAACCACTGTTGACTAGGACAGCAGCTTGAGGCTTTATGGTCTTCGAGGTGGTATGAGGTAAGTGGTGGTGTGGCTGGCAGGTGGTTTAGACACTTGCGCCCCCCAGCTGAGCCACATCAATCGCCTGGGCAGCCCTGACAAGGCCAAGAAGTTGTCCTCAGGAGTCGAAGTGGCACTGCCAGTAGCGAAGGCGAAATGTTGGGGTTTTTCTGGCGATGCCGTTCGCTTTCCATCTTTTTTTTTTATGGCGCGCAGGCACGGCCATTATAAATTATTATTCATGAGCGGATGCGGATATTGAAAAGTTTCACTTTGCTCCACACTTCGCTCCCTCCTTGGCCCCAAAACAGTTCTGTCTTCATTTCAATTTTAACATCGTCGTCAATGCTGCCGTCGCCTTGTCTTGTTGTTGTCCTTTACCCTGGAAATAAACATATTGTTTTGGAAACAATATTTTGGGAACTCCTTTCATTATTATTTATGGAGTTTATTACAGAATCTTATAGATATATGAGGAAAATACGTTTTTTAATAGTTTATATTTTACTCTAGTTTAATAATTACCAAATTATTAATTAATGTTTAATCAACAAACATAAATATAATTTATTTTAAACCCTAAATCCCTTAGAAAAACTTTTATTAATATTTAACAAAAAGATAATTCAATTTATATATGTAGATACATTTCGAATATGGATCTGAACTGTTAAAATAAATTTTACCCTCTAAATCCCTTCACAAATTATTTAATAATTAACAAAGAATAAAGTTTTTCGCTTAATAATTTAATAAATATTTATATAGAGTGCTGAACTTAATTTTCATATTTAAAAAACTTAACAGTTTGTTGTTAAATTGAAATCCTATTAGCAAATCCTTTTTCCAGGGTATTTGAATCTTGTCTCGGCCTTCCTGGCTTGTTATTGTTTTTACTTTTGTTGTTGTTATTTTTTTCTGGTCTTCTATATTTCAGGTTTCCCCGCAGTTTTCCACCACCTCTCCTCTCCCGGTTATATTATCGTTTTTTTTGTGTGTTGGCTCTGCGCGTGTTGTTTGGAAATTAGATTTGTGCACGTTTCTTGTTTTGTATTTCCGTTTATCGGCATTTTTCCTGCTTCATCTTGGTCTGCCTGCTTTTCCTATATATATAGATATATTTTTTTTCTTATTTTCGGTGGCCAGGCTCTTTTTTAGTTGTGGTCTATGTGTCGCTCTTTCTTTTCCACACAAAGATTTGTTATTCCCAGAGTTTTTGATTCCACTTGCCTTCTGTTTTGGGGGGAGGAGGGGATTTTTCCGGGGAAATCGGGTCGAAGGTTGTGTCGAGGGCAGTTATGATCAAATATTCGTGGCTATAATTGAATTATATGAGAGGCAAATAATAATGGCAGTGCTGGCAGCTACATTCAAATTGGAAGCTGACAGGGATATCAACTGGCAGGACATTCGAACGTGGCAAAAAATAAAGATAAAGCCAGAACTTGAAGATCGAGAAATTTAATAAATAGAAAAGAGATTGGTTTAAGAATTTCTGAAGCTAATTTCTTAGGGTTGTTTGGGATCCTTCAGGCTTTATGCCTATTGTTTACTTGTACAACTTTATATCTGCATGGAAGCAAAGGCAAAACTTTGCCGATATGCACTCCGATTGTGTGCAAATAAATAAAGGAGAGTGAAGTCTGACTCTGGCTTACAACTCAGCAAATCCCCGATGCATCAATCTCTCTACCCATAGCACCCAGAATCCAAAAACCAACCCTCTCTGCGCACCACAATTCCGTTTGTGAGTGAGGCTTCTACATGTTGTTTCCCATCTACCAGCTTGCATTTCAATTTCAGTTTTGACTTGGGCTTAGCGTCAAGTTATTGTCATAGACCTGAATGCTGGCGGGGCGATGGGAGGCGAGGCTGATGGCCATGGTGGGCCACATATGCATCTGGCTCTGGATCTGGCTTAGTATTTCTTATTTATTCAAGGCGTTGCCGCCCCTCGGATGAGCCACTGTCCATACATACAGGCTGCCTTCTGCATTCGTATTTCCCATCTCTTACATTGGCTAAGAGCTGTAGCTGTATCTCGTATCCGTATCTGTGTCCGTGTCTATTATCTGTATCCGCATTCTCAGCTGCCTGGGGATTTCCCCCTTTTAAAATTGATATTCCATTGACGTTTTGGCGGCCTCAGTTTCAGTTTCAGTTACAGTTTCAGTCACAGTCACAGTTCGAGTAGCCCCTGGCTGAATTCAAGTTATTTATGTGCTCGTTTACAACTTTGCTCTTAGAATTTGCGGCTATCTATATATGAAGAGATATGTACAGATACATATATAGAGAGATATATAGCTATTGGGACCATCGCTTTGTAGCGGCCTCGCACAGTTTGATTAGCCTCATTGAGTTACGTGCGAACTTTTTAATCAAACTTCGGGATGTCAGGACAGGAGCTGAAGCAATTAAGACATTTTCACCCTCACTCTTTTGCCATGTCTGCTAAGTTTTATATATATTCCCTATTTTCTATTTTCTATCTTCCATTTTCTCTGTTCTATTTCCTATTCCCTATATACCAGCCTTTTTGGACCTGATCTAATTTAAATGAGAGCTGAGCGCTTTGCATGGAGCGCATTAAATCTCATACGGGAAACCGGATATGGCCTTTTTTATGGCAGCCTTTGGTACCACACCCCCTGAAAATATGCACTGGAAAAATAGTATAGTCAGTGGTACTGAAAGATTTTTGTTGACTATAAAAAATTACCCTTGAAAGACTCTAAATATATATATTACACAAATCAATTAAGAACTTCCATGACAATTGTAATAAAATATAAATTTAGTTATAATAAATTATATTAAATAATACAATTTAATAATACAACTTTAAGAATATTTAATATCAAATAAACCTACAACTAAATTTAAATTTATAATATATACATATGTGATACATATTTGTTAACGAAACACCCAAGAAGTAAATACATTTGTTTTTTAAATGTAAACAAAGTTCATAAATACGAACAAATGTATAGAACAATTTCTTTATTCTTTATTCTTGAAATAAAATTGAAACGATTTCTACATTTTCTCTCAGTGCCCTTTGGGTTTGGGGATTTTTGGAGGGCGAAACAACATTGAAATGGCAAAAGCACCGCAAAAGCGAACTGCAAAATTGAAATATTTTGATGTAACCCCTAGACCGAGACCTAATGTGAATCCACCAGATCCACATGGCCACTACATCATACCCCCTCCCCCTCATCTCATCCCCCTTTCCTATATTATACTGAAACACCGCCGTATTCGAAAACCCTCACGCACACATTCGTGTTGAATTATAATAAACCAGAAATGAGGCTCCGCAAATGCCGGAAATCGCTAGTCGGGCCCCCGAAAATCCTAGCCGGACTCGGATTCGAACCCGGACGAAGACCCAGACCCCAGAACCCAGACCCAGACCCAGACCCAGACCCGTACCCATAACCAAAACCCAGACCCTGGGCACGTAAAATATACGAGCTCACGTACGACGAGGTGGATCTGAAGCCCCAAACTTGTATTAATATCCATTAGATTTATGTTTGGCAAATGTAACCACAGAAATTACACTTTAAAGTCAGTTTGCCTTTGCCTTTGCCTGTCTCGACGGCAATGGCCGGCAATTTTTCGTCGATATCGAAATGGGCAAGACCCACCCCCTGCCGGGCACAAGGTCGTTCTCGTTGGGGTAGGTTTATGGCCAGGGAGTGGGTGTTTGCTTGGTTTCTTTTGCCGCTGCTTTTTGGGGATGAATACCACGCCGCCCCCACCCCCCTGCGACCCACATTAGATATTGCCGGAGAGTTGTTTTAATAGCCCGGGTCGGGCTCATAATTAAACTCGGCGGGAGCTCTGTCCTCCAACCCCTTTTCGGGGACCATTTCCTTGGTCATGGGCACGACACGTACTCCGCACATACATTACCAGCATCTCTCACTCTGCCGGCCAACTTATGGGCCACATGGACCTTAACACTTTGGTGCCACATTAAGGCTGCAAATTGTTAAACGTGGCCAGAACTCCCTCTTCTTCACACACACCTGAGAGAGAGAGAGGGGGGTGACAAGGTGACCGACCGAGTTCTGGCGACTTATTACCCAAGTTCATTAGCATTTCGAGACCTGGACGCCACATCGAATGTCAGACAGTTGACACTTGACACGGCAGATGGGCGGTGGAGCGGTGAGGCGGTGTGGAAAAATACCAAGAGGGAAACATTTTCACACAGACTTTTCTGCACTAAAATGTCGCCATTTTAAGCTCTAATTTTTATACCCAAGTTTAGATTTTTCAGGAAGACAAAATATAATCATTTTCATTTGTAATGTTTAGAAATATAGAAAGATGTTATATACATATATTAAACAATAAATTATATAAATAGAGTGGAAATATTTAAATTAATGTTTTAGTTAATATTAAAACAATTTTGTAATAGATAAATAAAGGTTTTTTTTTGCTTTCATTTTGATTTTATTTGTATTTATAAATTTTTTTATTTACTATTTATTGGAATTTGTTTTTGTATTGGTGCTTACTAAAACAGAGAAAGAATAATAATATAAATATATTATTGCCCAAAAAAACTCAATGTTTTCTATATCTTTTCTGTTTTAATGGAGTAATGGGATCGTAAATCTTTCATAACTAAGCCAAAAAAGCATAGATCGGAAAGCTTTCCTGTGCTATTTTTTTTTAGATTAACAAATGTTCATATTCAGATTGGGAAGTTTAAAGAAATAAAAATTTTACTAATTTTTGAAAATTTTAATGATGGTTCCCCTTGTATTATTTTTTTCACCCCAATATGTCTAGATCAACTCAGCTGTTGATGCAGATCAGGAATATATATGGTTTATAGGGTCGGAAATGGCTCCTTAACCGATTTGCACGCTTCTGACTTAAAATTTAATACCCTGAATGGTAAAAAATTTATATAATTTTTTATAAAATTTATTAAACCAATCCAAAGCACTTAAAGGCATTCAATCTTTGGCCAACATTAAGTAGTTTGTTGAAATATTTAATATTTAAATAAATTTAAATAAAAATATTTAACACTCTTCGAAAATCAATAAAATCTGTCCACAAGTTCCACAAGTCATAGGTAAATCCCCTCATATTCGATTGAAATATAGATTTTTTTGAAGATATTTTCTGATTTTGGCCTTGGCATTCCCATAGCCGGCTTTGCCATTGATTTTTTGTTGTTGTGCGGAATTTTTTGGCCAAGTAGAAATACCTGGCCAAAGAACTTGGAGTCGCATTCCTGTTCGCTTTAAGCGCTGGCAACTTTATCGCAAGTTTTCCGCATTTTCATGGCAGTCAATTTGCTAAATCAAGAATGCGACAGCAGCAGCTATAGATGGCAAGGGGGAAAGGGAAGGGGGAAAGCAGGAAAATAAATATGCCAGCCTTCAGCTTTCAGCTTTTCCTGGCCTCAGCTTGGAGATGGAAATGGAACCAGAACGGAACCTGATGCGCCCTGAATTTTTGCGCCAGCTTCTCCTGTTCCCTGTCCCTGTCCCTTTTTCCCCCTTTTAGCCTTTTCCATTTTCAGTTTTCCTTTTTTTTATTCTTTTTTTTATGTATTTCACTTATTGATGAGTGGAAATGCTGTTGACATTATTTGTGTGGTCGCCGCCGCCAGTTGGTCGCCCAATGCAATGCAAATTTGTTGACACAAACTCAAGCTGCTGCTGCTGCTGCTGCTGCTGCAGTATATCCCCATATATACCCCATATTATAACCCATATATATGTGATGTATATATTCCCTTACATATTTATATTATATATATATATATATATATATGCATATATATAGCTGTGTGGCAGCTCATTGGCAAACCCCTTGCCAATCGCTGGCCCCTGAGAATCAAAGTCTCGATTCTCGTAAAAATGATTCATGATATCGCATTATTTCCGTATCATTTGTAATTTCCAGTTTCCTGCTTATTTTCACCAGCACACACACACACACACACAAGAGAGAGAAAGAGAGGGGGTGGAGACAGAGACAAAGGCAGAATTGTTGCAATTACTATATATCTGGGATTTTATAACTTTTGTGCTCTTCCTGCTGGCTGCCTTACCTTCTGCGTCTTCTGCAGCTTCTGCTGCTGATTACAGCCAAGTCACAGACACAAAGTTAGAACTACACACAGATACACACAGACACAGGCAAAGACAGTCACAGATACAGATACAGTCACAGTTACAGCTACAGATCCATTTGCAGGCAGCCCCCACAGAGACTGTCAGAAGCGTGAACAAAATGTAAGAAAGGGAAATTTTCCTAGAAACTATTTCAACTTTAAATATTGCTTAAGCCTTCGTAGTGCAAGTATTAATTAAATAAATAAATATGAATTCATATAAAATATTTTATAATAATTATTCCGACCTCACCCCCTTTCGACGCCCCTGCTGCAAGGAGTCAGCGAGCTACAGAGTTACACAGGCGTTGCCATTGTCATCATCAAGGTCCTGCTGATGCCCTGGCTTCTTCCCCCCTGCCCATGTCCTTGTCCTTATCCTTATCCTTTGTTCTCTAGACCCGCCATCCATGGATTCACGCTCACACCCAACACTTTTTCTTGTAGTTTTTGATGAACATTTAATTGAATTCTCTCTCTTCGAATTCTATACCGCGCTTTGTCCTTCCATTGATGTATCCATGTATTCCTGGTGCAAGGATGTGTGTATCTGCACCTCCATTATGGCGCCCAAGATATAGTGTGTGTGTGGCATCTAATTAAAATTGCAATCGGAATATCCCAGCTCAGCGTCAGCGACAAAAAGCAAATTTATCCATAAGCCAGCGGCGAGCTACTTGCTAAAGTAGATATCCCTAGCAAAGCTGAGACAACTTATCGGATGTTGAGGGGAAAAAAGAGATGTACTGTAGCAGCAGGAAAGCAGCACAGCTAACTAGCTTTCAAAGTCATTCATTTGGAATGGTCTATCAAAGGCTTTAGGTGTTGGGGCTGCAGAAGTTGCTAATTTGAAAGGGTTTGCAATAGAAAAAGCTTGTTTTATATATATTTAAGGTGCTTCTATTTGTCATCTATATTTTTTTATAAGAACTATTTGAATTTAGTATCATAAAAATAGGTCCTTGTAATCCTATGAAGTTTATTTCTTTAAAATAGAATTTGTTTTGTATTTAGTATCAAAGTTTATTGATGAGGAAGCGAACTGTAAAACTCATTCTGATTTGACAATTTATACATAAACATTTGTATTATTTTAAATATATTAAATTGCATATTTTCTTTATATTCATACAAAAATATATTTAATTGTATTCCTCTTTTTTCAGGAAACAAATCAAACCCCTTACAAGTTGTTTACATAATTAAACACCTTAAGTTTTCCTTTAAAAATTAACTAACTGAAGCTTAATAGCAGACATTTTCCAACCCGAATCAATGTGCAGTTTATGTGCTACTTCCCGAGGACCTTATTCTGCCAGTGGCAGCTCCTCCTGTCTGCCTTGGCAAGTCCCCTTTGGCTAATTGAACCAGTTCCTTGCAGTGGGACTGCATCTATGCAAATACCGTGAGTATGAGTTGCCCTTCTCCGCCCACAATATTACCTCTATATAACCAGCCCCCAACTCCTGCCCAGGAATTAAACGAGGGGGGAAACCAACGAGGACATCAACGCCAAGAGAAACAAAAACAAGGACTCCGAAGACGCCGCCGCTGCCGCCGACAACGACGACGACGGCAATATCAAACAGTAAATAGATAAAAACAACATGACTTAATGAGTGGTATTTATTTTTATGCTAATTACTTTCGAATAAGCAAAAGGGGCGAGTTCCTTCCTTTCCACGGAAGCAGGGTGGGGGAAATAGGGTAGTTATATCCTTAACGAGGGCGGCAATAATTGTTGGGGGTCGGTCTCCTTAAGGCACCCGCTTCTCAGCGGCGGCAGTGCAATGTTTGCATAAAGTAAATGCCATTATACAAGCAAGTTGCGCTGTAAATTCACTTCAAATGTACAAAAGCACTCGCCCTGAAAGCCGTAAAGTATGCAATATGACAGCGCATAAAGGATGCGAGCCGGGAATCCTTGTCGGGTGCTTTATCACCACAGTTACTCCCTTTGCTCAACACTCCTTCAGTTCCCCTTTATTTGATTTAATTTGTGAATATTTATATTAAATTTAACTTTGAGAAAAGTATCCTAATTAGTGATGGTTTCTACGAATCGGTTTTTCGTTGAGAGTCACCTTTAGTTTGAGGCCAGGAGCAGGTCCTTTGAGTTGAGATCAACAGGTAATAGAAGAGACCCTTGGCAAAATTGCTTTTCCCGGCAATCCTTTAGGGGAAACTCCACTGAGAGTCAGAGTCATGGGAAAGTTTTCTGGGCTTAGATTCTTTCTTACTTACTTTCTTTGTGATCTTAATAATAGTAATCTATATTCTTTATAATCTATCGACCTGCTGCTGATTTTTGTTTAATTTCAAAAAAATAATCCCTCATTATCAGATTATATTCAATAAAAGCAAATTATGCCACATTTTATGTACTTAAATTAATTACTTGGCCGCCATAAATGAACTTATTTCATCATATTGTTTCATAATAATACAGACTTTTGTTTTTGTTCGAAACCCAGGCAGCTGTAAAATGGATTAACCATTTGGCTTATGATTTCTGTAATTAAATCAATATGTTTATCGCCAGAAAAAAATAACAGACTCAAATGTAATCCGAAGTGATTTAACTAATGGTTAAAGTGTGGCATTAATAAATTAAACATATGCTTTTATGGTACTTTCAAATAAATGCTTTTTTATATTTATCACAAAAATAAGAAATTTAAAATTTAATGTACTCTCTTAGACAAAACAAACAAATTAAAGTAAAAAAAATATCAAAAGTAAATATAAGAATTGGAAAACTTTAAGCTACTTCTATATATTTATATCTGATTCTTTCGCTTCCTGCCCGGCCTCACCGCATACAAATCATCGGAGAGGAGCCTGCCTGCCCTTGTGGCTGCCAGAAGCCTTCGCTCATGGACCTTCCTGTGCTTAGTCAGATGATCCGATCGGGCAAAGCACTTGGAGCAGTAATCACACTTGTAGGGCTTCACCCCGGAGTGAGAGCGTCGATGCCGGGCCAGCTCATCGGAGCGGGAGAACCTCCATGTGCAGTCTGGCCAGCTGCAGGCATAGGGCTTCTCGCCCAGATGCCGGCGCAGGTGAGCCTTGAGGTGGGCGGGCTTGGCATAGATTTTCTCGCAGTCCCCGAAGGTGCACAGGTAACCCCTCTCGCCAGCGGCATTCTGACCCAGCTGGGGGGCAGCACTCGCCGCTAGCTCCTCCGGCGGTGGTGGCGGTGGTTGTGGTGGTGCTGCCAGCCTAAGATTACTATTACTTTCCTCCAAGAAATCCACACAGTTATCCGTGCAGAGAGGCGTGCGTTCGGGCAGAAAGTCCACCAGTTCTGGTATCTCCACATAGTTGTCCAGCAGCCGCTGTTCCCAGTCACTCAAGTCCGGGGGACACACCGATGACAAGTCATTGAAGTCTATAAACAAGGAGTGATTCTCCGTCTCTAAGACATCGGTGTTATTATTATTATTATTATTATTTGCTGTCCAAAGTGATGATGCCATAGTAGTCGGACTCCTCCAGATGATGACATTCGGCCACAAAACTGGAATCTGGGTAGGTATACTCGAAGCTGCAACTGCTGGGATCATCTGGTAGCCCGGCAAGAATGGCCAGCGGCTCCTGCTCATCATCCAGATCGCTGTAGAGCTGCTGGAAGCCACCGGTTGCAAAGAAGTCCATGATGCAAATGAGCTGAGTCCGGGCGAGTGTCCAAATATTTATAATATATCCGGACAGTGTGATATGCGTATGGAGATAATATAGGGATAAAGGGAAAAACTTGCAGCTAATAGATACCCATGCTCCAGATTTTATTTATATTTTTGAAGGTAAGTTTTAAGAGAAAATACAATATATATAATTTACTTTTTGAAAACCAATGTTTATTTCATTTTCTTTTACTAAAATATTTCAGAAAGTAATTAATCAATGAACATTTCCCTTCCTACAACAAATAAATCTTTTTAAGAGAGCCTCAACTTTCAATGAATCTGACTTAAAATGTTCTCAAAACCGGCATACCCTGTGGCATACACACAATACCTTATAGAGAGACGATCCATTGCAAGTGATTCCACTGATTCCAGGCGAGTATCGATCACTTCCTTGGGGAATAATTAGCCGTGGCTTATCTAACCCGCTGCCGGCTTCATTAGTCCGCCGGAGATACGTTGTACGTCAGTCGGTCCGATCTCCGCCAGATGTTGCCATTGATCCGAGCTGCGGCGACACATGTGCGAGGTTTTTCGGCGAACGAGCCGCACTGTATCGGTATATCGGTGTCTCCGAGTGGCACG
This sequence comes from Drosophila birchii, assembly GCA_035046345.1. Taxonomy (NCBI): domain Eukaryota; kingdom Metazoa; phylum Arthropoda; class Insecta; order Diptera; family Drosophilidae; genus Drosophila; species Drosophila birchii. The sequence continues at coordinate 4,406,501 of JAWNOA010000043.1, read as the reverse complement.
CAGTGTCAGGCCGGTTCCAGATGGAGCAAGGGTTAAGCCCGGCGGCACCTTACTCTCGCTCTTTTGTTTTTGTTTTGCTCGCCGGACTATCAACACAAATTTGTTGTTAATTAATGACGAACTAGAGATGCCCAGGGGATATCTATGGACATAGATACAAACATATATGTATCTGTATATCCGATGTTTTCTGTGTCAAGTGAGCCGTATCTGGGCTGGCGGGGAATTCATTTGGAGTCAACCATTGGCAAGTATGTCTCTATCTGGCCTGGCAACGGCCTCTAGCCGAATAATTATTATTAATATTTATTGTTTATGCAATAATTAGGTTTTTTTTCTGGGATTTGTAGCAAAAAGAGATAATTGTTTGCTAATAAAATAAGACTTAGGAGCTGACAAACGTTCTAAAATATTTGAAATTAGAGAAAATCATGTCGTGTTTAGACTAGACTTTCTTCTATATTTATTCACTTATCCTTTTCCCTTTTTTGCTGGCTATCTGCCTGTGCTTTATATGTGCATTTTATAACCCCCTAAGTCCCGAGTCCTTAGTCCTTGGCCCTTGTCTATGCCGTTCTGGCAGCCCTTTTTGGCTGCCAGCCTTTTGGAAATTAACATAAATTTAACGTGCGGCTGGCGTTTAAATTTACTTTCGCCTAATGAAATAATCAGCAGCTGTAAATCCTTATGGGCTGTAGCCACTCTCCCCTTTCTACTCTGCTCTCTGCTATGCCCTCTGACTATGGCCTACGCGTTTTACGCTAATTGATATTGCAAAAATCAAAGGCTGCGCGCGGGCATTAAAAGGATTTAAAGGGGATATCAACTGGTCGGGGTTTGCGGGATGCTGAATTTTGAACTTTGGCTCTGGCTCTGAATCTGGCAATTTGTAATTACGGGTATTGCGACTCTGATTGCTCTATTTATGTATGTACTTGTATATATGTATATAGCTATCCAGAAAGGCATCAACTTTGTGGAGTGATAGCTTGGGCTTCTTGGAGGGCTTGTAGATAGCGAAGGAGTCATTTGCGACCCTATAAATCATATATATGATAAGTATTATTGTTCAGCATTAACAGCAGAATCGATTTGGCTTATTTTTAGCAAATCAACAATTTTAAATAATTGTTTGATTTTTTTTTATGTAAAATTATCCCTGATTTTGAGTGTAAAGGAATGTGTAACCACATCTATCTATGCATCAGTCTGCAAATACTACATTTGCCACTTCAAATTCGTGTTTGTGTCTGTGTATTTTGTGTCTCCGTGCACACCGCAAGTGTCATAACGAAAATTATGCATACAATTTTACTGTAAATTGCACTTGGCAAAATGTTGTCACCCCAACGTTACTTCGGGCCTAACCCAAAGAAACCCCTTTAATTCCAATGAATTCCAGTATGAATTCCATCACTTTAAATGAACATTTTGCAAAGTATTTACGAGGCAAAGCCGAAGATTTAAGGCCCAAGAACAGGAGGAGGGACAGCGGACGAGGGACAATGTCCTGTCGTCCTGACAGCAGTCAAATGAGCCAAGCGGCTGTATGGATAAATACGGTATTATTTAGAAAGGGGTTGCTTTCCCGGAGTCCTACTCCGACTTCTACTCGAAGCTTAATTCCAAGTCCAAGTCCGAGTCTGTGTCCTCATCCTTGTCCGAGTCGTCCTTATCAATCGCAGCTGAGCTGCTTGTTTTCATTGGATTATACAAGTTTTCCCAGCACTCGAGCACCGAGTTACGAGCTTCTGAGTTCGAGATTCAGAGGAAAGAAGAGCTCCGTGTTAGGCGGCTTACTGTTGTGGCAAATTAAATCGGCATGCCATGTAGAGCTGTAGCTGTAGCTGTATCTTTAGCTGTAAATGTTGCTGTATCTGTATCTATAGATGTATCTGTAGCTGTAACTGCATCTGCATCTCAACTTTTACACTGGCAAAATATTAATAAACAAGTTAAAAATATACAAAGTCTGTAATTTTAAATAAAACTGTCATAAGATGCATGCCTAGATTTATTAAATGGAGTTTAAGAATACCTTATTAAATACCTGACAATATCTATCTGTATCTGCTTTGGATTTATCTAAGATCCTTTTTAAAACCCCATTTAAAACCCATTTAAGACCCGTTTAAAATCCTTTATTTACTATTTTCCGCCTTTCATATTTATTTATATCGTTCCAACATAATTATTTGCAGTGCCTCTCCATCGATAAGCTTGTATAATGTGATTATAGGCATTTATTGCAGCCACTTCAGCTCACGATATCGACTGTCATGTGAATTCCTTCGCTTACCACATGCCAATTTTATAATCCCCATGATTACTATCGATTTCTGTTGCTTCCAGCAATTTTTGTCGCTCAAGAAAAGCGGATTAAGTCAACTTGTGGTGTTATTTTTGTATCTTGAAGGCCTAATTGATGCAATTCCTAAGGCTACAAATTATGACATTTAACTGTGATTGTAACAGAATTTATAGTGTTTATTAAAAGAAACATATATTGTATATTTAATAAAGAGAATCAAGTTTTGATTTATAAAAGGACGTTTAATGGTGGTCGTATTTATTATTTAAATAAATTTCTGGGTTCAACAAATCTATGAGTTAAATAAAAGGGAAAGCGTAAATATTTAAATTAAAAGACAAACATAGTAAGCTAATAATATTTTATAAATTTTATCTGTACAACAACGATTTGTCTCTAAACCTTTTAAGCGAATTTAAAAACTATAATCTTCTTGTTTTCGCCAGAAGTACCCTTCAGTGGCAAGCATTACAAAATTTCCGGAACTTAATTGTGGAAATTACAACAGTTTTTGGCCCAAGGTCCAACATTGTCCCACTCAGAGCCTGGCATTCTCAATTAATTACACAATTTAGCCCAGCAGCGCAGCAAACTTGGCCGACGCCGCGGCCAACTTTCTGCAACGGCTGCTCGCTTTACTCTCGTTGCTCTCCTTCGTCGCCATTGCCAAAGGGCGAAGCGAGACGAAAAGTGGGTGGCCTAGTTCCATCCATTGGGCTGCAGTGGCTCAAAGTCAGCTTGCAACAGGTCAAAAGTTTGGCTAAGAAGTCGATTTTGGTCGGTGCAAAGTTTTAATAAACTCGCCGAAGACAATATTTTGTGTGAGCAACGAAACCAAGCGAGACAATAATTTGATTTTGAGGCCAGGACCAAAGCCTGAAAGCAATTTGTTGTGTCCACAGGACGAGCTGGGAGAGTGGGTGAACAGGTGAAAGGACATATATGACACAGCCACCGTTACCGAGATTAAGTGAGATGCAAACGTAATCCAAGGACAAGTGAGTTAACCGGTTTGACCCAATTTAATTAGACACTCGGACCCACCTCACCCCCTGCGGGGGCGACCACAGCTATGTAGTATTAGTATTCGTATTAGTGTTATGTAGTACAAGCCCTGGTATTTGTCCTGTCCTCGCCACCAAAATTGAGCCGCCAGCCTGCCAGGATCTATGCCAAAAGCTGAGCTAATGCCAATGCCAGGACATTGTATTGCCTGCCTCAAAGCCTGTTTACAGAGAGGAAAAATGGTAATAATAATTACTAATAAGCTAGAAAAAGCCTATAAATTATTACAAATATTCCTTAATTAACTGAAATAAAAATGAAATAAAAATTTAATTTAATTTGTTGTTAAGAGAGATTATTTTCCTTATTGATCTTAATCTTTTGAGTTTTTCTCGCCGTGTCTGTGTACTAGTAAGCTGGCTTAACACACCAGCCTGCAGACGGGCGCCGAGGAATGGGGAATCCAAAGGACTTGACACCGGAATACATCCAACAGACAACATCCCAGGAACCAAGCAGCAGCAGGAGGAGTAGGAGAAGGAGGAGCTGGAGCAGGACACATGACATTATTGTAGCAAAGACAGCGGTGGGCTGCTGATCGCAGGAGCCAACAATTAGTGTTGACAGACATTGCACTATGCCAAAGCCCCCGGGGGAATACCAAGGCTTGTACTACACGCATGTTATTGGGGGTGTGTGTTTCTGGCTCTAAGTATGTGTGTGTGTGTGCACACGCCCAATCCATGTACTCACAAATAATTTGAGTTTTCTCCGTGTCGTGTCAAACTTGCTGGGAAATTTATGCTTAGTGGAGAGTGCTTGCAGATTGCCACAAATGCAGGCACCGGGCTTTCCTTAATAGCCCCAATCGCCTGTCTGGTATAACAGTTGCTATTACACTGGCAGTATGACAGCTGGCAATTGTACAATAAAGGCAATTTTAATTACTTTTATTTGGCTGTCAATCTTTTGAATATATAGATTGATTAATTCATTATTTATTTCTCACTTTAAACGTTAGGCTTTTTACACCTTAACACTTCGTTTATTATTTAAAAAAAATATTATAGGGTAAATTAATTTAGAGAAAAGTACAGCCAGTGTTTAATTTCAGGATTAATAGATCCCCATTTAGCTTGGGATTACTTTTCTTTCCTTTGAGCCTTAGTCTAGGTCTAAGTTCTTTGCCCATAATCAAAATCTAAATTAGTTTGGAATATCCCTCTATTGTGTTAAACGTTTATCAAAATATTTAAGGACAACACCTTGGCCTTTCTCTTTTAATCTCTCGATGCAATTTCGGACCATTTTCTGGCCTGCCTTTCAGTTATAATTGGCTGCGAGAGTGGAGAGGGCGCTCAAGCCAACAGGCAGGCAGGCAGGCAGGCGGCAGGCATTATTAACATGAAGGGGGTAGGGCGGCTACTACCTAATATGCTAAGCAATTTGGGGTTAGCTTAGCTTGGGATGCAGCAAGAGGAGAAGCAGCTGCTGCTGCTGCTGCTGCATGTCGAGGACCAACCGCGGGGTGTGGGGGGAATGGGTGAATGGGCACCTCCCCTTCATTACCGAAGGGGCTTACGAGTGCGCCTAATGATGGCCGCTACGCTCAACAAACATGGTCAGCCAAAAGGGCAATGGGCAAGGAGCTAATAATCCTTGGATGCAAACACACACACACACTTGGCCAATTGAGTATGTGTGTGTTTGTGTGTGTGGTGTATGTTAATGAAGTGCTTGTGGTCCAGTCTTCCTTCCTCCATGCCAGCCAAGATTTGTTACGGACTTTTCCGAGGAGTTGCCTCGATTTACAATTGAATGGAATACTCAAAAATGGCCAAGAACAAAGGCATAACTCGGGGTCACAACACAGAGGAGGAGGGGGCAGGGGCAGGGGCGTGACCTTACACAAAAGTGGATTTATTTAGTTTATTTGCAGCATATCAGCAGCCATAACTGTCAAGTGAATGTAACTCCCTCTCACTCACTCTCTCTCTCTGTTTGTTTTTCCTTCAGTTTTCCTTTCATTTCATTTTTGGTTGTTGTGCATTTTGTTTACCCAGGGAGCATGACACAAAGTGGGGTTAAACTGGAAAGGGGGAAATGGGAATGGGGGGAGGGGTGGCGCCTCATATAAGAGGGGTGCAAGATCTAGAGCGGCCATCATCATCAATCATTTTGATTTGCGCTAAAAACTATGCTATGCTTTGTTACTACAATGCTGCATTGCATAAAACAACAAACACGGAGCCAACGTCAACATAGCTACACAGACAGGAAATAATATATACTAAAATGGACACAAGTTTAGTTGGATTAACACATTTTCTTTTTTAAAGAATTCAATGTATTTTCTGATTCAATTTAAATGGAAAATTTTTATGGAATTTTATGGGAGTATATAGAAATTATTTATTACGATTTTTTGGTAAAATCATTCTCTAAGAATTTGTATATTCTGCATTTTTTAAAAAAGCGGTCATTGGTAAACTGTTATAACTAATAATAATATTATATATTTGTTAATTAATTAAAGGACTCTTCTCCTAGAAATATAATTGGTAATTTATTAGCTTATGAATACTTCTTGAAGCTTTTTATTGGTAAGTTAATGTAAATATATAAATTAATATAAATATAAAAATCTGTAATATCCCATGAACATTTATAGAATTTCTCACTGTGTATACTCACACACAGCAAAGACGAATAACTACAGTAGCAACAACAAGAAGGGCAATTGCCAGACAGAATGACAACAACAATTCATGTCGACAAGTTGCGCTGGCATTTCACTCTTTTTGCATCTATTTTGGTGTTTCTTTTTTCGTTACTCACTTGGCAGTACCCTCATCCCGGGATATCCCTTTTTTTTAGGTACTTTTGCATAATATTTTGAGAAGAAGGGGGGTTCGCAGGAACAGGACGAGGGAGTACTCTATGCATGCATTTGGCGAACATTAATGGAGAAGAAGTATTTTTAGTGCTCGCTCGTAAAGCTGCTTGTCAAATATTTTGTCCTGCATTTTAAACATATCGCTTTGGGGTGTCCTCAGTCCTTTCTTTTTTTTTGGCATTACTTGCCAGGCAGGCGGCAGGCAGGCAGCCAAGCGTCATCCCTCAGCAAGGGGATATATATGAGAGAGAGAGACATAATGAAATTTTAATTAAGCTCAAGCAGTAAGCAGAATTAAAAGACGAAATGTGCGCCTTTTAATTCAATTTATAATTACACTCAGCAGTAGCGGCTGTGCTGCCGTTCAACACCGTCTTCTTGCGCCCAGTCTTTTTCCAGTTCCCCCCCTGTTTTTCCTGCTTTCCCCGAGCTTCCGAGCTTCACCATTCGCATCGCTGCGAATCAATTAAAAAGACATTTGCGAAAATGTTGCCAAGGCAAATTGAAACTGAAACGACAACACGAATGCTTAAATGAGCGAATAAACGAAGATGAGACTGTGACGAGTGAGAGAGTGTGTGGTGGCAAGGATGCCAAGGATGATGACGCATAAATGAATGCCACATTGCACGAATGAATGATGATTGTCCCGCTGATGATGACGATGATGATGAATGCTGATGATACTGATGATGATGTGATGGCGGTACAAGTGTGAATCCAACTGTGCGACTCAAGACGCTGGATGTCCACACTTCGCACTAACGTGATCGTACTGCTCCTTCCCCAATCCCGTAACGTCTGCGTCGTTAATGTAATTCAATAACCCGCATCTGGCCATAGCCGCCACGTTGATTGTTTCAGCGCCTTGGAATATATACATATATGATATATAAATATTTCATCAATAATTACCAGTGCCAAATAAGCGAGCAGCATCGAGAATAAGCAAATAAAAAAGTGCACTTTAAAGATGAATTTCTTATAATACCTTTTAAAAAATAATAAAAACTTATGGACAGTTGAAAATAATATAAACTTATATATACCAGTTTTGGCTTTAAGTAAAGTTTACGCAAGTTTTTCTTTAATATATCTTTTTATTATGCCAAATTCTATAAAACTTTGTAATTGTAAATTCCAATTAAAAAATCTCTTACATAAACTTTACTTATCGCTTAAGAATATTGTCACATAACTGCTGGCTGCAGCCTGCAACTGTTCGATCCATTAATCTATGATATACATATGTGCCATTTATGAACATAATCCCCAATGTGACATCCACTTTGCCGCTGCTTCCGTTCCCTTTTGAAACCCCTTGGCAAACAAACATAAATCAAAAACTCAACGTAAAACCTTCAAAAACGTTCAATATGAGAGAATGGCTTGGATTGTGGCCCAAACAGAAATTCCGCAAACCATTTCTCATTTCTCAGGGCTCAGGGCGTTTGGTGCTCAAAGCGATTCAGATTGGGAACTGGTTGGGGGGATTCCCCTTTGGACATCTCTCCACCAATTGCACTAATCTCGTGCCATGCAGCTAGCTATAGCTACAGCTACCGCTGTCCCCCCCTCTTTTTCGCTTTCGCTGGTAAACTTTCTAATAATTTCTATTTGAAAGCCCCGGCCAAAAGTTGTGCGTGGTGTGCAAAACTGTCATAATTCATAAGTCGCCGTCCTCTCCCCATTCTCCTGCCTCCCCACCTCACAACCCCAAAGCCAAACCGAGCTGAAACTGAAACTGAGACGGAGACGCGGTCCTGTCCCCCCTCCCCCTGGGCTGTCTGTGTATAATTACATGGTTCAACTGTCACGGCGGAAAACAAATAAATGAGTTTCGTTTCAGCTAAAAACTTTGCCATCATCGTCGGGAAGCATCTGTACTCTCCCCTCCTCGCAGATTTTCCCCCTTGTCTAGGTTTATGCAACTTTTTCGGTCATCGATCCCGGCAATGGCAGATGCATCCACATTTCGGCTAAAAAGAAAAGGTATACAAAAACAAGCATAGAACTGAGACTGAGACTGAGACTGACCCACTCATCAATCAATATCAATCCATGTAAATTTCTAAAAGCGAATCAATATAAATGCCAGGACACCTGCCAGGACTTGCTGCTTGGGATTCCAAAAAAATTAATTCAGATTGCAATTCCTTTGAATTATACGCATCAGCAAACTATGATTTCTCATGAAATATTAATGCCGGCATGCGACATTTGATATTTGGCAATGTGCGCTTTTGTTTTTTTTTTATACGTATATATATATATATATGAATGTATATAGATGCCAACCAACCCGACACTATCCTGGCAGAGAGACAGAGAGAGAGAGAGAAGCCCGCCATGACCAACTTCGTTATCATTGTCAACATGCCATTGAGTCCCGAGTTCGAGATGGTGAGTCCCCAGACCCGGATTCTCGATTCTCAATGCTCGTCGTAGTCCTTCGCTTTCGCCTCCGCATAATCAGAGCAATTTCAAAGTTGCGTCTGTCAGAAAGGCACAAAATGTGGCGTCGTTTGGTTTTCAGCCCCAAACCAACTAGCATTGCCTTGTGTCAGTATGCCACCCAGTTTTTCCCGACCAGTTTTCCCCACCCAGTTTTCCCCCACCCTCTTTTGCTGGTTGGCGTTTTTTTTTTGGTGGCTTTTTTGTTGGCACTTCCTTTTTGACACCGGCGTTCCGCTACGTTTCACGGCTGCCATTTCACCTGGCTTCACCTGGGCATCAGCGTTCCACATTCCCTTTTCGTCCTTTTGCCATGTCTATCAATGCCGAGGCGATTGTCCTGGGCTGCTGCTCCCGCCGCTTGTCAGCCGGAAAATGTGAATTTATCACACGAGCACGTACGCATATTCCTCGTCCGCGTTCAAGTCCGCGTTCACGTCCGAGTCTTCATCCTCGTCCTTTTTTTAATGCTTGGTCCTTTTTCCTCGCCGGATGAGTGGGTGTCACTCGGCCAGATTAGTTAATATTCACATTTGAATATGACCAGCGAGCAAGCAGGTGAACCGGGGTCATCCCGAGCTCCGCTTATCTGAACTGGAGCACACGGAATTCCGTCGAATTCCGGCGAGTTCCGTCCGAATTCCGTTGAATTCCGGCCCAGAATCGGTCTCAGCGCTTCGCAAAAAGCGGCAGAAGCTGCGCCAGCAACAGCGACAGCAATAGAATGTCTTAATTGCATCCTGCTGCTGGCAAATTCACTTCTGCCACTTTTGCCACAATTAAGAGCCAATTTCTGTGCGAGACGTTGCCCAAAGGGGGATTTCTAATCAGCGCGACAGGCGGTTGTCGCGGTTGTCGGCCGCCTTTTCGCATCCTTTTTGCCATTTTGGCATCTCTCCTTTTGTTTCCGCGCCATGCCGGGGTACCAAAAGACTGGAAAAAAAATGGAAGATACTCTGCCAAAGAGCATGCCCTACTGGTAAATCGAATTTATTTTTGCAGAGAAAACTAAAAATGTAAAACGAACTTGAAAAAAATCCCTCTAAAAATCTGTAATTATGATGAATTTTTTAGTATGCCACTTTTTTCTCTGCGTAAATAGGCAATATAGTTTTCGAAACAATCAACAGAGGATCAGTTTCCTCGGCCAGGCAATTTCGATTTGGAGAACTTTCCCGATGGAAATGCGGTAGCAAGTCATATGACCTACGAAATCGTAAGGGAGGAGGAGGAGGAGAAGGAGAAGGAGCAGGGCTACGACTGGAACTGTCACTGGGACTAAACAGAGCCTGTTGTTCCTCACATCCAATTTGCATTAGGCCCTGCACTTGAAATATTTGGCATTGAGCCGTCGGTATGGGCACCCAGATGTGACGACGCGTCTGCAGGACATCCTGACCATGCATCCTGTTGGCCCGGCATATCAGACCAATGCTGGTGTTGTATTTAAGGGCCAATCGGGCCATTGTATCCTCGCCAGAGATCAAATGCCGTTGCCAGTCTACCGATCCGCTCAGATGAAGGCCACCCACATTGGGTCCGTCGGCCTGTTCATCACTCATGGTGTTTTTTTTTCGGAACGAAATGATTTGTAGAAAATGTGATAGATATATCTATTATATTGTTAATATGAAAATGTACAATTTTGACATTTAAAGAAAATTATATACTTGAATTTTCCAAGAATTTCTCTTAAGGGTTATTCATTATATTCACCTGCTTCAATGCTTTTGGCTGCCAAATTTACTTTTTGCAGATTCGTATTGGGGATACGGGTTATATGTATATATATATATATATATATATATATATATATTCGCAGCTCCTTTGATGCCGATCATCTGTGTCATCCCAATGTGTCTGTCTGCGGGCGTCCGATTCGCGGTTTATGCAAATTACTTGGCATACATTTCAGCGCCAGTGTGCGTGTGCGTCGTAATCAACTCAGTGCACGGTGTTCGGGGCCAACGCTGCGTATACGTAATCAAGTCAGAGCCAACCAAAGGAGGAGAGAGCGTGTGTGAGCGCATAATACGGCCATAGCAGGCAGGAACTCCATCTCCAGCTGCTTCGGGTCAGCCACAAAGGTGTCGTCATCCCTGCTGAAATTGTGGAGAGTCCTGGCTCCTCGCTCCTCGCTCCACGCTCCTCCCTCGTCCTCTCTGTGCTGTTTTTATTTTTCGGCTTCAGGGGCCTTAAGCTGGCTGCTTATAATCCTTCCCTCACTCCAGCGGGAATAATGCAGAGTTGTTCGGCGGAAAAACCCGAAGTAATTTACGGATTAGTCATGGACTTGTTTAATGCGCTTGCCGATTGCCCATTGAGTTGCCCAACCAGGAAGTTATTTATTTACATATTAATATATATTTATGCGGGGTTTTAATATGAATATTAATCTTTAAAGCATAATATTTTTATTAATTAAAATATCTACATATTTCCCACAACATTTTTAAAGGCAAATAAAATAATCTTTAATGATTAGTTAAACCTACATACAAAAAATAAATACAACAAAAAATATCAACCCCAGACTGCGCCACTGAGCCTGTGTTCACTTCCGTTTCCAATTGGATTTGTTTACTTTGCCTTAGAGGAGGCTCAATTCGATTTGCCGGAGCAACGAGGCGCAACCCCTTGTATTATTTTATTACAAAGCAGAAACAGAGTTACCCCTCGGCAGATATTCAGATATACGCCTGCCAACGGCTTCATTTGCCAGTCATAAAATATGCGAAATTGATATGAATGACAGACAGAGATGGATACGAAGTTGGAGCTGGGTTCTGGGCAGGAAAAGGAAAAGGATTTGCGAGGGAGAGTATCGAATTGCTCCTGCTATGGGGTAATCTAGTGTGAAGTCATTTGACTGTGCGAATTTAATATGGGATTAAACGATGTCGGGGATATATGTACATATATGTATAAATTTTTTGACTTTTTTCTCAAAGATTGGGGCCTAAGGTTTTGTTAAATAAATTAAATGAAGCTGTCAATGTTAAAAAAATACAGATATATATGATATAGTTATCTGATCTCGACTTACTGATAAAATAGAAAGGGACTAAATTTATAATACCTAGTCAGGATCCATCTGTTGCTTTGTCACAGATGTAGAAACTAAACTATAAATATATATCTACAAATAAATATTATATATATATAAATCTATTCAGCAATATAGTAACAGAAACCGAGACCAAAAAACAGAGGGCAGGACATCAATCAAATGGCCGCATGTCCTTTGGCCATTTAATTTCGCATTTGTGCCATTTATTTTATGGCAGAACTGGCACATTTCTGGGCCTAATTAGCCGGGAATGCGTTGCCCACTTGTCCTCGTCATGGTTTTGGCCGGGACCCCGAGGACCCCGGGAGCTGGGACCATCAACAGGGGCATTTGTAAATTAACAATGATTTATTTGAAAATGTTTTACCCACACATACAGTTCAATGAAAACATTCAGTGGGTATTTAGGAGGATTCTAAATGTTTCAAGGACTTTATTTAATTAAGCAGGATGCTGCACAACATGTTCTCGTTATGTTTTATTATTGTTTTTTTGTAACAATTAATTGGGATTTATTGCTGGCCTTGTAGAGAAAAACATTTTTCAGTTATTTTCATAGAATTTAAAGCAAAGTATTTCCATATTCATTGATTTTTTATTAATAATAATTCTTAAAAGTATCGTCCTGTTTCAGCTAAAATGTATTCCCCTTTTAGTGAACCTTTAAACTTGCCACTTAATCTCTGACTCGTAATCTATTAAGCTTTTCAATTTTGACCCGCCACATTCCAGGTGTGCTCACCACCAAAAAACCTGGTTAAACATCCGCATCCTTCTCCCACCCACTCAACCCCCATTTCCTGTAAGCATTCACCCGCCACACACGCACACATGTCACAACGATACACACGACAAGGGCGATGATGTCTCCATCATCCGTTGGCCAAAAAGGAAGCGTTCCAGCAAGTTTAAGCAGCTTAAGTTTCATTGCAACAATAATTTGCGTGCGGGAGTTCGGGAGATAGGTGCCATTCGGTAGATGCACAGGTGTTTTTACCACCCCCAAAATGCACTTGGAGAAATTTATAATATCAATATGATTAATACCAAAATGTCTTGCATAAAATCCCTTAGAAATTTGTAAAGTCTGAATTCTGTCTCTACATTTAAAATATAATTAAAATTTGTAATTAAATCTCTCGAATTAAAAATTCTTCTAGAATAAATCCCGATTTCTCTGAGTACTTTTGGCCGCAAAATGTTCACCAGTCTTGTAATAAGCAGGGGACGCACAAGGACATCCCGGAGAGATATGGGTGGCTAGAGCTGATGGCTGGTGGCTGGTTGAGGGTGTTGTGGTGGCACAGGCGGGTTTGTTACTGAGTGTGGGTTCTCTGGCCAAAGTTGGCCAGAATGTTAACTTGTCTGCACATTTCGTTTTGTCGCCAGTGAAGCGACTAGATAGGGCGAGACATGTAATTGGGTTTTCACCTGATTCAACATGCGCCAAAATGTCAAAGTGCACCGCAAGTTTCCTCGTCTATTTCCAGTTGCAGCTTCTGTTCTGCTCCTGATTCCGTTTTCGGATTCGGATTCGGATATGGCTCTCTATATACACACACCCCCTTTACATCCGCCCGAAAGTGACAGTGAAACCCGGCAACGCAGGAGAAGGCCAAGGAGCTACCAGAAAATAGTCAACGTTGTGTGAGATGTAGGCAGAAGCCTAAGGTTTTGCCTTTAACTAATTAGAAACTTAGATACTTAATAAATTTATTAATTAGAAATTTGTGTTTTAAAGATTTTACCAGAATTATGATCACTGTAGCCAGAAAATCCGGCTTGACGATATTCAGGTGCAAATCCCCAACCGCCGCGGATTGAATGTTTCGCTTGCATTATTCTCGATGCTACATATCGGTGCGACTACTATATGCGACTACTATATGCGACTATACATATGCATATATGCAAATGTGAATGCACAAACATAAACATATCTGTATCCACTAAATATCCTCCCAGCTGAATGGCGGCTGTAATCGCTTTCTGGCATTTCCATTGCAACTGGGCATTATGGATGCAACAATGCGCTAATTAGGCGTCGATTTCTAAATACCGGCGCTAATGCAAAATGCTAAATGCTAAATGCTAATGCCAGTGCCGGTTGTCGGCATATTGGTTTAGGTACATATTTGGTGGGAACAATTCCGGATGCAAGACCAGCAGTGTTGGCAGAAAGTGACTCACAAATGTGACTATATTCTATAGAAAGCATTATGGCATGTATATTATCAACAATAAATCTCTTTCACAACTTAACTTAATGTAATTTTATATATTTTTTTTTATAAAATTATCCAACAAAAATCCATATTCCAATACCAACTCATCTCTGATTTAAAAAAAAATATCCATTCATTCATTCAATTCGATTGGGTTTTCGCCGGTGGGCTACATATTTCGGGCTAATTAAATGTCATAATTCCGGCGTTTTGTAAACGGCTTTGGGCCATTGTTTGTAGTTCGTTTGTCAGACTTTTGGCCAATGCAAAGTAATAGATTTTACCAGTGGCTAAGCCTGCTTCGAATTCGGTTTAAATGTGGGAAAATCACTCTGGCATGCCTTTGTTATTTGATATAGTAAAGTTACCATAATTTAACGATGACTCCTGTCTGAGATTTCCAGAGATTTCCTGAGTCCAGCAACTTGAATCCTGCAAACTGTGTTCGATTTGTGGCCCTCTCTGGTGGAGAGGCCAACTCAAGTGGCTGGGAATTTCTTTGGGGCGTGGCCATAGCCCTCAATTGAGATGTGCCTGTGCTTTTGACAAATAAGCAATTTACAAATCATTTTTATATCTCTGGAGAATCCTTGGAGCCCTCCTCAACTTGCATATATTTAGCTTCCACACTTCGTTCAGTTTGCTTATTGATTTTTATCACTTTTTGTTTTGCTTGTTTCACTTATGTACGATTTAGTGGGAATATTTTTTTATATCTCAACCAGAAGCAAAACCAAAAATCCAAATAGGACAAGCTGAAAACAAAAAAAAAACAAAGAAAATATACAAAAAATAAAAGCAAAGCACTCAACTGGCGACCCAAATTCGAAACGAATCGCAACGGCAACAGCAGGACTGGAATTGCGAATTGAGAATATGTCTGACATTTTGAACGCATCTACATATATACTATATATGGTATATATATATACACTATATGGGATAACAATGTGGAGAGAGCGGCCAATGGTCAATTGCCTTAACGATTTTGTCCATAAAAAATGAACTATTTCGGTACTAAAAATGCACAGTAAATCCCCCCAAAAAACAATTTTTATCTTTATATGCAAAAACTATATGGTTGAGCTTTGTAAAAATTTATATAAAATATTTTGAAAATATTTTTTAATGTTGAGTAAATTAATGGGGTTCGGAAAAAGCAAAAATTCTTTTTTCATAATATTTGAGTATTATGGCTCAAAATATTTATTAAATAGAAATATAATTTTTATGACAATTTTTCCAATCAAAATCCAACTATGTAGTAATTGCTTCTAACAATTTCCACTTGCTTTGTTAGCCAAAAACCAAAACCGTTTAGCTTTGGCAACCGCAAATCCGAGAGCCTTGTTGTTACCAGTTACCTGCCAAAAGCCAAACAGTTGGCGCTCCGTGGCAATAATTTGACCAGGCATCAAATTTGGTTAATGGTTAAGGCGGCCCACGGCTCAAAGGGCATGGCGAGGTCAAAGGCTACACAAGGGGGCAACCGCAGTTTACAGCTGGCAGTTTACAATTCGCAGTTGGCCACGTTTGCTCTGTCTAAGCGGAAACAAAAGGCTACCCGCTATGCAGTGGCAGGTGCAACTGACAGATGTCAGGTAACTGCACGCTTTCTCACCTGGACACCAATGACATCATTTCCACATCGTCAATAAGAGAGAGAGTGAGAGCAGCGTATCTAGAAATTATGTTTAATAATCGTTTGTTAAAATGCAAAAAAAAAGGAATTTAATTTTAAATATCTTAAAAAATGATCAATAACACCCTTTGAAACACAACTGTTTAATATTTTTCATGTGTTTAATATCTGGGCGGTGTATAGCATATAATTCGTATATATGTATATACTTCTCCCCTACACTCTACCTAAACGCATCTAACACAAAATTTGATTAGAAACCCCCTCTCTCTATATATATATAGTTATATCTTTCCCGCAGCAATGTAAAGGTTACTAACTGGGCTTAAATGTTATTACAAATGGCAATAGTTACAGATAGCAATGTTCTCGTTTTTTTCCCCCTCAGTAAAATGTGTGCAAATCTCGTTAGTGAAATGATAGTCAACCACAAATGCAAACAGGGTGTGTGTGTGTGACGGCTGCTGTATGGCAACACCGGAAGTGCACTTATGGCGCGCACTTCTATTTCCGCTGCTGTTTCAGTTTGCCGTTTTCCCGATAAAGATTGATGGCAGCCGGAGGTTCACAGCATTCAGCGCACACCAATGGCAGCAGCACCACTCCTGGAATCAGCACCACCCTAATTGTTCATAATTCGCTTCAATCGATAGCTAAACAATTGAATATTAACCGATTTGCTGTCAGGTTACAGAGTTCAGGCACATTTATATACAAGTTTTAAATCATTTAATTTAAGGCATTTTTTGTATATATAATATATAAGTGGTAGATTAAATAATAAATAATTAATGTCTCTTTACTTATTTCTTAGTAGCAATATTATTATACTTTATTTTTCACCTTTTTTTTAAACTATTTCCTAACAAAATAATTATGGAATATTCACCGATTTTCCAGATATTGAATTATATACCCAAAAACATTGATTGATTGCCAGCGAGTGCAACAGTGGTTCCTGTAAACGCAAATTGAATAAATGTGTAATGCAATTGATTGATTGACCCAAACAATGTTCCCTCAGGTTCTAAAAATTATAAATCACGCAGATTAAAAATAGTGGAATATATTAAAAAAAAATTAAATAAATTAATTTGTGAAATTCTATTTTTAAAATTCATTATTTGGTAAAGATTTTGGCTTGAATTCTTTAAGCTTGAAAATATTTACAAATTCCCCAATTTAACTGCCAATATTATGAACTCTTGACTGTAAGGGGAAACACCTCACCGATTGGCTTTGCTCGATTAAGATTCCCGTGAAGTTTTCCGGGCAATTCAATTGATGGATTGATAAACCAAGCGACTGGCAGTTGGCCATCCAAGCCATCAAGCGGAGCGGAGTTTGTCATTCAGTTTTTCCATTGAATGCCGACACGTTGCCAACACATTTGCCAAGCTCGATGGGCGGAAAACTGAAGTTGGTGGTGGCTGGAAATGGGGTCGAATATGTGGAAGATGAGGGGAGAAGCGAGATGGGAGTGTGGCAAGTGGGAGGCGATGCAGTGGCACGTGTCTAGCGATGTGTCGCTATGTGATTTGAAAATATTTGCCAGTGCCGAGGCGAAAATTGTAAATAATAATAAACGGTTTATAGGCGCGCAGCGTTGACAACGATATCTCCGATGATGGCAACAATGAGAGAACTCAACTCGCACACATGGAACAGCCAGCGAAACCACCCAACCCACACACACCCACTTTGCCCGTTGAAGGGAAAAAGGAAACGGAGGAAATAACAAAAGCTAAAGCCGCACATAGTTGTTGCTGCCTTAAGTAATCCGATTTAAAATGCACCAAATACATAATACACCCGCACAATCGCATTCGCATACGATCACGTCGACTTTCAGCACCGCTCCTTATTTTTCCAGCCAACTCCTGCCCAGTTTCCCAGTTTTCCCGTTCCCAGCCATTATTGCGAATCCTTTCTTCACGCTTATCCCCTTCAGCCTTCAGTTTTCGGCTAGCATTTGTTCTCAGTGTGTTGGCGTTGGATAACGTCAAACTACATATCGTACTTATAGTATATAGTCGGGCTTTTGCTTCTCCTGATCCCTTCCACTACCTACAATACCCACAATATCCATGGCATACACAGAACGAAGGAATATGTAAATTCTTTCCATATATAATCCTAATAATAATGCTACAATTAAATAAAATAATTATGGAAATGATTTATACAAAAAATGTTTATGTATTTATAAGGATAAGATTACCCAATTTCACATTTTTCTTAGACTTGCAGATTTACATTTAATGCAAATTAAATTAAATAAACATTAAGACTTTTTTATTAATTAAATTTAATTATTTTCTGTATTAATTTGTTTAAATAAGTTACAGTTTATTCACAGCCAACATAAATAAAACTGTAAATATGAAAGTATACAATAAGAAAACTTTCAGAATAAAAATTTAGCTAACATTTGTTTAAAAAATATGTAAAATATTTATTTAAAATATATTTATATATTTCTTTCAAGAAAATAACTCTCCGAAATAATTTCCTAAATTTTTACTACTATTTTTTCGTCAGTGCCCCCTTCGGCCCCCATTCAGCACCTCCTTTGAAGGCAATGTGGGTTTTGTATTTTTCGCATTACTTGCTTATTTTTTACGGTCCCTGCATGTCTGCATGTGTGTGAGTGAGAGTATCTGTGTGATGCCAGTATTCTAAATGTGTGTGTGTGTGTGCGATGGGGTCTGTGAGTAATATTACTCTGTTGTCGTCGGCAACGTCAGCAAAGTTGTCGCCCTCAAATTCAATCTGCATTTTATTCCATTTTATTTTACTTTCCCAACGCCCAACTTTAAATATATCTAACTACAGGACGAGGTCGGGGCGAAGGCAGCCGCAAAGAAAAAAAAAATAAAATAAAATGTAAAAAGTAAAATGCGAAAGGAAGACTCCTGTGGGTTTCTGTGTGTGGGTAAGTAATCTACGGTAATCTGGCAAAACAGCAACAAAGTGAATAAAGTGATGACAAAAGTAAACGGAACAAGACAAAAAAAATTATATATACGCGAGTCAAAAACTAAAAAAACCAACAACAAACCAAAAATACAGGAACAGACAAAGGTTTATGAATTTCATCGATAATTGCGATTGTGTTATCCTTGTGTGTGCCCTCTTAGATGCTTTTTTTAAACTCGAATTCAATGCGAAATAAAAGTTTTGTTAGTGAACTAAACTGGAAACTGTAAAAAAAAGATTTAATGATTTCCACTTGGTGGACACTAAACAAGGGAATATTACAAGCCAGAAATCAGGGTTATTTTTGTTCTTTTTCTAACATTTTAGGGTAAATAAATAAAATAAAGTAAACTGTGTGCCGTGTGGGAAGCGGGGCGTATGAGTAATGTGAGCTTGCATTACTCATACGCCCCGTTTCCCAGTTTGCTTTGTATTTACCAAATATTTTTAAGTATTGCTATTTTTTAAAGAAGCCTTTGTAAACATATTAAATTAAAACAAAATTAGTCAAGGCAACACGGAGTATGAGTAATGTGATTAATTTTTATAAGTATTTCTATTTTGTATAGCCCCTTTTCCAAATTTTTTTAAATTATAAATTAAATTTAATAACCCCTTAATTCCTTCTGTAAATGATCTCAATTAAATAATAGAATATAAATATTTCAGTCAGGGCAACACGGCGTATGAGTGATAACCTCATTTTCCATGTTTCTCCTAAAAGCTCGCTTTAAAATAAATCAAAATACCTCTCATACGGTTAGGTCAGATAACCTTAATAAAGACTAAGCTGTCTCATTCTTCCACTTTTGTTTTTATTTCCTATAACATTTACTTTAATAAAACCCATGCAAAAAACCTTTCTAAATCATTTCCCCCAGCGCACCGGAAAGATATTACAATTATTATAAATGCAAATATTGTTGAAAATCAACTTTTAGCCATGTTTACACTTAATTCATATTTAAGGTTTTTAGAGCTTAGGCCCAGAGATTTCCGTCCAATTCCCCAAAGGCGGTGTCTGCATTCCCATATATTTGCATACAAATTTACGGGCGCAGCAACCAAAAACTTTGCCCATTTTGCTGGCCAACACAAAAAAGAAAATGTGAGCTGATCTGTGACTATATATGTAGGCAATAGCTGTATGCTGCCTACATTCCGGGCGGCGCTGTTTGTTTATTAGTCAATGCATTACGGGATTTCATTAGCATACCATATTTGCCGGCAGTTCAATGGAATGAAAATGGTAGCGAATGAAAAATGAAGCCAAGTGTTGACACAGGCGTAGCCTTGAAGGGAGAGTGGGCAAGAGAGCAAGAGGGGGGTTTTGGCCATTGAGAAATAGAAGGGGTGGGAGGAGCATGGCACGTGATAGAGATGGTAAGGATATGTATATATAATTGGATATTTATTCTAAAATATAACTTAACATTTCGTTTTCTTTCTGGAAAAAAAAAGAAAAATGTATGTTAAAGAAAAGTAGGTAATTTAATCAAAAATTTAGACATTTGAATATTAAATTACAGCAAATGGTAAAATATGTTATTGATAAAGTAACGAAATATATAACCCCTCAGCTGTCTTGATATTTTTTATATATATGTAATTATACTAAATTGTATATACAGAAAATTACAAAAATAATTTTTATGACTAAATTAAGTTTAAATAAAAATTATTAAGCTATTTAGCTCTCTACATTTTTCGATATTTATTTATTTGCATTCAGATACTTTCGATATCATCCCTCTGGCAATGCACATTCTGTGGCGGGGGCGTATTTTATCAGCATATTAACGATTATTTTCGACATTGCATATGAATACATAAATAAACAAAAATACGCCATCAACAAATAAATGCATGTACAAATAAAGCGCATGTGTGTGTGTGAGTGCGTGGCAATAATAACAATAACAATGTAAAATCGCTTAGATTTCAACCGCAAAATGTAACCGCTGTGGGGGAGAGAGAGGGATATGTAGAGAGAGGGGGAAAGAAACACACACACAAAAACAAGAGAAAGGCGGAGACAGAGAGAAGTGCAATCCGCAGGACTAAGCAGAGGAGGAATCCTGGGAGCCTGACTGCAAAAGGAAAAAACTTATTCGAAATGCCTTTGGGCACGTACAATCCATTCATTCAGCAAATACCAATAATAGACACGTACGACCAGAGCGAAAGAGACAGCTGGCTACCGTTCGAAAGAGATAGAACCATCCGGTGTACTTGTACACGTATATGCGGATGTGGCAGAGAAATGAAGGCATTTGAAAATGGCACAAAACACAAAAGTCAATGAATAAGCAGCAGTGCAAGTAAAGCAAATTTGCTAAAGACAATGGGACTTTTTAAGAGGGAAAAAAAGGGTGAAGCAGAAAATCTACACTGCCAAAATAAATATGGCTTCAAATTATCATTATTTATACAATTTAAATCATTCAAAAATCTTGCAGATACAGAACGTACTTCAAATAATCTACCAACTATAAGGTTTACACAAAGATTTTAAACCTTTTTCTAGCATACTTTTCGGGGACCACTTCCTCAGCTAGATTTTTTTTGGAGAGTGCAAAACAGGGCCCGGAAAGTAAGAGGACTCTGTGTAAGGAAGCATGGGGACGATGCGACACACATGGCATAAGAAAACAATATGGCAAAACAATTTAGATAAGTTCAAACAACTGCCGTTCGCCGCCGGAAAAACGCCTTGGAATGAAAATGTTTTTCTTGGTTAGGAATGCCGCAATGGCCCCGAAGGGGGGGAAAACTCATTGTGGAGGTGAACTTACACCAAAGTAAGTCCTATCCTCCATGTTATAATAATAGTTCCACCCACTCTGCCTCCCTGTGCTTCGACTTTCATCTTTTCCGCCGTGTGCCGCGATCGTTAATCACCGCCATAGGAAGGGGGTTAAGCAATCCGGCGGCAGGGGTTAAGCAGCGGCAGGCGGGCAGGCAGGGAGCATTGAAGGAAGTGCGTGCCATCCTGAAGATCCCATCGCCAAGCTGCCAAGCTGCCAAGCTGGCAACTCGCCCGCGTCATCGTCGACTCCTACGTCCTGCCTCCTCCGAGCTGCCGCCTGGGTCCTTGTGTATTTGTCATGACAGTGCAGTTCTCTCAACTTAAGTTGCTATGGAATTTTCATTTTCCTCGACGCGTATACGTACCGAAAATATTTATGGCAGACCCAAGGCCCCCTCTCCCGAGGAAGTATAGGAGGAAGCGCTGACAGACAAGCCCCAAGTAATTTGACCAAGTTCAAAGTAATGTTTTGAGTGCCGGCAATAAAAAATGAAATATTGAGATTAAGCTGGTGGCAATGCAAGACGACGATGGGAGCACCCTGTAATTATCTACACAATCTGGGAAAGTTCTATGACTTTTGTACCATACTTTTTGATTTACAAAAAAAAAAAAAACGCTTGTATATATTGAATAGAAAAATTATTGGTGATTGAAGGTAAAGACAGAAACTTAAGACTTATAATAAAATAATTTGCATAATAAATTTCTGATTATTTATAGCCTACAAAATATACGATTACAACTTGACAAATATAATTAAATAAAAATTTTAAATGTTCTTTAAGTATCATACCATTATCCAACCCTTTTCCACATTTCCCTTGCTCTGCTTTAGTTTTAAAGTTTTCTTTATTTTATGTTTTCCTAGCTAGCTTCTTTACGGATTTATCTGCTTCCATAAAAAGGCGTGTTTTTTTTTTTTTTTGGTGCTCTCCTCTGAAATACTTTTGTTTACGACCTAATTGAGTTGTATGACCCAGTCGCTTATGTCTTTAGTTTTTTACCATTTCCAGAAATTGTACAGGGTATTATTCAAGTAAGCAGCGGGAATAAAATAGAAGAGGGAGCCAAAGCCAGTGCCGGCAAACTGCATTCATTCCTTAATGTGACCCAGCAGCTTGTCAAGTCTTTGTTTTTCTTGTTGCCCTTTTGTTGTCAGCTTAAGCTGATAGCGCCACCACCACCACCACCACACCACCGCCCCCTTGGTTGTTCCTTAACCAAGCCACCAACCTCCTTCGTAACCCCCTGCAGTCCCCCTCATGGTCGTCGCCGCCTCACTAAACCCATTAAAACGTCATAATCAACATAATCATAAAGATAATGCATAACAGGACATGGCGGGGAGTGGGGAGAATTTGTACACTGGTCAGCCATATTTTTTTTTGTGTCTTCTTTTCTTTGTGCTTCTTTATATCTCCCACTTCTGCCGCCATTTTCCCCTGTCTTTCGCTCATTATTATTTCGCCTATCCTGGCCACAAAAGGCGACTAAAGCCTGACCTTTGCTTAATTATGGTAATTAGCACACAAAAAAAAGAAGAAAATAAAAAAAAAAAATGAAGACTGCCAAGTCGCGCCAAAGAGGCAAAACCAAACGGATTGGAACGAAACGAAACGGAAAGAAACGGAAGGGGAACGGAGTAAAGAGTGGAACGAGACGGATGCTAAGTATGCAAAAATTGCTGGCCAAGCACCACTGAGAAAAAAGAGGATAGGTAAGAGGATATAAATTGCTAAATAGTTTAAACTATTCATTTAATTAATAAAATCGAATATGTTATATTAAGTAAATAAATATGCATTCAATTTCTAATTTAGTTTCCTATCAATTTTCCAATTAATTCTCCAGCTTTTCTATCACTGCATCATCAAGAGCTGGGCGCTGCAGCTGCAGCTCTCAGCTCCCTGGACGCGCACATGACAAGGATGTGAATGTGGATGATGACGTTGACAACGACAAGGATGAACCAAAGCTGCTGCCCTGATATAAATATTAAAACATAGAAAAAGGAGGCAAAAGGAGGATACTGGATGGATGAGATGGTAGCAAGCACAAAAAAAATGAGCAGCAGCCAAAAGCTGAAAGCTGAAAGCCGAAAGTGAATTGCTTCCGCATTTTCGTTCGCTTTAAACGCTGCTCAAGTGGTGCCGCCAGCCCCCAAGAGCTTGCAATAATATTATGCAATATTTGTTTCACTTTGTCCTGGCCCGCTTTCATTTTTTGCACAGTTTTATATGTATATACTTTTTATACATTTTTTTTTTGTGTCGCTGCTGCGTTTAATTTGCGCATTTCATTTAATTTGCCGTGAATTTGCGGGCCATTCATTTTGTGTTTGTGCAGGACGCAGAGACACGGTGTAGAGGGTTAAGGTTGTAGGGAGAGGAGAGGGGGCTAAGGCTGTGGAGAGCATGGGTTAAGGGGGCTTCCCGCCCGGCTAAGTGGGGACAACTTCCGGCGCTGTCAAGTTGAGGTGCGCCCTTTGTTGCGCAAATTATTACAGTCTGCAGTCTGCAATTCGCATTTCGTTTGTTTTATTTTTCATTCTTTCCTTATGATTATATATATATTTTTTTTGTTCAGCGCCACTGCAGTTTTGCCTTAAAAATTCCGCTGCATTTTTTCAGGGACAAACTTTTCAGCAAATTAGCTCAGCAAAACAGAGAAATGATAATTGAAACGTTAAAAAGCTCGAGTTTTTTCATAGAACGATTTAACAAAATAAATAAAACATAAACAACAACAAAAATACTATATTTTGTTATAAAAAAATTTATAAAATTTGTAATTAATGCTTTTCAACAATTTACCCAGTATTTTCCCCTGAAATTTCTTGTTAATTACAAATGTTTATATAAAAATATTCCCCTCTTCTCTTGTCTGAGATGAACTCACTGCAAAGGTCAACCGTCTGCCCCGTGTGGCATCAATCGTGCATTAAGCGCCAGGATCGACTCCTTTGGCCTCATTAAAGAGCTTGCCCTCGACACACACTCGAATGCTCTCACACACGGACACGAAAAAAAGGACGAAAACAAGAAGAAAAAAGGACGAGACAAGCACTTCGGGGGGCAGTCAGTAATGTGTAATTTATTGCTCTGCTCAAATTGAAACTAAGCGCCATTAAAAAACAATAAACTAAACATGTAATAAATTCAGACCGAACAAGCGCACACTCCCCCTTCTCTCTCTCACACATACACACACACACACACATCCTGATCCTGATCCTATGTGTGTGTGTCTGTAACCAAAAAAACATATACAAACATACATACATGTACATGGACATTGACAACAAAAAAAGCAAAATAACTGCACAAAATAAATTGACCAAATCTGTTGGATAAAAGGATTTGAAAGCAATTAATTGCCAGCGCATAGGAAACATCAACACACATACTACCACACACACATACACACACCACACAATTGCTGCAAAATCCACAGAACAAGAAAACAAAATAAGCAACAAAGAGAAAACCAAATTGCAGTTGCCAAACTACCAAAAGAAACAGCGAAACCCAAATTAAAAAAAAAAGAAATCCACAAAATGGAAAAAACCAAAACGAGTTGGGCTTCATATTGGATATTCCCATTATAATATAACAAAATATTATAAACCATATATATAAACCAAAATTCTGGTTCGAATTTAAATGTAAAAACAGGATAAACCAAGGAAATTCAACACTTTGAAGTCATCCAAAGGCAAAAGTTCGGTTTTAGCTTCCAGTCTCGGCCAATATGGCAAGGTGGCAAAGACATCTCTCCAGATAAAACGGATGAGTTCTTGTGAGCCTCACCAGATCCTCGAAGCACACAATTTTTTCTTCCTTCTCAAAATTGGGATTCTATGGAATCAATATGCATTCAGAAGCCATTAAACACTTAATTCAACTCACAACGTTATATTGCCTATCACCAAAATCAGAGAAGTCTTCTTTGCCATCCAAATCAATGTTTTCTTTGGTCTCAATATTTTTACCTTGTTTTTGAGCCTTCCTAAAATATTTCAGCATGGCCCGCCCCCTCTTCTCCTCGTAAGCCACTATATCCTGCATATCCTGCACAGTCCAGTGTTCATCCAAGTCCTGATCTTCTATTAACTCCGCCTTGTACTTTTGGTAGTAGCAAAGGCCATGTGCCAGGACAGAAATGGTTCGCTTGAGGACCTCTGGCCGTATCTTGGTAATATTGACCAACTCCTCGAAAGTCATTAGCTTCTCGCTCTCCAACTCACACATAATGCGCTCATAGTGTTTTTGCAGTGTTTTATCATCCATTTTGTGTATTATTATTAAAATTAAAAGATAATGCTGAAAAACGAAAGGTTTAGTTTTCACAATTTAAATTAAATAAATTCGCAGCAAAAATTTGTCTCAGATTTTATGTTTTTTTTTGACTGATATACTGGAAAGTTCAATATTTGATGATCTGACAGGTCTACTAATAGAATTCTCAAGGATAGAGGAGATCGGCGAATATAGTTAATAGTTTTTAAGAGTTTAGTTGTTCAGCTCGTGTTTACTTAATAATTATATATTATTATTTTACGGGCTTCGAAATTTGCTTACTTATTTGCGTCTAAATATTTTAATTATTTAAACATTTGCTTAATTTATCAAAATTATTTTAAATATTTGTTAAATATTTTATAAATATCTTAAAACGTTTTCTAAATAAATGCATAATACAAAAATAATTACTTACTTTTAATATTTGTAATTGTTGGTTATCAGTTTTAAAAGTTAGCAGAAAAGAAGAAAGAAAACACGAAATCTTAAATAAACCTGAAGCCTTATTTTTAAGTGTATTAAATTTATTATAATGTTAGTAATAAAAATTCTAATAAAAGTTAATAAATGTCAGGGTTTAATTTGATCTGTGGATCCTTTTGTGGCCACGGTGAGTATGTCTAAGTGGTTTCTTATAGTTAAGCAGACGCCACTTGGTGGATCGTTTACGGCCAATCATCTTGAGAGCTTTGGCCAGTTCCAGCTCGTCGAGGCCAGTGCTCTTTACCAGATCATCCATGCGCTGGAACTTGTACCTCTGGTAGGTTCTTATTACCTTCTTATATAGTTCAGTCATAACCACCTGTGAATAATATTTAAATAAATATTAGTACATCTTAAAATACTAATATTTATATACCACTAACCGGTTTAATTCTGCTAGACATTTGCTGGCCGAACTCCTCCGAATCGAAGGCAAGCAAATAAAACGTGCTGATACGCCACTTCCGGCGCTTGATTTTTGCGATCCGCTTAAGGACCTTGCGGATGCGCTTTTTCGACAGCTGTGTGCGTTCCCTCAGATCTCTGAGCGTCCTGTATTTGCGGCCATCAAAAGCCTTGCGAATGAGGCCCTCAGGGCTCCCATCTGGAGACGAGTCCTAAGTACAAACAATTTTATAGAATTTATCTAATTTCATATATATCAGCAATTACTTGTTCTTCGATGATTTTATCAACTTCCAATAGATCGGAGATATTCCTTTGGGGCATTTCGGTCTCTTCACAACATTTCGGCTACAAATTATAGGGGCTAGAATAAATTAAATAAAAATAAAATTATAATAACTTACATTTACTTCTTTGCCAAACAGTTCTGGTGACTTACTATTCTCTTCTATTGGCTTGTCCTCTTCCTAAGAAATATAAAGCTATAACATAATTATATAGACGTAATTGATAATCACTTACTGATACATCCATATAGTCCGCTTCTGATTCTTGGTCAGATTCATAATGAACAGGAGAGGTCTGCAAATATTTTAAATATATTTTTAAAAATTGTATATTTGTATATATTTTTACTTTTATATATTTTGATCATTTTATTATTTATTTATTTATTTACTCACATCATTATTCCCTTCTGAGGAATCTGTAATATCCTCTTCCTCTTCGCACTTCTCCTCTGCGGACTCTATAATATCCTGTTCCTCTTCACAGCCTGAGTCTTCTTCTTCTGAACCTTCTTCTTCTGAGCAAAATTCATTTCCTGGAGAACTCTGAAAATATTTTGGAAATGTTATCCTTTATGTCAATGTTATTGTTACCAAAATAATTTTCATAAAATAATTAACATAGCTTACTGACCTCTTCATTACCCTCCTCCGAGGGATATGTATTGTCCTCTTCCTTTTCACAATGCTTTGACTATAAAAACGAAGAGAGTATTAACAAACACATTATTATAATTAACTTACATCTACTTCCATATCTTCTTGTTCTGATTCCGAGTCAGTGGCAGCCATAGAGGCATCCTTAAAAAATATTAGTAATATTTAAGAGAATTAAAAATAGCCCCAGTCGCATTATTGTTCCAAGTAAAACCACTCACATTTGAGATTTCAGGAACATTTTTAACGCCAATGGGAGGAACATAGCATAAAATTCTATCATTTGGCCTTGGAGGACAAATTGGTGTGCCAATGATAGGAACTTTATCCGGATCCGTTATCGAGATGTCGCTACCGCTACCACTATCGCTATCGCTACCATTATCGCTATGGCTAGCTATTTCCGGAGCAGCCTTAAAAAAAATATAAATAAAAAATATTAATAAAAAATAAAAATAAAAATTGTAAATAAAAAATATCCCAAGTAACACCACTTACATTTTCCCCAAAATCAAAGGGAGGAACATAACAAATAATTCTAGAATCATCTTTGCGCTTGATAGGTACATCAGAGACATTGCTATCGCTAGCGTTGGATTGCTCCCCCGAGTCCGATTCGGTGGAGCTGTCGGATAATTCCGGCGATATGAACTTATTCCAGGTACTCTCCGCAACACCATCGCTTTTGGGTATCGATTTTAAAGGTTCTTCTGATAAGTCTGGTAAACCTTTACACTCCTCATTTGAATTTCGTAGCGAAGGAAGGTTTTTCAGCCACCTGGCACATAAGGCATCAGAAGGCTGAGAGGATTCTGAATCATCGGAGCTAGATGAGTCTTCCGAGGCAGATGCTTCTATATCCGAAGAATTAAAAACCGAAGCCAATGAGGCCTTCAAACCGAATGGATCGTCGGGATCCTCGTCCTCCTCCATATCCTCAGAACCCTGGGAATCGTCGGAATTCTGGGAGTTATTGTAAACTTCGTCTAATTTGACATCCTTGAAATACTCGGCATAGTCGACTTCGTTCGGATTTTTAGCATCCTTTTCATCTTCAGAATCCCTGAATTCGTCGGCGAAATTGACATTCTTGACATTCTTGAGGATGCCAGCTCTCTTATTGGCGGGCCTGGTATCATTGACATCCCAGGAATTTGCGACATTTTTGGCATCCCTGCTAACACAAGTAACACAATCTTCCTTTTCGAACGTAACAACTCTTTCTTCGTATGCCCACCGGACTTTCTTGACAACCTTTGCCTTCTTTTCAGATTTTAATTTTTCGCTGGTATCCGCCATATTTGTATCTTTCCAATAGTTCCAGCCAACATTTTCAACATTTTCTTCCTTTTTGAACCTGACAACCAGGTTTTCCTGCGCCCAATAGATTTTCTTGACAACCTTCGGCGATGTTGAATTTTTCAGGATGCCACGGATACCCTCGGCACTCTTGGCACTCTTGGCATCCTTGGCATCCCTGGCATTCGATACATTTTTGGCATTCTTACCATTACTTGTAGCTCTGGAATCCTTTTCGAGCCGAAAACCTCCTTCTTCCTGCGCAAACTGGATTTTCTTGACAACCTTTTCTATTTTGGCGAAGCTTAATTTTTTGGGAATATCTTCGGGATTTCTGGCATCGCTGATATCCGCCACTTTAGTGAATTCTATGACATTCCTGGCTTCTTTCTTAAATTTCTGCAGCCAGCCAGGTTTTTTCTCGGCTCCCCTGACATCTTTGCTATCCTTCAGGACATCCTTGGCTTCCATAACATCCACGGCTTTTTGGGACTTTTTAGCATCCTTAGCATTTATTTCCTCCGAGGCATTTGAGGTATCCAAAGAGTCCGAAGAATCCGAAGAATCCGAGGAATCCGAGGAATCCGAAGACTCCGAAAAACCCGAATTATCTGAGGTATTCAAAGTATTTAAAGTATTCAAAGCATTTAAAGTATTCAAAATATTGCAAATATTCAAAGTATTCAATGTATTTGGAGTATTCAAAGCATCGTTAGCATCCCGGGAATTCGATGACGATGGGGATGACTCGATCGTGGGGGACTCAATCGTGGGCGATTCGATTGTAGGCGACAACGAGGGCGAGCGAATTGGAGACTTTGGCCTATCCTGAAGACGTGTTATGGCACCACTAAAAAACTGTAAAATATATCAAATTAATCTATATCTAACGCATGCATAGCAAGGAAGTACTGGGGTCAGTAAGGGTATCGGGCGGCCATGCCATTTGGATTTGCATCTTTTTAGCAAACGATTTCTCGGTGCACACGGAAGACTGAGATATTTATTACGGGTTGCGGGTAGAAAGATTGGGGGTTTCGTTGAATCAGCTTCTTTCTTGGCTAAGCAGTCCTTTGCCTGAATCGGAGGGATTGGAAGAACGGCCGTCGGAGTCTCTTGCGTGCCCCTACAGCGTTGCATCAAGGCAAATACCTTGGCAATGGAGGAAGTTTTCACACATTTTGCCCGGACAACTTTCCTGGTTTTTGAAACTGCGGGTGGTGGCAGAGGGGGAGGTGTTGGTGGTGGAGTAGTTGGTGTTCGTTTTGGAGTTGTATCCTTCATTGGTGACAGATATGTAATGGTGGGCAATGGTGTTGTTTGTGCTGGTGTGGGTGTGGTGTCCTTTATTGGTGACATAAATGTAATAGAGGGCAATGGCATTGGTGGTGTTGTCAGTCTTGCTGGTGTTTGTATGTTTTTCTGCATTTTCTTTTCGAAGTTCCCTTTAACTACTGACTGCTGATTGTTATTTGGAATTCTTGTTGCTTCGCAATCTGTTTTCTCTAGAACAGAATTATTGGTTGACTTGGTAGTGCTGGTTATGGACTGGAATTCTTGGGTTAAAATGATCTTTTCTTTGTTTTCCAAAGAGAAGGATTTTCGGGTTTCCAATTTGCTTTGTAATTTCTGCAAAAAAATATATATAATACTTTTCATACATTTAATTTGAATTAATATCAATTTTAAGGGAATTTCATCAAAGAATTACGATCGGTGGTTGTAAATGGTAAAACTATTAAATATACTAAAAAATAGGTATACAATTTATTTAAATAATAAATATAATAAGCTTTACAATGATAACCCTTTAAGTGCGGGCCTGATAACAATATTAAAATTTTTAATTTTTCCTACCTTTAAATCTACTTGAGCTTCCCCGAATTCTAATTGAGCTTCCTCAAGATCCACATGAGATTCATCGGGCTCGATTAGAGCTTCCCCGGGATCCACTTGAACTGACGCGGAATCCACTTGACATTCTCCGGGATCTACATCAGCTTTCGCGGAACTAACTTTCGCTTTATCGGGCTCCATTTGAGCATCCACGAGATCCACAGGACTCCCTGGAATGGTGTCATCGTCACAATCCATTAGAATATTGTCCAAACTGAGGTTTTCCGATTTGCTTTGTAATTTCTGCAAAAGAAGAAAATAATACTTTATATAAATATACATATATCGGATATACATATATCTTACGTTTGAATCCTCTTGAAGTTCCTTGGAATCCAACTGATTTTCCTCGGAATTTACTTGCGATTCGCCGGCATCCACTTGACCTTCCTCGGAATCCTTTTCAGGTCCTGCGGGATCCATGGGATCCGATAGCATATGGCTTGGACTCGCCAGCAGGGAACTGATAATTTCCAATTCCAATTTCCCTTCTAATTTCTGCAAAGCGAATTAATAATACCTTTCAAAAATTTAAATTTGCTTAATACAGATTTTTGTAAAACTTAAAAAAAAAAAAAATTCAATTCGGAAAAATAAAATTATGAGCAGAATTCAAGCTCTAACTTACAAGATTAAGAGCAGCGGCTTCAGATGTTGTAGGCATTAAGTCCAGTGGGGGTTCCTAGTCAAAAAAAAACTATTACATTTTTTAAAATATAAACACACTAAGCTTTATGTTTAATAAGCATTTTTTTGGGAATAAAAACAGCATTGTTTACAATAATAACCCATAAAATTCCTGCCCAAAAGTTAAATTAATAATTTGAATTGATTTCTCGTACCTTTAAATCTCTTTGATCTCCTCCGGTATCCACCAAAGCAAGCGCGAAATCGTGGGGATCCACTTGACCTTTCCCAGGATCTACTTCAGCTTCTTCGGGATCTTCTTGAGCTCTCCCGGAATCCATTTGACCTTCTGCGAGATCCGCAGGACTCCCTGGAATATGATCCATTAGAATATGATCCGAACTCGCTGATAAGGAACTGAGGTTATCCGTTTTGCTTTGTAATTTCTGCAAAAGAAGAAAATAATATTTTATATAAATGCATATCGGATTAATCTAAATTTTGTTGATCTTTAAAAAATAATTAAATTCCGAAGAAAAAATATATAAGCAATTCAAACTTACAAGATAAGAAGCGGCGGCTATCGATGTTGAAGGTATAGGATCCTGACCACGTATAAAATGTTTTAAGGTAACCTAAAGTAAAAAATATAATTATATAAAATATAAAAAATAGGCTTAAGAATATTAAACACTTTTGTGGATATACAAACAAGGTTTAAAATGAAAACCCATTACATGCCTTTCTGTAAATTATATTAATATTTTTAGTTATATCTCTTACGTTTAAATCAACTTGCACTTCCCCGGAATCCAACTGATTTTCTTCGTTATATACTTGTGATTCCTCGGTATCCATTTGAGCTTCACAGGGATCCCCATGACCTTCCTCCTTTTGAGGTACTGTGGGATCCACAGGACTACCCAGAATGGTATCATTGTCAGAAGCCATTAGCATATGGCATGGACTCGCCGGCAGGGAACTAAAGGTTTCGGATTGTCCTTCTAATTTCTGCAAGGAGAATAATATTTTGTTTAAAAACTTTGAATTGGCTTTATCCAGATTTTTGTTGATCTTTAAAAAATAAATTCCTGAATATATAAGCAAATAAAAAGTCCTTGAATAAATAACAATTTCGTGGGTATGTGATAACCCATTAAATTCGTCCCTTAGAGTCATATTAATATTTTTAATGATTGCTCTTACCTTTAAATCCATATTTTCTTCCCCGGAATTCACTTGCGCTTCTTCTGGATATACTTGAGAGTCCTCAGGATTCAGTTTAGCTTCCCCGGGATCTGATTGTGTTTCCTCGGAATCTTCTTGGCCTTCTACGGGATCCATGTGCCTTCCCTCCTCCTTATCACAATTAATTCGCATATGGTCTGGAACCGACGGCAGAGGACTTATATTTTCCGATTCTAATTTCTGCAATGAAGAAAATATTTAAAAAATGTAAATCGGCTCAACAGAAAACTAAAAAATTATTGATTTTACGTTTAAATCCATTTGAATTTCTCCGGAATCCACGTGACATTCTCCGGGATGAACTTGCGCTTTTTTGGTATCTCCGGGATCTATTTGATCTTTCCAAGGATAGACATGAGCTTGCCCGGAATCTACAGGACTCTCCGGACTGGTGACATTGTCGCAAACAAAAAGCTTATTGTCTGGAATCACCGACAGGGATCTGAGGCTTTCCGACTTGCTTTGTAGTTTCTGCAAAATAATAAAATCATTTTTTAGATAAAAGTATATCGGATTAATCCAAATTTGTATTGATATTTTAAAAAGAATTAAATTCCGAAAAAGAAAAATAGGCGCAGGCCTCTAACAAACTCACATGTTTATCAGCGGTGGCTTCCGTCGTAGGCGTAAGTTCCAAATAATTTATAAAATATTTGAAAGAACCCTAGAGGTATAGAAAAATTATGCCTTAAATTAATTAATAATTTTGGTGACTTCGCTTACGCCTAAATCCTCTTGAGATTTCTCGGGATATACTTTAGTTTCCGCGAGATTCCCAGGACCCTCCAGAATGGTGTCATTGTAAAAATCAATTGGCATTTTGTCTGGACTCGTCGATTTGCATTGTAACTTCTGCAAAGAAGAAAATAATACTCTATGCCAGATCAATGAAGATTTGATTGATCCATAAAATAAAATTAAATTTAGAATAAGAATATTCGAGCAGCAATCCAACTCAAAATCACAAGTTTACGAGCGATGGCTTTCGATGATGGCATAAGTTCCAAATAATGTAGAAAATGTTCGAAGGAAGCCTAAATGTATAACGAAAACCGGGTGTGAATGATTAATTAAAATGAGAACTCATTAACTGCGTGCCTGAAAGCTAAAAAAATATATTTTTGGACACTTCACTTACGCTTAAATCCACTTGAACTTCTCCGGTATCCACAGGACCTTTCGAAATGGTGTCATCGTCACAATCCATTAGAATATGGTCCGAACTCCCTGACAGGGAACTGAGATTTTGCGATTTGCTTTGTAATGCCTACAAATTTAGAAAATCATACCTTATATAAACGTATATTTTTTTGGTTGATCTTTCAAACAGAATTTAATTCCGAAAAGGCAAATAGGAGCAGGACTTCAACATAAACTCACAAGCTTACGAGCGGCGGCTTCCGATGTTGGCATAAGTTCCAAATATTGTAGAAATTGTTTGAAAGAAACCTAAAGATATGCAAAAAATAAAATTTTTAGAGTGTTTAACACTTTTGGGGGTGGTACAAAACTATTGTTTACAATAAGAACCCATTAAATGCTTGCCTGAAAGTCTATAAAATTTTCACTTACGCTTAAATCTACTTTAGCTTCTTCGGCATCCACATGGGCGTCCGAGGTATCCACACGACTCTTCGGAATCTTCAAATTTGTTCCAAGACTCTGCGATTTTTTGCTCTCAAATATATCCGATTTCTTTTTAAACAGATAGTCAAAGTCGGTGGGAGCGAGTTCCGACTATGACAAACGGAAGGTTATTGGAAAAGAGGATAATAGCCAGAAGCAGGACTCACCTGGGGACGATCATACGTCTCCGCGTAAACATCAATGTAGTCCGCGTGGTTGACAATGAATTCAAAGAGGATGGAATCCATCACAGGAATCGCAGACAATTGTGCTTTGCTCGTTCAAATTATTTATTATTTGTTTTTAAAATGTTTCTTTATTATTTGTAATATTTTTTTTAATATTTATATTTTAAAAATAAATACTTTCTTGAATTGTTTCTTGACGCCAAGTGCAAAGGCTACTTTTTCGTTTAATAAATACAAAATAAAAATAAATGCAATGAAAAATATAAATATAAACAAATAAATAATTCAATAAAATTGAATGTTAAATAATTAAAAGCAAGCACAAGTCGCTGTAAAAACTCACCTGGAGCTGGGAGGCATCACACAAATATTAAAAAAAGCTTTGGTGAATATCAAACCAAAATATTCCTTCTCCTGACTTGGCTTTATTCGATCACTACCCTGTCTCATAGAGTCTGCTGCCACACGCTTTTTAATATCACGACTTTAATATCATGATTATATTTTCACTCACAAAACTCCGACAATGGAAAATGTATTTAATTATGACACTTTATAGATATGGCACTTTAAACACTTTTTGATTCACTGGCCGATACATTTACGATAATAATTTGTAGGATTGTCACCGAAAATCTAAGCTTTATTTGGATTGCCATTTTAATATTTCAATAAAACCTAGTTATGTTTGTGTAATATATAGGTACTTATACATTAATATATTATTTTAAGCAATTATTTTAAATAAATTTTATTTAATAGGTTTCTTCTTTAAGAAGTATGTTAAATTATTTCTAAAATTAAATTTAGCTTAAAACCATAAAAACATAAGAATGCTATATAAATCTAATATATTTTAAAGCTTATTTTCAGGAATTTCTTTATTAGAAAAATATAAACACCTGGCGAACTGCTGAAACTTAGGAAAGAACAGAGCAAAAGTTCCATTGTTTATTAATACAAATTCGATTTTGAGTAAATAATGCCTTTAGGTTAATCTAAATGCGCTGCATAATTCCGATCGGCAGTCGCTGCAGGATCTTGGCTGGCCCTTGCCTTCATACGCACCGTTGCACATTGGCATTTGTTTGCTCCTTGTGCCGGGTCCTCAGCCCCGCTCTCCTTGTGTTGCTTTAGCAGCTCTTGTGGTTTATTATAACTGCATATATCATGCAAATATTCTCGAGCGAGGAGGCCAGGCAGAGAGGGCACCCCAACCCCGTCCGAACAAGGCCAACCGAAAATCCCCAACACAAACACAAACATAGCAAGGTCCTTGTATCAGAGAATGTTTGGTTTTTGGGGTGCGGCTGCTGCTCTTACTGGTCTGGCTGCTGCTCCTGCTCCTGCTGCCCTTTTTTGAGGGCTGCAAAACTGCAAAACTGGAAAACTGCAGGCGGCAGTGACAGGTCCTTGCCCAAATTCGGTTTTTGCATACTTAGCTCACCCGCCTTGCCACCCAGCTCGTTTACGTTTACGTTCACGTTTACGAGAATTATTTTATAAATTTTCATAGTTTTCACTTTGATTAAAAGTGCGGTCATGGCTTCTGTGGCCAGGATTTGTTGCTGGCCAGCAGCAGCAGCTCCATTACCATACGCCAAAAGGGAAAATGGAAAATGGAATGCCAGGCCGCAAAAGTGCACGCAACAGAAATCTAGCCAAGTCCCTGCGACATCGTCTTAAGCCAAATATCCTTGCCTTGATGCATCATCCTTATCCTTTAGCTGAAGCAGCAAATTCCCAACTGAAGCATATGCTTGGCACGATTGAAAGTGGTTTGTACATTTTTCATTGGAATTATTACAAGATCGAGAGCTCGTTTCGATTTAAATTAAAATGAAGTCTGGTAAAAATCGAAGAAATTCCTTTCTACCATCGCTCAGTGTAGTGTCCCTGGATTAGCCAAACAAGAAGTAAGTATTCATTGCATTATTGGCATTAATTGCTCAGCCAGCAAAAACCGCACTCTGCACAATCTCCTTGGCAAGTATTTCATTTTTGCTTCAATATTTGACAAATGCATTTATAATTGCATGCCGCAGTTCTGGCATCCGATATGCCATAGTCATCGCCTTCCAAACAATTTGTAATTGGTAACTTGTGGCATATTTATGTACATATATACTTAGTATATATTTATTTTTTGAGCTCCTACCCAAGCATCAAAGTCTTGCGGTTTCCCCTTAAATTTTCAATTGTCATGGAAAGTTTTTTTGTTTTTAAGCAAAACCTTAACCACATACATAGTATAACATTCATATTTATTGTTGGAAATTAAAGTATTATCTTGGTGATTTAAAGAGTTGTTATATTTTTATTTAGATATTTTTGAAGGCAGCAAAAATGGGACAAAAATAATAAGAATTGAATTTCTTTGCCTCAAGAACTTTCATAAGAGATAAATTAATTTAAATGCTAAATTCTATATAACTTTTCTGTAACCCATTTTTATTTATGACTTTTTTATTTTGGCATATAATTGAAAAAAAAATAATACAAAGAATTTTTTTAATTACCCCAAAATTCGTAATTTAAAGAAATCATATTAAATTTATTCCTCATTGCATCTATATAATTATCGTGATTTTTGTGATTTATGAATTTTCTCTTCATGCTAAATTTATATTTTTATTAATTCATTTATACTTAATATATTACTTTCTTTATTTTGCGATTAGCTTAGCTCTTATATAAATACATATATTTTTTTAATTGCCCGAACTTGTCATTTGCCGTCGTCAGCCATTTAATTTCACTAATTAATTTGTTTTTCCCCAAAACACACACACACACATAAAGTCGTGGGAAAAGGGGCAAGGCAAAGACACGCGGCAGCTGCCGCAAAAGCCAAAAACAACAATTAAACATAAATCTTATAAATTTCCGTAGCCAAAACTTCCTGCCAAGGCTTTTTGTCTCTCTCTCCTCCTCCTTGGCTCCATGGATGAGATTTCTCGCCGTGCCACCGAACATATTTCATTTCGGCTGCAACTTTACCAAGGGACACACCCACCACGCATGGACCCCGCCCTCCTTTCCATCCATTCCGCCCACATTCCCCCCTTTTTCTGGGCCGAGAAATAAAAAACTTTTGCCCCAAAAATGGAGAAGAAGACGTGTGGAAGCGGCAGCAGCAGCAGCGCATTGTTTGTTGTCTAACAGTCTATGACTATTTAAGACAACCCCCAGAATCACACACATACTACACTACTGGTCAAAATAATAAGTACAGAAGGTAAAGGTTGCAAAATTTAAAATAATAGTATATTTTTAATTGTTCGCACTTTTTAAAAAAATCTTTTAAAAATTTTTTTGTCCTGAACATGGCAAAAGAAATTCAAGCAAATGCAGCAATTCTTTCCGATTTGAAATTCGTGTATTTTTGGCCAAATTATGAATTTTCACATTTGTAATATGCCATTTAAAATTTCAACACCTGGCTGGAACGAATCTTTAATTAATTTTAATCAAGAATATATAGGGTTTATGGGGTCGCAATATCCTCCTTCCCGATTTAAAACATAATTTAAAATATAGTTTGAAGCGGTCGTCTGAATGAAAACGCCATCAAACGGCTGTAGTTTAAACTACAGCTTGTAGGCGAGGGGATAGAGAGGGAAAGAGCGCGATGGATTTGCTCGTTGTACGCTCTATCCCTCTCTTACCTCTGACCGCTAGGTGGCGTTTTCGTGCTTACGACCCTTTCAAACTATATTTTAAATTAAATTAGAAATCTAAATAAATTATATAAAATTTAGTGCTGACAAAGCTAAATAATTTTAATTAAAAATTTTTAATATAAAATATTGGTAACAACCAAAATTATAATCATTTTCAGGGAGCTCTCATTTGAACCTCAGTTGTAAATCCACTTAGACACACGTGCACAGACTTACATGTAATTTAATTTTACTATTTTAGTTTCACTGCCGTTGGTTTTCAGTTTACAGTTACTACTTTGTTGGAGGAAAAGTGCAACAAGGCTACACACACACACACCCTAGAATACAGACACACATCGAAGGACCACAGAAAACATTTGTTACAATTTCCCACGTAAATACTTCCTGCCAAGAAGCGCCCTCCCCGCCACACGCACATATGCAGAAGCACAATTATAATTGTCATAACACAAAAGCAGCTGAAAATTTAGTGCCAAGTGCGAAAAGTTCTACCAAACTGGATAGATGGTAATGCAGGGAAAATGTGGGCAAAAGTGGGGGGAAACTGGGGAAGAAGTGGGTGGGGGTGCCAGTGCCAGGAAAAATGTTGCACTCCTAGCCAGGAGCGAGGGTGGTCCAATGAGTTGGGAAATGATAGAGAAATATGTTAAAAAAATGTTCCTAAAAATCTTAATATCTATTGTTAATTTATATATATTTTTATTTATATAAAATTGTAAATTTAACTGAATTTGAGGTATACAAACCCTTTCAATTTTCATTGGTTTAAAATTTTATCTAGCTCCTTGGCTTGTCACCATTATTTTTTTTTTTTCATAATAATAAATAAATCTAATTTTCCTACATTTTTTTAGCGACACTCGTACATGCATTTTCTATCCTTGTTCCCTGGCTCTCTCTTTTCCCTTTCCCTCTGGCAGTGACACGTTGATAAATGACATTTGCGGCGTCAATGTGAATTTTATAAATTCTCGCAACTTTCACGCCTGCTGCGAGCTGCTGCTGCTGGTACTACTTCTTCAGGAAGGGCTTTTCCGGGCAAAATCGAGGAAAAGCGTTGGAAAAACTGGCCAAAACAAAGCGCTGCTGACGCCAGCAAAGGCAGACACACAAAAAAAAGGGGGAATGGGAGTTGGGTAATTTTTTGGGAGGCGGAACGTCGCCTTGGTAGTTGCATATTTTTTATGACACTTTTGCGGCTTATCAACGTCATGGCAAACACATGCACTTGAGCCCACTAACCAATTTCACACCCCCGTTCTGGCCCGGTTTTTCCTACCACCTCCCCCCTTGTCACATTATTTACATTGTCAACAAGCTGTCGCTGGGTTTTTCACAGCTCTGCCGCCGTTCTTCATTTTCATTATGCTGCTTTTCGCCAGGCTGTTGATTTTCACCCCCTTGATTCCTCCTTTATTCCTTTTTGTTTTTTTTTTTTTCAATTTTTCCTACCACAAGTGAAAGTTTAATTACTATGGCCGAAATCTGACAGAGTCATGCTGTAAACTTTATATAGTATCCTTTTCCTTCTGCCAAGAAATCAGGTTGTGATCGCTTTGGAAATCTATGGGATTGGATTGGTTAAAATCTTAATCTTAGGAAATATAGGAACGTATCCTGCATTTCGTGCAAAATAAATTTAAATAGCAAATAAAGGATCAATTAGCCTAAAAACAAAAGGTGTCTAATGAAGCAATAGAGCTCGAAATCCTGAAAAATCCTGGAAAAATCTATGCCAACTTCAACTCCTTATCAAATCGGCTTAGTTGACTGCATAAAACTTGGCCATAAACTTAAACTGGGAAGTACCAAGCTCAACTCGAGCGAGCTGAACTTCAGTCTGGGCGTTACCGGGGGTCCAGAGATAAAGTCAAATACTTGACAAGTCACAGGTAACAAGTACGAACTTATGAAGCCATCAAGTGTGTCGCAGTGGGTGTGTGTGTGCTTTTGCCAGAGTGCTGCAAAGTTTTCAAATTATTTTTGGTTACATAATTGGAATTGATAACTTTGGCAGAGACTCATTCGGGGACATGCACACTGGCACACTGGGCACACCTACCGCCACGCACACACCCCCTGCACTTGTATTTGTCAATAACAAGCAATTTAACAATTTTCCCACACACACACACAGACACGCAGAAAAAGCGAAAAACTCTTGTAAAGTTATCATTCAAACTTGAAAATCAATAAAACTTTTGATACAACTGCAGGGACAGTGATGTTGAAATTTTAAAATAAAAATTGAACTTGGGTTTGAAAAAATGTATAAAGAAAATATTAAGAAGTGAAGCCAAAGTTGGTAACTTAAAATTATATTTTTAATTGGGCTTTAATATTATTATTATATTACAAAAATATTTATTATAATAATTATTTATAATTTATTTAGTTTTTATTAATTTATTATCATTTCACATAAATAGAAAATTAAAACTAGCTAACAAATTAATAATAATAATTCATATTAACTTCAAAGAGATAAATATTTAGTTGTTCAAATATTTATTACAAAAAAATAAGTATATAAATAAATAAATATCCTGGCTATACATTGGCCAAAATGGCAACACCCCTAACCAGGAGAAAACATATATTTAAAAAAAAAAAAAGAAGAAAGCCAGAGAAAAAGCAAGAAGTAGGACCGACATACTACTACACGTGATATCACCTTTCTCCGCCCTGTGACACATATTTCCCTTTGTGGCTTAACAACGTACATTTTTTGTTTCCCCCCCCCCCAAAAAAAAGTCAAGGCAACTTCCTTTTTTTTTGTGGAGTTCCCAGCTTCGTTTCTTACTTTACTTTACTTTATTTTTTTAATTTTGCGACTTTCAGCCAACCCGCACAATCAGTTTTCGCTATCTGCCGTCGTCGCTGCTGCTGCTGCTCAAGAAAGTTAATTAAGAAAGTTTGATTTCTTATGGCTAAATAACGCTCCAAAGTTTCACTGACTGACAAATATCGAGCAATAATCAAATAAAAAAAATACATGTAATAAAAAAGGAGAGAGTGGGAAGGAAAGGAA
Organism: Drosophila birchii; assembly: GCA_035046345.1. Taxonomy (NCBI): domain Eukaryota; kingdom Metazoa; phylum Arthropoda; class Insecta; order Diptera; family Drosophilidae; genus Drosophila; species Drosophila birchii. Next base: position 4,365,373 of record JAWNOA010000043.1, on the reverse strand, counting down.
TATGAAATTCCTTTCCCGCAAAATATTTCCTGTTACCCCACCTTTTTTTAGCTTTTCCTTTCCCTTTTTTTTTGTGCGATTGATAAGCAAGTGAAAAGGGGAACCGGGGTGGTGGGGGCAACGGGGCAATAAAAAGTTTTGGCCCAAGCCCTTTGTCTGCCTTGGTAACAAACAAATCAACAAATATTTGTTTCTTCTCCGGGCCATATTCCCTCTTGATTCCTCCGCCATAACCAAGGGCATCGGCACTTTGACTTTGAGGATGCTGCAGTGGCATTCAAATGATTTTCCACAGAGTTTTTCCTCTCGTTGCCAAAGGAACAAGGTCCTTTTGATACGTTTTTATATAGTATATGTATATTTATAAGAGCAGTAAATCCATGGTATTCAATTTATTGATTTATAATTTTTTAAGCGAGAAAAAATATAACCTAAAAATCGTTCTCTTAATTTTTCAACCTGAAAATCTAGATAAATATCTCAAAAAATTGTTAGCATTTTCCAGAAAGAGCATTTCATCATTCAACATATGTTTTACTTGCCTATTTTTTATGCATTTCATTTTACAATTACAATATTTATTAAGTGTAAAGGCCAGAACGGAGATGCCTTTGGCTTTATGAGCTGTTAAGTGGCCGGCAAACGGAATGGCAATGGAATTGGCCCGATTTTGGGCAGAGAATGGCCATAAAGAAATGACTTATGAGCTGTTAACTGGACCCGAAAAACCAACTCATGAATTACGGCAATTTTCTGGGTTATTGATATAACCCCAGTTAGGTCCCCCCCTTCCCTCCTTCACACCCACTCATCTCTCTCGCCTTTAGCGATTCTGCCCCCGGGGGTATTCCCCCTGCTAATTGGCCACGTCCACGAGCAGACCAAATGTTGCAAGCAAAATGCACAAGCAAACCCGCCGGCATTCATGTCACATGCCACGGAAGTTGGCCAAGAGAGAGCGAAAGAGATAGAGACAAATATAGAGAGAGAGAGAAAGAGAAGGAGTAGAGTTGGGCAGAAAGAATATCAAAGAAGCTGCCACTGCGAGCTAAACAACTTAATGACTTCCTGCTAGTTAGGCCTCCATGCACAGCCACAGAGCAACAGCAACAAAAAAGGACAACCAAAAAAATCTACACCGAGAAGATATTCATAGTAGAAAATACATTAAAAAATTGTATGTTATAATAATAGCAAATAATATAACAGCTAAAATTCACTGATAAACAAAATCGTTTCGAAAAAATTCATAAAATAAAAACTTGACCAAAAAAGTAGCTTAATAATACAAAAATAGAGAAATAATTGAATTTATATAGTCATCATAATATAAACATTTATATTTTTGTACAGTGAATAACAACAAGCGAACAACGCACTCGAAACTGTCGTCAACAACAACAAGGACGAGGGCGAGGACGAGAACGAGGACAACAACTAAAGACATCTGTGCGAATGGATGTTTCCTTGGGGCTTCCATGGCCGCCAACGACCGCAGAGAGCGGCCATTACCAAGCGGGCAAAAGGGGAGGAGACGTTAGGGTAGGTTAGCACAGAGAAAAAATATAGATATTAAATTTATATAATAATATTCTTAAATTAACTAAGAATTAAATGAACAAAAAGTCATATAAAGCTTATAAAAAAGAAACAGGTATAAGCTTAGATATTAATAAATATGAAAATATAAAGCTAAAATAAAATTAATATTGTTTAAAAAATGTACACCATTTTTTTAATATTAATAATCAATAACCGATAATATAATAATAATAATATTAATAACCGAAAATTATGTTAAAGAACAGCTAACGGCTAATGTATTTAATATAAATATTTAAAAGGCTCAAATAAAATTAATTGCAAATTAAAAATAAAGTATAAGCAATCTAAACTATTAGGTTTATCCTAAATATTAATTTAATACAACTTCTTGACAGTTATAAATAATAAGAATCCCTTATTTTGCCTGAAAAAAGTAATATGTGTGCAATATTTTTCTTACTTAAAATCTTTCTATAAGCCGAAACATTAAATATGAATAAAAATATATATAAAATAAAAATAATTTATTAATTAAATTTACAGATATTCAACATTTTAATATCAATTAATTTATGAATTTTAACAAATTTTAAACAAATTAAAAATTAATTCATGTACGTACGTATAAGACATTTTTCTGTTTAGTTTCCCACTTATGTAATATGTATTATAAATAATATATATAATAATATTCTATTCTTTTTTAATATATTTCTATAAGTATTTATTGTTATTTTTTTTTAGTGTCAAAAAGTTGTTTGGGAACGGCTCAAAATTTATGTCGCACTTGCGACGCTTTATCTCTGCAGAGAGTGAGACAAAAAGAGAGTACATAAATTTTTAATGCAAATTTCCTTTCTATAATTGTTCATACTTGGACACATTTGCATTTATTAAGCCCAAGCCCAAGCCTAAGAAGCAGCCCCAGCCAGCCTGGCCCACTCCACGCTGGGCCACTTAGTTTGCGTTTATTGTACACTTTTTTTATGGGCAAAACCCCCCTCCGAAAACACGTCCCGGCTGCTGCTGCTCCTCCTTTTTTTTTTCTTTGGTTTTGCTGGGAGTTGTGGGAGGGAGATATTGCTATTTTGTTAAATTATGTTGAGCATTTTTATGGCAAGATTTGTTTTTTATGGCATCGAGAGTTGCTCTTCTTCACTGTCGTTTTTCTTTTTCGTTTTTTTTTCGTTATTCTTAGTGCTTATTTTTATCGTATTGCTGAGGCCTTTGAGGGCTTTGGGTGGATTATGAAAAAGGATTTTGGACAGAAGAGGCTTTAGAATTAAATAAAATTATATTAATTATATATATATTTTTCTATAATGAAATTTGTATGATTTCGCCTTTTTTTCTAGCACATTCAAAAGTTAATTAAATATATATTAATAAAATAATATTATTAAATTAGTTATTATTTCATTAAACATTATAAAATATCTTTATAGTGACATAAATACAGTGAAGAGTACCTTGTTTTGAAGCTCTTTTCTTTTTATATTTTGTAGTTACATTTTTATTAAATTTATTTATAATATTTTACATCCATTATCCTTAGAAACTCAACAGTCAAACCTCGCTGATTTGCATTTGTCACATACACACACATACTCACCAAAAGGACGGCTAAGAGGCAGCAGCCAGAACACTTGGTTGTCTCTGTTTTGACGGCATTTCATTTAATAAAATAAAATGAAACGCAAACGACAGACATCTGGTGAAGGCCAAAAAAGGGGACGCGGAGGGGAGAGGTGTGCGAGTGTTGACTGAACAGACACAAAAAATGTTTTGGCATATCTCTGAACAATTTGTCGTTTATAAATATACCAAGAAAAAAATCTTCAAGCTATTTTAATAATATTATATTATAAATATAAATATTAAAAAATTAAATACTAACCCATAGAGTCTAAGCTCAGAACTAAATAAAGTAATACAAAATTTATTAATTATAATATTTAAGATACAAAATTTATCAATATGAAAATTGAAGAGAAACTCTGGAAAAAATAAAAACGAATTTTTATTAAAGTTCAAAAAAGGAATACCAAAATATCCATCGATAAATTCACAAAGAAATTATAAATTTCATAACAAAAATTGACCAGTTCTTTTAATTTAAATTTAAATTTTAGAAACCAAGTCCTTCTGACCAAGAAGAATTGATAACAAAATTCACTAATAAATTTAACAATTTACCCAAAAGAATTTACATATACAGAAAACCTTACAGACAAAACCTTACAAACAAAATTCGTATAAATTCTTATAGTTTAAACCTAGCTCTAAGGAAAATAATTCTTTTTAAATATGAATAATACATTGTAGCACTTTTTTTGGTGTGTACAACAACAACAAGTACCGACAATTCCATTGCGGAAATGACACTGAAGTGATGAACCAAATCAGCAGCACTTTTCTGTTATTAGAAGCTGTAAAAAAAAACAAACAACCCTCCCGAAGGGGGAAGCTGGGGGTGTGACAGCTCAAATAGGTTCCAACGAAGGCATGAAAGGCGAAGGGAAAACTGAGGAAAACTGTGGAAAGGCAAGGGAATATGGCGAAGACAATAAGAAAACCCGATGACAGGGCAGCATTTGGCAGGCGCAACATGTGATGGACACAAAAAAAGAGCAAGAGAAATATCGCAATATATATCAAAGATATATATATATATAGGAAAAATTTCTACACCGATATCTGATATGCTGACAGGTCCCGGCGTCAAATTATCAAACTGTCAAACCGAAACCCAACTGAACTGCAGCCAATTTGAATTAATTAAATTGCCCCGCAAACATATTTGATGTAATTAGCCCAACAAATTACTCTGTCGCCCCATAAATAATCAATCGAGTCCACACAGTAAGGGCACAAAAAATATATATATGTTTTCTAAAACACCAAAATAACTAAACAAATAAATACCAATTTGTTTTGGTTTGGGTCTGGAGTTGGGAAGAAACATAAATTAAGTGAGGAGGGCTGCCTTCGAAAACGGAACATGATTTGTGGCAACACAAAGTTGCATGCAACTTGCCCTGCCCCCGTTCCCACTGCCATCTGCCGAGACTGGTAGTTTTATAATATCGGGCAACATATGTTGGCAATAACGTGCACCACGGGCCCATCCATTTGGCCGGGTCCAGCCTTGAACCACATCGTCGCATCCCATACTGCCGCCTCCTATTATTGCATAAAGTTTTACTTTTATCATGGCCGGCGTTGTTGGTTGCATTGCACAGATAAAGAAATTTAAACTAAAATATAAGTACTATACTCTGACAGAGATGGTAATCTGTATTAAACACTGCTTAAAAATATATACATTTTATTAAATTTTATATTATATTTTAAATTTTGCTTTAAATGTTTATATTTATATCGTTTCAGTGCAGTTAGTTCACTCTGTTGGAAAAATAAGAAAAAACTTCAAAGAAGCAGTGTAAACTTCTTAAACAAAAGTACTGCAAGACACAAAGAGGACCAAACACTCCCACACACACCCATTCGATGCGGATGCGGATAAGGATATGGACACGGATATGGATACGGATGCGGATATATGTGTGCAAATGCGAATGTGGCTCAAAGGGGGAGAAACGAAACTTACACCATTTGCGCAGCTTGTGGCTTGTTTGCCGGCCACCTTTTGCCACGTTCCTTCAACTTTTGGCCAAAAGTTTGAGCCGTCCAGTGTGGCCTGAGCTTCTTTCTTTTTCCAGTGCTAAGCGGTGCTCGTGTGATCATATAAAGCGATTACCAAACTCTGATCTGTAAAGCGAAAAACCATTTGCCAAAGAAGTAGTAAATCTATTGGAAGTAAATAAATTGGCCAGCTTGCGATGGCATTACCAACAAGTAATCAAAGGCTTGGGGATTTGGCAACAACGCTGAAAGAAATTATATCGAAAGTTTTATAACAATTTACAAATATTTTAAAGCTACAGAAGGATTTACAGATTCAACAAAATTATATGGAATGTTTTATATAATTTAAAAAATTATTTCCCAGCTGTGAAGGACCTTTCCATTTGAGAAATAAATTTTAAAATTTCAATAGAACTTTTAAGGTAAAGAAAAATGTATTTCAAGAGTTATTTTTATCATTTTCTTAAGCATTTGTGAAATAGAATAACTTTCTAATGAATATATATTTCAATTTCTATATTAACCAAGGTTTATTGACCTCTGTTTTATTTTTATTTGAATTTAGTTGCCAGTCCCCTATTACTTTTCCCTTGCAGCTCTTGTCACGCAGCTTTCGGTGGCTTATAACCCACTGATTCTGTTGCAGCCAGTGGCTCTGAATTTTTTGCCCCTCCGCCTCAATCGGCGGGATCAAGCTCCCTCACAGCGGGCGGTCTCCTAAGCTCCAGCAACTTCCACTTTTTCTCCCTTTTATTTTTTTTTCTCCTCAACGCCACAAAGAAAAACTTTACACAAAGATTATTTAGTTACCAGCGATGGCTGTGTCTGTTGTAGGAAATAAAGGAAAAAATAAAAATAATAATAATGCTGCCACTGAGCTGAAAGCCCTCTGGGTGGCCCTGCCATTAGCTGGATGAGGAAAAGGACGCGATCCCTGTCCTGTTGCTCACCAGGTCACGAAATTCATGATTTATATCTAATTTGATGGGTTTAATTGTTTGTTTATTTATTTAATTTTTTTTAAGTTTAATCTCTAATTTATTTCGGTTTATTTAGGAACTTATTGTTTGATAATTGGCATATTTTTCAGATTGAATAAGAAAATGTGTAACTACCTTTTATATAAATTCGACTGACATACTTCCCACACATTGAAAACATTCCACAATTTGTATGACATTCGCAATGACACACTTGGCAGGCGATGGAGAAAAGGATTCGCCGAGTCAATTGCACACGAGTTGCGGCAAAAAAAGGACCCTGTGGAGAACAAAAAAAAATAGAGAAAATCCTATGAAACAAGGACCATATGCATGCCTGATGTGGGATCTGCTTATTGCCGCTAACCCGGTTCAATTTCTAGTCTCGCTTCCAGTCAAAGTCCTATGCCATTGTTAAAGCCAACTGCCGGACAATTGAGTTCTCTTCGCATTTATAGCTTTCTCCCGCCCGAAGTTGAGTTGGTAATGACATCGAAGGGGACAATTGTCTAAGAAATTCCCTATCAAGAAGTCAAGTAAATTAGATATTAATACGAATTAAATAATATTCATTAAGCTATTAGAAGATTATGTATAACCACATTTATGGCGATCTAAAATCTCCAAACCTTTAATAAACATTTAGAAATATTTCTAATCCCCTTGCCCGTAAGGGTATTTAAGGCTCTTCCTTTGAGGCTCTCAAAGCTGCTTCATTTTTTATTATTTCCCTTCGTTTTCCAGCTTTTCCAGCATCTCCTTTGTTTTCTGCCCTTTCAGCTTTCTTGCGCACGATTTGTTTTGCTGCTGATTCTGCTGCTTTGACGCTTTGCCCTCTGAATTGGTTGCAAGTGCAATATTTTGATTTGCAATTGTTTGCCACCTCACTAGTTTTATCCTTAGGAATTTAATTGCCATCTAAAGGGTGGGTTTTTAAATATTATAATTCATATTTTTCTGAAAATTTTTCTTAAATATTTTTTTATTATTTTTATGAAATGTAGACGTACCTCAATCGCTTGACATTTGTATGCATTGCGGCGAAGGCAAAAAGCTAAAACTAATTTATATTGTGCAAATAATTTTTGCCCTTCGTCTTTGCGGTCTGTCATAATTTTGTCTGTAATACGAATTTGTCCTTTTTATGGTTAGAAGGATTTAAAGAGTAGATTTCGGGTTATTATTTGGTATTAAGGAAAATACCATTAATATAATGTCACAGAATTAGAAATTAATATACATACATGAGGTTATTTAAATGCCTCTAATTGATATTTATTAAATAAATAAAATTTATATAAATTAAGATTATTTCCAGATAAAAACTTTAAAAAGAAGTACCATAAAAAAGCTAATCAAAAAAATTATTTGGTTTTTTTAAATTAATTATTTGAGGTAGTTTTTTGGTTTGTAAAAAATGTAGTGGCACTCTTTTTCCTCTGATTTTTAAAAGTTTTATCCCTATTTTTTCGCATATATATTATTTTTGTATATATATATATTTTTCTTGATCTCTGGCGTTGTTTTTTATATCTTGTATTATTTTTCTTGCATTGTTGACAGCACTGTTTTGGGTGTGCAGCCTGCAGTTGCTGTTGCAGCTGCCGCTCCCAAAAGGGTTGCCAGATTGCCTGACTCTTGCACTACGACGACGCGGGGGATTCCCCCAACTGCCACTGCTCCTCCTGCTGCTTGGCCATGCACAATGCATACAAATTGCATTACAATCAGCCAGGGCAAACATGGAAATATATTTAAGGAAGAGAAAATGCTTGAAATCGTTAAAAGAAACGAACAAAGCATGGCAAATATTTATATACAAATATTTTTGCTCTAAGCCCAAACAACACACAGAACTTTCCCTTCTCTCTCTCTCTCTCTTTCCCTTTTTCTTAGCAAAATGTGAAATGGAAATGGAAGTGGAAAGCAGACGGACGACAAATGCAAAAATTTCCAAATGTAATTTGGAAAATTGCAAAAAACCAAAATGGGCGGAGGCAGTCGCACGTCACGTCCTTTGGTCTGCCACGCCCACTGAATACCGCCCCCGGATGGAGGAGTATCCACATTAATTGGCAGCTCCCTGTCGCCCGAGGACGTTGGCAAAAATGTATCTTTGTATCTGTTGTATCTCTGGAGAGAGGAAAGATGAAAGCCAAACATCGGTACTCTGGACATGAACTTACTATAAACAGTAGAAGACCAATTACTAGCTATAATTAAATTAAATACATGTACACAAAATATATAATAAAAAAATAAGTAACATATAAGTCAAATATTTTTTAATCAATGTAACTTAAACGCTATTGGGCTTAAAAATGCTTTAAATTAGAAAACTATCAAAAAATAAGAACGATATTCACATAAAAAATAAATTGAAATATTTTAAAAAAAAATATATATTATTTTCGGTATTTTAGCCTTTAATAATAATACAAATTTTCCCTTTTTCAACTAATTTCCTTAAATATTAATATCATCTATAGAATTCCCATTAATTTACCCTCAACTGTAAATATACATATATATATTTTTTTTAATTTGTGTCGTCTTGGTTGACAAGAAAGGAAATACTTTATTGTTTGCATTTATAATTCATGCGATATATCTTCTTGGCATGATCCTTGCGACGCTGCCGCGGCCTTCCTTTGAGGCGCTTGTCATTTTATTTCATTACATCTCATTGTTGTCCCTTTTTGGCTTTTGTGCTTTTCTCAAATATTTACATGTACCTTTTTTTTCTTATTTTCTTTTCTTCGTTGGCTCCTCCGCTTATTTCTTCATCTCCATTGTTTTTTTTTTTTTACATATATATTTTTTACCATTTTTGCCCCACAGGAGAAAAAATATCCTGCTGCGTCAGTGTGCCTGCCAGCTGGGCTGTAATGGCATTTATTAATTGCTATGTAAATAACTTGAAGTCAATTTTAATGGGAATTGTGTTGGCGCAATCCAAACGAGGCAATTTGCAGCCTCATTTGAATGCCTTCCGCTGCCCATCAAGATATTTCGAATATTAACAGGGATTCTTAAGAAAAAAAAAACACTCACTTATAAACAATAAGTTGGAGGCATTCATTTTAAATTGTAAACATCTCAAGGCATATATTATTTTAAGTCTCCTAATTGCACAATTAATAAACCCATAACTCTGTCGCCCCGGGCCAATAATTTTGGAATTCCCCAAGCTTCAATGCCCATTCAGGCCATCAGAGTTTTTCTCTTTTCTTTTTTTGTTCTTTTTGGCAACTGCCTCTTGGAGTTGGAAAAGCTAAGCCAAAATAAACCAAAAATGAACCGAAACGAAGCATGTGCTTGTGTATGAATGAGTATTTCAGTTATTTCAACTGAAGGCCAACATAATGCACAGAAAAATGCCAGCATTTAAATGTCTAACCCGGGCTCTCTGTCTCAGTGATTCTACATTTTGGTGGACACTTTTGTGAGAAGGCCACGAGCAGTATGTAGAAGTAGTAGCTGCTTGTAAATCTCTTTTTAATTGCATTTAACCGCAAACAAATTCCGGCAACAGCAACTCCCTCAATTTTAGACTCCAACTTCATCTGCAAACTCCGCCAGGCCAAAAAAACCGCACGTGAACTAAAATGCTGGCCAGGACAGGACCTAGCCGGGCCAGGCACACACACACAAATTGTTTAAACATATACCAACCCAAATACAATCCAAATCGAAAAGGCGAACAGACAGCCTTGCACACAGTCACATCCACAGTCACAGTCACAGTCAATTATACAAATTGCATTTGTGTTGCTCTCTTGCAGGCCATTTGCATACCATTCCCAAGCCCATTCCCTAAGCCGCCTCAATCTCCACACTACCAACTAACACACTGCACAGCCCCACACCCCATAGCCCACACCCACCTTTTAGCCTGCTTCTGTATTTGGATTTAGCCACACGTCGTATGTCGCCCACGAAAAAGTCAACCATAGCTGTAGCCCATCCACAATGCATATGCACACACCTTGATGCTGAGCCGATTTGTGTGCGGGGATTTCAGGGAAATGGCGTCAAAAAATCTAGGTCTCTATTGTAATTTATATAAATAATTACTGAGAAAATAAAAGTAGGCCCTGTATGTGATTAAATCACTCAATGTTCACATACTGAGCTTCCTCAGTACAACTCCAGCTGATCAACAGCAAAAATAAAATTGGAAAAACAAAAAAGAAAGCCAAGAAACACAAGAAAAAGACGCACGATGAAGCTGAAAATTAACAAATTAATTAATTTAATTAATAATTTATTACAAGCCACATTTGGTGTACGATTTTGCATAGTTTTATAGCATCAACTTGTACAATTTTAAGTGTTTTCCCTTTAGGATAAATCTAAATTCAATTTTAATGTAACATTTCACATTGAAACTAGAACAAAAATATTATTTTATTTTCTTAACTAAAGTTAAATCTACTCGAATGTTGGTTAAGTCTACTTAAAGGTTACTCGAGGCCCATCAGCAGTTAACCCCAAAGATAGCCTTGCTTTGTGCCACAGCCATTATACGATATATATACTTTATATAGTACTCATACTCCTCCCTTTTAGTTTTATCTTAGACATTTTTTCTTGTCTTTTGTTGGCCTGCCCAGTTCATCTTTTAATTAATTCACAAGCAGCGTAAAAGTTTTGTAGCCACTTTGGGCCTAGACCGCCAGCAGTTCTGTCCTCTGCCGCCTACCGTTTTCCCTCCAAACCATTTTCCTCCCTGTTCCCTTCTCTTTTTCTTACAAAAAAAAAAAATGTATATAAAAATCCAGCGGGAAGGGCAGGAAGCACTTGCAACTATGGCGAGAACACAACGCAAGAAAACTTTTCTTATACAAAATTATGGAAAACTTTTATTTCCATGCATAACACACATACGCCCCGTTGGCCCTGCCGGTATCTCTCTGTGTGTGTGTGTGTGTGTCCGTGTGCGTGTTTATTGCTTTACTTTTTGCACTCTTAAATAAAACTTGCATGCATGAGTGTGTATGAGTGTGTGTGTGTGTGTGGCGTGGGTGTTATATTGTGTGTGTGTATGTGAGCGCACATTTATTTATTTAGTTTCGCTGCCGCTTGGCGCAAGTTTTTTATTTTATATATATTTTACACACATATATACGCCGATTTTTTCTTTCCCTCTTTTTTTTGGGCGCAAAATTGGCACATCAAAAAGCGGAAAATTTAAGCTCGCTCGCTGCAAGTGTAAACAGCTCAGAAAAAAATTGGTTGAAGCTGTCATATCAGCAATCGGCCATGGCTGCCATTTATGGGGGCTTTCCCAGAGCTGGCAATCACATCAAAAGTTCAACAATGCTATCGATTTTTTGGGGCTACAGTTGGGAGTCTTAACAAATCATAAACCATAGAAAAGGATATAGAAAAGTGATCATCCATAGATTGGCTGTCATTGTCTATCACTACTATCGATACAAAAAAGTCTCTGTTAATAAAAATAAATTAAATATGATATCATTTTGGAGACTGTTTTTAAGAACATCATATTTTTTAAATAAACAAATAAAAGAAGTTGTATTTTTCATTCATAAAGAAATATATATTATATTTTTAATAGTCTTTGATTTTTTTAAGTAAAACAAATACAATTTACTTGAAATTTACTTACAGTAAATTAATCTTAAAATTTATAAATTCCCTAGAAATGCTTGAACGATAATGTCGATGGTTTTTTCGGTCAGTCCCATCTTCTCACACTTTCCTACACTTTTGAGAACAGAAGATTTATAAATTTTTAACTTTTATTCTGCGGTTATAAACCCGGACAACTTGCCTTTATGGCTGGCAAATAAAACTCTGGCAAAAAGTTAACAGAGAGAGCGAGAGATGGAGAGTGTGGAAGACCAAGAAATTATGGGAGCCAACCAAGAAGAAGATGGCCATGTCATCATCTTCATGGCGAGTTTTGGAACGTGCCAATGAGCTGGTCGGGCCATTTTGCTTTTTATGCGACTGCTAATGACACAATTTGGTGACACAAAGAGGCTGTGAAGGATATGGGGAGGTTGGGTAGCTGGCTGCTGGCAGATATAAGGACATGTGACACGCACGCAAAACAATTAACTGTTAACACTCACTCGCACATGCGAACTTTTTACGTTTACGCTAATCCGCGATGACCGTTTCACTTCACTTCATTTCGCTTGTTGCGTTTTTATTGTAACACGATGAGAAAAAAATATGGAGAAATCAAAGATAGAAACTTTTTGAAAAAAATATTTGGTATATATAAATTAAATATAATTAAATATAATTTAATATGAAAATAATATATTTATTTCATATTTTTATGTAAAATGTAATGTTGCATACATTTTAAATCATTTCAAATATTTTTCAATTTTTTGTTGAATTTTATATAACTATTTAAAGTCTTTTTCTCTATCATTTTAATTACAATTTGTTGTTTACTTTTAAAAGGCAATTAGTTATTTTATATTAAATATAATATTTTCCTGCTTACATTTGAATTTGACTATCATTTAAAATGCTTTTATATCTCTTGCAATTTTTAAGATAGATTTTAAGCCCCTTAATAAAAAGTTTCAAGTACAATTTGTTGTTAATTACTCTTTATTTTAAAATTATTATTTTACCGCTTACTTTTGGCTACAATTTTCACCGATTGCAGATCGCTTGCAATTTTACAAAATATTTTTTAAGTACTTCTAAGTCCAATAAGTTTATTTTAAATGGCAAATCTTTATTTACTAACTTTTTGTTCACTTAAATATTTTACTTCTTAATATGACAGCAATTTTAGATAATATGAAATCTCCTGCAGTTTTTAATTTAAAAAAAAATTCGTTTAAGGATTCTTTCCAAATAGTTTTAAGTGCAATTTGTTGACAATTACTCTGTTCGCGCACATTTAATGTTGCAGTTGAGTTTTCCCAGTAATCGTTTCATGCTAACCAATGACCCATCACTCTATCCCACTCTCTACCTCTCTCTCTCTCAAGCTCTGCCCCATCTCACCCACACTCTTAGCCAGTGTGTGTGTCCTAGCGTCTAAGTATGTTGCTTCCGTTTCCGTCGCCGTTACCATTACAGTGTGAAGAAGTGCTGGCCAAGGGGACAGTATCTGTGTGTGGGGCGGTGTTTCGGTCGCATTGTTGTCGCAAAGTGCTGACACACACACTCTCGCACATACAAACACACACACACACATGCATCATTGGCCATTATCGCGTGCGCCTTAAAAGCACAAAACAAGAGCAACGAGACACCGAAAAAGAGAGTGGGAGAGAGTGGGCAAAGAAAGTTGTCTAAAAGCCAAGCCACCAGCGACAAGGACAATGAAATGCCACTGCCAATAAATAGTGAAAAACAACAACAACAACAACAATAGCAACAAATAACGGTAACAACAACAACAACAAATAAGTAGAAAGAAATCCTCGCAGCATCGACATTTCCTTTGACTCCGCTTGCTTTATCGCAACAATTGGCAATTGGATTTGCTTTTGTTTGGGGCCACGGGGCGTATGCGTAATGTATTTTGTATCTCCTTCGCAGTCGTCGCGACAATCGCAATTTAGTGAGGCTTTTATTGCCGGTCGGTTCCCGCCACCTTTTTCCCACCGCTTTCCCAGCCACCCCCCCAAGCCCCCTCTGAGCGTAACCGTGACGCTCCCACAGCCTTTTCACTGGGCCCATGCCTGTACGCGGCATAATGGAAATTACTTGATTATCGTTTACACGTCGCCAATCGCTCAGCGAATCTCAAATGAATGAGAGCGGCTAATAGACCACACACACACACCCATTCAGAGGGACATACATTTAACTAAAGGACCAACAGGACAATAGGGAAATCCAAAGGCTGGACATCCGTGAATCTTATTGAGTTGTTTGTTCCGGAATATTCACTTCCTCGAACTGGTGGGGAATAGTAAAAAGCTTATTTAGGTGCATTTATTATTTTACTTTTTAGAAATAAGTAATATTTATGCTTGGAATATATATTTTTATTTAATTATCCAATTCAATAATTCTTTTATAAAACAATATTTATTTCAGAATTTATTGAGACCTTTTTTAGCTTTTCCTTAATTTTTATAATTTATAATTTTGAAAACATATTTCTTCGCTTCAAAACATTATTAAATTTTTATAGTTTCAGAATTTGATATGCTTTTCTAGACTTTCATTATATTTTGTTATTTAAATCAATAAAATAATAATGTATAAAAACTATATTAAAATGACAAAAGCAATCTACTGTGCCTAATTGATGTAAGAAAAATATTGCTTAATATTAATAAAATGATTTGTTTATTAAATTGCAGAATTTTGTGTGCCTTGTTTTTATTTAAACATTTTTCTTTCTGTATAAAAAATTAATATTAAATAAATATATTAATATTATTTTTGTTGTAAAAAATAACATTATATTGTGTCTGATCTAAGAAATAAATATTTTCCCAAATGTAAATTGAATTATTTTTAAGCCATTTAGACGACTCTTCGTGCTATAAATTTATCAACTTATTTATATTTAATTTAAAATCTTTTCCTGTAATTTTATACCAAGTTCCTAATAACATTTAAAAAACCAACTACCCCGTAGAGATTTTTAGGGCATAAAACAACGCATTCGATTTGGTATTTATGCGCCATTTACAGGTCCTCCTTCTGCATTGTGTGTGGAAGTAACTTTATTGCCTTTTGCGGAGGGGAAAGAAAGAAGAATCATTTACTACTCGCTCGTTAATTTCTTAAGCGATTTTGGGGCATTTTTTCACAAGGCTATAATTAAATTTGTTGCTTGACCCAAAAAAAAGGAATACAAAAAGAATATATATAAATTAAGCAGCAAAAACGAAATGAAACCAAACATTGCCCGGCATTTTCCCCCGAAATTTCTTCACTCAAGTCAAGCGCTAGGCCAGCTGATTTGGAAAATTCATGGAGGAAATTGGGGGAAATGGGTAAACGAGGCAACTGGGACTTGGTCAAGCTGCCACAGTGCATTCAGCTCTCTTGCTCGCTTCTCACATCTCGCTTTTCCCATCTCGCATTTTGGGGTTTCAGTTTTCAGTTTTTCGGCCAAAGGGAAAGCGACAGGTCGAAAGTAGGTGAAAATGTCAATGGGAGCCGCCAGTAGTTGTTTTTGTTGCCATTGTTGGCTCATTGCGTTCGGCCACGGCTTCGGCTTTTCATTGTGATGAGGGGGAAAGCCCCCTACTCAAGAATTTCTCTTGACTTTCGGGAAATGGTGAGTTTGCGCAGTACATTTTCCATGGTGAGTTTTTCTCGTCTAAGATTTAAGAGTGCTCCCTAAGAGAGTGCCAGCAGGCAGTTTAGTAAAAGAATTTCCCTAAAACTGCAGATTTTTGTCAGATAAACATGATAATTATGGGCTTGCAGGGCATTTAGACAATATAATTAATATCCAGGCTTAAAAATATATATGTAGGTGAGATATATCCTTAATTTTAAGGGTTTTTAACAAGATATTTTTTTTTTATTTAAGCGATCTTTCAATTCAATTAACAAATTAGTTAAAAAACAAAAACCTTTGAAAACATATCCCTGAGGTAAATTTAAAGCTTATAAACCATATTAAAAAGCCTCTAGCTTGCATCCAAAAAAATTTAAGCGATATAATCGATCACCAAAGAAGTTTTTGGCAATTTCTAACTCAAGTTTGTAGGGAGTTTTCCAAGTGTGTCACCCAAAAAAGAATGCCGGTTATTTGGTGGTCGGTCATATTTGCTTTTTTTTACGTTTTGCAGCCTCCGGCTGGGACTCGTTAGTCCGGCTTGGCAAAGGCAGGGCGGTGCTCTGGGAAAATGGGAAAGGGCCTGGGCCTCGGTCTGCGCGTGGGCGTGGGCGGCACACACGCACTTGGGCGCGCCTAGAAGTATGCTCTGACAACTTTGAAGTGCTCTTGCTCTTGCGGCCGTCGTCGTCATCGTCGTGGCAGTAGTCGCGATGTCGCGTCGCTTTGACTTGTCAAACAAAAATAATGCCATTTGCCAGTTGCAAGAGTGCTCAGAGTACTGCGACACCCTCACCTTGCTTCCCATCCCCGCCGCGGCTGCAACATCTGCAATAGCAACAGCAGTAGCAGCATCAGCAGCAGCAGTGGCAACATCGACAGCAGCAGCAACACGAATCCGTTTTAATGAAGACCCCAGTCTCCCAGTCCCCCAGGCCACCGCTGCTCCTCTCCGCCTCGGCTCTGGCAAAAGTTGGTAAAGTTGGCAGACAGTTTAAGTGGAAGGCCAACACTTAATATCGGTTAAAGCTAAATTACTGCCTTAATTGCAAATCAAATTTGAAAAAGACATCAACCTAAAGTGCGCACACAGCCGGAAGCTAAAAAACTAACAGCCATCTGTGGTGGCTCCTTCACGGCGGAAAGTTGCGGGAAGAGATTTCTTTTGGTATATAAAATATTAATTATGGGAAATATAATAAAATATGATATGATTTAAGATTCAATAAGAATTTAAGATTACAAATTATTAAGGAGTTTTAAAAACTCTCAATGATTTTTTGAAGATCCCCAATTTAGCATTAAATTTAATATCAATTTATTTTCTAAAAGGAATCTCAAGCTTCTTGAATATTTGATAGAACTCTTTTCGTAGGGCAGAGACTTCCTCAAAGAAATTCCCCTTGAAAACATATTTTTCGCTCAATTTTAATCGGCTGCCGCGGCGCGCGTATGTGTGGAAACTCTTTAATGTAATTGAAATGTCATGAATGAAGTGACAAGAACACACCAGCGGCAGCCGGAAGTAGCTGCCCTGGATGTTGCATGTGGCTGCCAGGCGATGTTGTTGCTTTTGCTGCTGGGCACGCGTCAAACTAAAGAGGCGTTGGCGTTTCTACGTGCGAGGAAGCTGGGGAAAAACTAGCAAAGCAGGCGGATAACTGGAATAGCTGCTGAGGGGGTGAAGCTGTGGAAACTATATACGCGCCTGTAGCGCTAAGTAGCCCCGCCTTCCATTTCTAGCTAACCAAAAAATGTCCTGTCAATGGCAGTCTGCTTCATTCCTCCCTTTATTTTGGCAGCCACAGGCATAGGCAACAAAGGCTAGTGAAAAACCAGGAAAATGGGATAAAGAAAACCTTTGGAGAAATGTTTTATTAGCCAGGGACTGCCTATATTGATTTATTTTCGCGCTTTGCCTGATTGTAATACTGATAGCTAAATTAGTAAATATTTATTGCTCTTTTGTTTACTATTTTTGAGGTCCCTTGATATTAGTATTCATAATTTTGGCAGGCTCATTATTATAGTGTCTTCATTGCGTTCCATTTTCCACGACAAACAGCAGCTGTCAAAGGCAAAAATAGCGCACAAGTTTGGACTTCATTTTGCAATCCACAAGAACTTCATTTGCGAGGAGGCATCAGCTTCAGTGCATGAATGTCAGGCCAGAGCCTGGCACAACCACACACAGCTCATACACACACACACACCTAGCAGCTAGGTGAGCTGTCAGCTCATTTTGCCAAAGGATGCCAGCGCACCAAGGATGCGAAGGATGCGGCTGGATGCCAGGACGCCGGGATGCTGAATGCATACGAGATGTGCTGCTGCTGCTGCTGCTCTCGGCAGATGCCTGCTTTAATCATAATATTAATAATATTAAAAGGTAAATATCAAATGCAACTGCATCTGGCACTGATCTATAGCCACTCACTCCCAGTCCGCTCTCCCTAGCACTCTCTCTCTCGAATGTCAAAGAAGGATGAGTGCAAAAAATATGCAGGATATGCAAATGTGCCAGCACCGAAAACTGGGACAATAAATCGAGAGAGGATGCAAAGTGGTTATGCCAAATTTATGGGCTTAGAATTACCTTAAGAGAGTGAGATTGATATTTAAGACAGAAGATTTTATGTAGAAATTTAAAATTATTGTTTAACCTTCAATTGGTTATTTCTTATACTTTTAGTTTATGTATTTTCTCAGACACAAACTTAAAATATTTCTATACCCAAGTTTCTGTAAAATTAGGGTTTAAATCAGTTCTGAAATATAGCATTTCCACAATGTACTTATGCTCATTAATTTATTCATTGAACATAGACCCACTTCATCTTCAAATCCCAGCTATGTAAGGGTCAAATTTCGTATTAGGCCTTACTTGAAATAATTATTTTGGCTTCTCAAGTGCAAGTGAGATCCCTTTGACAGTCAAAGCCAGAGTCAGAGCCAAGCTCTTTGAGTAATTTCAACATCAATTAACTGATTTGGCTTGTTTCCAGCCCCACCAAAAGCTGTTGATCTTGGACTTGCCTACGTTTTGAACCATTATTGTGTTGTGTTGTGTTTGCCGCTGTAATTGTCAGATATTGTATTGCAGCTACAAACAAGTATCTGCCACACATAATTCCCAATTATCGGTAACGAACCTTGGTTTCAGGGTAGCCTTAATTTAAATATACCCAAAACAATTTTTAAAATTCCAAAAAACCTTTAAAGTTTAGCCTTAACTCCAACCCTTTCCGTTAATCCCAAACTAAACTTAATATTTAAATTTTCAAATATTTTATAGACCACTGTTCGTTGGCAATAATTTCGAGACAGTTTGCTTAATTGAATTCAGGAAATAACTCGCGCTTCGCACAAACGGAAAACTCCGCTACTATGGGGAAACTCTCTGGGAAATTGAGTAATGCAAACGTGTCATTAAGCACTTAAAGGCATTTCGAGTGGGGGCTTTTCCGAGGGCCTTTCCGAGAAGTGTGGTGGTGGTGGTGGGGGCTTAGTGCGGTCTCGGTGGTTTTGCTGCCAACGAAAACCGCCAAAGCACAAACTTTCAATCATGAGCATTCAACATGAAATGCCCAACGAAAACAATTAAGCATGATTACAGCAACAACAATACAATGCCAGCCAGCAATTAGATGTTTATGTAAATTATATACAAGAGGCATAGAGTGGGAGAGAGGGAGAGGGCGAGAGCAGAGAAAAGGGAAAGGGAAATGGAGGGGTAGAGGTAGAGGTAGAGTGTAAGGGACAGGACAGCGACAAGGACAGTGACAGCAACAGAGACAGCAACACATTTGCATAAGTTGAGCAGGGGCCAGTGAGAGGGGCGAAAGGGGAAATGCGGGTGGGAAAATCCATCGGCAATCGCTGGCCCAGTAATTAGTGGCAATTACAACAACAGGCGGCAAGCAGGGGTTAAGCTAGAGCAATGTCACTAGGACAGGATATACCCTTTAAGGCACGACAAATAGTTAATAGTCATTAAAAAATAAATAAACTAATAAATAAATAAATAATTAAACTATATTTTAAACTTATTTAAAGTTTAAATTTAATTTTTTTATTGTAGCACAATCTTCATTTTTTAGTTATAAATTAGTAAAGAAGGTCACATGGCGTATGCTTAATATTATTTGATACATCCACTATTTCAAATATTAAGTATATGTCCTGTTATGGGCCTAAGAAGTTAAAACTTAAGCTCTAAATCTGTGTTTTTTTAATTTAAAATATTTGTATATGGTCACATATGGTCGTATACTTAATATTATCATATACAAAAATATTAAGTATACGCCTCGTGAGCTGCCTTAAAAATTGCAAAGCTAAGGAAAAAATTAAAAACTTAATCAAATCAACTAAGAAAATTTCAAATTATTGTCAAATAATATAAAAATATATATTAAAATTGTCCATTCGATCACATGGCGTATACTTAATATTATCCTATACAAAAATATTAAGGTATACGCCTCGTGAGCTGCCTTAAAGACTTGCAAAACTAAATAAAAATGTAAATATTTAATCAATAAATTAATAAAATTGCAAATTGCTTAATAGTTTAAATTAAAATAATTAAATTATAAACAAATACGCCTTATATTAGCTGAAATAAAGAGTTCACCCCTCGATACCCTTTAGAGCAATGAAAAAAGCTAATAGAACAACATTTGAGTCTGCGGCAGCGGCTGCGGACTCATCAAATAGATGAGCGCAAATAGCAATAAATTTCACACCAAAGCATTGGACATTAACTAATTAATTGTGTCGAGGCAGCCGCAAAAACAACAAAGGCGAAATGAATGCGAATTAAATGGGGGACATGGAAAGCATACAGGACACGAAACACAGGAAGCGCAGCCACAAAATTTCCCGCCAATTGGCCAAAGATGCCAATTCTCTATATAAATATATATAAAGAACCCAACCAAGATCGTGGGAGCCTCAATCACGGGGCGGGGGTAAATATGGTCGTTGGCATTTCGCTTCAAAGGGATAATTAATTTTATAGTTGATTAATTTGCACTTCATTTCCCGCCCAAAAAGATGATGAGCCAAAAGCTATTTGCCATTCATCCATCTATCCTTTTACTTTACTTGGCTTTTTGTTAGAGTTTTCCTTTCCTTTTCCTACTCCTTGTTTTTTTGTTGCCCGTCCGAATGTCCTTTTTCGGTTAGTTTGCTCCAACGCAATATATTTCTGCTCAAAAGTTTCGACTTCTGCTGCCAAATTAGTTCTGAAGGCATTTCGCCAGCTCCTCGTCAGCTCCTGTCGAGGAGCAAAAATTTTGTGGACAAGAACGAAGGACAGCTGGATGGATAGATGCCTTTGGGGCAAGGATAACTGCAGATATTTTAAGCACACACAGACAAACACACACAAAAAAAGGCTATAGCAATTAAATTCGTTATCAGGCTTTGTCTTTGGAATAATATTTTATTAAAAATAAAATACGAAAATTTATTTCAAAGATAAAATGTAGAAGAAAAAGCTGCTGTTATATACACTACTGGTCAAAATACTAAGAACACGAGATGAAGGGTTGTTTCAAGCCTCTTAAAACTTTGTAAATAAGCTTTATGGAAAATTTCAATTTAGTTTTAGTTTTCTGTACTATACTAGAGAATAAAAATATATAACAAAAGAATTTATCATTTCGAATATAAATACTACGCCCAGAAGTGTAAATATATTTTATTTCAAAAAGAAATAAAATAAGAAATACCCCACAAATTGATTGAATAAAAAGCCATTAGAAGTATTTTACCATCCAAAAAAGAAGTTCTCATCGATAAATATCCAAATTAATACCACAAAATCCGATCAATTAAGAGTCGCATAAATTGTTTTTGGGCAAAAACACCTTGGCGGTAATTCATTCTATAAACCCCGAGCAATGTCCAACGATAATCGATTGGAATCCTTGAGGCAATCAATTAGCCAATACGGCATAGGGCACAATCCAAGCCAAGCCAAGCTTCAGCTCCTTCCATGTGAAGAGTGCTTCTGGCCACATTTAACTTTTGCCAATTGATTTCTCTTTCTTTTTTTTTGCCATTTATTGATGGCGCCCCGAAGTTATGGGGCCCAAGAAATTGTCAACAGCAAAGGCATCGAGAGCAGGTAATAAAAATGTCGAAAAATATGCATTTTATGTATTTTATTTTGGCCAGAGAGAAAAGAGAGAGAGGCTGAAGTCGGTTTTGTGGCAATTAAGATATGAGATACAGTGGCCACAGAAACACCAGCAGCAGTGGCAGTGGCAGCCTCCTCCGATGCTTTACGGTTATGGCCGGCAGCTTCTGTATTCCGGCATTGTACTCTTATTTCATGCATAAGTGCAGCAAAGGGGATTTTTGCAATTTTAATTTGTTCAAAGTGCACAAGCACACACACACACACACACAGCCGTTCGACCCATAAACAAGAAAAGAACATGCTGGACACGCTTCATCAGTCAGTTAGTCCAAGGCAAACACACAAGGTACACTGCGAGGAAAAATGTATATATACATATATATCTTTTATTTTATACGTTTTATAGTTTAAATAGTTTTATTTATAAATATTATATAATTTATTAAGTATAAGATCACCTTCTAGTTCATTTTAAAGGTTCTGTGATTTGAATATAAAGGTAAACTTAGAGTTATATTTTATATTATATTCTGTAATATATATATTCCATATTATTAATATATTCATATTTTATTATACTTTATATATCAATGCAAAGTTTTGCATTGTTGTATTGTTGTATCATATTATTTTATGTTTAAAAAATAAGGTTAAACTCTTGTTTAATTTTGTTTTACATGAAAGCAGCCACGTTTTTACCATTAATATAAAATATTATATTTAATATATTAAATATAAATATAAATATTATATTTAATATGATTAATATATATCATATTACACTTTATATTTTAAATATTATATATAATAATATAATTTCATTAAACAGAACATGTATATACTTTTATTCTCATTCTAAAGCTAAAGTTTTGCTAGAATTATTTTTAAAAGAAACTAATATAAAAAGGCTCTTGATTTTTTCCATGCCAGAAAATTAACTTTTTATAGATTGTTTAAAAAAATGCAGGATATATATATATACCCTCTATATTATTTACTAAATGTAACCCCTTATTTTTCACCGTGTAATTCTGCAAAACTTTTGATTTTTCGAAAATGTATCCAGTGTCATTCTGTCTCTCCTGATGCCCTGATGTCCTCCACGCCAACCCATATACCATACATCCCCCCTACCATCGCACTTTGTGCGTGAGCAAACATTTTTCAGCCTAATTGTTGGCATTATGCTCAGCCATCATTGTCATTTTATATATCCTTAGAAGTCTGCCGAGATAGATAGGATGTGGATGTGACAGAGGATGGGGATTCGAGGAGATATAAACTTTAATGACGAAT